>OY829486.1:1257500-2507500 GCA_963691745.1 Ditula angustiorana | reverse complement strand
TGTTTTGATGATTGTCAAACGCAATTGTAAACTTCGCTCCATTATCCTCTTTAACTTAAGTCCTGACCCAAGTTTACAATTGCGTTCTAGGAGCATTTGTTATGTTTATGAATTACTTTTTAATGTGTAAAAGTTTGTACGAACGTTGTTTGGCTGTGTGAGAGTCTGTATTAATATGAGTCATTTTATTTAGATAGGAAATATAGTTGTTTATTAATAAAATGTTGTTTGATTTATTTGTTTTATTCTTTAGTGATATTGAGGGATAGACCTAGAGATAAATCTTCAATATTACTCTCATCTTTGTCCACCCATACGTCCAGCAAGCCTTCGTCTAATTCGGCATTTTCGAACATGCCGTGTATTTCTTGCTCGCTAAAATTTGTTTCTTCAGTAAACTGCCCATTGATAGCCCCATCTGGTATCTTCTGCAACTTCTTCCAAACTTTACTGATGTCCCTAACAAAGGACACTTCAAAGTCCTTCTTCTCAGCCTGATAATCTTGACTCCAATCATGCAAAACTTGGGCACTGTCATCTTCAATTAACATTTCCATGTGCTCTGGGTACAAGACGTGAGACGATATGTCGCCGAGGCCGTTCTGCGATAGTATAACGTACTTCTCGCCTTGCTCTACCAACAGACAGCCTGACAGTGCGGTCACCAATCTTTTCTCTAATGAAGTATACACGTCATGACAAAGTGCTTGCAGGCGAGCCTCGTTCATAGTCTGCAGAATGCTCGGCGGCCGGTAAGGCATGGTCACGCCGCTGAATCTCGATTCCTTCAGGCTTTGGATGTAATTAGGTACAACACACGTGTCTTCGCACCACTGACTAGATAAACATACTAATTCCTTATTAAATTCAAAGTTACAAATCGTAATGTAAGTTGGGTAACATTGCATGCCGTGCGTCCATCTCTGTAAGAGTTTCAGTTCTGTGTTGGTTTGATGTCTTATGTCCATTAGGAAAAGATGGTGGTTAGTGCCAAAGTATAGGTAAGGACTGGCCGGCGAGTACTTAGCTGCAGTAATTAGGTTACAAGTAGCATCATCTGATACTTCATTGACACTATTCCATGTGTGTACGACATTATTTGTTCGTTTGTCATACAAATTTATTGAGTTTCCAGCCACATGTGTGAAATATGGCCGTTCACTAGCAATCACAGAGCTCCAATTGTTTATTAGTGATTTGGTTTTACTTTTCAATTTAACAGTCCTTGCGGTTAATCTGTCTAAGTTTACTATTTTCAGGTCATTGTTCAAATCTGTCACATACAAAATATTCTTATGATACTCATCAAACGATATGCTTGTGAGTGGTATTTCTGATTGTGATACTTTGAGCTGCTCTATCTTTATAACGTCATCTGAGGTAATGAGTTTTAACACAAACACTTTTAGCTTTGTCCTCAAAGCTATGATATCTTGCGAGGAATAAATGCTCTCATAAATATTGTTGTCTTCTCCACAGTCAAAACTTGCCGTTGCATCCAGACTACAGGTCAACTCGTCTTTGTTGAATTCATATAAATCTGAAAATAATACAAAAAACATTGAACTAAACTAGAGATCTCCTGACATTTCAATTTGATGAATTTCTATATTTTTAATTTATATGAAATTCCCCATGTAAATAGTTGCATTTAGATATAATAATTATGGAATAAATCAGGAAAAGATCAAAATTTCTAGTGTTCAACAACAAAAAAAAGACAGATTAATCTCTAAAAAAAAAAGATACAAATTGATATAATCCTAGATCAGTGGTTCTTAGCCTGTGGTCTGCAGACCACTGGTGTTCCATGAAGGCTTGTATGAGAGTTTGATATATGTGCTGTATGTTATAGAATAATGTTAATAAATAACCATATTAGGCATTTAAATAGTATATAGAAATACTGCAATTAAAATGGTTTATAATGCATGTATTGTAACTAAACTAATTCCCATTGCTTCAAGCCCTTTTCAGGTCTCATGTTCACGGGCAGTGGTCCGTGGCAAGATAAAAGTTCGATCAAATAGACCCTCATCTCTAAAAGGTTAAGAACCACTGACCTAGGTTAACATTTAACCTTAACCCTTTAACTGCTGATCCAATTCATCAGACATGTCCATGTGGTCACCTATACAAAAACTATTGTGATATTTGCCTTGATTATAATAAAACTGTGGCGAAATAAGCTGTATATTTTGTTTAAAAAATCAGAAAGCGTAGATTAAAAGGTTAATGTAGCAGTTTCCAAGTTAAATCAAGAGTCAAACTTACAGCATACGTTGAATTCACTGCAGAGCATATATTCGGTGTAGTTAAAATACACAACCTGCATGTTTCCACTCCCAGCATAGTACCAGTTGGAAGTGCTGGTGAAGTAGGGGTCAGGGTCAGTCTCCAGGTGTTCCGCCATGTCCACAAAGTGTTTCGGACAGGAAACCACTTCATTGCTGAGTTTGTTTAACTTTTCTATCAGTGGTATTTTGTGATGTGCTGCAATAAGAAAGAAGTGCTTTTCTGGGTGAATTCGAAAGTATTTGACTTGCTTCAAAAGTATCATAAGTGTTGTGCTATTGAAAAAAAAGGAGACTTCTACTCTGTTCATGAAAAGCGTCTCAATTTCAACCAATTCCACTGAAATCACAGCAAATACCCAACATTTTTTTTTCAAGCAGTTCAAACACTGAAGTTTACCCGTTACATAAAATAACAACTTACCGCATGACTTTCTCATGTGAACATATTTTGTGAACCATTCATGCTTCAACTTCAGCAGTTCACTGACAGGGTCCTGTTTATGCTTATTTCTAAGAGGTGTTATCATTGTTGGCTTTACACATTTGTATGGGAAGGCCTCCAAATAATCTGAGCTCAAGTCTCCCTCCCAATCATCAGGGAACGCTACGAGCGGGTGCCCTGGGAGGTCACAATGCAAGTTGTACTGATAATTCTTTGTATTAAATCTTGGTCGTCTGGTGTTATTAAGATATAAAAAAGCTTTGTGGTTGGTCTGTTCAATATCTTCGAGAATCTTCTTGGAAGGGGCTGTGTTATCTATGTTTTCAGCGCCGAATTCGTCAGGCAATTTTTCTTTCTGGAATAAACATTTGGTTAGGTTATAATCTAACCTAAATGTGAAAATGTTGAATCGTATACATCGAAAATAACGAAACAGAAAACGTACCTTTAAACTCCTTATTTTTTGAGCTGTAGTCATGTTTAATTATTTTCTACACAATGCAATACTAACATAAACCTACACACCAACAGACCACAACAGACGACGGACGGAATACAAATAAATAAACATCCAGTGTGACCAACTTCAAATTAGAGATCCT
Source organism: Ditula angustiorana (assembly GCA_963691745.1). NCBI lineage: Eukaryota > Metazoa > Arthropoda > Insecta > Lepidoptera > Tortricidae > Ditula > Ditula angustiorana. Next base: position 2,504,159 of record OY829486.1, on the reverse strand, counting down.
GCCCTACTTAGGCAAGAAAACTGACAAATCCTGCCAAACTCATATGCTCAAAATGTCGAAAATCTGCCAAAATACTTTTAAGATTTAAAATTGATACACACATATTTTTTATACTATTACTTAAAACAATTAAATTCAAGGAGAGAAAAAAGGGAAGAAATAAAATTATTACCCACAACCTAGACACCAATTTCGAGTTACATGTATAAAATACAAAATGTTCATCTTTCATATCCAGGACGAAAGTGCCGGATTCTGCTCCCATTCTGGGCGATATAATCCTTCATATTTGCGTTTCATGATAAATCAGCAAAACACGAAATCTTAAATGAAAATAAATGTGTAGTGTTTCCGACTAATTAAGAAAACAAGTGACAGTTGAAAATTGAATGAGCTACAAATACAATAAGAAATGCTAAGGGAAATCCTCAAAACCATAGACGACAAAAACTAAGAATATTCTAGCCAAAACAGAGTTCTTTAAGTTTCTTTTTTTCTAATGTCGATACTGCAACCTACTCCTTTAAACCTGGGTTCACAATTAGAGTTTATGAGCGATAAAAACGCAAAAACACGGCAATGGCTGTCTCTGGTTGATCAATGGCCGTGTTTTGTGCTTTTCTCGCTCGCAAATGCTTATTGTGAACCCAATCTAAGGCTATAATGCCAAATGTGCCAGCTTATATTGCTATCCTGCCAAATACTGCCAGATTTCGAAAACTTCAACCGATCCTGCCAGAAGTCAAAATGACGGTCTAATCCTGCCAAAAAGGCAGGATCCTGCCACATATGGTCACATTGTAAACGTCATTATCGTTTGACATCTGTCATTGTCAAAAAGCTTTTTTTATGGCCACGTTCCGAATCAGTTTACATTGCTCACGTTTTCGGCCCGAATCACACTCACAAGTCTACCGTATCGTCATTGACGACGGTTTTGATTTGACTAACATCGCTAACACTGCCAGGCGTAGACAATCTGAACATAAACGTTTACTCGGCAGCGTTAGCGATGTAAGCTAAATCCATGACGTCATCAATGACGTTAAGGTAGTCTTGTGCTTGTGAGTTGGAATCGGTCCAAAAACGTGAGCTATGTGAGACTGTGAACTGGCCCCAATTCTGGCGCTCATCGAGATTCATCTGACGTACGAGATGTGTCAAAATATGACAGATTTTGAAGGGATTTGACAGCTCTCTTTGGCTTATCTCGAGTCATCATCATCTCTACTGTCTACATCTCTAAATCTGTCTTTGCAAGTGAATTTTCACGCACTTGAAGTAATTCGATTTATCTATCTGTTATGGTAATGTAAAAAAGTAACAAACATAATTGTTTTAGTTAAAAGCTCCGAATAATAATATTATTCGTAGGTTAAAAGATGTCTTTAACGTGCTACTGCTATGGCCCCAGAGACAACGCCGTTACCACAGATTATACGCAAAATGTGGCACTGACCAGCATCTTATGTCGTGGCAATTTTCAAGTACGCTGCGTTGTTTATAATTATTAATTTGTAGTAAAACAGCCTTTGGTAGTAAATAGCCTCACAGCTCATAACAAGTAATTGATTACTGCAGCCTGTACTGTGCTGCCGGCACTTGAACTCGCATGTTACCTACGTCACCGACCAAGCAGGTAGATTTTAGGAATTTGTAAGCATGACTATCACATGTAAGAAAGATTATAAACTGCCCCGTTCGATAACAATTAATGAGCGTCAACCTTTTAGGTCATCCATCTTCAAGGTGCGGATGCTAATAGAATATCACTTTGTCTAGACTCCTAGAGCTGTCTGTAGTTAAGAGTATTGTTCAGTAGTTGTAGTGCCACCGACATAAAAGCGACATCATAGTATTTTAGTGTTTTCAAACAGACTATACTGAATCTAGCAGAGGTTCTAGCACGCTATAGCGTTTATCAGTGATCCTTATTCTGTGCTGATATAGTATATATATCCCTTTCTAAACGCTGATGTGTGCAACAGGGACGGATCCTTTATGTGAGCAATAAACGCTGTATGCTTCTATAGCAGTGCCGCTACGCTAATATGGCGGGCGGAAATTGCGGAATCCATACGACAGATGTCGCCTGCAGTTATAGTGCTGAATGGTGCTGAATAATAATAACCAAGGACGGATCCAGGATTTTTTTCTGGAAGGGGCGGACGGGCAAAAAAAAACAATCGCCTTCCACATTGCGCCTTTAGCAATCGTCCGAGTAGCATAACATATTACCGAGTTCTTCAGTCCAGTTTTAGCAGCACACCTAGAAAATGTCTTCACCCTCGCCTAATGAAAGAACCAAGAAAAATAAGTCATGCTTTATTCTAAAAACACAAACACAACAATTATGTGAACACAAAAAACTAAAATAAAGCAAGTTTATATAAAAAAATGGTTAATGCTAAGAATAACTAGATTGGTTAATCTACAACATAATATGTTTTTTTTTTTTTTTTTTTTTTTTTTTATTAAGAAATAATTATATTGCGAAGGAATCTCCACTACATTCTAAAGAACAAACATTAAATCCATTTCTCAAAAGTAAAAATTATCTGAGAATTAAGCTAACAAGAAGTGGACATATATAAAACTTAAACTAAAACTAAAACTAGGTGAGGTCCCCCAGGTCTGATCCCTGCGGTAGGGTCCCCATGATGCTGGCTGCGTTTCCCCTCTGGATTGAAATGCCAATCCGTTGGGCAAGAAACGAGCCAGCTCTAGGGTCCCCAGTGGCGGAATATAATTTTTTTGGTAAAAGGCCGAAAAGTTGGTGAGCGTTTGGGCTCCACGGTCCCAGGGTCTCGACCGCAAAAGCCACAAATATATGTCGCTCTGCGAGACCGATGTATTTGCGGCGTTTTGCGGCCTCAGCTGCCGCAGCTGCCGCGCCTGCTCTCATAGAAGTTGTGCCTAGGTGGGACGGCGCAAGGGTGTCCACGCATGTGGCGTCCCAAATGAGTGGTCGTCCCAGTTGCCATGGCACGAGGGTCATGCCATCGGGCCTCTTGCCGTCGTCGCGCATCAGGCCAGGCGGTTCTAAAACCGCCGGCACGTTAACGCTAACAAGGGCCCGGCGGATGGTGTCGTTGAGGCAGGCGTGTCGAGACAGGCGGCCAGCGCTCTTCTGGCAGGAGAGACCGTGGTGTCCCAAACTGTCTACTTGGGCTCCGCAGGGACAGCGGTGGACACATGTTATATAATAAAATTGCAACGGGCCGATGCATGTCTGCATATAGGAGATATTTATGTAAAACAAGTAACTATGAGGGCTATATTGTTGGATCTCCGAAAATATATAAATATTTTTTTTTATCCGTATGTCCCAATATTTGTACGCGCATCCAATGATATTATGATAAGATAAGATAATATTTATTTGCAGAAAAAGGGTATGTATCTACCTCTACAAATAACAAGTCCTGCAAAACTGCACGGAATTGGATGCAATTTTCACTCTTATAATGCTGGAGCTAATCCAGGGTCCCTAGCATGCTAGTTTTTATCGCTGCCATTTTTTTAATACTAAAATAGGAAGGCAAACGGGCAACTGGGTCACCTGATGGTAAGTGATCACCACCGCCCTTAGACACCCGCAACACCATGCAAGGACATTGCAGATGCGTTGCCAACCCAGAGGGCTAAGATGGAATAGCTCTTGTGCCAGTAATTTCACCGGCTATCTTGCTCTCCATGGCGGAACACAACAGTGCAAGCACTGCTGCTTAGCGGCTAGATTAGCGAACAAGACGGAGGTAGCGATCTGGACGGACCTCGCAAAAGGTCCTACCATCCGCAAAGCCCGCCATAAAGAATATATTCCTTTCTACTCAGTACGCGTGTGCGAGAGGGACAAATGCGTTTAAGTGCGCGATAACCACTAGCGTGCTATTAGAGCTGCTGCGGCCCTAATATGACAGCCCAGGTTTAGTTTAACCCCTCCCTGTGTCTCTAACTAGTGTCATAAGAAAGGGACGCAGATTGAAATAAACTAAACTTGGCCAGTCATGTTAGGGCCACTGGATGTTTAATCTTGATATGCCGGCTAAGCCGCCTAGAATCCGACTTATCATTAAAAAAATAAAAGATAAACGCGTCCAAATTCCACGCGAACGAGTAATGTAGAATAATAATATTTAAAACTGCAATATGTGCCTAACCAACACTCACGAGTTAAGTACTCGAGTACTTAGGGGCAGTCCCTACCTACACATTCCTTGTTACTTGTATTCGCAGAACCGGGGAGATAAATAAACGCTAGGCTATTATTAGCGTGTGTTGTGGGTTATCATATAAATGTGTCTGTTTGTATTCAACACGCGCCCGGCCGGCTACACGTGGCCTTGAAGCTGCGCTACACTTCAGGCGGCTTAAATGTTCGACAGTTCTAACACTTCTATCGCACTTGTTTTCCATTTATTATTACAAGAAAATTATAATTGTTTACCTTGTAAAGTATTTTTAAGTGGATTTGTGTTAACTATTTTCCGTGTGGTTCTCAATAAAGAGCATTTGTCTTGTTTTGTCGTTTCTTGTCATTACATGCGATGCGATGCGATCACCATTGTACGTATAATTAGAGATAGAACCAAAGTTATTACAGAAAAGAAAATGGAAAAGATAAAAATTAAAGTGAAAAATATCGCCCAAGCCACTGTTTCTGGGTTGGGTGCCCAAAAGGCTGACGGCGTTACCTCTGAATGGCAATGCCAATACGATGAACGAGGGACGGGCGCCTGCCCTTGGGTCACCAGAGGTATCAACTATTTTTTTCTTTATTTTTTAAACAGAATGTGGGCCCAGGGTCTCCACGGCAAAAGCAGCAAAAATATAATTGTCACTAAGACAGGCGTCACCACTGTCACTGCTAATTTTATCGAAGAATCGGAGAACATCAGCATCAGCTTCGAACAGTAACAGAACCTGTATCGGAAGCAGTGTTTTATCAAGACTTCTCCTAGCCAACGCTATATAAGAAGGGATGAATTGATACGGCGAAGAGATAAATCTGTAGGTACCTAACTTATACGTAAAAAATAATAAAAATGAATAATTCGTTAGTAACTACGGTTAGTAATTATATACGAAAACTTCGGGGCTTCTACTGTCAGCAATGCATATATTTAGACTAACAATACAAGTCTCGTAGTAGTTGTTTTTCCACGTACTTGCCTACGGTAGTACATAATACCTACACACACAGGTTTTAGTTACGAAAAATGTATGTTTAGGTTGTCAAAAAGTTTAGAAACTCGTTGAAATTAGAAATATCTACTTTCAGGTTAGTGTTAAATATTTAACCATGCACTTACGAGGTTACAAGAGAATCCCATATTGAATCAACTTAAAAAAAATCGAAGCATGAGTTCTCATTTCGACGCGAAGGTGCAATATATTTCTTGGTTTAGTTTATTAGTTTTACAATTGATCGTCATCGCGTTTCAAAATTTGATCATCATCGTGTCGGACTCGTTGATTATCAAAAACATTTTATCATTTTGATAGTTCTATGAAGACATCTCCGTCTTTATCGCCAGGGAACATTTTTGTCACCACATACCCGGAACACAACACCAGTGGTGTACTGGTGTTGTGTTTGTTGTGGTGTGTTGTGGTTTGGTGTGGTGTTGGGTTTTCAATCCTAACAACAATCCTAAATCGCCTGCCAAACATAACAATATAGATTTCATAACGACAAGTTCGGGTACCAGGAGAATTCAGCAGTTCAGTGTATTGAGGAGTATCTTTAAATCTTTTCAGGAGTTTTCTTATCCAGTCGTAATATTCTTTGACGGTAAGAATACCGTCGCCAGGGACGCATCGGTGCTTGAAGTAGTGGTACACCGCCGCGAATATATCCCGAAAGTCGGGGGAAATGCTGTTTGGTTCAAAAGTCTCTGCTCTGATGGCAGCCTTTATACTCCTAAACAGAGCAACAATTCTTTGGATAATGCCGCTTTGGCTTGCAATGTCTGCGATGGTTCTCTGTCGGCGATCGTTGTACCTTGTGTTCGGGCGTGCTGTCTCAGTTCCTCTCGACACCATAGTGCGTTCGTTCAACTCCTCAAGAATGTAAGTGTTTACAAATTCCACGAGACTTAGAAAGTTCATAAATGAAACATCAGCTGAGAAGTGTTCTTTGAATATTTTTATCACTAACTCAACTACAGATTCCAATGTCCCGGCCTTCATCAGAATTGCAATAATTTTTTCCAAATATTCTATCTGTCCATCTGAAAGGTTATCAAATATTTGAGAAAATGGTTCCTTTTGGTTGCCATAGATGAGTTTTAAGAGTCTTGTTAGTAATTTTTTGAAAATATCGAAGTAGCCAGGTTTACTATTAGTTTTGGAATTATCTCCTTTGTTCCTCCTCGGTGGTTGCGAGGATCCCGAGTTCGTTCCATAAGAAGCACCTTTTTGGTTTTCTTTATTAGCACGATTTTCTCTTTCTTTCTGTTCTTTTTGTTGTTTTGCAAGCTTCTCTCTTTCTGCACGTTCTTCCTCTCCGGTTGCTAGTGTGGCCTTTAGTGCTATATGTGCTGATACTAGAGTGGCATTTGCTGTTTGACTAACAGCTTTTTCTACAACCTTTTCTGTTACTTTCCCACCAAAAAGCTTAGCCGCTTCTTCCGCTGTCAGTTGCACTGATTTCTCAATAAGCTCTTCTCCAACATTTGTGGCCATTTTCTTTGCGATATTTTCAGCAGTCTTTGTGACTGCTTTCTCAGAAACGCCCGACGCCGCACCGGCAATGCCACCCATCCCCAGACCGCCCATTCCGTCGAAACCGAGTTGCAGGGCTGTGGAAGCTATAGAACCTATTGGGTTTTTGCCGGCTGCAATGTCCTTCCCTAAATTTAAGCTGGACTGAACAATTCCTTGTGGTTCATCCATGGCTATAGAAGCCACACCATCTGTGAGGAGTCCTGCATACATCGCCCCCACTGCTGCCCCGGCCGGCCCCGCCACGCAGCCCGCGGCGCCGCCCGCCAGTACGGCCGTCGTCCTGGTAGATTGGTACATAGCTTTGTTTCCCCCTTTAAAATCTCCGACTGCATAATGGACGACTCCCTTCACGTGGCCTACAACGGGAATCGAGTCCAGTATATTGGATACGAAATTCATTTTAAATTATTTTTATTACGGAATAACAGCAAATTTAGTATCAGGTAGGTGGTTGTTCAAATTGATTTATCACTCCTCACTTAAACCACCAAGTGTGCGACGAGGGCATACCCTTCGAGCCTGCCGATTCTTTGTCGCTGGATCCCTCGTCCGAATCGGTCACGTCGAACCACTGGTCGATGAGGTCGTCGAGTATTTCTACGCTCTCTGCTATGTCGGCTTTCTCGAACTCTGTTGCCAAAGTCGTATTTCCAGTCGGGAATGTGGCGTAGTTGTCAATCAAGAATTGAATGGCTGATCTTTTCATAAGCACGGAAGTGTCGAGTCTCGTCCGCGGGATGCTGGCCGTGCTCTCGATGTTGATCTGTATGGGCTTGATGGCGTCGGACAAAAGGGTACCGAGGGACTTCTTCTCCTCCTCCGTGAACGTGGTCCGCTTCAGGCCGGCTTGGTAGATTAGGTTGAGAGCGTTCTCGGCATTGCCGTTACTCGTGCGCGCTCGGCTGGCGTCAGAATAGTCAACATTTTTTAGTTGTTGTAGATATAGTGTTAATTTGTTTTTTAACGTCATGCCAGTAAAGGTAAAAATATCTGTAACAAAAAAAGGAACAGTTATTTAATATGATACTGTACTAATCTCTTAGGACTCAGGTGATGTCCTGCAGCGCGATGTCAATACCAACTATGCCCAGTGGCACTAACATGACCTCCCAAGGAGAATTTATTTCTCAGTGCGCCTCTTTCAGGCGACGATATCATCATTGAACTAGCATTTTAATTGTTGAATTTTATTTGAATTCATTTAACAATAGAGGTCTTGTCGAGTTCACATAGCTAGGCTCCAAGAAATATAAATACTATGTATTTATGTAGGTATTTGTTAGGTAATTTATGGGTATGTATGGGCATGATCATGTGATGTTCTATTTTAGTAAACATGTTCAATGAGTAAATGTAGCTAAATATAAATAAAGCTTTAGAAAATCGTTTTGATTGTTTATAGTACGGCTACGCCCCTCTACACAGAATATGCCAGTTTTTTATGACCTACTTTGTGCGGACAATGCGGACATGCACCAAAACCATAGTACTCTCTGGCCTATGTAGCGCCCGTGTGAAAACATTACCCTATCGCCCCCTAGTCAGCGTGAATGGGTACAAAGTACAAGTAACTGCGCCCCCTAGGACCGCTGCGTCCGTGTGCAACGCACACCCTGCACCATAGGTAAAGTAAACACGCCTCTGACTTCTTCTTCCTGAGTAGTACCACATGAAAGGGACGCACATAAAGATAAATTAAGCTCGGGCGGCCACTGCAGGCCTGTTAGCTATAAATATGCTACGCCGTTACAAAATTATTCCAACAATGGCGCAATAAATTAATGTTTCTACTAACATCAGATTTTAAGTTAAGTATTTTAATAAGGATTAGAAAACTAATTCAAAAAAACATTGGAATGGAAAACTTCCCTCCTTCTTTAAGTCCGTTAGCAACAACATTAATTTTAAATGGATTTACTTAATGTATTTTTAACTTGAAAATATCGAAATGTACTTACCTTACTTCGTTGATATTAAGATGAAACAAATGAACCTTCCAACTGTCGCGCCGCCGCGGCGCCGGCAAAGCAAATAGGTTCCTAGCAATCAAAACACCACTAATACAAATATTACCTATCACAAAGATAATTATTTAATTATAAGGGATTATAACGAATGTCTTTCGATTGTCCACTCAAACACAAGAAAAAAAAGCTGCTATTTTTAAACTTTATTCGAGTTGTATCGGTGAAAATAAATATACAGCCACTTTAATTTAAAAGCGCACGCGCACTGCGAACACACGATTCTGGCTGAATGATCCACAGATTAGAAAAATATGGACTGAGACACTACACGGCTGAGTCCACAGACTACCAAAGAGTATGGAAAAGATATAGACAGGTTGAATTTGCATGCATAGAAAGTGCTACCATCTAGTTATTTTTAGAGTCACTAACTCGCTGGTTCCCCTGTGCGACGGCGATAACTTCCCTTCAGGTGACCCGCATGCTCGTTTGCCTACTTTTTGCAATAACTTTATAGAGTAACGTTTCACGTTATAAACTAATTTGGAGGCCAAAGGCTATTGATAGATTCTTAAAATTTAAATTATCCGATTTCTCTAAGCGATTTCAGAAAGCACCAGGACCCTAATTGTGGCACTCATCGAGATTCATCTCGCAATCGTCATGTGTCAAAAAAGACAGATTTTAAAGGGATCTGACAGCTCTTTTTGGGCATATGTCGAGTGTGACTTCATCTCTACTGACGCCAGAATTGCCCCGCTGAGCCCTAGCACGCTAGCTTGTCGCAGACATAAAGCATATATCCCTTTCTAACCGGTACGCGTGTGCGAGGGGGACTGACGCTGTGTCTGCGATAAACGCTGTACTTACCTACTACTAATGCTGAAGTAGCTCATGACCTGTGTTCATGACAAACTCTTACTCTCATGACAGTAGTTGTGTGTAGAGGTGTTTGATTTTTAACCTCTTCGATTGTGTAGATTTTCAGCGGCAGATAGATTTACTCAGTTGAAGAGGTCAGCTTGCGGTGTAGGTACACCCACCAGCTAGCATCCGCCAGTTACGTAATTCTAGTCTTCTTATAATTATTTGTATCTGACGACACAATGTGTGATGTCCATTTGAAAGTGTGTCTCATTGAAGCTGTGCCCATGCGACACCAAACCTGCGGCGCATGGGTGTTGCGGGCATATTGAGGCAGTGGCCATCACTTACCATCTGGTGACTCACTTGATTGTTTGCTTTCCTATTTTTTATAAAAAAATGTTTGCGCTGGATTACATTACAAAAGAAATAATTTCATTTTCATTTTGCGGCTGGTAGGGCCTTGTGCAAGGTCCGTCCGGATCGCTACCACCATCTTGCTTGCTAATCCTGCCGCTAAGCAGTAGTGCTCGCTGTGTTGTGTTCCGGCGTGGAGAGCATGACAGCCGGTGTAATTACTAGCACAAGAGGTATTCCATGTTGGCAACGCATCTGCAATCTTTTTGGTGTTGCGGATGTCTATAGGCGGTGGTGATCATACCATCAGGTGATCCACTTGCTTGTTTGCCTTCCTATTTCATAAAAAAAATCATAAGAAATGCTACTCAACAAAAAAACAAATAAAAAATTAAAAAACAACAAGTTTCTATTTAATAAATACTTTAATAATGATAAATAAATAAATCCCAACAACAATTTTTGACAACATCTACGATGGTGCAATTTTGATCATATTTCATAAGTTACTGCGTCACGTCTGGTGCATCATCTCGGGAAGCGACAGGGCCGCGAACACGGTCAGCATCAGTATGGAATACACCGTCACCAAAATGTCTCTCTTCATTTTGATCATAGGATCGAAGTCTGTGGCATTCAGACAACATTTATTCATGATTGGTTTCCTTTGGGGCCGATTCTCAAATAGAACCACACTTTTCACCGAAGCATCACCCGCGACGGATTGTTCTCTGTTCAACACTGCTTTTCTTACCATTTTTTTGCAAATCAGAGCGCGTTCTTCCATGTTTGCAACAATATTATTCTTGTTGTGGAATAGAACTAGCGACTTGACCGAGACGGAGTTTGTTCCGATTACTGGCAATTCCGTATTACTGGATTCAATGGAGGGCTCGGAGTCGAAATTCTGACACTCGGTGAGAGCGAACGTGGGGCGACTGGAGCACGGCTCGCTCAGCACGGAGCCCGCGCAGGAGTCGGCGCCCCCGGGGAGCAGGTGCGGCCGGCACGGCACATCCGTGAACACGCTCACGTGCCGCCTGTCCCCCGCATCCGGGAACTGCGCGGACACTTCCTTGCTGACGTACTCCGGCACCATGACTGCAGCGCTTACCGTCTTCGTTTCCGGAATAGACACCTCAACTTTATCTTTCCGGGCTTCAGTGTCGGAAACGTACAGCGAGACGGGTTCTAGTGTGTCCGGGGTCACGTTTTGGTGCGCGTGCTCGCGGCAGCCAGCTTCCTGGCCGCTCGATGGGTCACTCGTGCACGTCGTAATTTTCTGTATCTCGTTGAGAAGCCCCACCAGCATATCCAGAGACGTCGTATAATCTATAATTTCAGTTTTCTCCTTAAAGGCTTCACATAGAACTTCTTTTTCGCTCTTCTCTGTAATTTCTCTAGGAAAAACATGTGTAGAGACTTGTTTTGCAGTGATATTCCCTTCGGTCTGGTCGGTCGTATTCGTTTCCACGTCGGTTTTGGAAACCGAATTAGTGTAGTCGTGATTGATATTTGGAACAGAGTCGAAGAGGTGTGTGGCGGGCGAGGAAAAATCATCGTTATCGGCCTGCACGGCGCACTCGAGGCTAGGTGTCTGCGGGATACCTTTAAAGCACTGGCAGGTCTTATGTTCTCTCGTCTCGCTGTCAGTTCCCAGCGACCCCGAACGACACTCGCTACTCACATTCTGCAACACCATCGCATCTGTACTCTTATTGATCGCCACAGAATTTCTCTCGAATACGGGCTGGCGTTCATAAGCAGGAAAAGCATAACCGACGGTCGCTATCTGCATGGGAAACTGAGCAAACCTAAAGTCCAAATGTGCCGTCGACAGGGGCAGAGCTTGAAAACCCGCGTCGCTCGATTTCGACGCGTTCATTTTGATGTTCTGCGACAGATTAGACTCGAGGACGAGGGACGTGGCGTCGCCGGACTGGAGCACCACGATCCGCGGCAGGGAGTGCTTCGGGGTGAGCGTGAGGTTCTTGATGCGCAAGCGTTTCGGGAACGCGCCGAGCGACATCCGGCGGCAGAGCGCGTTCTCCAGCATCTCCAGCTCGGCGACCGAGCCCAAGGGCCGGAGGGCTCGGGCGTCGTCCGTCAGGTCGAGCCGCCTCTCATCGCTCGCTCGGTCCGAGACGGCTTCGACGGCGGTGACGATCTGCTTGTCGGAGAATATGTCGTCGGAGGCGTCGGACTCCGCGGAGAGCGGGTCCGGCAGCGACAGGTTGGGCGCCATGGAGCAGAGGCTGGGCGGCGGGCGCGCGGGCCGGCGCGCGGCGGCGGGCCCGCGCGGCTCGCAGTGCGCGGCGGCGGGCCCGCGCGGCTCGCAGCGCGGCGCCAGCGCCGGCTCGCGCGCCAGCACGGAGTGCACGATGCGGTGTAGCTTGCTGCCCAGCGCGCCCGACTCCTCCGGCTCCGTCGACGCCGTCATCGACGCTGTCGGAGAATCAAACAAGTCTGTGTTCATAATTGCTCAGGCGCGCTCTGTTGACTGTGTTCTACGGCTTATCAAATTAAATCCGTAGGTATGTATTTCACAAAAAGAGAAGTTTATGCTGTAGACGAGTTCTCTTGCAAAGTGAAAAAGGCCGTATTGTGTCGTGCGTGTCGGAGCATTTGCTTAATATATTACTTAGGCATCAAAATGAAACGATTCTTTAGCTTGCAAGGTTAAACAAACAAAATAGGCCATTGGCATAATGCAACCGGATTCAGATCTTGCCTCCAGTAGAGTGGCTTTAAACGCCTGTGTATGTACCCTTGTCATATGTCCCTGCATAATTCTAGTTTTTGCCCTGAGTGAACATGATGCTGCTACCGTACCTACCTATGGAAAGCGCCAGAACTTGAATGAATCGTCTCGACTCTCTTAGGAAAATAGTTCACAATTATAAATTTAGTACTATACGAGTATTTATGCACTAACAAGGAGCTTATTCATGTACTATACTATGTACATATACATTATAAGTACAACAGTTGTTTTCAAAAGAGAAGAAAAAAAAAGATAAACTGCTGAGTTTCTTGCGGCGTTTCTTCTCAGCAGATTCTTCCATTTTCCGAAGCGCTAGTAGATTCAGACATGTAAAAGAGCCTATATGGCCTACTTGCAAAATAATTTTTTCATTTTTCATTCATTTTCATTTTCATTTTCAATAATTAATAAATGAAATAAACAAACGAAACTTTTTAATCCGTCAAATAGAGCTGCAATGTTCATAATAGCGACCTGACTTCGGCCGACGCTGTCATTATACTGTTTATAAAAGTTACAATGGGTGTTTATTTTCTCTTATTTGTTCAACAGCCACAATGGTCTTTCTTTTAATCTGTATTTATTTAGGTGCTCTGATCAAAACTGAACATATCAGCTCCATTAGAAAACAATATATCTAAAAATAACACATTATACAACACTACAAAAAAAAAAACCTCTTATCAAACACTTAAAGCCACTTAGCTGTATCGCTAAGCCATAATAGATTTACGTTATCACAATTACATACGCAGTAAATATTTCATTTCATTTTATTTTTATTGCTTCAATGTAACACTTCCGTGTGCCGTACTATGCACCTAGCACAAATCTTCTCGACACGTGTTAACTACGTAACTCAGTGCATCTCTCTCCTACTGGGCTGGTTAGAAAGAGACGCACTGAGTTACATAACGAATTAACGCGTATTGAGAAGATTCGTGCTAGGTGCACTGTTGCCTGGTCGATTGTAAGTTTTATAATGACAAGTATCACAATGGACTTACACAGTTCAACGTCGCTGGGCAGCAGCGGCGCGCGCGACATGTGGCCCGCGCCGCCGGTGCCCGCGCTGCGCCCGTAGTGGTTCTTGATGTACGATTCCACTGCCACCATCTTCTTCTTTCTACAAACATAACCTCGATTGAGAGGTGCGACCATAAGCAAAAAAGTATCAAAAAAACATTGAAATTGTTTGACCGAAACGAACTACTTTCCGTTGTAGGGGCCCTAACGCTGGCTTTTTTCTGCATGATTTTTGATTTCTGCATCCGATCACCGGTCGAAATTCTTATTATTTTCTTATTATAGCTTTATGTTCTTGAAATTTGTAATCGATAATGCTCTTATCTCGTACGATTTGTCATCGCAAAACATTGGTATTTTAATGGAAATGGACTCATACAGGCGATATGAACAATATATTGGTGTCAAGCTTCGTGAAAAAACTAAGTTTTTTTCAGGATGCGTAGGCCCATAGATAAATACCTTAAAGACTAACATAAATATTTATTATACATAACATTACTACTTAATAACTTGATAGAAATGGTGTTGGGTGGGTAGACGTGCCCCTGCTAAGTAACCATGAGGTAACACAACTGGGTGCGGTCGATGTCGCATCTCCTGTGGAGGCTATAGAGGATTTCCCTGTTGTTACGATAGTGGTTATGATAATGATGAAGATGCGTGATGTGATGTGGTTAAGGGCAAGGTCTCACAGCATCTGCGGCAACGCGGCGGGCGCGCGCGGCTCGCTGCGGTCCGCGTCGGGGCTGCCGCCGCCGGCCGAGCGCCGCCTCGCGGCCCGCTCTGCGCTTTGCAACCAACCATTACATCTTGCATTCTTGCAACACTCACACGATATTAAATAACTAGTAATATGGGAAGCTTACTGTACCATATCTGTAAGCAGTGGCGTAACTGCCCAGGGACTAGGCGGTGCCGTGCCCCAGGGCTCTCAAGCTCAGGGGGCCCCTGCCAGCATCCCTCTAACGCTAGCTGTCCTACTCGCAAATATTCTCCGACCACCAGAATTAGGGCCCCAATTTTTTTTGCCCCATGAGCTGCGCCACTGTCTGCAAGTATGGGAACTCTTTGCACCATCAACATGCATAGAAAAGTTGTGACTCGCACGCCACGTCATAATGTCAAACGGGAACTTGTACAGTCAAGTAAATTGAAACATGTACCACTGTAGAACCTAGTCGAAGAGCCATACGCATGACATTTGTATTACATAGCCTGGCGTTTAACACGTTAAGTGCGAAGCGAGGCCTAAATCACCCCTGATGCAACTTCCCTGTGGTGCGGCAAGCAAAAAAGTGAATTTCTCTGTCGTGCGAATGGCATAGCTTTGGTTTGGTCCAGTGTAGGAAAGAGATAAATATATATTTGAGATCACTAATGGTTCCGGACTCGGTGGTGTACCTACCTTGGTACCGGATGTCTTAGGCCTCGTGCCGCACTGAATTAATATAATTTTAATGCAGTGCGGAACGAGGCTAAAACGTCCCATATCCCCCCTGACCTCGTACCGCACTCAACGCGAGCTTCCCGCGACCAGTGTTGTGCATCACGTCGATTGGAGAGCACGTCCTTTTACAGCGCCGAACATGTCTAAACGATGTCGGAAGAAGTTAATTTTAAAAAACCCAGAAACAGAGCCAAAACAGGTAAGTTTTTAATGAAAAAATCTTCAGTAAGTACCTAGTTTTTTCTTATCTTGGTAGCTATGTACCTAAAGTAAGTGTAAGATATTATTACTTAAGTATATTATACCTAAAGATATTATTGGTAATAACGATTATTGACGTACCTAATACTTTGCAACATATCTAGAATTACCTATTATTCTATATCGTGATAATAATGTTATTATCATTAGGACTTAACACTTAATTGATATTTTTGTAGGTAGTGAAAAACTCCACAAGAAACGCAAAGCAGCCGTTGACAAAACAGGTAAGTAATATAATTAATATTTCAGTAGTTCTTTGTCTAGGTTTTGAAAGTAGGTATGTAAATATTAAGATTTTTAGGGTTCCGTATCGAAAGGATAAAAACAGGACCCTCTATTACTAAGACTTCGCTGTCTGTCCGTTTGTCGCGATAGATAGATAGTTGAAGTTTTCTCAAATTTTGTAGGCCGCTATTACAATAATACTAAAAAGTTAAAAACAACAAAATACCTATGTAAAGGGATATTTTTAATCACCAAGTTTGTTAAGTGTGTTAGATTCGACTTATGTAAATTTTACGATATATGTCACGTGGTCGGAAGAGAGCACCAGGCGGAGTATATTATTGTACGATGGTAAAAGTACAGAAATTATTGTGTTAGTAATTTAAGAAACTCAATATTTTAATATGAAATGTTTTGTTTTTAGCCATCTTAAATAAAGGATTACAGTGTTTGTAAGTACGTTTTGTATAAGCATGCGTGGATATGATATTTCTAACGTTTATCTATAAGATTACTTGTGTGAAAAGCTTGATACGAGAATTAATTTTGCACTAACTAATACACCGTTTTTATATTAAACCTTTAACATAATATTCAACAACATAAGGTGCTGCCAAATGTAATCGCATGTAAATAATCTGGACCATAATAAAGCTTGAGAAGAAAGATGTAGCATACAGACTATTTGGTATAAAATGACAGTATATTATATATAATATACCGCAGCTTCACTCGCTTCAGTCTTCACTCGAAATCTAGGCTTAATGCGTCTCGATTAAATCTGCTATCGGTTCATGAATAAAGCGTTTACGGAGTGGGACTGGGATTCTAAGTATTTATTGTAAAACAAATCTTAAAAACTTTCTTTAAAAGTGTGTGGTGTGTGTGTGTGTGAGTTTGTTTTTTGTAATGAATAAGCATGCCAAATTCATCTCTATTTTTAAACTGCTGTTTATATTTTGCACCACTTACATGAATAATAATATAACATCTAATAAAGCGAACCCTCCTAGGTTGTAACCACTCGCGAAATAGAACAACTTTTATAAGAAAACGATAAAAATACTTTTTTAAGAAAATTTGTATACAGGTAATATCAGTTGTTCCAACTGGTTGCCTTAATTATGATACCTATACTTATTGGTAATAAAATTAACTTGTCACACAAAACTTACTCTTGGGACTTTGTATAGGAAGTATTATATTTTTTCTTTCTTTTATTTTGATGAAACTTGTTTACTTTCACGAGTTGTATCACCACCTAAAGAGGGTTTTCATTTAAGAATAACACTTTGTTTAAACTATCACCAAGCAAAGGCTTTCTCTAGCAGCTTATTAATTAATTCTATTTTCAAGTGTACCGGTCATACAAAGCCAATATTTTTAATTAGGTACTGAATTGTCACTATGACGAAGACATTTTGATATTTTACAAACCTGGTTACTTATATGAAAATGATTGAACTTAGAGACATTTTTGGCGATCTATTAAATAGTCTATAAAGAAAAGTACCTACTTTGAATATCATAATACCTAAACTAGTCGGTGAGCCCGCTTTTTTTTTTTTTAGTAGCCCGTAGGGATCCCACTGCTGGGCAAGGGCCTCTCCCAAACATTTGGGAGGAATTGCCATAATCGCCACGCTTGGCAGGCGGGTTGGCGATCGCAGTAAGATGTCAAACGGTTCAGAGACGCTGCTGCCCGTCTTCTGTGTTCCTTTATTCCCTTAGTCGCCTTTTACGACACCCACGGGATGAAATGGGTTGGTACTATTCGCCGCCGGCACCACACAGCTTTATTTGCGTATCGTTTTTTTTTCTTGTCATTTCTATTCTATTTTTTTACCGTGTTTTGATCAGTACACTCAATAAATAGCTACTGGTGGCTGAGAACTGCCTGTTTATGCAAAATACAATATGTGAGTCATTTTTTTCAGAGTCCACCGAGAAGTGATGTCCAACCAACCAATCGGCCAACATTGCCAATTGAAAATGTGTTTGACGATGAGAGTGATGAAGAGATTGTTCCAACAAATAAACGTCAAAAAACATATTTTTCTACTGAACCAAATATAACTGAAAAAATCGTACCTTTACATGAATTTAGCTCACAACAAGAATGTGTCATTGATAAACAACAGTATGACAATACAAAACAATATACTTTCTTACATGGGCACCCAAGCTCTATAATTATTGCAAATACAAGAACATTACAACACAAAGCAAAAACACGTGCTCAGACTGCCACTAAAAAAAATTCAATTTATCCTGATCAAGTGAAAGAACCAGAAGAAACAGTTAACCTCAGTCCAAACATCCGAAAAACTATTCAACTCAAAACACAAGAAGAAACAGTGTATATCAGTCCTAGTACCGGAAAAACTTGTCAAATATTGCAGAATGTTCGCTTGTCCGCTTCTAGTGCTTCAACCTCACCAATAAAAAAACAAAATCCTATAGGTTCCCCTTCAAAAGATTTTCCTCATATAACTACGGAGAGCAGAGCTGGATCTTTGTCAGAAATCTCACGCTCCAATTTACTGGATTGTAATATATCACTTAGTGAGGACAATATTCAACAATTACTTCGTACTCCGACACAAAAAAGACCGAGAGAAAATGTTACATCCGAATGTACATATTCAGAAGACTTTAATCCGTCCAAATCCAAAAAAAGTCATGAAATAGAGGTCTCTGTAATTATAGAAAGTATTCCTGATGACAATGTTAAAGGAAAACGAGACATGAATAACAAATTGCCAACTGTTCTAAAATCACCTGATATTGTCGAATATGATATTATTGAACATATAGACTGCGAAAACAATAATATAATACAAACAAACAAAATATGTCACAGTGTGCAGAATATTCGAAAATCACCTGAGTTGGATGAGAGTAATAATATGGAAGATGATAATTTTAGCGGTACTGACAATGATTATAGTCCTTCGGAGGAAGAGTGTAGTGATTCGGAAGAGTATGCTTCAATGGAAAATTGCGTTCATTCAGATCAGGATTTATCTCCAGATAGTGAATATGAAGAAGCTACAGAAGATGACATTTTAGTCACGGACGAAACATTACCCGGCACGCAAGCTAAAGATCACGATGAGTGGGAAAATATATCGGAAAGTCCCATAACTTTTAATGAATTCGCTGGAGAATGTACGTTTAATTTACCCCCGTTTGTGGGAGTTACACCTGAAGATATATACAAGATGTTTGTTACAGATGAGATGATTGATATAATGGTATCTGAAACAAATGCTTACGCACAAAAGTATATACAAATAAATCAACAAAATATGAAACGTAATTCACGCATGACAAAATGGAGTGACACCAGTTCTCAGGAAATGAGAACATTTTTGGCTGTTTTAATGGCAATGGGTTTGTGTAGAGTTCCTAATTTAAATTTATACTGGAGCAGAAACAAATTGTATCGAAACGAATTTATTTCTTCAGTAATGACAAGAGACAGATTTTTATTGCTACTTAAATGCTGGCATGTCAGTGATGTAAGTAATGAAGACCAAACTGACAAACTATATAAAATTAGAAATATGTTCACAAAGATTACAGAAAACTTTCGACGTATTGCAAATCCTGGAAAGTATGTGGTAATCGATGAAACCATGATACCATGGAGAGGAAGACTAGGTTTTCGCCAATACATAAAAAACAAATCACACCGGTACGGCGTAAAGCTTTATAAGCTTTGCACTCCCGAAGGTTATACTTCTGAGTTAGAGGTTTATACAGGGAAAAAAAATCAGAAAAAATAATTAGAACACAGTAAAAAAGTAGTGTTAAGATTGATGACAAATCTGACAGAAATGGGTAGAATCGTAATAGTAGACAATTACTACACTTCGTTGGGCCTGGCAGAAGATCTTCTATCACAAAAAACATTTTTATGTGGAACACTTAATAAAATACGGAAATATCTGCCAAAGCAAGTTACTAGTTACAAATTGCAGAAAGGCGAAATTATTGGAAAAATGAACAAAAAGGGCGTAAAGGTAATGAAATGGATGGATAAACGGAATGTTTTGATGTTGACTACGTGCAAAGATCACGATGATAACCTGATAGATACTGGAAAAAAGAAGAGAGGAACCGACGAATGCATAAAAAAACCGGGATGTGTTTTGCTGTACAATAAAACAAAAAAAGGCATTGACTTTTCTGACCAGATGTCTTCTTATTATACAACTTTGAAGAGAGGAATCAAATGGTGGAGAAAAGTTGTAATGGAGCTAATATTTGGTACGGCGCTAATTAATGCCTGGATTGTGTTTAATTCAATCCAAACTGATGGAAAAAAGTTACCAAAAAGACTCTTTGTGGAGACAATGTCAGTTTTATTACGTTATCTTTACATTTTTGTTATTTTTCAGCACCTGAAAGCGCACGCCATTGCCTCGAAAAGGGTGAAAAAAGGAGAAGATGTGTTGGTTGTTACCAAAAACTACGCACATTTTTACCATCTCGTGAAGCTGATAAAAAATCCAAAAAGATTTTGACTCAGTGCACTCAGTGCAAAAATCTTATTGTCTACCCTGTTTCAATGAAAAACACTCATAAATAAGTACAACATATATATTGAGATTTTTATAAAAAAAAAGTATATTGATACTGATTTTTTAATGTTAATTCAAGTTCTAATAATTGTATTTTTAAAGCCCGAGGCAGAATAAATAGGACAGTTTCTTTTCTACTTCTGGTTGCCTTTTTTTTCTATTCTGTGAACCGCATTAAGATTTTCATATACAAATAGAAAGATAAACCTTATGCATAAACCGTAATCCATTATTTTCCAATAATAAGTCTGTAATAGGTGCCTCTTAATGGTATAGAATGGAACGCTTCGTGCGCGAGTCCGACTCGCACTTGGCCGGTTTTTTTTTCTTTATGGCGCCTTCAAGCACAATTTAGATTATTTAAAAAAAAATGTATCCTTTGATACCTTTGTGTTGTTTTGCCAGGTTTTGCCCTTAAAACGATCTAATGAGATATAATTGATCAAAATCGGTCAAGTCGTTGCGTAGTTAAGACAGTTTAAAAACGTCGATATTATTTTTCCCATCACTAATCGCAGCGAAAATTTGCCCTATTTCAGTGCGTTACGAGGTGTATAAGATCCCATATTTTGTTTTGCTAATAATTCCTAAACTAGCCATCAGATCCCGGGGCGACGGTGGATTAGGGTTCATCAATTCACTGTCTATATCAATAAGGACCAAAATTCTCATTTATCTTTGATTTCGCGCCAGAAAATGGATTTTAGTCTGTAAAAGGAGGTGGGGTCTAATAGACCGCGTGTCGCCCTAACGTCTGGTCACGGTACGGGCCGATTATACCTCGTGCCGCAGGAACGGAAAGTATGCAAAAATTGGTGCCGCAGCTAACGTGTTAACGCGTCGCGTCATTGCAATAGGGTTCTAAGGTGGTACGTGAATATATTTCCCCTACTGTACCTTAAGTAAGCAAGTAAGTATGCACATAGGTCGCTGTTACACCGTGTAGTTGGAAGACTATTTCATATACATCTGCTGGTCAATCTGAACTAGTGCTAGGTCGTTCAACACGCTTTGCTGTGCTATTTGTTACCTATTTTTCTTTAATTCTGATTCTTCACGTTATCGAGTACTTGTTACAGCCAGGATAGAAGGCCCATTCACCTTTACACACCTAAGGGCGGGGGCGGCGGTTTGGCGGGCGGCGGGCAGGCGGGCTCGGGCCCGCGGCGCACGCGCAGCCGCGCGGCCGGCGCGCCCCGCGCCAGCCGATCCGTTATCTTTAAAATAAACTTTGTCATTTTAAGTGTGCACTTTTTTGCTAACACAAAGTAGGTAAAACAACCTTTTCCAGCTATCCTAAATATTATTATTTACCTACAGTGGTTCTAATACAGATGAAATGGAAAATATTTTTTGGCTAACTATCCCTACCAGAGTGGAGATAGATAGCCAAAATATTTCCACCTAATCCCACTGAATGACAGCGTCTGAAGTACCATATAGGATAGATAGGGGATAGGTGGGGGAAAAAACCTATACCTCCTATCATTGGAGATAGGCTGGTAGGGATAGGCGGCGGCACAGAGCCTAAACATGTTTTGATCCCATAAATATTTAAACAGTGGACTTCGTTTTGCCAATCAGCACTATCAGGAGTCACAATCACCCACATAAACCCTTTCATCTAATCATGGAACAGCGTGTAGATGCTGTGGATACGAGTTGAAGTCATTTCAACATCCGGGAATAGTTTGATTGAGCGAGTAGTCGCAGTACCTGCGGGCGCGCGGCGCGGTCGCCGGCGCGCGGCTGCCCGTGGGCGCGCTTGGGCTGCGCCAGCAGGTCCAGCCGCGCGCTCAGCCGGCCCGGGCCGCGCACCGCCTCGCCGCGCGCCTCCTTGGCCTCCTCGATCAGCTCGCAGATCTTCTTCTTCTCCACCAGCACCTGCGCCCTGCCGGCGTCGGGCCCGAGCCCGGCGCGCGCCCTCGCCCTGGGAGTCCCCGCTCTGTTCGCCCTGTCGGCCGGCGGCTCCTCCTTGGTCGACTGCTCGATCCGCACCCTCCTCTTGTTCTGCTCCTGCCGCCAGTTTCTTCCCTCCGTTGCCACGGCTCGATTGCACGATTTAGACTCCGCCACCGATTTCTGCCTAGTCTTTTGAACATTATCGAACTCGTGCAGCAGCTGTGAAATAGCTTTCAGAGGATTGTCGGGAGCAGTTCTGGTGCGGGGGCTCAACGAGACTCTCTTATGCTCCGTTTTCGATTTATCGGCGTCGGGCTTCTCCTTGGAGCTGATGATGACTTTAGGCTCCACTGGCGTGTCATTTACCATCTTAGATTGAGTCGGCAAACCTTCGCCGATTGGTTTTTCAAAAGTGAAGTTACTTGGGTTGGAGGAGGCGGGGTGGTGTTTGAGGCTGGTGCCGCTGTCGCTCTGCGTGGCCTGCGGCTCGGAGCTGGCCTGCCTGGCGCCGGAGCTGGGCAGGTCCATGACACTCGGCGAGCTCCTTTTTTTCGTCTGTGTGGTTTCACGCGAATCGATCTTCCCGAGCTTTTTCATCAGCATGTATATTTTTTCAATACTACGGCGGCACTCGACGGTGGACGCGGTTTTGTCATCAGGCTCGTCGCACCGCACCGTGGGATCTTTGGGACTATTGGTGGGGACCATACCCAGTACGCTGTTGGGGATTTCCAGTGATATTTGGCGAGAATTATGTTCCGATCTGTAAGGAAAAAATTAATTGTACATATACTAATACTCCACTTGAGCAAGCCATTGTAGAAACTAACGTAGAAATACCTCAGGTTTTCGGGCGATGTTGCTATAAATTTTTTTGCAGCGGGTTCCGCAAATGAGGGACTTATATACTGTGACAGAGAGCACAGGTTTGTTCCGGAATCGTTGGACACAGCGGAAGTTGACGTCGAAATCTTTCCGCCATCCGTCTGCTTCATTTGCAAGTACATTTCAGTGACGGCTTCGTCCAAGTAGTAGCTCCTGTTGATGTATTTCTTGCTGTTGTTGTCCAGCAGGTCATCTCGTTCGGTCTCGCCTTCCGGATGTTCCAGCACGACTTCGGGGATTGTGTCATCATTCTTCAGCGTTTTGCGTCCCTTCGCTTTATTTAATACCGCCAAAGGCATGGGATTACTATTGTCAGCATTAAAGTTATGTCCATAAATAGAATTGTAGAAAGATTTGTTAGTTATGGACAATTTTGTAACCGAGCTGGACGCCTGAGGCGTGATAGCACTTTTACAGAATTTGTGTTTAGTTATTTTGTTTTCGTTCATAGCCATTTTCCTCCGCTCCCGCCGTTCTCTCACTTCCAGCAGTTTCCTCCTCTTTCTCTCTTCCATAATGTGAGATTTATTTTCGTATGGAGACTTTATTCTGACTCTCGTGGGGGATCTTTTCTTCTTGGTACAGAAGGAAGCATCGGTACTTTTGTCTTCGAGGGATACGTGCTTGTTCAGCTCCTGCATTGTGAATTGTATGTCTTCAGGAGTGGCGACGTCGACGCCCCGGTCGGCCAGGGCGAGCAGCGCGTGCGCGCCGGCGCTGCGGAGCGGCCCGGCCGCCCGCGCGCTCTCGGCGTACGGCACACGCAGCGGCGCGACTTGCTCACTCTCGCTATTGGGATAATCGTTCGTAGAGCTGCCATCAATGATCTCAAACTCGTCTCGTTCTCGCCAATCGTCGCGTGATTCCTCTTCAAAGTCCGTTTCAGAACACAATGGATTGTAATCACTATTCCGCTCTGTCTCTAGTAACTCAATAATTTTTGGTGATTCTGGTTCCGCTTTATCTTCGACTTCGTCGTACGTCAAAGACAGAGTCTCCGTGCCATCTGAAATATTCAATAGCATTAAGAATGCTACCTACAGTTGAAAACAAAAAAGCAAGTTCGTAGTAAAACTACGTTACCTTTTCCATTAGTAGGTTTCTCAGATTGCAAGATCATGATAGAGTCAATGTTGCTAATGACTTGACCGGTTTCCGAGCGCTGCAGTTGAAACACTACGTCGACACGTGACTCGGCCTTCTCCGCAACAGTCAGCTCCTTGTGCTGGCAGCTTATGACCAAGTTGTCCGCGAGGCGGTTAGTGAACAGCTTGTACGAGCCGCAAATCAACTTCGGAACTTCAAGTACGATCTTTTTCTCTAATATTTTTGCGAGAGATCTCAGGTCTACTTCCGAGTGAACTAGATCGTCCCATGTTGATGACAGCCCGGTCAACTTGCGCTCGACGTGTAAAGGAATGCTGGTTGATGCGGTGAGGACTTTGGAAGCGTTATCTCGGCCATCCTTCTCGTTTTCGACCTCCTTCCATTTCTGTTTCGCCTTATCGGTTAGGTAATCCCCGTTGCTTATGCGCTTAAGCTGTTCGATGGTGTTTTTGACATATTTGATGATGTTGTCCATGTGGAAGTTGTAGTTATCTTCCAGGCGCTTGCAGCAAATGTAGTCTAACAACGACGCCGGAAGTACCGTGCTGTTCAGTTCGTTCGAGCTGGACATTAACTTCAGGCTTTTCAATTGTTCTTGTAAGTATGGGTCTTTGAATAAGAACTGCCGATCGTAATCCGTGGTGATGTTGGATGTTTGTATTTCCATGTCCCCGAATTTATGGCAAAGCGTGTTGGAAGTTTTATTAGTCAGCAGGTCGATTCTTTCTTTATTCACGAGCACGATGTTGTGCAGGTCCTCGCTGCTGTAGGCCTCGCTAAGGTCGGACTCCGAGCCCGGGTCGTCCTGATATATGACTGTTTCCACGTACTGATTTGGGGCCTGCCGTTTCAGCTCGTTCACATTGGACATCAGTTGCTTACCGAGATCTATGTTCTTGTACAGAAGAACGAGGTCCCTGGTTGTAAGGGCTTCCTCATCTGCGAAACAAACAGGTTATCGAGTCACTTTTCAATACGATATAGATCAAGTAGGAATAGCAGCGACTTGCAAAATTGCATTTCATACAAATTTTTAAGTTCAAAATCTGAGTGTAAGACCGATTCTATTGAAACTGTGTAGGTACGTTGTAAATGTGTTCCAAGTTAGTAGGAAATGTCGTGCGGCATAAATGCTGTTAAAAGCTAAAGTCCTTGCGGAAGGACGTACGTGATAAAAGACAAAATGCGGTTATACGGTGGGAGGGCGATTCGAGCAACAAGCGTTATGGTACCTGCGGCCTCGAAGTCATGGTCTTTGGCCATCAGCTCGAACAGCTCGCTGGCGGTCTGGAAGTCCCGCGCCACGTCCACCCCCGCCCCCTCCCGCTCGCCGCCCCCGCCCCCGCCATCGTCCGACACTCGACTAATCAACATCACACCACATAGATTTGATATAAAACTCCCAAACAGAAACAAGCTTAAGTTTAGCTATGTAAAATAAGTATATGTCTACAAAAACACAAATGCGAAACCGTTTCTATTGTAAAAATTTTAGGACTGCATGTTTCATTGGAATTTACGTCAAGTTGATTTGAAATTGGAAAGTGAGTGTCGTTTTGAAAAACAGCCAGTAGTTAAAATACTACTGTGCATATTTATAGGTATAATAAGGTTGCATACTCATTCATAGTCGCAATGATCGCAATGATTAATTCTAAGAATAATTGGAGTCTGAGGTGCAATTTTTGAATCTCACCGGGTGACTAAAGCCCGCCAAAATGGTCGTTTTTCATAGAAATGCGGCCAATTTGGTGAGCTTTAGCCGCCTGGTAAGATTCAAAAATTGCATTTGAATCTCACCGGGTAACTAAAGCTCACCAAAATAGCCGTTTTTCATAGAGATTCGGCCATTTTGGTGAGCTCTAGTCACCGGGTGAGATTCAAAAATTGCACCCCTGGTCCAGCCTTAGAGCTGCTTAGAGCATATTGATAGAAGTTCTAAAGCGACAATTACGCTACGTCGTTCACCTAATGCGGTCCCCGAACTTCTTTCAAACTACTTCGGCCAACGAACGTCGTGAGTCACAGAAACACTGCGGAGGCAGTATTAGGTCCCTGTAGAGGCTGTCGCTCGGGAAAAGCGGCAGTCTACCGTGTTTTTTACACTGCTGCATGCTGCGATAGACTTAATGTCATTGCCGCTTAGGCTTAGATGCTAGCAGAGATCGTTCAAGACATGATTGTCAAGAATTAGATCCCTTCGAAATGTCCTGCTCTGTGAGTTAAATCTCAAAGCATGCGAGAATTAGAAGCCTTGTGCTAGGGCTAAAGCCCTTCTCTTCTCTACTCCAAGCAAATTCAAGCTAATATGACCCATTTTTAATCTTTCCGACTGTTTGTTCTATTGGCGTTAGACACAGATGGGACTTAGGCAAACAACCAAATTTATTCAAAAGCATTTTAAATTAAATTTAATTGAATTGCCCTCATATATATATACTATAAACTATGTACGGGACTGTACCGATATAATAATGAGTCTGTCAAAACAAAAGTCTGTAGTACCCAAAATAAAAGCTAAAATTGAGTTACAAAAAAACACAGTTGATTTAAATAAGTTATATTTATTATGTAACTTTTTGTCTCATAATAAACAGAGAATATTATGCTATATATTACATAAAATACTGCATCGTCATTTCGGAATGTTATTAGCATGATTACATTTCAGTCTTAAAATAAATAATACTCATAAATAAAATGTAAAATCTTGATTATACAATTAATTAATTATTATAAGCCATACAAAGATGAGGGTAAAGAGAACTTACATTTAGATATTAAGACTAAAGAGAGAGAGAGAGACAGAGAGAGAAAATACAATAAGTACTTACGCCTCGCCTCTACTTAAGTAATCGCTTGACCACTTTTGAACCTTGTCCCTTTGTAATAAGGTCGAAAAGTGGTCAAGCAATTTCTTGGTCGACTATACATTTGTAAACTTCTTTATTGCACATAAAAAAAAACAACTCACTTAAATTGTCATGCATGATTAGTCTCGAAGTTTTCATAGCACGGTAAGACCAGTAAGACTAAAGCGGGATATGGAGTCGACATTAGCTACTTTAATGGGTACAAATAAGAAATGTAACCAATAAAATATGTCTTACGGGGTTCCTTAACAGGTTACAAGTTAGGAGTGTTTCATCTAGCGAAAAATATCATCTTAACTCTAAAACGGTGTGTTATGGTCTGATCAAGAGCAATGTCATGTGGTGTGGAGGCTTACCCCCTTATTCATAAACGCTTCGTAAACGTTTGTTAGTTAACATGTTTTGTCTTTATCTGTCATTGTGAAGTTTGCCCTCAAATGAAAGGGACAAAACATTTGTTAGCTTAAAAAGATTGTTAATTTTTATGAATAAAAGGGCTACACCTTATAAATTTCTAGGACACGACAGATCAGGCCGCGACGACCGCAGACATCAGATAATGTCATCTGTAAACACTTACTTTTGGTCTCTGATATCATTTCTGACCATATATGACGACATGATTTTAGAAAAATTGTAAAAATATAATTCTTTCACTTAAACATGTTAGAAGTAGCGGCGTTACACTGTATTTATATCTAAAGTAATTGTAAAATTTGATTTCCATCTTAGTCCTCTGGGTTTGCTACGCCTCTGCAATCTCTTTGGAGTTGCAGGTGTCTATAGGTGGTGGTGATCACTTATCATCAGTGGCCCGTTTCACTAAGCTACATTGGTCAATAATGACCAATGGCAATGGGCATAATGACCAATGTTGCCGGTTTAGACTTGTAAAATAGTAACTTGTAGCTTCGTGAAACGGGCCACAGGTGACCCACTTGCTTGTTTGCCTTCTTTTTTTTTAAATTTGACCAAGTAAAGTACAAATCTTTAAGCTTCATTTGATGCGTAATAATCTTGGTTGTATTTTGTAACTACGGAAATTTCTCATGTCCACTCCATATCTCGCTTTAGTCTTATGGTGCTATGAAAGCTTTGATCGTTACTCATAATGTTGTCAAAATACTTTTAATACAAAGTTGAATCACGTTGTTTCGCATAATAAGCAGTAATTATTTCAACAGAGCGTCGAAGTTTCTGCGCAACAATATAACGGAATTTTATTATTTAAGTTTATTTAAAAAACTAACGCCTTTTCAGAAAACTTAATTGATTCCACAAAAACAATATTATGCGTCCGGATTATTACTTTATGTGCGAAATACATAAATATCATGAGGCCGTCTCGAAACACAAGGCAGATCGATAATCATAATGCTAATATGCTTAACAAAACATACATTACCCATAACATAAAAATAGGTATACCAACATATGCTTAATAAATTATGTTGTAAAATAATTTAAATATAAAGCATCTTAAGTCGTTTAAGTAGGGCTGTTTGGTGAGCTTTAGCCTCGTAAAGCCCCGTCAAATTTCGTTTCTTCAATTTGGACCCTAATCTAGTCATATACAAAACTTTAATTTGAATCAAATAAAAGAGTTGCATCCACTGGATACTAGATGTCTCTAGGGTTACCACAAATGAGCTCTGAGGACATTTTAACTTAAACTATGGGTTATACTGCTAGCCTACTGAGTTCTTTGAGTATTTAGCCAAGGGAGATGCCAAGCCGTATTATCACCTAACAATTTTTTCTGCCAATTTTAGCGGGGGGAGAGGGGTCTAGTATTGCCAGATGGCCGGGAAATTCGGGATTGTCCTGGAATTACGTGTCTTGTCCCGTGTCCAGGAATTACACTTTATAGTTCCTGACTTCGAGTATTACTATAATTTCAGAGTTCCTTATCTCAAAAGGAAAAATCCGAAAATCGTAAACAGTATCGGAATTTTTCAGATGAGATATCCGAATAAATTACAACACGCTGTCGGCAACACTGCCACGAATGCCATGATGTTAAGTTTTGAAATGTTTACGTTATGTCTGTCAAAAAGCTTATTGATTTAAAATGTTTCTGGTGTTGAAAATAATAAATAAATTGTGACGAAAATTACTTACGTGCGATAAGAAATCCGTCTTTAGTGAAATTTGAAGTTTCTGATAGCCATTTGAAGGTAAATACGGCACGATTAACCATTTTTGCAAAGATCGCTTTTGCGATACGGACTAAAGCAAAATGACACACTATATCGCGGCGAACTGGTTTTTATAAACCGTTATGACCAAAACTCACGGTTTTGGTCATATGCATTGGCAGAGGGGAATGCGTGCGCTTGTCAGGTCCCTTGGTTAAATTGTCTAAGACTGAGTTCCAAGAGTTCAGTGCATTTATCACGACCTTTTTCGACACGCCGTAACTCAGTGCGTCTCTTTCTAACTAGCCGAGTAGGAGAGAGACGCACCAAGTTACGTAGCGAGTAAGGCGTATGGAAAAGGTTCCTGCTAGGTGCGCAGTAGAGTATTTATCTCGATGGACGGTAGAGTTAAGCGGGGTGTCGGAACAGCGACTCGAGCAGCTCCGGCTCGGTGAGGTCGCGACGGTACTGCTGCGCCAGCTCCTGGATCAGCTGGCGCCGGCGCACGTGCGGCGGCTGGTACCTGCGGGACGGGCGCATTGTTGGTGGGGCCACGCAAACTGGACCACGCACAGGCCTTCAGCTCGTTACTCATTTATAACATGGCTGTTAACTTATTAGTAGTTATTATATAGTAGCTATCTTAATCATTAAAACCATGCGTATACAAACGTTACTAGAAGATCGCTTGTTATATTTCAAACAAAAGCGACGTGTTTCAAACCAGTCCGTGGCTCACATTCGAGGGGAGCGGGGTCTGTTTGACGGCTCGACCTTCGGTGTACGTACAGGTCGGTGCTGTGCCGGCTGGCGTGCGCGGCGTGCAGCGCGGCGCGGCGCAGGCAGGCCGGCAGCAGCGCGGCCAGTATAGAGTGTACGTACAGGTCGGTGCTGTGCCGGCTGGCGTGCGCGGCGTGCAGCGCGGCGCGGCGCAGGCAGGCCGGCAGCAGCGCGGCCAGTATAGAGTGTACGTACAGGTCGGTGCTGTGCCGGCTGGCGTGCGCGGCGTGCAGCGCGGCGCGGCGCAGGCAGGCCGGCAGCAGCGCGGCCAGTATAGAGTGTACGTACAGGTCGGTGCTGTGCCGGCTGGCGTGCGCGGCGTGCAGCGCGGCGCGGCGCAGGCAGGCCGGCAGCAGCGCGGCCAGTATAGAGTGTACGTACAGGTCGGTGCTGTGCCGGCTGGCGTGCGCGGCGTGCAGCGCGGCGCGGCGCAGGCAGGCCGGCAGCAGCGCGGCCAGTATAGAGTGTACGTACAGGTCGGTGCTGTGCCGGCTGGCGTGCGCGGCGTGCAGCGCGGCGCGGCGCAGGCAGGCCGGCAGCAGCGCGGCCAGTATAGAGTGTACGTACAGGTCGGTGCTGTGCCGGCTGGCGTGCGCGGCGTGCAGCGCGGCGCGGCGCAGGCAGGCCGGCAGCAGCGCGGCCAGTATAGAGTGTACGTACAGGTCGGTGCTGTGCCGGCTGGCGTGCGCGGCGTGCAGCGCGGCGCGGCGCAGGCAGGCCGGCAGCAGCGCGGCCAGTATAGAGTGTACGTACAGGTCGGTGCTGTGCCGGCTGGCGTGCGCGGCGTGCAGCGCGGCGCGGCGCAGGCAGGCCGGCAGCAGCGCGGCCAGTATAGAGTGTACGTACAGGTCGGTGCTGTGCCGGCTGGCGTGCGCGGCGTGCAGCGCGGCGCGGCGCAGGCAGGCCGGCAGCAGCGCGGGCGCCACCACGGCCCCCGCGCACAGTGCGCCCGCGGCCCGCGGCGCCGTGTGCACGCGCAGCAGTCCCGAGCGGCACGCGCCCACGCTGATAGCCGCCACCTCGTGCCGCCGCCACGGCAGCCCTGTCTCGCAGTAGCGCAGCAGCTCGTCTGCACAGATACGGAACACTCTCTTCACGTTCAACCGCATACTCTGTCCAGGAGCCGTGCTCTGGTCGATCTGCGAGACGACTCACCGATCGGTAGATTCAGATGATCTTCGAAATCTTCCAACCAGAAGATGAGTATTTTCGTAGTGAAGTCACGGTTGCGTCTTCCGCTTCCTGCCGATGACGAGATTTCAAATTAAAATATCGAATGAGACCAGGTGTTCTTCTTTTAATATTGCAGAATAAAAGACCGCATTACCCGTGAGCGCCTGCGCGCCTGCCTGCTTGTCGAGGTCGAGCGACAGCGCGCGCACCTTGTCGCTGAGCCCGCAGCGGCCGCGCTCGCCCTTGTCGGACTCGCTGATGCTGCGCTCGTAGGACGGCGCGCCCGAGCTGTTGCTGGACACGTCCCAGCACGAGCCCGCTGCCTTCTCTGAACTCCTGGTGACACCGCGCGCGTCAAACAAAGCGATTGATGGGTTTTGTATGCAAATAATAAAAAAACTGGATTCCGTTTTGTCGTGATTTGTATGCAAATAATGTGAAAACGAGATTCCGTTTTGTCATTATTTGCATACAAAAATGTGGTTATATCGATCGGCGTTCATTTCCAGAATTCACCGTGTCGGTTATGCTAACCTGGTCGACAAGCAGCTGCCGTCGGTGTCGGTCTTGACGATATCGCTCTGTTTGTCATCCTCTTCCACCTCGTAGCCGGAGGGCACCACGAAAGCTATTTCGTTACTCGAGTCCGACCAATAGAGTACCTGGAGATTGTATGAAATAAGTAAAGTTTCGTACACGCATACCGTTCAGTTCGCTCGGGACGCTGAGGCGCAGTAGAAAAATACCGCGAGCTTCGTATTTCCCTGTTTATTATAGTGAGCGTAGCCGAGCGCAACACCAGGGCGGCATAGAGCGGGAGGCGAGCACCTGTTCGCGGCCGTCGTAGGCGGCGGGCGCGGCGGGCGCGGGCGGCGGCGGCGCGGGCGCGGGCGCGTACTCGGGCTGCGCGTCGTAGCTCGCGCCCGCGCGGCCCGTCCAGCCGCCGTGCCCGCGCACGCGCACCGGCTTGCCCAGCCTGCGCAACAAGGTACGACGTTATGAACTCCCGGTACCGAAGAGTCGCTTGTGTGCGATTAGAGAATACAAACACGGTTATTTTCTTTGAGAAATAACCGGTTAATACTGATTTTATTTGGAGAAATAGTCGGGCTCGCATTCCCTACGTGCAAATGGTATTTTGTTAAAATATTGAATACTGTTTAAATAAAACATTCTAAAACAATAAACGGTACGTGACCTTTTCTATTTACAATCGCGATTTGTTTTATTTAAACGACATACTCGCAGGTGACAAAAAGTTAAACTTTAGGATACAATTTTGTTTACATGATAAAAAAGTATGGATAGATAGCCTTCAGTACTATAGGATAGTATGATACGGTGTTTCTCAACCTGGGGTCCGAGGACCTATCCCGGGGGGTCCGCGGTCAAAATAAATATTAAAAGTAAAAATTATGCGGGGTTGGCATTTTTAGTGCGAGTCAAATAGACTCATATTTAAAAGTATCCAAGCGGTTTTTTTGTTTGATTCCGAGGGGTCCACGGGTCACGGCAAGGTCGCATCAGGAGAAGGTCGAGAGACACCGGTATAATAGAATGATAATAGAATGATAGAAATATAATAGAATGAGAGATAATAGAATGTTCTGTCAGTTTGGCCGTACCCGCGCAGCATGCGCGCGGCCATGGGCGGCGGCGCGCGGCGCGCGTTGGCCAGGATGTCGGCGGCGGCGCGCTGGCCGGCGCGCACCAGGAACACGTGCGCCGTGAGCACCGCGCGCGCGCCGCACGTGTCCACGCGCCGCAGCGCCGCGCCCCAGCCCGGCGCGCCGTCGTCCAGCGCCACCAGCCGCGGCGCCCAGCCCTGCCGCACGCAAACAGTTTCACGACGACACTCGTTTCAGTCCGCCCGACTCGATACCCCTCTAAATTATATGCAATAACAACACGAATAAAAATAAAAATTAATGATGTAATGGCCGTAAGAACGAAACACATTGAGAAATTCGCAGCGTCTCTCGCTCCGTGGTGGAATTGTTAACGCACGGCACGGGATGCTGAGGTTGCAGGCCCAAGCCTAGCTAGATGCCGAGGATATAATGTAAATTTAATAACTTTTAGGTTCCATTCTAAAATAAAAATTGAAGGAAATTTCGGTTTCCAAAAAAATCGATACATCTCTTTTAAGCAGAGACGCGTCAACAGTAGAACGCCTTGGTTTAACCCGCTAATCCACATTCATGTGGACGTGAATATAACGTGATTACAGCAATGAGTTGAACGCATGACACATGCCCGACCTGTAACCAGCTCAGCTGAGATCGTTACCTTTACCTTTCGTTCCACTCCGGCACTCCCTTACCTTTCGCTCCCCGCCGATGTTGAGATAGCCGAAGTGTGACAAAAACAAGCGCGCCGTTTGGAACTCCGTTACCGGTTCCGGCGGGACGCATTCTTCCGGCACCTAAACAAAAAGACACATCTAAACAAACATACACTTTAGACTTGTTTTTTTTTAAATAGAAAAGTTAGATAGCTCACTGCGTTGTTTTCACTCTCTTGCACGCGTTTCTCTAAGGCTGCCTGCTGTTCTAGCAGCTTGAAGAGCGCCGGCGCCTCCGGATCGTTGAGCTGCCGCAGCACCGCCTCCAGGCTCGGGAATGCGCTGTCCCTGAACAAACAACTCAACAATGAATGAATGAATGAGTCGTTTATTCACAAGAATATATGATACATTCCAAGATCTTAAGGCCAAGATGGCAAACAGTGCTTCCCACAATAGGACTAATCTTCGAAACAGTAATACCCCCACTTTTAGTATAAAACACATGTCAGGGACACCATTTAACTGCGGATGTCATTTCAACATAAAAATTTACAAAGGCTCAAATCCATGGATTTTAGTCCATCTATGAGCCTGAATTTGACATTATTCTTGAATCGGTAAGGGTAGATTTTGAATCTTAAAAAAAATACGAATACCACAATACAGTTTTTATCCATATTTCATCATCATCTCAGCTACAAGAAGTCCACTGTTGAACATAGGCCTCCTCCATGGATTCCAATGGAAACAATTTCTTTGCTAATCCGCGAACCAAATTCGCGGGTTCGCGGATTAGCAAAGAAATTGTTTCCATTGGTATCAATATGGACTTCCGCAAAGTAACGCCTGAATCTATAAACTCCTCCATGGATTTCCAAAGTGACCGGTTGAAAGCAGCATGCAACCAGCGCCTACCTGCCACCTGTAGTAGGTCATCGGACCATCTCGTGGCTGGTCGTCCTACACTGCGCTGCGAACGAGCTGCGCAATGTAATGAAACTCGCATACGAGAACTCGTATCGGGTAAATAGGCCCCGAGTCGGGCTGAGCTTGCGAATGGCGAGGCCGCGATACACTCAGTGTCGTCGCATCAGAGAAGCAGTACGTTCAGCCTCCCTGTTTTAACACGGCGACGGTGCGGACGATGGTAAAGAACACGCGGTAGACACGGACGGGGCGTCAGGAGCAGGTACCAGGCTAGCATAGTTCGGTAGGGTAGGACTCACACGGCGCAGGGCGGCGGCGCGGGCGGCAGCGGGCGGCACACGGGCGGCGCGCGCGGCGGCGGCTCCAGCATGTCCACGGGCCGCGCGCACGCCGCGCCGCCGCCGCGCGCGCCCGAGCGCGGCGCGCCGCGGTTGCTCAGCGACCACGCGAAGCGGCCCCAGCCGCAGCGGATTATCACTGCGAGGGACATTGGCACGCTCTTCGACTGCATCAAATGAGCACGCGAGCGGTACCGTTGCACGCGTATGTGCATACGATATCCCTTGCAAAATCGAGCCTCGAAACAGACTGACAGCGAGCGCGACGACGAGGAAATTTCGAAGCTAACCCGTTGTCAATTTCGGGTGCTCTCGCGTGTTCTCGCCGTGAGTCTGTAAGGGCTATGTATGAGAGAGCGGATGCGGGTTGAGTTTCGAACGAACGAATCCTTTTAGCCAACGTTCGACGCAACTTTAAATACCGACCGTCCGACACGATTGTGCGCCTGGCTATTGGCATGAAAAATTATACCAAGGGCCCAATTTAATAAATGCGACAGGTGACAGTGACAATTCGATATACATTGCTTGCCCACTATGATGTCAAGTCTTTAACTTTTAAGCGTCAGTTGTCGACACAGTAATGCACGGTGAATTGTCACTGTCGCCTGTCGCCTGTCGCGTTTATTAAATTGGTCCCAGGTACCACACTTTATCCAAAAATAAAGAACTTATACAATTACTATTCCTTGCTAAAAAAAAGGCACAGAGAGGAGTCGAAACTCCTTGCAACAATATGTATTCCGTGAAATATACCAGGACGACATGATAGGCATACATGGTCGCATAGGGGCTCACCGATGAGCGTGGGCTGCGGCTCCTGGCTGTTGGCGAGCGGCTCCTCGAGCAGCGACAGCAGGATGTTCCCGTCGGCCACGTAGTGCCGCAGCCGGCCGTGGCCCAGCGCCGCTAGCCAGCGCTCGTCCAGCCGGCACCAGCCCGCGCCGGCCGTCTCCGAGCCCACCTGGGTGGTAAGATAAGATAAGATGATTTATTCATAAAAACTTTAAATTACATGAAAACATAATAAATCTATGTAACACGTTTGCCTGAACTAGGAGATCCTGTGTTTCAGGCTAATAATAGTTACTTGGATTAAAAAACGGGAAAAGGGCAATAAGGGAAGTAAGTTAACAGTCAAAGCCCGAGCTGCAGGCGAGTGCTATTAAATAACCCGAAGTTTGAAACAGCTCAACCGTGTAACATACAAGTCTACAACGTTTTTCATCCACCACACTTGCGAAGGAAAAAAGAGGCTAAAACAAAATAAAAATACCAACCGCTGGAAAATTAGATTTTTGGTTGTTTTCTGTGCTGATTAATCTTCTACTATATAAAAATAAGTCGGGTTTTCCTTCCTGACGTTATAACTCCAGAACGCATGAACCGATTTCCACGGTTTTGCATTCGTTGGAAAGGTCTCGGGCTCCGTGAGGTTTATAGCAAAGAAAATTCTGGAAAATGTTACATAAAACGAAGCCATCTGGTGGCGAAACGGAGTTCGCCGGGTTTGCTAGTTTTTTATAGAAGTTTATTGCCCGCATCATCACCTGTTCTAAAATAAGCATAAGCAGAGATTCGGCCGCGTCGCGCACTCTCATGGACACGGGCTTCAATTCCTTCTCGTCTTTCATCTTCGGGGGCTCGCCGGGTTTCCCTGCAACAAACAAATAGGTCAAACTTTTATTTACTCTTTACGAATCTACTATTGCAGACAGTTTGTGATTTCTCAAGTACGAAGTTGACATATTACGGTCCGGGCACACATATTAT
The DNA here is from genome assembly GCA_963691745.1 of Ditula angustiorana. NCBI lineage: Eukaryota > Metazoa > Arthropoda > Insecta > Lepidoptera > Tortricidae > Ditula > Ditula angustiorana. The sequence continues at coordinate 2,467,738 of OY829486.1, read as the reverse complement.
ATGTAGGAATGTATCCATAGAAAGCAGAAGTATTACTACCCAGATATCGGGAACTGTTAAAGAGATCATCCTAACTCTTCGTCCCGAACGTAGTTCAGCAATCTTTTCGTAGCAACGGTATAACAAGTGTCGGAAAACGCGAAGAGTTCCCCTGAGGCGGAGCTGAGTGGTCCAGGTGCGGCGTTTTCGTACATTTGAAACACCACTTGTCTCCGCTCGGAAAGGGGAAATGTATGAAACTATTGGAAACGTCACATATCTCCGCTCCGCTCCAGCACAGTGAAATAGCAGCATTTGGTTACAAAGATGTTACTGCAACAAACGGTCTCTTGTCTATACTGAGGTACCAGGCGTGCATGATTCTAGAGAAGCTCACCCTGGCTCTTCGTCCCGGATATCCCGAGTTCAACGACCTCCATGAGCGCGGCCAGGCAGTCGGGGTCCGCGAGCAGCGCCGGGCACAGCCACGAGGCCAGGCACGAGTACGCGGCCACCACGCACGAGTGCAGGTCCCGCGAGTGCGCCTGCGGCGGCCGGCTGCACTGGATGCTGATGTAGTCGCAGATCCAGCGGACGGCGCGCTTGCGTTCTATAGCCTCTGTTCAAAATACCAAGACAATACACTCCTAAAGCTTCCAAAAGGTTTAACTAAACCAGACGCTTCGGCTATCGACAGGCGAATGTGAATGCAACATTGTACTGCCTTGCAACGGACACACTTTTAAATATTCCATCATCTTAAAAACCGAAAGACGTCCATTGTTTGACAAGGGGTTCTCCCGAAATTCAGCACGACTGTCAGTCTTGAGCTGCTCGCATCCAGCGCGTTCCAAAGCCATCGGTCGGTGGAAATTACTAATAATTCTGAGTATTTAGTGCGAATATTTCTAAAAAGATTTCCAACACATTACTGCCAACTTACCGATCATAAAATCTAGAGAGCATGAAAATATAAAACAACATCATGTAATGCAAGTTATCAAAAGCATAGAGGGAAATCTGGCAAATTTAACTAGCAAGATTAAAGTTAAAAAACTAACCGCAAGTTACCGCCACGTATTTCGACTTTATTTACCTTATTGGCTAGGTAAATGCATCTCAATCTTACTACGTTAGTTAGAAAGGGAGGAAGCGAGTCGCAGCCTTTCATGCTATCTGACTTCATTTACCTGGCTTGGTGGAATGCAGCTTGGCAAGTCCCGAAAGCAGTTCCAAAGCAGCGAGAGAAACTTGAAGGTCGCCCTTCCACGATGATATCAGCCGGTGGCACACCAAGTACGTGGCACGTACCACCAGCGCCGCACCTATTACGTCCCACACTCGTCATTTTTAAGCTATTCCGTTGGTTATCGTGTTTGTTCGCGTAGGATTCGGATGAGAAAAGTGTCCTGCTGAATGTATACTAAGTCCGCGCGATTTCATAAGTTTAATAATAATTATTTCAACTCGTTATAATTTTGTACCAGATTGGGATCGGTGCTATTACCGTGATGTTGATACAAATGGAAGGTTGTACACCAAGCTTTAACCCATCTTTTTTTAAACAACTTCAAATGCTTGGTTCGAAATAACATTAATAACAATAAAAAGTGGCGTAGATGGTGAGGGAGGAGTCCATAAAGTAGTCAGTTGTTACTTTTTTTTATGGAATAGGAAGGCAAACAAGCAAGTGGGTCACCTGTGGCCCGTTTCACTAAGCTACAAGTTACAATTTTACAAGTCTAAACCGGCAACATTGGTCAATAATGACCAATGGCAATGGGCATAATGACCAATGTTGCCGGTTTAGACTTGTGAAATTGTAACTTGTAGCTTCGTGAAACGGGCCACTGATGGTACTTTTAGTTCAAATTATAAAATTTATGATGGTCACACCAAGTGGTGCTTCGCTCTCAACTTATCAGTGATAACTTATTGGCACTTACCTATAACTAACATCAATTACTCAAAAGTGTTTATTTTTACACACGAATTGATGTACCTACTTTGATAAGTACATCAAACAAACATCTTATGACACTCACAAATCTAACATATACGCAATCAAAAAGAAAATTCGGGGCACGGTAGTGAAACCGACAAGTCAAGGACACTTATTGAATTATTATTTTTATTTAACGAATGCAATCTGAAACTTATGAGAGAAACAAAGCAAGCTATAATGAAAACAACATAAAACAAATAAGAACGCAATGTAAGGTTCTAAATAAAATAAAAAACTAACTAAATAATTACTGTTGTTTTTATTCATTTTTACAAAGCGTTCAAAGTAGTGGCCGTCAGTATTTAATTGCAAGGAGCGGTTTTTTTTTACTATAAACGAAAATAATGAGGACTCTTTTTGAATCGCTCCAAGTTCTTAGCAACCGCGCAGACACAAGAGAGCAGCGTTGCGCGTTCGTTGTAATGTATAACGTTTATACGACCAGCGCACACAGGCAAACAAACGCTTGACTTATATTCCCAAGCACACGATAAACCCTTTTGCATGGTCTCCCTTCAATTAAATAAAGACTATAACGACTTAATAGGGTATCACCACACTCACATAGTACAAATAAATCGCACGCTTAGTATTAAAGTGACCCATTTCTGAATATGATATTTCCCAAAATTAAACCCTATGTCTTTTAATTAAGTTGATATTTTGGGACGTGTATTATTCAGAAATGGGTCACTTTAATACTAAGCGTGCGAAATGTGACAGTCTGCCCACGCGGCGGTTGCGGAGACATCGTACTGAGCTAACCCCCCCCCCCCCTACCCGTTTTCTGCGGAGTGCGGAGCGGTATAAGTATAGTAGGTAATGTACAGTAGGGGAAATATATTCACGTACCAGCTTAGAACCCTATCGCAATGACGCGACGCGTTAAACGCCAGGCTATGTCATACAAATGTCATGCGTACTTCTCTTCGACTAGGTTCTACGGTGGCACGTGTTTCAATTTCCTTGACTGTACATTGTATTATCGTAACGGTCGGTACCGCGCCATTAGATAGAGCAGACAAAAAAAGGTGTCGGGAGGCGCTCGTGCCAACAAACACGTGAACATACTATCAAATATTTATTTCCACTATGTAATTTGTGGAGGCGGAATCGGCTCGAACCGGTTAGAAACAGATGAATTTGAACGTTATTTTCAACCTGTTGATATCCTGATGAACTTCGGTATGACGTGGTAGGTTGAACCAAATTTGAGTGCTGAGTATATGAAAATAACATTCAAAATGATTTGCCGTGTCGTGCCGCTGACAACCGCCGGCATTTACGAACCAATCGGCTTTTGGACTTTCTATTCTAACCGTCTCAAGTCGAAGCCGCGACTTTAATGCCGGAATTACAATACGCAGTCCACCTTATAAGGTAACCGTATAAGGTTACTTATTGCTAGTCGCAAGTACGTTATCCGATTGACTTACCTCGCGTTTACACTACTACGACCACCGTACGGCATCCGTAACAGATAAAGAAAGCATTTACACTGTTATGTTTACATTACACGGTTACCCAGCATAAGGCGAACTGAACAGTGTAACAGCCCCAGCTATGTGGTGAGAGCATGGAAGTAATAGCTACTTACAACTGGAAGATGCACTATACCGTTAATACAAAATGAGAAGTCACTTTCTTTTTAAAGGGTCTATAGTAAGTAATTATTACCTCCGCAGAGAGTCATGACATGAACATGCAAATAATAGTGAGATTACCAAAAAGCGGCGATGTCGGGTCTAGTTCAGTGACCAGGTCGTCGAGCGACGGCTCCGCGACGCTGCCGCCGTCCGAGCGCGCTAGCGGACATGACATGGTACCAACACAACAATAATCAAACAATGCTTATGTTTGTTTCCAGCCAGCCGCTCCACGTCCAATAAGAAAAAAGTTAAATTCTCCGAGAACATAGCCAATGGGGCGGGGTTAATACTGGCAATTCAAGTCCGAAGCTGATAGTTTTTTTTCAGTAATGAACAATCTTTTTTTTAAATCTCAAGTGTTAGGGTCTACTAACGGCGGTATTTAGCAGCAATTCGATCGCGATTGAGGCGAATAATTGTCAAGTGTCGCGAAACAGTATCGTTGTACATAGAATTGGAAATAGTAGTAGGTATATATATTTTTTACTTTATTTGATTTACAACGGTGCGTGTAATGCTAATAATTGTTTACAGGATAAGATCAAGAATAAACCGACGTGGATGGAAACACACAAGAAACAAATGCTATGCAAAAAAACGCATTGCGATTTTCAAAACAATGATGAATTGATGAAAATTGCATTGGGTTCTTGATTTTTGTATTTAAATGTTAAGACAGTGATTTTATAAATGTTTTAATAAAATAAATGGCATATTTAAAATAACAGGTACAGATGAGGTGTAGCGCTACTCTGTAGAAGGTATGTTTCGTCGCTGCGACGGCGTACAAGTGTATTATAGCAACATAAAAGGTGCACGTACTGAAATTGTTAATGTTCATAGATTAATGTTTCATCGTAATTTAGGTACCTAATCACTAAAGAAATACATTAAACAAAAAAGGCAACATAAATCAAACAAATATTATTAGCACCTTCTCTTTCGATGAGAAATTTATCTTAAAATCTAATTTTAAATAGGCACTTTCCATTCAATCTACAAGTAGATAAAAGTTTAACACGTTTAGCACCAAAAAAAAAATTTTCGATCCTGAGAAAACGGCTGACAACTCTCACTCACCAGTCGAAATTTATTAGCAAATTACTATTTCACGTCAGCCAGTGGGTATTCTGCAACTGTGGCACTGCCCCACATTCATAAACATTCACACCTATTCATCACACAAACGTCTGTCTCTAGCGGGGATCTAGTTTCGTAATCAAAGTCACTAAACCACTAGGCTATCTGCGCATCAAACATATCTTGGTTTCAGCGAAGCCAGCGATTCACTGGATTAGTAACTGTTTATGGCGAACCCTTCACTTCAATATTCATCAATTTTTATGATGACAAATATATGTAGGGGTTCGCCTGGAACTAACTACCTTAATTACCATTATCAACCATCCATCACTACCGAGAGCAAGCTACCAGGAGCGCATAGCCAGAAGGCGTTTACCTTTGTAGTCGGTGCTGTGCGACATGGTGGAGCCGGGCGGCGCGCTGTGCGCCTTGCTGTGCGGCGCGGCGTGCGCATTGTGCCGCACGCACAGGTACAGCGCGCTCAGCAGCGGCACGGCCAGCGCGTCCGACGTCTCCACCTGCACCGCCGTCACGCAGATCAGGGAGATCTTGCCTCGCGCGTACTCGCCCAGCGTCATGCCCGCGCTGCAACACCACCTCACGTTGGTTTGTGGAAAAGGGAGGCCGACGAACGTGTGGGCTGACCGATGGGGAGTGATCGTGATCACCGCCGCCCGTGAGGACCAGTGACCGCGAGAGTTTAGCGGCTCTTTTGCCAGCCTTCAGGGCTCTCTACACTCGGGCCTTCGGATCTCATCATTCACCGGACGAAACGCAAGCTACTAGCGTCATATTAACAATTTGTTTGACGTGAAAGTGTCGAGCCGGCCCTTCAGTACGACGGTCCCCTCGCTCCTGGAACACTCACTATTCGTTGCAGCCGGGGAACTCCGGCACGGGCAGGTCCCTGTAGTGGTAAGGCACGGCGACGAGCGACAGCAGCGCGGAGATGGCCGCCTTGCGCAGCTCGCGCCTGTCCACGCCGGCGCACTCCAGCGCCGGCTCGCGCTCCGACAGCACGCGCTCCAGCGCGGCGATGAAGTCCGGCACCAGCACCAGCACGCCGTCCAGGTCCAGCCTGGGGCAGACGTAGATCATTCTTAACTACCGTAGGACGAATCGGGGCAGAGGATGCTCCGCGTGGTCGGTCAGCGAGGCGCGCGTAGATAGATGTCTCGCTTTGTTTGTCGATCGAGTTGCAGCCGCAGACGGGCAGGTCCTCGACAGGCCGGTGGAGTGACCGCCATTTCTCTTTCCCCTGCCGAGGACCTGACTTTATGATACGACACGACATCAACTTTCTTGTTTACTCGAGCAAAGCCAGGCAGGCGCTGACCGGAATATGTCGGGCGCGTTGAGCACGACGGCGGGCGCGGTGGCGGCGTCGCGCAGGCCGCGCCGCACGGCCGCGTAGCAGCGCGCCAGGTACTGCGCCGACACCTCCTCGCGGCCCTGCTTGTTTACTCGAGCAAAGCCAGGCAGGCGCTGACCGGAATATGTCGGGCGCGTTGAGCACGACGGCGGGCGCGGTGGCGGCGTCGCGCAGGCCGCGCCGCACGGCCGCGTAGCAGCGCGCCAGGTACTGCGCCGACACCTCCTCGCGGCCCTGCTTGTTTACTCGAGCAAAGCCAGGCAGGCGCTGACCGGAATATGTCGGGCGCGTTGAGCACGACGGCGGGCGCGGTGGCGGCGTCGCGCAGGCCGCGCCGCACGGCCGCGTAGCAGCGCGCCAGGTACTGCGCCGACACCTCCTCGCGGCCCTGCTTGTTTACTCGAGCAAAGCCAGGCAGGCGCTGACCGGAATATGTCGGGCGCGTTGAGCACGACGGCGGGCGCGGTGGCGGCGTCGCGCAGGCCGCGCCGCACGGCCGCGTAGCAGCGCGCCAGGTACTGCGCCGACACCTCCTCGCGGCCCTGCTTGTTTACTCGAGCAAAGCCAGGCAGGCGCTGACCGGAATATGTCGGGCGCGTTGAGCACGACGGCGGGCGCGGTGGCGGCGTCGCGCAGGCCGCGCCGCACGGCCGCGTAGCAGCGCGCCAGGTACTGCGCCGACACCTCCTCGCGGCCCTGCTTGTTTACTCGAGCAAAGCCAGGCAGGCGCTGACCGGAATATGTCGGGCGCGTTGAGCACGACGGCGGGCGCGGTGGCGGCGTCGCGCAGGCCGCGCCGCACGGCCGCGTAGCAGCGCGCCAGGTACTGCGCCGACACCTCCTCGCGGCCCTGCTTGTTTACTCGAGCAAAGCCAGGCAGGCGCTGACCGGAATATGTCGGGCGCGTTGAGCACGACGGCGGGCGCGGTGGCGGCGTCGCGCAGGCCGCGCCGCACGGCCGCGTAGCAGCGCGCCAGGTACTGCGCCGACACCTCCTCGCGGCCCTGCTTGTTTACTCGAGCAAAGCCAGGCAGGCGCTGACCGGAATATGTCGGGCGCGTTGAGCACGACGGCGGGCGCGGTGGCGGCGTCGCGCAGGCCGCGCCGCACGGCCGCGTAGCAGCGCGCCAGGTACTGCGCCGACACCTCCTCGCGGCCCTGCTTGTTTACTCGAGCAAAGCCAGGCAGGCGCTGACCGGAATATGTCGGGCGCGTTGAGCACGACGGCGGGCGCGGTGGCGGCGTCGCGCAGGCCGCGCCGCACGGCCGCGTAGCAGCGCGCCAGGTACTGCGCCGACACCTCCTCGCGGCCCTGCTTGTTTACTCGAGCAAAGCCAGGCAGGCGCTGACCGGAATATGTCGGGCGCGTTGAGCACGACGGCGGGCGCGGTGGCGGCGTCGCGCAGGCCGCGCCGCACGGCCGCGTAGCAGCGCGCCAGGTACTGCGCCGACACCTCCTCGCGGCCCTGCTTGTTTACTCGAGCAAAGCCAGGCAGGCGCTGACCGGAATATGTCGGGCGCGTTGAGCACGACGGCGGGCGCGGTGGCGGCGTCGCGCAGGCCGCGCCGCACGGCCGCGTAGCAGCGCGCCAGGTACTGCGCCGACACCTCCTCGCGGCCCTGCTTGTTTACTCGAGCAAAGCCAGGCAGGCGCTGACCGGAATATGTCGGGCGCGTTGAGCACGACGGCGGGCGCGGTGGCGGCGTCGCGCAGGCCGCGCCGCACGGCCGCGTAGCAGCGCGCCAGGTACTGCGCCGACACCTCCTCGCGGCCCTGCTTGTTTACTCGAGCAAAGCCAGGCAGGCGCTGACCGGAATATGTCGGGCGCGTTGAGCACGACGGCGGGCGCGGTGGCGGCGTCGCGCAGGCCGCGCCGCACGGCCGCGTAGCAGCGCGCCAGGTACTGCGCCGACACCTCCTCGCGGCCCTGCTTGTTTACTCGAGCAAAGCCAGGCAGGCGCTGACCGGAATATGTCGGGCGCGTTGAGCACGACGGCGGGCGCGGTGGCGGCGTCGCGCAGGCCGCGCCGCACGGCCGCGTAGCAGCGCGCCAGGTACTGCGCCGACACCTCCTCGCGGCCCTGCTTGTTTACTCGAGCAAAGCCAGGCAGGCGCTGACCGGAATATGTCGGGCGCGTTGAGCACGACGGCGGGCGCGGTGGCGGCGTCGCGCAGGCCGCGCCGCACGGCCGCGTAGCAGCGCGCCAGGTACTGCGCCGACACCTCCTCGCGGCCCTGCTTGTTTACTCGAGCAAAGCCAGGCAGGCGCTGACCGGAATATGTCGGGCGCGTTGAGCACGACGGCGGGCGCGGTGGCGGCGTCGCGCAGGCCGCGCCGCACGGCCGCGTAGCAGCGCGCCAGGTACTGCGCCGACACCTCCTCGCGGCCCTGCTTGTTTACTCGAGCAAAGCCAGGCAGGCGCTGACCGGAATATGTCGGGCGCGTTGAGCACGACGGCGGGCGCGGTGGCGGCGTCGCGCAGGCCGCGCCGCACGGCCGCGTAGCAGCGCGCCAGGTACTGCGCCGACACCTCCTCGCGGCCCTGCTTGTTTACTCGAGCAAAGCCAGGCAGGCGCTGACCGGAATATGTCGGGCGCGTTGAGCACGACGGCGGGCGCGGTGGCGGCGTCGCGCAGGCCGCGCCGCACGGCCGCGTAGCAGCGCGCCAGGTACTGCGCCGACACCTCCTCGCGGCCCTGCTTGTTTACTCGAGCAAAGCCAGGCAGGCGCTGACCGGAATATGTCGGGCGCGTTGAGCACGACGGCGGGCGCGGTGGCGGCGTCGCGCAGGCCGCGCCGCACGGCCGCGTAGCAGCGCGCCAGGTACTGCGCCGACACCTCCTCGCGGCCCTGCTTGTTTACTCGAGCAAAGCCAGGCAGGCGCTGACCGGAATATGTCGGGCGCGTTGAGCACGACGGCGGGCGCGGTGGCGGCGTCGCGCAGGCCGCGCCGCACGGCCGCGTAGCAGCGCGCCAGGTACTGCGCCGACACCTCCTCGCGGCCCTGCTTGTTTACTCGAGCAAAGCCAGGCAGGCGCTGACCGGAATATGTCGGGCGCGTTGAGCACGACGGCGGGCGCGGTGGCGGCGTCGCGCAGGCCGCGCCGCACGGCCGCGTAGCAGCGCGCCAGGTACTGCGCCGACACCTCCTCGCGGCCCTGCTTGTTTACTCGAGCAAAGCCAGGCAGGCGCTGACCGGAATATGTCGGGCGCGTTGAGCACGACGGCGGGCGCGGTGGCGGCGTCGCGCAGGCCGCGCCGCACGGCCGCGTAGCAGCGCGCCAGGTACTGCGCCGACACCTCCTCGCGGCCCTGCTTGTTTACTCGAGCAAAGCCAGGCAGGCGCTGACCGGAATATGTCGGGCGCGTTGAGCACGACGGCGGGCGCGGTGGCGGCGTCGCGCAGGCCGCGCCGCACGGCCGCGTAGCAGCGCGCCAGGTACTGCGCCGACACCTCCTCGCGGCCCTGCTTGTTTACTCGAGCAAAGCCAGGCAGGCGCTGACCGGAATATGTCGGGCGCGTTGAGCACGACGGCGGGCGCGGTGGCGGCGTCGCGCAGGCCGCGCCGCACGGCCGCGTAGCAGCGCGCCAGGTACTGCGCCGACACCTCCTCGCGGCCCTGCTTGTTTACTCGAGCAAAGCCAGGCAGGCGCTGACCGGAATATGTCGGGCGCGTTGAGCACGACGGCGGGCGCGGTGGCGGCGTCGCGCAGGCCGCGCCGCACGGCCGCGTAGCAGCGCGCCAGGTACTGCGCCGACACCTCCTCGCGGCCCTGCTTGTTTACTCGAGCAAAGCCAGGCAGGCGCTGACCGGAATATGTCGGGCGCGTTGAGCACGACGGCGGGCGCGGTGGCGGCGTCGCGCAGGCCGCGCCGCACGGCCGCGTAGCAGCGCGCCAGGTACTGCGCCGACACCTCCTCGCGGCCCTGCTTGTTTACTCGAGCAAAGCCAGGCAGGCGCTGACCGGAATATGTCGGGCGCGTTGAGCACGACGGCGGGCGCGGTGGCGGCGTCGCGCAGGCCGCGCCGCACGGCCGCGTAGCAGCGCGCCAGGTACTGCGCCGACACCTCCTCGCGGCCCTGCTTGTTTACTCGAGCAAAGCCAGGCAGGCGCTGACCGGAATATGTCGGGCGCGTTGAGCACGACGGCGGGCGCGGTGGCGGCGTCGCGCAGGCCGCGCCGCACGGCCGCGTAGCAGCGCGCCAGGTACTGCGCCGACACCTCCTCGCGGCCCTGCTTGTTTACTCGAGCAAAGCCAGGCAGGCGCTGACCGGAATATGTCGGGCGCGTTGAGCACGACGGCGGGCGCGGTGGCGGCGTCGCGCAGGCCGCGCCGCACGGCCGCGTAGCAGCGCGCCAGGTACTGCGCCGACACCTCCTCGCGGCCCTGCTTGTTTACTCGAGCAAAGCCAGGCAGGCGCTGACCGGAATATGTCGGGCGCGTTGAGCACGACGGCGGGCGCGGTGGCGGCGTCGCGCAGGCCGCGCCGCACGGCCGCGTAGCAGCGCGCCAGGTACTGCGCCGACACCTCCTCGCGGCCCTGCTTGGAGCACAGCACGCGGCACAGCGCGCCCAGCGCCTCCGCGCGCCCTGCGCGCATACAGTTACATGTATACTTACAGACTGCAGCGTGCGGTTCGGTATCGACAGTCCGGTTTGTTTCTAGGCCACATTAGAAAGATGATCTTAAAATAAATACTTCCAAAGATATAGTTAAAGCTTAAAGTGGAAGGCCACGATCGATCGAGACGGTGTCGAAAGAGACTAGTCGACTGTATCAGATATTTTTGTTGTTGATTACCCGGCTGGTAGGCGGCCATGTTGAGTTTGCTCGCCGCATCGGACAGCGACGGTGGCGGGGGTGTGCCTTCAGCACGTTCTGAAACGACACGAGCAAGACAATATACGACAATACTGCGACTGCAGAATATACGTATAAAACTCGGTCTGAAAGTAATTATTATTTCAAATAGTTAGTCCCTTACGCTGGTTGGTGTAGGACGGCGCGGTGCCAATGAGCGCGGCCTCGAACAGCCACTCGCCGAACAGGTGGAAGATGGAGTTCACCTTGGGACGCAGAGGGGTCAGCGGAGGCTTCTCGGACTCGCACACTGCAAGCAAATGTTAGGTTATTATTCTTAAGGACGGCAGAATAGCCTACTGGTCGGGATCCGTTATTTATCTATAAAACTCAGTTCTAATCCCGATAGTGTATGGTTTATATTCACTTAGTGCTTAGCTAATGCACTGACTTGACTGAGGACTCTGGATGTAAACTATAACCACGACGCTAGCTCGAGGATATATTTAACAAAAAAGCGAAGTGTACATTCCCGCAATCTGCACTCACGCAGAGCACGCAAATTTTGCGAGCCTTATGTAATGACTTGGTACTAAAGAGGCACACTAAACAGTTGCAACAACAGCACGGCACACCACTCTGACACCTCAAATGACGGGCGGCACGTTCTTTCTTTGTTCAATGCAATAATAGTGATGACCAAGACGGTTTTAGGAAACGTACAATTAAATGTACAACTTAAAGTACCAGGCTCACATACCTTGCGAGGTGATGGAGTTGGGAGGCGTAGTCGGCGCGACGCTGGCCGGCCGGCTGCCGCCGCCCGTCAGCCCGATCAGGGACGAGCGCGGGGTCCCTACGCAACACGAGTTAGTTCTACCAGGAGCACAGCACCGTTAGCACGTGGCAACTTATTTACAGTTTTGGTAAGGAAGTGACATAGATCAGCCATCAACGAAGTTCTGATTGAAATGATGAGTGTAGGCAATTGATACGATAAAATTTGTTTTTGATAATTATTCCGTATTTTATTTAGCAAAATGATCAATATATCACTACTAATATCGTGCTCAAAAATATTTAAGCACAACATGCTCTTCCATTTTGAGCATCTTTTACGATATAATTGAGATGATTTCTTTTAAATAAGAAACATTTCATTGATGACGACCGATATTTACACAATGGCCTGAAATTAAAAGTGTATTACATTTACAAAATGCAAAAGAAAATCCAGTGCTACCAAAATTTAAACAAATAAGCAAAATGTGCACTCAGCCATTAAACACACCTGGCTACACTCAAATTAAAATGCAAAATCAAGACAAGTAAAAAAAAAAAAACAAGCTTTTTTGCTGATGGGACTAGCAGCATACAGTGCTTATTTAATCTGATGTTTCTGAGGACTTGATAGTATTAGTCCAGTTCAGGGCTAAATAAATTCAAAAATGAGTGCCTAACGTACCTTGAGTACTTAGACGCCCAGTTCCCACCCGAAAAAATTACCACGATGAAGGTGTGACTCTGTGTACTAGGGTTCAATAAGCGCGTGAGTTTATCAACCTAGTTACTCACCAAGCAGTGCTGTATGAAGCATCTACTATACCTTTCTCATTCTTATCGCGAGCCTTCCCGGCGACGCTGAAGGACTTGGCGAGGCGGCGGTGCGCAGGGGGCGTGTCCCCCTCCTCCGCGGGCCCCACCCCGCTCACGCCTGCCTCCCACCACCGCTCCGACCCGCGCCCTAGAGCCCAATGCCAGCTGTACCCGCGCCCTTGCTAACTCTACGTGCTGCGTGGAAGACTCGGAACCAGGAAGACATGAAATACTTGATGCCCGCGTATGCACCACAGAGACGTCCTCATATTTTATGCTGTTCATTCACAGTCTTTCAGGTGGGTTGGATTGGAACCCAGTAGAAATATAATGAGAATTACCTGACGCTATATGGCATAGCATCAAGAAATTCCGTTTGACATTTATGTCAATTTTAAGATTGGCTTATAAAATTTATCAGTTAAACTCTCATTATAAAACTGGAAAGGCTGCTGAAGTACTAAGCTCTCAGAAGTTGTAATGAAGTTGATAGACCGTTCGAGAAGAACACCGCCGTCTCTATTCAGTTTTGCGTAGGTCTATCAGCTCCATAAGAAAACTAAGCTCCTGGATGTTACGATTTGATTCGGACCGAACTTAAGCGTTCGAACAAAACCGTGACAAGACCATGAACAAGTGTAATTAATTCTTGCTACGATACAAAGTTCTGGTACAAATCCGATCGGAAATCAAGAAGCACCCTCAGTATTTGCAAAGAGCTACAGTCAGCATTCTGCATATCAGTGCTCCCCATACTTAATAGAAAACATGTGCCTTAGTGTTTGAAGAGCAAACCCATTCCTTTAAATCATTAAAACTAAAAAAAAAACAGAAGAATCCCCAAATAAACGGAACACTATCAAATAGAAAACTTATTTCTAATTCTAACCCGGGGTGTATGATACAGAACCGCACCATCGTCGAAATAACTCGCGCATAGAAAGCTGGTCACGTCAGCCAGTCAATATGGTATACAGTCAGCTTTTCTTATCGCAATTGTGTTGCTGTTTAGCTCTAATTTCTCATACTAAAACGAGACAGACACACAATAGCGCAGATAGAAATTGCCGAAAAACCCACTATTACCTTTCAATAAAGGCTCAATAGGGGGACGTTCAGCTTGACGAACAATGCAACGCTGTTGATCATTCAGTTACAGTCGAAGTATTTACCAGATCCGGAGACATTTGCTTGTTTTGTTTATAGTATGTGATCAAACTGAAAGCTTTTAAATTATTTGTAAAATATTTAAAGTGAACTAAAACGACTCAGCTTTCAATGTACGAGTTGCCATGTTACCCAGTTGTAAAAAGGAAAATCTCCACACTCGAAATCTTAATAGACCTGTTTACCTAGACTTACTTTATGTAATTAAGTGTGGATAGGCCACGATATGCCTTCTTTGGGCCAAAGCTCATTCGAGTGTACAAGTCTACAAAGATTCTGATTCAAATAGTTTATTTAAAAAACCTGAATTGGTACAGGTACCCGAGATACAGCCACTCGGTTATGTGGACAGTATTACTCGTTCTTCATAAGTTGTTAGTTAGGAAAAAACAAATTACATGTAGAGATAAAAAAAAACTAAAAAACGTGGGGTAGATATTTACAACAAAAATGACAGAAATGAAGTGTTCTGTTAGGTACAGTCAGCGTCAAATATACCAGAGCAGGCAAGGTGTCAAAAATATCTGAACTCGACTCTATTGTCAAATACGCTCGGGCGTGTTCAGATATTTTTGACCACCTTGTCCGCTCTGGTATATTTGACGCTGACTGTACTAGTGATATGGTGTAACACGGATACCCGTTCAGAGGGAGACTGAGGTCAGCCTCAGAAGTAGCTCAACATTTTAGTACCTTTTCGCCGTCGGTAATGTGACATAATTCGAGCGACTCTCATTTTGTACAGTCAACCAATTTGATTCATAGGCCACTATAGAACCTTTTCACACAAAACGTCATAACTTCTGAATAAATGTCATAATAGCCCAGCGATGATACATTACGACAACATTCTACAGTGGCCTATGAATCAAATTGGTTGACCATGGGCGTACCCAGGGAGGGCAGGACGGGTAGCCCCTGGAAATCTCACAGAACATGTATGAACTCGCCTAATTACTAATCAAAGTGTAAACGGGGCCTTATGCTCTAACTTTTAAATAAACCGCGCAGTAGAAACTGGCAAAATGGACGGTGCAATTGCTAAAAAAGCGTGCGCGACGATGGCGGACGAAGATTACCGAATCTAGCATCTGACTTGCCCCCCCCCCCCCCAGGCCAGAAGTTGGGTACGCCCATGTGGTTGACTGTATATTACTACGCCAAGGTTCTTAAGTGCTAAGCTTGTTCTGAGGCTGACTGTACAATACGCAAGTGTAGCGGCTACGTACCTAGGAAGGCGTCGACGTGTGCCGCAAGGCCGCGCATGGCGTTGTGGAAGATGCCCGGCAGCGCGGCCAAGCATGGGTGCTGCGACGGGTCGCGCGCGCCCTCCTCCGCCGTTATCGAATACTACCAGTAGATAATGAGAGCTGCTTGACCCTGGCCGCGGTAGCATGGATAGCGTGGCAAATGTTTACTAAAGTTTAACCCCCTTATTCATAAAAAAATTACAATCTTTTTAAGCTAACCAATGTTTTGTCCCTTTCATTTGAGGCCAAACGTCACAATGAGACATAAAATATGTTAACAAACCTTAGACAATTTAGCCACTGGACCTCGCAAGGCACGCATTCCCCTCTGCCAATGCATATGACCTAAAACCGTGAGTTAAATCATAACGGTTTATAAAAACCAGTTCGCCGCGATATCGTGTGTCATTTTGCTTTAGTCCGTATCGTGAAAGCGATCTCTGCAAAAATGGTTAATCGTGCTGTATTTACCTTCAAACGGCTATCAAAAACTTCAAATTTCACTAAAGACGGATTTTTTATCACACGTAAATAATTTCCTTCACAATTAATTTATTATTTACAACACCAAAAACATTTTAAATGAATAAGCTTTTTGACAGACATAACGTAAACATTTCAAAATTTGACATCATGGCATTCGTGGCAGTGTTGCCGACAGCATGTTGTAATTTTATTCGGATATCTCATCTGGAGACTTCCGATACTGTTTACAGTTTTCGGATTTTTCCTTTTGAGGTAAGGAACTCTGAAAATATAGTAACACTCGAAGTCCGGGACTATAAAGTGTAATTCCTGGGCACGGGACAAGACACGTAATTCCAGGACAATCCCGAATTTCCCAGCCATCTTGTAACACTAAACCCCCTTCCCCCGCTAAAATTGTCAGAAAAAATTGTATATACGGCTTGGCATCTCAATGTTAAATTCTCAAAGTAACAAACGTTTACGAAGCATTTATGAATAAGGGAGTAAGAGTCGAGGTTGTTTTTATGCATGAAGGTTGCATACGACCTTCCCTGTAACCTCTTAACAGGAATACGAATTACCAATAATCTGAACCAGTAACTTCTATGAGTATGGTATTAGCTTGCTTTCAAACGATTTTCTAGCGTCTAATGCGTTCAAAATATGAACTGTATTTTTTTTATACAACATAGGAAGGCAAACAAGCAAATAGGTCACCCTGTGGTAAGGTAAACACCACCGCCTATAGACAAACCAGTACACCAAGGAGATCGCAGATGCGTTGTCAATCCAGAGGGCTAAGATGGAATACCTCTTGTGCCAGTAATATCATCGGCTATCTGGCTGTCCATGTCGGAACACAACAGAGCTAACACAGGCTTAGCGGCTGGATTAGCGAGTAAGATGGTGGTAGTGATACCACCCGCAAAAACTAGAATTTTACTTAGCATATCTTACAAATGCAGTACCAGGATAGCATAACCGCTCAACCACCTAGCTGTGGGCAGTACCTGCAGGAAGTCGGGCGTCTGGCTGATGACGTGCGGCCGGCACAGGTCCACGGGGTTGCCGATGGTGTGCAGGATGCGGTACCAGGACTGCATCACCGCCTCCGCCGACATGTCCGCCGGGATCAGGTTCGCGTCCTCCTCGCCTGACGACCAGGACCGAGCAACTCAATACCACTCAATATTATAGCTAAGATTAACCTGTTGCTGAAATGGTAAACTTTTAATTATTAATCAAACCTAACCTAATCGATCAGGGTTCCATACGATGACTTCCTATAAAATTTTATGGATATACATTTTGGATATTGATATGGATTACGAAACGTGACACAGAGTAGTACAATAGCAGCGGACTCACTGATCGGCATGGCCGGGAACAGCGGGCCGTACATGTGGCGCAGCAGCCGCGCGGTGAGGCACAGCGACACGCGCGTCCACTGCTCGGTGAGCGGCGCGCGGTGCCGCCAGCGGATGCACTGCTCGCGCAGCGTGCGCCACAGCGGCGGCGACGGGAAGCACCTGGAGCGTCAACGCTTTTAGGTAAGGAGACCGAACTCGAACCATTTCGTTTCGTAGTATCTGTCTATTATGGATTAAATGCGACATGACGAAATTTACATTACGGAATAAACTCATTATGGATGCATACATCTATCACAAAATTTACAGCCCTCTGTCACGAAAGCATAGAGTTGTAGCAGTAGCAGCAGCGAGCGTCACTCGCCGCGCCCAGCTCCGTACCCCTCAGTACCAGGCGCACATAAAAGAGGAGCGCTGACCTGTGGCACGCCAGCAGCCACACCTCGAGCAGCACGGCCAGCACGCGGCGGCACAGCTGGTCGGCGGCGGGGTGGTGCGGCGCGGGCGGGGACAGCAGCGCGCGCGCGGCCGCCAGCAGCAGCAGCAGCAGCGAGCGCCACTCGCCCGCGCCCAGCTCCGCCGCGCCCGCCACCGTGCGCGCCAGCCGCAGCACGCGGTGGCACAGCACGGCCTGCTTGCTGATGAGGTCGCCGCCTGCAACGGGGCGACGTACAGCAAGCGACGGAAGCGGATGACGATGGATGGCGTAACGCATGTCAAAGCACCCAGGAATCTAGGGACTTCCGACCAGTTAACTACAGTGCATGCTGTATGCGGCTGTTATTAAGCAACTTTGCGATTTTCGTACAAGCATTCCATTACCAGTTAAATGCAGTACTAAACTAATTACAGCTGATCGTGCAAGATTAGTTAGTTTGTAGTGATCATACACTAAAAAAAAATTACGCGTCGAATTGAGAACCATTCTTCTCCTTCGGTTTATTGAAGTCTGTTAAAAAAGCTAAATTATATGCTTTCGTGTAGGCACTTGTATTAAACCTCGCCAGCATGACTGTGGCGGTGAAACCTAAATTAATTGACATAGAATTCTAGTGTATCGCTATCCTACGCGACTAAAGTTCAGGCATGACGGATGGCACAACTTGTCATTTTTTGCTTATTGCTTAAGCCGTGAGATGCAGGTGCAAATATATGCACGTGCGAGCAAAAATCATTGAGTATTAACACTTGAGTATTTTATTGTTCTATTTTTTTTTTTACTTTATTTAAAAACAAACAGTCATACATAATAATATGTTATGTTAGCTAAAGCTAGTGATCAGTTATATATAAAAAGGTCTATAGTCTCCTATAAGAGTATTTTAAGTGTACAGTTAACATTACATAGTTAAGGATTTAAGCTTTGGAATAATTCAACAAAACAAAAGAAAAAGTGCATACATATTTACAACTAAATTTAAGACCATTTTTTTTTACTTTAATAAAGTTCTGATATCTTTTTTGAATTCTGCCAACGAGCTGCTGAACAAATCTGCACTCGCATTATATTGCTGTCATTATATTGTTTGCATACACGTCTGAGGTACGAGAATTGCGCATGCCTGGTTCTATATTTCCTAACGCCGAACAACGCTTTGTTGCGGCAATTGCGCTCGAGGCATCTATTAGGTTATTCAGTATTTCAAACAGCGTAAATATATCGGTACAGGAGCGTCTGATGGTTAGAGGCTGGATGTTGTGGTGCTTAACTGATGACACATAATCGACATATTGTCGCCCTGTTCTAAATTCAAGTGCCTTTACGAACTTTTTTTGAACCTTTTCAATTCGATCTTTATGTACTTGATAATAAATATTCTAAAGCAACAGCTAATATTCTATTCTAAAGCTTGGGTTATAACTAAACTTTAAGCATATGCAATTGAAGCTTATACTGATTTATTAAGCTCTTATACCCACGCGCAAATGCGCCTAGTAAACAAAGAAAGAGCTGTTTTTTAACTTTTATTCTTTGCAGATCGGTTTCTTCACGAGTTGTTTTGATTAAACAATAACATAGATATATTCAACGATGACACGTCGAAAAATGACACTACGTGAATCCGACTCGCACTTGACCGGTATTTATTAATTTGTGTTATCGCACCATCCGCGCGTGAGTGTAAGTTGTAAGGGTCCAGTAGCCCCAACATAACCGGCCAAGTTTACTTTATCTGAGTTTATCTTTATTCGCGTCACTTTCTTATGACGCTAGTTTGACAGAGACACAGGGAGGGTTAAGTTAAACCTGGGCCGGTCATGTTTGGGTCGCTGAGGCATGCGCAAGCGCAGTGTTAAGCAAGCGTGCGCGGACAAGCGGTCACTCACCCAGCTCCGTCTGATAAATGAATGCGAGTGCTTGAAACAAAAGTTATGTGCCTTGTTAGAGAGGAAACCAACGAACCTGCCTATGTTAATTAAATATACTATAGTACACCAAGGGCCTGACGAATCCGAAAGAAATTACGAATTTCTGTGACTTTAGCAAAAAATATGTACATTGCTTTCGTATTGTCTCTGTCGCTATCTGTGGAGCCTGCTCGTGACCACCGCCGTTGCAGTATGGCCGATTCAGTCCCGATAAAAATAATAAGAATAAGTATGTGTGAAAATCACGAAAGTTTAAAACAATTCACTGTGTAACTTTTCCACAATAAAGGTATAATTACTCCCTTGACAGGCATTGGCATTTTAATGAGACATCTGATGTGAAAAGGTTCCAACAGTGGCTTAGAAATCTAATTAGGACTGTATAATAATAATAATATCACGTAAACTGTATGATACATTTAGGATTAGAATGTATTTTCTCCAAACATAAAAAAAACTTTGGATCAGAATTCTTAGATGGTACTTCGGGCCCAGGGTGTAGTCTTAGTCATATTAAATACTGCAGAGCTTATAGCAGTGTTAATTTTAACAAGTATTTACAAGTTTCACAGCAAGATTGGACGAGGAGTGCATTTTTGTTAATTGCAAAAAAAACTGTTTGTGGTGTCAACAAACAACTCATTGGAATTGCGAGAAAATTTTGAGAATATACGTAGTTTATGTTAACTAAGCGTTGATAAGAGAGCATTCAAGTTAGTTTATATACAAAAACGTGATTAAATTAGCAACTCCATCATTCTTTTCATTCAATATCGTACATCTTTTATTTGTCATCGAATATCTTTATAGGTAATGAAAACTTGATCCACGAGTTGATTGATTTAGCTGTAAGTTTATATGTATGTACAGTCAGCGTCATATAGTACGTAGCAGTCAAGATCACCAAATAGTTGGAAACAGCCAGATTGCTTATTAACATCAACGCAGACTAATTGATCAAATTGTTCAGGTCATCCACAGTGCTCAAATATACCGGAGCACACACAACGCCAAACACTTGATTACATTCAAGACGCCGCTCGTAACGTTGCAACCACACCGCCGCTGGTCTCAGACAACTGAGCATCCAAAGTTACCAAAAGTACTAAACTACAAAATGGATGTATGTTTTAAAATTGGACATCTAACCTAGGCTTCGTCGGTCGGACCTCATACGGGTCGGAGGGCGTTATAGCCGCGCGATTACCGAAGCGCTGATCGATATCAAAAAGGGCACTCACTCTCGTTGGGCCGCGGCACGAAGAGGTTGTGCAGGTGCTTGAGGATCTTGCGGGCGTAGCGCTGCGGCTGCTGCGCGACGGGCGGCGGCACGGCGGGCGGCGGCGGGTGCGCGGGCGGCGCGGGCGGCAGCAGCGGCGCCAGCCACGCGCAGCACACGCGCACGCAGTCGCGCAGCGCCTCGTGCTCCGACAGCGGCAGCGACAGCCCGAAGCGGACCACCTCCAGCACCCACTCCACCTGGGGTAGCCGCGCTCCTTTCAGTGAACATGTTGAAACGGGAACTCTCAATTTCGTATTTTGTTTCCGTTACATCATTATTTGGATACAGAATTGTTTCTTTAAGTTTAAAATTGCTACGCCCTAACTGGATCTAATTTGCACATACAATATTTTGTAAAATGATTCCCTCGTGAGCAGGTTACCAAATTCTCAACTCACCACATTCTCAACATGCATTAATATTTTACATTGTAAAATAAACACATTATTAAATTTCAATTGTAAACATTACAAATAATAAACAAATCGTTACTTGCTGGTTGCCGACAAAAACTGTTCATGCAACTTACAATACGAAAAAGAGGCTGTCATAACGTGTAAGGATACCTCAGCATCGGTGGTGAGCGGGCTGGGCTCGTGGCTGGCCAGCTGCCTCACGACGGCCAGCACGACGTCGCGGCCGGCGCCGGCGCCGCCGCCCACCGCGCCCAGCACGCCGCGCCCGCCGCCCTCCAGCGGCAGCGAACTCCACTCGGCGTACATACCGCCTGAATCCGCACTCTACGGCATACGCAACAAATATTCTACTGCTCAAACCTCACTATGATCAGAATAAAAGTATCTTGTTACAGTACTAGGATAATGTCCCATCACTATGGTGGGATAGTCTGTGGAGGGAGTAGTTGTGAGAAAAATATGATGAAATGTTTAGTTTAAGATTCATACAATTAATAAATTACATAAAAAGGCAAAGTGTTTGCAATCAAACAAATCATATGTGGAAGATTCTAATATACATCTATTGTTAGATATAGGGCTCATTTAAAGAGCGCAACAAGACCTCCAACCAGGTGGACTGTTGACCATGCCTGCCCCTGTTGCATAATAACTTGTAACCAGTAATACCTACAGGAATCTCTTTCTATTACAAGGAGTTGAAGAGACTTCTGGCCTAATGAAAGTTTAAGAAGGCCACCGTCTATTTCTCATAATCATACTCTTTGAGGGAGGGCTAGTCTCAGGGGATTAAGATAAGATAATGTTTATTTTGCAGAAAAATGGTTAGTACATTAGGCTGCTAGCAGATGGATCAATAAATGAAAAAAAAAACCATTATTCTCAAAGGTTAGCTGGAACTAAATCCCTCAATGGGATAAGCTCGCCTTTGTCACATATTTTAGTTGTTTTAAATGTTGAATTTTTCTATGATGCATTTTGTGTTGTAGTCCCTATGACAAACCGAGTAGAGTTCAAAGTTGTAGAGCACTGTTTTGTTCCTTGCAAAATTAGAATTGTAATCATCAATATTATTCCCAAACTAAAACAACACTATTTTTAGTGCCACATGATAATGGCTCTACACTGGCCGTGAGAATTGATTAAAATACAGGACACAAAACAGATGTGAGGCAGAAATGCTGTAAATAGAGCAATGTAATTAACAATTTAGCACTTGTAAATACACCATCATCATTCTCTTAGCACTTTTTCCCATCTCTTAATTAGGTGAACACTTTAAACCAGCCATATTCAACCTTTTTTTTAATAGGGGCCACAAACATGTTTCAGTCATGGTGTCGAGGGCCGCAAGCAAAAATTATTTATGGGCGCGAAATTTTGAATGATGCAAAAATGGTTTGCAATTTTGTAAATTCAGGTGGGCCAATAACAACTATACTCAACCTGCGCTATAGCTGCTTTAAACCATGATCACCGATTTGACAGGTCAGGTTATTTAAGAGGAGCAACTGTCACCTGACCTTCGTATCTCCTGTTTTTTCTAGACTACATAGTGCATCACTGGGGGGCAAAGGTTTCCCTTTCTTTCTATCTTTTTTCTAATAAATGTTAGTGGAATGTTAATTCAACAGTCCCAAACAACAAAGTCAGAACTTTAGTACATTGTCATCCAACTTTGTTCACTAGGATCATTATTCACATTATTTATGGTAACTTAAGATTAAGTTTGGTTCTTTAATTAATCTACTATTGCTGGATAAGGACCTTTCCAATTTGCTTATCATTTGCTTATTGATCTAAATGATAAAATATCAATATTCAAATAAAGGAAGCCAAGACCCACAAGGTTGTAATGCTGAAGGAACAAAAAGAAGACTTTAATTACTGGATACTTATAGTTTACTAAAATTAAAAAATATATGTATACTTTTAGACTATTTTGGAAATATTTGCAATATCCTCGGTTTAATTGAGCTGAGGTAACATAACATAATTTGGAATCACATGAAAATAGATAAATTAGTTTAGCTTAGCATATACATAAGTGTTTTAAGCTTGTACAAACATTTAATACAATATATAAATAAATAAAAGAATGAAATGAAATTGATAACCCTTTCAAAAAACCCATATGATTTTTCAGTTGACAAAAGTTATTAACTGTATGAATCTTCCAATCTTTGTTGAATTTATTTTGACTATTGATAGTTTAAAGATGTAAACTAGGATCCTCGGCAGGAAATTCAGAAATAAACGATTTCTTCCATTTACTATCTTGTGTTAAAAGCGTTGCCCAATAAATTTAAGTCAGTATTTTAATAATTGCGGTACAGGTAACTCACCTTGTGGTTGACTCTATTGAAGATTCCCACATTCATAAATAAGCTATAACGGTGTCTTCCGCCGCTGTCTACGTCTCCAGGTCAACGCGCAGCAAACTGCTTGGTAAACAATAGCAAAATCACTATTTACACATTCGTTGAAGCTGTTAATGGCCTATAAACCATTAGAGGACACACTCTTTCTACAATTAGAGTATTTTCTACGGGGAGAAATTCTATCGTAGTCGTATTTTCTAGCGATTTTCACTGGTTTTCACTATTTTTTCTATATAAAAATCTAACTTGTCACTGTCATTAGTGTCATGTGTCAGACTGACGTATGTCACATGTGACGTTCTCCACGGCCGCGATCCGATTCAGTTTTCATCGCTCACAGCCCTCACGTTTTCTGACCGAATCACGCTCACAAGACTATCGAAACGTCATTGACAACGTTATGGATTTGGCTTACATCGCTAACACTGCTAGGCGTAGCAATATGAACGTTTCCGTTCACAGTGGTTAGCACTGTGAATGTTTACTTAGCAGCGTTAGCGATGTAAGCCAAATGCATAACGTCATCCATGACGTTATGTCGTCCTGTGAGCGTAACTCGGTCCGAAAACGTGAGCGCTCAATGCGATGGAAACTGATTCGGACCGCGGTCGTAGAGGAGTAAAGAATGGAGATGACATACTCAACTCAAGATATACTATACTATACCAATAACCCTTCCTTTTGGCTTTGCCGTAGTCGGGTAAAAAGGGAGGCGAGTAATGCTCACTGGGCCGTAAAAATGTCTCATAATTTCATCCGCATCCGCAAAACACAGGACATATGCTAATTTGGATAGATTTGAATCTGTCTGAGGTCTTTAGACTATGGACGTTTTTTTATCAGACTAGCGACCCGCCCCGAATTCGCACGGATACAATTAGGATGTTCATAAAAACCTTCCCTAAGAAAACCTCTAAATGACAGTAAAACCCCTATCTAAATCCATTACGTGGATTAGAAGATTTGAGGACAGACAGAGTTTTGCTTAAATAAAGCCCTGGAGCCAGTTTGCTGAAGATTTTAACTGAAAATGTATAAAAACCAGCTCAAGGCACGGATGTGCAAAGGGCCTCTATAAAAATCTAGCCGTCATCAAATCAATATGCTCTCAGTACCTACATTGTATGGAGATAAATGAGTCATGCACAAAGCAATGGTTGATGCAATCTACATCTGTTGTTGCATAACATTTTCAGGAATGAATCAATTGAAAACAAAACAGTTTTAAAAATCTCAAGCTATATTATAAGTAAAACAATTGAATAAAATTTGGAATTAAGCCAAGAAGTCTTAAATATTAATAATACAATTTATTATCATTTTTTTAACAAAATAGCAGTAAATTGTTTTAAACTTTCGCGACTTTCACACATATTTATAACATTATTGGGACTTAAGCGCAATAGAAATATATTATTGATTTACCTCGATGTTTCGGCCATGTTTCAATGGCCATGGTCACGAATAGACCACGACCATTGAAACATGGCCGAGACATCGAGGTAAATCAACAATATATTTCTATCGCGCTTAAGTCCCGATAATGTTGTAAATATGTAAAAATAGCAGTACTTAGTGTTAAAGATAAAATAAAGATTAGCTCTGCTGTCGGACAAAATTATATTTTCAAGTGACACAATTCAAATCAGGAGGTGACACTGACAGATTCCAAACATTTAGTACCTAAAACACAATATTAGTTAAGTGAATAACAACAAATTGCCAGTGGCACACAAGTATAAGCCTTATCCTAAATTAATTTTAAGTATAAAAGTTATCCTAAGACAAATATTGCTTATTTGTAAGAAGCAAATCAGTTTTCTTTGTTATAATATTTTGTTCAGCTTAGACAAGTTACAGTTTTTATTAAAGTTAAGTAGCAGTGACTAGGAGCTATAAGTTTTAATCTTCAACAAGTCTCTGGTTATTCATGGTAGATATCTTCTGGAATCACAGTTTGTTTAATAATTCAAACAGAATTATTCAGCTGTTTGTAATTTTGCGCAAGTAGCTTCACTCAGCTGTTTTTTTAAAGAAGCAACCTCTTCATTTAATTCCTTTACCCTATTCTGTTCAGCTAGCAACAGATTCTCTAAGTTTTTGATATCATGCTGCGCGTCCCCTGCAGATTGCATGGTGTGGGCCAAGACAG
The DNA here is from genome assembly GCA_963691745.1 of Ditula angustiorana. Taxonomy (NCBI): domain Eukaryota; kingdom Metazoa; phylum Arthropoda; class Insecta; order Lepidoptera; family Tortricidae; genus Ditula; species Ditula angustiorana. Next base: position 2,442,391 of record OY829486.1, on the reverse strand, counting down.
TGGTCTTAGCAAGGTCCTTAGCAGACTCCGCTTCTTTAATAATCTTCTCAGACTTCTCTAGGAGCTCAGCTTGTATTAAAATCATAGTGACAAGCCGTCTGATAACAAATGCCAAGAAAATTGCAAAACCAGTGATATAGAAGTTCCTTTGTGCTCTAAACAGTTTAACATTTCCTTTCATCTCGCTAGTGAGGTGTACGTGGCCGCTGTCGGTGGAGTGGGAATATTTTCTCATTTCCCTTACGGCGTCCATCAGGAATAGGCACAGTACACCGAGTAGAACGTAAAAGTATATGGCTGCGTGTTCCCGAAACAGCGCGAACAGACGCGACCTGAAGAACCGCTGCCACCAGCGGGGGCTCGCGATGGGCAGCATCATTATCGATACCACGGCTACCTCGAAATAGAGATAACCGGCGATGAAAGTCCATTGTATCGACATTTTTATTGCCTAATTCGAGTATCTATATAAAATGGAACTATAAGAGTCACTTGATATTTAGACAAGCAGCGTTTTAAGTTTTTAAAGTTTCAAATCTTTTACAATAACCCGAAATACACAGCGAAAATACGAGAACACGAACATGACAAAAATAGCAAACCACTAGCAAACTGCTCAAACTGTCAAAGTCAACGTCTAACGTCTATCAGCTGTTTTTAGTTTAATTTGTTTTTTTAATGGCAATCTTGTTTTTTTTTTCCTCCGTCACGTCCGTCACACGTCAGTCCATCCTAAAGGCTATTCTATACACAATGATTGGTTGGGATCTGGAGTTTCCGATGATCCAAAAATCATGGCAGCACAATAGGCATACATTTATGGAAATAGGTAGATAAATACCATGTGGTGACCTCACAGGCGACGTTTAATTACGTATAATATTTATCACTAATTAACATAACGATCGGATCGTGAATCATATTGATGATAAATATTGAAGCGCGAAGTGTAGGGTTCGCGGTGAGCTCGCCTTATAAACTTTGTTTTTATTTCTTGTCTTTGGTCGCACCAAATGTCAACTCAACTATCTCTATGTTCCCTATGGTATAGTACACAAAAAAAAAGTTAATTGTTAACAAAATTCATAAAAATAGTTTCTGATTACATTACTAGTTAATGATTATTTACATGCAATAATGACAAGTATAGAATTGGATATATGGCGAGGAGAGTGGGGTCTTGCTTCAGTTGATTCGGAATGCCTTAAAGTTTTAGTGAGTATTCTTTTAATTCATAACCTATCACGATGAAACCTAGGGCCGGTGAATTCTCAGTTACTGATTATATCTCTGTCCACAGACTTACATGAAATTTATCGGTGTGCCAGTAAGAGTTCGGGAATCAAATAATCCATTTTTCACACCAAAAGGTAGGCTACCAGTCATGCGCGATGGGCGCACCGTCCTTACTAACTTTGAAGAAGTTATTGACCATTTGAAAACATTGGTAAGTTTTGTATTATTCACAATTTATAGATCCATCCATTTATTTACCATCCTTTTTTTATGTTTAAATACGGCTAGATTTTAATTGCTCAATATTTCATCAGCATTACAGTACAGATGTTCATCTTGATACAAAGCAAGCTGCAGAGGCCAGTGCCTTCACGCAGTACCTCAGTGAGAAGCTGTACCCAGCCTACCAGTACGCCTGGTGGGTGGACGAGAAAAACTATGCTGAACTGACGAGGCCCACATACGCTAAAGCACTAAGAATTCCATTCAACTTCTATTATCCTTCGAGTTACCAGACCGCAGCCAAAGAGATGATTGATGCCCTCTATGGAGAACATACTGATCTTAGAGAAATAGAAAAAACAGTAAGTTATCTAATCACTACCAAAAAATAATGATTTAAACCAACCCTTATGTTATATTCAGGATAATTTTTAGTAATCTATAATGATATAAATTGCAGTTTCATATGTTCAAATGAAATTGAAAAATTTATTAGTAACACTTGTTACAAGTAAAAAAACAAGTTGTTACAAGTTATTTATTTAAACCATAAATATTTTTTTGCGTATCTTGCTCTTATCATTAAAATAAAATGGGTTAAGGGCAAAACATGAACCCTAGGCTAATCTAACCTTCTAACCTAACTAAATAAATTTGTCATAACCGTGAAGAATATCCTAAACTAAAATGTCATAATTTTATTTGGAACCTTTTTCGAGAAAGTAGTTGCATATTGCAGACAAGTTGTCTGAACTTTTAACCTGCAAACTGTTATATACTGTTGCCTGATGACTACCAAGGCTTGGTTGCCAAGGTATTTCAGACCTTATTAGAAAACTATTTTAGGAGTAAATCTGAGCAACAGTAACAAATTCTTGAGCAAAAACTAACATTCTGGCAATTCAAAGGTTATAACTACATTTTTATCTACCCATAGGCAAATAAATAATCTTATGATTAATTTTAATTATTCCAGATATACAGTGAAGCAGAAAAGTGCCTTAAAACTTTGTCAGACAGGCTTGGGGAGAGTGAATATTTCTTCGGAAACCGGCCCTCGTCATTTGACGCAACTGTGTTTGCATACCTCGCTCCTCTGGTCAAGGCCCCATTCCCCAACGCCACACTGTCCAACCATGTTAAAGGCATTGCTAACCTCACTAGATTTGTTGCAAGAATCAACCAGAAGAATTTCAGACATGTTACTGATGGTACGTATTATACAGAATAGAATGAGTTCCCCTGTAGCCAAAACTACTAGTGCTTTAAATTTGCAAAATATCCTGAATGTAAGCGTTTACGCAGGTATTAAAAAAGAAGGAGGAAAACTATGGCGATTGATTTGGCTTTATTGGTACTTGAGTATAATGCAAACACAAGCTAAAGCTTGATAAAAACTTTTCAAGTAATGGTTACAGAACCTACACTGAGTACAGGCTGGTTTTTGTTATAACCTTCCGTTCTTTGTTGATTGTAGAATACAACAGACAGAATGCAAAGAAGCAGACAACGGGCACCCAGTCGGAGCGCGAGGCGGCCAACTTCCCGCACCAGACGCGGAACAAGGTGCTGGCCGCCGTGTTCGCCGCCGTCGCCATGACTGGCTACGCCATCGCCAACGGGATGTTCCAGGTGAGTTGATACGCCACAGCTGGAAACTTACTTTCACAGGAGCCCATTCGCCGTTTCTTTCAGTCTGCATAAATCTAAAGGAAAAGTAACTGCGATAATGGGCCGCTGTTTTGAGTAAAAACTAGTAAAAAGTAGATATTTCCCTATGTTTGCTGCTCGTCGAATGTGAATTTGCATGTATGCTACCTTGTTTACGTCCAGTGGCGGAGCTCAGGCTGCAGATTAGTCAAGGGTGGACCCAGATGCATTTGGGGGGACTTGAGCCCCTCAGTCCTCCCCTGGATCTGCTACTATTTGCATCCTTTGTTTGCTTCGTCTTGTATTTGTAGTTTAGTGGACTTAATGCACCTCAAGTTAATTCATCCAGATTTTTTAAACTGTATTCTCCAAATTATAAGTTGGATACAGCTCTTACAGTCGCGAAGTGCCATGGCATGTTGATTTGCTTAAGCCAGGGGCCTTTCACTTAATCCATAACTATATTTCTGGGCAGTCTCCTATATATGTATGAGAAGAAATCTATATGACCTAAGTACTTTATAGGGTAAGTTTATTCTGAATGAATTAACATGGATTAAGTCTGCACTATATTTGTTTTCAATTAATTATGTACTAACACCTTCTTGTTTATCTTGCTAATGTACTTTGCAATGGTCAATGCACTGGCAAGAAATTAAATTAAATTATATCTAACATGTACTGACATGTTAGATAGAATTTAATTTAATTTCTTCTTATACTCTGTCTCTATTTATATCGCTTTAATTTATTTAGTTTATTTATACTAAGAGTAATTAAGTTGTATTCTTATTCATTCTCATCTCTAATATTCAAAGCCAAATTCTTACTTTCTTAAACACAGGTCACATCATTAATATCAAAACAATTTAGTACAAAGGAGTATAAGCGGCGAGGTGCTAAATTGGTCAAATATTTATGACGCTGACTGTACAAATTGCCTATCTGACCTTAAGGTGTTAACATGAGCCGTTTTTGAACCGCATTTAAAACATTGGCTTCTCTTCTGTTCAGGATCTGAAAGATTTCGAACATTCCCAAGACTACAACGAGATGTTTGAGAATGACGGAGACGACAACTGACAAGAATGGTGGCGCTAGCGAGCGCTCCGGCCCGGCCCGCTGCGCTCCGGCCCGGCTCGCTCCGCGCGTCTGCGGCACGTAGTGACCGCCATTTAGAGACGTCTCGCTCCTTCTAGTTTGCAACACGTCACAGGCACACATTCCGGCATGAGAACTGAGACCAAGCCTCTGAATAACCCCTGATACAAACTTTAACCAACTGTTTCAAGATGCAATATTCATCCCTTTAACCTGAATGATAAATACTATATCGTCTTTACTCGACATCAAGCCACAACTATATGCGACGACGAGCGAAGCGAGAACTGAGTTAGTTATCTTACGGCTACCGCTAAACCATGTAAGTGGCAATTCGGAAGTTTTGTATAGTCTACCAAATAATTGATTGACCACTTTTGAACCTTATCCCTTTGTAATACAGTTGAAAAGTGGTCAAGCAATTTCTTGGTAGACTATACTTATGCCATTTTGCGATCTAGTCCCATAACGATTTTTTTTTCTGCGGGACGTAGATTTATGATTTTGTCGTTCGAGCGTTTTTACATTATGCGATACGATATCAACGCAAGTAAAATGTATGAGATATATATTGGATTCGAAATTCAATATCGGATTGGACCATGTAAAATGCATACGCATATTTCATACGTTTTACTTGCCCTGATATCATATGGGAAATTGTGAAAGCGCGCTAAGGCAGCCAATTAGAAAAGACGACGGCGTCGCTAGCAGACTAAGCAGATGTGTATGTATTCACTCGTACTCTATGAGATGGGGTTATTCACAAAATAATGGCCTTGGTTCTCGTGACGTAATCTTACAGCAAAACCGCTTGATCAATCTTTGAGACTCGTCCGTATGGGCCCCTGAAAACAAGTCTTAACTCTTAATGGACATCCATTCCAATTGTTCAAATCTTGACTTTGATGTGGAATTGTGAACCAATAAAATTTAACAGGTTCCATGTTTACGTACAAAAGTACGCTTTATTTTCATTCTGAGAGAAAAAAATGGTGATCTAGACTCCACATGAACCTAACAATGTCTTACCTAGATAGCTACAGTAACTAAGACCTCTGATATCTAACTCCCTTCATAAAAGTTTACCAATATTTTTTAACTAACAAATGTTTTGTTCGTCTTATTCGAAGGCAAATCGTCACGTCAGATAAAGACAACACAATATTAACTAACATAGGTTTAAGCAACATTTATGAAGACGAGGGTTAGTTACTGAAGGTATGATCTTAGTTGCTTTAGTTAAGTTGTTAAGCTCATATGGAGTCAAGATTTTTGTTAACCAAAAACAATTATTTTTCTCAGTGCATCAATTATAATGTATTAGTAAATTAATAATTAATCACAGGAAACATTTAAAAACGAAATTGACTTTAATTTAGTTTTTTTTTATTGCGTTGATAATATCTCAGTTGAAGCTTAGAGATGGAAAGAAACAGAAGTTCTTTACCTTTGTTGTAAACTAAACTTGCTGTACTGGTAGGCTCAGAAGTTCCTATGTTCGCTTGCAATTGTATTGAAATTGTATTAAGTCGTTAAATTAGACCAAACTGTTAATGAAATAATGTGCTTTATGTGGTTGCAGTTAAATATATTTCCCGTTGACAATTAAACATAACTCAGCTTGGAGCTAGACTCACGTAGGAAGGTTGAGGAGTCATATTTTAAAAGGGCTTATTTCTATTTGACGACGTATTAAGAGGAGTGTGAACCCAGAGCTCTTCATACAAACGGTGATAATGTTTTCCACCCTCTAAACCTTTACCTATAGCCATGATTTTTTTGTATGTTATCATTATGCCCTAGAACTAAGTTTGCATGTTTTGATTTTTTAAATATTGTTAATAAATTAAAATTGTAATGACAACACAAAGAAAAAATAGGGCAATTGCAGGACTTGAACCTGCAACATCAGCATTCCGTGCCTTGCATTTGCCAGTTTTGCCACACTGCCTCTGCGAAAGAAATTTTTGTTACAAAAATGTAATATTCTTAATAGTTTCAAAAATATTGACGCTTTTTTGTTTTGTATAAAACTTCTTAAAAGCAAATATTGTCCAATCTTTGAAGAATATTTAAATAATTAAAACATACAAACCTATACCTAATTTATTTTAAGGTGATAAAAATTAGAGGTGTCAACCTGACGTAACTAGAGATGTCCCTATTGTTATGCAAACTATCGATACTCTCACGCATAGTATACGTATTCCTAGTACTAAATGCATCAATACTAGCATTAAAATGTTGGAAAATGTAACGCCATTAAAATGAAAGCTTATAGTATGCATTTCAATAATTTATTCATCATTAGCAGAGTCAGTTTCCCAGTCTGACGAAAATTGAATGAAATTGACGAAATATTACCTAACATATAATCTTTGTCATCGTCAAGTAACAGATGAGAGTATATATTTCTAATTAGCGACCCGTGATGTAATGTACATAAAAACCCTCATTAAAAAATATCTAAATGACGGTGAAAACTCTAAGTATCAAAATCCGTTGCGAGTCTAGAAGGAGAAGCCGGCCGAACATACATTATAAGAATTTAGGACAGACAAGAACGGATAGCGACCATTTATTGTAATATTGACAAACAACGTCACCAAAATACAAAATGAAGCGCATCGGTCGTATTTATGTTGCCACTAATAAAAATTTATAGGTATATATTATTACAGTTACATGAAAAAGAAACCTTTACATTCCAAATATTTATTTCCTTACACAATATATTATAATTTTTTTGTTATCGATAGACCCTCACCTCTAGCAATTAAAGCCCATTGGCATAACATTGTAAAGGCGGTCACTAAAGAAAATAAGTGAACATTACGGAGTGTTCTCGCAGCAGGTTAGACTTTTATTAGCAGATTCGAGTTCAAGTCTTTACACAATCCACATTTTAGAGGTGATTTCATTTTTCTAAACATTATTTCTCACTTCGAAAAAATAATTTTTTACTTACCTCCTTACAAAGTTACATACCATTCATGAAGTGACACCTGCCATTTTAATCACCTTAAAATAAATTAGGTATAGTTCTAAGGCATACTGGCAACATACCAAAAAATCATTGCCATAGGTTAGGTTTAGAGGGTGGAATACGTTATCGTCGTTTGTATGGGGATGGCTTTTTGAAGCTGGGTTCACACTCTTCTTAATTGTAGACATATTTACAGTAAAGTTGTAATTAAAACATTGTCGAAATAGAAATCAGCCCTTACGAGGCCTCCTTGTTAAAACTAGGACATATCTAAAGCATTTAGAATGAGATTTGATGATTTTTGAGTGTTTTTGTACATGCCTCAATCAATGGTAACATTACATAGGTTTGCGTATATTTTAATCCAATATTAAATGTGATTTTAGAAGTAAAGTGCTACCCGTACTTTTAATCGCTCACTAAATCGGCTTTAGTTGAACTATGATTCAGTTTATCTATTATTGTGACATTGACGAAACACGTCTGTTGCGTAAACTTAAGTTTTAGTTGATAATTGTTTGAATATAGACCCAAAATACCGACTAAGGGACGGGGGCAGGTACTTACGAGGTTTTTGGTGAAAAGTGGTGAAAACTCATGCCTGCGTGTGATCTTCTGTCCCGGGGCACTGTGGTAACTTATAAATGCACTTCACAAGTGTTCTATGTAAAGTTTTTCGATATAACACAAGGTTTTTCGATAATTTTGTTTCTTGAATAGATGCGCGCGCGGTCGCGAAGCTTCGACTGACTGCTACTTTTGCCTCTCGATAGAGGGCAGGCAGAGGGTTGTTTCAAAGCGGTGTTTGAAGCTCTGAGTAGTTGACATAGTGGATGGATAGATGGCGTGGAAGGAAAAGGAGGTTTTAGTCGGTTTCCTAACAACGTCTAATAACTACTAATCAAAACTAATAAAGTCTTACCCCCTTATTCATAAAAAGTTAACAATCTTTTTAAGCTAACAAATGTTTTGTCCCTTTCATTTGAGGACAAACATCAAAGTGACAGATAAAGTCATAAAACATGTTAACTAACAAACGTTTACAAAGCGTTTATGAATAAGGGGGTAATTAAGTAAGCGATAAATAAGACGGGATTCCAGTATTCAGGCTAAAATTATGCGCTTCGGCAAACTTCGGTTTCCGAAATATTACGAATATGCAACTAATTCCGTATTGTAGCTATGTGACAGACGTGCTGAGGACGGGCTGACATAGTTTCTTTTAAAATGCTATGCAATGACAACACAAAGAAAAATTAGGGTAATGGCAGGACTCGAACCTGCAACATCAGCATTCCGTGCCTTGCGTTTTCCAGTTTCGCCACATTACCGCTACCATACCCTCCGAATCAATAATGTAATGACCGTAAAGACGAAGCACATTGAAAAATTCGCAGGGTATGGTAGCGGTAATGTGGCGAAACTGGCAAACGTAAGGCACGGAATGCTGATGTTGCAGGTTCGAGTCCTGCCATTGCCCTAATTTTTCTATGTGTTGTCATTGCATAGCATTTCAATTTAATAATTTGAATGTAAAAAAAAAACAACATTTAAAATAAAAATCGAAAGAAATTTCGGTTACAAGAATTTAAAAGTTTCCTTTTTTGTACTTTTTAATTCGACGACACGAAAATTGCCGAAGCGCCAAAATATCCGAAATATGAAATAGAATAAGAGGTTATTGGATTAGTGAGTACTAAAACCTATATAGTTATTTGTTAAAATAGTATATTTATACCGTTTGTTATTTAGTACAAGCTTGTGCTTTACCGTGTACTGGGCTCCGGGTACTTTGAAATTTAATGTAAATGTTAGAAGTTTAGAATGATTTTGTTTTGTAGCTTTTTTTATAAAATAGGAAGGCAAACGGGCAAGTGGGTCAGTTTAAGGTCTCTCAAGGAGAGTTAAGGTTAACTATTACAACATTATGGACCCCTATTGTCGCCGCGAGCTGTGGCCCGTTTCACGAAACTACAAGTTACAATTTTAAAAGTCTAAACCGGCAACATTGGTCATTATGCGCATTGCCATGGGTCATTATTGACCAATGTTGCCAGTTTAGACTTGTAAAATTGTAACTTGTAGCTTAGTGAAACGGGCCACTGGTCTTAACGCCCAGCGGGATCTATCTCGCACGAAAATAACTGTAAAATCCCTTTGAAATCTGTCATTTTTTGACGCATCTCGCTTCAACCGAGAATTGGGGTCCTCCCCCATGTATACGCCTCTGTTTAAAAGCTGCTTAGGTTCAGTTTGCCGCAGCGGTTCGTCCAGATGAATTGAAATGGGATGAACATAGTGCCTGGAATTGTTCTTGTGAGATCCACCTTATAATAATTAAAGATGACTGAGGCATGTACAGTCAAGGAATTTAATTTCCAACCCACCTAAGGTTCAATATCACATAGCAAACTGTCACCATAAGAGCTAACTAGAGCAAGACGTTATAGACTAGGAGGTCACGACAAATTTGGCAACGATCACCAATATGACTGATCGGAAGCTCACAAGATAAAGGACAACTCCGTGATGCCAAATATGTCGGTCTGCCTGCGCTAAGTGGTTGCGTTATCGAAATATGGCGCCTGCAAAACCAGTTATTGTTCCCAAAAAAAAACGATAAGTAAAATGGCTGAATAAAGTACAGAAAGGAAGTACCGGTTGCACTCATGTGAATTCTGCTAAAACTGAACAAATATTTGGTCGCGTTTCGAAGTTCAGCTCGTTTAAAGACCCTTGATCGTTGCCAAAAAAAAACGATAACGGAAATGGCTGAATATGACGTGGTATAAAGTATCAGTATGTACGAGCTTAATGCACCAAAACTGAAAAAATCTTTGGTCGCGTTTCGTAGTTATGAAGCGGTCTAGGTTACAATATCTCATACATTGTTGGAGTATTTTTTCAAAAGCATTGGATAAATCAAGTTCAAACATATTTTTGGGGAATAAACACAGTGTCAAAAACATCCTCCTACACTTCTTTAGCTAACCTACCCTCCTCCGGTTAGGGGTAAGTAAGATCTGGTATCCAAATGGAAGACAAATTCTTTCTCACCTGCTGAATCTTATCAGTTTCTGGGGGCCTAGCACGCTAGCTTTTATCGATGACATAAAGCATTTATCCCGTTCTAAGCAGTATGCGTGTGCAAAAGGGACGAATGTTTTATGTCAGCGATAAACGCTAGTGTGCTAGAGGGGCTGGATCCTATTCATTTCTTTTTCATCCACATCGACATTTAACGAAAAACAACCCTTAAACTTAACAGTTGTAGTTACGTTCTAATGAACGTAACGACATCATTACATAATTGCTACCGTCAAATCGAGGTTTGATGATAATAATTATAAAAAGGCTTCGTTTATAGTTCTAAAGTGAGTTTATTTTTCAAATGCTGCGTTTCTTTTGATTTATGATGATGATGATGGATTTGCAACTAGTTTCATCCCCAAAGCTTTGAGCCCTTTTCAGATCTCGTGTTTAGTGGCAGACTGATATAATAATAGCCTATGTACGAGTATGACGAAACATTAAAAAAATACATACTACAGCTTAAATTCAATAATAGACATAAAAATACCCTGCCAATCTGCTAAATATAAACTGATTTTATTTGATCCTTACGTCTAATATTCCTGTTATCAATAAAGAAACTTCTAAAAGTATAAACAAGCTCCATTTGTTGGCGTATCATCGGTATCTTACCTGCCGCTCAACGACGCCACTTCGCATCGCGTTGCAAAAGCGCCACTGTGCGCTTAACGGGAAAGACACAAACTATTCCGGTAAAATGTATACATGCGTGCCGCGCAACCATGCGGATACAGATTAGTGTGCATTCCTATAGATAAGTAGCACACAATGATATAAATAACGCATACAATAGCACAGAGTAAACAGTGTCTTTCTCAGCTTGAGCGTCAACAATTACCGAAATTTTCCGAACAGTTAGCTTGATAGTAAATGGCTTTTGTACACCTGATTTGAAATTAATGAATACCAAACGCAAGTTAAACCGTCACTTAAACGTCTACCCTGTCTAAAAATTCTGTGAACGGCACTGAACATCAAAGCAAGACTAGAGGTGACATTTCAAAAAGGAAAAGCTTCGGTAGATGAGGAAGGACTTGTCTTCTATTTGGATACCAGATCTTACTTACCCCTAACCGGAGGAGGTTAGGTTTGCTAAAGAAGTGTAGGAGGATGTTTTTGACACTGTGCTTATTCCCCAAAAATATGTTTGAACTTGATTTATCCAATGCTTTTGAAAAAATACTCCAACAATGTATGAAATATTGTAACCTAGACCGCTTCATAACTACGAAACGCGACCAAAGATTTTTTCAGTTTTGGTGCATTAAACTCGTACATACTGATACTTTATACCACGTCATATTCAGCCATTTCCGTTATCGTTTTTTTTTGGCAACGATCAAGGGTCTTTAAACGAGCTGAACTTCGAAACGCGACCAAATATTTGTTCAGTTTTAGCAGAATTCACATGAGTGCAACCAGTACTTCCTTTCTGTACTTTATTCAGCCATTTTACTTATCGTTTTTTTTTGGGAACAATAACTGGTTTTGCAGGCGCCATATTTCGATAACGCAACCACTTAGCGCAGGCAGACCGACATATTTGGCATCACGGAGTTGCCCTTTATCTTGTGAGCTTCCGATCAGCCATATTGGTGATCGTTGCCAAATTTGTCGTGACCTCCCGTAATATTAGTTTGACATATCGACCTTAATGCATTGCGAATGTCAGACGACATTTCAGCGAAATGGGTAGGGAATTAAATTCTTTGACTGTACTAGCTTGATGGAATTAGAATGCTGCATATAGATTTAGAGGACGTTAGAGTTAATTTGAATGAGATATATTTGTTGGTTGTTAACTTATTCGATAACGCATGAATAAAACATGCAATCTGTTACTATTGCATTTTATTTATCATTTAGTTTTATTTTATGAACTTTGAGAATTGTTTGAGCTGTCCCTTGAAATAAGGTCCTTAACCTAGACTGATTAGTATCCATTTAAAAAAATTATTACCTTTAATGGCTATTACAAATACTTAGTTCAAGATAAAACATTTTCAAAACGTTTTATCTTGAACTAAGTATTTGTATTCGTTGAGTTGCCATTCTTTAAGTAAAATCTTTTATTGCATAACATAAAAAGAACGAAAAAAGCGGAATACCATTTCACATCAAAAAAAAATCTTACAAATTCGCTATCATTTACTTTGGTTCTAGCATGACTGTCTATATTTCGTTTATACCTGTGCCTCCCTTTATTATAATTCAAACATACCGCAAGGAGGAGAAAAGCAGATTGAGATCACTTCTCCGGCTCATGAGGCACCCTGTACGAGTGACTTCACTTACCTCATCCTACACCCCACTTATGCCCGCCTTCCACCGCGAAAGAGAAATGAGCGGGACTCCGTTCAACTTCCACCGCGAACGAATAAACTTGTATCAAATTTAGCGTTGCGATTTAAACGGAGTCTGTTCCGATCATTTCCCTTTCGCGGTGGAAGGCGGGCATTAAAATTGCCAGAATATCAGGATTCGTCTAGATTGTTCCGACATTTCATAATGATGTCCAGTCCACACTCCCGACAAAATACAAAATATTCCGACAAGCAGATGTAAAGTTTTTAAGGAAACAAATTTAAAATAAGCCACTGTTTCTATGTAATTAGGGAGCCCAAAAGGCTGGCGGCGTTAGCTCTATCGTAACAAAAGTAACATTTTGATTGGCAATGTATTTGTCTCGACAATAATCCCAATACCCCAACTCTTTGAAATGATGCCCAGATATTTTAGTATTTCCATCTGGCAACCCTAACTCACTGGTAACGACGGTAAAGCCCGCTATGTGTCCGGCAGCGCTGGTCCGGCTGGAGCTGGCAGCGCGTGCGGCTCGCCAACCGGCTGCGCGTGCTCCGGGCGCAGCTCGACAAGCAGCGGCCGGCGGGGCGGGGCGGGGACGCCAAGCCGGCGTAGGACACCACAGCGGTAGCACAAGTGACGTGCTAACTTTAACACCCGATGTAAAATAAAGTATGCTACAAGTTTAAAGTATGTATAATGTGTTACCCCCTTATTCATAATGGCTGCGAAAACGTTTGTTACTTAACATATGTTGTTTTTATCTATCATTGTGACGTTTGCCCTCAAATGAAAGGGACAAAACGTTCGTTAGCTTAAAAATATTGTTATATTTTATGAATAAGGCGGTGTCCTCAAACAGATGGACTACTTAGAATGTGCACAATAGTTGGCTGTTATCGAGATATCCAACTTTAAAAATAAGTCGGGGGTTCATTCAAAATACATGTATACTGTGTACTTGTCGTATTAATATGACGCGATAAAAGTAGCGTGGCTGTAGAAACCCTCCGACTATAGTAAAACTAGCTAAATTTACTAATAGAATAAGAAATATTTAAAATTTATTGATTGACAACTGAGTAAACAAACCGTACGACTTCGTTCGGTATTACTCATTTGTGAACATAGACACATACGGCAGAAATAAAAATAAAATTGTTAGCAGATAATTGAAATTCATCATCATCACGCATCTTTCCCCGTTTCGTCATATCATTGTTAGGTTCGGTAGGCGAGGTGACCCTTGTGACACGGACACAAGACCTGATATGATCATGTTTGGCACATTGTCATTGATGATGACACATTACTTAAAGTGTATTTACAGGTTTCCTCACGATGTTTTCCCTCGCCATATTAGAGCGTTGGTTACTACAAAGTTACTATCAACACTAAGGTAATTATGTAATGAGTAAATTGAATGGGAGTATTTAAAGAGAAAACAACGAATATCAGACAATATCTTTTTATTTCTTTCGATTGGTGCAACGTCAGGTACACTCGACAACATAACTCGGCCGTCGCGTCGTTCACACACAATTTGCACTGGGACAGTTTCGTATTGGCATTGGCAGTGGGTTTGATACGCGACCGTCGTGAATGGCACCGTTCCTGGATGGCAGCGACGCGCGGCAAGCGTACCGACCTCACATTTATATTGGTTTTATTAAATAACAGACGATAGAATTATTAATTACATCAATATTTTACGTTCAACTTACTAAGCTACAAAATATACAATTATACATTCAGATAACAAGTCAACAAGTTCTTTATAAGTTTAATTTTCTAACTTGGCGAAGCACTGGGATATCTGAACTTTACATTCACTGTACTTCCGTCGAGCGTTGCATACAAAAAAGGGGTTACTTATCAACGATGAACATTCACTTGTACACGCATCTAAAATTATTGTTAAAACTTGAAAAATGCACTTTTAGCCAAGTTAGAGGAGAGGGGAGCGATCGCTCAAACTAGGGGCGGGCCTAATTACGTGTGATGTCATATTCTACTGAGTGCGTGCCCGTCGTTTACGCGATCGACCTGCTCTCTTGGGAAGTCCTCGTCAGTCCAATTGTTGCTAAAACGATCAGTTATAACTAAAACTATTGTGTCATAGCCGTTGTTATGGGGTGATAATTGATTCTCGAGCGCTCGACACTTCAGCCCCCTGTACCAATTTGATATAATTGTAAAGTTTTCCATACAAACTGTGACAAATTTGTTAAATTGTAGCACTTGTGCAACCGCCGTCCGGATAGCTACCACCATCTTGCTCGTTAATCCTGCCGCTAAGCAGCAGTGCTTGCACTGTTGTGTTCCGGCGTGAAGGGGAAGGTCGCTGGTGCAATTACTGGTACAAGAGGTATTCCACCTTAGCCCTCTAGGTTGGCAACGCATCTGCAATCTCCTTCGTATTGCGGGTTACAGGGTGGGCACTTACCATCAGGTGACCCACTTGCTTGTTTGCCTTCCTATTTTATAAAAAAACAACTTGTAAGTTTTGTGGTACAGGCTCCAGCCGTACGCCAATCAACGCCGCCGGCGAAATTGCTCGCGTATTCGATTGGCCCGCGGCTGGCTAATGTCGAGTGTTTGAAAGTAAAAAATCAACCAGCTAGATCAATTGGATTAATTTTAATACCGATATTTACAAACTATGACACGAAAATCGTAAAGTAAGATATGTGCCTGAACAATCAGTCGACTACATTCGTTTCACTTTGTGAGTTTATTTATTTAGCTTTTATATTCAAGGTGTTTTAGATAATGTGTTTAATATCTTAGTTAAACAACTTTTTGCTTTTGTTAAAGTTTGTTTGTAAATGAAATATTGATATACCTCCCTACTATTGTAAAACTGAACTAAAAGCATGTATGTTGACTTAAGATATTTGCAAAAAAGTTACGGTACTATGGTGTTTAGGCGCCAATGTGACCAAAATATCGGTTTAAAAATTATTGATAGCCTGTTTGTTAGAGCACCATGCAAAAACTGCTGAACCGATTTGAACCTTTCCGTGTTTAGAAGCATATGATTAGACTTAATAACTGATGTATTTATCTTGCTACAACGGGAGCCGGAGACACAAGAAAAACACTTTTTTTTTCATTGCCAAATGTTTAAATGGGGGTTTTGAGTGGTTCGTATGCTTTCAGTTTTAAAAAAATACAGTTTCCTCGAATAAGAAGCTATATTTCAAGCATAGGTGTCGGAAATCACGGGAAAAATCTACTGATATAAGACTCACAAAGTAACAATCAGACACAGATTTACTTTACGATTCAAAATCTTACCTAGCAATAAAAAAACAAAATGGTAGCCGCCGTTTGTACAACATATTGTTAAAATTAAGATTATTTTGGTTTTTATATTATAAATATAAACACATTTTAATGGTAACAGATATTTTTTTAAAACCTCGGGGACATATGGAACGTGCGCCCCGTTTCATTCATATATTTTTCGAACAGTGGAATGACTAAAATACGCTAAAAGCAGCCATTTAAGAGCTGTTGGCAATGTTAATAAATATTTAGCAAGTTTCTCTTGTTTGTTTACCCATAATTTTGTTTTATGAAAATAATGGTCTCACCATAAGTTACCATTTCACAATTATAAAAATATCACTGTTTTGTTCCATGGAATATTATATAATTCAATTCCTTGTTTAAGAAAACCTACGAAAATAATTCACACTCGCATAATTGATTCAAGCTATCTATACTATTTAAGACTATTTACATTCATTTCTTATAATATGTACGTCATCCTTAAATAAAATAAAATAATACATGTATTTATTACTAACGACCTAATACAATTATCTTTCACAAAATGGCTTAATAAAATACTTAATTGTTCATAAACAAATTGTTCCGTAAAAGCTCTATTTAGATTAAGTTACGCAAGTAAGAATTTCACGTTTCTAAAACTATTTTCAACTACTAATTTTTAAAGTCCAAATTTTAAAAACTTCCAGTTATTGCAGAAGCTCCGAATGATTAAAGAAAGTTACTTAAATCCCTCCTCCGCTCCAATTTTCGGTGTCAGCGAGATCACTCTCGATGGCGAGATTCTATAGACCTACTTTCGATATAACACAATCTCGCGATAGATATTAATTTAATTTGGCTTCAGTGACACCGAGAATTGGGCAGCCAAAATAAGTATTTGACCATACAATAGAGCATAACTCGTTTAAAACTTATATCTATGGCGTTCTAAACACAACCTTAACACAATGAAGTAGTCGGTTCTGTTGTCACATAAAACTGCTACTAACGGCAAATTAGCTGAAAGCTTTAGACGAAACATCTATTGGGAAGGCTAATTACAAAAGTAAGTTTTTGTCAATAATACGTTTTCAATAGAAGCTTCTTTGCTTGTTGTACTTTATTTTGTTGCATTAGCATCGGGCCTACATACTCATACTCTCAAATTCAATTCAGACCGCTGGAAATGGGTTAAAATTCACTGGTAATAAGATGTCACAACAAATACCAATAAAAAAAAACTAACATGATATAGACTTGTAAAAAAGGCACTGCTTTGTTGCTAATAGCTATGTCATTATTTTTATTGTGTGATGCCATGAGTAATTTATTCGAATATTGTTTTGATCTTGAAGAAATTCTCATTACTCAAGAGCGTAGAACTTTTAAGCTATGGGCTTATTAAGACGTAGACGTTTATTTCTTCACTATCTGTACTGTGAAGTTGTACACCATGTCACAATATAACTGGAGGACAACTGTGCTGGAGGATAGCTATGATTTAAGGGCAGGCACAATATTAAAGGATACTCCTTATCCCGGAAAACTATCACGATTAAGTTAAATTTTCTAACAGTGATGCAATAATGTTTCTCTTGGGTATGCCGTTAGTAGTCATTTTAAAACATGTTCTCCCATATCTAGACATTCAATTGGCATTAATTTTCTTCTTCGTGTTTTTAACGATTTTCTATGGCAACTTACCTACTCTAGTAGTTTTTAGGTCAACTTTGTTTTTGCATCGCAGCAACAGGTATGATAATTTTTTAACTGCCTGTCTGTGGCCTTGTAGCTCAGGAAGCGATATCAACGCGGTTGTATTAGTTTAACGGCTCAATTGAGCGACATTTTTAGCAATGTTTGGTGACAAGTTTTTTTAACTTTGAAAATGCGTCGGAAGAAAATTCAATCTGGTGGCGATTTGTCACAGAAAACAGTTCCTAAAAAACGTTTAAAATTAGAAGTCACTCAAAATGTTACTAGCCAAACGATATTAATGTCAATTAGAACGTCATCATTCATCAGCCGCCGTAAAAGTGGGCGAGGGTTAGTCGGGCGCGTTGAGCAGCGACTGGGAGTCCAGCAGCAGCGAGGCGTCGATGAGGCTGACCTGCATGCAGTCCAGCGAGGCGCGCGGCTCGCCGCGGCCCGCGCTGAACGGGAAGAAGCGCGACACGGCGGCCGCGCGCGCCGGCTCGGCCTCCACGTCGCCGTTGGACTGCCGGTTGCTCAGGATCGACAGCGAGGACAGCTTATCGTTCAGCCGCTGGATCTGCGGGCCAAAGTTGTCATCAATGGAGTGTTACTTCACTCTCATTTAACACCTGCTAAATTGGTCATTACACTGGAGGCGGTATTATCAGGGAGTCGAGGGTATCAATGCACACGCGTTTCATACGTTTTTCAACACATTTGCGTGGAAAAAACAGATTTGCATTATTATATAAAAAAACCTCTCTCTAATATGCTGTCGAAGTCGTCTTGAGGTTACCAGTGTAAGTCCATTATAAAAGCTGTATTACTCGATTAAATTAAGAATGTTTCGTCGATATACATTCAACTTGGTGTGAGGTCCAAACTGAACTTAATCGAGCGGGGAAACACCCGTATTTAATATTTCGGATTATGAGTCTAAAAGCGAGGTAATAAGATCCACGTTACGAGCACGTGCGTTGATAAGTGGTTTAATCACTCGCGAAACTCACGTCCCGCAGCACGGAGCAGCTGTACACGTGGTACTGCGCCGGCCCGGCGTGCGGCGCGTCCAGCGGCAGCAGCCAGCGCTCGTAGCACTGCGACCACAGCTCCATGCCGGCCAGCGCCGTGCACGGCTCCAGCCGGCCCGGCTCCGGCGGCTGGCTGCGCGGCATCGACGTGTGCGCTGCGACATACAGCCATACATTTACATTTCTGCCTATTACACATGGTTATCTGCTAAATTAGACAGCGTGAACTGCGGCACCAAAAACTGATACACTAGCATAGATGTATAAAATCCTGACACGATACGAGAATTAATTGGGGTCAATGGACACCCTGCTGTCAAATATCATTTCGGGCACGAGTGGAGTACACGTTTGACGTTTATATTTTGTATTCTAATTACGATGCCTTCGTGCGTCAATTCAACCAACAACTGCAGAGTAAGTCGCTCGAGTAATAAAACTATTTTGACAGGCCTTCATTGACAGTGACGCTCGCTACCAAACGGGATAAATGGCGAAATCCTTCGCCTTTCTGCGCGCTGATACTTACATATCCTCTGTTTGGGCGTCATCGCGGGTTTGTCTGACACATAGAACGGATTGTAAAACAACGCCTTGTCTTTTTCTGAGAACTGCTCGCCCCAGTCCCACACTGGCCTCTGGATAAAATTCTGAAATAAAAACGTAAAAATTCATTAACCCTATCTCCAGCGAATTCTTTGCACGCAGAATTTAAATACCGAAGCCCTCGGTCTCCTGCTTGACGAAAAGCTGGTGAGCTTCGGATACGAACGTCACCTTGTTCACGTAGATTTGACTAGGCGCATTTAGTGAGCTCACCTTAGCAACAGCCAACTCTCGGTCCCTGGGGCAGTTGAAAAGAAAGGTGTCGAAGAGGTGGTTGTGCGCGCAGTCCCACAGCGTGGTGAGGTAGGTCTCGGAGAACTGGAAGCTGGCGGGGAACTGCTGCAGCAGCTGCCACACGCAGTCCAGCAGCAGCAGGAACACCGGCGCCGGCGTCGCCAGCGCCGCGTCCTTCGCCGTCACGTCCTTCGGGTTGCCGGGCCGGGGCAGCCCGAACCTGAGCAAATAATTCTAGCATCATTTCAACTGAAATTCCAATGCTGGGAATAGGCTTCCGACAAAGATGGCCCTACGCTCGGTCTGGCGCTGTTCGCATCCAACGGGTTATCCTGCAACTATCACTGGTATTTTGTTTTCTAACTTGCTTTTCGGCGTATACTCTTAAAACTAGAGACGCGAAACATCAACTCTGGATTTTATGGCGTTTTGCGACTTACTTTTAGGTCTTATGCGTCGAAAGGGTACTTCGTGGCGGATCGCTGCGTTTTTTTTTTAGAGTTACGTAGTCTCGACAAGGAACCCGTATAGTTTCGCCATGTCTGTCCCTCTGTCCACAGCTTAGCTCAGAGACTCTTTAGATAATGCAACGCGGAAAGTACCAGGATAGCATAAAACAGAAGCGCTCACCGATCGCAGAAGGGGTGTCCGAGCGCGAGCCACTCCTTCTGGATGAGCGACTGGAAGCCTGAGATGGTGCGGTAGTGCGGGTCGAGCAGCAGCTGCGTGAGGCACGACACCACCGCGCAGTAGTCCACGCCGTCGCCTGGAAACATATGGGTACCGTGAATACAGGGCCTACAGTTTGTTTCTTAAAGCAATTAAAAAATAATTTTATACAGGTCATTTGCATAAGATCCGACCGGTATCAATCACATTAGTGGATTTTTAAATTGAGCGTGAACCTAGCTCAGTAATTCTTGTAATATCATCTTCGCCCCTAGCGCTTCCCTTTCTAGCTAGAAAGCTAGCTCTCAAGTACAACAAACATGACAGCTGTTTGGGTGTGTCTCAATAGTGGTGGCAACTGACCTTCCTGCAGGACGACCGTGACGTTGTCGGCGAGGTGCCGCGCGGCCTCGTCGGCGAAGGCCAGGCAGCGCGCCACGTGCCGCAGCCAGCGGCTGGCGTCCATCATGGAGTAGTACTGCGAGTCCTGCACCTGCGGGCGGGCGGACGGGTCACTGCAGGCGGACCGGCGGGGTGCCAGCCGCGGCTGGTTAGACCGACGGTCGGCTACTTTTTGGTAGGGAAGGGTCATTGTAGTTGACTACGATTTTTTTACAGAACTCTCAAATCAGACAATACCCGACTGCCGCGAGAAGGTAGGGGTTATTTTATTTGTACCAGGAGCGTATAAACGCAAAAGGGGGTAGCAGGAGCTTGTGTTCAGTATATCTAACATTAAAGTACTAGGAGCGCATGAAAGCGAAACCATTCATCCGGAATCCATTAAAGGTGATCGGTGTACGCGACTCCACCGTATAACGAGGTACGGGGTAACGCAACGAGAGTCGAGGTGAACGATAACACACAGCGCGGTACAAAACAAACCAAATTTTGAAAATTTGATTAAAACTCTCCAGTACACATATGACATGCAGTAGTGTGCGTGATCTCAACTCTGGTTGCGTTGCGGCACCATCGATCGTTCGGTACTCTCGAGGGTAAAGCATCAGGAGCGCACAAACGCTCGGCTACTCACCCAGAAGCCGGCGAGCGTGGTGGGCGTGCAGAGCTCGACGAGCTTGTTGTAGGAGGCCTGCAGCGCGCCGAGCGGCGGCAGCGCGCCGCCCGCCGCGCCCGGTGCCGCCACGCCGGCGCCGCACAGGTGCAGTACGTGCGGCGGCGTCAGCTTCGGGTGCGAGCGTCGCACCTGCCGGCCGGGACACGAGTCAACGCCATGCTACTTACCTTACTTACTTATTGAGCACCGTTGATATGTACAAAGGGAAAATAAATCTTTGCGCCAGCGTGAGACCGTTCGGTGCATACTTTTCAGATATTGAATGACCCATATTTTTGACTTTTCATATCTTGAGTTCCTAATACACTTATCAATTTAAAAAAAAAACGAGAACATGTTAGCAGAACCATCTCGTGACATTGGAATCAAATTAAAATTATTTTATTTGCAGATCAAAACGTGTTCTCGTTGAGTCACCGCACAATAATTAAATTACCATAACACGACAGTTATACCGGTTTAAATAAAAGCGTGTCACAATAAAACAAAAATATTAGATTACGATGTACGACTGTTTTTGCGGATTGCCTTTTTCAACCAACAAACGTCTAGTTTTGTTATTGTCAGCGAAGAGGTCTGGCTGCCCTGTATCTATAAGGTGCGGTACCTGCTCCAGCAGCACGCTCTCGGCCGTGGCGGCCAGCTCGGTGGGCAGCAGCTCGGCGCAGCGCAGCAGCGCGGCGCCGGGCGCGCGGCCCCACACCCACACGGGCAGGCGGCCGGCGCGGAAGTGGCGCGCCGCCTCCATCAGGTTGTAGTCCAGCACCGAGCCGGGCACCACCAGCGTCTCGCCGGCCGTCAGCATGAAGGCGTCCGACGTGCCGTTGATGCACGTGATGCGCCAGTGCGGGCACTCGCACCGCTCCAGCTCGCGCTTCCAGTCCCCGGGCCGCGTGAACATGTTCAGGTCGGCCGGCAGCGCGGGGTAGTACGGCTCCTTGTACTCGAAGGCGAACAGCAGGTCGTGCCGCTTCGGGAAGGCGTGGTGGATCAGCGCCATCGCTACCTTGCGCCCGTGCCCGATGGGGGAGTTCGCGAAGCTGAACGTGAGCACTTTCATGTTCTGGAATAAGAAGGGACATGTTGAGTGGGATTTACGATTTGATTAGTGCACCGTGTCGTGTGCAAGTTGAAACTGTATGAACTCGCACTTAACGGAAGTGTTAAGTGTAAATTACCCCATATACGTAGGCCTGAAGTCATCAACCGGTCAGAAGTAAATCATAAGTGTCCACGCGTTACATAAAAATTAAACATCTTTTTCATGACACCTATTTGAAAAACGACATACAATTGGCTTCAGAGGATAGCGGCAACAAAGTTCAATTCGTATTCAGAGCTGAATGCTGTTGCAGTCTTCAATATAACAATAGTATGCTCTTATCTTGTTAATCGTGCCTAATTTATGTCCCTAGGCTCCCGAATCACGTCATCTCTTTTCTTCAAGCTGATATTCTATCAATCATCAATGAGAGCGTGGTACTATCCCGGTCGAGCACTAGCAACTGGCTAAAGGGTAATAAGTCGTTTTGCACGCGTAATCATAATATAGCCTCGCTGCCCTCATGCCCCGTTACTCTTATGGCCGACGGCGCTTAGCTAATGCATGGCCTGAGTCACGGCGGTCCGAGATGACAAACGCACCGGCTAGTGATAGTGAAACCATACAGCGCACAATGTTTCGGTTAAGCTGATTAGATAAAATCGCCGTATCGGGTTACTGAACCATTTTGATCTTTATGTTTTGTAACGGACTATGAAAGAATAGTTTTATACGACGCTTGTTTCATAACAAAATTTCCAAAATTGACTGTCCGTTACTTTCAGTGGTTGAATTGACTTGAAGCATGTGTATGTCGTTCCGATGACAATGCAACAACAAAGTACCGTCAGCAAAAAACTTCAAAATTAAATCAATCTTTATCGTGTGTAATTTTAGATGCCCGTACATAGTTCTGTCTGATACAGAGCAAAAGTTTCACTAAGTTATGTCTTTTCAGACAACTTTTAAACCTGAAAATGTTATAAATATTTCATCTTTTTAATTCAAGGCAATGTGCTGTACTTTTTAGTTCTATTCAACGCAATACTTTTGCGATGAGAAAGATTGTTTATTGCGCATTGTTCGTTTGCATTGTATTAAATAGACATAAATAAAACTTTCCTTCTTTCTTAAATCAACTGCTTAATTGAGCCATTGAGACATTTTTAACCAAGCGTCTTGTTTATTTCCACAAAAAGCTACTAGCAGCGCATAGCTACCTTGCAGACCACCTGCAGCCCCTTGACCTTCCCGGGCATGTCCCCCTTGGGCAGCAGCCGGCGCCGCCGCGCCGCGCCGCCGTCCGTCAGCCACACGGCGCCGACGCTCGTGAGCGCCGCGTCGTGCGGCCCGAGCAGCATGTTGCGCTGGCTGCACTCCTGGTGTGGCACAACGGGGATCACGGTGAGCATAAGGGTCTCCGCTAGGACGCGCGGATGCACGTCTATCGAACCATAGTACGAGCACCCGCGCGAGTTAACGGAGGCCCTCATCCTCACCGCAGTGTACAAGGTGAGCTGAGAATGTTTATTGCTTTAGTATTGAGCAAGTAAGTTTGTGGGTGGTAGGACCTTGTGCAAGGCCCGTCCGGATCGCTATCACTATCTTGCTCGCTAATCCTGCCGCTAAGAAGCAGTGCTTGCACTGTTGTGTTCCGGCGTGGAGAGTAAGACAGCCGGTGCAATTACTGGCAGAAGAGGTATTGCATCTTAGCCCTCTCGGTTGGCAATGCATCTGCAATATCTTTGGTATTGCGAGTGTCTACGGGCAGTGGTGATCACTTACCATCAGGTAACCCACCACTTGCTCGTTTGCCTTCCTATGTTGTATAAAAAGAGTACTGACGGCGTCTTAATTTTAGTGACGAAGAGTGATTGAAGATATGCTGCATACAATGTGAGTTTAACGTATATTTTGGTGTGGTCTCCGTATGG
Organism: Ditula angustiorana; assembly: GCA_963691745.1. Classification (NCBI taxonomy): domain Eukaryota; kingdom Metazoa; phylum Arthropoda; class Insecta; order Lepidoptera; family Tortricidae; genus Ditula; species Ditula angustiorana. Next base: position 2,418,228 of record OY829486.1, on the reverse strand, counting down.
GAAGGACCCATCAAGTGTTTTATATCAATGATTATCATCAGGGTGACATTAAGTTTACAAACGCCAGGACGGCTGACTAATGTTTCACGAAACACATTATGATAAACTTAACTTCATCCGATTTTTGCCATTTCTTTACTCAAGGTACGTTTTTGGCCGTGATCCCAAATTTAGTATCAGCATTAGAACAAATTCATTACTTAAATCACAATCAGAATTTAGTGCCAGAACACTTTCGGATTTTGTCCCCCAAAGGCTTTTCACTTAAATACCATCCTTTTTATGTACGGGTCAAAACATTCCCGTGAAACTAGCGATTTTAGCCGACAAAAGAATGTGTTCCAGCTACAGTTAGTTCACAAGTTAAATCTAAGTTAGTGGTAGAACGAATTCGGTTTAGTCACGGCTACGCTAAAATCGGACGCGACGTCATCCGCTGCAAGAAACTGGTAACATTAAAAAATAGATTACCTGGCATTAGAAAGTAATAAAAGACGTAATCTCCCAGTAATCCTGAAATCTAACGAACGACGAGGAAGACTCGTCACTGACATGATGCCAATTTGAGCTATTTACCTCAATTAGTTTTGCTCTCTGCATCACCCAATTATATTTATTACGTGTTATTTTGCCAACGTAATTGGAAGATTTCGGTGGTGTGATATTTATACAATATTTGTATGTTTGTTTGTAAGCGATCTCGAAAACGGCTCTAATGATTTCATTGTTTACAATATGGGGATGTACGGGGACGAACAATCGATCTAGCTAGGTTTCATTTCTTGGAAAATTCCTTTTTCCCTTATTGCATCTGTATTGACCAGAGCTTGGTCGCTCAGATACTCTATCAAATGGATCATCATTTAAAATCAATATTCAATTGACGTGAACGTGATTCTTCGACTTGAGTTTGGCAGCGTCTAAAATATGAGCAAAACAAGTGAGGCGTCTTGGTCTTGCGAAAATCACCAGGGTAACAGATGCACCGTAGAGCAGTTTTTTGTTATGCAACAAAGGAAGGCAAACGAGCAAGTGGGTCATCTGATGGTAAGTGATCACCATTGCCTATAGACACCCGCAACACCAAGGAGATTGCAGATGCGTTGCCAATCCAGGGCGCTAAGATGGTACACCTCTTGTGCCAGTAATTGCTCTGGCTGTCTTGCTCTCCACGCCGGAACACAACAGTGCAAGCACTGCTGCTTAGCGGCAGTGCTGGCTTACTTAAGCTCCTGCTTCCTATTACCTGCGCACATAAGGCAGCCCAACCTTACATTGGCTAAGCTAGAATCAGACTACGCATTGCTATAGCCGATTTCAGCTCCGCTTGAATATGACTGGCGACCGCTTTAGGGCCTTGATAACTTAATCGCATCCCTTACAAGAAAGGTTCGTATTCTAATGGAGAGTTGCGGCCCTAACATGACAGCCCAGGTTTAACCCCTCCCTGTGTCTCTGTCTAACTGGTTTCATAAGAAAGGGACACAGATAGAGATAAACTAAACTTGGCCAGTCATGTTATGGCCACTCGCGGCGGATCCTTAGGTATGGCCAGGCTGCTGTCCCTTTCCAACTTGTAACAAGATTCACTGCCAACAAAACAGGGAAATGATGCTTCCCTCATCTGACCTCCAGTGGCCCGTTTCACGAAGCTACAAGTTACAATTTTACAAGTCTAAACCGGCAACATTGGTCATTATGCCCATTGCCATTAGTCATTATTGACCAATGTTGCCGGTTTAGACTTGTAAAATTGTAACTTGTAACTTCGTGAAACGGGCCACAGGCCACCATCACTCACATCATCTTGCGAGCTCTCCAGCGGCACGAAGGACAGCTTGTAGTTGGTGACGAAGAGCGAACCGAACCTGCCGTGGTCGCGGTCGCTGAGCGGCGTCAGCAGCACAACGCTGTGCGCCGCGCCGACCACCAGCTCGCCTGAGAACAAACAAGTGGAACGTTTAATAACCTTTTAGGTGTGTCGGTACCTTTCGGGCTTGTCAAGAGAAACCAAGCGTTATATGGGAACGCAAGATATTCTATCAAGCAAGCCAAGCAAGTGCTTCGCATGTACAACGACTATAGCTACAGTGAGACTCAATCACATGGTTATCTACCCCTCTTTATGTGACAGGACTTTTACGATTGGTTTTAAGGTGGATTAGAGTAGAAACTGGAAAGCGGCATCACGCCATAGACGAAGGAACCTATCGGGGGGAGGAGAGGCTTAATATTTTACGTGACAATGTAATTGATAATCTATCAAGTAAAACATCGCCAGAATCGACAATGCGACGGGGCCACACTGAATTCTCGTCAAAATAATTTAATGTGTTTTTTTAAATAAAATAGGAAGGCAATCAAGCAAGTGGGTCACCTGGTGGTAAGTGATCACCACCGCATATAGACACCCGCAACACCAAGGAGATTGGAGGACTGTATTGGAGGGTTTTCTACTATATTTTTTTAATGTTAGTCTGTAAGGTACCTATTTATCTATGAGCCTTTTGTATTCTGAAAACAAACGATTTATTTAAATGATAGAAGCAATGACAACACAAAGAAAAAATCTTAGTTATCCCGCATGACTCAAACCTGCAACCTTGGAATCCGTGCAAGATCGAAAGAAATTTCGGTGAAATTTATTTATTTATTTAGAATTTTATCACAAAGACCTTGATATTTTTATCTGCATCTCATATCTGCGCATATACGGTCTTTACTTTGAATTTTGCATTTTTTTTGCTTTCAGCTCACAATTTTGCTTACAAACGCTCGTTTTCAAGATTTTTTAGTGAAGTCAAAGTCAAAGTCAAAGTCAAAATATTTTATTCAGATTAGGCTTACAGGTAGCACTTATGAATGTCAAAAAATTTACCACCGGTTCGGAAAAACCTCTGATGAGAAGATACCGGCAAGAAACTCAACGAGGTGTAATTTTTTTAAATAAATCAAAATTACAATGTTATTTTACATCTCAAATATTCAAAATTTTTACAATTTAACAATTTAACACAGCAGGTGTACAATCTTTGGGGCCAGGGATCGCCAATACAGATCGGGATCATTTCCAAACATCCTTGTCCAAGATATAGTCATTGATTTTATAATACGCCCGAGAAATTAATGTCTTCTTGACAATAGATTTAAATTTTGTATCATTTAGTTCAGTTATATTTTTTGGAATTTTGTTGTAAAATCTTACACAATTTCCCATGAACGACTTATTGGTTTTAGCCAGTCTGTAAGTTGGAACTTTAAGCTTTCCTGTGTTTCTAGTAGCCTTTGGCTTATCGACGTTGGTAGGGAAATTGCATATATTTTTCCTAACGTACATGATTATTTCAAAAATATATAGCGACGGTAGGGTTAAGATGTCTATTTCCTTGAAAAATTCCCTTAATGACTCACGAGTATCCATATTATAAATAGCTCTAACTGCCCTTTTTTGCAAAATGAAAACTGACTCAATATCTGCAGCAGATCCCCATAAAATAAGGCCGTACGAAATAATGCTATTAAAATAGGCAAAATAGACCAACCGTGCCGTCGCTACATTGGTTAGCTGCCGAATTTTTCTTACTGCAAAAGCAGCTGAACTCAACCTACTTGCTATCGCTGTGACGTGGGAACCCAACTGCAGTTTAGAATCGAGTGTTATTCCTAAAAACACAGTTGATTTTTTGAATTCAATCGTTTGACCATCTAATTTGATATTTGAGACTGAAACTATATTAGTTGAATTTAACAATGAAAATTTAATACATTTAGTTTTATTAGGATTTAATACCAAGTTGTTGGCAGCAAACCATTCAGATACCTTGGACAGGGTGTCGTTGGGTTCAATGAATTCAGTATCTTTCCTATTAACCTTGAAGAGTAAAGAAGTGTCGTCAGCAAACATGACGATGCCTGATCTTCGGCTCACCATATATGTAAGGTCATTTACATAAACAACGTACAGGAATGGAGCAAGAATTGATCCTTGAGGCACTCCCATCTCGACCACAGATCCCGATGATATTGCTCCATTTATCGCTACCTTCTGATTTCTCTGCACTAGGTAAGACTTGAGTAGATCTAAAGAGATGCCACGAATGCCATAGAAATTTAATTTACAAATTAAGGTGTCATGGTCTACACAATCAAATGCTTTGGAAAGGTCGCAAAAGACACCTATGGCGTCATGCGACTCTTCCCAAGCTTGCAAAATAAATTTAATCAAACTGTGACCTGCATCTGTAGTAGATCTACCCTTAGTGAATCCAAATTGCTGCGAATGTAAGATTTTATTTGTATTGAAATGAGAAATCATTTGCGTTAGCATTATTTTTTCGAATATTTTGCTAAACGCTGGTAGAATGGACACTGGGCGATAATCAGAAGGATTATCCTTATTACCTGATTTAAAGATAGGAACTACTTTACTACATTTCATTAGATTGGGGAATACGCCTACGTCTATACAGTTATTAAAAATGGTAGCCAGAGTTGGCGCAATGACGTCCAAGATGGCATGTAAAACCTTGACTGATACGCCCCACAAGTCTTCCGTCTTTTTTATTTTTAATGATTTAAAGGATTTAAGAATATCGAAAGGAGAGACTTTTGTAAATTTGAATTGACTAATGTTTTGGATACTAACATTTTGTTCTAATAGGGCTTCAGCGAATTTTGAAGAGGACGCGAGACACTTTGTCGTTTTGGCGGGAATTTCTGAGAAGTGTGTATTAAATTCGTCAGCTACTTTAACGGCGTCCGTTATTATAGTATTATTTATTTTTAGTGAAATAGATGAGTCTGTGTTTTTTCGTCGGCCTGTTTCGGTATTTATTATTTTCCAAACTGTTTTAACTTTATCATTTGATAATTTTATTTTATTATTTACGTGTGCTGCTTTTGCTTTATTACATACGATTTTAAATAATTTTGAATAATCCCTAACGTATTGGTGGAAGCGTTCGTCAGTAGTACAGGATTTTCTATCATACAGCTCATATAAGACGTTCCTACTCTTTCTTATTCCAGTTGTAGCCCATTCATTAAATGTTGATTTACTTCCTACTTTAATACGTTTTTTAGCACAGGTTTTATCGAATTCTTTACACACGGTATTTAGGAGTATTTTGAAATGTTTATTGGGATCGTTTGAGATTACTTCTAGATTGGTAATTTTTTGCGCGATGTTGGTTTTGAGACGATCAAGTCTATGTTTATCTAACGGCCTAACTTCTATGATTCGATCTGTACTGCCCTTGGCCCGAGGCAGCTTCACTAATTGCGCTTTATGGTCCGAGCGAACTCCGCTTATAATAGCTTTCTCTAAATATCTACAATTTAAACAAATGTTATCTATGCATGTGGCCGAAGTGGGTGATCTAAGAAGTATTTAGCACTGTCAATTAGTGCTAAAAAGTGAAAACTTTATTCATATGTTCTCGTCGAAAATAAATAAACACACACAGAAGTCATGCTCAAGATAAGATAAGATACAAACGTAATGGAATGGGATGATCATTCAGTAAGACTGTCATCGTCAAGGTAAATATCCGATAAAGTATAACACACATTTTTTTTAAATCTTAATAATAACATAGATTTTGTATTAGTAGCATTTTTATCCTACTGTTGTTCTAACGTGACTGATAAGTTATCCTTTTAAGTTCGGTCTACGCGTGTCTGTCTGACGATGCCACAGCATCGTCGTAGCTCTAAAAGGGGTGAACCGATTCAAAAGAGATTTTTTAACTTGAAAAGTTGTCAGCCGTTTGTTAGCGCCACTAGCGGTTGTCGAAATATTTAACTTTAGTAATAGAGTCCAACGCTGTGTTTCCTTGCATCGAGATGCCACAGCACATTATACGAGACATACGGCAACGACCTGCGCTACAAATCAACTATTTACTATCGTCCCACACTACGTACCTATCACAATAATTAGGTATATGCGTAAACAAATCCTATGGCTGATAAGCTCACGATAACGTTCAGGACGCGAATACACGACACGTGTTTTCGACGACATTCAACGCCAGCGGGTTGATGGTCGACTTTCGAGCGCTCGACGTTTGCCAGCCGCGGGTAGGGCTACCATCTGACCGGATAAATCCGGTCTTAACCGGATTTTAAGGCCATAGACCGGGCTCCGCCCGGATTTCATTTGACACCGGATTTTTCTTCATGCCTGGTCTAAATCGTAATACTCATTAATTACACTTACTACTATGATATCCGCGTAATTTTGCGTATGCCACGTCAAATCTCAGTAATAGTAAGTATTAAGCGAAAAAAAAGTATTCAAGAAACCACTTGCGAAGAATGTCACAATAAAATTTATAAGTAAGAAGTTTTGTAAAGCTCTTTCCAGCGGACAAAATCATAAACCGTAACAAAAATTGTCTACTGATTTTTTCATTGATTTAAGTTTTTTTTTACTGAAAGACCGGACTTTTACCCAAGAATCCGGATTTTTATGCACTTATGACCGGGTTCCGTTTTAAGGTCCTGGCAACCCTAGCCACGAGTCAATCAAATAGGCGAGCGTATTTAACCAGCTTTGATTGCAGCGCGTCTGACGAGTGTCGAGCGCTTGAAAATTAAAAATCACCCTTACAGTTTAGTCCCAAGTAGTATATAATCGCTGTAATAGCTGTAAAGTAGTTGTATAAAGGCGATGACCTTTACACAACTTATAAAGCGTTTAATTCGCTACTCGGGAGCGCATTATAAGGCGCCTCATGCAGAATAAGGCCCATCATCGAATAATCCTCAACTCTCTGTCAACGGCACGACATCCGTCTTAAACAAATATAAAACTATCAAGACAATTCACTCTTAGAACATACTTGAAGAAGATTTGGCTCACACAGTGTCCTTTAGTTCATTTCCTTTTACTTCTTTGACTTCTGAGTATTTATTTATAACTTAAGTAAGTATAATGTATTGTATTTGTTATACTTTTGCTTTTTGTCTGTCTCTAATATTACACTATACTACATTCATCAACTCAAAGGGTAACTGGAAGAGATCCCTTAAAGGGATAGGTTCGCCTATGTACATCACTGTCCCTTTTTGTAAATTATGTACAAAAGTACATATGTATATTATCCACATATTTAATTGCATTTGTGTAGAAATAATACATACAGTGAGCATAACTGAATTCTAGGGCAATGTGGAACCTTTTCACAATAAATGACAAAGTGAGTTTTCATAGCAAATGCCACAATAAAACAAGGATTACTCATTGCGACATATTCTGGTTCCTCAGTGGCCTAGAATACAGTTTGGTTGCCTGTGCTGGAGTTAGTGAGGTTAAAACGTGACCGTCGTAATTAAACAAACTTAAGATATCACTTTCCATTAACAGGCGAAAACATATTCGCCACAATCGCCGTGGACCTGAGAAAGGAACGTAACCGCATTGTTGTAACAGCTCCAACAAAGACTTATTTGTTTAACTGTGAGCTTTTGTCTTGTGCAAATAAACGCAAGTGGTGAGAACACGATGACGTGCGAAAAATAACTATCCAAGATGTTATTTCGGTATTCCCGGGAGGTAAACTCCCAAATTGGATGAACTTAGAAATAAACAGAACCGGCCTACTTAGATGACGCACGCCAAATTATTGGTCTCGTGCAAAAACGCGCTGATTTGTAACATTCCAAACAAAACCGTTTTATGCGTACACGACTCGCACGTTTAAAAATAAAAAGTTATAGCTAACTCAAAACAGAATAGCGTTCCAATTGGAGTCATAGCATTAATTATCAATAAAGTTTAAAATGCAAGTTAGTGTCATTTTCTCTATTTACTAAACCTTTCTGGGGTCAAGGCCGAGATTGAGATGAAATACAAATAAAATGGCGATTTTTTTTATAATATAGGACGGAAAACGAGCAAGTGAGTCACCTGATGGTAAGTGATAACCACCGCTTATATACATCCGCAAAACCAAGGAGATGGCAGATGCTTTGTTAACCCAGAGGGCTGGAATACCTCTTGTGCCAGTAATTTCACCGGCTGTCTTGCTCTCCGCGACGGAACACAACAGTGCAAGCGCTGTTGCTTCGTGGCTGGATTAGTTAGCAAGTTGGGTAGTAGCGATCCGGACGGACCTTGCACAAGGACCCCCAAAAAACATAAGTACATAGTTTGTGTGAAATTTCAATGCCCACGATATCTGGCATTATTATCGCGGGAGCACGATACGTATACTATCTATTTTAAAGTCTAACAAATACCATACCAGTCAGGCTGGGCGCTCAAAACAAAACTTTCCTCGAAGTGTGCCTAAAAGTCAAATAACCATTCTTCCTGTAGCTGTATTTTTACATGAGAGTCATAATTAATAATAATCGCAATCATAACAAGAATGAATTTTAGCGTATTGAACCCGTTTAGAAAAATCGAATGGGTCGCGTTAGCGTATAATGATGGGTGAAGTAGCGATTGGTGACAACAATTGGTGATATTCTTATAAAAAAATTTACTCATTTTCATCTATTCCACTAACGTACCTACATCGATCAGTATTTTATTTTCTACCAGGAAAACATTCTGAATTTCACCTAAGTAGCTGCGAATAGATAGACACTAGTGCTTTTAAAAAAGTTAACTCTTCTAACCCGCTTATTCATAAAAACTTAATAATCTTTTTAAGCTAACAAATGTTTTGTCTCTTTAACATATAAAATGTTAAGGTGGATCGATTAGCATGGGGCGGGAATTTAAAAAAATTCTCAGTTTTTAATTTATTGTAGCCAATTGGTGTGATTTTTAATAAATTCAAGTAGTTTCCCGGTAGTAAAACACTGTTTTTTATGCGATTGTGATATCATTATGAAAATTCAAGTTACTAATTTTAAATAATTGTGCTCTTTATGCATCAACGGACTTTTAGGCATTGAATGCACAATTACTAAAAATCAGCAGCTTGAACTTTCAAAAACAAAACACAGTGCCTTAATAAACAGTATTATACTTACGGAAAACCACTTAAATTGATAAAAAGTCACACCATTTAGCCACAATAAATTAAAACCTGAGATAATTTCAAAATTCCCGCCTCATACGAAGCGATCCCCCTTAACTAACAAACATTTACGAAGCGTTTATGAATAAGGGGGTTAGTGTGTAAATTGTGTACATGCCAGATTTAAAATTCAGTATGTCAGTTTGTCTAAACACACACTACTGTACACTACACGTAAGACTTCCCTTTCCTAACCGTTTCGCCTGTACAAGACCGAGTAGTTCCAAAGAAACTGCACGCACGACCTTCGCCATGCCACCAGGGGCATCAGGCTCGCTGGACCGTTAACTTCTTTTATCAGTCTCCGCAAGTTGCGCAAGCGCGGCCGTGAAACGTGCGCACTGACTCACGCCTCGCCGAAACAAAAACACGGCCCAGAGCAAACAAAGCTAAGCCATATGCTAAGTTAAGAACTATTGGGTGAATTTCATTTCCACAAACTGGAACAAATTACCTTGATACTCCGCGAAAGCAGTGCTGTGCCAGATTTGGCACAAGCCGAGCACTGGTTTCACGGAGTAGCAAGGTAATATGTTCCAGTTGGTTAATATGGACCTTCGCAATGTCACGCCAGAATCAATAAAGAATTTCAGAGCGTTTGACTCGCTCGGGAAAATAATTCAGCAGTGTTCGCGGAAATGTCAGTGGAATTGGTGGAAATTAGATATTTTTTTTGATCATCATAGAAGTCGCTTCCGCATCTTAAAAAAAAGATAAAATGTTGCCAAAAAACCGATCCATCCGTCGAACTTTACCTTATTCTTTTATGCCATTATTTTGGCAAGCAGATCGCCACGATTTGGGAATTACTTTCTCCAATATGTAAGAAATTTACTTTACGTTTAGATTCTAGTTAGAATCTTGAAAGCATACAAATTGTATAGCAATCAGGTCTAATTGGGAAGACACCTTCCAAAATCCTAAATTGGTTTCCTACTAATTGAATAGTGTAATAAAGTGGTAAAAAACCACTTCACTAATTGCACGCTTAGTCAAAAAGTGACCTAACTCTAACGAATTCCATTAGCCACTTTACGATATAAATTATAAGCGTTTTTTTTATACGGGAAGAGAATCCTATTTCTATACGATATGTGCGGTAGTATTGTGTACACATCAAACCTCTCAATCATTTAGAAAAGATGATACATTGATAAGATGTTAATAAATTGGAAATAAATAAAACCGAATCCTACGTCTACATTTTAAAAGCTTGTTCTTACTTCTTACATACAAAACAAACTACAGAAATTGCCATCTATTAACGAATAACTTTATTTTAAAAGATAGTACGTCAGGAATAGTCAGGATCTATTTGCTGGACATCAGTAGTCTCTGCCGATATACATATACATCTCCGGAAAAATGGGCTGATTTTATGAATGTACTCGTATGTAACGATGTGTTTTAAAGCAATCTCATAAATTTTATAGGATATAGGATGTCAGTTACGCGACGGCTAAAATTTTTAATTTTATTCTCGGTCTTATCAATACTATGTAGATATTATGAAAGTGAGTCACATCATGAATGACGCAAATGAAAAATGACCTACCTCGTCTTAAAACTCCCATAACTTCCAGCCACCGCCAGCTGCGACAAACTGACGACTGTCAATGGGACGCCACTTCCCTTACTTCCTGGGCCGAAGTACCAGGATATCATAAACGGCATGGTGGTACAGTTAAGCACACGCAACGCATACGCAATGAGCGCACTGGGGTACTATTCGACATTGCCAAAGTGATATAGAAGCCGAACGAAAACTAGCATTGTTTATCGCGGGCATAAAACATCCCTTTTGCAAACGCTCACTGGTTAGAAAGGGATACATGCTTTATATCTGTGATAAAATCGAGCGTACTAAGAGTCTCGATGCGTCACTGTATAATTTTTATTTTATACTTGGTTACGGGCCACCTAGCTGCCATGCTCGGTTTTGGATTCAGGCGAGTGGGAAAAGGAGCACTGCTATCACGAGGTCTTCCAGCTTGACTAGCCTGCGGGCTTCGGGGTCATTTAAGATTTTCGGATATTGTCAGCGTGTTAGAAGTAAGATAAAGTATTTGGTTTAATAAATAAATAAATTATATTTTGAGACAATTTACAACTGCCCCAATCCCAAATTAAGTATGTAAAACTGCATGTGCTATGGGTACTGGACATACTTATATGGATAAATACACATACAACATATTCGTCGTAGAAATGTTTGCTTCTATTTGGATTGGAACCCGAAATCCTAGCTTTGTAGGGGACCACTAGGCTATCCGGTCGTCTGGTTTTCGCTCCACTTCTATATCATTTATATCCGTCGGACGACGTGGAATAGAGGCCCTATTGTAATTTACATTACCAAATCGCTCGCCCACGTCACGAGTTAAAGGATCCATTCTTATTAATGTGTAATGCCGCGTTTCACTAAGCTACAAGTTCCAATTTTACAAGTCTAAACCGGCAACATTGGTCAATAATGACCATGGCAATGGACATAATGATCAATGTTGCCGATTTAGACTTGTAAAATTGTAACTTGTAGCTTCGTGAAACTGGCCACAGCAGTCGAACATTGACGCATTGGGCAACACTCTATGGGAAATTTGTCAAAATGTAACGATTTGTACCTAGGAAAACCGATTCGTTTTTGAATACGGAAACGCGGCAAAAGCGTATTGAAAATGTAACCTTGCATTGATAAACAGTGTGTTCAATTTCGGTTGCATTCAGACTTTAACTTACGCCTTGTTAGGTAGTTGTAGTGAGTTAGCAAGGCTGACCTAACTTACGTATGACTGAAACTTGACTGCAATAATTACAAGATGACGTGTATCAATGGGTTCATAGACGTAAACAGGAGTGGGGAGATCGCGGGGGTCATGCGTGACCCCACCAAAGAAGCAACAACTTTGCCATTACACCAGCTTCAGCAGCACACTGGCGTTTACAGTGAAGATAAAGCATCTGTCCCTTTCGCACACACTAGCTGGTTAGAAAGGGATATGCCTATATTCGCAGTTTCAATGGCCGAGCTACACCAGATGCAAATGCAGCTCGTTCCGTGGAGCTGCATTAAAAATGCGTAACACGTACGTAACGCAGCTCTACGAAGCGAGCTGGAGCCGTGCTGCAAACGCAACGTGTCCGGAACCAGTGTGGCCTGGCCCTAAGTTAGTTAGCAGTTAGTTGTGTTAAGGTAATCTATGCATGGATAGCATAGATTACAAATCTACTGCGCAAGATCGATCTAAATGGAAAAGTGTGCTAAGAGCCCTATGCCCCTGCTGAGGGGCGAAAGGAACATGATGATGATGATGATGCATGGATAGCATATGAATACGACACTTTGTGAGACTTTTGAACCCCCAACATGACAATTACAAATTGTTTAACTAACTACTGCAATCGTAAGAATATTATTAGATAAATAGATACGTTTATTTCTAATTGGAAGTTTTAATACCTACATTTTATACGTCAAAATATACGGAATTCACAAAAAGATTGTCAAAATAATTAAAAGAACAAAAAAAAACAAAATTATAACACAACAGATGTCAAAAATAGAATTAGCAGGAAACAAAAATATTTTCATATAAAATAAGGGTTGGCAAACGTAAATATCTTATTGATCTGCGCCCGCGCGCGGGGTGCACGCGTAGCGTTCGCGGCGCCTCGGACGCTTGCTGTTTCTTACAATACACCAATGTCCAGTTAGAGGACAAGGTTTAATCAAATGTCAAAAGGAGGCAAGTTTCTGAGCTTTTGTTTTGATCAACTGCTAATTAGGTAGGTACATAAAATATTAGAATGACTCACATCCAATGAGATGAGAGTGAAGGATTGAATGATCGTAGGTACGAGACCTGTCCAGACAAGATATCGTGAATGATGTCAGAGTTTAATGGAGATAATTACTAGAATGTTGGTCTCCGTAATGAACTAAATATAGCTAATTCTTCTTTACAGTGTAATTTTTGTTAAAACTTCACCTTTTTTAACATAAAATAGGCAGTAAACAAGCAAGTGGATACCTCTCAGTGTATAAGTTGGATTGGAGTGTTTGTATTTGTATGTGTTTTTGAGTGTTGATGCAATAACAATGCAATTTTTTTTTTAAGTACTCAATACAAGATTTTTTTTAAATCTTAGTAAAGTCAGGTTTGAAAGAAATGGCCAATGCTGTAAGCAAATATTTGACACATAACTCATAACCCTCAATTTTTTACAAGTGTTTATTTTACAAATTTATTTTATATCTGAATACCTTAATAGTTTGTTAGGTCATAGACATGAGTCAAGTTGAAATCGTATGACCTTGAACAAGAGTTCAGTTATAATTATTAATTATAAGTAAGTTATTAGTGTTTATTGAAACAAATAATTAATAGATATTTTGACTTAAAAACAAATAAAAATGTAACATACAGTCAAGGAATTTAATTCCCTACCCATTTCGTTGAAATGTCGTCTGACATTCGCAATGCATTAAGGTTGATATGTCAAACCAACGTCTTGCTGTAGTTAGCTCTTATGGTGACAGTTTGCTATATGATATTGAACCTTAGGTGGGTTGGAAATTAAATTCCTTGACTGTACCTCAAAGAGGTCCCTTATTTTGTTGTCTGTCTGTCTATTTATTATTGTTTGAAAATTTAAGCAAAAAAAATTGTTTTAGAATCTATGTATTACCCTAATTGACTTCATAACTTTACTTTGAGAATTTGACCCCTCCTTTTTGACCCCTTTTACAAAGAAACTAATAATATTTTTTCAGGAATATGGTAAGGGTAAGCAATATTTTTATTTAAAACTATTCCAAATTTAAAATGGAAATCATTGGTAATCGCCAATGTCTTTTGTAACTGTCACATTTATGATATAAATTGTTTATAAAAAGTACTAGCTCATATCAGTGGCTTCACCCACATGAACTTATTTAAGGATTTTATGAAATTTTACAGGATGAAAAGTAGTCATGGTTTACTCCAAGATATGAACTGTTCGCCAAATTTCATTTTGAGGAACAACCATCCAAATATCATTACATTCGCATTTATAATATTAAGTAAGACTCATACCTCCACCATTGGGCATAGTTCTACTCTCACAATGGGAAGGCTAGGGTGTTAGCTCACACAAGGTAAAACAGAAGAAAAGGAGAACATGACCTTTCAAGAACTTCACTTGCTAGTAACCATGAATAACGGAGAATAAAACAAAAGTAGAAAATGATGTCACTTGTCTAAGGGGAACTTCTCATATACATTAAATTGCTATAAGGTTTCTTTACAATGGTTTCCTTCACCACAAAGCTCATAGTAAATTATAAATAAAACTTTGAATATAAATTCCAAAAAAAAGGTAAAAACCTGGGTTAAACCCCACAACCTTCCACTCGAGAGGTGGTAGGTCAATGCCATTAATAAAAAAGATTATTTTTTAAAGTATACTAAATTATCTTAGTTTCTTAGTTGAATACATTGTAAAATTAGCCTGTGAAGTGTTCTGTATCTGATTGAAATGATTTAATTATAATGTGTATTTTATGAACATGAAAACTTACCATTTAAAAGTTTGGGCTTCACCTCTGGTACTGTTCCATTTTTCTCTCCATTATTCTAAAACAAATATTCAATACTTTTATTTCAAAATAACTTTTAAATGTTTTTCTTGGTTTTGGGGCTTGTGTTGCCCTTAGTCATAAACAAGTTAGGGAAAATAACTTTTCCTCAAAATTGTAAACATACAATCAAAACAAGTAAATGTTTCCAAAGGATTTGAAAAGGGAATGATTTTCTTGTTTTGTAAACTACTGACTACCTACATATTTAAAGAAATTATTCTATTTGTAGTAGTTTTTGAATAAGTATTACACATTCACATTCAAATAAGAAATCTGTTGCCTTAAGTGAATTATAAATATCTATAGATATGTAATTCTTAGTTTCAACTGTCCATGCATTACTTAAGGGCTTATTACACTACGCTGTATTCAGACAGTCTTACTAAGATTCAGCATAGTGTAATAAGAGTTAGCCTGTCTAATTAGACCGACCGAATGGGTTCGGCCGTGCTTACTTGCTTACTAAGACAGTCTGAATACCGCGTAGTGTAATAAACCCTTTATATAAAATTTAGCTAGCCAGCATAAATATAATGTCTCTCGTTACCTTTGGAGATACATTGATGTAGCTCTTAAAATTTCCAGCTACAATTTTTTCATTCATTTTTCACTGTATTATTTTCACTTGAAACATACACAACTGCAAAACATAACGCCGTTGACTATAATAAGATAGCAATAACAATATTTCACATGATTTGTGTGGAATTCACACAGATTTGATAACAATCATCCCCGCAAACATCGCCGTGTATCACTCAGAACTCGGCACTCGTCCCACTGGTTCTTATCACTGGCCAAAACAATAATCCGTACATAATACTTGACTATTCTACGCTATTTACAATACTGTAAAAGTTGTACCAGCCCTAGGCTAGCATAAATAATATTTCCCAAAATTCCCATTCCCATGCCCCAATATGCAACGAAACGACAACGACAGATAAATATAATGTTGCCATGTTCAGTTGGTTACAATCGCTAATGTTGTTTTGGATTCGAATATTTTAATTTTATATTGTAACGCACGAATGGCGAATAAAATTAATAGCAATAAATAAAAAGATTCAAACAAAATCCAACGAATCTATCTGGTGATGGTGGTGATCTAGTGGTTATGTGTAAGTCTTTAGTGGCGACGGTTGCATTGTCTAATAACTACCTTATAGACATAGACTAGATTGACACCATAGAGAAAGAAGTAATGAAAAGTGTTGTGATTTTGTACTGGTACTGGTACATCACTATACCATCATTCATTCTAAAAAAGTTGGATGAGATTCTTTGGCGGGAATTTGAACGAGGCGGTAGATTTGAAACTTCTTGTGTAAATTTATTGAAAAAATTTGATTGTACATAACTATATCCTAATAATTACAAGTGTAAATTTTGCTGTAAATATGGGCATAAACGATGACCCCGGAGGGGGCTCCGGGGAACCTACTCGGAAAAGGACAATGACTAGTAAGAACGAAAGCGGCGGGAGCGTGAGTGAAAACCCTTTTTCTCCGTATCTTAAGCCAGGTTACAAAAGACTTTACCCGGAGCATTGTGCTCACACGGAATTTAAGGTGTTTGTGGAAAACATTGTAAAAGAAAACTTGGGCAATAAAAGTCCCATTTATTTAAATCACATCTTCTCCAACGAAGTTAAGGGAGTTGTGTCCGTCCATAGAGTGAATGCAAATAAGTTGGCAGTCGTGTTTAAACAGTTCAACACTGCAAACAATTTCTTATCGAATGAGACCTTCCTTAAAAAATACAATTTAAAAGCATACATCCCTGCGAAGGAAATAGAAAAAACCGGAATTATACGATTTGTGCCGACAAATATAGCGAACAAAGAACTATACACAAAACTATCATCGTATTACGATATTATCGCTGTAAGGCGCTTTACGAAGAAAGTCGGAGAAGAGCGTGTTCCGCTGCAGACAGTCAGCATCACGTTCTTGTCCAACTCGCTTCCTGATAATGTGCAGTACGACTTGTTCTCGTATCGAGTCTTTGAATACGTTCCTCCGTTGCTGCAATGCTTCAAATGCTTTAAATTCAACCATTCCGCCAATATATGTAATGGGAAACAGCGTTGCTCCATATGCTCAGGTGAACACTCCTATAGAGATTGCGATAATAAAAATAACGAGCCATGCTGCATAAATTGTGGTGGCTCACACTTGGCCATCTCAAAGGCATGTCCTATTAAACTGAAAAAGATGCTTGATAAAAAAAACAAAATAACGTATGCTTCCGTCGTCGAAACAAAGTCTGGTACTGACTTTCCTCCGTTGCAAAAACCTAAGGCTGTTAAACAATTAAGTGATGTAAATAATGTAAATAAACCTAAGCCTAAACAGGACACTTCGAAAAAAACCGATCTAAAGTCTGAATTGTTAAATAATGCAGACCTTTTAAATGCACTAGTTCGAACTTTGATCGAATTAGGAAATCAAACTGATGGTAATCCTATTACTACATTATTAATTAAAGAAATGCTGATTAAAAATATCCCCAATGGACAGCCCAATTCACAATAATTTATCTCTACGAATTGCTCAATATAATATTCAGTCAATAAAGTCAAAATTGCCACTATTAAAATCTTTTCTAAATAAAGAAAATATAGATATATGCCTTCTTAACGAGACATGGTTAAAAGACATGAATAGCATTAAAATCTCGAATTATTGTGCGTACTGTAAAAATGCTAGTAATGGATATGGTGGAGTTGCCATTTTGGTGAAAAATTCGTTAAAGCACACCAGTATAGAAACACATTTTTACCAAGAAATTCAAACTGTAGCTGTATCTATCATTACCAATAGACGTCCTTTGTCTATTTTGTGTGTATATTGTCCACCTGCAAGTGGACGAATTAGATTAGATAGACTTAGTAATATCATTCAGAAGCTACCAAGACCAGTTATTGTATCAGGTGACTTTAATGCACACCATGTTGCCTTTGGTTGTTTTTCAACCAAATCTCGGGGCCAGAGCCTGTATGATATCATGGATGATTTAGACTTATGCATACTAAACGATGGGAATCCAACTACTGTTACTTATCCGAATCGAAATCCATCCGCAATTGATGTCAGCTTCAGTAGCTCTAGTATAACTGCTTTATGTGAGTGGCATGTCCATGACGACCCAATGGGTAGTTATCATTACCCTACCATTATTGATCTCAGCATATCTCCTCAGAAATACCAAACGAATGGCCCAGTTAACAAATTTTTATATAGTAAAGCTGATTGGGATAAATATAAAAAACTTTCATGTACTGTTTTTACAAAATTTACAATTGACGAAACAAGGCCTATAGAAACTTATGATAACTTTTGTGATAATCTGGAGAAAATAAAGCAGCAATGTATACCAGTATTTACTAAAAGTAATAATTACACGGCTAGGTCACCAGCCCCCTGGTGGAATGCAGTCTGCGAGGAAAGTGTTAAGAAATCCTATGAAGCATTAAAGCACTACAGAGCCAATCCATCCGTGGAAAATTTCATTAATTATAAAAGATTGGACGCACTTAAAAAAAGAACTATAGCTAAAGAAAAGGTTAATGGTTGGCATAATTTATGTGCCTCCTTCAATAGGACTACTCCTATTTCCAAAATTTGGAACTACATTAAAAGATTTAAAGGATCTAAATTATCTCAAAATAGCAAAAATGATGACTTTTTAAAACCATTTATGGCTAAATTAACGCAAAGTTCAAATTTAAATGATCCTTCCAGTATACAACATTTATTTGAAATTAATAATAATGAAAATGAAACTAAGTATCTTGTTGAACCATTTACTTCGGAGGAATTCATTGTAAGCATCCGTTCTCGTAAAAACACTACGCCAGGTTTAGATGATATACCATATCTACTTATCAAGAACTTAGATGATATAGCACAAAAAACACTACTTAAAATTATGAATTTACTCTGGGTCCAGCAGTCTATTCCCGTCTCTTGGAAAACTCAGTGTGTAATACCAATACTTAAACCAAATAAACCATCTAATGAGGCTAATTCTTATAGACCCATTTCTTTGTCTTCATGTGTAGGGAAAATTTTCGAGAATATGCTAAAGACTAGGCTAGACTGGTATGTTGAGTCTAATAATATTATGCCTAATTTCCAAAACGGCTTCCGACGCGGCAAAAGCTGTGCTGACAGTTTGGTATCCCTTATATCTGATCTGAAACAAGCCAAAAATAATAAGTCTCATGTCGCTTGTGCATTTTTGGATGTACAAGGGGCATTTGATAATGTTAATCCCTCAATACTTGTTAAAATTTTATCTGAATTAAAAATACCAGGTAAAATATGTAAATGGATTTATAATTTTTTAGATAATAGGACACTGTACATAAAACACAACAATATTCTACATGGACCAAAAAAAGTCTCGATGGGCACCATGCAGGGAGCAACGCTGTCTCCATTACTATACAATTTGTATACTTCTCAGATTGAATCCTATGTAAATAGTACTAATGTAAATATTCTTCAATTTGCAGATGATATTGTAATATATAGTGTAAATAGTAATTTGGATATAGCTAAGACCAATTTAAATGTTGCGCTACAGGAAATGTTTCTGTATTACAAAAATATTCTTCATTTAAATATAAATCCTTCAAAAAGTACTGCTTTAGTGTTTAGTAAAGATGAATCTGATGTTAATATTGTATATAATAATCAAAGCATAAATGAAGTATCATCTCATAAGTTTTTGGGGGTCATAATAGACACCAAATTAAACTTTGATGAACACATTAAGTATGTTATAACCAATTCCCTCAAAGGTTTAAATATTATGAGATGCCTTGCTGGTATATCTTGGGGTGCTGACCCTAAAATATTATCTGTTTTGTACAAGGCTTTAGTCAGAAGCCACTTTGATTATAGTTTTCTAGCACATATGAATTCTGCCCATACTCGTAAACTACAGCTCATTCAAAACAAAGCTTTAAGAATTATATCAGGTGCAATGTGTTCTACTCCAATAAGGGCTATGGAAGTTGAAACTAAAATAATGCCCCTTCCTATAAGATGGGTTTTGTTAGCCCAAAGATTTTTTATTAAAGTACTAGCTAACAAAAATCAAAATGTAATTAAGAGAATAAGAACTCACAATTTTGAGGTGGGTCCTGCTATTGTCATCAATAGCGAAGCGATGGGTAGAGTACCACAATTGTCAGAGATCCTTTGTTACATTGAACAGAAGTACCCCAATTTATATCAGCAAACACTTTGGCCATGTTACTCGGATACTTATCACTGTAAATTTGTAAATATTAGTGTTAAAACAAAAGTTATCAATAACAACACTGATTTTCTAAAATTTCTGTCTGATATTCCTAATTATTATAAGCTGTATACAGATGGCAGTAAGTCAGGTTCACATGTACGTAGCGCTGTATATGACTCTCAGATTAAATTTGTACAAAGTTTTAGATTAGATAGCAAATGCACCATATTCACTGCAGAGTCATATGCAGTACTAGAAGCTCTTAAATGCATTAAGAGAGTTTCAGACTATAAAGATTTCATTATTTTTACAGATTCTCTTAGTCTAATTAATAGCTTAGAAAACAAACAATTACATTATAAAAACAATTTCATTTTATATAAAATTAGAGAAATAATAACGTACTTTAAAGCACAGAATGTTAATATTAGTTTAATGTGGGTTCCTGCTCATTCCGGTATCACTGGTAATGAGATAGCTGATAAGGCTGCATCTTTAGGCACTAATGAGATAGATGTAAGATCCACAACTGAAATTCCATTGACTGACTGTCAAGCTGCAGCAAAAGAAGAAGTTACAAAGATATGGGAGGAAGTTTGGTTAAGAGAAGCAGAAACTAAAGGAAGATGGTATGCGAGTATACAATGTAACTTACCAGCGAAACCTTGGTATGAAAGAATGAAGGAAGGCTCTCGGGACTTCATCACAACAATCAACAGATTAAGATTCGGACACAACACTGCTCCAGCACATTTGGCCAGATTCGCCATAATACAGGATAATACATGCCCGCATTGTCAAAATGGTAGCATAGGTGATGTTGATCATATTATATTCCACTGCCCTGCTTTTAATATACAAAGACTCATACTGGCAAGTGAATTGAGTGAAAGTGAAACAGTGCAAAATTATTCCTCCCGCCGCTTAACTGATATGCTTCGAAATGTGGACTGTTATCAACCAATATTTAAATATATTAAAAGTACTGTGGAAAGGATTTAATAAGTGTTGTACAAGTATAACTAATAAAAATGGAAAAAGAAGATTTTAACAAAGTGAAGTGACTTAAAAGCGTTATAATTTAACAAAACTGTTTAAAACAAAAAAGGATTTGGCTTAAAGGACTTTGATTCCAGGCCATAAAATATTGAAAAAAAAAAAAAAAAAAAGTTGGATTGTGCATGTCTCAAAAAAATGGCGATTGATAAATTTTTGTTCATTATTTGAAAGAACAGTCCACTGATTTACACTAAAATCGTTAAATAACCGCTAGTAAAGCTGTGAACAAAACCAGGGAATGGCTGACGCTCTGGTAGAGCGGAGACCCTCCGCTCGCTTCTTCTGCCACAAGTGTAGCATTGAATTTGAGGATGTTTTGCAGGTAAAAATCAATAGCAAAGTTATTTTTACCATTGTAATGATGTCTAAATACATACTGCCACATCCGGGGCTCGTGGCACTACCGTCCAAGGTCGAAATAAGTTCATTTCCTATTGTTATTTTGTCGGTAAAGTTAAACTGCGTTGGGTGACTAATATCGGTGGCTCTTCAAGTCCCTCCATCTGCTGCGGTAGCCAGGCCGCTGGTTTTCCCGATCGCTGGAATACTTCAATTTCTTTAAAATCTCAACATAATGTAGAAAATTACATCATGTCAAAATGTCAATAATCTAGAAACTATTTATGGACATTGAAGGAATTCTGAATGTTCTAGGTTGGTTATGGAAAATCATCAAATAACAATTACCTTGCAACTAGAAAATGCAAATCGTTTTTTAAACTTGTTTTTTTTTTCATTTCTATTCAATGCAATGCATGCAAAATGCTGTGTTTTGACAATTATTCCTATTTTGAAACAAGCAATTGTTTACATTTCAGGATTACAGATGTCCATATTGTGCGAGTGGTTTCATTGAGCAGCTGGAGAGTGAGGCGGAGAGCTCTGCCCTCTCCGGAGATGACTTCAGTGATGCGGACATGAGCAATTTAGATGATTCAGATGATATGCACCAAGTATGACAGTTATTACTGATTATTTCCCTTGCAGGACTTTCAGTCTTCAAGGTAATTCTAATAAGAATGTTACACATGCTAGATGTGGGTAAGATGAATTTTCTGGGCCCTCTTGGTGGGACTTAGGGTCTTTTTGATTTCAAGCCTGATTTTTTGTTAAGGTTTAGAGCATGATTGTAGGGGCAATGGCTCAGTGTACCAATTTTTTGTTTTGCTTCGATACGTCATATACAGACAGCATGCATAGTACTAGCAGTCAGTGCTCACAGAGTCAAAAATAGGGTATTAGTCTACACACAGTGGTGTTTGGTTGTTCAGAAACTTTGGCCCACACTGTCCAGTGCACTCACTGACACCAACTGTTACTTTATTTAACACTAGCGACCCGCCCCGGCTTCGCACGGGTACAATCAATTTTAAGACTCATTTTTCTACACCTTCGGTTACATTGTTCAAATTTTACCAAGGATCCCTAATTTTTTTCAAAATGAAATGTAGCCTATGTCAAATTGGAAGAATGTAGCATTCTATTGGTGAAAGAATTTTTTAAATCGGCCCAGTACTTTTTGAGCCTATTCATTACAAACATACAAAAATAGGTACAAATCTTTCCTCTTTATAATATTAGTGTAGATTTTGTATATGGAGGGGTAGGGTAAATGGTTTACTTTTCAATTTAAGAATAAACAAAAATTACTTTGATGTATTATTGGATGATTCAGAGAATAAAACTGATGGTCACTTTCGTTTTTTTTAAATTAATAAACACTGTGCATTCTGACTTGTATTAAGTGGTATATAACATATTAATCTATATAGAAATGTTTTATTACTGACCAATATGACAATGCACAGCTTAAACCACCAAAGACAGAAACAGGAAATTTGAAACCTGTGTTTGTTAGGGAATGTAGATATAACACTAAGAAAGGACGGGAAAATGGCTAATTAAGATTTTAGGATGACTGTAGTAGGTTACCTAAAATATTGATGGCCAATGTGTAATTGGATACATGGACTCTGTCAAGAAATGACAATTTTTTTTGATACCTATTTGAAATTGAAATAAAAAAATTGTTAGCAACAGTTGTTACACGTCCAGGAATGAAACTATTGTCAGATTTAGCTATATAGTTGTTACATTTACATTATGTCCTTGCTACAATTAGTTAAATTACACTATAATTTTATTTTAGTTGGTCATAAACATACTACCATACTATGGCCGTGGGGCGTATAGACAGATGTCCTTTGCCATACACTCATTTGTCGTATCTTGTACATGCTTTATATTTATACCCTGTGTCTGTGTTTCTTTAATTATTCTAAACCGAAAGTAATGTGATTGAACTTAAATGATAGAAGCACTAACAATACAAAGAGAAATCTTGGTTTTCTGGCAACTCTAACCAACAAAATCATCCAAAATTGACAATTACAGTGTTTCTGGCCAAGTCACCAGTAGCTCAATTGGAAATAGCAAGGCTTAGAATGCAGATTATGCATGTTAAAGTCCTGCCAGAAGACCAACAATTTCTTTTGTGTTGTCATTGCATCTATGATTTAAATTTAATGATAATGATTGTTCTATGAGTACTTTAAAAAATCACAAACATTTGTATAAAATGTAAACAAATATCTACCTATGATGTGTTTCTACACAATATGCGCATGCGCACGCTTTCTGTTATCAGACTTATCAGCAACAGTGTGAGAAATACCTAACTCTGTGATTGCTTATCTTTTGCATGCATACCATTTTCTTAATAAATAAAATACTGTCATATGAACAGTGGATTCATTACGTTTGTATTTACTAAGAAATTTCTCTAGTCTCCTACGGATGACTGAGAATTCATTAGTGGCAGCAAAAACTGACTTTTGGGTCCCAAAACGTCATTCATTAGCCTTTTTAAACCCTGTTTTGCCTGTGGGGTAATCAGGCCCTGCATACATCTTCATTAATATGCATAACAGAGAAAGGTTTAAACGCTTTTGCATGTTTTTGTAAACCTTATTAATTGTTTAAGTTAATTGTAGACCAATCGTCGAATTCGTGTGCTTTCAGTGGACTTTATTTTTGATTTCTACTGCCGCGCTTGTTGTCGAAAGGGACAGCAAATGCATGTAATTTTGTACAGGTCATGACGATCCGTCCTTAAAAACCTGCACTCGACAAGGTACGAACAATATCGTGTTCTGTTCCTTTCATTCAAAAGCAATTTAATATTTATGTTTTATTTTTATGCGAGTGAAAAGGAAGATGTCCAGCATTCTATGGTATTCTTTTGCCATGGTGGGTACCATATTATTCATACATTCATTAAATCAACATTTCCCACGTGCCGCGCCAATAAATATCAGTGACGTTGACCTTGATATCGACGTCATTTGCATCATTCCATACGTCACCGATCAACTGATACTATTTGTCATCTTCAACACAAATTTAGAACTACGTAAGACGCAAAATTAAAATATCAAAATTATGGCAGTATTTTTATGTCAGACTTTGTATTTTATACCATTTTATACCAGAATTTGCCCGAAACTTCATACGCGTAAAATTCGGTAGTAGATATCTAACTCAGCTTCTAGGCGACATATCAAGATGAAACATGCACTTCCGTTCGGAGTAGGCAGTAATCACTATTACCTCCCTTGTCTCCTCCACACACATTCTTCTCTTTGTACTGCTTCAATCTATTTCTATTGTTTTATTGTATGTGTGAGCCCCAGGAGGAGGGGGGATCTAAAGGCACATAGCGGATCCGCGATTCTCTTGAGATCGCCGGTTGCAGGGATCACTTTCCACCATGTGACCCGCATTCAAAGACAAAGTCAAAATATCTTTGCCTTTGAATGTCAGAAGATTCACCACTGGTTCAGAAAAAACCTCTGATGTGATACCTGCAAGAAACTCAATGAGGTGTTAAGTTTCCATTCACCTTTGCCTCCCAATCCCATAAAAAGAGTTCCGTGGTATCATCTGCCTCTATTCGCGATTTGCTTGGCTAATTAGGTCGTATCTCAATACAAGTGGCTGTAGCAATAACTATGCTATAGTAATAACTATCCGTTGTTTCCAGAGCGCCAGCCACCCCATGCTGAGTGACCTGGCTTTCCTCATGTCGGGCGGCAGACACCGGTAAGTGAACGCAACTGGTATATACCCCTAAAGCTCACGGCACACAGGCAAGTTTTACAAGCTTTTATTTAGCTTCGAGTTGAAAAGCTGTGTCAAAGGCGCTATTTGTTGTAAGATAAGTTAAAATTTGCCTTGGCCCTCCACTGATTTCTTAGCGGTCATTCATTACCTACACTGAAACCTTCAAAATCGTGAGAGACTTTGTGTTATACTATATAAAGAAGATAAAGATAGGTAATAAGAAATTCATGTGTTAGTAGATGTCATTTAATTTATAATCTATAGTTCACTAGTGTTAACGCCGTGTCGTGTTGTCGCATAGTGGCGCCGGGCGCGCGGAGACGCTGCTGGAGTCCCTCGTGTACTCGCTGGGTGGCGCGGGCGCGGGCGCGGCCGGCGCGCCCTTCGTGCTGGTCGGCGCGCCCGGCGACTACGTGTTCGGCGGAGAAGGTACCCGCCCGCTGGCTGGCTGATGACGCGCGTTTGTCGTGTCGTAGAGCTAGAGAAACGCTGGAGATAAACAACAAAAAATAGACTACTGTAGACGCGGTACGGCTGGCACGCGTGCTCATTTCTCGCTTGTCGCTCTGTGCGTCTCTCTTCTCCTCGGCTAATTCGAAAGAGATGCACTGAGCGACAAAGCGAGTCCCGGTGTGTCGTTCTAGCTGTCAACCGATTTGGCTATGTGGCGCTAAATAAGTACTTACTGCAGCTGGTAACAATTTATAAAAGTAGTATCAAAAACTACGCTTTTCAGTGGGCAATTTCGTTTCTGCTCGCCAACATATACTTTTGATATTAGTCGTTTTAAATAAAGTATTATGTTAAAACCATGTACGCAAATTATTAAACCAGTGTCATGTCATCTAAGTTCGGTGTTGCAATACCTTGGAAAACACGAACGCTGTAATTTCCAGGTCTCGACGCGGTGGTGACGCAGCTGCTGGGGCAGCTGGAGAACGCGGGCCCGCCGCCGCTGCCGCGCGAGCAGATCGCCGCCATCCCCAGCGAGGAGCTCACGCCCGAGCAGGCCGCCGCCAACACCTCGTGCTCCGTCTGCTGGGAGAACTTCCAAACGGGTGAGCTTCTGCGCGCCCATGCGAGCCTAGTACCATGAGCGGATACAAGTCGCATTGTCTAGCCCTCTTAGTCATAAACGCTGCGTAAACCTATGTTAGTTAACATGTGTTTGCCATTGTGATGTTTGCCCTCGAATGAAAGAAACAAAACATATGTTAGTTAAAAAAGATTAGTATTTGTTTATGAACAAGGGTGTAGGAAAAAAAGAATCAGAATATATTTATTGAAACATATCGTTCTCATTAAATATACTATTTTTATATTAGTTCGTATGTTACTAATATTGTGCTGGATTTCTTTCACAAATTAACCCATGTCACCTACGCTAGGCTAGACCTGTTTCGCAGAGTAGTGACACTACATTATTTGCCTCTATGACAATTTACAAGCGTTTGAGATTTATATGGTCAAAACTAAAAATTAAAATTTGCCCAGCAGTGGGACACAATCATGGGCTACTAAAAAAAGAAGTTACTAGATCATGTTGCGTGTTCCTGAAATGTTACTTTAGTGGCATGCCTAGTACTGTCAGTCCTTTTGCCGAGTTCTCCGAGACTCCAGGGCTTCTTAAAGCACTCGACTCCCAACCGTATGTGAACTGACCTGCGTTGCTCGCGGTCCTTCCAGGCAGGGGGGTTCTATTCGGCCCTGTAGGTATGCTCGGCTGCCTTGCCTACAGCGTAGGCAAATCGCTGTAGGTTCTTGGCTTGCCGCGCGTCCGATCGCGCGCCCGCGGTGTGTCAGTGTAATTGAAAACGAATGCAACGCAACTCTAACGTGCTGTGGGAGTTGCGGGGGAAGACGGACGCGAGAGGCGCGTTCCTTTTGACGCGAACCGCCTGGTGAATGTGTATGAAGCAATACGAACTTTTTGTGCGTGTTAATAAGGTTGGAATTCGTTTAGTCGCGGTCGAAAGATAGAAGTTTCTGTACGCTAAGGCTGCTTTTCCACCAGAGACGTGCGAGGATGCGTAGCGAGGGATGCGTTTGTAAGAACCAATAGAATCGCTTCATTTACCTCGCCTCGGTCAGCACAGCTCTGGTGGGAACGGCTCATTGGTTCTTCACAAACACACCCCTCGCTACGCATCCTCGCACATCTCTGGTGGAAACGCAGCCTAATAGTGTAATTAATTCCTTGGTCCAGGCGAGAAGGTGTCGCAGCTGAAGTGCGAGCACGTGTTCCACTCTTCGTGCATCGAGCCGTGGCTGCAGCTGCACGCCACGTGCCCGATCTGCCGGCGCTCGCTGCTGGCCGACGAGGCGGCCGAGCCCGCGGCCGACGATGCGCCGCCGCCGCGCCCGCCCTCCGCCACGCCCAGTGAGTAGCCGCCCGCCCTGGCCCGCCCTGGCCCGCCCGCTCTACGTAGCACTAGCGACCCCCCCCGGCTTCGCAAGGGAATTCGCTGTGGATGAACTTCAGCAAAGTGCTTGGATGTATCTTCGTTACAAAGTAAAAAGCTTCCTAAGTAACCCCAAGTAATATCAGATTTTTTACTTGCGTCATGTAATTGTAAACAATTAAAACATTTTATAAAAATTGGATTAGTTTAATATGCATCTTTCCTTTGCCCATCACTAATTTGAAAAAAAGTGAAAGATGTGACATTGGCCGCGTTCCGAATCACCTTATAGCGCTCAGAGCGGTCGGACCCGGTCGCAGTGTGCGATATTGACGCGATTCGGAACACCGCCATTAACAAGTAAGCAAGTAAGCCGTCAATTTCATATCTGTCAAAGTTTTTTTAATATGTGATAGACTAAAGGTGGTCAAAAAATATGATATTATTTGGGTTTACTTAGGCCGCTAAGTACTTTGTAATGAAAAAATTTACAAGCACTTTGCTGGAGTTCATCCACAGCGAATTGGGATGTAATCCACATCAAAAACTTCTGTATTAACTTCAGTTGAACAAGTTAGTTGCGGACGCGCGTCGCCAGAGGCGTATACTTTCTTAGCTATTGAGAGGTTAATCCGAACGCGTTCGAGATGTTTATTGTGACAAAAAGTAACCGTAAGGGCGTGTTTCACCAGTCTGTAATATTATACGATGCGATGATATTATATATGCGATGGCGTCCCTATCTAACGTAGGCAGTCTCACAGATGTCTGTGAGATATGTATAGTCGACCAAGCAATTGCTTGACCACTTTTGAACCTTATCCCATTGTCATACGGTCGAAAAGTGGTCAAGCAATTTCTTTGTCGACTATACATAATATAACTCTTTATTGTACACAAAAATTAAAATAACAGTTTACAAAAACTGTTATTTAAATTTTGATTATAAATAACATCCACAAGGCGAAGTTATCCGTTTGGGGAATCTCTTCTAGTTAAACTATCAAATATGATATTGGGAACTTATGAGAGAGCGGCGAAACAGGGCCTCGAGGTACAGAATATATAAATATTGCACGTCGTCACGTGACGCGAGCCGCTTGCGCAGCGGACGTACAGTGGACTGATTTGATTCATAGGCCACTGTAGCACGCTGTCGCAATGTGTCAGCGCTAAGATACTATGACATTTATTCAGCTGTCATCATGGCGTTTATTTTGAAAAGGTCCTATGGTGGCCTATGAATTAAACTCCCTAGAGATGAACACCGGCAAAGTGTTTGGATATTTTTTCTGTACAAAATAATTAGCTTCCTAAGTGAAGCAAAATAATATCAGATTTTTTTGATTGTGTTGTATAATTATAAAAAATGAAAACATTGTATAAAATACATACTTTACTTAGTCCATCACATATTAAAAAAAAAACTATGACATAAGCCATTACAGCGCTGACGGCGCGGTCCGACCGTGTGAACGCTCCGATCGCTATGTCGGGGTTTCGGAACGTGGCCAATGTCATATCCGTCACTTTTTAATTTTGTGATGGACCAAAGCAAGTATGTAATCAATCCGTCCCAAATTTAAAAAAATGTTTTTATTTTTTATAATTACAAAACGCAACCAAACAAATCTGATATTATTTCTGTTCACTCGGGAAGCTGATCACTCTGTAATGAAAAAATATCCGAGCGCTCCGCCGGAGCCCGTCCCCGGGGAGTCGGCGGAGCGCACGCCGGGCGGCCGGCCGCGGCAGCGTGACAAGCCGGCCAGTGTTCCCGTAGGCGGCTCGGTGCCGGGCGTGCGGCTGCGGCGGCTGGCGCGGCGGCGCGCGGGCTGGCCGGCCGACGACTCGTCCGCCTCGTCGCTCAGCTCGGCCGAGCGCCCCGACTACAACATGGACATCGACTTCGACTAGCGCCGGCGCCCCGCCCGAGCGGCAGGCTGCGCTCGCGACGGAGGACGCTTCGCGGTCGCTATAGAGACGTTGAGTTGCGGATGCGCGCCGCTGGAGGCGCCGCCTTCGTTTGAATAGCGATTCGGAAGTTGACGCTGACGCGTTCGTATCGTATATTGTAACAGAAACTTACACTGGACGCTCCGATCACCGGCGACCCGCCCGACTCGGATGGCGCGAGGGACGGATACTTTTATTGAACGCACAGAAAATAGTTTACAGTAATTCCACATCAAAACAACTCGGGGGAACTCGTGTAGTTCGCGTTAAGTTAAAGAGCGCCGAGTGTTGGGCCTTACTTGATCATGCCAACGAAATTTTGGCGTAAACTTTCACTTATTCTCACCTAAATAGCGTTTAACGCCTAAATGAAACAAATCGAGGCTATAAATCCAAACGGTGATTTAAATTTCTTGGTTTACATTGTTTCATTTAGACAATAAACCCCATTTTGATGACAAAAAGTGAAAGTTCAGGCCTCAACGTTGTTTACTACTTAAAACAAGTAAGGATGGACGAGGTTCAACTGTTATTGTTTTTTTATACGAATTGGCTTTAAACAGCCGTCATCTCAGCACTGTTTATAACCTAACACAAAATATTGTACTGGGATGACAGCTGTCAAATATCTATTGTTAATAAATTCAACTGTAGTTTTTTTAGTACTTCGAAGGTGATTAGGGTTTTTCTTTTGTTTACGTCCAGTCATAGCCTTTACGCTCATGGCAATAAAGTCGGGTGGAGTTCTCTTTGACCTGTTGACATATTTAAATCTGTCACCTGCTGATTATAATATACCACGTTTTTTAAATGAGAAATGTGCAATCTTTATCTATACATAGTATAATGTGAAGTGTCTAGCCACTTCACATTCAGCCAAAGATGCATTAAGTATTTAGGACAGGCAAGAGCATGTCCTAAATACTTAAGATACATATCTTTGGCTGCCTTCTCGTTCTAAACCACGGAACATTACAATACCGTTTTCACTTTCATTTAGATAACTTTTATGGGAGGTTATTGTGTACATTACGCACGCTTAGTATTAAAGACACTCAATTCTGAATATGACATTTCCCAAAATTAAACCCTATTTCTTTTAGTTAAGGTGATATTTTGGGACGTGTATAATTAAAAAATGGGTCGCTTTAATTGTAAACGTGCGTTACTTCCCGATTGTATCCGTGACAAATAAATCATGCTTTTTCAATATAATACACATGAAAAAGGCTATTAGTATATATTTTTTGTGGCAGTTACGCTCCTTTGCGTCGCGGAGACGGGTAAAAAGACTGACAAGTTACAAGATTGTTTATGACATTTCTCATCTTAAAATAAACGAGGTATAGAGGCGCATTTTCGTGCGGCAGTGCTAGCGTGTAGTGATCATTAGATCAATGGATGAGGTGTGCTGTGTTGTCACTTTGTGTGTAAACGGAGTAGAAACGTTGCGTCGTGTTTTCATAAAAGTTTTTGTTTCGTTTCGCGCGTCAGTCGCGTTTTACGTCCGCGCTGTGTTGATGCAAAGAAAAAGTGTAACTTCAAGGTGTATTTATTCCGCTAATGTTTAAAAAGAACGCGATTGATTGTAGTATATAAATAAAGACAAATCTTACGTAAATATGGATTTGAGTCGATTTCGGTTGGGTGGGAGCCGAGTGTTGAGCGAAGGCGCGTCACTGAACTTGTTATGATGAAACCGGCCGCGGTGGCTGGCGCAGTTTAGTTCCACAAACGCACCCAGTTAGATTAACTAAGTACAAATATGCCCGCGCGGCCGAGTGGTCCGCTTTCATCACAATCGGTTCATCCATTTGGTACTTTAGATTAATGAATGAAAGGTGTAGTCGAATTAATGTTATTTAAATGTGACGTTCCGTGCGGACGGTTTGCGTTTGTGTTAATATTTTACTTATTCAGTTATTCCGCGTTCCTATTTTCAAAGAACGGTTTTTAATGAAAAGGACGCTGATGTTTCTGCGTATGAGTCTACTGAGGCAGCCAATAGCGCGACGGAACGGTCATCGGACAATGCTAGGTGTCATCCCTCACCCTACCTCCAATAAGACCGCTAAAGCGACCGTCCCGCAAGCTGACCGTTAGCGTTATTTTAAACCGACTTCAAAAAAAGAGGAGGTTCTCAATTCGTCGGGATCTTTTTTTTATGTATGTTCCCCGATTATATGTGACACCAAGCATACCAGCCGTTGAAGTTTGACAGATTTTCCATAGAAAGTTGGTCAAAATTGAACGGTTGGCAAGGAAACTGCTGTATTTGGGGTATAAAACGCAGAACGATAAGTATGGCCCGCTTCAGCATATAATTCAGGGGAAAGTACAGGGCTGCAGATCACCTGGCCGAAGACGTACCCCCTGGCTTAAAAATCTTAGGACTGGTTTGGGATGAGTAGCAGAGCAGAGCCCTCTTCCGAGCAGCAGTCTTTAAAGTAAAAAAAGCTTTTAGGCTGTAGACAGACGGTATGCAATCCGACTGCCAAATTGCAGTTCCGATACAGTTTGCACGACTGCATTGAAACTGCAGGCCAACTCAACGTGCAGTCAGTATGCAGTCGTCGTGCAGTTACACCGACTGCTATCAAACTGCACGTTGACGGGCAGATGGCTTGCAGTTTCATTGCAGTCGTGCCAACTGCATTCAAACTGCATCGGAACTGCAATTTGGCAGTCAGATTGCAGTCCGTCTGTCTACAGCCGTAATCAACGCCGACCTTCGATAGGAGAGGGCACTAGAAGAAGAAGTAAATCGATCCGTTCTTTGAATTTAGGAACGCGAAATAATTGAATAGGAAATTGCGCGAACGCATCACGCCGTAAGGTCCTTTACGCTGGGAACGCCACGATTGATGAATGAATGACTAAACTAAAAGTAACTAGGAATGGTTATGATTGAATACAACCATTGTTTGGTCACTATAAATTATATAGAAAGGGTAGTTTCTGCTATGCATACTTTGACTCATTGCGGCCCTAACGTGATCGCCCAAGTTGAGTTTGTACCTGCGACTGTCAATCTAGTGTCGTAAGAAAGGAATTCACATGGAGATAAACTGATGTTGGGCGGTCTTGATAGAGCCAATGGTGAGAATAATGGCGGGAATAGTGTGAACTACAGATATAAAAATGTCATTTATAATTATTATAACGCATAGTTATTATTTAAATATTTAGTAATATAACGAAACGTGAAATAAGCGGACTTTTTAAAAGTTCCGCGGTTTTTTTTTAGTTTGTATCGCGGTTTGTAACGGAATGCAAATCTATTACAAAATTGTCTTTGTGTATAGTTTTTCAGCTATAGAAAAAATGTTTAATGCGTTATTTTTCGTGTAAATTTTGTAAATATGAATCGTATTTTTAAGCCTTTGTTGCGTATAATAATTAATGTGTAAGGGCATTACAGACCCACATTTGAACAGCCAGCCATCTGCAAATTTGCAGTTTTTTTACGGTGGGCATAACTGCATCGACGAGTACGCTTGCAGACAGCGTGCAGTTCTCACGGCTGCACACTAGCTTCAAACTTACTGTAACTGGGTGAGCAGACCACAATCACTACTTAAACGGCTATCCTGCCGCCGGTGTGCAGTCGTGAGAACTGCACGCCGACTGCTAGCAGAGTGCTCAGTGGTTTGCAGTTTCGATGCAGTTAAGTCAACTGCTTAAAAACTGCATCCGAACATTTGCTGCATTTCTGCAGCTGGCTGACAGTTAAAATGCTGACATCTGTGATGCCCCAAACGCGTGTGGGTGCGTTTCTGCGCAAACCCTCCTGTTGGAGTCGATCTACTTAAGTCCACTTTCTGTCTATTCTATCTGTATAATAAAGTACGTCGTTGGGCGTTACCCTTTCCTTTCCTCCCGGCCACCTCGCTCGCCGAGCGGGTGAGTTTCCGCAGAACGGCTCCTGACGCTTACCGCGGGGATGTGACACTGTTAGAATCGGACGAATCGTGCTCGTTTGTGCCGCGTAGAAAACCACCTTACTAAATTTCAACTAGCTTAACCCTTTAACTGCCGACACAATTTTCATCGGAAATGCCCGTGTCATGACGTCATCTGTATAATATTTATATGACGTTTGTCTGAAAGAGTTAGCCTACCTTAGCGAAGTGCGGAGTTGATACATGTTGTCAAGTGCAAGTAGCAAATGTATGAACTCGCACTTGACACTGGACAAGGTGTAAATAAGCCTTTAATTAAAAGACTGCGGCAAAACTTAATATTTTGTGTCTTAAATGGCGGTTGCAACGGCGGTTGAAAGGTTAAAGTATGGTAGTTAACCACTATTTTATTTGGTCACTTACGCGGCACAAACTCTCGTGCTAGGCGCCTGCTGAGCTCTGATTTTGATATGGTTTTTATTGATCTGTAGATAAATTTCCAGAAAGCAATATACATATTTAGGCACGCCAGTTGCCAACGTTAGGCCTTGTAGGCGATCCTGTCCTGTCGTTGATGCGCTAGAGATGCGGTTTAACACTAACGGCGAGGCGTAACGGATATGTTAATTTTTTTAAATGTTTTTAACTCGAAATTTAGCATGCAGGAAGCTGCTCGTTTTTTTAACACTTCAATTGTAGTAGTTTAGTTTCAGTTTGAATAGACTCGTTGATACAACCGCAGTGGGTTTTTTATTGGCCTATTCTATGCTGTGCGAATTTTGGATTAGTCTTCGTTTTTCACTCTTAAGTATTCCGATCTGTAAACGTAAACAATAATACCTCTTTTTCATTCAGTCCTACCTATCTGGGATCCTAGCATTTGACCACATTACATATTACAGATGTAGTTTGCCAAACATTAACAACAAGTGTTTGTAATGAAACAAACTTAGGGTTTTTTTAATAAGATCACTTAGACCCGGGCATATTAGGTTAGGTCAAATTTATACTGTATCATTCTTGAAAGTTTCTTCTTCTTTCTTGAGAGTACTATTTCAGCAAAAAAACTTTGTTGTCAATTATGACATTATGAATTTATTATTACAAATTGTACCGTTTGGTCTAATGACCAAATGGTACAATTTGTAATGTGTTCTGTCGTTCAAATATTATAGAATCTGTTACAACCACAAATACTTTTTATTGGTTTAAACAAGTAAACAAAAATACAAAATACACACAAGGAAAACTTTCAGGGTATTCTTACCTACTTGCACTGTATTTTATTTTTTATTTATAACCTTCCCAGTTTC
Source organism: Ditula angustiorana (assembly GCA_963691745.1). Taxonomy (NCBI): domain Eukaryota; kingdom Metazoa; phylum Arthropoda; class Insecta; order Lepidoptera; family Tortricidae; genus Ditula; species Ditula angustiorana. The sequence goes on along the minus strand of OY829486.1, from coordinate 2,383,560 downwards.
ATACATTACAAGATCTACATTATGTTCTTTGCCGACCTTGCATATAATTTAAGAGCTAAACTCTTGTCGGTGGAGTACCCTCAGTTTCTCTCTGTCCTTTGCCAAGGACTGACTTCATACGACATGACATTAGCTTTCTCTAAGAGAGCTAAGTAGCTGCTTCCAGGTGTTATACTCTGTTTTTTAACTCTTAATTACTACGGCATTCAAGTTCTATGGAAGAAGAGTTATTTCCAATTGGCCGTAGTTTAAAAAAACAGGGTATAGCCAATTAATATCGATACTTAAAACTTCAATTGACGTAAAGTACAAGCGATTACAAGTACTTTACGCGAATTGAAGTTCAAGGTATCGATATACTTACTGTTAGTTTTGATTAGATTAAATCCTGGGATTATTCCAATCACATTACGACCATATCAAACTAAAGGGGTTGTGCTATTGAAACGGGCACAGAGTTCAGACATTTCCTTGAACTTTTTAATACTCTTGTTAATTAAAAAATAAAGTTCAAAAGAAGCAGTAGTTTAATTGCCTAATATAATTAATGTGCTCTTTTATTTAGAGGCCAAGAAGTGCCTGAACGAGACACCAAGAAAATCAACAGCTGTTTTCAGTAGGGGAGCCCGGGGCTGGAAGTTCCGAATTTCAAATAACATGGAATTTCATGATGAAAATGAAAGGTTACATTTTTAATATTTAGCAGTATTAAAATATATTTATCGGTCTTTGTAATAGTATAGTAATTTCTGCCAGTATCTAAATAGTTTTTATTTTACAAGCAATTCTTCGCAAAATTTCGGAGGGGAACATTCAGCCCCACTTTGGGGCGAGTTGTTCCATGTGTGGGGCAATTTGTTCCGTTTAAATAATAGACATATAGTTTAGGAATAACGTAAGTTTATTTTAATTAAAACAATCATTTCTATAGTTTCATTTATTGTGCGTTCACGTAAACTAAAAAAAACAACAACAAAACATTACTGGTCAATTCCAGATAAACTTTTTTTCTATTGGCAAACTAAAATTAAGATCTATTAGCTTACTTATCTTATCAAACGCTTTATTAAACTTTCGAATACAAAAAATATAACTGAAAAGGACACTCGAGATATTAAATATTGTCATATCCACAATAGAACTAAAAAAAAAACAACAACAAAACATAACTGGCAACCTTCAGACAACCGTTTCTTTTATCAATTAACCATAATAGAGATTCATCAAGTTAAAAATCTTATCACGTGCATAATTGCTCTTATAAAAACTACATAATATAGGCTGGTAACCTCTGGCTAGACAAACGTTTCAATAAATATATGTGTAATGACAATTGAGATCACAACTTACAAATCTAGTCAAATAACAAAACTGCTTAATTAATATCAGCCTTGTTTTAATCAGTCGTAATCAACTTTGGCAATTTTCATTCTTATTCATTATTAATTTCTTCATCTGACTCACAATTCGGACAAATGTAAGTAATACTATCGCCTTTATTTATACATTCAACATGTGCCCAATTTTTACACATCCTACATTCTATCCACTTTTCTCTTGGAAGAGAATTTGAATATGAATCACAGCAAATGATGCAGTACCATTCCAGATCCTTGTCACTATCACTCTCGCTTTCTTGTAATACTCTTCTTTTACCTTTATCTTGAGCCTTTCCCTTTCCTTTCCCCTTGCCTTTACCTTTTCCTGTATTATTGATATTTTTCTCTTTTCCCTTCTTTGCAATGACTTTATTCTTCTTTGCCTTCTTTGATTGTTCTTCAGCTAATGCATTTTTTTCTGGCGTGTCAGTTAAAACAGCCGTCTTTCTTACACGTCGTTTTGTAGCCGTCTGCAATCGTGGTGGTGCCTTTGGTAAAGGTTTTACGATTTCAGGGCTAAACACAGCTGAGGCCTTTGCTGGTGTTAACTGAAGTTCTTGTCCACTATTTATGTTCGAAGCGAGAGACTGAGGCGCATCACCTTGATCTGTTGTCGAATGCTGAGGTTGTTCCCTATTTTGACCTGATGTTGAAGCGGTTATGGGTTCCGGCTGCACATTATTCTGAGGTAACATTTGAATATTGGATGGTCCTGGTTGATCATCAATTTGAGCCGCAATTGAACTACTAGAAGGCTGGATGGGTTCCTCATTTGTCACAGCTTGAGACGAAGCAGCTTCTGGGAATGGCCGATCTGTCACGAAGGATGGTGCATAATCTTCTTCTGTAAATACATCAGGGTTAAAAGGACATATTCCAGCCTTTTTAAAAGCGTTCATAATAGTGACAGGGTTTGCTGCTAATGGCCATGCTGATTTCACAATCCCAGGAATTTCATATATTGACATGGTTTTTCCTGGGTTGTTTCGGAGCCAATTATCTTGAGCTTTAGCACAGTAAGATTTGAAAGGCCCATTGATGCCCACATCCAGCGGCTGTAGCCTGTGCGTGCAGTGAGGTGGGAATGACAGCATTATTATTGAGTTTGCTTTTGCTTTCTCAACTACGTTTATGTCTATATGTGACGAGTGGTTGTCAAGTAATAATAACACCGGTTCTTCTGAAGTGGGTTTTGTGAACTTGATAAAGTGGTCCATGTATGTGAGGAATTCAGTGGAAGTCATCCAACCTGATTTATTCCCAGCTCCAATAGACTCAGAGGGGCCATCTCGTAAAAACAAGTCTTTGTATTTTAAACGGGGAAACACAAACATTGGCGGAATTGTGTTTCCCGCAGCACTTGCTGCTAGCTCCACGGTAACTAAAGTCCCACGCTCAGCTGACACTATAGCACCGACCTGCTTTATACCTTTTTGAGCCACTATCTTCTTTGGCTTCAATACTGTTGTGACTCCAGTCTCGTCCAGGTTCCAGATTCTGGAAGGTGCTAACTTATATTTGAGTAGAATGTCGCCGAGCTTAGTGAAGAAATCATTCACATTATGTTTGTTGAACGCAGATGCACGCCCTGCACTAGTCGCCTCTGGTGTTCGTATCGACAATATTGGGTTCCTCTTTATGAATCCAGCGAACCAGTCGACCCCTGCTTGTCGATTCTTGTGCCACGTAGCGGGAATGTTTTCCATAGAAAATTTCACTGCACATTCATACGCGAGTTTTCGCACCTCTCCTGGTAGCAGACCGAAGTATATTGACGAACACTTTAAAATGTACCTCACTAACTCTTTTTCCTGTTCCGTGGTAAAAATTAACCTGCTTTTATAACCTACGGTGGGATCTTTATGGGCTTTAATTTTTGTAACAAATCGGTGTAACGTCATGTGGCAAATTTCCAGTTCTCTAGCCACTGTTTTAATTTTTCTTCCCTCTTTTATTACAGCATTTGCAGCTTGACGCATTAATGTTTCGGAGGTTTTCCCTCTATCCGTTTTTCGTTTGTAGGTACGCATCCTAAAACAATAAAATTACCGTAAAAGTTATTGAAAACATTTAAGGTTAAATTGGGGTAAGTTGTTCCGGGGAACAACCAGCCCCTTCGAGAGGGAACTTGTAGCCCCAAATTACGATATTATGTTAAAACTCTCATACTAGGAAATGAAGCAAATCAATTAAAAAAACAATCAAACATTAAGATACCTGATTAATGCCACTACACAATAGAAAAGTTACACATGAATCGGTCAATAATAAATAAAAATAGACCAAAAAGTTTAAATACGAAAATATTTACTCACGTGGTGTTTTATAGCACGGTGCGCACAGCCGCTCGTTCGCTGCCCGCGTAGCAACTAAGATGGCCGCCAGCACGGCGGCTGACCTGATGCACAAGCGACGCACTTCACGTGTATTGCTATCTCTTTTCTTTAAAAAGTTATTACTGTCGGAACAACTTACCCCGGGAACTTCCAGCCCCGGGCTCCCCTAGTATCTACTTGTGTACTGCGCTATCATTATGATAGATTCTTTATTTATTGATATTGTTTATTAAGTCAATACAGTAGTTTATCTATTACAGTTTTTGCAAAAAACAATAATTATCACTCAGATATCACCTTAGTGCAATAAAACCTAGTCTCCTCGTACTTTGGTATCACTATTGGCCAGTTATAGAAAGGTTATTAACATAAAGCAGAATTTAGGGTAATGGCAGGACTCGAATCTGCAACTTCAGCATTCCGTGTTTTGGCGGAACTGAGGTTGCTTGGTTTTTGTTGTTGTTGTCATTACATAGCATTTAAATTTAATGATTTGAATTTTAAACATTAAAAAATTTAAACTCGAAAGAAGTTTCGGATACAAAAGTGAGATTATTTCGTGTGTACCTACTTTACTCATTAGGAATTGATTAATTTACTATGAAGGGATTAGGGGAAGAACGAGATTAGTTAACATAATAAGTTTATACAGTCACCACCGACGGGAACGATCTCTGTAGTACCTACTGTTTGAAAAAACTATTTGATAAAGCCAAGATACAGTAAAACATTTGACTAGAATTACCTGTCACCGTTTCCTCTTTAGTTTGTTTTTAAATTTTATTGAATTTTTTTATTAAAAAGTCTATGATGTAGAATCAAATTTTATGGACTTTTTTAAAAAAGGCTATGATGTCCTTCTTATCTCGGGACTTCAAAACAATAGCGTTACGCCTTACATGGTGCGAGTACATTGACTACTGGACTCTTCCTTGTCATGTAGGGAGCCACAGTAACCCCGCAATGTAACCTAACTGACCTCGCCAACTCAAACATGTGTGACCTAGGCATTTGAATAATCTAAACAGTACAAAACATTCTAGAAATCGTAGATATTTCGAGCATCATAGTCACTTAGTATAGATCATATAAATAAACACATTACAAGTTCTTGGTTATTTTTTTCTTTTACGGCCCAAAATGACCGCTCAGGTTTCATTTACCCTCCAGTGCGACCCTTATAAGATTAATTAAATAGGTACAGCCGCATTGCGTGTTTTGATGCCTTTTACTTTGGCGGTCATATAAAGGCCGACAACGTACTAAAAATAGACATTTTAAAATTAGTACTGATCAAGAAATAATATTCCACATAAACCAAGCAACAGAAATAATCCATGTATTTATAATAGTGTATTTAGATAACTTGTGGTTGATAACGTTGAGTAGGTAACGTTTTACGTATGGCACATCCACAGCTCGCAGATATATTCTGTTATTTAGCTATAGATGTCGTTCCGGCTGTCAGCTTATTGTGTTGATTGATGATAGAATACCATGGAAATATATCTATTTAGATGAATGGAATATTATCTCAAACACAAAGGGCTTAGTTTTATAAAGAAAGATACGTTAAGTATACCCGTGGTCGGGTCGTGTGTCAAAAATTGTAAACTGACTACTTACTTTGAATCGATATTAACATTATAAAATCCAGCCCGAGTGTTCTAAGAAATGTGAACTTTGTGATATCCCTGTTATAAAACTGAAAATGTTAATAATGACTTTAATGGGTTTGAAAATAAACACTCTTAATAAACAACTACTGTGTTGCAAAATAATTGTTTTTTTTCCCTCCCTTAAGGTAATGTTATAAGAATATTGGATTCGTTGTGTCGATGCGTTATTTACGCACCGAGAATTCCAGGCACCCCGTTTTATTAAGATGAGAAAAAATTTAAACAATGCTGGTAAGTTTTTTTGCGAAAGCGCCACAAAATATACATAAATAACCTTTTTCAAATAGATTACGCTGAAACAACATGATTTGTTTGTAATTTATCTTTGTTAGCATTTCTAGTTTATTTTAAAATAGAATTTTTGCTAAAAAAAACTTACCAAGATTATTTACAACATTTTTCATCTTGAAATAAAAAACCGGCCAAGTGCGAGTCGGATTCGCGTACGAATGATTCCGTACCATTATTTTTGATCTGTTTTTTAGTATTTGTTGTTATAGCGGCAACAGAAATACATCAACTATCACGGTTCATGAGATACAGCCTGGTGACAGACAGACGGACAGCGGAGTCTAAGTAATAGGGACCCGTTATACCTTTTGGGTACGGAACCCTAAAAAGGAGGTAAATGTAGCGTACAAAGAGTGACCGCTGAACTTTTGCCAGCGTAATTCGAGCAGATGTGGCTAAAGATAGGTAAATGAAAGGATGAGGCCGGACGCGGCGGACCCGGGGCGCAGAGCGCGAGCAGGTAGGCGCCTGTAATTTGAAGGCAGATGCTCCGACACGTGCGGCCGAGCGCAGTTAAAAAATAACCGCTGAGTCGTACCCGGCACAGTTCTCACCGTAGATAAGAGTATAACAGGTACCTAACCTACTTCTAACTCTGGTAGTAAGTACTGTGAACTCTGCTGACCGAACTGCGCGAAAATCCGTGGCGAAAATACAATATTCATACACCACCAACCTGCGGCCCTAACATGACAGCCCAGGTTTAGTTTAACCCCTCCCTGTGTCTCTCTAACTAGTGTCATAAGAAAGAGACGCAGATAGAGATAAACTGAACTTGGCCAGTCATGTTAAGGCCACTGAGTTAGATACAGTAGTGACAGATTTGGACCCCAATTCTCGGTTCATGCGAGATGCATCTCACGTGCGAGATACGTCAGAAAATGTCAGATTTCCAAGGGATTTGACAGTTTTAATGCGAAAAGAATCTCGCATATACCGAGAATCGCCCACTGTTTACTTACGAAGTCGCACCCCTCTATGTTAAACTTATCTGAAGAGTTCTCTTAGCAGCAACGGCGAGCTCGACGCTGGTGCAGCACGTTGTCTTGTTCTGGCGCGCGTACTCGAGTGAGCGAGACAGGGCGATGCCTCGACGTCGAGTAACTCGCTAATGCGCTTAGAAAATAACAGTGCCGTACTTAATGTATAATAATTTTAGTGGACGGGCTAGACATCGTAGCTGAATTAGGTTTAAGCGGACGAGGTCATTGATTACCACTCTGTTAGAGTCTTTACAACAGTGTTTTAGGTTTTTCGTGTACAGCAAGCGGACCTTGCATTTTTTACTAGGTTTATTATTTACTACCCTTTGCTCGCAACTTCGTATGCGTGGAATTTGGAAGTACCTACCTAACTCGGTTTCTAGAAAGCGTATCAAAAAGTAACATGCACCATATTTTAAATGAGACCTCCAATACAACTGAAAGCTGCATCCAATTCGTGCATTTTTTTGCGTGATGCGCGTACAAACACACTGACTGACATACAGTTAAAAATTCTAAAGGTATTTGTTTTTGCTTCTATTGCTTTTATAAAGACCCCTCATACTATTTTTTTTTCTTAATATGTATTTCTTATGTATAGACGCCGGCCAGTTACGTAAAATTTTATTATACTTAGGGATGTGTTATGTGATGTATGTGTGTACAGTCAACCAAATTGATTCAAAGGCCACCGTACAACCTTTTCACAATAAACGTCATAATAAGTTCTGACTAATAGTCATGATATCTTAGCGATGACACATTGCGACAACGTTCTACAGCGGCCAATCAAATTGGTTGACTGTATTTATGTTATCTTAAGTAATTAAAAAAAAATAGATACCGCGTTCCTATTTCTATTCGAACTACGGATCGTTTTACTGGCTAGTCGTCAAAATATGATTCTAGAGGAATCGACAAACGTCCTGCCCGGAAAAGCAGCACCACATTCATGGTGATACACGGACAGCAGTGCCACCTAACGGGTCCGATTGTATTTTTCCCAACCACCCAGTGGCCCTAACATGACTGGCCAAGTTTAGTTTATCTCTATCTGCGTCCCTTTCTTATGACACTAGTTAAACAGAGACACAGGGAGGGGTTAAGCTAAACCTGGGCTGTCATGTTAGGGCCGCAGGAACCCATTTAAATATACACACAAAATTTCATACGAATCGGTTCAGCCGTTTAGGAGGAATTAGGTGACAAACACATGCACAGAAGAATTATTTATATTAAGATCTCTAAAGTCTAGTATTGCCTGCTTATAAGAGGCAAAGTTAAGCGCGATTAAGTTTGCAACTGCCGATGTAGCCAATAAATAAGTTCAATTATCCGACCAAACAATTAATTTCGCAATTGCATAGGAAACGGCCAATTTAAAGGCGCGTACACGTCCTCGAAACTTGCAATGATAACAAAGGAGTGGCGAGTGTGTGAAGGCAGAGGCTAACGCTCGGAGCGCAAAACAAAACAAAAGGCCCGTTTGACCGCGGCGAATAAACGCGGTCATTACGGCCCAAGGTGCGCGGCAGCTGGGGCCACACCTGCCATCTTTTAACATTTCTTTGAGTTTTTTTCGCATCGAAGTTATTGGCCTATTTTTTATGGCGCAAGCTGTGGGACAGCTGACGCCCGCATACCTCCAGCCTTTGTTGCTCAGCGTCTTGCTAGGCCAACAAGGGCGGCAAGGATAACGCAGCTGTCTAAGATTGAAAGGTTTGAGCCGGGTGCCCGCAACACGTGACTATCTATAAAATTTTTTCTATTGCGTTGGACTTTATTATTTTTTAATCTCCTATATTTATAAAGGATGTTGTGAAATGCGCTCGTACTTTTGTCGCTAGGGTCTATTCGTTGTGTTTTGTTTCTTGCAGTAAATTTTAACAAACCCAATTCAGGTATGTTATAAAATTGTGAACCACACAAAGATCTATCTGATCCACTTTTGCACCTTATTGCATTGAAATAAGGAGTGAGATGCCTATGTAAGTATTAAAGAGGTACTATTAAAAAAACCAGCAGTGTGCGAGTCGAACTCGCGCACCGAGAGTCTGTATATGTGTGTAATGTGTCTAAAAATTCTTTAAAATATTCGAGAAAAGCGAATAAATTTGAAGTTTTATAACAGTCCTCTAGACAACTTAATCTTAGCTATTAAAATTAACCTAACCTAACTAAAGTTACAAAACATTCCATCTTTCTAATCGCAGGTACTAGATCTACCTACTGTTCTTACTGTTACAAAAAACTTAAGTATCAACTATACGTGCAGTGTTGCAATTAAGAGACTTTGTCGCCAGGTCTGACGGTTTTTGGGGCTACGTTAGCCAATACTTTTGCAAATATCTCATTCATTTAGCCATTATTTTATGACCAGTGTTTTATATAAATTTAGCGATATTTGAGCAAAATTTTACATGACCTGGGTTTTTAATGTAAGATGGAGGCAAAAGAGCGGGCCGATTACCTATGTGAAGTGATCACCGCCCTTGGGCAACAGGAACCCCAATAGAGTCGCTTATCCGTTGCCCTTTTATTGAAGGCTCCAATGTCAAACTTATTTAGAAACACCACTGAGGGGTTGATTCCACAACTTTACTGTATGAGGCAAGAAATGTCGAAGGAAACATAGTGTCTATCTTCGACATTTCTAGCGACTTTAAAAACAAACTGGGACAAATTACGTTGCTACTCCGCGAAATTAAATTTATTTAATGTATATATTTATCTAGATAATATGTAATTTATTTATTTATTCCAGTTTGTTGATATGGGCCTTAGCAAAAAACGCCTGATTCTGTTATCTATAGTCTGTTTTTTTAACCCCTAGACTAAATTTACTTTTAATCTCATAAATTTTTTGACTTCTCCCATATTTTTGTATTCTCCCGGAATAAAAAAAAACAGACTTCAGCGACTTTTACTAAACTAAGCTGGCAACATTACGGTCCCTCATTCGCAACGGAAACTCAGGTTCAAGGCTGTTTGGTCCTCGCCACCTGTCAAACCCGTCGACTGCAATTAGCGATAATGACGCATGTGCGTCTACTTACGAGAAGGGGAGACGCGACCAAATTAGGGATACTATACTAGGTCCGTTGCGATTTGAACTTGAATTTGATGTGATCGGCGTTTATAAAGTAGTAGTAGAGCAGTTAGAGTCAGTTGCTGGTTGCACTGCGAATGGGCCGGCTCGGGTAGTACACATACGGCGAGTAAGAGATCCGGAGGCTCACCATCTAAAGGCGGGCAACGGATCAGCGATGCTCTTAGGGTTGCTAGTTTCCATGGGTGGCGGTGATCAAATTGTCAAAATGAAAAATTTCCCGAACTTCCCCATCCCCTAAACATACTAAAATAGGTATATAAGTATAAGTAAATACAGGTAGGTACAAATATATATAATTCGTCATACAAAAGTTTTCCCTTGCGGAAATCAAACCCACATCCTCCTACTATAAACGAAAAAGTAAGTGTGTCTGTTTGCTGGGCTCGTCTATACGGCTTACTGTTGAAACAGTTTTGATCAAATCTTCTTTAGTCTTTTAGTTAGGGCACGGGCATGAACCACTAACACACACTAACTACAACTTAACTGAGAGCCGGGACGAAGATGGTATGCGGGGGATACCTCTCATACGTACCCCGGCTTCAAATAACTTGTCCCCTACCAACCTATAGGTTGAAAGTCTCTCCGGTCGTCCACATATATGTATGCATGGATCCATATTTCACTGAATAGAGCAAGTAGCTGTTGCCTGTTGTTGTTTGTTTGAACATAAGTACATGTTCGTTAGTATTTCCTACTCAGTTCCTATCCTATCCTATCGGTCTAATCTAAAAGGTATAATCGTCCTATTATTATTAGCCTAGGTTTAATCCATACCTCCCTGGGTCTTTGTTAAACTAGTGTCATATTTTATTATTATAAGAACACCTTAATTGACCCTTTGCCCAGCAAATAAAAAAATATTCCTTAAAAATATTACTAAACTTGGCCGGTCATGTTAGGTTCCCCTTGTCTTATGTCTGAAGAAACATGGAAAACGATTTCTCCTACAAACTAAAGCACAGCTCTTAGATTCAAAAGAGATGTTACAACAAACTGTTAAAAACATCACGATTTTTATTCGCGTTTATATATAAAGTGCTGATTATATACAAGTATTTACCCTCGTGACTCCTGCTATTAATAAATAAGATATTTTTTTCCAGTCGTTTTCCATTCGTTTATTAACTTATTCTACTCGCTAACAAGAACCGCCACGTTACTCCCAAATAGGAGATTTGTGGAAAAAACGCAATTTCCTGCGTAATTTTACGCTGCTTAACATTACCATTTAATTTAATTCAAAGCCGACATAATCATGAGTAAAATGTCGTTTCATTTCTTTTTAAAACACGTTCGTTTATAAATCATTGGCGATTACGTGATGCTAGGAATAGGGGAGCCCCGTGGATCGATGGTGCAGACCGGCAGAGAAGCACCCTCGGGGAAACTAGGTCATGCGCCCCCATAGCGCACCCTCGCTACCAGGCTGCCAGAACTACGCAAGCGGTCGCATTGAACCAACAAGAAAGGCCCACCCATGGCCCAACCATTCAAATACGCTGAAATTATAGCTCAAACAAAATTATCGACCGCATCAACGGTTATTTATTTATGGATTTTTCGTTTTATTCTGAAGCTTTGTTATCTCTTCTCTTCCGGGTTGTACGTACTGGCGCAGGGTGAACGCCCTCTGCGGGGTTCATTATTGGTGACCTTATTGTTTTAGGATCGGACCCGGATTCATTCTGTTATGATCCGCGTCATTAAAAATCACATTTCAATTTTGTTTTTGAAGAGAAAAGTTACTTAGGTAACATGTTTATTTAGGTTGTTATGAATAGAAAATGGAAGGTGTCGAATCTAATTCGGTTTCGTAAGTTTTAGGGCGGGAAAAACAAGTTAAGGTTTAAGGTGTTGCAAGTTGTATTTATGTTCGACATGCGCTAAAAACTTTAGCAGCGAATGTTAAAAAGTTCGCTGGCTGCAATTAGTTTGTAATTAAAAAATAATTTTGTGAATTAAGTGTCTGTGGCGTTTGGTTTAAGGCACGAAATATGGCTTTACGGAAAGTGTTTGTAAAATTTTAGCTTAGAATGTTGTTTTCTACTTAAAACAAGTGAGGATTATTTTTATTTACTAATATTGTAAATGCGAATGTAATGATGATTGGATGTTTGTTCCTCACTCACGCATTAACGGCTAGACGGATTTAGATGAAATTTGCTGGGCTAGATTCAGTTTAATCTTTTTTTCTATGAAACAGGAAGGAAAACAAGCAAGTGGGTCACCTGATGGTAAGTGATCACCACCGGCTATAGACTTCCGCAACACCAAAGAGATAACAGATGCGTTGCCAACCCAGAGGGCTAAGATGGAATACCTCTTGTGCTAGTACACCGGCTGTCTTGCTCTCCACGCCGGAACACAACAGTGCAAGCACTGCTGCTTAGCGGCAGGATTAGCGAGCAAGATGATGGTAGCGATCCGGACGGACCTAGCACAAGGTCCTACCACCCACAAAAAGGTTGTAGGTACTTTGTTCAGCAGCAGAGTATGTAGCCGAACACTGAAGTGTGTAGGTCTTTTTGACCTGTTGAACTTTCAGATACTCGTATAGCTGATTGTATAAGTTTTATCGGCCTATTGGCACATCTCAGTGCGTACTAGCTGTTCCTGTGGCTCTTACATATCACATATGTAATTTTTATTTGACGACTAGCAGACGCCCGCGACTTCGTTCGCTTGGAATTAGTAGCCTATGTCCGTCAGAGATAGTGCAGCTTCCTATATCTAAACGAACGTTTGAAATCGGTTCAGTAGTTCCAGAGATTACCCCTTACATACAAATAAACAAAGTTTACTTCTTTTGGTATTATATGAGAGTAGATTATTATATTAGTGTAGATTAGTGTACATAGACGAATAAATCTGATAATGACCCCAATTTTTTTTTTTTTATTAGGTCCACAAAACAGAAAGTAATCGATTTAAATACATAATATACACACAGAGCTTAAGTACTAGATTACATTCCACAATTATGTGAACACAGCATGATAATCAGAAACATCTGCAAGTAAATACAAACAAAAATTTTACAGTTAAACAAAACAACGTATTACAGGTAAAAGCATGCGGGAGCTACTACAATGCACCACTTACGGTAGGCACTTAAGTGAAAAAAAAGAATAACCTAATTAAACTAAACTAATCAATGACGATGCTCCTCACCTGGTTTACGAAAACACTGAACTTACAGCCGAAGATGTCCATTTCAGCATGGCATTTAGCTATTTCATTAAATTCTTGCGTTCATTGAGATAGTTTTAACATAAAACTACCCTGAGACTCGGACATTAATAAAACGGATTCGGGAAACGGGCTCACGTATTTTTAAGTCACACATACATGTGAACATGTCGGGCATTTCTCGACTTAAAAATACGTGAGTGATCCGTTTAATTAATATATCATCGAGATATGGCCAAAAATGACACATTTCATAGAGATCGAGCTCTTTTTGACATGTCTCTAATGTGGCTCTACATTTCTGATCCTTGCCCTATTCATTGTTTTGATAAAGCTTCTATACACGGCCTACTCAGCCATGGAGCATCTCCATACATTATGTGCCGCTTCCGCTAACACCGAGGTGTTTAATTGTATTACTCGCGTGTCATAGTGCCCTGGTACATGGGGTCGAGAGGGTCCGTAATGGGGTCGAGGACTTTCACACCCCCGCTGCATTAGGCGCCTAACTAACCAAGGTGAACTAGGCTTAAATTTGTATAGGAAACATTGGAAAGTTCAAAATATCATCGCAACAAGTTAAGGGGTACATTGTAACGTGTTTATGGCGTTTGTATGGTATCTTAAATAGATATGGCATTTTAAATAGTTGATGGGATAAAGCCGAGCTTAAAATCGGCGAACGAAGATATAAGAGTTTGTTCATGTGCCTTACATGCCTTACATGCAGCAAGTGCTTTGTGGAGTGAGCTAGTTTTTTCGAGTTCATGTCTGTTTATCTGTATGACACTAAGTAAAACTTTTGTACAGTCGACGGCAAAGAAATTTTTATACAGTCACAGCTATTTATTAACATTAACAAAATATCTTTCCTCTGAAGCATTCGCTGAATCCAGGGATGGCTGGATTACCATGGGCGACGGAGATCTCTTTTCATCTGTGCACCTAGCACGATCGTTCTGGATACGCGTTAACTAGCATGTAACCCAACCAACTCACTAGTCGGTTGGGTTTAGTTCGAAAGAGACACGTAGCATTAACGCGTGTCGAGAACTTTCGTGTTTCGTGCAGGTGATCCGAATACTCTTTTTTTACAAAATAAACTAGCTTCTGCCCGCGGCTTCGCCCGCGTGGCCTACAGAAAACAAATGGCTTTTTTTAGAATCAAAAAACTCATGTGCTCTCACTCCCTCTCATATTTTCACCGCCAGTTTTACTCCCTTACAATGTAAAAATCCAAATACCCTAAAACAAACAAACATTTTGAAGTTCCTATTTTTGAATAAACCAATACCTCCCCTCGATACAAAGTTTCACCCCCGTTTCCCACCCCTGAAATTCGATAGTCGTAAAACCCTGAAACACATAATTATTTATTTATGATAAGTATCTAAAATTCAAAATTTCAAGTTCCTATTAAAAACCCGATACCTCCATACAAACTTACTTTATCCCCCTTTTCACCCCTTCAAGGGTGGAATTATCAAAAACACTGAGACCCGTATAAATTTTTTTTTACCTACGCCTAACAACAAAATTTCAAGATCCTAACTTCAAAACTGACAGACTTTCGTACAAACTTTCATCCCCTAATTTACCCCCTTGGGGGTGGAATTTTCAAAAATCCTATCTTAGTGGATGCCTACACTATATAAGGTATCTATGTACAAAATTTCAAGTCTCTAGGTCCAGCGGTTTGGGCTGTGCGCTGAAATATCAGTCAGTCAGTCAGGACTTTGAATTTTATAGATATAGATAAATAATAGAATACCTAAAAATTGCTTAGCGCGACCTCGAACTAGATGTAGTTCAGTCTTCTGGCTGATACAAAATGTATTCGTGCCGCAACGCGTTTAGTATTGGGGTTTCGATTGAAGGTACCCTACTATCAGATGTAATGAGAGTGGTATGTAGTATTTTGTAATTAAATATCTTGTAATTGTAAGTTGACCAGAGTAATTTGTTTTCAGCCATACGATAAATAAATTAAATATCTAAAGAAACTCTCAATCATTTGATTAACCCTGGCCTAAAATAGTCTTCCATAATTTCAAACAATGAATTACCTGAATAACCTGCGAAGTCTAACCCCCTTATTCATATAAAGTTAACAATCTTTTAAAGCTACCAAATGTTTTGTCCCTTTCATTTGAAGGTAAACGTCACAATGACAGATAAAGACATAAAACATGTTAACTAACAAACGTTTACGAAGCGTTTATGAATAAGGGGGTAAATAGCAAAAATGTTAATAAACATACAAAGATGACGATGAAGATAATAATGTATCCTGTGACCCTTACATGACCGACCCAGGTTTAATTTATCCCTCCCTGCGTCTCTGCCAAACTAGCGTCATAAGAAAGGGACGCCCATAGAGTTAAACTCAGATAAATAAACTTAGCCGACCATGTTAAGGCCACTGTAGAATCAAAAATTGTTGATATAATTCGTGTTTCTTTCATTTACTGTTATCCTGTGTTTCTGTGGTCAATAATATAACAGTAGTCTGACTTACGTGTTTTTCGACAGGTTATGAGCCCAGTCCTTTTTAAATTGTGAAAAACATAAACTGATTCTAGGGATTGGTTTATTAACTTTGTAGTGGTATACATAAAACAATGATTTTGATAAAAAAGCGGTGAATAAATAGGCTTAAAAATACAATGGCGGCATACGGTGTTCTCCCCCGGAATAGACTGGCGACTGTGCATAAATTATGGACGACTTTTAAAAGGTTGCAGCTAGGGTTACCAGATGAAAAACTAAAAAGTCCTGACATTTTGCCAGGTGCCTCTCTCTTCGCATTACTGCTATACTTCGTTTTACATTGGTCACACATTTCTCTTAAAGTTTTAGCGCATAATAATCTTCTCCTCTGTCATAAATGATAACTTGTAATCATTACGATTATCAAAGTTTAGATGAGCATAATTTAAAATTGCATATATTTTGGTTACATTTTTAGTTAAGCGACATAGATCAAAACCAGTATGACGAAATGAATATTATAAAAAAATTATGCATACAATTTGATGATTTTTCATTATTTTGCATCCTGATGATTATGACGTAAGTCATTATGCGAGTTGTAAATATTAATTCAAAATATATTCCACGAAAGATAAGAAGAACACCTGGTAACCCGTTGTAACAATTGGACTCACCTTGGCGAGTCGTTGTCCCTTCGGTCTTCGGCCATCGATTCAGCGGCCTCGAACTGGTTCTAGTGCAATCACTCGGCCGGTATATCCATATAAAGCTCATGCAAAATGCAGCCGTCCTTCAATATGTACTTTAGAACTCACTGTCTGCTATATGACTGTGTGCTTATCCTGAGAGTTTTGTGGGCTACAGCCGATCTTAGAGAGTTCGCTACGTCGCGCGAGTTCACTGCAAGAAGCAGATTTGTTACACGTAACCAAAGTTTTGTTTACCTATTAATACTTACATAAAAAAGTGACTACCGAACTATTTGTTACATCTTACCTAACACTTGATTTGTAAGTAAATCATCAAATGTTTTTTAGCGAATAATTTTGATAATTTAAACGAACTTGGATTACAATTATTCAAAATCACGAGTAACCAAAGTAGTTCGGTTGTCCCTTTTTTTCAGTGTTAGTGACGCTCTCATACTATTTTTCTACAGGCAGGCACCCGCTCCGTGCACCCGCCCTGTGCGCCCGCGCGACTTAGCGGAGGTCCTTACTCGTAGATAGTCACCCACGTGATCAACTGTCTAATTTACCTCGACGTTTCGGCCATGTTGCAATTCGGCTGTTGAATATCCACGAAACGTCCCAGTAAATTGACAATGATTTTATAGCGTTAAAGTCCCGTTAACGTATTAGATAATTAAGTTAGGTATGATCAAAAACATTAAATGATCAAAATTATTAGGGATGTGAAATAACAATAAGCATCAAGAAAAATGAATAGTATTAAAACATTATTGAAAAGCTGTCTAAAACCATGCAGCCGATTTTAATAATAATAACAAATAACATCCCCCTTATGGCCTGGGGGGTTATAAAGGACAGAGAGCTTGACACCTGGAGATGGATAGAGGCTACTTTTTATCCCGGTTTAAGGCAAGGTTTCCATGATTAGGGGAAAACCCGGGTGATTGCGTTTGTGTTACTTACTTACTTGCCCTATTGTATATGTGTTACATACCTACTAACAAAAGAAGATAATAATATCACAGTATAGATATAACCAGTAAGGAATCTACGTACAAACGCTCGGAACCGACGCACGCACACAGACGCACGCTCAACACGGCCGCTAAGGCTGCTAACGCGACTGACGGCCGCCTTAGCAGCCTTAGCGGCCGTGTTGAGCGTGCGTCTGTGTGCGTGCGTTGGTTCCGAGCGTTTGTACGTAGATTCCTTACTGGTTATATCTATACTGTGATAATATGTTTTGAAGCCTTTAATAAAGCGATATTATTGCCGCCTTCTGACCACAGGCATAAATACAATGAGTTCCTATGAATAGATGTTTTTGTCAGTGTGAATTCAATGCTAATTACAAGCTTTTTAACTATAAGTCGTGTACTGTCGTGACTGTATTTAGTTTCTTTCTTTGTATCTAGTTTGTATCTGTTTAACTTTCCGACCACAGAAAGCTGCAACAAAAAAGGCCGTTTAAAAAGGCAATTTTTAACAAAAGCTTATTTAAATGAATTTTGATTTTGAATCGGTAAAATGGAAAACGTTAGATTTATTTTAAAAAGCTCTACAAATTTTCTCTGGTACTAGGTTACTATAAGTTACGAAGCTATCGTCTCCCTCGATCAATCACGGGGTGCTCACTGTACGTGCGTGCCGCGTCAGTACCACACCCGATCCCATCGTCGAATGGTCCTATGTTTTACTTTTAATGTGTTTAATTTTGAACTTTGTCGGAAAAAGTTAAAGTTAGATTTTGGTGTCCTAAAATAAAACATAGAATGTTGTAAGAACTGCTTTACAGCATTTTTAAACTTAGTCGTTGGAGTTGACTGTACTTACACTGTATCGATCAAACAAGCTCTACTTACAAGGGTTGAATTTAATGACAAGTATAAATAGGGTATTCTTTACGATGTCACACCGAAAGTTTAACCCAAATGATTCACGAAAGTTACTCGTACGTACTATGGAGGAATAGGTATATTGGTAGGGTGTCTGATACCACCACCTCCAAATTTATACTGATTACAAATTTGTTAAATGTTCTACTTATGATAAATATACACTATACATGACACAGTCAATTTAAAAAAAAATCGCTGAAATATTATGACAATCTATCTTCTATAAAAATAAAAATGAATTGTTGTTCGTTAGTCTGATTAAAACTCGAGAACGGCTGGGCCGATTGAGCTGATTTTGGTTTTAAAATGTTTGTCGTAGTCCAGGGTAGGTCTAAACGGTGAGCAAATAAGGAAAAATTGCGAGTAAGATAGAGTAAGACTCTAAATATGCCTCCAATAATTAGGCGGTACGAAGTTCGCCGGGTCAGCTAGTGAAAAATAATTGTGACATTTAGTGTGAAAAGGTCCTAACAGTGGCCCAGGCCCCTAATTTTGGC
The DNA here is from genome assembly GCA_963691745.1 of Ditula angustiorana. NCBI lineage: Eukaryota > Metazoa > Arthropoda > Insecta > Lepidoptera > Tortricidae > Ditula > Ditula angustiorana. The sequence goes on along the minus strand of OY829486.1, from coordinate 2,365,008 downwards.
CTTCATCGAGATTCATCTCACACTCAAGATATGGCATAAAATGACACATTTTAAAGGGATCTGATTTTGAAATACCTCTAATGTGACTCCATTTCTAGTGGCGCGAAAAATGCCCCGCAGAATTCAGATTGGTTGACTGTAGGTACACCTAGGTAGTAAATAGGTATTTTATAAATCTTCTGCCAATAATTATAATAGATAAACAAACACTCGGTCGGAAGCAAAATAAAGATATGGGCGTTCCCTTTTTTCCTAAACAGGCTGAAACCTGGCCAGCTGTTGGTTTTACTAATTTCGGAGGTGGTGTTGATCTATTAAATTTGCATTTACACTTGTATTTCTTAGGTTATGGCCACACCGGCGGCAGCGCGCAGAGCTTCTCTTCGTCACTATACAGGCACGTAGCGTGCGGTACCATTATCGTTTCAGCTATAGTAGTACACTAACTAGAGTTTACACCGTCCCTCTCGCACACGCTGGTTGGTTAGAAAGGGATATATATGCTATAAGTTAGCAATAAAAGCTAGCGTTCCAGGCCTCTGGATACCTACACCCAGTGTTGCCAGATCCAATTTAAAAAATCTTTAGGTCAATGCTGCAAAGTCCGTAAATATGTGTCCTTCAAAGAAAAACTTCGATAAAAATACGTTTTCCTTATAAATTTAATTAATAAAAAATCTGCACAGGAGGGCAATTTACATAAAAAACTGGTTATTTTTAATCCGCACTCTTTCACGAATATCACGAACAACTACCCTGCATCTTAATAATTTTTTCGTTCAAAATGGCATGTGATCTAAACGTCAGCGTTAAAAGCGATTATCGCTTAGCGTGCTTCTTCCGATGTGGCTTAAGCCTTAAATTCCCTGTTTGGAGATATACATTCTCCGACGGTACCCGGCCAGCAGGTGTGCACAGAAGTATCGATATTGATCTCTAGGGAACGTTTGAAGGCGCATCCGCGAAAGTTTACAAAGCAAACGTTGAGTGGTCGGCCCTTTGAACAGCGATAGATTGCAACTCTACAACAAGACTGGCGGACAATGAAAGCTACGCTGTAGTTAAGCTAACGACTTTGTTACTATTTATAATAACAATAAGAAACAGTAAAGCTGCGGGATTGCCTAGTCGCAAAATATAACATTCAGCGGTCCTAACATGACGGCCTAAGTTTAGTTGGACCGTTTGCGTCTCTGTTTTACTAGTGTCATAAGAAGGGACGTGTGTAGAGTCAGTTTTCCGTTAATCTAGAGGTCGGGCTGCAATATCTAAATTCAGCGCAAAATGGTACATGGCCATCCTATATGAAATACTATTATGAGCCTTCAAACTTCTTCTCAGATCGCCTATCTCCAAGTACGGCACAGGCACACTAAATCAAATATTAGTCGTCTGCCGCACCCACACAGGCGCAGGCGTGCGTGTGCGCGCCCGATGCACCGCGGTGACTCACGGCGCGGGCCGTTCTATTAACGTGATTGGTCGATCAATGGATCCGAAGGCTTGGCTTTTGTGCTGTGATTTAAAGGTGAAAATGAAAATGATGTTTGTGATGAATGTTTTACATGTCTGAAACTACTAGCGCTTCGGAAAATGGAAGTTTCTTTTGAAGCCCCAAGAAACTCAGCAGTTTATCTTTTTTTTTTATTCTCTTTTTAAAACAATGGTGTTATTGTGGATCACATTTTGCGTAGACGCTTTGCTTAAGACCCCCTATGCCGCCTGTCACGAGAGAGATAAACCTAACAACGTCTGCGCATGCCAATAGAGACGGGGACACTTCGTGTGTGGATGCAGGGACGATCAAATAATAAATGTTATTGTTTTTTACAAGAAAACTACAATCTTAAAACAGCTGAAATTTTAATTTTGAGAACTTATAATTACCTAACTATTAAATAACTGTGGCTGAATGACAATTATGCAAAAAAAAATCTATCGCACATTTTCTATTCAATCGTGTTTCCGATCTGTTTTTTATTTTTTCTTTCCGGTATGAAAAAAAATGGCAAAGTGCGAGTTGAAGTTACTCGTCACCTGAGGATTCCGTATTACCACACAATAACCACTGTCAAATACATATATTCACAAAAACAACAAGCGAAATGAAATAAGAAACGAACCGCAAAAGTAAGCTTGTTTGGAAACAGTTTTTGATGATTTGTAAAGAACTGTCATAACTAGAAATATCTTTTTATTTTTCTTCTATTATTTGTAACTTATATAAACTGCAATTACCTATTTTAGGAATTTTCTTTTACAAACTTGGGAGATAGGGGGTTGTCTCTTTTTCGACATTTTGCATCATTATTGGGGAACTATAAGAATAAAAAACCTGCTTTAGGATGTGCAAATAAATCCCTTTCATTTGATACCCCACTTGTACTACAGTAGCGTTTATCGACTAAAAGAAACTAACAACTAAAAAACTCTGAATAAATCTTTAAAAGGATTCCATATTTCAAATCGTCAGCATTAGAAGTTTCTATAGTATACCGCCGTGGTATGAAGAGTTCTTTTTTACTATTTTGGTACATGTTTGGTTACCAAACTTTGGTACGGAACCCAAATAAATCAAAACATCCTCCCGTCTGGCTAAGTTACGTAAGTATAGACAGACAGACAGACAGATCAATTTGCGGGCCGTGTCGCCGGCTCCAGTGAAAAGCGGGAAATTAAATATTTAATACCTCTTCTTCGGAGGGGAGAACTATGGGGGCTTTATTAGCTTAATAGTCAGTATCGGTGGGTAGACATACATATGTTGGTGTCGTAAAGTCTGGAGATAAATACAGTCGGGCATCTATACAGCCAAGCTTCGAAAATATTAGAACTTGGCTCATTCAACGATCCTTTTACAACAATCTGTAACATCAAAATGATTTTTATAACACTCTATGAATACTGTAATGATTGTTGTTCTGCAATGCAAATAATAATGATTGTAACACTTAGTTTACTTGCAATTGATCAACAATAATAATAAATAAATATCTCAGGACAATTCACACCAATTGACCTAGTCCCAAGCTATGTAAACCTTGTGTTATGGGTACTAGACACCGGATATTCATACCTTAATAGATAGATACATACTTAAATACATATAACATCCAAGACTCGGGTACAAATATTCATATTCATCATACAAACATAACATTTGCCCTTCCCGGAAATCGAACCCGGAACCTCTAGCTTCATAGTCAGGGTCACTAACCACTAGGCTATCTGGTCGTCAATGTAAATATACTATGACTATATAGTCACAATCATTTATTACGGGTGGCTAGCATATACCAGCCTTATGTTATTATTATTATAAGCTCACGCCTGTTTCCCTTTGGGGTAGGCACAGACCACAGAACGCCATTTGCTCCAGTCCAGCCTTATGTCAACAATAACGTCCAGTTTACATAATTTCAAAAGATTGGGCAATACTGGCTGTATACACTCATCTGTTCACACTCATGATTGTAGCTTTTAAAAACTCCTCAGGAAGATTTTTCTTCAAGGGCGTCAGCGCTGCGATCGACGCCAGTACAGGCGAGTGAGACGCGCTTAGAGAATAACGTCCACGTTATTTATTTATAACGCCTATGGGGACTTTAATGATAACATTGTTTATTTAAGTCGACGGCATCGCGTTAAAGTCCCGACAGACGCTATAAATATGTGCGTATGCGAATGTTTAAAATATTTTGTTTCAGTTTATTCGTTAAGCGCATCAGCACTGAGCTCGACATCAAGGCATCCTGTGTCGCTCACTCGTATTAACTCCCTACAACATAACTGGTTCAGCGTCGAGCTCATCGCATTGCGTTTAGAAGATCACCCCCCCTGGCACAGAATAAATAAAAGTAAAATTTGGTACAGAAATAGGTGTTTCGGTACAGGTAGCGTCCTAATATACGCCTCTCTGTCCATCGTATAACGCGTATTCATTCGCATGCGCAGCAACTGAATTGCGCAGGCGCCAGTGCAGTGGTGTTCCAATATTCTTGTAGCTCCGCGAAGTAAGCCTGCCCCAGGGTAGGTTCGGGTGACATCGATTCGTCTATTCGAGAGTCGAATGCTTTTTTGAGGCGATTTTCGGAACGAAAAACTTAACTAAAAAAAATGAGTTTAGAATCACACCCCAAGAACATGTATAATATATAGATATGTATGTGTACATCCAGGGTATTAAAGTACCTACGTGGTACGATTTATACTCATTAGTTCGCAATTTGTCTTCAGCGTGTGGTGCCAAAGTTTGAGAGACGTGTCCCGGTTGAGAGATTGTCTCAAATGTGTGGATGAATTAAGTGACGATCTAAACTAAGAGGGAGCTAGGTGCTTGTCATTTTACTCTTTATTTTCAAGGAAAATGTATAAAAACAATTGAATCCAGGAGGTAATGGACTTTTTGTACTCAGAATATGTTTTAATGTTTTATTCGGGCACAAATGGTAGTTCTTAAACTTAGTTATAATTATAGATCACAAAAACCAATGAAACTGTCACTATTAGTTATTTCATTTACTGCGTCACACCAACAAGAGTCTATTTGACTCAGTTTCCTACAGCCACAATAAAAAATTAAGTTGAAGCAAAAAATGTTTTGAAATTACCTGCGGCTCAAGACATTTTATATTAAACAAAATGATTTTGTTGAACCACTTAAAATATAACTGAAATAAACTTTTTTAAAATCTAGGCGCCCTCGTCATATCAAATATAGTTTTTGGTTAAAATCGTTTATTATAATTTTATTGTGTAAAGTACAAAAATAACAAATATCAAAGAAAATGAAAATGAATTATGATGATAATATATTTGACATGTTATACCTGTTCTTAATTATTATTCCAACATTGTATAACTTATTATTTTCTTTATTTTGACATTTTTGAGTTTTTAACTAATCGTAATTGTTTCAGCTAGAATTATTTTTAAATTTTTATTTTATGTCCCAGTTATTTCAATAATTTATAACTAATTTAAAATAAATTAACTAAACTAACTATAATGAATTAATATTGTTACTGACGCAAAAAAAAAACAACGTAACTAACTTAATTGTAATTGCTATGCCCTACTAGGGTATCATGTACCTACTGACACTATTTTTATATCACCTGTACTTAATGAACATGATTTGCAATGAATAAATGAAATGAAATAAATGAAATGAAATGGAAAAAGCCTTTCTGTACGTAATTGCGATATCCACAGCTATTTTTTTTATAAAATACGAAGGCAAACAAGCAAGTGACTCACCTGATGGTTAGTGATCCCCACAGCCTACTATACACCTAAAGAAGCCATCCAATCAATCCTTCATGAAACGCCCTGAGCATTTGTTAAAACCACACAAATATTTCTGGCTGAGTGCGAACTTTTCTGAAGTTGTATCGTAACGTTACGTAGCCCCATTGTTTGTGGTTTGAAAACGGTTATCAAGCCATGCTGTTTCTTGTTCGTGCATCTCTTTTCTACCAGTACGGTTTGAAAGAAACGCGTATATCAATGAAACGAGCTTATGCTAGTTGTGGGGCCATATTGTGTAAGAGCGGTTACGCACCGCCTCACATCCGAGTCTAAGAATATACAATCCGAAGTAGTCGTGATTCTATTCGTTTGAGTATCCAATTTATTTAGCTTCGTTTCGCATTTTTTGGACCGTCCTTTTTTTAACTTAACTCTATATCAAGTGTTTAAGAGTGTTTAAAGATATTGCGTCCGCTTCCGTCTTGTCTATTAATGTATCTGACGCTGGCTAAACCTAAGTTGAACTAATTGGAACAAGCTACCTTACTAAGTTAACTTACTTACTTAGCAAAAAGTTATTACTTACTGTTATTTTTGAGGGTATGTTTGTAGTATGTTATTTGCTGTAAACAATTTACAGACCATGCGCTGTAAAGATGAAAGAATAAAGATTTTCCTATTACCTAATTAGTTCAAATAAATTAATTTCATACTCGAATTATCACTTTCAATGGCGAGAACCCGCTAGGTGGGGGATTTTTGTTCGGAGGGAGTTTTCGCTACAAAGGCAAAGCGAAAAACCCCGGCTAACGCGCTACAAGCGTAGCACGAAGCTTAGCGTAGCGCTGAATGTGTTAAAAAACAGGTTTTAAATTCGAACATTATGAAGTCCATACTTACTTAATGGACTTGGCAGAATAAATAACACTGGCTGGCGCGTAGCGGTGGTGTTAAAAACTTACTAGTGTCTTTTAACCTTTTAATGGAATAACATGGATGCATTTAAACGAAGTTCATCAAAAGATAGTTTGACTACTACGAGTAGGTATCCGAGATTTACTTCTGTAGGAAAATTATAGTTCGTAATTCGCTTGAAATGGTTTCTTCTTGCACTCGTAATGAAGCTTTCGTCGTTTGCTTTCGACTAACGTCGTAGCTAAGCTTCCTCTCCCGCATAAAAATAGCATATCATAGCATAGCATTTTGTGTTTGTTACAAAATATACTATTTTTATTCTTTGCACTATGTTTTGCCCCACCTTCCCAGTGACGTGCAGGTGAACCAAGTTGTGAACCAAACCCACTGATACTTATAACGCCAAGTGGTTCACAGATTGGTGGTCGCACGCGAAAGGCCGTTGTCCCCAGCGGAAGCGGAAGCAGAGTCGATGCACCCCCGCGGCTGTGTGCGTGACACGAATACACCCACCCACCCAGCCTCACATTAACACAGTTTTTCCACGCACACTGGCGCGCGCACGTACAACTCCGTACACGGCGCGGACGCACACTAAGCCAGAACATCCCCTGTGTGGGTGCCGCCGTGTGCGGATAAGGGAGGTGTGGTTACACAGGCTTTGTAGTTTGCAGGGAACTGGGCGAGTGTGCCTGTGTGCGCGAGCTACAGGATGCTCGGGTTGTTACCATCGCTTTGTTGTCGTTTGTGTCGCTGTTTTGGTTTTAATTTAGCTCTTTCTGTTGGGTAAAATTGTGTTATAGGTTTAATTAGCGTAGAGGTTTGGAATATTAAAAATAGGAAAAGGTTTTGCTTTTTTTAGCTCATGTAGCATATGTGCTTTACTGAGCATTTTTAATACAGAACACTCGATTAATAATTTTCTGAACGGTTAAATGGAGTTAACGGATGGAGTGAAAATAAATATGGACGTATAAGAGCATATGTAATACATATCTAAAGAACAGCAAGAGATCAGTGACTCTCTTGGGGTTGCAGTTTGTCAGGTGCCTCACTTGCTTGTTTACCTTCTTTTTCAATGAAAAAGATAAATGCCCGTAACTTTCGAACTCATAGGCAACTTAATTTGGTACACTAGTACAAAAAGGACGCTCCAAACTATATCAAATAACTTTTCGATCAATACATTCAGGCATTACTTAAAGGTAATCGTCCTAATTAGCTTACTAATAATTTAACTATATCCGCGTAGATTACTAAACTTTAATAAAGACACTTCTAAAACCCCACATCCTAATCTGTAAGTTGTTATAATTTTAATATACACATCTATGTGTAACAATTTCGCATTTGTAGCCCCCTGTATGCGGCCGGGGAGCGGTGCGCACGTGTCTGCCCGGGCGGGCGGGGGCCGCACCCCCGTTCACGGCCAGGGGTCGCCGACCGCGCCCGGGCTACGCCGTAACCCCGCTACGCCGCTACGGTGCTACGGTGCTACGCGCCGTGACTTCCTCGGTGTTTTAATTTTATATGTATCTTTTATTAGGTCATCGCGCGATGACGTTGACGCCGAGCTGGGAGGTTATTTTGGGTTCCGTATGCTAAATATAAAATAAGGTCACGTATGTTCCTGAATAGAGGCAGCGAACGAACCTGGATACAACTAAAATGTATGAAATTTAGCGCATATTCAAAGAAACTGGCCTGGTGCTGCTATATTTGGAGATTTAAAAACGTAGCCAAGTGCAAGAAAGGCTCGAACACCGTGAGTTCCGTTTCACTGCACAATATAATTATTCGGCTACCTATTAGGATTTATAAGATAGACGGTATAAGGTTTGGGTACCCTTTAGGTATGAAACCCTAAAAAGCAATCAGAAACATAAATATTGTTGTTTTCTACTGTATGTTAAAATAACGAAACAAAAAAAAATACACCTGTCTTTTTAAAAGGTAAAAATATCTCTAAAGTCTACCTCTAAGCCATCAAATATTGTTAAATAAAATACATCTTATGCTGCGAAATATAGAAATCGCTTTGAAATCTGTTCATCGCAGCCGAAGCTAGGTGGGCGCAGACAGACGTACGAGTATGGATTGAACCTAGCCTTGTAGTCGCTGCAGCGTCTATAATACCAGCCTAAAAAAATTGGACTTACCACTAGGCTATCTAGCCGTGACTATTATACTTTTTTAACCGACGAAACAAAACGGAGGAGGTTCTCAATTCGACCCGTGTTTTTTTATGTATGACCACGCATATTTTTTTACAGAGTGGTCCTATTTTAATCATTATTTTTTTCTAACATTTAATTAAGGCTTTAGGCCCTAAAGCCCTAAAGTTTAGGGCATTCGAGTAAAATAATATTAATACAAAAATTAATATTCTCTTCAGTGGTCAAAAGTTAACGACTACATATAAAAATTAAGTTTACTTTGAATAGGCCAAAACCAGGCACCGCACGCGCATGCGGATATAGACTAGACCAAAAATATTTATCTATAGACCCTTAACTGTCATTCACAGAATATACATTTGCGAACTTAATTGTGATTTAGACTTGTGTGACTGTCAGCTAGAGTTGGGCAAAATTTATCTATTCACGAATAACCGGGAAGATAACTAAATTATTCGTTACTTGAAATAACTAAATAATCAGTCATTCTTTGTTTTGAATTTAACTACATGAGTATTATTCTTATCTAGATAAATTAGTTGGGCTTTTAAATAAAAGATGAATGTCAGTAGTACATGTACAGACAGAAGTTGTGGGAAAAAAGTCAATAACAAAAGAGGTTTGTTATTTTCATTTAGATAATTTATAGAAATAAAAGAGTTGACGGCATATTATTTGTGATTAACTTTATCTTCAAGTAAATAAGTTTCAAATGATTTTTTTAAATAATTAAATAGACAAAAAATATTTAAATAACGCTCCACTCTGCTGTCAGCCTACATACAGTATCATTCGAAAATCAATAACCAAAACACGATCCAACGAAAGCAGCGGACTCAATCGTATTATTCAAATCAACTATACACTAGGAAGAGACCGACTGCGTACATCCAGACAACAGTAGCCGGGCTCATATATATATATATATATATATATATATATATATATATATATATATATATATATATAAAACTGACTCAACAATACACGGTCCTATGTCCCAATATAGGTCAACCAAAATTCAACCTTAGATCATCATTAAAAGATGCAAGTTTGAATCTAGTAGAAATATTAAACAATTAGCTATGGCGATAATAATGATTGCGTGATACGTTTATAGTTTGTTTAATATCGTGTGTTTATTGAAACCCATATTTTAATTTGAATGCTTCAGTGTTGCCTACAGGCCTGTAGAGTCAATCGTAGGTGTACATAACCTAGAACCACCAGAACTAGTGTAGACCTTTTTGATCTATTTTAGCGTTCAATTAAATCCGCCAGGGACTATTTCCATGTTCATGTGTTGCAGCTGAAAGGGTGGATGTTAGATAAATTACATTAACGAATAAAAGATTTTTCTGATTTTTTGATTCATGGTTGGTTCCTATATTCAAACGACGGATCGGTTTGCCCACCCACAATAAAAACTTGACACATTTTCTATGAGATATCTGTCAAACTTTGACGGCACGCAGCATTCATCTAGTAGCTCTTGAGCCGCTCTATCAGCTCCATTCGTTTGTCGTTGGTTTTAGGGACGACCTGTATACAAGCGTTTTTCAAAAATTTCACTTACCCTTTTTAAAAAAAGAGTATATTTTTCGTATTCGGATTCGTTCAGATTACCGGGATTCACTGAAAAAAATTTGTCCCAAGCTTTTCTATGGAAAAATGTTATCCAGTACGTCAGGGTTCGCTATTGTTTCCATATAAAAAAATACGTGACGTAACGGAACAAACAACATGACTTTTTTGGGTAAATCTAAATGATTCCGAGTAGGAAAAACCAAAAAAATACTCTTTCTGATTAAAAAGGTACAAAGAGTTTTTTTTAAAAACAGTTATATATCTATCGTGTAAACTAAATATCAATTTATTTGCAGCGTCATCCTTTTCTTTTTCTAATTTTCTATACAACAACAGATCAAGATATTTGTTGTATCAGTTTTCATGTGATAATCTTCAAGTATGGATTACATGGTGGACACGTAGTGGAAACATACCTTACGGCTTGGGGATGAAATATGGACGTTTCCCTCACTGACCCGACGAAGGGACTTCTCGGGTTTAACCCGTAACAAATGATCGAAATATACCTACAACATACAACAGTGCACCAAGCACGAACCTTCTCGACACGCGTTCACCCGCTACGTAACTCAGTGCGTCTTTCTCCTGTGGGGTTAGTTAGAACGAGACGCACTGAGTTACTCGTACGTAGTAGGGATTGCAAACCCGGTTATTTTGTTTAAGGAATAACTAGTTAAAACCGGTTTTTCTTCCGGGTTTGCGTTCCCTACTACGTAGCGAGTCAAAGCGTGTCAAGGTGAGTGCTAGGTGCAGAGGGGCTCACAGGGGTACTAAAAATATGTTTCATTTTAAAACGTATCCTCTAATAAATAGAATTTACTTCATGTTTAAAAAAGGGCTCGAAAATTTGTTTTGTTTTTAACAAGTAAAAAAATGTTGGAATAATGTTTATTATAAATCTGTTGTTTAGCTACTGACACCGCAATTTATAGAAATTCTTTAACATTTTTTTTGAAAATAACTTTTGATATATTTTTAAGTAAACTGGAACAGACTACCTTGTTACTCCGCCAAACTAGTGTCGTGTAACGTGCAAACGGCTGCGATACATACATGTTTCACCAGAAAGAGGTGTCATTTTATGAAAGGGAGGCATATACTACATGATAAATGTTATAAAGTACATATAGCTATCCCTTTCGATCATAGACAATTCCATGGCCCTAACAAGTCCGGCGCAGGATTCATTTAACCCCAGCGTCTCTGTCTAACTAGTGTCATAAGATATGGATGCACATAGAGATAAATTAAGCTAGGTCGGTCATGTTCCATAGGCAGATGACAAAATTTTCTATCTCATACATATGTAATATCTCTTTCTGTAGAAGAGGTTAATAGGGGAAGCAGATAGGTAGCTCGCACAAATACTGAATAGCGAGGGCCCCGCGGCTGCCGAAATATGCATTGAATTCTAAAACAGGCAAAAACTTCTGAGATGCAATGATACAAAGTTTTTTCTTGTTTATTTTCAAAGTCGTGTATGAATAGATATGTACTTACAGCCCTTAGGGGTATGGGTTTAACTTAAGGGGAAACGCGGGCGCGGCCGTTTCTCCATAGAACCACTTTCGCCTGTTTTTCCCTTGATCCTCGCTATGGTTTCTTTTATAATCTACATAATTTTGATATATGGTCGTAGTAACAGGCATAATATGTCTGTAGCTTTTGAGTTTTGTTTTATTTTCAGAAACCGAAAAGCAAAACATAGGCATGCGTGTAGTAATAACATATGAGACACGTATAATAAAATATTATAACGCTACAGCCAAAATTCAGGGAACAAATGTAGGAAAAAGAATTACAAAAAAAAATATGGAAAGAACCATCCGCATTTTCTGGTTAGATGAATGCGTATTTTACTAAAACCAAAGTTATTTGATATGAAGAAATTTTATTTAAGCTCTCACTATTTGTTAATATGTACGAGTACTTGCACCCACGTGTTCCCTTCCAGTGAACACCCCACTCCGCATTTTTCGGGAACGCGGAAGAAATCACGCTACCACGGTTATGTAACCCGGGCGGGCCGGGGGGCGCGGCGCGATCGATGCGCGGCCGTTCACCCGCCTGCAATGCGCCGCGCGCCTGCAGTGCGACCGCCTCGCTTTCATGCCGCCCTGGTACCTTCCGGGCTGCCGGGAGGCTGTGTCGACGAACCGGGAGGCTTTCCGACACTCACATACACACTTTTTGCTTTTAAATGTTAAAAGCCTTCGTGGAACCTTGTCTTCGTAAATTTGCCTTTTATTGGTAAAAGGAAATGCTTGCTATTCTTTCCGCATACATTTCGTTATATCGTCTAGAATTACGTTTGTTTTTATTTGACTTAAAAAAAAGGCAGAGGTTCCCAATTAAAATGTTTTTTCTTTAAATATGTATGTTTTTTTTTATGAAATAGGAAGGCAAACAAGCAAGTAGATCACCTCATGGTAAGTGATCACCACCACCTATAGACACCCGCAACACCAAAGAGATTGGAGATGCGTTGCCAACCTAAAGGGCTAAGGTGGAATACCTCTTGTGTCAGTAATTACACCGGCTCACCAGCTGTCTTGCTCTCTACGCCGGAACACAACAGTGCAAGTACTGCTGCTTAGCGGCAGGATTAGCGAGCAAGATGGTGGTAGCGATCCGGACGGACCTTGCACAAGGTCCTACCACCCGCACCCGTGAGATGTATGATGTATGTATGTTTAACAAAATAGAAAAAAGATTTATTTTTAATTTAATACATAGAAATATCAAAAACTAACAAACAAACGAAAAATGTAACCCATAACAAAGTCTCACTGGAATTAAAAACCATATCTGAATTTGTCAACTAGTTTTGTACATAAATGGAAACAAATAATGACGCACTTTATAAGCATAACTTCTTCGTTCTATCGTGGGTAAAAATCCAGGGACTAGCGTTTCTATGGAGAAAAGACAGCCAGACAGCATCTCCCCTTAACGAACACGTTGCGTTGCTAGGAATTAATTTGACATTTAATACGACAGCATTTCACGCTGGCTCAAGGCATAATTAATGTACGGAATTTTATTATACAGTTTAAACTTTTAACGTGGTTTGATGTACTTAGTAAGTTTTATTAATAAAAACTGACCAAGAGCATTTCAAGTTAGTGTATGGTTCCGTCAAGCCTATTTAACATTTAACTAGATTTTACTGTTGGATTTAGATCGCCTATAACTATACTTTTTCTGTTAACTACTTAACATAAGATTTTTAGAACTTGTAATGGATGTAGGTTTTATCCTGGGGTAATTAAATTACCCCAGGATGCCCCAGGATTAACAAATTTTGTTCCAGTTTGTTGATATATACCTACGCAAAATAACGCCTGACACTATCAATTAATCTTAGCATCAAACATAATGTTAAATATATATTTATCTACACACATATCATAAGTGCTCAATAACGCGTTCAAAAACCATAGAAAATGATCAGCATTATTACAACCAATGTTATTATAAGAATTTTCTTGTCTGTGGTAGTAGGTAAATCTGTTCTTTATTGGGTAGTATCTCTTAGTAGTCTGTGTTTATTGGTGATCACATTACCGATATCTCGTGAAGTTATGAATTTAAATTTGGAACAGCTGTCAAAATTCAAGTTGGTCTCTATTCTAGTATCCACAGATATTAATACAGTTATCGATACGAAACGTCAACTCAGTATGTTTCTTTAATTTAAACGCACGACATTTGATCTCGAGTGACATGACAATAGGGACTTCATTCGTTTGTCTATGGTTTAAAAAAAAACGTTCGTCTTGGCGGATAGACCGAATGGCCGCCATTACTAGTGGTCATCCGTTTGTTGGTTTTTTGCTGTTACGGTTTTTTGCAGTTATGATATGTGTGTAGATAAAGTAATGTATGCAACTGTATATAATTAGGCCTTAAAACCTCTCATTATATAGCAGTTGCATAAAATAGTATTGAATGAAAGTCGCAATGTATTTATTTCATAACATAGCAAATGAAATGTTCAAATGTCACACATATCAAAATACTTTTAGTTGTAAAACAGTTAACTGAACTTTAAACTACAAACGAGTACGCGGGTCACCTGGTGGGAAGCGATCACCGCCGCTCAGGGGGACCAGCAAGAAGCAATCCTTAGAATCCTTGGATATTCTCTCATCGTATTGTGCGAGAGTGTGGTGTTGCACCAGCAACTGGCTGCAGTGTGGCGCTACCACTATTATACATGACTAAACCAGCATAATTTTCCACATTATTGGCTGTTCTAACTAAAATCACCCTAAATACAAAACAGTAAGCTTTCCGATACATTGAACCAGATACCGTTCGAAATCCGATTCGAATCAAACGTGAGATCGTTTGATAATGCGTAGCACACGCCGTGATCAATAAATACAGAGCTATCAAATAAATGTGCTACACAATATCAAATAAATGTTTTGTCTATAAAACACTAATAAATCCATTATTCCATGTGCTAACACTTCACAATAGCCTTTGCGGTAGTTGAAATAGTCCGCAGCTAGCCTATCCGCGTCTACGTGACGGCGTAGCGCTACGCGGCTCGTAGCGCGTGCTACGAATAAATTCTTTTAGGTTCTCCTGCGCACGGATTATATAAATGTTTTCCATTAATACACGTAAGGGAAATTGAATGCGGGTGTTTGTGCCCGATGTGTCAAGTCCAATGGCTGTGTAATTATGGTGTTCTACAAACGCTTTAGCGTGGAAAGCCGGTCGTTTATGCGAGGTGTGTTTTTATTTTTTTTATAAGTTGAGCACGTTGAGTTAACGAAAATTGCCTAATTTTTTCGGAAATAAAACCACTTAAAATGGCTGCAAAAATTTACGAGGAAATTGATTATGGATATTAGAATGGTGCAAAAATAAAATTGACAAAAATTCGTTAAAGCACAGATCACCATGGATAAGTGCTGTAAATTAGTATTAGGTGTAAAAATAATCTACACTAATATAATAAAGAGGTAAACTTTGTTTGTTTGTTTCTTTGTTAGTTTGTTTGTATGTAGAGGGTAATCTCTGGAACTAATGAACCGATTTTAAAAATTCTTTCACAGATAGAAAGCTACACTATTCCTGACGGACATAGGCTACTAATTTTACGTGAACGAAGTCGCGCGCGTCTGCTAGTTCTAGGATAATTTCCTGGCAGCTAAATCTCTAATTTGCGGGAATGTCCGTCTGGCCGGTACGTATATTTAGTGGGCTTTCACGACTGAGCTACTAAACAAGTTATAGCTGTGCCCGGACTACGTTTATGTAAATACCATTTGTTTAACGCTATCCCAGGGAATTTATCTACTTTTTCGGAATAAAAAGCAACGTAAATTTTAATCTAAGATATATTTTGTCTGTCTGTCAAATTCATTAAAATCGTTCTTGCTTTTATACTAGACATCTTCACATACTTTTGCGTTTAGAGTATTAGTAGAAAGGATATGATCTGGCACGTTAGCCCAGAAGAGGACTCAGGCTATTTTATATGTATAGCAACTAGCAACCTGCCCCGGCGATAGTGATAGTTTATGCCCAATATTTTACATTACATGCATTTTCCACTGTACAGTCAGCGTCAAATGTACCAGAGCGGGCAAGGTGTCAAAAATATCTGAACTCGACTCTATTGTCAAATACGTTCGGGCGTGTTCAGATATTTTTGACCACCTTGCTCGCTCTGGTATATTTGACGCTGACTGTACGTGACGATCACTAAAGCTTGAACCTAGTATCAATACCCTAGCTATCACGAGTTCACCCAGAAACTTCGCTACTAACTATCCCAAATTAAACCTTCTTCATGTTCTTTATCTTTACATCATCATCAGCGGCCCATTTAATGCCCATATTTGAGTGTAGGCCTCCTCCAAACTCTTCCATTCTCTACGGTCTTGAGCTCTCGTCATCCACTCTGCACCTGCATGCCTCCGGGTGTCATCTACCCAACGTTTCGGTGGTCGTCCTCGCGGTCGAGTGTGCTGCCACGGTCTCCACTCACGTCCATCGCTCCTTGCCCATTGCCACTTCTGTTTAGCTATAATATATACCACATCCTTCAATACCACATTCTTTATCTTTACATAGTACTAGCGGACGCGCGCGACTTCGTTCACGTAAAATTAGTAGCCTATGTCCGTCAGGAATAGTTTAGCTTTCTATCTGTGAAATAATTTTTGAAATCGGTTCAGTAGTTCCAGAGATTACCCCCTACATACAAACAAACTAACAAAAAAACAAACAAACAAAGTTTTCCTCTTTATTATATTAGGGTAGATAAAGTAAGTCCCTATCCGTTCCTGTCTGTCCTAAATCCTTATAGTGTATGTTCAGCCGTCTTCTTCTTCTAACGCAGTAGTTCCCAAACTCATTTTTCTCGTGGACCACTTTCAAAATTTTACTGGTTTCGGTGGACCCCCTGCTGCTACATTTCTACCCCCAGCAAGTCTCCCGTGGACCCCTAGGGGTCCACCTGGACCACTTTGGGAATCACTGTTCTAACGTAACGGATTTTAATACGGTTTTTACTATCATTTAGAGAATTTTCTTCGCAAGGTTTTTAATTCCATTATATCCCGATGGGACTCGTTTGAAACCGGGGCGGGTGGCTAGTGTAGTATATATTGTAAACACGAAATTGATTATTTATGACTTTCCGGCTAGTGTCCATCCCAATTAGCAGCTAACAAAATGTGAATCGTGCTTAAACCCAGACAACATTCCATCATCCGATAGCGGCGCGTCAAAGCGACTTTTCAATTACCAAACGCCCCTCGTCCAAAAATACTAAATCATTATCAGATTTGCTAACTATGTACGTATAAGTTGATCGGTACACGGCAATCAATTATGACCTCTAATGGGAGAGCGGGAAGATTTAAATCAATCGAGATGAATGGGTATCGGAGTTAAACATCGCACACGCATGCGATGGGGTCGCGAGGGTCCAGACAGAGAAATGCACTGGGAACCCCACGTCTAGACTGCCGGTGGGGCTGCGGGAACTGTGAACCTGGACTCATTTTCCAAGGTCGAGACTACAAAGAATAATTGGTTCAGACGTTATTTTGCGGAGGTCCATATCAAATAAATTTAAATGCTATATAATGACAACACAAAGAAAAATTAGGGTAATGGCAGGACTCGAAACTGCAACATCACGGCCAGACTGGCCTTGCGTTTTCCATTTTTGCCACATTACCACTACCATACCCTGCGAATTTTTCAATGTGTTATGTGAAAAAAATAATAACGATAGTCGATTACAAGAAGAGGTCTATATCAACAAATTGAAATAAATTAATAAACCTAACCTAAACACTTGGTTTCACGGAGTAGCAAGATGACTCGTGCTAATTTGTTACTGCAAAGCACGCCTTGAAAGGTTAAAGACAACTTGAAAATTATAAAGTTTAACGAGTACGTTCTGGATTACTTGTAATTTGTAATTTTGCCCCCATTTGTGTGTACGTCAGGAATACGATAGAAAAATTAAATTCTGTTTCCGAGTAGGTCATGAGTTTTTTGTAAATTCTTTGAATGCAATTGTAACAGATTCCTCTCCTTGTACCAACCTAGTACCAACTATAAGAATTGACTATCTGGCAGCGTACAGTAAATGAGAAAAAGTTGTGAAATTGAATAGAAGTAGATGATCCTGATCCTGAATATAATATTAATTATATCAGGTATATTTAGATTCTAAATAGATTTGGAAAACTTTGATACATATTAAGAAATTTTATTATGGAATTAATTTTATAGTTATTATGTGTCATGTTAGTTGTAAATTACAAAAAAAAATTGGAATACATACTTAAATAGTCACATTTTTTTCTTGTTGGAACGTTATAATATCAAGATACTTTACATAGCACGGTATGCCGTATATTTGAACAAAAGCTAAGTAACTAAAAATACAGGTTTTCTTTGAACGAGTGTCTTAAACTTTAGGACCAAATAAAGTTCAATCGTTTAACAGCATACTTGCAGTAATATTTCGTCAAGTTCGCAGTGTCGGTGTCTCAGCCTCCCCACAATAAACCTAGTGGTGTATAATTTAGTGCCTGTAGCAGTCTGGACGGCTATGGGTAGGGCTAGGTCTAGGTATGGCGGCACACGCTGCCGACGAGAGGGGTAGGTCAGGTATAACTGCAGTTTTATCGGTGCATCTATATTATGGTAGGTTAGGTATGCGGCGGGGAGCAAGAAAGGTCTGGCTTTAGGGGGAATTAGGGCTGGACCTAAATTAAAAATTTAATTTACGGCTTTTTTCTATGTTTAGAAATAAAGTCTGAGATCATAAGTTGGGGTTCACACATGACGCTATCTGATGCCTGATGTGGGTGGGCCTTAATCTGTCTTGTCTGAGAGATGTATCAGAAAACAAGTCTCCAAACTTAATGATAGTGCTCCTAATATGACCGTAACAGTCTTCAGATCATGGAATCTGTACATAAACGCTTACTTTTTGATTTCGGATTTCATTTCCCATTTTAATTTGCTATTTTATCAACCTTTGATAATAATGCGTCTACGTAGCTACGCTTACAATAATTTAACAACAAATGGCGTCATCTCTCGTCAGCTAATGGGCATTTATAAATGACCAAGTTGAATGAGATAACT
Organism: Ditula angustiorana; assembly: GCA_963691745.1. Taxonomy (NCBI): domain Eukaryota; kingdom Metazoa; phylum Arthropoda; class Insecta; order Lepidoptera; family Tortricidae; genus Ditula; species Ditula angustiorana. The sequence continues at coordinate 2,346,439 of OY829486.1, read as the reverse complement.
TGATTAAGTTTCTCATAGATGACAGCGAGGGTAGTTTTCCCAAAGAAAAAATATCAATAATGTAATGACCATAAAGACGAAACACATTGAAAAATTCGCAGGGTATGGCAGCGGTAATGTGGCGGAAACTGGAATACGCAAGGCACGGAATGCTGATGTTGCAGGATCGAATCCTGCCATTACCCTAATTTTTCTTTGTGTTGTCGTTCATTATATAGCATTTTAAATTTAATTTGAATGTAAAAAAAATACAAAAAGAAAAATCGAAAAAAAATTAAAAATATTTAATTTCGATTATAATAATGATGTCTTTTCACAAACGATGACTCAGAGTGACGTAGAAGCATAGATAGATAGATAGCATAGTTGTTGAGTATTAGAAAGGCTTATGTCAAACGCTAGCGAGTACCACTTGACTTGCGCCATTTTGCAGAATGTTGCTTATTAGAGGTTACGTTCATGTGGACTTAAAATCTCACGTAAACATGGAATCTCTCTTTTCTTTTATCTTTAATGGCGACCACGTGGCCAATGTCAGTATAGTACTATAGTGTATGGGCTGTAAGCCTCTTCCCCCGCCTCCCCTATCGGGTTATGAGCCATCAGGCAATGATATCCCACCATATAGTCGATGAAATAATTGACCGATGCTCAGGGCGCACCAGCCCAAGCACTGCTCTTCCCCCGGAGAAGTTCATAAGCAAACTACAGCACTCGGGCACACGAGGAGGAAACCCGAATTTTGCCAGTATGTATAATATATGTATATAAATTATTTATTGTACAAAAAACATAAATTACAAAAACTAACTAGTTTCATAGTAACTGTGTATGTTTTAGTAAAACAATATTATTTTTCTCAAAAAATGTCGGAAATTTTGTCATTGTAGTCGAGGGAGTCGAGGGGGGAAACTACGAGAACGCTGTTGACGGCTATAATCAAATAAAAAAATACATTGCTGCAAATGCTAGCACTTTTAAACAACTAGGTATACGAATTTAGTTGCTGTACAGAGTTTAACTTTTTAAAAACTGGCGGAGTTTTAAGATGCGCCACGAATGTCATGTAAATGCGTTACTCACTGGTATAGTTGATCGAAGGTCACAGTGTAAGTAAACACCCTCTAGAGCTACGTTTTTTTATAAATTGTTATCTAATGTACAGTCACGAGCACCAACATGTATACAGCCAATCCTTCCCAACCTGTCAAAATTATGTAAACATCAACCTTATTGTTAGAGGCATAAGGTCTGTGTATACATATTTATGGAAGATTGACTGTATAGATGTTGGCGCTTGTGACTGTACCCATAACCATACAACAAATACAATTAAAATTTAGTTTTTTTTTTTAAATTAGGAAACAAAACAATAGCAAATCCTGCCCATAAAGTGCGAAATTAAATAGTCTTAGGTAGTTAGAAAGATGGAATTTTATGAATCTTTACGTACCTATCTCTAACCTTTACAATTATAATATAATATTATGTGGTTCATACTCTCTATACCTTTTTATTATTTTTTCTATTTGACATACAAAGTAAAGATAACCAACATTTTAATTTTCAATTATAATTTATATTGCGTACTAACATAGTTTGTAAGTAATTATTGTACTAACATATTATGGGATCAGATCCTGCAATAAATGAATTTTAATTTGAATATACCACTCCATTCATGTACATATATGTTTTATTCTCAGCTACATATACGATTCGTTATATAAAATATATAAGACACTCTTTTTAGGATTCACCTATAGGTGAACATGAAGTCACGTATTTAGGTGGGATTGAGATCTCTGTTTATACGTACACTGCAGTATTAACTTTGGTATACATATGTACTCGTATATGCACACATACGACTAAAATATTCCGTTGAAATCCGATCGCGCGTGGGTATATAATTTTCCACGTTCAAGTGAATAGATGCAAGTAGGAAGTGGCTGCATTGGGTGCAGTGCACCTAGCACGAATCTTCTCGACACGCGTTAACTCGCTACTTAACTCAGTGCGTCTCGTTCTAACTTGTCCAGTAGGAGGGAGATGCAGTGAGTTAACGCGTGTCTAGAAGATTCGTGCTAGGTGCTCTGGTGGTTGCATTCGGCGGGGAGCGGGGCTCGCCCGGGCAATCGCGTCGGGTTCATTATCAAAGTTCACTAGTACGGCACACATACAAACCTAATCGTAACCATATAAAACCACCCACCAAACCCGATTGACCTTCCCCTCTCTACGCTGCTTTTACCCTTCTCCCTCTGTTGCGCAGTTCGGGGGAAATTCCAGGGGTCTCGGGAAACTGGTAGACGCGGGGTGTCGAGCCGAGCCGACGTTTTCCGGAAACGTCCGAAGCCCGGACGGCAGTTTTGACAAGCCAGCCGGAAGCGCTGCAGCGGGGTGCTAAACACCGCACGTGGTTGCTTTAGCTATGCAGTTTTAGATTTAACGCTGAATTAATAGAGATGAAATTTCCTTGGGATTTCAAGATCATTTTATCGTCGACAGATATTTGCTGGTTACTGAAGACAAAGGGAACGCATTTTGATGGTTTAAACCGGAGACGTCAGGTTAATCCGATTATGAATAAAAACATAACACCGGTATCTCCTGCCTTTAATGCAATAATTATAATGCTGCAATGATCATTGTAGTATGGATAGTAAAATGGGATTTCCTTCCCTAGGGAAGATTTTATCGATTTGTTAATTACAGCTAAGAAGAGCTGTTTCTTGGTTTAAAAGGCCTAGTTTATACTATTACAATAATAATATTAAAAAAAACAAGTTTCCATATGACAAACTGCATCAACGAATATCAGCAAAATGACCATAAAACTGTTAAGCGCCAGTCACCGAAAAACGCGCAGTCTTCTTAATTCAAATTTAAAATATTCATTTTACATGATAGGTACGTTTGTCTGACTGTGACACGAATGACACCCTCGAACTAGCAGGCCTGAATATATCATGTGCAACTGATCATTTTCGTCCCTTGGTTAACCATATACTATTAAGCGCTCTTGATAAAGAAAGAGGTGTGTTAGAAATATAACGTTTGAAGCCTTTGTCGTCTGACCATTATCGTTAAATAGATAGACGCATAGCCTAGCTACACGCAGACGTACCTCTGTCTGGGTTATGTCTGTCTATTCCATAGCAGGGCGGGGTAGGACCCAAATTGTTAGGCCAACTTACACTTTTAATTTTAAAATATTTTCATTATTGTATTGTATTTTATGGTAAACCGCTAATCTTTTGGGATTACATACCTACCGTGTACAGTCAACCAAGCAGATTTCTAGGCCAGAGGATAACTCTGTAGCAATGAGTAACGCTGTAGCATGATGGCATTTCTTATGAAAAGTCTCGGGATAAATGCCCCTTTGTACATCTAATTTATTTTTCCTATTATGTGTAATAAAGACTCTTACATACATAGCGCCAACAGCTCTGCCAGTGGACGCTCTAAATTTTTGAGCTATACTCTCTCATCGTTCGTGCAATCAGGAGCCTTCAGGAGGTCATGTTGAAGGCCGCACATAGAGTAGAAAAAGCCAACACACGAATGAAAACAGTAATGGCGGCAATTCGATCCTCTGTCAAGACAATTTTTTTTAATCATAGACAAACGATTGAAGTCCTCATGTCATTCGAGATCAAATGTCGTGCAGTTTATATTAAGAAACGTACTGGATTGACGTTTCGTATCGATAACTGTTGTAATATCTATGGATTCTAGAACAGAGACCCACTTGAATTTGACAGCTGTTCCAAATTCAAATTCCTAACGTTAGAGATATCGGTAATGTGATTACAAAGGGACAAGGTTCAAAAGTGGTCAAGCAAGTACTTTAGATTGGGTTAAATTTATTTTATAAACATTCCGAATTAGTTGTGGTTTAAAAAAAATACCATTCCAATAGCATGATTTGTCCGTTTTTCTTTTCATTGTTTATCATAAAAAAAGTACTGTGTCTACATCTATTGTATTAGGATTTACGCATTCATTAAGCATTTTGTATACCTTAAGTTGTAATATCCAGTTTGTAAGCCAAATAATAAAAAAGGTATTCAAATATATTTATCGCTTGAATTACTACCAACAATTAGTTACTGTTGAGCATTATTACCACCTACGAATGCCGAAATATATAATTGTATTAATAACGACTATAAGTCTGAAAATAGCTACACCTTCAGAAGTTTCCATTACTTAATGTATCCTTTCAAAGTCTGCCATCACGTTCCGACTATTTCTCTCATTTCGAGCAATGACTACTCTCGCAAGCTCTTTCTAACAAACAGCGTAGTTGTAAATTAAACCCAGCATTTTCTTTTCTAAGGTTGATATTTGGATTGTACGTTGAAGTAAGATACGAGTATGTGAGACGAACTGGTGTAGTGTGGGTCGCCTAGCTGAATTGGCTGGCTGGCTGGGCATGGTTGCCATAGCGACCGCCTGCCAAAGAGAACAGGAGCGCATAAATTCTGTGAAGCACATTCAAATGCTGCGCAATATTTATTACACGTGCCGTTCGGAATACGCGGTATAATTCTTTAGTTACATTTTTTAAAGAGACCTGGCTATTTTATTTTGGTTTTGATTGTTAACTTCTCGCGGATTAAGAAATTGCAGCTGGGAGATATTTGACGTGAATACATGAACGGCTTATTTTTCAGTGCACCTAGCACATACCTTCTCGCTACGTAACTCAGTGCGTCTCTCTCCTACTGGGGTAGTTAGAATGAAATGCACTGAGTTACGTAGACAACTACCACGTGTCGAGAAGATTCGTGCGCACTGACTTACACTTCCTTTTGAAAAAGAAGCCGTTCGTGCTAGGTGCAGACATAAAAAACACGGCGATTTCTCGAAAACTATAATTGATAACCAAAGTTACCACATCATAAAATTCGTTTCGGCGACTCTTCAAAATGGTACAGGTCATGCGTCCGACGTCCGTAGCCTTAAAATGGTACCCTATGGTGAATTAAAAAAAAAATAGGTAAAGATTTCGCACCATATCGACTTTTTAAAATTACTTCTCGTTGACTAACGCACCACTCATCCAGTACCCTTACCATGAGTACAGTGCACCAAGCCGTAACCATACTCGCTAGCGACAGCGTAAAACGATTTGTATGGGAAATTGCACAGCGCCTCTAGCGCTCACTTAGATAACTAAAGATCGCTAGTATGAGTCCAACGGTAAATTACCTATCGAAATCTAAACGTCAGTGTCTAACGTTTTGTAGCTGTTGCCGTAGAATATTGGTACCATGAGTCACAAATTTGACACATGTCATCGAAAAATACCGTATCGACACTTTCACTGACAAAAGGGAGCGTATTTAACCGCTATCGACTGTAGTAACGTATTACGAATTTTCGATAGAAACTCATGGTAAGGGTACTGCAACACAAAGCGCTCTTGGACGATTTAAAGCGTCTCACTGACCATTTACTTTTTCATCAAGAACAAATAAGTTTTTTACTATGAGACGTTTTTGGTTTAGTCAGTATGCAAGGTCTTTTATGGTATAATAATCGTAAATTTTAGTCAGAACTCAGTGTTTTTTATTTTACAACGTATGCGTGACTGGCTGTTGGTAGGTTAATTCCGCTCTATAAGGAAATAAAAATAACATAGATGTCCAAATCCAACATTTTAGTCTGCCTACGTCTTTACTGTCATTTACATTATTGATTTGATAGGGTATAACTACCCTCGGTGTCATCAATGTGAAACTTTTAACAAGTTATTACGAAATACGAAACACATTGAAAAATTCGCAGGGTATGGTAGTGGTAATGTGGCGAAACTGGAAAACGCAAGGCACGGAAAGCTGATGTTGCAGGTTCGAGTCCTGCCATTACCCAAATTTTTCTTTGTGTTGTCTTTGCATAGCTATAAAAATAAAAATCGAAAAAAAATACAAAATTTACCTACTAGACCTACTACTTTTTTTATGAAATTGGAAGGGAAACCAGCAAGTGGGTCACCTGATGGTAAGTGAACACCACCGCATATAGACACCCGCAACACTAAGGAGATTGGCCTAGGATTAACCCAGAGGTCTAAGATGGAATAACCTCTTGTGCCAGTATTTGCACCGGCTGTCTTGCTCTCCACGCCGGAACACAACAGCGCAAACACTGCTGCTTAGCGGCAGGATTAGCGAGCACTACTACTACTACTACATCTTATTGAATTACACGGCAAAGGCAGTCACGGCGATATGCAATATGCAGCGCACTCGTCTTAATTTTTCACTGATTTCATTGACGAATTCTTGCTGCATTCATATTGCAATAAAGCAAGGTTTGAAAGGTCAGCCATGCACTGCACCTGAACTATAAATACCAGGGTAATATGATAACGCAGGAGGCAGCAGAGTGCACGTGGGTGCAATTTAATTAGTCTCACGTCTATGGTTGCCTAGTAGCCGGCTCGCTAGGCACCAGGCTATAGGCGTGGGCGGCGGTAACCATGGCAGCCGCCGGATGCGCCGCCATTGCAGGGGGGCTAGGAATTCACCTGAAAATGCCAGATGCAGTTATAGTAAACTGTATTGAAATCGCTTTGGTGTGAGACAGACAGACAGCCAACGATGGTAACAATGTTTACCTGTTGATACACCTATACCTTTATGATAATGCTGCCTCGGATCTACATTATGTCTATATCGATTGCTGATAATTGTAGACCTTTAGCAACCTTTTGTTATAAAAGTTTTCAAAATGTAAAACTTTCTTGTGCGAAGTTCTCGATAACCTTTAAGATTATTCTTATTTTTTGTATGAAAACAGAACATTCTCAATGCTCTTAAACGTTTTCGAGAATACTCTAACTTCTTGAAAACGTTTTAAAATTTTGGAAAATGTTTTGTAACTTGCACAATGTTAAACCGGTATGGCCTAGCACAAGTTTTTGCAACACATCACATTTGGGCTTGAACGTATTTTAACAAGATTAAGTTCAGTTAATATATCACTAAACCGATGATACGTTAGAGCTCGTAAATTAAGCCTAGAAAGGGTGTGTACATATAGTATTCCCTTAGCCTTATAGTCTCGTTGTAAACAAAAAGCAATTCTCTAATGCCTGCATTAGATAATTAAAACTCTGTAATAGGGATTCGAGTCCCTAAAACCGAAAGGGATATTTTATTTGATTCCTGATCCCATTCCGCATTAGTATGTAGAATATAAAATCCCCTAGTACATAAGGGTGGTTCCAGACGGCCCGGTATGTTTGAAGGAACTAAATATAATCAACACGTCTGCACTCCCGCACCCCAGACGAATCCAGTCTGGTGCTAATTGTATCGAGAAGCTTCGCATACGGCTTTTGACGGCTAATGACCATGATTGGATAAAACAGTGTTTTATCCTAATCCAATGAGACCTTAAATTATAGAAAGATACTCTTTTCATTTTTTTTTATAAAATAGGAAGGCAAACAAGCAAGTCGGTCACCTGATGATAAGTGATCACCACCGCCTATAGACACCCACAATACCAAGGAGATTGCAGATGCGTTGCCAACCTAGAGTGCTAAGATGGAATGGACTGCTGCTTAGCAGATTAACGAGCAAGATGGTGGTAGCTCTCCGGACTGACCTTGCACAAGGTCCTACCACCCGCAAAATCAATTACTATTTACATGGGATTTTCGTTCATAGAAGTCTGCTAAGGTAAACTTAGCTCACACCTGTCTTATACATACTTATAAGTTAACCCTCCCAGTGGCCCTAACATGACCGGCCCAGGTTTAACTTATCGCTCCCTGTGTATCCGTCAAACTAGTGTCATAAGGGACGTCCATAGAAATAAACTCAGACATAAATAAAATAATTACTTACTTAGATAATTCTGAACATGAACGTGACTTAAAATGCGTAAATAAATGTAAATAAAAATAAACTTACCCTGGCCGGCATGTTAGAGTCACACTGTGTTTAACATGCGTCTAACCAGTAGTTGACATCATTTTCTCTCGTTTTTACTCGTATGTTTTCGTATCTTCTCGTCAATTATAAGGTCACTCTCAGAGATTTAAAACAGCTTAAAATAATTCCGTACCTGACTGGCTGACTGACTGACAAACAATGCTCTGTCTAAACCAATAAAAACAGAAACCTGTTTGGACATCTCCTTAGGGGACGTAGAGGTGCGCTAAAAAAGGATGTTTTGGAAATTCTATCGTTAAAAGTTAATAAACCAAAATCTACACGTGTGAACTCATTCCCCAAAGTGTGACTAGCCAAATACCTTTATAAATGTGGTTCCATTCTGATGAAGCGTTGCTTGAAACCAGCTCGGCATAGAGGGCTTCAAACATAAGGAGCCAGGTTTAAATCGCTTTACCCGTTTACGCAAAACTTTGAAACGTGTCGTCGACTCTCGGTCTGCTTACAATTTTTTTTTAAATATGGCTCTTAGACCGATTAAAAGCTCGTTTGACATCAATAATCAGAATTACCAACATCATGCTGACGATATTCCTTATTTATTTTTATTCTATGAATATAAAGGCTGACCGAGGTGTTTTACCGACATGCCCTTTCCGTATGTGTATGTACTTAAATAAGTATATATTAATAATAATTTAATTGTTTCATATGGTATTAAATTATTGTAAGCATTTATTTGTATTTATGAGTTGGTATATGTATATTCATTGATGGTTGTTATTATGTAGCTTGCAAAGTAATTTTTCAGTTTATTTTTTTTGTGCACCCATATATTTCATTTTCTTTTTTATATTGTGCTTCCCTGATAGAGAATGCCTACTGTTATTATATCCGTCAATTGTATTTGTTTTTGTAAACTTATTTACCAAAAAAAAATCTGAAAAGTTTATTAAAGCACTTTGTCGTTTTATGAGTCTGGATATTGCCGCCATGGTTATAAAAAATCAACATCCGCTGTCAGCGAAGGTCGGTTAGTATTGGTTCCTTTACCTTTTCAATGTATTTTGGCGTTTTCTTTTATTATCACAATGCATGGGGAGGGAGATAACGCATTTTACTGTGGGGTAGGTCTGGCACGCCACTGCAAGGAGGCGTCGAGACACTTTCATTACGCAACTTCAAACTTAACTCGAAAATACTATAACCGCACCATCGAATGCTGCGTTTGTACGTGAAGTTCGAATTTACTGGAAACAGAACCTCCAATGAATAGGTAGCGTGCAAGTAGTCACATACGTTATCGATTGATTGGTGCATGCATGTTCCTGCAGCCAAATTATTGGACTTCCCCAAGGAAACAAAGCCAGCGGGCTAGTTGCTTAGGTAGGGTAAACAATCCTATTGTCGGAACCGCTCTATTTATGAGCAAGTTAAATCTTATTTTAAGGCAGGAGTGGTGATAATCCTGCAATAAGTGCCATGTTCTGATACTTGCCAATAAATTAGTTGTTTACTCTATACAGTGCCGTTTCAGGCATGGGGAATATTCGCAATCGATAGCGGGGTAGGTAATACAGAAACTTGAATACTGTGCTATAACAGTTTTTTTAATTTTTTGGAAAAATCTCCTTGAATCACCAGCAGCGTGAACTCAATTTGTCACACCCACACACAAACACACACACACACACACACACACACACACACACACACACACACACACACACACACACACCAATAATGTTCATTATTGTATAATTATCCAATAAATTATAATCTATATATTATTCTGATGTAGAAGCTAGATTATTGTAAAGATTCATCAAAATCGGTTCATTGTTTTTTTAGCCGAAAGAGTAGCAATACTCAGAACGTCCTTCTTTTTTAAAGTCGGTTAAAAAGCTTTCACTAATACCGAAATATCATTACAAAACTTGTTCTTTGTGTCAACTAGATAAGTTTTGTTCTCAAGAGAGTGTAAGCTGCTAACTCCAGACCAGGGGTGCAGGAGCACGAAGTGTTTGCTCGGCTATATTCGCTATAGCCGCGTGGTGGCAGCCGTCTGGTGCTGTTTCGATCTGTCGCGACAGGCATTTTAATAGCACTCTACGTAACGTTATACGAGTAGCACCGGGTAGCCTTTTCGGTTGATTATTGGGAGCCTTTATACCAGGGGCCTGTGTCACAAAAGTGCTAAATTTAATACATATGTATGTCAAATTTTTGTATGAAAAGCTTTACAATTATGTTAAATTGTAGCACTTATAAGTGTTGTGGTACAGATGGCAGCAATTCAGCACACCTTAAACTTTCGATATATTTTTATTCATACTTGAAATAACCAACTGGTCTTAAGGTTCTCAGGAGCCCTAACATGCCTGGCCTGGGTTTAATTTATCCCTCCCTGTCTCTTTGTCAAACTAGTGTCATAAGAAAGGGACGCACATTGAGATAAACCTAGATAAACTAAACTTGGCCGACACAAGTGACGTTATCGCCAATTCGAACGCTATATAAAAGTAATACAGTATTTTAAACCTGTTCAGCCAGAGTCCACGACATTGCACAAACACTGGTGAAACTTTCATTATAAATGAAGTTAAAAAATACATCAGTGTTCAATATAAAAAAATTAAATCAAAATCCACTCCCATGTGCATACGTAAAAACGACCCACATAAAATGTTGGTATGTGTTGAATAACCGGTTCCATATAGCTGTATAGCTCACTATTATACAGCTACGTGTGCATTTTGGTGCAACGTGCATCGCGAGCGTGGATTATTCACCCTGGCTATGTTGCAGCCGTCTGGAAAACGGATAGATATGTTGTAAGTATCAATAGCCAACGATTAAAAACTAGCCGAATGAATAAAGTTGAAATATCTTTATTCAGTCAGATTAGGCTTAGAAAAGGCACTTATTTGTCACATTTATATGTCAGAAGATCACAGTCAAAGTCAAAGACAAAATATCTTTATTCAGAACAAGCTTACAAGGAAGCATTTATGAATGTCAGAAAATTTAACTCTGATGAGAAGATACCGGCAAGAAGTTCAAAACCTTAACTGATAAGAAGAGGGCAAGAAACTTGCGAGATATCGATTTTTCAAACTAAACTACAATAATATGTTAGTTGGTCCAGATTAGTGAGTGGAGAATCTTTCATTTCATATTTTGCGGCTGATAATATGATGATGTCAACATAGTTGGTGTACTTGGCTAATAGAGACAGAGTCCCGCAAAAAGATATTTTCGTTAATTGCGAGTAAGACCGTTGTCGCTCCAAGGTGGCTTGCGGATTTGTCACGGCGCCTGTGTAAATTGGAAAATTCCCTCTCCCGATAACGAAGTGTAATCCTTGCCACCTTTTGAACATTTTGCTAAATCTTAATTTAATACATTGTATATATGCCATAACAAAACCAATTCGGCCAAGTGCCTCTTACACCTGCTCTTGCAACCTTTTTATAACCAGACTATCGGTAAGTTAACCTCCGAGTGCCTCCGACGCAACGCAAACTACAGAGCGGTGTTATTCGTTTTAAGCCTCTGGTTGTAAAGTCGGGTTCAGTCGTAATAGCTAATGTTGTAAACAAATATGGCTAGCAATTGACACATAACCTTAATAGCCTTTGTTCTATGCCTTTCTTTCAAGTAGCGAACGCTCGTACTATTTGATCCGGATGGTGCCTCGTATGGAGGCGAAACGCGCGTAGATTTTGTAGTTTTAGTGTTCAGTGGTGGTGGTTTATAGTTGAGTCAGTGTGAAATATGTTGTTTCGTGTGAAAAGAAGCGGGGAAGGATGGGTTGCATGAAAAATGTATATCGGACAGTGGCACCTGTTATGCACGTGCACAGCACTGGTTTCGCGGAGTAGCAAAGTTCCAGTTTGTACTTCGTACATAACTTGAATTTTTAACGAAAATGTTTTTAGAAATAACAAGTAATTAATAAATATTTTAACTTAAAACGAATAAAAATAAAGTGTATAAATCATTAATGGAACCATAATACTCGTTGATAAAAAGTGCGTACTTAAGGAGTGAAAATTGTAAATTGGTTTATTTACAACATTGCCCATTTCTGTTGAACCCGACTTTATCACAACGTAGCTTCAGATCGAATGTTAAATTTAGCCGAGAGGGTCACAAACAGTGCCGAATCAAACTGTTTATATCATCTAAACCTTGTAATAAATCCCATGACACCAAAGCTAATATTATTACACATTTGTATAACACTGCAAAGGCAGCCATACTAACGTGTAAACAGTGAACGTAAAACAAAATGAACTGTTTAACACCAATAGTATTTTAAACGTCGCTTACAGCTTAAGGTATTATTCTAATCTTCAGCCCAGTCGTTAGGGAGTTGCTATATAACAACTACAAGGTATAAGTTTAAGTTAAACCGGGCACGGAAGAACAAAATATAACGTAGCCAGTGGCAGGTTTCGTAGTTCTTTTGTGTCTGGCAACTTGCTGGCAGCAGATAGGCAGCGGCGCCTAATGAAAACTGTTCAAATGCGTGCAGATTGCGAATAGCGTACTTTTCATGTTTTCCTGGTATCCTTTTGTAATTTGCATTAGAAAAACTGTTAGTAAATTAATAATATCAGGTCACTAAAACCTCATTTAATAATTATGGGAGATGACGACGATTTTTGTTAAAAAACCAGAAATTACTGACATAATTAAGTCCTTCGTAGTTAGGTACATCTTTTATTATCTCGGAACTATATTTCTTACCAAGTGACTGTTCCTTCCTAGTCAGCAATAAAGACTGAATATTTCATTTTACTTGATGAATGAAATATTTCAAGTCGTTATTCATGACGGAAATAGGAGTACAGTTTTATTGCTGCAGCGGTTTGTAGAACTAAGAACGTCACGTTGTCTAGAGACTTGATTTGACTTGAGTTTTGATGAAAATTCAAGAAAATACTATACGAGTAGGTACACTTGATGTGTACAGTATTTTCTTGAACACCAACCAGATTGAGTCATTTCACCAGTTTTAATTTCATCGGAAGCTAATTTTTCACCGTAAATTTTATACTTTTACCGCCATAAATCGCCGTTATTTTATGTGTGTTATCTTTCTATATTGTACATTTTTGTGTTTTGTGATGATCAATAAACAGTTATTGTATTGTATTGAATTGTATTTAGAATGTCTAAAATTTCGACTAAGGTTCGTTCGGTTAGATTTTGCAGTCCCGAAAAGTAAACAATTTCGCGGTGAAATAAAAGTTCTGTCAAGTGGTACATATTCGATGATACCGGTACGTTAGTCGGTAATAAATAAAGTGTAAACCTAAAATAACAGTTAAATTACTCACTCTACAATTGAACCAAATGTTATATTATAGGTTCTGATTCAGATAAAACTGTATGCAGATGAGAGGTGCGAAGATGCGTTGAAGCCCCTTTTCCGTACACACTCTGCGCACGCATTCTTCACACGCAAGTATCGCTCTTTTTTGTATGTAGAAAACCTCGCTCCGCTAAGCGCATTTCCACCAGGCTGTGCCACGCGAGGATAGAAAAATTTAGTGATCCTATTGGTAGATTTTTCCTCGCGCACCCCTTAGCTACTAAGTACGCATAGCTTTGGTGGATATACTCGTAGTATAGTATATGCAGTAGATCATACGAAATCTCACGTTTAGCTGAATCTACTCACCGAGTCATCATGTAGAGAATCGAGTACAAAATAATTAAATTAATACTTACTCCGGCATTATTCCAGTGGTAGGCATTGCCTTCATTCATAATCAGAGAGCCTATACTATTATCAGTTCCGTCTGAATCAACCCCAGTAATTTAACTACTTCCCGATTCAACGAAAGCTTATTTAAAATGTTATTAGGTAAATTTCATGCATTTTAGGTATGTTAAATATTCATCATATCTGCACCGCTCTCGTCACTACAACCTGCACACACAGACACACAGTACTGTCTACCGCTTCCTTTGTGATTCGACAGTAGGTAGGTCTCGAGCAGGGAATTGAATACCCAGCTTCCCTGTCTCTAGTCTGCCCCTTATTGGATTGTCGGGCTGAGTCCGCCACAGTCACAGCCTCTCCAGTGCTTGTAGAAGCGATACCTTTGGTACGGATTAATGATGTACTGTTGCCAATATGTTGCCGGCAATATTGTTGCAGCTTGAGGGTTATCCGTCCAGTATTCGGGCCATTGTTAAAGAGACTAAGTTATTTGAGATGTTTTTAGGAGTACATAAGAGATTAACCAAGCATGTTAGGGCTACCATGGTAGTCTAGGCCCACGACTCATTCTGCCTGCAGCAGACGTGGCCAACCCAGTTCCTGCCCAGTTCCAGAAAAAACACAAAAATCTGCATTAATTACTGTGTTATGGAAAGAAATAATTTTGTATTTTGTCTTTGAAAAAAAACCATGGCTTTAATTACGTAAGCCCTCCCTCCTAATTTTTTTATATAGGTTGTAATTGGCCTTTTCTTGGCAAATAGAAGATGATTATGATTAAGAAACGGCATATTGTTTTAGCCGTGTAGATAAATTGCAATTTACAAAAGAGTGCCCAAAATATAAAAAATTCTAAGTCCTTTTCTTAATTCAGACATTGACATTTTATCTCATAAAATTTGAAAACAGATAGAGATTAAAATGATAGCACCACCACCCGGAATCAAGGAAAGCCATGATGTGTTGAAGCATACCTAAACTTCCTTATTTTAATCCAATATATATTTAGCCAAGAAGTTTATAACTTAAAGATAAAATTGGATTTCGTAAGAAGTAAATCATAAAGTCAAAATCAAAGGGAATTCACAGCCTTTATTAAATGCTCCGTAAAGTGAATTAGAATGAGAGTTCCGATCACAAAAACCCCCCAATTTGGGCCAATTAAAGTGGGGGTTATCAGTGGAGTGTAAGTTTTCAAACGCGGATGCTTCGAGGGAATTAATTGTAGGCTGTGTGCCGACCGGGGTAGTACCGCGCTCTCCACAGAATAACGGCATTTCGAAAGGTGAGTGAGAGATACGGAGGCCGATGAAAGGGAGGACCTAAAGACCGGCAATAGATCAGCTATTCTATTGAGATTGCTTGTGCCTATGGGCGGCGGGGATCACTTTCCTTCAGAACACCCGCATGCTCGTTAGCCTCCCAGTGCGATAAAAAAAGGCTTTAGAAAGCCCTACCCCGAGCTCCATTCAATTTAAAAAACTGGCCAAGTGCATGTCGGACACGCATAGGGTTCAGTAGAATATCAATTTTCTAGTACTAAGTTGAAAGTGTAAATTCTGAATGTCTCATAAAACTTGATTAGGTACACAGTATATTGAAATCGATTTTCGTTGGATAATTTTATACCTAAGGTCCCTTTAGTCTTAAAGTTTTTCAAACCTAGCAAAGAAAGCTTTATATTCGCTTAAACGGAAGAGCTATCCAATGATAGCCCACTCGCTTGTATGCCCTGTATGTTTTGTAATTTTTGAGTTACATCACAAAAGACACAACACTTTAAAATTTTTAGAAACACAATCACAATAGTCTCCGAGTAAAAGGGCCATAACATACAAATAGACAGACGGGCAGAATGACATTAGAGCTGTTCTGGTTTTTGCCAATTCGCTACAGAATCCTAAAAAGTACCCCATCTCAGCTTTATACGATTCGTTTTCCTCGTTTGTGGAATCTCCCGTCAAAGGGTCCGATTACAAAAAAACCGAGCCGAGCTCCAAAAGTTGCAAAAGTTGAATCACCGCAAACTCCTCTTCACCTGCGAAGTATTCATCAACTCGGCCATAAAGCCCGCATTCGTCGTAATCCTGTAACGTTTCATAACGCAACTTTTTCTGTTTAACAAACTAATTACGTAAGGCAAATAAAATTCTAATAAAGCGGAGTATTGGTGGCGCGGGCGGGGTGCAGGGTGCAGGCGCGGCGAGCGTTGCCGGGCAACCGGCGGTTGCAGGAAGCTGCACAATCGATGTTGCCAGACGCTCCGCCGCCGCCTCTGGATCAATGTGTCTCTAGTACTACGCCCGGGCCCGGGAAACCTACCTACCTGCCGGTGTGTGCGTCCGACGCTATCGCCCTCTCTATCCGCCGCCGGCCACGGCCCCGTGAGCTGCGAGCTCGTCGCTGCACGCTCCCGGAGGCCGCGCGGGCCACGCGAGCAGCGCGGACCGGTAGCTCACGCTACTCTGGCCGCTCTAGTGGTGTGGGTCAAATTTCCCCGGGCTTTTCATTGGTGTGGGTGAGCGTTGCCGGTGTGCGCCAAACTGGTGTTCCATTTTCAAACGTTCACGTAGGAGAACTCGTGAATCGGTTATCTGTGTGCAGTTGTTATTGTGGGTGCGTTCGGCAGCGACGGGACTATTGTTTGTTTTGTTATCATCGTGCCGGGCGCGGACGCAGCAGCAATGACTGATACCGCCGTACATAGGAACTGCTATGAAACCTACTGGATACATATAATTGGTGCTGAACTAGCCGGGCCCTGCTCGTGCGGTCTGTCTGTGGCTATACAGCTACAGAGACATACTTACAGGAAATCATTGTACGAGTATCTAACGTTTGAAGAGAGTGAATAAAATAGATAGGGCGCGAGGTTCCCTAGTTGCGTTAAGGGTATAAGGCAACGGTAAAATCTTCTTAAAACCTCTTAAAGAATTTAAAACGGACGTTAAAAGGCGTTAAGCTATTAAGGTATAACGTCAAAATCGCCTTACATAAGCGATCTGGATGCTGTTTTAGCAATCAACTTGTTAATCTTTAATCGTAATTAATATTATAATTTATCAACGTTGTTTTCCATTTTCTAAATATATAAATAAATGGGAAGTTCGTGATTCTCGAGAATTACGGTGTTGAGTAAACAGAGGGAGAATATTTTTTGGAACGCGGCGGGGCGGGTGAAAATGATCCTTATTATGTCTGTTGTTGGGTTTGTATTTGGGTAGATAATTAGCTGGGAGGGGAGGGCTATTGACAGGGTTTTGATAACTAGAGGAATATTGGGATGTTCGGGAGCGTTTTTCAGGCGTTCAGGGGCCCTCCCGGCGGCGCAAGAGGGCTCGTCGCAATCCAAGACGACCCAATGGAAGTGCTCGCCATTTCATCAGTTTTGAAGATGCGTCTTTAATTGGATACAAGTACAACTTGAATGAGTTGTACGCATCTGCGTAACTGTAGTACGCCAAGCCGCCGTGGAGCCGGATGAATTAAAACACGGAGAGACTATAGATTTTTTTTAATACAGCCTTATTTGTTGACAGCACTTTATTATTGCATTTTCATCGGACATACATATTATCAAACCGCGATTAGAATAGATTTGGAGAGCAACGTCAGCACACTGTCATTTCATAGATTTTCGTCATTTCATTTTAAAGGAAATAATTCGACCACATAAGTAGGAAGCGAGTCAAAATTTATTTGTACGATTTGGTCTACCTATATGGGTGCTTTGCTATTAATTATTAATATATATTAACTAACAAAGCAAGTTCGATCGTAAAAGTTTTTAATAAGTTAAGTACCTAATTGCTGTAATAGACAAATATCAATAATAGAAAGATTATTCTAAAATAAAATTCCATATCTTGCGTCGACTAGTGTCTATGAGTTTATGTAGAAATACAGATTATTGACAGATTGATTTCCTGTGCATGTTTTCTATTAAGAATGGGTGTGTCATCATCATCATCATCATTATCATTATTTTCGTCCCGTCCCTCAGCAGGAACACATGGCTTTATCGACACTTTTCCATTTGAAGCTTGTGCGGCGGATTCTAGTAGGAACAGAAGCGTTATTTATAATTCAGAAAAACAGATGATTAATAATAAGATGCATATTTTTTGCAAATAAATACTACTTAAACTAAAAACTTTCGCGATTTTCAAACACATTTATAACATTATCGGGACTTATCGCGCGGCTAAACAGAAGTAATACCCTCCACTTCAGTCTACTCGTGACCACGGCCATTGACACATGGTTGAAACCTAAAGTCCCGATAATGTTATAAATATGTACTTAAACTAATTCGTATGTTTATTTTTATTACAACTTTCACCACTTTCTGATAAGCTGCGTGGTGAAACAGGGCCTTTGGGTCCTTAAGCTGCATGGTAGACTTATGCCGTGTTCCTATCTCTAAACAATATGTACCTACCGTACGACGTAATATGTGTCATTTAAGGGCTGTCAAGTAAAACGATCCATTGCTTGATAATAGGAACGTGCATTAATAGCACAAAAAATCGGCCAAATGCTAGTCGGACTCGCGCACCGAGGGTTCCGTCAGCAAACTTTTTTTGTGTGTATTAATTATAAATTTACGGTTTTTGGATTTATTATTTTATTTGTGCTGTGAGACCTTAATTCTTGCCAAATTTCATAGTTCTAGGTCAACGGGAAGTACCCCATAGGTTTTTGAGTGCCTTGCGAATGTATGAACCATGCCGCATAAACGGCCATACCTTTGAATTCCGTTGACTTAGAAGCTTGATTTTTTCACGGCTCTATGGGACTGCAGACTTTAGTAGGTATTTGATATTAATTTCAATTCTATACCTCCATGCGTCCGTGAGAAAAATGGTCTTGACAGATAGTTGGACAACAAAGTGATCCTATAAGGATTCCGTTTTTCCTTTTGAGGTACGGAACCCTAAAAATTACAATAGATGGCACTTCTCGTCAAGAACAATGTGGACGGCCAATTGCTACTAATGACCTCTAGTGCTCAAAAAGTGATCAAATAATTGCTAGTCCCGTCCGCAAAGTCCCTCATGTCTTTTATTTATTATATAAAATATAGGAAGACAAACAAGGAAGTGGGTCAGATGATGGTAAGTGATCACCGCCGCAAACACTCTCAACACCAAGGTGATTGCACATACGTTGCCAACCCAGAGAGCTAAGATGGTGTACCTCTTGTGTCAATAATTTCACCGACTGTCTTGCTCTTTCCGCCGGCTCACAACTGTGCAAGCACTGCTGCTTAGCGGTTGGATTAGCGAGCAAGGTGGTGGTATCGATCCGAATGGACCTTGCACCACACTCAATAGTTTAGTATTATGTAACCTGTGTTACAATGCCATTCAAATCAATGGCATTGCGTAGGTTTCAGACGCCTGAAGCGTAGACTAAATTCGCCGGTGCCTTGGCTGTATTTTTAGTTCAGTTAAAAATAAACTAAGTATTTTTAACTTATTGTGAACATTACCCGCCTACCACAGTTTTACAAGTGGCTTTCTGATAAATAAAGAGCAATACGTAGATGATTTAATTACTCTATTAGGTGATTTTTTGTTGCTACAAAATGACGAAGCGTAATCGAAACTTATGTGTATGACATGTATGAGTAATCGTAGTACACTTTTGGGGGTAAATAACGTGAACAGGGCGTAGTCAAAATGGCGTATACGCTAACTGATGCGTCACAAAATAATACAATTTGTTCACTATATTACATTTTTATCCTCCGTCCTATCCTTGGGGAAGTCTATGTAAAAATAACACTGTTGTAAGCAAAATTGAAAGTTAAATTTTAAACAACGTATTTCCCATCATATTGCATACTGCACTGTAAAAAAATCCAGTGGTCGAATTGGCTAGAAGTTTGATAAACATACGGTCAGCAAAAAAACTTTTTCAACTCCAAAAACTAAAAAAAAACCCAATTCTCAATCATTCCTCTTCACATTGCGCCACTAATCATAATAGTAATGGAATAGAACTAAGGATTTCTGCAAATGCAAGACGCAGCAAGACTTTGAAATAACACCCAATGCATCCTAACCTTTAGCATTTGGGAGCAAGTTGTTTTACGAAATGTATAGGGCACAATTTGTATTTCTGGATGGCTAGCGGAATGTACCGTTGCCCATCCGTCACTCAGTGCCCCTACAGGGGTAAGCAAACAGGGATGTACATATCTTTAAAGCGAGACTCGGCCACTCGTGCTAGCCGTGTTTAAAATCTGCATTTCAGATACAAAGATAACATCAACAAGCGCTCACCTGAAGCCTGCCTCACAGTAAAGTTATATACCGTATTTATACTAGGCCTCCCGCGGCATTGCGACTCTGTGATTGACCACTGCCCCTGTGTGAGAAGTGTGCGGCGCACACAGGCGCCAAGACAATCGGGACGCCGCTATCGATATTTACAAATTGACAAATAAGAAATAAAAATAAGTTGAAATATTAAGATTTGTTAAAAAAGAGGTGCTTCATAGGTTTCGCACACAGGCGCTGTGGGGGGTCGGCGCGGCCCTGGTGCGAATACGTAGTTTCAGACGGATTTGTTACACTACTCTATCTATTTTTACTGTGCCGGAGTGATGTTTGCCACGGTGAACAAATTCACCGAACTTCATCAATGAACTGTGATGCTAGAGCTGTATCAAAATAACTCGTGCAAAAAATCAAGACAATTATTCATACTTCTTGGGAAATAAATTCAGGTTGTCTTGGCGATTCAATGTTCGCGAGCCTCCGTAACTACCTTAAAGGTTACTAAAGCACAGTAGACGGTAATTTTACTACGCTCTTACCTGCGTTGCGCAAACTGGTTGGCGCAGCATGCTCTCAAGTAAGACGGTGTGTGTAGCCGGAAACCTACAGGCTTCCACCGGAACTACAAGATGGAATTCGGTAGCCGTAAACATATTTACATGTACGTAGTATATATAAAAATAAAGTCGCTATCCGTTCTTGTCTGTCCTCAAATCTTCGACCGCTTAATTCCTCCTACCACTTAACGGATTTGATACGGTTTTCACCGTCATTTAGAGACTTCTTCATCCTTGTACCCGTGCAAAGTTAGGACAGGTCACTAGTTGGACATAAATGTAAGTGTTCATTTATGACATAAGTGAATAAATAATAATAATAAATATATTTTTAATAATAACAATAATACTCCTGGACACGTCACGAATAGTCAGGAGATTCCTCACTCTGCTGCCCTAACCACCGGTAGCTTGAGCCCTGCCCCGCTGCCGGCGGCACTCTAGGTTAGGTTTTTATAATGTTTGAATATTTTGTATTGATATTGTTTGATTACTTTTTGTAGAAATATTGTAAAAACTTAACCTAAGATTTCAAAGAAATATAAAAAAATATATATTAACAGACTACAAAAGGCCCATACATAATTACCTTCGTCTTCTTCTTCGTTGCTACACTCTTGGCAGAGTGGTTGTGGCCGTCGTATCTTGAGTGGCGAGCTTTACGACCCGGCGCCATTCTTCTCTCACGGCTGCGCGTCTAGTGTTCTCGTGCACGGGCTGGTATTGTGGCGGATTTGATCAGGTCAGTCCACCTAATGGGGGACCGACCGCGTGGTCTGGTGCCCTCAACCCTGCCCTGAACTACCAGCCGCTCGATGGAAAACTCTCCGCGTCTCGCTATATGCCCGAAGAAAGAGAGGATTCTGGACTTAACCACGGAGGACAAGCGCTGTTTAATGTTTAGCTCCTGAAGAATAGAGTTATTAAATAACTTACAGACTAACATACATAATGATATAAAACACAAAAAAATAACTAAATTATTTCGGTGACGATTAGGCGTGACTTCGTCGCTTCGTCGACTCTGGTGACACGTTTTCCAGTGGCAGGCTGCCCCTGAACCGCCTGAACATGACACCCTTCGGCCAGAAGTCCGCACATGAGATGCTCTCGAGCAACTGCCGCGGCACGCGCACCACGAACGAAGCGAAGTGCACGAAGTGGCACGGACGAAGCTGGAACACCCTCAGTGGCCCGTTTCACAAAGCTACAAGTTACAATTTTACAAGTCTAAACCGGCAACACTGGTCATTTTGCCCATTCCTATTGGTCATTATTGACCAATGTTGCCGGTTAAGACTTGTAAAATTGTAACTTGTAGCTTTGTGAAACGGGCCACAGGTTAAGGTTAAGGTTTTAATACTTTTGATGGTGATATGCAACAAAGCAACAATGCCATTTCATTTATAAGTGAAGTGTGGCTTTGGCATTGGCTATGCAGTGTGCGAGCTTTAATTTGACGAAATTAAATGCCGATTCCCCCATAGATCGCCCGTAAGTGTATTCTCTAGTCGTGTGCTAGCGTCGCGCCGCGGCGTCGCCTGTCTCGCCGCCCGCGGCTGGTGCCGGCTTAACGACCCCGAGACCTGTGACGTCATCGTGTTAACACTTATATGGTACTAGCTTTTGTCCAGAACTTTTGCGGGTGATAGGACCTTGTGAAAGGTCCGTCCGGATCGCTACCACCATCTTGCTCGATAATCCTGCCGTTAAGCAGCAGTGCTTGAACTGTTGTGTTCCGGCATGGAGAGCAAGACAGCCGGTGTAATTACTGGCACAAGAGGTATTTTATCTTGGCAACGCATCTGCAATCTCTGGTGTTGCGGGTGTCTATAGGCGGTGGTAATTACTTACCATCAGGTGACCCACTTGCTTTTTTTCCTTCCTATTTCATAAAAAAAAGAACTCCGCACGCGTGGTATTTGGAAGTATAGGTATCTAACCTCCAGGCGACGTATCAATATGATTCAAGCACCAGATTTTAAGTTAGACCTCTAGAAACACTGTAGAAACCGCGTTCAGTGAGGTGGTTTTGGCTTGATGCGCGTATAAATATACAGAAAAAACCAAAACTTTAACATAATGGTTTTGGCATCTTTTTTATTAAATTGGAAAAAAACAAATTTGTTAGTTTTGGGTTACGTTTGACATGTTCTGAGGCTATATCCAGGCTTCAGTTCTTCATATAAGGATCCAGGGGATGAATTGACTTTAGGCAATCTACGGCCCTAACATGACAGCCCAAGTTTAGTTTAGCCCCTCCCTGTGTCTCTGTCTAACTAGTGTCATAAGAAAGGGACGCAGATAGAGATAAACTAGGCCAGTCATGTTAGGGCTACTGATAGTTGGCACTAGCAAATCAAAATAAACATTTTTATGAATACAACTAAAAATGTAGGTTAGTTATAGTAACGCAATATTTAAGTTTTAAACTAAGGCTCCTTAGCGTCTGGTTTTATTAATGCAGACATACAGATATTTCTGCAAAGGACTGTCAAGTCTGTCAGCCAGCACCTTGAGTATACTGTTGGAACTGTCCTGTATTCTGTACCGAAAATTCTCGCAGAGTTACTTATACCTTTATCCCTTTTTTTTTTACCATATAGGAAGGCAAACAAGCAAGCGGGTCGCCTGATGGTAAGTGATCACCACCACTTATAGACATTCGCCCACCCTCCTCCTACTCCTTTCACTCACTTAAAGGTTAACTGGAAGAGATCCCTTAAAGGGATACTTCTTCTGTCATTTGTGTTATTATTTTACAATAAAAAATTTACATACATACACACATACACTCGCAACACCAATGATATTGCAGATGCGTTGCCAACCCAGAGAACTTACTTACTTGTTACTTGATTTAAGAAGAACATGAAGTAAAAATTTGATTTGTCGCTGAAAAATATTTGATGTTTGTTACATACAAATCTGTAACTGACTCGTATTTAGTATTTTTATTCACTAGGTCTCGCAGTCAAAGAGCGGAGACCTAATTATTGAGTGAGCATGCTGAGCGAGCAACCCCGAAGGGTCGACGCGCGGCCGCGGGGTCGCTACACCGACCGGAGGTCGCGCCGCGCTGTTTCCATTGCCCGCGCGGATAAGACCTCACAAGGAAATTTAAGCGGTTTGTCAAAACTTTATTAAGAGGAGTGTGAAACCAGCTGTCTCTATACAAACGTCTATAACGTTTTCCACCCTCTAAACCTTAACCTATAGCCATGTGTTTTGTATGTTCTCAGTATGCCGCAGAACTAGGTTTGTATGTTTTGACTTTTTAAATATTCTTAATATTTTCACAAATACTGACGCTTCTTTGTTTTATATGAAACTCCTAAAATGCAAATATTGTCAAATCAATGTAGGATATTTAACAAATCAAAACATTTAAACCTAAGGACAACAACATAATGACAACATACCAAAAATCATTGCCATAAGTTAAAGTTTAGAGGGTAGAAAACGATATCGCTGTTTGTATGGGTTCACACTCCTATTCAAATCAGTTTAACAAAACCTTGTAAAATATATATACATTTTTAAAAATAATATAGCCTATGCGAGTTCTGTGTCCCATGCAAAGACTCCTACGCCCAGCGTGTAAGTAGACTACACTCAGGGCGTAGGAGTCCATTTGTACCGACCAGCCGAAATAATTAATTGTTTTGACATCATGATCAACATCGCAACATCATAACTTCCGCATTTATAAAAATAAATGCGGAAGTTATGATGTTGCGATGTTTTAACTGTTGGTTCCTCAATCACTCCTTAA
The DNA here is from genome assembly GCA_963691745.1 of Ditula angustiorana. Lineage (NCBI taxonomy): Eukaryota > Metazoa > Arthropoda > Insecta > Lepidoptera > Tortricidae > Ditula > Ditula angustiorana. The sequence goes on along the minus strand of OY829486.1, from coordinate 2,322,164 downwards.
CAACTGGACGAACTTAGATTAAATTTGGCGAACAGATAGATTATGTTCTGGATTAAAACATGGGATACTATTTGTCCGGTAAAATGCTTAAAAAAATCACACAGGCGTAGCTGCGCAAGCTTGTACATACTTTTAAGAAATTCTTATTGTATTATTTTTTCGTGTCGTGCGACAATGCACCCGCGCATAGTTGACGTCACTGTCCCAGCTGAGAGTAGTAGGAGAGTACAACATGACGTCGGCACTCTGCAGCGCTCGGCGGCGCTCGGCGGCGATCGGCAGTGGTCGGCGGTCAGCCGCACTGCACACGACCACTGCAAAGAGCTCAAAAATGACATTAAAAACCGGACAAGTGGACGTCTGACTCTCGCACTGAGGGTTCCGTACAAATTTGTATGTATGCAAAGTTTTTGTACGTTAGTACAAAAACTTCTCTTAAAAATTTTAATAAAATTTATTCTGTGCTGCGGGTCCGATCTGATCTGAATCAGTATCTCAGTTTACCGAGGCAGTAGGCTGAGTGGGCCCTTTTTGATTTTGTTCCACATAATGTTTTGTTTTTTGTACTCTGCCCGTGTTGTGTATTTGTATGTTTTATGTTGAATAGTTAAAAAAAAAGATTTTTCTTTCTTTATTTGATGGTCAGTGATCAACACCGCCCATAGACACCCACAACGCCAAGGAAACTGCAGTTGCAAACCATAGGGATAAAATGGAATACCGTCTTGTGCCAGTAATTTCACAGGCTGTCATGCCCTTCTGTAAAGCGACTGGATTAGCAAGCACGGCGGTGGTAGCGATCCGACCAGACCTTGCACGAGATTTAGTAATAGAATAATCCTTAAATACAAATTACAAATTCTTTTCTACATATACAGTTTGTCGTTTACCCGTTCTCTAGTCACGTGGTTCGTTTGTTCGTCATTGACGAGGCCAGTCACGGGGAAGCCTAGTTCATGCTTCTCTGTTGACGTGTGCTGGGAGAAAAAATCGAAACGGAAAACTCAATGGCGGTACCGAGGAAATCCCACAAACACAAAAAACATTCAACTGACCGAAGACGTTTGAGAATCTATTTTAATCAAAGCATGATTGCGTAAAAACGAACCCGTTAATGTGAAAGGGACAATGCAATGCAGAATTATACTAAAATGCAAATGCCAATACAGAATCAAACGTTTGTCTAGCAGATAGCGACTGTATCTGGGACCTATCGCTCGTAGCATCCTTTTTTTAAACTTAACTTCTATATCCTCCAATGCAAGGCATAAAATATCCGCAACATCCCTGCATCAGACAGTTGCGTTGCGGCCGCCCATTATAAAGCAAGCGCGAACGACCAAGCGGATACTTGGGCTTGGGTTGCCAGACGTCAGGATTTGTCCTGACATGTCAGAATTTTTAGACGCCAGTCAGATTTCCGGGCTGACCATAGAATATTGTGTATATTCTAGGGTCCAGCATCTTGACTATAGTTATAAAAGTTATCTAGTACATTGTTTTAGAGGCTGGAAAGTGAGCAACAGATGGACGAGTGAGTTCGAGGGCCGAGCCGTAGGTGAGACCCTCGAAGAAACGAGTCCATCTATTGCACTTATGGCCGAGACATAATATGGTGCTTTTAACGACTACTGCGAGGAAATAAAAATCAATTCTTATAACAATTCTAATTTTAATTAAACGTGATATTAATATTTTCACTCTCCCGCCTATTTTTACTTTTTTTTTTAACGATTCAGTTCTTAGTGGCCAGTCATTCAAAGGCGTTTAATTTTTTAATTTAGCGAAGCGCTTCGTAGTGCTTAAAAACACCCAGAATCGCTTATTGTGTGAATATCTTTGCCATTTATTTCTGAAGAAGTGGAACTAAAAATAACCTTATTTTATTTAATGAAAATTAATATGGGTTACCAGAAAAGACCCAGTGTTCTGATTGGTCGATTTTATGTCGTATGCAGCACAAGTCGTGTTCTGATTGGTCGAATCAGTGATCAGCGTGCTGATGTGATTGGTCGATTTGCTCTTTAAACAGGCCAACAATGTTTTTGTTGTCCTGTTTAAATTCATAGAAGGCCTGCTCATTCAACTTACAATTATTCATTGTTTTGGGGCCTATCATCACAGACCATCTTTCGCCACATTTTCGAGCAGTGGCGTGAAAATTATATTTTATACAGAAATAATTCAGATAAATACTGCAGCTCCTACTAGTCCGTCTCCTAGATTCATGGAATACTGAAGGCATTTAATAGGGGTGACACACACACGCGTATACAAACGTCACCTTCCTTATGTATTAGCAACAGTGATTAGCAACTTCAAGTAGTTTGTATGGAGTGGCCGCCCTGTTGGGGTTTTCTTTATAGAAAAGCGAGAGCTAACGAGCACGCGGGTCACCTGATGGGAAGTGATCACCGCCGAACCTAGGAACCAGTGACCCCAACAGAATCGCTGATTCGTTGCAAACCCCGTAGGTCCCCTCCCCCTGTGGGCCTCCGGATCTCTCAATCTCGTACGAAACGCAGTAGCAAGCTACTACTTCATGCCGGTATTTTGTTAGTGTGCCATGCGGTCAGTTTCTGGCTACAGTGTGGCTCTAAAACTATGGAAACTTTGACTTGTTTCATTAATTTCATTAATATAATGAATATACAAAAAACTACCCAAAGAAAGGCGACTTGGGGTGCAACCACCGAACCTCAGTCCATTCCTCCAAGGCGCTCTCGACCTGTAGTGGTAGATTGACATCTACCTAGGCTGACGCCTAAAATCCGGTATTTTGTCAGAATTCTTTATTTCTTCATTTGGTAACCCCATCTCCGAGCAGCATGTTGCACAAAGCTGTGACGTCACGGGCGAAGTAGGTACAACGCATTAGCGCGCCTTGCGTCTAACCGGGCGTAAATGCCTTTGTGTGACGCGAAACCACGTGTAAATCCATTGTGTGACAAAACAGATATTGGAGAATTTATTGTACATAGTTCTTCCAGAGGTTCACAATGCCATTTTGAACATGAGCTGAACATTTTGAACTGTACAGACCTTTGGTGTTGGTTGTACAGTCAAGGTTGTACAAACACGTACCACCGTAGAACCTAGTCGATGAGACATACGCATGACATTTGTATGACATAGCGTGGCGTTTAACGCGTCGCGTCATTGCGATAGGGTTCCAAGGTGGTACGTCAATATATTTCCCCTACTGTACTTATAGAACTTCGAACTCTAAGAGTGACTACGGGAACCTACTACCTACTATTGTCTTGCTCCCTGCCTCCCTTAATAGGCTCTATCTTTTAAACCATGATTTAGGTTATTTTTCACAGTATCTGCCTGATATTCTAACTAATCATAAAACAGGAACTAGTGCATCTAGCACTAGTCTTCTCGATACGCGTTAACTCGCTACGCAACTTAGTGCGTCTCTCTCCTGCTGAGCTAGTCAGAATGAGACGTAGCGAGTTAACCCCTGTCGCCGTGTAACACCAGTTTAAAATCCTCATGATTTTATTTTTTCAACAAAATGTCAAATATCATAACCATTTAAAATGGAAATATAAGTGACTGCGAACTAAATACGCACAGGCAGTTTACATTCATTTTGTAACCTAATGCATAATCTTTCAGTTAGCCGGTATAAATTAAAGAGCGTCTTTATTTCGTTGCCGTGCTGGCTCAGCAAGTATTATTGTGAATCAAGGAATTAAAAACAATAGAAAGTGCAAACAAACTAACGATTCTTCTACCATTTTCTGTTACTCCATTCGCGGTAATTTTAGTATGATCCCAGGTTTGGTTGTTGGATATTGAAGCTGCCATTTGAAAATTAAAAAAAAATACAAGATCTCTTAGCTCTTTTAAAAATCTGATTGTACTGGCACTTCGGAAAATAGATTATTCCGCTGGGAAGAAGCGTCGGAGGAACCTAAGCAGTTTTCTTGTCATTTTAAAAACATAACTACAGCAATACATACTGAACATAGGAAGTCACCTGATGGTTAGTGATCACCATCGTCCATAGGCAGCCGCAACTCAAAGGATATTGCAGATGCGTTGCCAACCCAGAGGGCTAAGATGAATACCTCTTGTGCCAGTAATTTCACCGGTTCACTCTCCACGCTGGAACACAACAGTGCAGACACTGTTGCTTAGCGGCTGGATTAGCGAGCGAGACGGTGGAAGCGATCTGGACGGACCATGCACAAAGTCCTATAACCCCCAAATATATGTAGAGTTGTTCGGTCGGATACACATTACGGTTGGATACCCTTCTAAATGATTGCCACATGTACATATTAACACCTCTATATGAACATGATGTTATGCAAATAAACATATTTCATATTTCATTTCATTTCATTTCATTCATTTCATTTCATTTCATTTCATTTCATTTCATGAGTTTGAAAAGTTTTTGTAGTGGCCTCACTGTAGCCCGTTGCTGTGAACCTAGTGCGAAACTTTTCGACTTGCCGTATCTCGCTGCGTAACTCAGTGCGTCTCCTTCCTACTGGGCTGGTTAGAACGATACGCACTGAGTTACGTAGCGAGTTGATGCGTGCCGAGATGATCCGTGCTAGGTGCACTGACTTAAAAGGGCCGACCTAGGGTCCTCGGGATGCTGAGATTAATACCCCCCCCTCACTATGTCGCGAACAATTTATGGCCCCAGGAATTCCTTTCCAATTTAATTATATCGTTGAAATAAACGAATCTAAATCCCAACGTTTCGAGCTTTTCGGTCTTATGTTCACGAGCAGACTGACCAATTTGGAAAAATAGGTTTACCCTTGAAATATCGACAAACATATCATCGAATAAGTATATACCGAAAACGTTACCCTAACCTAACCTACATGATACGTATATAAAATATCTTGAAAAGTTCACGACTTCAGCAACTAGTTAATTATTACATTACTTATTACGTCTATCTAGACTTAAACGCGATAATAAACTGCTTATTTACTTACCTCGACGTTTCGGCAACATTGCAGCGGCCGTGGTCACGAGCAGAGTCTGCTTTATATTTACGCGAACGATGTCACGGGCGATTGCTCACTAGCAAAACACTGTTTGATAAACATGTATGTTAATATTTAAGGTATTTTTTCTATGCTCATGCAGCTTGAAATAAATAGTTTTATTATTATTATATTATAGCGAAATGTTTGACTGTTTATTAAATAAATTATTTGTATTTGTAAGATAATAAGATATAATGGCGGGTGGTAGGACCTTGTGCAAGGTCCGTCCAGATTGCTACCACCATCTTGCTCGCTAATCCTGCCGCTAAGCAGCAGTGCTTGCACTGTTGTGCTCCGGCGTGGAGAGCAAGACAGCCGGTGTAATTACTGGCACAAGAGGTATTCCATCTTAGCCCTCTGGGTTGGCAACGCATCTGCACTCTCTTTGTTGTTGCAGGTGTCTATAGGCGGTGATGATCACTTACCATCAGGTGACCCACTTGTTTGTTTGCCTTCCTATGTTGTATAAAAAAAAAAGATAAAACTGCGCTCGTGCCCCATCCAGGCCCCAAGCTCCCTGTAGCCCCACTATCGGTATCGCCCTCAAATCTCAACACGCGATACACAAATTATCCTCGAGGCTGACGTTCTACTTACGCCTCATACTCCAGAGGGTCGTACCTGCCGCGTCACATAACAATCCCCCCTAACCAGGGATAGGTTGAAGACATTCAGTGGCTTAGCTACCCAGGGGCTAGGCGGTCCCGTGCCCCAGGGCCCTCAAGCTCAGGCCCCTAGCCAGCATCCCTGTAACGCTAGCTGCCCTACTCGCAAATATTCTTCGACCACCAGAATTACATACCTATTTATATATAAAATTGACAATAGGGCCCCTATTTTTTTATGCCCAGGACCTATGGTAACTTAGCTACGCCACTGAAGACATTGTGCCTGCGCAAGAATGCTCATGCTTGACGTATTCTCCTACTCACGGTCAAACTGTTAAATGATACATAACTCCTCGTACATTCAACGCGTTGTTTTCTAGTAACCTGTTAACCTTCTCTTTCGATTGGTACAAACCCCATTAGAATCGGTTAAGCCGTTCTCTTTAAAATTCGGTTGATTTTTATGAATAAGTAAATGCATTTTATTTATTTACAGTTCAACATTATTTTGTTCCACTTTTCGACAGTGTTACAAAGGGATAAGGTTTAAAAATGGTCAAGCAATTACTTTAGCGACTATACATAGTTGTATTGTTTGTCAATACTACGGGTATATCGACTTATATGTGTAAATTCGCAGCGACAGATAGACCATTTGTTCGCTGACCTACCATTGACATGGAACTATGTCAAAGTAACGCTATGATATAAATTAAATCGTAAAAGTCTATATTTTACATATTATGTTAATTTGACACAGATCTATATTGTGACTCAGATGTTGTACAGTCGGCTTGAAAAATTATTACGTCTCGCTTTTGCTGAAATGTTGTCCTTTTAAGGGATAAATTCGCCTTTTTATCATTATCTGTGTTCGTCTGTTTTTTTAGTGTTCATTTTACCGCAGGGGACAGATTTTGGAGACATTTGTACAAATAATTATTTTTTGCATTTTTTATTAGGTATACTTGTTAAATAATAAACATTAGTTATGTATGAATGATGTATAATGTAGTTTACATACATACTCCAAAGAACGGGGTGAGGGTAGCACGGGGCGCATAGGCTGTTCCGGCGCAGCGGCCGCTCACCTAGTTCGCTTGAACTCTGACCCCGCTAAAGTTCAGACGGCGAGCAATCTGTGCTGAAATGTGGGAGTGCGGCTCTGTGCCGAAGACTAAGGCATTCTCGACCTGTTCGTGGAGTTGTAACTTGCAGCTGCTGATCTCCAACTGACACCGATACACTGACACTGATAAACTGGGACAATTGCCTTGCTACTCCGCGAAACCCTGTGCATGTGCAAAGTCAAACCCAAAGTCAAAACATCTTTATGAAATGAAATGAAATGATTTAATCCAGAACAATTATATTATTCAGATGAGGCTTACAGGTAGCACTTGTGAATGTCATAAAATTTACAATCATTTCGGTAAAAAACCTCTGATGAGAAAGATACTGTAAACAATTTTTTATAGGAAATCAAAATTACAATATTATTTTTTCATGTCAAATATTTAAAAAATTAACAATTTATCACAGTAAGTGTACACTATTTGGAGACAAGGATCGCCAATACAAGTCGGGATCATTTCCAAACATCCCTATGCAAGATTATATAGTAATTGATTTTATAATACTCCCGAGAAATTAAGTACCCATATTTTTTTTCGTCTGTATACCGATAAAAAAATTGTTCGTTTCTTCATTTAGGATACTTAATGCCTTAGTGGTAATGTGGTGAAACTGGCAAACGCAAGGCATGGATGCTGATGTTGCAGGTTCGAGTCCTACCAATGACCCTAATTTTCTTTGTGTTGTCATTATAAAGCATTTTTATTTGAATGTTTAAAAAAAATCGAACGTAAATTTCGATTACAAAAAAAATACTTATGCCTGAGCGACTGCCGTCTGACCGCTGTAACCCCTGTGGCAGGGAAACCAGACCGGTATTATCATAGTTAATCTGCATGTACAGTCAGCGTCAGAAGCAGGTGAACATTTTAGTACCTTGTCACTGTCAGTACTGTGACGTATTCGAGCAACTGTCATTTCATACGTTACTACGACGAGGTTCTTAATTGTTAAGCTACTACTAAGGTTGACTGTACAAGCCAAGCGACAAACTAATAAACAAAGCAAGTTAAATGAAAGCTTGTAAAATGGATATTTCGTGTGTCGTGTTATCTTAACTCTATAGGGCATTTTTGTTAACTATAGTCATCGTCATCTATACAAAGTTGAAGCCTCCCAAAATCAATATCTGAAATCTATAAATAGACTTGTTGAATAAAACGGAAGTAGCCCACAAATAGGGAAAAACTATGAGTCAGTGCAGCGGGGTTTCCCGCCCCATTAATAGTAAACCGATATTTACACACGATCCCTCCGCAACCCTTACGCTAAAACATTATTAATGATAGGTACCCTCCTATCTCCGCTTGTACCGAAAATAATTTAAAACCCATTCAAAAACTTCCTTCCGATATCCGCTCTCACGTTTTCGTATAAAATTACGCATTAAAGTAATCGAGTTCGGAGGAGAAATATTAAATCGAGTTCTCAAAAAACCTTATGGGAACCCGTTGATGGGAACAAAAAAAGGACGAAAAAAATGGTTGAAATGCGAGGAGCGGAAGTGGCGGGCGGACGTGCGACCGCAGCGGCCCGGCGGAGGCTGTGCTGCCACTGCCTGCGGGCTTATGCTTGCCTAGTACAATTTTTGGCCAGTACCTATTAAATTGTAAAAATTTTGAATATTTGAGATGTAAAATAACATTGTAATTTTGATTTATTTAAAAAATTACACCTCGTTGAGTTTCTTGCCGGTATCTTCTCATCAGAGGTTTTTCCGAACCGGTGGTAAATTTTTTGACATTCATAAGTGCTACCTGTAAGCCTAATCTGAATAAAATATTTTGACTTTGACTTTGACTTTTGAATGCTTAAAGCTTGCTGTGCTATAATTTTTTTCACTTATTACTTTACGATTTAACAGCGGCTCGCCCGCTTGGGATATCTATAGGATAAAAAGTATGCTATGTTTTAATCCGGGACATAATCTATCTGTCTATCAAATTTGATCTAAATCCGTCCAGCCGGCAATTTGAAGCTTCGGTCCTCGCTTGCGGTTCAAATCCGTTTCGTTATTTTACCGTGTAATTTATATGAGCTGACATTTGACCAAATAGAGCAATGATACATGAACTCCCAGTAGAGATTGTAATATAATTAAATTAATAAGAATCTTAGGTCAATTTTTACCAATTGATCTAGTCCAAAATAAGTCAACTGAAGTTGGATATGTATATTAATTTCACAGCTTTATTTTAAGTTTTTTAAGATTTATTCGTAGATAATTAATTAATTTAATTATGTTTAATCAAAAAACATTCAACCTTATTTACAAACCTTGTAGCTATGGTGTTTTGGGTACGTACCTATTACAGAGAGAACAAAGTGACGTTCTACAGCAAATGTTACCGTTGACTCTATTGAAATCAGACGGAGTAGAGAGAGGAACTTGCACTCCTAATTAATTATTATAATTTTTTAAACAAAAACTGACTTAATACGTAGAGCTTCTGATGACTGATGAGCGTCGTATAATTTTCCACCTTTACAGTTCTTTACTTGGAGGTGGAATATTTTCTCCGAATTTAAGTGGGGCCAACCTCGAGAATAACCAATTCGTAGAAAAAACAGAGTCGAGTTGAGAACCTTCTCTTTTTTGATGTCAGTTACAAATCTATAAGGCTATAAGTTGTAAGTCATTTATTGTATGGGCCCAGTTGCTTGAAATAAAGTTGAATAATAAAATCAATTCACCTCGTCAAATAATGGGAGCACTTTAACTTTTATTATGGAAAAAGAAGAGGAATGTGAGTTCAACGACGGGTTGTAACGGCCCTAAGAGGACCGATCGGTAATACGTTGCCGTGCCAGCCTCTAGGTCCCCTTGAGCCTGCAGGTTTCTCACCATCTAAGGATTGCAATACCGATATTTTTAGTATGACCAATTCCGGGATCCCGGTATTTGTGCATATTAAAAATACCGGTATTGTAATCTCTATATGTTTCTCACTCAACGTACGAAATGCAGTGCCACCCTACTACTTCACACCAGTATCTGTGAGAGTGTGGTCGAGCTTACCCTAGCCGAGTCGGTCTATTCGTACCACAAACAAAAACTGGCTACAATATGGCTCTATCACTATCAAGTCTATACTTCTACAGTATCTACATCTATATTAATCTACACTAATATAATAAAGAGGTTAACTTTGTTTGTTTGTATGTAAGGGGTAATCTCAAGAACTACGGGACCGATTCCAAAATTCTTTCACCAATAGAACGCTACACTATCCCTGACATATAGCCATCCATCCATCCATCATCACATCAGCCATCATTCCATCTTAGCCCTCTGGGTTGGCAACACATCTGCAATCTCTTTGGTGTTGCGGTTGTCTGTAGGCGGTGGTGATCACTTACCATCAGGTGACCCACTTGCTTGTTTGCCTTCTTATTTCATAAAAAAAAATGGTTTCAGCCATTTATTCTGATAAGAATTACATAATTCACTTAAATGAGAACATAATATTATTGTTTTAATACCACATATAACGAAAAGTGTGCAGTGCGAAAACATGAAGTAGGTAAAACTTAAGAAAGAAATGAAAAAAGGGGGTACATTTAAAAACAGTAAGAAGCAAAACAGGTAACTGGTAGAGCGCTCACATAGCAGATGCATGCACATAGGCTACTAATTCCACGCGAACGAATTCGCAGGCGTCCATAAGTTACATAATTTGCTTCTTTTCTTAAATTGAAAGGTAACTAATGGGCCAAAATTCTTTTTAGCACCTAAAAAAAAATTTAAAATGTATAAGCACTTTTACAAAATTGTAGATGTCTCGAAATATTTTCCTAGTAATATTACGTTAGTTCTCAACCGGGCCCCAATTTTTATTATGAATTTTCCTACCATCCTGGGTTTTTTATTACTGAAAATTCTCATTTGGTACCCAAATTACCACTGCGTTACCAGTCCCCATGACTCCTCAAGAATAGTGTCCACTGCGTTACCAAACAATAGTTTTTTTCTTATTCTGACCCCAAATATTTTTATAATAGTCATCATTCGGGTATGCGTATGTCATTCCGAATTTAAAGATAACATATTATTTTAAGAATATCAGGATAAACAAAAAATATGCGTTAAAATGTACAAGGGACATTTTTATAGGTATCAAAAAGAATTTTGGCCCTAATATCAAAAATCAAGTCCTCGTAACATCTCGTCTACGTAGCGCTGGAAGTGCTGGAACCTGTCCGGCGTTACGAAGCCCGAACGTCATGAACGAGAATTCGAAATATCTTCGGGGCTAACGGGGATCTCATTGGATGCCTTGACTAGGTCTATAGTTGAAAAGACAGTGCAAGCTGCTATGCTGTGTGGAAAATCCTGGATATGGCATATAGGATACTTATCAGGAATGGTTCTTGAATTCAGCATTCCATAATTCCGCACGGTTTCTATCCGTTATCTTTCTTAAAGGTAATGTCCAAGGTTACACAGAGGGTCTGGCTATGCCACTCGAAAACCTAGAAGCAAATTTATGCACTATTGCATGTTCCCTATTTGTTCAAGTCTTGTATTCAATACTCTGAATAGGCAAACAATACACGGGCGGTTGCTAGGCTACACACGTGTCCCCAAAGGACACGGCTCACATACACGTGTTGAATCATACCTCCCTATTACGTAGGCAAGCGTTTTATGTTGACGATGTTCTATGGAATGAATCCGTCTGATCTTTTAATAATTGAGTTTTATTTCTGTTCCAGGGTAAGTTCAAGGTTGTAGGTTGTAGGCGGTTCTGTCTGGAAGAAATGGTAGGCACGGTTATTATTACTTTTGTAGATTTTTGAGATTTTCAAAAGACACGCGACCTTATTTCGTGAGAGTAGGAGCTTTTCATGTTTTTGGTCTCTTCGAGGGTTACTTCTACTGCTGGCTCTATCTACCGAAGTTAAAACACGAGCCGGAATCACAAAACCACTTTTTTGTCATAGATTCTGCTCTACTGCTCTGCTATTTCACATAAGTAATATCATTAATTGCCAGTGAAAATTCGGATGGCTAAATATTGTAGACTTTTGGTCGGTGGATAAACTGTCAGAATAGATTAGGTTTGGATTCAAGTTTGGATTTTTATTAGTTGACCAAAAGTTAAGTTAAGGTTCTGTCAACAAAAAAGCCAATATTTCGCCAACTGTTGTAAACAATGGCCATATTATTATTAAGTACCTACTCCCTTTGACTTCAATAAGCATGTAGTCAGGTACATCTTCTATTTAGTTACTTTCACTTTTAGTAAAAAATGAAGTAATCGTCTTGCATCTTGAAATTACAAAATAAAGTTTAAAAATAAGAAAATTAAATTTATCCTACTGCGTCTCACTTATTTTTATACATACCATCTTGGTCGTCGCTAAGCAGCAGTGCTTACACTGTTGTGCTCCGGCGCGGAGAGCAAGAGAGCCGGTGAAATTACTAGCACAAGAGGCATTCCATCGTAGCCCTCTGTGTTCGCAACGCTTCAGCAGTCTCCTTGGTGTTGCGGGTGTCTACGGGCTTCGGACCCATTTGCTCGTTTGCCCTTCTATTTTATAAAAAATACGTCAATCGTATGTAAGCCCCTTTAACCGGCCAATCCAGATTTTAGCAAGTGGGTGAAATGTCCCACCAAAACTAAAAAAGTTTCAGTTAAGACTTGTATTACCCGATAAAAATAGACCCACAACTAACCGTCACAAATCCTTTCACGAGTGTCGGTTAGCCCGGCCGTGGGAACCACCTGTGGGTCCCGATCCGGCTGTTTCCAGTTTCGTTTGACAGTTCACAATAACTAGGGCTGCCCCTTTCCAGTTCCATTTTAAATACTCGGTCGCGGCGCTCCCTAGTTATTAGGGTATTTATGAAAATTAATTATGTTCCACGTTCGACGGGTTAGGGTGCAAGTTGAGGCAGCTCGGCAGTGGGAGTTGAATGAATGAAGGAACTATTCCTAAGATCCACAAGATTATTATTTGGAATTAGATAAAGATTTGGTAACATAAAGGTAAAAATTCCGCATTAGTATATGATATTAATTCCAAAAGAGTTAACTTATTTAATTATTGATCAGAAATAAGTATGGTCGTAGTTCCAATATTAGCAATAATCTTTTGCCGTAACACTGCGTGTATTCAAACTTTGACGTGTTAAAATTTTCTTCACTGTTTACGCTATAATTATTTCGTCCTTCAGGCAAATAAAGTGTCCAAATCATGTCATGTATAGACGATCAGAAGACTGTTTCTTCTCGTTCTGCAAGGTCAGTAGAGCTCATGTGGTACAGTCACCTGCACCAATATCTGACACAACAAAGCGTGCATAAATATCGGATACGACTCTATTTCTAGGGCTGGTAGGACGTGTCAGATATTTTTGCACGCTTCGCTGTGTCAGATATTGGTGCTGGTGACTGTACTGCCAGATCTGCTGGTGATGGGAGCAGACAGGATGCGGTAAATAATTTCAATCTGATTGACCAGAAAAAGCAGAAAAGACCCTCCTCCTCGTCTTTGTACTGTCTATACGACAATAACATGATTTGGACACCTCATTTTTTACCAGGAATATTTAGTGATTATGGCTTAAAAAGTGAAGCTAATTTTAACGAGCTAGCTGGCTATTTTAGAGGCTAGCTGTACTATTTTCCCTCTGCCGTTGTGGTACAAATAAGCCCATGGTGTAAGCACTCTCACTCATATTTAGTGCGCTTAGTGTAAGGAGCCATGCGGCGCCGCTAGGGGCTAATAATCAGCAACTCGTTTTGTCATTTCTTTGCGCCGTTACTGTTTGAATAATGCGTAGTAACGTGTGTTCCGACATTTGTCGCCGCTGCTTTTACATTATTCGCAATTTAAGCTGAGTTTAACGAACCCGTGTTGTTGTACCAATTTTCCGCAGTTCATACGAAAATAAAGTGTTTTAAACGAAGCTCGGGAGCAAAAGGCAAAGACATTAAAGTGGGACTGGGCTGGCCATGTTTGACCAGAGGAGCTGTGGCTCAAAATAACCACCGAGTTTGTCTCACATACTTGTAATCGTGACTCGGGTGGTTGTAGGCAGCGATGTTTGGACAATTTGACTTCTTCCTGGCAAATGGTTGCAATAAACTGAGCGCGTTAGAACTGCTGGGGAGGATTTTCCTCAGCAATTAACTGCTAAAGTTATTTTTTAGCTATATATTTCCGTTTTCTAGTCGTAACTCAGTGCGCCATTTTTCTACGAAACTACTAAAAACGATTGCATAAAAGCATAGTGAACAACGGCACGTCGTAATGAAATAGAAGTTAGCACGACAATTTCAGATCAAAAAAAAGGTGCTAGCGTTTGCAAAAGAGTTGCGCTTGTACGGAAATCCGTAATGACGACGATCAAAAAACTGTTTTGGAAATGCCACCATGTTACATGCTTTTCCAGATTGGAGAACATGATTAAAAAAATATTTACGTTCAAAGAAGAAGATAAAAAATCGATATTTTAGGAGCTATAGCGATGCAAAGGTACAAAAAGGACGAAGATAAAATTTATTTATTTCTACATATGCGCATTATCCAGATAAAAAAATTAAAAAAATTTTATTAAGGGAGTATTTAGTTAAAAGCTATTAAATTAAAAGCAATTTAGTATTTTCTCCTTATATTATTACGAGGATGACGTCACTGGCGTAGTATACTAGGTTTTGCTAGAGTACCCAAGTGTTGACCATTTCTCTTAACGCTAAATTGGCAAAATGACAACTCTATCTTAACGACATAATGTTAAACTATGTTTTACTGCCGTAATAAAATCGTAATTAAATAAGCTCACAGTGCAACTTCGAGACAACATTGTCATCCTGTTTGTGAAACACTTCAGCTCCGATCCGGGATACATTGTAATTTGATCCCATTTTGAGATCGGAGTTTACCACGTTAACTTTGCCACCTAATACTTACCCTTCAACTTTACTCACTATGTCGTAAGTGTGAGAATGATCTGGCATTGTTTTTGGAGCGTTGTGGTTTGCGTGGTGTTTTTAATAGCTACTTTGGAGGTGCATCTGTCAGTTCCGCCGCTGTATGGCGGATCACACGTTTTTCTTATTGTTGTCCGCAGGATGTGATCTATTCGACGCTTGCGCAGGTGGCGAGTGTATGCGGGTGAAGGTTGAAGCCAGTGATATTTAAAAAACAAATAGTTTTTCTTGCGATTTCTATAGCTACAGCCACCCAGTAGTGTATATAGTGAAATACTAAAATTTATTTGTTCTAGGCATTAAAACTGAGAGATTTAAAAGGTACCTAACCGTAAACGGTCTATTTAGCAAAATTTTGTAAGTTGCTCTTAAATTTTATTGCATGAATTGTTACGATAATTATCACTACGGTGACCTAAGTAGGGTCTAACATTTTATGAGCTACATAACGTGGACCACTTTAACAAAATTTTTATAATGGTTTAATTACTGGCTCTATAAGTACATTGTGAAAGTGAAGTCTGAAAATTAACATTTAAAGTAATATTTCACAAACAGTAGCCCGAGCACGAATATTGGAGTCATGCGTTACGTTTTCGTATCGCCTTTACTATTCGATTACGTTTACTTTACTTTAACGCAAGCTGTCGGTAGCACGAATCTCTAAATCTGACTCACGTTAACGTATCGAGTACACGCTACGATAGTTAAATAAAGCTACGAATCTACTGGATAGGTACGTTCGGATACCTCACTGAGCGAAGTCAATTACTAAGAATCATTTTAAATAAGTTAGAAATACAGGAAACGGCTTGAATATTACAGAAATCTGTGTAATTTGTATATTTATTTATGAAATTATACGAAAAATATATATACAGTAAGAAAATAATTAAATATGTTAATATAATAATCATTGGGACGAAAGAGTTGAAATTTTCGAACGTTGTATTTTGACACTTGTACTCTTGTACTCAAAATATAAATAAAGTTCGAACGGAATTTATTAGTTGTCGTTATTTAGATAGTAAATAAAAAGTAAAAGTGAATAATTTGTATTGGAAAAGAAAGTAGATTCAGACATGTAAAAGAGCCTATATGGCCTACTTGCAAAATAAATTTTTCATTTTCATTTTCATTTTCATTTTCAAACCAAGAAACATTTTCTCGCAGTTGGCCATAATGGCAGATTTCATGGAGAGGTAAGCTGTTAAATTAATTCTTACAACTATGATAGAACTACAATCAAGGACTAGCTCCTAATCTTCTAATTAATTAAATATTTGTTGATACGTTCATACTTTACAATATAGAAATTGATGTAAGTAAGTAGTTCATCAGTCTCTCAGTAAACATTCATTGTAATTTGAGTTTTATGAACGATACTTTAATTAACTTCCATTCTCGTCTAGTAACAAACAATAAATATAATAAAATAATAGAATGTACCAGCTGCTTCACTTATTGCACAGATCGTAAAAGCCAACCCCAGGCATGGACAAATTTCTCAGAAATCATGTCATAGGCAGTAATACTAGCCAATCTTAAATGCCATTGACACCTAATAATATGACTAATGTGGGTTTTCGTTACCTTTACTCTGTAAATGTTAAAAACGTGATTAATTTGCGGGTGGTAGGACCTTGTGCAAGGTCTGTCCGGATCGCTACCACCATTTTGCTCGCTAATCCTGCCGCTAAGCAGCAGTGCTTGCACTGTTGTGTTCCGGCGTGGAGAGCAAGACAGCCGGTGTAATTACTGGCATAAGAGGTATTCCAACTTAGCCCTCTGGGTTGGCAACGCATCTGCACTCTCTTTGTTGTTGCAGGTGTCTATAGGCCGTGGTGATCACTTACCATCAGGTGGCCCACTTGCGTGTTCGCCTTTCTATGTTGTATAAAAAAATATATATATAAATGAATAAACTTTATTTCAGGTCCTCACGTGATTCCTACGGAGATAATGCTGTCACCTACATACAAGTTCAAAATTGTGTACTGTGAAGTGTAAAATATGCCCGGAGCATAAAGTTCATGCTCAGTTAAATAGATGCGCACTCATTTTAGACGAAGAGGAAGAAAAGATTTTCTCTGTGAGGTGCGAAGACTGTGTAGCTTTACAGGGGGATGTAAACATGCCGTTGCATCACAGAAGTGAGGAACCTTCCTGCACTTTTGTTGAGTGAATGAAAAGACCTACAATAATTACCTATGTAAAGAATGGAAAGCCTACAGGAAAATACAATCCTCAAGTGCAGCTTCAAATGTTTTTATCACAAAAGAAAAACTTATTATTGTGTAGCTGACCCAGACTATCCCAAAAATAAAAAAGTGAATATAATAAATGTATCATTCAACCTTGCATATGTTGAAGATTTAGTTAACCATAAGTTATTAAACTTTTGGAAAACAAATATATACCCTTTATTATATCATTATATATTATTATTATATCAAAGTGTAGAGTGAGTGTGCTTATGTGTAAATGAGTGTTTATTTAAATAAAAAACCTATTTGAAATTACATACTAGTTTTATTTTAATAAGGCATTGCTATTATCGGATGACCTCATACAGGTGGAAGGAAGGCGCTGGTTGCATGCTGCTTCCAACCGGTCACTTTGGAAATCCATGGAGGAGGCCTATGTTCAACAGTGGACTTCTTGTGGCTGACATGACGATGATGATGATGACTGCTATTATCTCCAGTCTTTGTTTTTTTTATCATGTATGGTCGTTCTGAGCTGCTGCATGTCCGTTTTCTTCTGTCTTCTGGACATTCAAATTTACTTCGAGTACCTACATCCTGGTTTCAAGCGCACTTCTGATACTTTTCCCATAATATAGTATCATATTGATACTTGAGCGGTATAATTGAGCATATCATTTGGTAACTAAAAAGAAACAAAAACCTAACCTCAAACAATATTTACAATAGTCAAATAAAATTCATCAGTTTTGTTATAATGATGTATTTCCTAAATTACATTTTGTTAAATACTTACATAGAAATGACCTTTACATAAATACATTCTTGAATATGTTGATAAACAATGTGCATCATTTTTCTTGCAAGTGTTTTTCCGTATTTCTTGTTTACTTGGGACAAATATAAATAATTTGTTTGGTGTTTAAATGCTTGTGCTTTCACACTGGGGCAGCATACAGTACTTGTAATACGAAGGATTAATAATTTTTAATCACAAAACATTTACAATCTCGATACACAAACAGAAGCCCGAGCAAGAATATTGGAGTCATACCTAAGTAACTTTTTAGTATCGACTACTCGATAACCTAACGTTTACTTTACTTTTACGAAAGCTATCGGTAGCACGAATCTTAAAACCTCACTCACGTTAGCTCGATACGTAAACGCGACCACAGAGTACCTTTTTAATATACAACGCGACGATAGTCAAATAAAGTCATGAATCTACTAGCTAGGTATGTTCAGAAACCTAACACTAATCATAGTAAGTTACTATGGATCATTTTAAATATGTTAGAAATACAGGAAACAGCATGAATATTACGGCAACCTATGTAATTTGTATATTTATTTATACAATAAAAGGAAATGTTGAAATATGGCAAGAAAATAATAAATATGTTAATATTTAATCATTGGGCCGAAAGAGTTTAAATTTTCGAACGTTGTATTTTGACACTTGTACTTAAATTATAAAGATCGAACTGTTCGATCGAAATGTATCAGTTTTCATAATTAAAATTAAAGTAAGGATGAAAAGTGAATAATTTGTGTTGGAAAATGAAATCAAGAAACAGTTTCTCGCAGTTGGCAGATTTTATGGAGAGGTAAGCGGTTAAATTCATTCTTACAACTTTGATAGAACTACACTCAAGGACTAGGTCCTTATTAATTTAACATCCATTTTCATACTTTACAATATAGAAATTAATGTAGTTCCTTAGTCCCTCAGTAAACATTCATTGTGATTTGGCTTTATTTTCCTAGACTTTCTACTTACGGATATCCATATTGTGAATATTTGTTTAAGACACGAAAATTTATCTAAATCCTCCCGGGGCTGCAGAGACGCCACTGGTGCACATCACCAACTGTAGCTAGCCGACAGGCTAGGCTGTGACGAGACAGGCGATATCCGAACTGATGAAAACAAGCAAAAGCTAAGCACTATATGTATAGTAAATGCGCCCAACCTTTTTATAACGTACCACATATTAATGTCATAAAAATATACCTACTTAGTGCCTACTTACTGTACAGTTCGATTAAAGTTTGAATGTCTGCATTACTTGACAAGGTCCTGTTTGATTTACACTGTTTTTTGAGTAAATATCTGTCCAGATATACCAGGTTACCACCTTTTTAAGGATCTTATGCCTTAGTTTAATATGACAAAACGAATTGTAAAACCAGCCTTTTTATACTTTTCACTGTATTATTTAGTGATTTGACTGGTCAAATGTAAAAAGCTGGACAGGCGGAACACCATCTAACTTGCCTGAAGACACCTCCATAAAGCCTAATTATGCCCGGCTTTATCAGGATGCCTAGTACCATTAAATGTACTTTTTTGAATGTTCAATATAAATGTTTGTACCAGTGACATGGATGTTATATGTATTTAAGTATGTATCCACACCATATTTTTGTGTTGTTTGTGTTAACTTTGACATATTGGTTAGTACACTCACAGAAGCACAGATTAGTTCAATTTGTGTACATCGTCCCAAGATATTTATTTATTACCAGAGATTACCCCCTACATACAAACAAACTAACAAACAAAAAACACACAAAGTTTACCTCTTTATTATATTAGTGTAGATTGAGAATAATTATTGTGCATTTTACAAGTCTTTCGCTAAATCTCAATTTTGCTGCAGGGTGTTAGATTTTTGGCGTAAAATGTAGCTTATATTTATCCTAAAAGAAGGACAAGTTATCTCCATCATGCATTATGGCTAACGGATTTGGATTCTTGGTCACTTAGAACCCTGTCACATTGAGTTATTGTTGTGAGATGGCATTTTGTACTGCTGCAGCGCACACAGACAATAAGTACTCATCTAATTTGTTACCTTTCGTTTTTTTTCTTCTCAATTGTTTGTAAATTTGATTGTGTGTGCTTGTAGTAACAAATAAACGTTTTATCTGTCTACCTATCTGAAGAGTCAAAATGAAATTTATTGTGAAAAGAATCTCCGTAGTCAGAAATCAATTTAGTTGACTGTACCTATAATGGAAAAAACATGGTTATAATTAATTTTTAATCATATTTTAATTACTTGCCATTGTTATATACAGATTGAAGAATGCCACCAGCTATGTCTGAAGACAACGACACACAGCCACAAGAAATGGAGAAGCAAGACATCACTTGGTAAGCATTTTTAAAGTTGGATCGAGTGGCTTAGGTATGAAATTAAAATTTGTAGTCTTTACGTTTCTATATCCTAAGCACAAAACCACATTTCTGTCACCCTGCTGTCTGTCTGTGACTCACGCACGGGTCACTAGCTTGTGAACGGAATTTTGTATATTTTGTTTAAAATTTCTACTCAAAGCTGAATACTGATTTACAAATTAAATTTTATGCAGGGCATACTATGAAATATTATTATTTTATGTTACCCTAGCATTTACGGTCAGTCTCAGAAGTAGCTGAACATTTTAGTACCTTGTCGCTGTCAGTGATGTGACAAATTCGAGCAACTCTCATTTCATACGTTACCCCGACAAGGTTCTTAAGTGCTACTTCTGAGGCTGACGGTAATAGGGTGATCATTATCATTTTTAAAATTTGAAAGGTTTTATGAAATAACTAGCGGCTCGGCTCGGCTTTGCACGGGTACAATTTGGATTCAATGCACATAAAAACTTTTTGTAATTTTTTTTTTAAAAAGGAAACAGTGAAAACCGTATCAAAATCCGTCGCGTGGTCTAGAAGGAGTAAGCGGCCGCAAATATGAGAACAGACATTTTATACTATGCAAAGATATTAAATTATTTCTATAAGTTTTAGATGCAGATACATGGAACACTTCTGACTGCAGCCGCCGGACCGAGCAGACCGCCGCCGGGCCGAGCAGCCCGCTGCCGGGCTGCGCACCCCCGGCCCCGCGCCGAGCGGCGCCGCGGGCCGCCGCGCCGAGCAGCTCGCCGCTAGACCGAGCAGCCAGCTGCCGGGCTGCGCACCCCCGGCCCCGCGCCGAGCGGCGCCGCGGGCCGCCGCGCCGAGCAGCTCGCCGCTAGACCGAGCAGCCAGCTGCCGGGCTGCGCACCCCCGGCCCCGCGCCGAGCGGCGCCGCGGGCCGCCGCGCCGAGCAGCTCGCCGCTAGACCGAGCAGCCAGCTGCCGGGCTGCGCACCCCCGGCCCCGCGCCGAGCAGCTCGCCGCTAGACCGAGCAGCCAGCTGCCGGGCTGCGCACCCCCGGCCCCGCGCCGAGCGGCGCCGCGGGCCGCCGCGCCGAGCAGCTCGCCGCTAGACCGAGCAGCCAGCTGCCGGGCTGCGCACCCCCGGCCCCGCGCCGAGCGGCGCCGCGGGCCGCCGCGCCGAGCAGCTCGCCGCTAGACCGAGAAGCCAGCTGCCGGGCTGCGCACCCCCGGCCCCGCGCCGAGCGGCGCCGCGGGCCGCCGCGCCGAGCAGCTCGCCGCTAGACCGAGCAGCCAGCTGCCGGGCTGCGCACCCCCGGCCCCGCGCCGAGCGGCGCCGCGGGCCGCCGCGCCGAGCAGCTCGCCGCTAGACCGAGCAGCCAGCTGCCGGGCTGCGCACCCCCGGCCCCGCGCCGAGCGCCGCCGCGGGCCGCCGCGCCGAGCAGCTCGCCGCTAGACCGAGCAGCCAGCTGCCGGGCTGCGCACCCCCGGCCCCGCGCCGAGCGGCGCCGCGGGCCGCCGGGCCGAGCAGCCCGCTGTCGGACCGAGCAGCCCGGCTATGAGGCAGTGCCGGATTAAGCCAGCGCGGGGCCTGTAGCAAATTCTGTCAAGAGGCCCTTAGTTTGCTTTAGGTTCTCAAGTTTAGGGTATTAAATAATTTTTTATTGCGGTCAGACAGGCGTAGAAGCGGCGCCCGTAGCATTAGCTACTCTTGCTATGTGGCTAATCCGGCACTGTGAGAAGGAGACTGACTGCAGAAGAACAATTTTTAAGACCTGAGAAGAATGCGAGGAGTCTCAGAGAGGGATTAAATGTTCGTCGTGCTGGAAAGAGCGAGGATTCGGCAGAGAGACATGGAGCTCCAGCTTTGAGTTCGATCGATGGCTTGAATTAATGAAAGAGGCGATGTATGTTATTACGAGTTTCTTAGATGTGAATAATTGAGATTATGAATGAACGCAAAATGTAAGTCTGTATGTGAGATGAGCGCTTAGGTTAGATCGCGAGTAGATTAGAAATAGCATGATGACTAGTAAAGAAGAAAAATTGTATTTTTAGTTATTGTCTACTTATCACTATTGGGTGAAATATCGCCCCATGCAAACACTATACAAAATTATATATGTAGTTATTTTAAATAAAAAAAACAACGAATAAATATAAAATAACAAAGCCTTTATTTATTTACCAACATAGGTGCTCCTTTTAACTTACCTACCCCTTACTTCTAAACCACATATCTGATTTTGATATGGTTATCACTCTCATTTAGAGCTTTTTTAAGGAAGGTTTTTAAGTAATAAATAAGATTAACCTTATCCATACAAGTTTGCCAACCTCTCTTAACTACATAACGTAACTTATGTTTCGTCTCTTTCATTCGAGGGCAATTGTGTAGACAACACACGTTTATGAATCAGGGGGTTAGTTTTCGTAGTGGTAGAGGCGCACTGTGAAGCCAGTATATATTTGCAGTACGAATGAACGGGTTCGACCAGGGTAGTACCACACTCGCAGTACATCAGCGTGATGTAGTAGCTTGCTACTGCGTTTCGTACAGTGGGTGATCGATCCGGAGGCCTAAGGGCTTACAACACATTAGTGGTTCTCTTGTGTCCCGCATTGCCTACCTAATAAATAAATAATATTGCATAAAACAAAAAATAAAACTGAAATCACAATCTTTTAATAAATTAATAATTAAGCAATTATTTTACAATTAAGATAGTGCCTATTAGTAAGTAAAATAAATTAACTACATGGAGTCCTTACAATTTTTACATATTCAATGAGTGAAAGTGTTTTCTACAATAGTAAGCAGGAGTTAATGTTTAACACCTTTATTTGGAAGTGTGATTCATCTATACAGACACAAACACCCGATATTCCATATTTTGCGTAAAATATGATAAGATAATATTGATATTAAGACAAGCAATAAGTAGTACCAATAATAATGGTAGAATAAGCTAAGAAAATTTAATCTATAATATATAAGTTAAAGTTAAATGAAATCTTCAGCAGTGTACTCAATGGTACTTAGTAATTTAGATGAGAAATATATTTTTTAGGAAAAAAAGTGCGCTCGAGATGGGCAACTGTTGATGCTTTTACCACAAAAGATAATATTTGTACTGAACACAGTTTACAAATAATTAATCTTAAGAGGAGTGTGAACCCAGCGCTGTCCATACAAACTGCGATAACGTTTTCCACCCTCTAAACCTTAACCTATAGCCATGATTTTTTTGTATGTTATTATTATGCCCTAGAACTAGGTTCGTATGTTTTGATTTTTTAAATATTCTTAATAGTTTCAAAAATATTAACGCATTTGTGTTTTGTATAAAACACCAAACCAAATATTGCAATATTTTCAGCACCAATGCAAATAAACCTAGTTCTAAGGCATTATGACAACATACCAAAAACCATTGCCATAGGTTAGGGTTTAGACGGTGGGAACCATTTTCACTGTTTGTATGGGGAGCGCTTTTTTGGCTTGGGTTCACACTCCTCCTAAGACAACTTGGAACACTTTTCCTTGCTTAATCAAATCCCTTTCTGCCCTTGTATTAGGGAACTTTATGAAAGTTTCAGCAATGGGTGAGCTGCAGAGAACATCCATCACTTCTCTAACATTTGCTGACACTAGTAACGCTAATGTGATTGTTAGTCTTTAAGGTATTTATCTATGGGCCTATGCAGCTTGAAATATTCTATTCTATTCTATTATATGCCTGCCCACATTGTTCTGGTATGAGCTAGTAGCCAAGAACGACAAGGAACATAAAACCCAATATAAAGACAAATACCATAAAATAATTTGTTTCAATATTCATACCTTATTCAAATTGAAAACTAGGTACCGACCTATTAAATAAAATACCTTGAGAATTCTATTACTCGACTTTAAACTTGTTTCGTTGCGGAGTTCTTCGCACAGGAACGCAAATGCCTCTTTATTTGCATCTGACAAAATGCAATTTCACTGGCATCTGATATATCCAGAAGATGTGTTGTTTTTCTCATCGTAACTCGTTGACTCATTCCCCTTTAAAGAAAGATACCTATTTATAAATGTATTTTAATTATTTTACTTTCAAAAAAATAAAAAGTAGAAGTAATGTTCTTAGATTAGTTACCTCGTTTCTCGTTCTTCATTTCTGGATTATTTGATTAAACCCAGGTAAAATAATAGCGCAAGGCACTAGTATGCGAATTTTTACGCAATGTTATGATTTTTTCCGGTGATATTTTGAAAGAATAACACCAAAAACTAACCGCAACTTGTTCTCGCAAATTGTGTCACCATCAAAAGTACAGTGAGAAAGTTTGCGTGTTTCTCGATAGCCAGCCTTCGTAAGTTTACTTTACCTTACGTCAAAAAATATTCGTGCTACCACTTTTTGACAAATACTTTACGCAAACTTCACGTTTACTACTCGATGACGATACGAAAGTGAATGTCAAAGTTAGTGCTATCAAATTTTAGTTCCAAAAACGCCCATGGGGGCGCTGCTCCAAACCTCATACAAATCTTCTCGATGGCGATACGATAACGTAACTACTCGATAGAAGGAAAAAATATTCGTGCTACCACTTCCATACATTCTGTGACGAATACTTCACGCAAACTTCACGTTTACTATTCGATGATGATACGAAAGTGAACTTCAAAGTTCGTGCTACCAAATTTTAGTTCTAATTACGCCCACGGGGGCGCTGCTCCAATCTTCATACAAAGTTTCTCGATGGCGATACGATAACGTAACTACTCGATAGAAGGAAAATATTCGTGCTCGAGCTACAGATCCCTTAATCGGAAAATTGTTTCCGCAAGCCTGGAATTTTTTTAAAATATCTATCCAACGACACTACACTAAGGGGTAGACAAGAAAAAAAAACATTCGCACTTTACGTGTAAGGGAAAAGGTACTCTAAACATTTTGTGTTAAAGATTGTTTTCCATTTCATTGGCGTGACTGTATTTAGTCATGGATATACAATACAATACCATATGCTTTATTGTATACCACATTAACAATTACACATACATACAAACACATATGGATATGCCTACATATGGTATACACATGCCAAATTACAACTTCCTGGTACAAAGTGTCCCTGAGCTAAGCTGCGGACAGACGGACAGATGGACGGACTCGGCGAAACTATAAGGGTTTCTTGTTGAGACTACGGATCCCTAAAAATATTTTATTATTAAATAATACTCCATTTCCTTTCCAAACTCGAACCACCTTAATTTTTTTTTATGAAATAGGAAAGCAAACAAGCATGTGGGTCACCTGATGGTAAGTGATCACCACCGCCTATAGACATCCGCAATACCAAAGAGATTGCAGATGCGTTGCCAACCCAGAGGGCTAAGATGGAATACCTCTTGTGCCAGTGGTTACACCGGCTGTCTTGCTCTCCACGCCGGAACACAACAGTGTAACCACTGCTGCTTAGCGGCAAGATTAGCGAGCAAGATGGTGGTAGCGATCCGGAAGGATCTTGCACAAGGTCCTACCACCCGCAAATTAAGTCATAATTATTTAATTATGTTATTTCCATCTTTTCGGGTGGGTGCATTCAGCGATGTTAACTATTTTCGAAATATTCCAGCTAGTTTTCAGGGTCAACTAATGAACCATATTAGGGACGCAGGCGCCGCTAAACTAGTAGATGTAATTTAGCTGCCTCGCTTCGTCCCTGGCACGTGCAGCATTGTGCCTTGAAATCGTGTTATGCAGCATACGGAAATTGAAATAAATTATTCCTCAAACATAGTTGTGTTATAGCCCTAACATGACTGGCCAAGTTTAGTTTGTCTCTATCTGCGTCCCTTTCCTATGACACTAGTTAGACAGAGACACAGGGAGAGGTTAAACTAAACCTGGGCTGTTATGTTAGGTGTGACAATAATATTCAGTTGTGACAATATGCCTCGTTATAGGGCATACAAGTAATACAGCATGCATCTACCAATAACAACAGCATTGACGGTTAAAATTGCTTACAAATTAACTTATAACTACAAACTGGAACAAATTACCTTGCTACTCCGCGAAAACAGTGCCGGGCTCGTGCAAAATAGCTGCGTCTGTGCGACGTATATATGTTCATGCAAAAACCCACCCTCCTCCGCTTCCACGCGAAACAACATTTATCACACATACTCAACTACACACCACCACCACTAAACACTAAAACTACACGATCGACGCGCGTTTCGCCTCTATACGAGGCATCATCAAGATCAAAGGAACGGTACGACCGTTCGATACTTAAACGAATGGCGTACTGACAAATTAAAACATTTTTCTTTAATCCTGCCTACCGCCAACATTTTACATATTACATTCAGAACATATAACATTCAGAAGTCATTGTGACGTCTATTGTGAAAAGGTTGTACAGTGGCCTATGATAGCGGTAGGCCGTTCGGCGTTAGATTTCCCTGTCGTAGCGCTGCTACGGGTTTCGTAGCACCTTGCATGCGTTAGGTTAGAACGGTTAGTGTTCAAACAGCATCAAACCTAGCCGACCATTAAAGAGGGGACTGAGAGAAATTGTCTATGCTCGAGAAGGCATAGACATAATTGTCATCTTGCTTGCTAATCCTGCCGCCAAGCAGCCGTGCTTGCACTGTTGTGTTCCGGCGTGGAGAGCAAGACAGCCTGTGCAATTACTGGCACAAGAGGTATTCCATCTTAGCCCTCTGGGTTGGCAACGCATGCAATATCTTTGGTGATAGGCACCCCTATAGGCGGTGGTGATCACTTACCATCAGGTCACCCACTTGCTTGTTTGCCTTCCTATTTCATAAAAAAAAACATCATTATCAACCTCCAGTGCATGTTATATGCCTCCTTTTCGAAAGGTGACAATTTCTCGCAGTGCTGTCTTTAATAGTACTTGTCTTCTATTGTATGTGGCCTACTAACAAAATTTATATTTTTATTTATTTTCAAAAGCAATTCAACCAGTTGAATCGTAACCCAATGTCAAATGACATTGGGTTACGATTCAACTGGTTTCACTGAACGTACAGTAGGGCAAATATATTCACGTACCACCTTAGAACCCTTTCGCAATGACGCGAGGCGTTAATCGCCAGGCCATCATATGAATGTCATGCGTATGTCTCTTCGACTAGGTTCTACGGTGATACGTGTTTCAATTTCCTTGACTGTACATACTTTTCAAACATCGTTAACTTTCCATCGATTTCATTAAAATGACATAGGTTAGTTGGGAAGGCTGACAATGACAATGACTGTACGTTTTTTACAATTGTCGATTAAAAGGTTGAAATGAATGTATTCGTTCCAACAATAATAAGAACCAGTATAAGTATAGTAGGTATATGTATTGTATTTATTAGTTTATTGTATGTTAATTTATCTTTTTTAGCTCTTGCTCTTTTTCTGTCCCTACTACTCCTTTCATACACTCAAAGGTTAACTGGAAGAGATCCCTTAAAGGGATAAGTTCGCCGTTGTACATCACTGTATCTCTATTTGTAATTTATGTTTTTTGTACAATAAAGAATTTACATACCTACATACATACAAGTTGGGAACACTGCCTCCCTAACAATTCAATGAAATCGATTGAGGTTTGTTGTCTGTAATATACAGGGTGTTGGGGAATGAGTGTATAATCCGTGAACTGGCTATATCGCGCACTCAGCCCGTTCAGAAAATGTAACAATAGGTTCAGTAAAAGTGCCGTTGTTTTCGATATTTTTACACTTTAAGGTCAATAAAGTGCTATATACCTATAAATATCTTGAAAGGTGTCGCTTATTTGATGATAGCAACACACAAATTAAATGTTAAGGTTTTTAAGCTATGGCAACTCTGCCCCCACCACTTTCTCTTACTGTCTACGCAATTTCAACCACTCTAAATTAAAGTTTTAATTATCGCCTAATGATATTATAATGCATGGATGTACAATGTCATACTAAATGACAGCAGAAAAAGGGACCGATACGAGAATACAGGTTGACGCCAATGTTACAAATGCAAATTATTAGTTTATCATTTATAGTCATTGGATTTACAACTTTAC
The DNA here is from genome assembly GCA_963691745.1 of Ditula angustiorana. Classification (NCBI taxonomy): domain Eukaryota; kingdom Metazoa; phylum Arthropoda; class Insecta; order Lepidoptera; family Tortricidae; genus Ditula; species Ditula angustiorana. The sequence goes on along the minus strand of OY829486.1, from coordinate 2,294,004 downwards.
GTCTAACTGCATAAAATTACAATTTATTAAGTTTCGTTGCAAATAGGTTTTTTACAAAATAATAGTGTTGACAGCAGCGCCGTCAGCCTGACAGCGCAAGCGCTTGTCGATTTGTTGTACTTTAGTTCGACTTTTGGTTCGGCCATATTTTAAATGTCTAGAAGTCCATTACTTATAGGTCAGTGCCTACACCACACCACCGGCCTATCAATACACAATTAATTTGAACACTTCACTTTTTAAAACGTAACAGATTGGCACAAATTACCAGGCTTCTCCGCGAAACCTTCGCTTCCCTTTTTTTGGTTTGGCGGAGTAGCAAGGTAATTTGTTCCAGTTTGTTGCTATGGATCTCCGCAACGCAACGCCTGAATCTATTGCTACAAAAGCAATCTATTGCCTAATTTTTTTAATTTAATATTGTTTTTCAGATTTACATTCAGATTCTTAGCGTGCGTCTATTATTATAATAATTTTACAAACAGAAAATATACTTACAATTTCTAGACGCGATGACTGATTACAGCTGCTGGCAAGGATGATTTTCTAAGTAACATCGCTGCGTACGGTCAGCCTCAGTGGACTTAACATGACCAGCCAAGTTTAGTTTATCTCTGTGCGTCACCTTCTTATAACATTTGTTTGACAGAGGCACAGTGAGGGTTAAGTTAAACCCGGGCCGGTCTTGTTAGGGCCTCAGAAGTAGATTAACATTTTAGTACCTTGTCGCTGTCAGTAATGTCACAAATTCGTGCAACTGTCATTCCATATGTTGCTACGATAAGGTTCATAAGTGTTTAACTACTTTTGAGGCTGACTGTACAACGCAGCCCAGCGCTATCTCGCTTGCTCTCGCACGAATCTGTGTGTACGGATTCAGTCTTCATCGCTGGCGTGTCGTTGAAGCCAACTATGTTACGTTATACAACCACACTATTGCTAACTTTGGTTCAACCGAAGACTTTTTTCTGTTAAATGTATTTATTTTCTTTTTCTACACATGTATTAGATCAAAAAATGCATGCTCGCGTTACTCAATTTTTTCTTTTGCAATATCAGCCATATTTTTAGCAGTGCAAGGTCAAGTTATAACTTTTTGGGACCGGGTGGCAGCTACCAGCACTTTAAAAGGGGCTTGTGAATAAGCAATATTATTTGGCAACGTGTGGCCGCAACTGTAGCTGTCTTGCTTCATTTCTCGTAATAGAGCGATACGCTACACAATTGCATCTATCTGTAAATTATGCTCGTTTGCAGCCCTTTGACGCCATGCCAGGGTACAATCAAGTAGTATTAAATATATATTTGAAAAGGTCTTCATTATTTACTCAGTTGTGGAATCAACCAATAGATATTAATAATCATCTTTATCAGACACAGAAAAGTGATTGTTGTTCTTTTAAAAATGGCATTCCGGTTTGAGAAAAATTAACTAAATGCAGCCAGCCTTAAGGGCACTTTACCGCAGGGGATAGACTGGAGATATTTGTACATACAATTAAGTTTTTGTATTTTTTTATTTGGGTTAAGTTATTCATATTTCTCTTGTATTCTTATAATTATATTGTAGAATAAATTAAAAAAAAACTAACGTTGACATCGTTAATTTTTTATGTGTCGCAACTGACAACATTGCAATCGTTGAGCAACTTTGCCCATAGAACAGAAATTATAGAAAGTAGAATTGAACTGCTTACTGGCAGTAGGTTCCTCAGTTTATGTTGGAATTAATTCGTAAAACTACAATACTATTTTGGTTTGAATACCTACTAGTATACCCGGTATACCATCTGTTCTCTACAGGCAAAGTTACTCTCAGAAAACAAAATTGCCTCAGCAAATTATAAATACTGTATTATGTATTAAATTGCATTTCTGTCTGAAATAGCTTTATTTGTTTGTCCAATCCAAGTTTTGTTATCCAAATCAATCTTTGTGAGTAGTGTCAGAACTTTAACCAAATTGTAATTAGCATTATAATGTGTTTTTATCTACACATATATCATAAATGCTCTATAATGCGTTCAGAAACCGTAGGCAATGACCAGCATTAAAACAATCAATAATTATTATGAGAATTTTTCTAATTTGTTTTTATATTTATTCAAATTCATTGTTTGCTACATTATTTTAATGTGTACAGTCTATAGATATTTAATAGGTTCCTAGCACTAGTAGCTAGTAGCAATGCAGGTCATTGCCCTATGGCCTCTGAACCCATCATAGAGTACTTATGATATGTGTGTAGATAAAGTAATGTATGCAACTGTACATAATTAGGTCTTAAAACACTCGTGTGATCCTATTATGAAACTCGCTGACGCTCGTTTCATAAAACCACACTCGTGTTTTAAGACCCCTCATTATGCAACAGTTGCATAAAATACTATTATTTCCAGAACTCGTTACTATAAAATACCACTTGGTTAAAGTTTTTAAGGAAAGTTTGCAGTTTTTACGCTCCTGTCGATGAGCCCACGGTAGTGAAGTGGTGGGAGCGAGGGGGAGGCAAATGAAAGATTCGAGTGGAAAGTTATAGTTTATATTTAGATTTATAATAAGATATGTAGTCTACAAAATTTCACAAATTTTCACAACGTTATTTGAACCTAAAGCGTTCTACCCATTTTATTATGAAAATAAAATTATCGAAATCACTGGATCTACACACGGCGGGGGCGGGGTTTACGCAACATTATTTTTAAAATATAATCTAATAGGCAGTATTTTAAATCTCGCGTATCTTTACATGAGTAAGTCAAAAACTTATAACGGTAAAAAAATAAAAAAATATCCATCCATAAACCCCGCCGCCGGAACTGAACAACAACGTCGTCGCATTACATATACAAACATATTTATTATCGTTATATTATATTTAACTAGATTATACAGAATAATGATTCCTATGAAATATAATTATGCATTCTTTAAATTTATTCAATAATGTAATAATAATACTTAATAAGTATCAATAGGTAATGGTTAGTCAATGTTCGTGCTACAGACTACAATAGTTAATAATGAATGAGTCGTATTATTTCTTTATCATTTTATTACTATAATTTTTATTACTCGATATATATATATTGTAACACTAAACGAACATGCAGCCTCGGCCCGCGGCGCGGGCGCATAATCACAAAAAAACATCGTCAACACATAAAATAATAATCAATAATAATAATCATACTGATAAAAATCATTCATAAAAACATTACAATAAAAATCTAAACATTAAAACACACTTAAAACAAACATTATATTAATATTATCATAATCATAGTGTGTAGTACGTATTGTATAATATCATTTAAGCGAATAATCGTATAGTCAAAAATAGTGTGAGCATGGCGCGCGGGGGAGCGGGGAGAGCGGCGCCGGCGCAACAACATTACCTATGGCAGCGCGGCGCAACAACATTGCCTACCCGCGACACAGAACATTGCCTACCCGCGGCGCAGCGCACAACAACATTGCCTACCGGCGCGCGGCGCGCAACAACATTACCTACCGGCATTCCGCCATTACCTACAACAAACATTAGCTAGGGCGCCGCGGCCTCGCGCGCGCAACTCGCGCCGCGCGCCCGCTCCCCGCGCCGCCCGTCCCTCGCCTAATATATTATTATATCTTAATACTTTACGCTATTACGTTAGGTAAGCTTTATAAATTTTCGATTTCTCATTTACGCTATCAATAATAATAATTATACAACTTTTTTTAAATTTTATGTTTTTTTCGAAATTCTATCGTAACGTAGTTCGACTCTCTCTGCGGCTACCAGCGCGTACGCTGCCGCCTTAATAAAAAACGTTCATAATAAGAAAATATATCGTGAATAACTCTCCCGACTTAGGATAGGTAGTTCGGCGCGGCGGACGGGCCGTGCCGGCGAGGCGCCGACTTTTGGCACCAGGATTTCGATTACGCGATTTTTATTTTTTTAATATTTTTATAACGATTTTAAGTAAAAAAGATCGATCCCTATTACAAAAACGTGCGACTCGATAAGATCCACCGGTGTCGGGCGGCGGTCGCGCCCCCGTCTCCGCGCCCGGGCTGGCCGCGTCGGCGCCTTACGACAGGATGCGGATCGCCTGGTGCGCCGGCGCCGAGCAGGCGGGGCACGGCGCGCCGCCCGCCGCCAGCCGCTGCGCGCACTCCAGGCAGAACAGGTTGTGTCCGCACGGCACCAGCGCCGCCGCCACGCCGCGCTCGCCGCACACTGCGCAGGCGCGCGCCGGCGACGCGGCGGGCGACGGCCGCGCGCCCCACGCCCACACGCCGGCCGCGCCGCCGCCCGGCGACTCGAACGACGGCGACTCGCCCAGCCCCTCGTCCCGCTCCGTCGACGACCAGATGCCGAGCAGGTCGCCCAGCCGCGCCGAGGAGCCGCCCGACGAGCAGGAGCCCGCCGACGAGAACGCCGCCTCCTGCTCGGGCCGCATCAGCGACGCCAGCCCGGCGCGGTACAGCTGCGCCAGCGGCTCGCCCTCGGCCGGCGCCGCGCCCGCGCCGCCCGCCGCGCCGGTGCGTAGCGCGATGTGCGCCTCGATCTCCTTGCGCGCCGCCTCCACGCTCTCCGGCAGCCCCGTCACCTCGAACACGGGCTCGCGCTCGCGTGACGGCGTAACGATGTACGTGTGTGTCGTGTGCTGGATGCGTTTGATCGTGGCGCCCTTGGGGCCCACCACGAGCCCCACCACGCGGTACGGCACGCGCACCTGCGCCGTCACGTGGCCCGGCGCGCCGGCCGGCGGCGGCGGCGCGGCGCCGCACTTGCGCGACGCGCGGATCTGCGAGAAGTGCTCGGCGGCGGACAGGATCTCGCGCTTAGCGCGCGCCACGTCCTCCTTGCGGCCCGTCACCACGAACACCGGCTCCTCGCCGCGCACCGGCGTCTTTATGTATGTGTTCGTCTTCGCGCGCAACGCCTTGATCTTGCAACCTGGAACAATGATAAGCAAACATTAATTCCCTGATAACTACGTTCCAGCGCACGACGCGAGATTATCTGTGTAGTACCTACCTACAGTAGATAGTTAGAAAGAGGGAGAACCTGTGTTTTTACGTACACCCTATTTCTACATAGTATAGTGGAATGAAGTTGGCCGTAGGTCTGTTTCCGTCGATACGCGGCGCCGGCCGCGGGCCGCGGCACTCCGCGCGAGGCCCGCGGCGCGGTCACGCGTTACACCCGTATTCCCAAAATCCATTCGAAAGCTACGTCTTAACGTACCGAGGCGAACAAAGCAAGAAAACGGCACCTGCCGCGAGCGTCTCTCTCCCACACACGTCGCCCCGCGTCTTTCATCCCGCTCGCCTCCCCAATGCGGCAAAAACGTGGTAACGTGGCACGTACAGCATCTTGATTCGCAGATGTGACTACATAAACTTGACCCGCGGATTATTTACATAAACACGATCGCATGATCGGACTGCGAATAACTTTTTAATCCGTGTTTCAAACAAATACCTAACTTTATTTTCTGTTTATGCCTCACAAGTATTCCTCGCAAGTTTGAAGTACTCGGGCGGGGCGCCAGACGAGCAGTAGTAGTTTTACTACCGGCGTCGACACGTGCGCGCCGCGCGCCGTAAAGGGCAATTACGCTGCGCGGCGCACGACGCGCCTCCGCAGGCCTCTTGTGCTTGTTCTTACATATTTAAAACATTGCTTAATTATGCAGTCGACAACAACGGATCAGAAAATTGCCTAAGTAAACATGGTTTCAATTCAATCCAAATAGTAATTTTCTTGAAGTTCTTTCTTGTGTTTTTCGGCATTTATGAACGAAATTTAATTTGAAAGAAATTCGTTTTTTGAGGAAGGTAGGAAGTATATAATAATATAAAGTTTAATGGTATGTTCATTCGTCGTCTATTACCCATAGAACAAGCTTTGCTAAGTTTGGAATTAGGTCAATTGGTGTAATTTTTTTTTGAAGATTTATCTATGAGAAACTTAATCAATTTATCTCATTCAACTTGATCATTTATGAATGCCCGTTAGCTGACGAGAGAATTTTGTTTTTTTTTTCTGTAATAACTTTTTTTCTATATACATTTTTTTTGTACAATAAAGAATTTACATACAAAGAAGCATCATCAATTGGTGGTCGAGCTTTGGGGCCGAAGGTTGTGCCGTGGACCTCGAGACGAAGGCTGTCCCGACGACGCCAGACGCGATGACGCCGACAATAAGCTCTCGGGTTCAAGGCTCAAAGTTATTTTAGGGTAAACCTGAGCTTTTACGTTTGCGAGGATTCACTCTATTGCACAGAAAGAGAGCTTTGTTCTTTTACATGCAGAGATGGTAATTGACGTTTATATCGATTACTAGTGATGAATTATCGTACATAAAAAATATTGAGTTAAGTGTCATTTATGGTGTATCTTGGTACAGTTACTAATATTTATTTATTTATATTTATTTACGCATTTTAAGTCACGTTCATTAGAATAATTAGGTGTTATATAGATGGTAGGTACACGACACCCTGATGGGGTATACAATGCAAATGCTTAATTTATCTTATAGTAACAATAATCATATTTCATAACACATTCATTTGTTGTAATATTGTGTTTGACGTGATATTAATTTAAAGGATGTTTGCGTTTATTGACACATTTATAATCTGTATGACACTTTCAGTAACAAAATTCGACCCAACTAATTTTCCTAGCTTTCCTCGCCCATGCCGTATGGCCCGCGAGGCGAGCCTCACGGGACGGCAACTTCGCCATCGCCACCCATGTTTATTCCTCTAGGATTATCGCCATTATAAAGCTTTATATTTCACAAACGATGACCGGATAGCTTAGTTAACTGGCTACCTAGTGACCCTTACTACGAAGCCAGAGGTTATGGGTTTGATTCCCAAAAGAGCAGGCGCGGCGCACTTTGCGAAGTTTCAAGTCATTCGGTGCACATCTACACTGGGGCCGCCACAAATGTTTGTATGGACAGATTGACTGGCACGGAGTGCTACGTGCTACGCTCGTAGCTCGTAGCCAGGAATTCCCGGTATGTAGCGGAAATCCTCTAGGAACAGAGAATTTACATAGAATCCGTGGCACTGAATGTGTTAATATACATGTTTGTACTTTAGTTCTGGAAGTTATATGTATTTAAGTGTACATATATTGATTTATATAGGTATGTTTATTTGTTGTTTAGTACTCACAGCACAAGCTTTGCTTAGTTTGAGACTAGATCATATGGTGTTAATATTATTACCGCGTAAACACACCGGTGTGGTCGGGCCTTAATATAACGTTAGCCTTATGACGATATAAGTAATGTATCAAACGCTTGTATTTCAATATGTACTCATATTATGTATTATTTATGTAACAGCAGCTACGACGGCGTAGCGCGTCTACGCTCGTAGCTCAGCACTGTTATTCTCTAAGCGCATTAGCGTCGGACTCGACGTCGGGTAATCGTCCTACCTCGCTCACTCGAGCTAACGCGCTAGAGCAAGACAGGGCGCTGCCCCAGCGTCGAGCTCGCCGCTGTTGTACTTAGAGAATCACTCTCCATATCTGGGTCAATTGTAATCGGACGTGTGTCCTCTGTGTTACAGCGAACTATGAAATATACTGCTCAAGTAATAAGGTATGAATTGAATTGGGCGGTACATGAAATTTACTACGTACTAAGGGCAGGTAGTTAATAGTTACTCAGAGGTAGTGATTGATTATTATTATTTAGAAGTACATACGAGTTGAATTAGTATGCGCGTAAGTTATCGATTCGATTAGAATACTCGTAAGTATCGATATCAGATTAAAATAATTTCGATTATTTAGTCAGTAAATATAAAGTTCCATTATAAATTATGCCTCCAGATCTGACGTACCGATTGAAACGTGGTATTTTTGTTTGGTAATCGAATTAAGGATATTATTCGTAGTTCTCAGCGATTTGATAAATGGCATTTTTTTTATATATGTCACAGGTTACACATAGTTTATAATTAATGTAGTCTTTAATTTTATAGTTAATTTGAAGTCTGATTTAGATTAAACGCTAAGGAATATAAATACCTATCCTATCTCTTTAAAATATCTTTGTAAAAATTTTAAATATTTAAGATGTAAAATAACATTGTAATTTTGATGTATTTAAAAATTAACACCTCGTTGAGTTTCTTGCCGGTATCATCTCATCAGAGGTTTTACCGAACCGGTGGTAAATTTTCTGACATTCATAAATGATATCTTATGAATGCCTAATCTGAATAAAAATATTTTGACTTTGACTTTGACTTGAACATATCGCAATGAAATTGGCTACAGCGAGACTATAAAAGAATTCTCCTTCTTTTAATTCGAAATTTAAAAAATTGCTTTTAATAGCTAACTCAGATCCGTTTAATCCCGATTAAGTAAAATAAATAATAAGTAATTCAACACTAGACTACGAAAGGATTGGCCATAAAAGTGCTATTATTGAGAACACTTACCATCCAGAATTGAATATCTCTTCTAACACGATACAGCAGTAAGGGTTAATTATGTGTTTACTGTCGTGTTTCTATAAAACCCATATATTAAATACCAAAAAACCGCGCCGCCAAAGTAAGCTACACTGTAAAAAAGATTTTAGATGATTTCTAAAAAACTATGCTAACTAGGAAGCTGTAGTATTTACATAAACCTTTATCGATTGTACTTATGTCAGATTTTTGCGCTTTGCAGACTCATGTGATAAGAGGGGAATGATATTCTTTTCGATGCTTTTTATTATAAATCAAAAACTACGCAAATTGTTTTCCAAGTTCTACATGCTGCAAGTCGTAGTACTTGCGAGAGCGGCGGCTCCGATTGCTTAATAATGAAAACGAATAAATACAGTATAATAGGAACTATAATGGGGATCGAAGGGTCTATCGCTCCGTGCGACACCTCCGGTTGGCAGTTCGGACCACCAAGAGTCATCGAGACTGCACCCTTCGATTGTGAATTATTTTACAAAAACTTATATGAATATGATTTTACTACGCGCATCAGAAAAAAAAAACAGTTTCAGAGCGTGTAAGTGAAGCCACTGATCGGACTGATCAATACATTTCCGTGGTAAGCTATAAAACGCAAATTGCTGTGCCCTAACAACGTTTATGTGTGGACATTATAATATTTTATGAAGCTTCAAAAACAATAACACATAATGCACAAACGATGTGACTAAACTAAAAACATCCAAGTTTCACTAACAATGGTTTCCAGAGCCTCCTTTTGTTAATACGGCGAGAGCCACGTGGCAATCCGTCGCAGTCGCAAATGTACGATATCCTAATGGGGGTAGTTCACCGGATCGCAGGTTATTGACCTTCGTACATTAACCCCGAATCCCCGCCGTTCTGACTTGAAACTGGCGCGCCGGGAACAAGGTCGAGATTTCAGTGGGAGAAAGAACTAGGTGATTGCTGGGTTATTTTAGGTCCTAAGTGGAAGGCTGTAGGATGTAAAATGGGGGGAGGTGAAAAATGTCCGGGTCGCACAATGCGGCCGTTACAAGGGATGATTAATAGTTAGGTTTTTGGAAAACATCAATTTGATCGTTTGGAGGGTGTAGATAACAGTGAAATGGCTACGGAATTTGGCGAGAGCAGCGTGTTTTTTGCTCGCTCTTTGCATATTTTTCGTGCGATGACATTTAAAAACAGCTGCGTGTGCTGGGTTACGAAAAATAGTGTTTCGCGAATTACACTTATTTATATTTTAATTTTAATCATTGAATTGAATATAAGTAAAGGATCTCACTTATAAACAGTAAGTAAAATACAGTTCTACTTCAACTAACATTAAAATTAAATAGTTCAATACTCGTAATGTGCTATACGTGCCAGTGATTATTGTAAATTGTCGATTGAAATAAGAACAATCGGAGTTTAATACTTTGTTCCACTTAAATTGGTATTTTGAATTGATCTCTTTAAAATTTGTAATTTTTGAACATATCCTCAAGTGAGAGATGAATTTCCATGGACGCGAGAATTAAGGGCCAGTTTTAATTACCAGAACACCTTTTTGATCAGTCACGGATGTTGTTCGCACGGATGGAGCAGGGGCGCAGCGCACGATAAGAGTTGGCGCGAAGCCAGGAGCTTGCAATATACTATACGAATTAGCATCTTAAACAACTTGGCAGCGTTTTCACCCTGCCTCGTCGGGCGAATGAACATATATTCGGAACACCCCATACGTAAATCCATTTTAAAAATTTTGCTGTACAGTTTCAGACCGCCCCCTTTACTTTGAAAAGCTATTTTTATTTGTAAAAACAAAATAATTAAATTCACTCAAAATAAAAAGCAGCTCAGTTAACTAGAACACACCACGTAACAGAATTAAGTATCCAATATCAGAACCTTTACAAAAGAAAAATGCAAATTAAAAATAGGCTGCTAAAAACATAACCCTTCATTTTGGCTTTGCCTTAGTCGGGTAAAAAACTAGGTTTACCCGTATTTATTACCCCTAGTAATAATTCCGAATGCAGGCTTAAAATGCATTGCATAGGCTACGAATGCTACGAGCTACGCGCTGCTACGGGGCAGTGCCCTACGCCGTAGCAAATCGGGTCAGTGCGCCCCTTCACTGTGAAACCAGAAAGAAATCCGCCTAGTACTGTTTATAACATTCATTGCAATTTTAATAGTCTTTAATTAATGTAATGTATTTGTCAGACTCTAGCTAGGCATAATCAAGACTAACGCACCTAATTATCCGGATATTTCTTTTACATTTTCATCGCAATGTAAACAACGCCAGTTAGATTTCAGAAATCTTTATACAAGCTATTAATTATGATAATGATTTATGACTGAATTATGAATTATGACATACACATCATCGCTCTCCCTACGAACTGTCTTTTAACTGTATTTTCAACTGTTGTTAAATACTACAGTTAGTTTAAGGGGGATGGTATTTTAACTACCCTTTTCCATTACTGCGTCAACTTGTTTAATTATATTAACTGTACCTACGAAAAATACCTATTTATTTTAATACCGCAGAATTATGAATACCAGGGTATCATAAACAGAAAGCGTAGAGCAAAGTGTAGTGCAAAGTCCGGACGCGGTTAGCAGGTCGCAGGCAACTTTAGCAGCGAGTGGTTTCTATGTAAACCTGTATAGATCTATACTAAAACTACTTATAGTATGCTATAACTGGGTAGGTCGGCTTTAACAGTATTTCAACTATTTTATTAAAGAAGTATGCTATTCGTAAGCGGGGTTCGAAAAAAGCTTTTTTTTTTATTAAATGATATCGAATTCAGCTAAAGAATATCAAAATATATTTGCCACTAGCGCCAATTGTTTTATCCCAGAACATAAACGAAAAATCACCGTTGTGAAAATAAATATGAGACTCGCACTACTTGATACTTGAAATTATTATTACGTGCCTGTTTTGCCAAACCTGAAGTTGTATGTTGTCCGAGTGCTCTTGGCCAGAAACAATATTATGATTGCGGTAACGAGCGGGGTCAATAAAGCGGAGAAAACCGGGGAGGCAGGACTTCGCAGAAGCTGCGTGGTATATGGGTTCCTAAAGATAACGTTGCTTTTTGGTTACATTGTTGGTGATTACTTAATAAATAATACTTATAGACCGATTCTAAGTCTGGAAGTTCTAGGTTTTATTCTCATTAAAAAATCTACTGTTAAATGATAGGTTCAACTCAACAGTAGTTAAATTAAATAGTACTGAACGTATATTTAGTGTGACTTTTGTATTTATGTATGAGTGACTCTTTATTGTACATAAACAAAACAGATGCACAAAGGCGAACTTATATCATTAAGGGATCTTTTCTAGTTAACCTTTGAATGATTGACAGGACTCAAAATCTAAAAACTACTAGTCTAGACTGCTACCCTAGAGACTTTTTGTCTAATCCTACCATACTGTCACTACATTTGTACCTTATTTATTTACGACGACTACTTTAGGTATCTTTATTAGAAGGACTATTTTAGACACAGTCTTGATATATAATAATACTTAAAATGACGCTGAACGGAAATGCCCATATGTAAAGAGAATTTTATAGGGAATTTGAAAAAAAATGCGGTTTTTTGACTCGTCTCTAAAATCACAAGAGGGGTCTTATCTTTGGAAATCAAAATCACAGCCATGAGCGCTACACAAAAATGCAATATCAAATCAAAAAACGGTAATAGTATTATTTACTTCTGCATCTTCCATCAATCGCATCCTACTAGTTATTCAATAATTATTCATAGTCACTTTAACGTACACTAAGCTAAAGGACGAAAGCGCCTTATGTGTCAAACACAGACATACAAATCCGGCCCGGGTTGCTAATGAAGGCGTTTTTAGTACGATTTGCAGATAGTATGTAGGTCAAGTATAGCCTATATCTATAGCACGAAACACGCACGCCGGGGAGCAGGGAATAGCGTAGTCATCTTGAATAATGAACGAGACAACGCCGTCCCGCTCGCACGCGCTGTATCTGATACTTTGATTAATGGAGATAATATGCTTCATGACATTTTATTTGGGCGTTTCCTGGTTACTCAATTAACGCAAAATAGCAAGAAAGTCCTTACTGACTGATCTAATTTAAAAAAAGTACATTTTATAAGCACCCAGAGCGAAGAAAATAGATTCCGATCTTGACGCAGTTTTAAATGATATTTACGTAGCCGATCGACTGCTTTATTAATAGCAAACGTCATATTTATTGTTTTCATGACAGTCAGTAACGCTTAATAGGTATTCTCCATTTCAAATATATTTCACTGATCTCGAAACCAACTCCGAAGGGTTTACGACCGCTGCTCGGGTTCCGTTTACGATGGATACAAATATTATCTGTACACGCCCTTATGTGGAAATAAAACTTTATAGGCTCGACTTATTCCATTGCGTGGAGAAAGAGGATTAAGAAAATATCAATACGCAGACTTCGCCGAGTCACCAGGCAAACATATAAATCAGAGGATGTCACTACAACAACACGCGGCAGGGGTGGCCAACCTCGGCCCCCGCGGCTCCGACCGGTTTTCCCGCGCACCCTACACTACAGCTGTTTCCCTATACAAAGCTATAGGCATGCTTCCTGCCTATAATGGAAGCCCGGGAATGAGTTTTCATCTTTGCCGCTTTCTCGACGCTCTACAGGGATCTGAATGTTTTTCGTCTTCGGAGATAATGTTATACAGATTTTTTCGGCCGTTCTGTTCGTCGGATGATTAATAGTAAGTACGGCTCTGGGACATAGAGGAAACGTTTCGTCATAGTGATTTGGCTCGGCGCCAGCTCTGACGCATCTCCGCTGGATCAACGTCCACGACGCACTGAACCGCGGTGAACTTTCCGACGTCTAAGCGCTGTGAGGTTTTGGTTTTTGCAAGCAAATTCAATTAAAATCCCCAAACTCGGATGCTCGAAAGTTTCTATTACTTAGTCAGCATACTTTGTTGTGTACCGGTTAAATTGAAACGAAATTGTAGCCAGCAGTATCGGAAATGAGAAAATATCATTAGCGTATCTTAAAGTTTACCAAAATGTCGCATGCGGTAACGGAAAGAGTTTCCCAAGGCGGCCGCCGCACCGCGTGTCTGCAGGCGGCGGGGTGCCGCGGCGCGGGGCGCGGGCGGGGCGGCGCCGCAGGGGCGCGTGCCGTGTCGCACCCCCGCGATCGATACCGGGCAATGACCCCGGCAGCGGTCCGCGACCGGTGCATTGGCAATCCCTGGCGCGAATTTAACCCACATTCTGCCGCGCGGCCGCCGAGCGCTAATTACTCTAACGCACTGATTGCGCTCAAATATGCATCATGCCGTGCTGACGACGACTTTCAGCTTGCGTTTAGTTTCAACACTTCAAGAACCTGACACTTTTGCCGCGGCAACATTACTAGTATCGCTGAATTTGGCATCAAGATCAAAGAACTGCTGTACGGACAGGCTTGTAAGTATGTATGCGGATATCCTAAAATAAGTAAGGAAAGTACCTTCCTAATACAATCATAAATAAAGCTAACATACAAAACTAAGCCATAAAACCAAAAAACGCCTAAATTAACTTGATTTTCATTAGCATTGTGTAACTGACATAAAAGTAACAAAACGTGAATCATCAACATATTTTAGGCAAAACGCCTAGAATTAAGGTTGCCCGAGGAAATTTAGTGCGGAGGGAAAATCGCCTCCTTGGCGTTGAGCGGCCATTGCACTCGGCTTACATAACACCGGGGGTACAGAGGTAGCGAGAGGTAGGCCGCCACGCGGGCCCTCTCCGTCGTGAAGAGGCTTAAGTCGCCTGTGGCTTGAGTACCAAGAACAACTCTAACACAGTGACAATAAACTTTAAAATAGCGTTTGCTTTGCCATGGAGTTGTGCGTAAAATGATTGATGATGCGTCTTAGCGTGGAGGGCGCGGGGGATGCGGCCGAGGCGCGGGTGGGGGGCACGGGGTTGATCGAACTGAAGTCAGCTACGTTCAACGGCCGATATTTGTTCCAGCCAATTTATCGTGGGCCAACAAGGGTTTGTCGACCTAAAAATAACGATCGAACTTAACTTCACGAAATTAAAACTTAAGCGGATCAAGACTAGTTCTGTGCAGTATACGTTTTTATTTCCGTTTAGGAATTTTTAAATATCGAACTGTCGAAACTGTTTCAAAATTCAAACAAACACAGACAAAGCAATATGCACTCAGCGTGTACAATTATAAGGTCAAAAGTCTCAGGACAGCGAAGAGTTCGTTCTAAATTCAAAGTTCACTTTAACCGCGTTACGCGTAACGAGACAATTGCGACCTTGTTTCGTGAGCGATAGACATTAATTTCATTTACGCCGGATGACGAGTTGATACTTTTTGTTGGTGGACTTTGTCACGTGGTGTCTAGGGATTCCCGCGGGTAGGAGAGAGACGGAGGCGCGCAGTCTCGCTCTGATGGCCGGAGATAGACACCTATCTGACGAAAGGGAAATGGTACGAGTACGCGGTTATTTTGGTGCCGGTTGTCCTTTTTGTAGCTAGGTGCGTTCGGTAGCAACTTAGGAAATTAGAACTAACATCTCTATGCCGTTCGTTACCTAATCGCAGTTCATTGTGGATATCGACGTGTTCGGATAGAGTTCCCGTGTTTAACTACCTGCCATTTTATGGGATCCTAGTACCTGGAAACGAGTTTCACGGTCGACAGAACATTAGCAGCGAAAGTAGCTTTACCAAGTTGTGCCAAAAGAATCAATAAATCACGTTGGCAAAATGTGTATACACGTAGGTATATGTGAGATGCCACAAATCACAAATGTCACAAAACCTGTTTGAGTGTCGCAAAACGGAGTCTTTAGCACGGGCTCAAAATATCACAGTTAAGTTACTAATTGTATGTAGAGTGTTAGAAAATGGGGCGATGATGAAAACAGGAGATTTTTTAATGATACTTGTCTTATCTATCAGTTCCTTGGAGAGTTGAATGCTTACCTGAAAGCAGAAAAAACATCATTAGTAAACTAATTACAGTAATCCTTTATTAAAAGTATTTATTAATATAACAATAGTCTATTATTAACACAAGCTTTTTGGCCTATATCCCAGTGAAAGTACTGAAGTACAAATTACTTGCTACTCCGCGAAATAAGTGCACCTAGCACGAATCTTTTTGTCACACGTTAACTTGCTACGTAACTCAGTGTGCCTCGTTCTAATCAGCTCAGTGGGAGGGAGACGCACTGAGTTACGTAACGAGTTAACGCATATCAAGTAGATTCGTGCTAGCTGCACTGTGCTGTGCTTGTGCAAAACAGCTGCGTCTGTGCGGCACTGGTTTCGCGGAGTAGCAAGGCAATTTGTTCCAGTTTGTTGATATGGACCTCTGCAAAGTACCACCTGAATATCAATTATTAGAAGTTTATCTAGCATTCCAGTCGTTCCAAACTTTCGTGTTTTTCAAACATTTATTAATAACGTCTATCGGGATTTCAATGCGCCGTTGCAATGTGGTCGAAACATCGAAGTAATAAACAATGTTATTATCGCATTGAAGTCTTAACAGACGTAATACTGTGAGTAAATATACATATATTTTTAGCTTCCTATAATATCTAAATATAAATACCCATATTGTGGTCTAGTTAGTAAAAATGTTGATCTGCTAATTTGAAATATTTTTTATTTCTTTTTATATTTAAGTATTTTGGTGGCCCTAACACGAGCCCAGGTTTACTAATCCCGCCCTATGGCTTCGTCTAACTAGTGTAATAAAAAAGGGTCGCGCATAGAGATAAACCAAACTTGATCGGTCATGTTAGGGCCACTGGGCATAAATGACGGAAAATCTGATCATAGTTAACTTTTTACCAAATTAAAAAACATAGAATTGGGTCAAAATTAACTTGTAAGATCACAAACATATTAACCGTACCGGTGCAGACGTTAATAAAAACTTGTAAAGAATCCTAAATCAAATTAAGTGGCTCCTTTTTGCCCTCACTATCGCATCAAAATTCAATTATCTTAGCTTAAAGCCTGATTAAGACGAAACCGATCGATCAACAACATCTCGGTTGACAAAGCGTCGAGGTTGGTACGATCAGCAACCAACTCAACTGATCATTAACGAGAGAACTGAGAGAAACTGTCTATGCTCAAAGGGACATGTCAACTTCATATGCCTCCTTTTTATATTAAAATTAACAAACTAGAAAGTGGTTAACCTGATGTTAAGTGATCATCATCATGAGGACTGCTAGTGCGTTGCCGGCCTTAAAAGAAGTGGCACACTTGTATTTTAAAGGCACCCACCCATGTGGTAGCAATATGGAGAAACCTCAGCCGCCAGCCCATTCCAAATTTGATACGTCCAAGGTCAAAAAGAACGTTTAAAACGGAGGACCACCACGTATCGAGGTGGTGCTCCCTTCTCTCAGTTCTAACTTTAATGGTCACTTGTGTGTGTCGTTGACTGTACGTGTAGAGGTAGGTACATGTCGAGCAAGGTCGCGAGGGGCCTGACGACCGCTGACACCTGTCACATCTTGTCAAACTCGCTGGTGGGGTCCAATATCTGTTACACATAGTACAGTCAGCTATGCTACCTAGCACGAACCTTCGCGATAACTCGCTACGTAACATTTTATGACGTTGTAATAGGCAAAATAAAACTTACCAACTTGAAATTTTATTAAAAATGTCATATCTATCTATCTATACATATGTATACAGAATGTTAGGTAATGAGCCGATAAACCTTAACGTGCTGTTAGGGGACACCAAGGAAAGTCAAAAGATAAATTAGGTTTGGTAAAAACGCCACCGTTTTCCAGATATTTTGACTTTTTAATTTTTTCGGTGGCGGTTAACTAAGTAAGTTTTTGTAATTTTTTTTAGTATAAATTGAAACATTTAAAACGCCTCTGACATGTCAGACAACGATACCCATGAGTATCTAGAAACTAGAAATATGAAACGTTAAAAGAACACTATAAAATCCGTTTGAAATTGTTTAAATCGTTAGCAGGTAACGTATAATGTTAAGCTAAATCCATTAAGTCATATTTAAGCTAGAAACTAATAGCGGCTAATAGTTAGAAGGAAGTAGCGTCTCCGGCACGCACTAGCCTTGAAGCCGTGTCATTACACCCGCCTGCGTCCGCGCACCAACTCGGACTCACAAACGTCCAAGCAACGACATTTATCTATTTTATTTATTTATTCTCATACAGCATTTTGCGGGTGGTAGGACCTTGTGCAAGGTCCGTCCGGATAGCTACCACCATCTTGCTCGTTAATCCTGCCGCTAAGCACTGCTTGCACTGTTGTGTTCCGGCGTGGAGAGCAAGACAGCCGGTGCAATTACTGGCACACATATTTCATCTTAGCCCTCTGGGTTGGCAATGCATCTGCAATCTACTTCGTTTTGTAGGCGGTGGTGATCACTTACCATCAGGTGACCCACTTGCTTGTTTTCCTTCCTATTTTATAATTTTAAAAAACAACTATCATTACACAACTATAATAAATAAACTAACCTAATTAATTCTGTGACACAAAACATGCAATGTTATTTTACACAAACTCGTTTTGTTTTGACTAGACAAGGCGTTCAGTATAAAAAGTAGGTACGTCACCTTTCGGGAGCGCCCTAGGTTCGGTTGTGGGGAGAGCCGACGCCGATTATAGTAAGAGTAAGCGGGATAACGATATCAACATGGCGATGGTGCGTGTTTTTATTTTATATTGTTTCGTACAAAAATAGCAAATAAACTAGTTACGTAAAATAAATCTCAGATCCCGTCTATTATGTGCGCATGCAATTATTAATCACTTTTATGTGCCACACTTAACCAAATTATGTGAAAATTCTTCTACAATACAGCTTTCGCGGGTTGCAAGAGCGTCAACATTAATTTGCAGATTTTAGGGGGCTTTCTCTTAATATATACTTTACCTACCTACCTTAATATATTTTAAGTTATAGTAAATAGAGCTTTATTCTAAAGCACAATTTTTTTTACATATATTCCCTTTCTAGGCAAATCGGTTAAAAATAGGATGTCGTTAATAAAGCCACTCTAAGTATAGCATCAACTAGGTTTTATTTATGTGCTTAATTGATTAGCGAGTGACGTCACGCGTCGACACGTGGTGCCCATTCACATTTCGGCGCTCAAGGCTGCGCGCGCGCGGCCGTTACGTTTGAATATAGAACGCGAATTCGTTTACTCATCGCCAGTTACTATTCGCAATTGCTAATAGAAGGATGTTACCTGTCGTGGGTAAACTTTAGCGTTTCCTACCAGTCGCACAGGTGTTTGATTTTTTTTAATTTATTGCTAACTTGAATTTGTATACCTAATTTTAATAGTTTTACGTCCTTCCCAGACGAGAGTATAAGAAAATAAGGCACAAACATGACTCAATTAAACTAAAGCTTTTTTCACAAGCATAAACTAGATTACAAGCAAATTGCAGACGTCAGATTTGTTTCGAAAGTAGTGTAACCCATTTTTAAATTATTTATAAGAATAAGTAAGTACATAAAATAATTATTGTGGTTGAAATATTTTTGAAGTAAAATAAAGCTTAAGCTGTATTGCTGTAATGCTTTTTAATGTCGAATAAATAAAACAAAATATTATTGACTACGCAGGCTCTTTAAAAATAAAATCTTACATCGCTTATAAATGATATTATAATAAAAAACTTTGAATTTTACTCAAAAAAAGTATGATCCAAAGAACAGGAAAAACAAATAGTGAAAATTGTATGCAGGATCTACAAAAACAAAAGCGCTCTTTCTTCTAAATCAGTTTGTGAAGTCAACTCACGAAGTCACGATTGCAATGATTAATCACCGCACAACATCGCCGAATTAATTCGTCAGTTTCCGAGACTTTGTTTTCGTTACGTCATAAACTAGACCATTACAGGTTTCGCGAATGATTTAACACGAATTTTATTGGGCGTAAGCGACTCTATGAATTATTAATGTGGGAAACATTAAGGTACCTACGTTCTGTTTTATTTCAAGAGCATACTAAATGTAACCCTGTGTCTGTAGTTTAAAGTCTAATTTAGAATCAAATAGTCTCATAGTAGATCCATCAGCTTGGTGATGACTGACGTTCGAAACCTCAAAGGTTTACCATTTAGAACAGACAGTGTCATGTAGAAGCAATCTCGAATATTCTACGTTCTGAATATTCCAGTGCATCGAACCGTAACATTATTTGACAAGTGCGACGTACATGGTGTACGTATCCCGCGATCGTTCCGAAGATAAACATCTTTATATCACCATTGTCGTTAAACAAACGACCAAACTGGTTGTTAGGAGTTAAAGCGAGCGCGATATGGCGAGTCGCGAATTTGCACGCTGCGTTTTTCTTACGTAAGAATCGGACCGCGTGTTTATCTCTTCATACAGGAACGTACGTAAGTGTGGATTGATGGTGAAATATTTGGGATATCCCTGCACCGAAATAAAAACAATTGTATCGTGCGCGGCGCTGGGTGAACGCACCGGCGTGCCCCGATTGGCACGCCGCCAACTCTCACGGTAAACGCTTCTAATCACTGAACTCTTAGCCAGTTAGTATGCTCCCTACAGCTTATAAACGCCTGATACTTGCTAAACCATGGCACCCAGGCGGCCGCCTAGCACTGGCCGTTCATGTCCTCCTAGTAAAACCCAGTAAACAGCAAAGTTCATTTACACTAGAGCGAGTGCCAAATTAACATGTGACGTTAGACTTGTTTTCCGAGATGTTATGACAAACGCTTGTTAAATTGACTTGACGTTACTTGAGTTTGCGAAATAAATCTTCGTCTGATTGACCTCTGCTACTCGTAGTTCGTGGATGGCATAAAGAGTCAACGAGGAAACTCTGCCAAAATCAATGTATTCGTCTTTTGGCTATTCTGGCCTCGCATAGGTTGAATTATAATGAAAAAATCGGGGTGGATGGTGTCACCGGCGTTGCTTTAGTTGTTTCCGTGAAGCGTCGAATGATTTTTTTATGTATAGACTTACATGAGTTAAATGTTACTCTAATTGAGCAACAGCTATCTTCATCTTAACAACCAATAGAATCCACCTTGCATAGTAAGTAGGTACAGTAAGTACCTAGGTAGGTTAGAAGATACGCATTGTTGAAAATGAAAATTTTTTTCTGCAGATGGCGCTGATGCCTTTTGCATTTTCCCTCAGGTACTGAAGTAATAAACACATTACCGTTCTTTGCGTCGCGCAGTCGGGTAAAAACGAAATAGGTTCATCTCAAAATATCCCTTATGAGGCATGATAATATATAGGTTATTTTACCAAACAGGTATGGAGGGATTTCACATTAAGTTTAAACATTAAATTCTCCCAAAGTGCCGAGAAAACCGTTGCACTTGAGATTTACATGCGAGCGATAAAGCTTATCGGATAGTGACCCGAACTGCACATTTGGACACCAAAAAGCAGTATCATCACAACTCAAGCACAGTCATGTCTCGCACTTTTTATTGGTCTGCCGGCGAATATCAAAGTTGCTAGGTATTTATGTGAGCGCAGAATGTTTTGCGTACCAGGCCACCATGACCACAGAGTCGTGTTTAGATGCTGATAACCCAGTGGCTACGACCTGCTTCATTGCCGAATACCTATGCCTGCTTCCGGCTAGCTACAAACATTCGCGAGAACTCGGAACGTGAGCTAACTTGGACATTACATAACGAGTTTAATCCAATGTCATTGTATGTATTCACGACACAAGTTAAACATAAACGTTTAGTTTTTATGCAGAATCACGTTAAAGTAATTTAGTTTTTGGTAATTGAATCATACGCGAGAACTGATGTGAAAAGTTTGATGTCTCGTGTGGATTTCGAACTCGTGAGCCCAAGTTTAAGTAAAATGTTGAACTCCAAATTTGTTGAACTTTAACCGCCACGCGCCGTCAAAAGGTTCAGTTGCATGTTTATAATTCCAGACAGACGAGTTAATTAATAAAATTCAACCGAGTTCTTAAATAATTTAGCGTCGTACCTGACTTGATACCAGGGCCGCATCAGACGCGGGCAGTAAACGTCAACGTCCCAAAAACGACTCTATTTCAGGGATCACCGAGCACAGAACAACTCTATTTTTATTTTCACTCCGTTTTATCTTGCAAGAATGTTTCAAACAAGTGACTTTTATTTATTAAGAAGAACTTTAGAAACCATTCATTTCTTCAATAGGTACATCAAAGTATGTAGCGCTGAGTAGTGTTTGAAGAAAGTAAATTGCTTATTAGAATCTCGGTTTGCCGATGTTTTTATAATAAATCCATTTTCTAAGATATGTTTTATACTAACTAAGCCTAGGCCAACCGTCCATCCGTCCGATCTCTAAAGGGCTTTATCTCTTGAAGTATACACAACAGATATTTTTTTACAGAATAAGTATCCTTTCACAGACTCAAAGTTAGTTCTCAGTCTCAGTTAACCAACTGGAAGAGATCCCTTAAAGGGATAAGTTCGCATTTGTACATCATTGTATCTCTTTTTGTAATTTATGTTTCTTGTACAATAAAGAATTTACATACATACATACATACAAAATGGCAATACTCGTAGCACTATATGTGTAACACCTATTCATACAAGAGTCGAACCTAAATCGGTCTTTAATGTAAAAAAAAATTTTTTTTGCTAACATTTTATTATTGTGTTGTACGGAATCCTCCGTGTCCGAGTCAGACTCGCACTTCCGTGTAGAGGTAAAGATGTTACGCAAAGTATGAATAAATGTCTTTTTATTATATATTCAAATTCAAATTGAACCTATTACTATTTTTGGAGCATTTTGTTCAGGATTTTTAGACAATCTTCTGCAAAAGTGGATCAACCTTACTGCTGTAACACGCAAGGGGTTGCGTGTGGAGAGACAGACACTCAAGAAAACTTGCAATTTCATACCTAACAGCCCTTAGACACGGTCCTGCCTAAACACAAACATTAAGACTATCGTGAACCCAGCGCCCTCCATACAAACGGCAATAACGTATTTCACCCTTTAAACCTTAAGCCGTAGCCGTGATTTTTTTTATAGGTTATAGTTATGCCTTAGAACTAGGTTTGCATGTTTAGATTTCCATAATATTATATATACCTTTGGAAAATATTTGCAGCTGTGCCTTTCGTGATATTTTAAAAAGACTATCGGATGTCGTTGGCACGTCCCACTTTAAGATACTGTCCTGCACCGTCAATGTTTTCAGTTTTAGAACATTTTTGTACGGGGTCTATCCCAAAAATATTAGAATGTTTGTGCATTACCATATAGTACTGTAGGTTGCAACAATTACTGAAAACTGACTGTTTATATATAATAAAAAAACATCTTTTCTGTCCCAGATTTTTTTGTAGTAATTAAATAACACGTACAGAACCCCCGGTGCAAGTCCGTCTCGCACTTGGCCGGTTCTTTTCAAAATGGAGTATCCTCCCAGGGCATCCCTGTCTAAGCTCGCTGACGTCACACAGCGTAAAGTATAGTGTGCGAATCTCGGCGCATTACGATACGATCGCGGCCTTGACGCTATTCGGCTTTGACCTGCGCAAGAGCACGATTACGTACGTTCAGATCGAGTGAACGTTAGATACGGCAAATTAAACGTCTCATGTTTCTGGAGTCCTGGTGTTAAACGGTGTGAACTACTACAATAGTAGATTACTACAGGGCGACAATTCCATACTAAATACGGGTAGTTAGTTAGATGACGTTTTTACACTTTTTGCACGCGCCTATACTAAAAGTTGTTTGTTTTCCATCAATATGTATGCTGTTAAGATCTCTAAATATATAAATATTTTCTGATAATTTGATAATTCATCTTTTTGCTACAGTTACAGAATTGGCGGTTGAAACGCCCGAACAATCATTTAGATAATGTGCAAAGACGCGTCTATAGTTAGTCTAAATCCACGCCAATCGTCCTGTGAATGGTTTAAATTACATTGCTAACTTCGACATCTATTATATTATTATATTACTCAGCCCGATAACTCTGCGGACTTGTTTTGACTTGAAGAAAAAGCGATCAGCAAAAACTATACAAAACATTCCTAATTTCAACGTTCTCAGTGAGACGGCAGACGTAGGCAGTGGCCTAGTTAATCTATTTTATTATACTATACTACCAAAATATTGGAATCGACTATATGCGTGTAGCATGCAGTAGTCTTAATATAAAATTGCAGTGCCCTAGCTCTGACCCTAACATGGAACTACTGTAACGATTCGAAAAAATATTTAATTAATAGAAAGCTACATATTCCTGAAGGACAGACGCTACTAACCCCAAGCGAAAGAAGTCGCAGGCGTCCACTAGTCTATTATAAGTTTATAGTAATCTATTGGAACATATTCTAATGCTTCATAACGAGACTGTAATGGAGCATCAACTGTAACATAAGAGGAACGTGAAGTCATAAACAAGCTCAGTTGAACTAACCAACTTACCCCTACTTTACCCTCCTACGAATGGGCAACTTGCCGTGCTTCAGGGCTGCTCTGCATTATCTTAAAAAATATTTAGCAGTCACTAGTTTAGCAGAGTTGAAATAAGGCTGTTTAGAGTTAGATTTGTGTGAGTAAATAGATGACCAATCGGTGCTCAAGTAAGCCGACCGTGGCGACCAGGTTAGTACCAAACTCTATTTACTACAGCCCTTTAACTCTGAGACTATTATAAAGAATAGTTTGAAAATTTAGGGGATGGTGTCTTCTGTAACCTCCCTTTCATAGTAAAATGGGAACAGTAAGCCATCTCTATACGAACGCCCGATTTCTCCCTACAAGCTTGCACTCGTACGCAACATTGATCTCGCGACTGGTGAGAATTTTATGTATACTTCGTTTATTATACCAGTCTCTACCTATACGAAGCTGCACTGTTTGTCAAGCAACATACAGATCTTTTTACCTTTGCGGATAAAGAAACAACTAGGCCCCAAAGACGATACCAACTGGTATTACCGACCAACAATAAACTGGCACTTAGGAAGAAAAGCGCTTATAACATGTGCATAAAAATCTATAATAAACTTCCAGCAACAGTTAAATCTCTATCTTATCAGGAATTTAAAACAAAACTTTACAAAGTATTATGTGAAAATTGTTTCTATAGTGTAGATGAATTTTTTAGGCATAGGTTTTGACATTTTGACTATGTTAGCGTTGACATTTGATTTATTTGATGATCTCACCTCACGGAATATATCTATTTTATTTTGTTTTCTTCTGCATCTAGACTGAATTTAAGTGTACATGTTCTATTTTGCTTTACTAATGCAACGATATTTGTTTTAATGATACTTCTGTTTTGATGAGACTGTTTTACTTTTATTTTAAACTTAAAATTTTGACACCTGTATATACAAACTTATGATATTACTTAAAATGAAATGTTTATATAGTTTAATTTGCTCATTTGCTTTCTTTGTTTTTAGTGATATTGCTTTACTTATTTTTTTTTTTTTATTATTATTTTAAATTTTGACATGCTATGTATAGAATAATGATATTATTTTGATTTGAAATGTTATTTATAATAGTTTAATTCTCTCATTTCCTTTTTATCTCTGTTTTTATTGATTTTGCTTTACTTAATATTTAAAAATTTTGACATGTTATGTATTGACTAATGAAATTATTTTGAAATGGAATGTCATATGGTTGAAATTGCTTTTACTTGCTTTTACTCGCTTTATTTTTTAAGACAAAATTTTCACATGCTAACCTTGGCTGAATATATTGTGGGAAGCACTGTTTGCCATCTTGGCCTTAAGATCTTTGAATGTACCATATATTCTTGTGAATAAACGACTCATTCATTCATTCATTCATTCATTCATTCATTCATTCATTTTCACCTCCAATATCATACACGTTTAAACTCAGAACGAAGACATAATTGAGAACTTTAAGAGTAATACATAACAGGAATTATTAAGATTGAACCAATATTTTTCACCATTGCTAACGATCGGCTTAAAAACATGGGTAATTAATTTTGGAGGTTAAAAATGTACAGGCGAGTGATTCTAAGCGTAACAGCGACGAGCTCGACGCTGGTGCAGCGCCCTGTCTTGTTCTAGCGCTAGCTCAAATAAGCGAGACAGGGCGAGGCCTTGACGGCGAGTACAACGCTGTTGCGCTTAGAGAATAAGTGCTGGTTTAATAAACGGAGTGCTTAAAGTGCGCAAGCGCGCTTTTGTTAGTGAACATATCGGGCGCGTATGGAGATGGGGTACTGTTATCTTCTTACTATGGCTCTCAATAGATGTAATGTCTGCAAGATAATTTAAAAGATTGAGCACATCGGCGTTTAGAATATTTTTGTGTGTGTCTTTTTAAATCACAGAACGGGTTCTAAATTGATTTTTCGTTCTAATTATAGAACTAACTAAGATTCATAAACTAGGATTTCCTGTATTAACAATAAATTATAGTTTGGGGACCGATAATCTTGTGGTTGTCATTAAAAAAAAACAGATTTTTCACATTTCAAATTTTTTTTGTCCTTATTTATTTAGTGGCTTCGATCAAGACTGAACA
Source organism: Ditula angustiorana (assembly GCA_963691745.1). NCBI lineage: Eukaryota > Metazoa > Arthropoda > Insecta > Lepidoptera > Tortricidae > Ditula > Ditula angustiorana. The sequence goes on along the minus strand of OY829486.1, from coordinate 2,267,899 downwards.
CGTCAGCCCCATTAGAAAACAATACTACAAAAAAAAACCTATAAAAATGAATGTAAATGCGGATTCGCCCACGTTCGTTAATTCCGTTGCACATGCGCATAACATTACTCACACCGCTGCATACAATTTTACTGATGATATTGTTCCATTTACTGCACCAGACGGACTCTCAGACGGGTTTTTACATATATTCGCATATGTTGGTATGTTTTCTCGAGCGCCTCCCTTTTATTTACGAGACGCGTCTTGTAGGTACCTATATGCAAGATCGTCTTGAGGATAAGCTAGCTTACGGCTTACAATAACAATTATTTTAGTTGTATATGGCTATATTATATTGTTTTGGAAGACGTTTTGGCTATAAAGAGAACGATCGTTTCGTTAGGTACAAATCTGCTTCGTTTAGAAATAGATCGTCGTAAAAAATAAAGGTAAGTATATACGTTAGCTATTATAAGGCGCTAGTAAGAGCTTGCCTTTTAAGAATTCATCATTAAGACTTGAGAGTTAAAAGCGACTTTGCAAAATCAACAATTGATGAAGCCTATTGGGGGCCTAAAGACAACATTATCTGATCTGATCGAGATCGATACCACGTGCAATGTTAGATTAATTTAAATTCAATTGTTGTGGTTGGTTGTTGTCTTCTGATAGTTATTTTTTTATGACATGTTGACCATATTTCTCTGCATTTGATCAAATCAGGTATCAGGTCATGTTGGGTGCAACCTGCAAAAACTATTTCCCCTTATTGGTAGTGGACATGGACACTAGAAATTGAATAGAATTTGCATTTGTTTTTAATATCATGTTGCAGGACAATCGATTATATCGATTAAAAAAAATAATCTTAATGATGCCAGCCCTGCGGTCCTGGCTGGAAAGAAAGCGGTGCGGGTGATGGATTTACTGGCGAATATTTAAAGATGGCCGCCCCCGCCAAGACACGTGACGCAGTCGCCGTAACATGCAATTGTCATGCACTGCTCAACTAAGAGGAATCGCTGAAGTGATGATACTTAAAAGATTTATTCATGATAAAATTTTAAAAGGTTATAGAAATATTTCAACCTGCGCGATTAAAAAAGGCGATGATTCAACTTACGCTTATGGTGTAGCTGAACAATGATTACCGGGTAGTATGGTTTAATTTAAAAGTAATGCTGATTAAAAGTTTATAAAGTTGAATAAAGTCCTACCATTTAATCCAGTACATAGAAAAAAGTCTTAAGGAACATGCTGTAACAATAATCTTATATTGAAAAAAAAAAAGAAATAAAGTTGTTTATTTCACTCACGGAAAACAACTAAAATATGGCCGCAGTCGCCGCATGATCGAGTGCTCAGATTTATTACGGCAATATATGTATGATATTAAGGCTTTTGTGTTTTTGCATAACGTTGAAAAACGAATGTTAAAGGTCAAGCCGCAGGATAAAGTTACTGGCCCAAGTATCAAGGTAAACAATGCTGATCCCGCCTGCGGGGACATGCGCAAGATACCGATTTCGTTCACTGTTTACACACCAAAATCGAATGAATTTTGTTGTAAACTAAAATAAAGATAAATATTGATTTTCGTTATTTAAGATTACTTGTTATTTAAAATATATGTCCAATTTATTAAATGTTAAGACTTGTTTAGTATCTAGTGTGCTTTGATCACAATTCATACAGTGTGTTACATAACCGAGACACGAGAACTCTACTGCCCAATCAAGGGCATTTATGGCTGAAGTTAACCGAGTTATTTGAATCTAAAATGACAGTTGAAAGTCTTAATTTTAGCGTAGCTTTATAGACTATCTTAATAATAAAAGGTTGAATGTTCCTTACCCGTAGACCTTGTCGCTTGCATCTACTGCCGACCGTTTTATTTTGTAAGAAAAACTGGCGCGCCCGGGCTGCCATGGGAGTCCGTGCGGCGACGTGCCGCGAAACCCGAGCTGAACATCTTCATTATCGCCGCCATCGGCCATACGTCAACCCGCACAAGCGCATAAACAATTTTCAATTTAATAAAAAGTCTCATTAAATTCCCTGTCAAAACCAGCAGCCGCGACACCAAATCGAGAGAGTCCGATCATTCGATTACACCATTTCCGAGCCGTAGCCTTAGCGGGGTGCGCACCGCATCGCTAATGCGCCAGGACCTGAATGGAAGATAACGTTATTAAGCTCCACAAATAACGTCTCTGAATGCAGATGAGCCCAGCGTCTAATCTAAAGTTGGCGGCCGTCACGCCGCTTGAAATAACGAGGTGCTCGCAAATGCCGGCGCTGCCGGGCGCGGGCCGCGGGAAGAAACATGCGCTCGCGGACCAAAGAACAAGAGTGCCGAAGCGTAAATTGCGGGTGACACTCAGGCACGATGACCGCCTTCCGGCAGACTAGATAGATGGTGTGGGCGTAATAAAACTCGGATTGTGTAATAAAAACCAGCTGTTTGGAGCCACGCCACGGGAAAAGTGTAAATTGTGCGGGAGATGTTTACAAACAGCGCGTCGCGGGCGCGGCGCCGGAATCGCCGGACCTTTGACGCGCGCGGCTGCCCCGCCTCGCGAGTTCACATAACTTTTACGAATTCGCTAACCGTAACCGATTCGCCTGAGATTAAATGCATAATCGATATTTATTTTTTATCACGCGAAGGCGTCATGTTTTTTGCTGCACCGTCATTATGACGGGTCGAAAATTGCAGTCATATCGTTGCGGTCGGGTTTTCATTTGAAACGAACACTTAATTAATTTCGTATTTGATTTGACAGCAGCGAATTACCGATGGTTGTTACAAAGCGGTGCGCCGCAACTCGTAACCTCAATGTGTCAGCGTCGGACGGGGGACTTATGAATAATTTCAGGTCTCCGAGGTTTCGGCACGGGTCGCGTTGTCGCGCGTCGCGGGCGCGGCGCGGCGTGGAAAAGGTCGGCGGCGGCGCGCAGCCGGTGACGAATGTAAGAGGTTGATGAACGCGAACGATCTATTTCGGAGCGGGTATATGCGGCGGCGGCTCACCGAGTGACATTTAGACGAGCTAGGTGCATCCGAGACGGGACTATGAATAGGATGCGAAAGGTCCTTGGAAAATGTTACGGAAACGAGCTGTGACGTTCCGACGGAGAGTTATAGGTTCGGCTCGGACGGATCGACGTCGGTGCGACTGGAATTCTAAGATTGAAGAGTTGTTGTTGTTGTTTACGCCGATGGGCGCGAGCTCGAGGTGTTTAGGCTGTGGAGGATGTTTAACGAAGCCCGAGGAATGGTGGACATTCCGTGCTCCAAGCGCCGGCCGGCCACGCGTGGTGAATTGCGTTAAACTGTGAACAAATTAGTCTGCCTCCACCGAACCCATCGTGGCACACACACGCACGAATCTAATTTTACGAGCTTTGTCCGCAGCATACACGTTTCTCGAGTTAACTTATAAATGGGTGTAATTATATGATTGGGCGTCAATACTGGAAAAATAATGTAAACCTAGCACTTGGGCGACGGAACTAATTCGGTTTTTAATGTTTGAAAATCTAAACGGACGCTGTTAAGTAATGGAAAATAACCAGAATAAGAGACGAAAGGCAGTCGAGCGAGTTAGACGCTGATGATCAGGCATAATTAGCAGCGAGCCGGCTATGGGCGAAATAACCCATTAAACAAAAATGATACAGATCGTAAACATAACCGCGAGAGATCCAATTCGGAACATTTTAATTAGGGTGCGGCGGCATAATGCGATACAGTTTCGAGACAAAGCGAAGCACTAACAAGTATATACAAAATAAGTGGCCGGACCGGTCGCGCGCCGGCCGCCGGCCGCGAGCTTCGCAGAAATTAGTTTTTTCACAAATGCGATCTCTTTCCACTTCGTCGCTTGCGACCATTAGGCTCAGTTTTCGTCCCACGTCGTCGTTTCACGACCCATTTGAGATCGCTATTGTTCGAGTATCAAATTTGCGAGCGCTGCGCTGCACCGGAGTGCAATAAATAGGTTAATTGATCTGAAATAGGCTGATTGTAATTTGCAACTCAAATCAGGGGGTCAGTGACCGCCGTGGTGACCTAATGCGCAGGATATCTGCGCCCATCGAGATCTGTTCGCACGCAGTCCACTCGGACGCTAATAAGAATGAACGAGCAAGTCATTACAGTGACTAACAATCGATTAAAAACATCCAGTTTATTGGCACAAAAACCGCGCTTTGCGAACCGTGTTTGGAATATTTTAATGCTTTGCTTTTTGACTCTTTTAAAAAGAAAAAATGCGAGGCGTAGGTTATTTGGGGCGCGGTACTAGGCGCGCATAAGATAAACACTGCTTTCATTTTTATTCGTCCTCGCATTCTATTCAGGTTTGGGCTGTCACTTTTTCTTTCGTTGCGGCGCTGCTAGCGCGCTCGGAGTAGGATCTCGATTCTCGATCGCTGGCGGGCAGCCTTGACCTTCGGCGGCGATCGGGCGCGCGAGCGTCGACCCGCTGGAGCCGCGTGCCCGCTCGCCGCTCGCCGCTCCGCGATGCACCGCGCTATGTCTTCCGCAATTATGTGCGCCTGGTCGCGTCACAATATCACCCTCCCTACTCTTACATATTTATTTCTAATTTCTGTTGTTCTGTTAAAAGCAAACAACACTAGACGTTCACTTAAAAAGTACTTCGAGGTAAGTTTTTGTTTAATTACTTTAGTAAAGCTCGTAGCAAGCCACTACCGCCGCACCTCTTCCCAAAATATTTAAGCATCTACATATTTTATCAATTACATATAATCCGTGTCATCTACCTGAAATTTATTTTTCTTGTATCAGTTTTTGCAGAGCGCTTTGTTTTTGCAGTCAGTATTCACTGTCGACACACTCGCGTCTCAATTAGCAGGTAAACAGGAGATGGCTGCAAATGAGATGGAACGCTGGGATCGATGTCGGCGTCTTGCGCGCGCGCAGGGGCGCCGCGCCGCGAGCCGTGACGCGCGAGCTTCCGCTGCGCGCGACACTGCCGTCGGCGATGGCCGACAAAGCTTAAACTTTTAACCCAACCAGGCTAATCATAAATAATGTCCTTTTATTTAGATTACAGACACCCCTTTTCCCCTGGAAACATTTCTATAATGGCCGCATTTTGTTGTTCGTGTGTCACCGAGTCACAAACCAAACAATGCGAGACGTACTGCTGTATTGTACCCCCTAGATACTGTCACTGAAATATGCACTTAATTAATCATCAGATCGCTTACTCCCTTATTCATGGACGCTCGCTCAAAGAGACAAAACCAGCCCTTTATATCCTTTAATCCAAAAAAGTTTGTTTGGCTAATAAGAACACCTCCAAAGCCTATCAAATATAACTCAAATGGAATTACCTAAAAGGTATTGCCGGCGGACAAACCGCAAAAACCAAAATATAAGTATTCCTGGACGTTGCTCTGCACTTGGCGTTGACTGAGCTATACTCGTACTTGTAAAGAAATTGTAAATGTCTCGAACTTAAAAGCAATCCAAATGTAATTATTTCAGCAGAATCAATTGCAATTTTAAAACAGTGATCGACGAAATGAAAAATGAGTTATTTAATTTAAAACTATTGTCTTTGCGATCTAAATATTTATTGAGTGCCAAGAGTTTAAAAAAGTTCGTTGCTGAACGTTTTGTAAAGATGATCAATACTCGTAGTATATCGAGTTTATATTCAATGTGGAATGCTAACTTGGCTAAGCCAAAACTGTACTTTTTTCATGACTTTGCAAGCACTCGTTTCATAGCTTTTCCTTTAGAATGAACAAAATGACTATAATGTTGACAGATACGACAAAAACGACAATACGACGTCTTGGAAAGAATGTGTGTGTTGTAGTCGAGCACTACGTTATGGCTCATCATAAACTTGAGCACTTTCGGGTAGACATGATTTTCCCTAATTAAGAAATATTACATGACGTGTGAACAACGCATTGCCAATTTACAACGGCAAGGTTCTTCCACTGGCACGGGCAGCGCTCGCCGGCCGCGCTGCGCGTACGTCACGCCGTCAAACATACGAGCACTTGAATTATTGTGCCTTAACGGCGCACACACGTGAATGGCACATACGCGATACACGCGCGTACGCGATTCATTCAATTTGTTTACTCAGGCCGGCGCGCCGCGACGCCCGGTCAAGGGCGGCGTACATCGCGCGGCAGGGACCCGCGCGCGCGCGCCCTCGCCGACACACCCCGCCGTGGATCACTCGCGACCACATTTCACACACCCCTTATCGAGGTGGAAAGGCGCGAAGACGCGTTATCAAAATATAATTAAGTTAATTTCGAATTATCATCCTTCATTGTCCTTAATGGATGTACGGTGCGCTGATGGCTTTTGTTTTGGGTTGTTCGACGTGTGCCATATGCCAGTAATTGCGTTGCAGTCGTGCCGCGTTGTTGACGGCGTTGTCGGCAGTGTCGCGTCCGTCGGCACCATGCTCGGGAGCGCGAGTTCCCCATGAGGTCCCCAAGACCTTCGGCGAGACCATCAACTCTTAGGTCGTTTACTCCAATTACGTAACACCCGTGTAACAACTATATAATCGGCGGAATTTTTATTGACTAATTATTCGCCTTTTTTTATAAGCGGTGAAGTCAGCGGATATAGCTAAATATTCAAGCAGTGTATCATTTCGAGGCTAACAATAACGTATAAAAACTTGCGAGGCATTATCACACGTCGATATCTATGGCGTTTAACAAATATACCTAGATGTCGTGCATTCGAGAGAAGGTTTTAATGTATTTAATGTAAGCTGTATCGGGTCCGAGATGCGGCCACATTCCGCGCCGGTGACTCGCCCATTGTGGCTCTCGTGCGCGTACAAACAACGCATGCACATTCATTAGATTTAACAACTTTTGTGAGTCGTGTGTCGTCTCCGCCAGCGGCAGCGCTAGCGGAGTCAACGCCCAGACGGATTAAAGGGACGATTAACGAGCAGTTTAATTTATAATGAATAATAAAGTCACGGAAGGACCGCCGGTGCAGACCTCCTAACTAACCCACATCGTTCATAACCAAAGTGTCAACAAAACGATCGGCCGCGCCTCAGCCCGCCGAATATTAACGACGGCGACAACCAGTTTTGGGCTCTGCGGTGTCGCGACAGGGCCGCCGTTCCCCTGCCGCAGACAGCAGCACGCCTGCGACCAGCGCTTGCTCGCCGACTCACTTTCGGTTTCGCACAAACACCAACAGTGATTTAGAGTAGGGCGATGCACAAAAGAGTCGAAATACCGAAACCGGTCGGCGGGAGCGCCGAAAACTCTGTAATTATGTTAACGAGACGATCCCACGTGGCTGGAGCGCTGTTTATTAGAGCGTCAGTTTACGATGAAAGTCGTTAATAAGCGAGTTTATGAAGTCGGTATCGCACCCGGCTGGAACTGCGTCTCGATCCCTTTCCACATCTGTCTGATAAAGGCAGGGTTTTATCGAGACCGGAAGACCTGGTGAGATTCGCCGGTGAGTGGCGCGGTACCAGGGGAGCGTGACTGATAAGGAAGTTACACAACAAGCAGTAGGGAGCCAAGGTCGAGGCAGATGTGGGAAGTACAGGCGCGCCGTTCACGGCTTATCTGGAGTGTTTGCCAAGTATAAATAAGCAGCGCTCGACACGCGGCCGCGCGCTGGGCCGTGTTTACGGGTGTGAACGCACTCGCGCCGTGACGTCGTGAGAACTTGAACTAGCTCATGTTAGGAGCCGTGTGTCGACGCCGACACGTGGTGGCAAGCTCCGACACAATGCGCCTTGTGAACGCTCTTGCGCAACCACTGTTAATTCGGGATTTCGGTGTGCTGATAGGAATGTCCGAAAACTAGAGCAGTAGATTGTGTTTTTTATAGTGTTACGGCCTGGCGTAATCCTATAGGTTTACAAGCGATTATGTTTCTGAAACCGATCAAGTTTTGTAAACGATAAGCCAACAGAACAAACTTTTTCGAATCTCCAGCTCGAATGTTTGTGTTGCGGCATCCGACCGCTAAAGAGTTCACGCGATCTCCGCGGGAGGGCAAGATGACGCGTCGGCTAACATTCCAAAACCGAACGTTATTAATTCTTATTAATGCCAATGAACGCTTAGCACGTTTACCTTCGATTTGTGTTGACTCCTTGACGCTTCCTGCTCGTCGTTGAGAATTATCAGTTAACGATCTTCATTGAGCCCTCGCGGGGGCGGCGGCGCGCATCGTTGGCTGACGAGGCGAAAACCACTCGGCCGGCGGGAAGCCGGTCACCGGCAGTGGGTCACTGGACCCGGGAGCGTGCCCCACGCATCCCCGCCGCCAAGGCCACCGCTCATAATTAAAATGACATCAACCGCGTGGGAACACACAAACGGCGAGCTCGCGACCGGTCCGACCGGCAGATTTAATTGCGCCACTGCTGATTAATATTGGCATAAACGACATTCGTCGAAACTGTTTGTTTGAACACAAACACAACGAAACCGAAAGCGCGGGGAAGAGTTGACAAAAAGGGCAAGAAAGTGCGCAGACGGCGCGATGCGTCAGCGCCGCGTCCGCCGCGCGACGGGCGTCCCTGTCGCACGCGCGGCCCGCTCCCGCGCCTGTCGAGGAAGTGGGCCGTCGCTCGGGATGCCTCTATATCTGGCCCGAGCTGGACGGATTAGACGAAGAAGGCCTGAGCGCCGCCGCGTGTGGCCGCGACATTTCCCCCATAACAATGAGTGCTAGTGCATCCGTCCCTTTCGCGGCGGACCTTGCGGTGCTGTTGCTCCGGCCAGGTTCAATATCCCAGACCTTGGGCCGAGACGAGACCCCGCAGCGGCCAGTGCAAACTAGTTACTCGCGCCTCGCCTACCTACAACCTACCACCTGCAATAATTTATAATTTAGCCACTATTTTTAGCACCTTATTGAAGGCGAAACGAGTCGTTAAACTATAGGAATGACGAAAGTGTTCAAGTTATGGACTGTATAGGAAATTAATTGGCTGTAAATAGGTTTGTTTGTCGGCGGGCGGATTCGCACGGTCAGCGCGGGTCACCGTTTGACATATACGACTGCCCGTAAAAAACCGAGTAGTTTATGATTTCTCTACCAGGAAAACTAATGAAGCGCCGGTGTGGTCGCGACGCGCACCTACATCAATATACGACCGGCCAATTAGATGTCGGGCGCATCGCGAAAATATAAATATTAGTAGAACCGACAAAGGTTTTTAATCACCAATCTCGATGCGTTTTGTTCCTTTTGCGGTCCGAAATTACAGGTTGCGAGTTCGATCACCTCGCGCGCCGCGCTTAGGGCAACTATGCGACTCGTGTGAAAAATTACCGTGGATTTTGCTCTTATTTCGTATTATAAGTGGCATTCGATACGTATAATTTTTGTATCCGGCCGAATATATTAAGGAGGCTGCGCCGCACCACGGGCGCACGCACATTTCGATTAGCTGTATTAGCATTGATTTAGCATGTTAAACAGACAGGGTTAAACTTAAGGTGGTCTTCGGTGGTCGGATTTGTGAAAAAGGCGAGTTATTAAATGAAAGGGAATGCATCGTAGTCGGCCGACGTGCGCCGAGCGAGGAGCGGCGCGAGTGCAGGCCCGCGCTAGCAGGGGCGGCGACCGCGCGGCGAGACGGCGCTGACGTCACGGGCGCCGGAACGAAGGCGGCCATCATAGTTACGGTTACATTTTGAGTTTAGAAGAAAGTGTTCGCCGCTCCGTGGGCTAGGTCAGTTCGAGCCCAATTGTTAACGCACGAGCTGTTTGGGGCACTGCTGTACACAAGTACGACAGCCTTCGCTCAATGATTGTTGGATAATACATCACAATTCGTATTGGAAAAAGTTCATTGACGTAAATTCAAACTTTAAATGGTAAACTTGGCTAGGTTCACGAGAAACTTCCTAACTGTTTATTAGTGTTTATAGATAATAGAGTAGACGAGAGTGATTAATCGATGAATGTAATTAATTGGACGAGCTGATAATTCAAGCTACTTCAAAAAGTTAATATGCTTTCGTCGTTGTTATCGATTAATTATTAGCGAAAAAAAAACTAAATAAAATTAATAGAATATGCTGCATTACTTAAACAGTTCTTTGGTGTTTCGTACGTGTGAAAAACAAAATTCGGCTACGCTACTCAATAGCAAGCAATTGCCGATCAATTGATTATGCCAGTCGCAAGCGCAGCTTTTTTATTAAATTAAAACGCTATGTAATGACAACACAAAGAAAAATCAGGGTAATGGCAGGACTCGAACCTGCAACATCAGGATTCCGTGCTTTACTGATAATTTGAATGTTAAAAACATTAAAAATAAAAATCTAAAGAAATTTCGGTTACGAAAATTTAGTTATTTTTTAGCATATACTTATTGTGCGTTTAAAAATACTTTAGCATGTATCAATTCGTGTTTAAGGTTTATAAAATAGCGGATAACAGCTGTTCGCCGCCTTCAGTGATTTTTTATAAACAACATAGGAAGGCAAACCAAGTTGACCAAAAAATTACGTGACTACTTTTGAACTTTATCCCTTTGTAATACGATCTTAAAGCTGTCAAGCTATTTCTTCGTCTACTTAGTCTACTATATCCATTAAATGGCTGCTGATGAAGGTTTACTGGGACCTTCGTTTAAATCCGAGATGTTATGTCGTCAACGTAAGTAGAACACTAACTTTTTTTTATGGTTTGAATTGAATGTAAGGCATTTGAAATTGAATTAAATGGTTTTGAAGTCTGTTTTTGAACAGTATTTTCGCTGCAGCATTTAGTTTTTTTTTTATACAACATAGGAAGGCAAACAAGCAAGTGATTCACCTGATGGTAAGTGATCACCAACGCCTATAGACACCTGCAACAACAAAGAGAGTGCAGATTCGTTGCCAACCCAGAGGGCTAAGATGGAATACCACTTGTGTTAGTAATTACACCGGCTGTCTTGCTCTCCACGCCGGAACACAACAGTGCAAGCACTGCTGCTTAGCGGCAGGATTAGCGAGCAAGATGGTGGTAGCGATCCGGACGGACCTTGCACAAGGTCCTACCACCCGCAAAATAGCCGCCCCGCAAATAGCTCAGTGATTAGAGCCACATCTCTCAGTGAAATATTCAGTCTCAGCTTAAACTTCGGTGTGCTTTATTTGTAATTAAAAATTGTTAAAAAAACCTATGAAACTTGAAACATTATGATAAGATAAGATTCAGTCATTAATCTTATTTAACTGAATGGTAACATAAGAACTCTGTCCTAACTAAAAATATGAATGATAAAATTTATAAAACTGCTCTATGCCCTTGTTGAAAAGGTACCGGGTCCCTTTTGATTAATATTCCAAACTTCGACGATGACGAAATTAGGGCTGAATAGGAATTCCTTCTGAAGAGCCAGACAAATTCCAGTGTCCTATTCACTCTGCTTTTTCGAATAAGATTTGAACAACTTACAAGTTTTCATAGGACGAAATCTTGCTTGAATATCTCGATAATTACCTGCAAAGAAAAAAAACAATGAGTATAATTATATAAAATTTGGAGAATTGAATTATGGTTTGAACACTTAATTTAAAGCAATTCCTACAAGTAAGATTCAGTTTTTACAAGCTTAATCTATAATTGTATTCATCCATGTTTTATAAATGTATAATAAGACTGGTAAAAATGTTAATTAAGTATTTAAATCAATTATTTATTTTGCGAATGAATTACCATCCATAAGTGGTAGAATAAGGCCGAAATTTGTTTGTTTACTGCGCAAATTAACACAATCAACTACAGCCCTCGTGGCTCTCGGTACAACAATATCAATACCACCCTGGTCCGCAATTGTAAGACAAAGCTCATTTTGTGAAGTGTTTTCATCTGATCACTTCGAGCGAAATCGTTTAAACCGGGAACTGGCCGCTGCGACCACAGTCCTATCGTACGTCATTTCGAACAATTGACTAAAAAAACACGTAGCCAGTTCTGCGACTCGAATTTACTCACGCACGATCTTTGTCTCGGGAAAAATGAAAGAATTTCTGTAAACAACGACCGCGATATGCGTCGCAATGCAAACACGAATGTTTGCGCGCAGTCCGCAGCTCGGGTGTCGTGCTTGCCCTGCGCGTGCAGCGCATCCTCCGAACGCATACATCACATCACAGCATCGATTATCGCGGCCCAAAATTCAAATTCCAAAATGGATTTCATTTAATTCTTTTGCGCGTTCAAAGGCCTGTCACAAGTACCGAGGAATAGCCATTATTGTGCTGCCAATTCAGCGTGACCCACTCGGCGCGTTCATTGTTCCCGAGCCGCCCTTTATTGGTAGGGTTCAACGTGGAATGAAGGGTCACGTGGAGCTGGTCGGGGTATATTTAAATACGCGTCTCAGCCGTTAGCGTTTCCGATAGGCGCGTGACGCACTACGACTGGAGGCGAATACTAAATGAGTCACTAGTAATAGCCGGGGTCAGCGCAACAGCTAAACATCGTGGACCCCACGCCCGCCGCGGCCGGCCGCCGCGCGACCGCACGCCGCTGTCGCTGTACATCGGGAACTGGCCAGGACACCTTACGTACACTCTACCTTGCTACAAGGACATGTACATCGAATACAAAAATGTAACTTTTACAATGGATATCTCCGTGGTATGACCCAGTGATAATTTATCATACTCCACAGGTAACCTATTACCAATACAACGCCTATCCAATATCAAATATTAGTGACATTTATCTTTAACAATACAAAAAGCTTCGAGGAAAAACACTAATTCACTTGTCAACTTTTGTCAGTTGTCGCATTAAGGGTATAAGGGTAAATTTAAATGAAAGACAAGAAGTAAATTACATCCAATTTGTGCCAATTATTGAGTTTTAATAAGCCGATAAATGGACGTAGCGGCGCGGCAGGTTCAACAACTCGGGGTAGCACAGGACCGGCCTGCCTCCAAAACGAGTCTAGACTCCATGCTTAATGAAAATAAATAGGCTCGAGGACAGCCGGCATTCCTACGGACAATTCATTCGTACCAGAGGTAATTATTATGTTGATTTTTAAAACACGAACTTAATGGAGATGCAGCGATGCAAAACAAATCGAAGACAGAAGGGACCTTGAACTCCAGTCGGTCTGGGCACCAGCCGATATCAATTCTCACGAAACCGTTTAAAGTCGTAATGTGTGATAAAAAGTAATGAACAAATTCTCGCCGGTCATGATTGCTGCGCAGGGACATAAGTCAGCGTTCCCTGCAGTAAAATTAAAAACGCGTAAAGGTTGCGGCGGTCGCGCTGGCCCTGCCGACTTCAATTAGATTTTGCGAAAGGCGAACAATAAGAAATAAAATCTGATCTTTTACGAGCCCTCTGTCAGGCGTCGGTCAGTCGAAATGATCGTAAACGCGGGAATGCAACGGGCCCGTGTTGCTAAAAAACCAAGTTACCCTGAGTATCGGCTGCGTTAACCCGAAACGGCAGAGCCGAAATTTGATGGGCGCTTTATGGTCCCAGAAGTGGGTCACGCGTCGCGCCACCCCGCGAGGCTCCGCGGCCGAGGTGTGACGAGGAGACGCATTACTCGCATTAGCCCCTACGGGAAACTAATTTCAACCGGCTCACCGAAGACTGATTAGCTTTCTAGACGCAAGATTAACGTGAAAAACTTCGCCACAAATAATACGAATTCGATCGATTCAGTGCAAATTCGCGTTTGGAATTGAATTCACAGTCGCCGGTCGCACAAACTACTCGCGGAATGCAAAACGGAATCTCGCTCGGGCTTTGTTGCGGATTCCCAGACAGCGGCGAAGGAAGGTAAAAAGCGGTCGCCCGAGCCGCCTTATAAATTATGAGCCCAAACGAGGGTTATTAGTTGTCGAAATGACGGCACTGGGCCCCGAAAGTGACGCTGTACCGTTACAAAACCTAGCGAAGGAGCGAGGGGCGACATAACAAACGAAGGGCGATAGGGTCGGATATCCAGTTTCCAGACTCGTTTGTTTTGCTCGCCGATCGAAATTCAAGTTCGCCAGTTAAACAACTCGCCGGAACGAAAACGCGATTCAAATGAAGTGCTCGATTGATCAGTAATCGTTTTAACGAGAGCAATCGTCGTATTATTAATTAATGGTGACAAAGAGGCATACAACAACATTGTTATCGGAGTGACATATTGAACTGTCCAAGATCGAGTAATAAGTCAACGACTCGGAGTGAAATGAAAGAATCCCCTTGATATTGATTGTTATGCATCAGCTTGTTTGTTTGGCGCCAGATGTGACTGCGTCGTTGCACGCAGCGCTGAGGTGGTCACATCTTTCTTAGTTCCTATCTCTGGCATGTTATACTCGACTTCTTTGTTCATTTCCGCTATTATCTACTTGGGTTTATACTCTGTTATTGTTCGCACTCCATAAACGTTTTTCTTTCTTTCTTCCCCGCCGCGTCCTGTGCCGGAATGTGTGTCAGCAGCTTCCAATTGGACCAGATTAGTGCGTCGTTTAAGTGCAGCGCGCAGCTTGATGCGCAGATTGGAATCACGAGCGCACTAAATTGGTCGGCCGAAAAGTTTCGCCAACCTACCACAATTAATTTAATTATTTCACAATACAAGATCGTTCAATTTGTGGCCCGTATAAATAAATTGATGTGAGTTTAATGCAACGAAAAGACACTCTGACGCAACTATGTGTATTACTTTTAGTTGTTTAAATTGATAATGTGTTGATAAATCTTGAAATAGTTACTAATATTAATGCTAAACGAGCGCATGATAAAGCTATTTATAAGTGCATAAATAAGATAGAAGGTCGGCTCTCACGCAATCGAACATCGAGGTAGGTCGGGGAACAGGCAGACGGCCATATTAACCCCAACGCAGTAAGGTCACCAATTAAAAGCTCAACAAAAAACATACCGTTTTGAACAGTAATAAACCCACCTATTAAATTTAAATAAACTCATTAAAAGTTGATCTTAATACGATTCTTAGAACAAACTTAGGTATTAAGATTAAGTATAGGTTAGGTAGTGTTATAGCTGGAGCTGACGCACCAGGCGATCAGAAACTGGATGCCTAATTTGCGTTTTTCTGTTATTAAAACATCAAATGCGGGATGATTGATGCAATCTATTCGGACCGGGTGCTCCGACCTCGCTAACTTGATCATTGTTTTCATTCGCTCGACCGTCTAGCGGCCCATACTTGCCGGGTACCTAGTTATTCATATTGTGAGTTAATTAATCAAGTTCTTTTTCATTGGCGTGTCAGCTTAATTTTGAAGACATTTTGCTAATAAAACTAACTATCCCCTCTCGACTAGTTTCGACTTAACACGAATAAAGTGTTTTGAACAAACATTATTTAATGTATAAATAAACAGTATTTAATGTACTCAATATTTGGTTCAAGTAATTTGGTTAATACGGAAACGATGCCATATTTCAAGATTAATTAAATAGCGTTACTCAAATTTTCATTCTTTTACACTTCTGAGACTGTACAGAGTAACAGTAAATGGGATTTTGCACAGTCATTCCCCGCGTCGGCTGAAATGAGGCTACATCAATTAATCAAAAAATATTCTAGGATATTCTCGATAAAAAATAACGTAAGAACGCCAATGGATTCGCCAGTACTAGGCATATATTACCCTAAATTCCGTTAATATTTAATTAAATGTTATATGTAGGAATCTTGTAGAAATAGACCTAATTTTCGTTTTAAGTTTAGTATAGTCGACCAAGAAATTGCTTGACCACTTTTCGACCGTATTACAAAGGGGTAAGGTTCAAAAGTGGTCAAGCAATTACTTGGTCGACTATACATGATTTTACATAGAGAGGGAATAAGTATTTTGCCATATTAATTCAGTTTCCTTATCTTTAGTAAAATCTGCGATGCCTTCATTCCTTTAGTTTAGGGTACCAAATATCAATTAATATCTGTTTTCTTCTAATTTTCCTAGGAATCCCCTAAAAATGCTAAATATAGTCTCAAAAACGTCCGTTTCGTTTTCGGTGTTGCACTGCACACAATACCAACCAGGGCAGCATGTGCGCAGTGATAGTGCAGAGGTTATGAAATTGCGTGCGACCGCAAGGCATCCGGCAGACAAAGACGGCCGCGCCGGACGAAAGCTCGCCGGATGCGCGTAATGCGCAGATATTGGTGTGCGCGGACGCGTAACTATATCTACCTACTTACTGCTCATTGGCTGCACTACAAGCTTTGTGGCTTCCATTTTGGGTTTTTATTGAAGATCATTTTAAATCGCGCAATTTAAAGTAACGTGATTCTCTTTTGACATCGCAGCGTACGTCAGACCGACCGTCGAAAATATATCTAGGTTAAATACTTTTTCATTTTATTTTATAAAATCAGCTAAAACATGCACGTCAAATAGTTAGGTACATATATTTGTAACTTTATTTCCACTGATCAGTGTTTTCTCATTAAAGACCCTGCACCACCGTCTTTTAAAAGCTTAATTCGTCTGTGGTATATTTATTTTAAAACGATTTTATTTAAAAAAATCATAGCAAAGCAAGAGAGAACCTAACTGGGGACACATGATCACACGAGTGGTCATCCCAAGGTATCAAATGAAGCGATCTATCGGGCTGGCTACCACAACGGAGGGAAGCCCGCCATGTGTGGGAGCGGAACTGGTTAGTCTATTCTCCGTTTACCATTAGGACCTTTTTTGCCTATGCTGTCCTGGCGATGTTAATGCATCGCTTTCCCAAATTCTTCGAACAGTTTTCGTGTATTTTGATCGAGGTTCACGCATCACGAAACACTTATTAAGCTTACAATCTCTTTTGTGCAGCTCGACCGTGTCAGTAATATCGGCTAATCATCTTACACTGCACCCAAATTGCATTCGCCGTAAAAGCATCAAAAGATGTCAAAACACGACTTGATCCTGGCCGTAAAAGAAGTCTTTGTTCGATGAAAAAAATGAATGGATTCGATTCCTTTATTCGATTTTCAAAATAAACGGTTGCCGGTAAGAGAAGGGCGCGCACGCGATGCGAGCTTCGAACCAGACTTTGATTTACAAGTACCCGCGGAACGCGCCGGTCGCCGCGTCGCCACCTATCTATTAGTAACGACCTCCAACACTAAATAACGCATGATAGGTTAATTGCTGTGAACAGATTAGCTTTTGGCAGTTTTTTTTCCGGGCACTAAAAACATGAAGCTCTTTGTTTATGATCCATAATTACAATACGATGGAGAAGCAATCACCGAACCCGTCATTATACTGTACAAATAACTACTTATTTATACATTCACAGTGAAACGAGTTAATGCGATACCTAACGGCCATGTTAGCCCAATTGGAGCCTTATTTAGTTATTTATTTATTGATTGGCAAATTGATGTCAAAAAAAGGGATGGCTTAATTTTATCTTTATATATTTTATAGTGTCTCGGTTGGACAAAAATAAAACACGTGAATAAGTAACGGAAAATTTAGATTAATATCAGAGTTTTTGTGTGGTTATCACAAAGGCCGTTTATGATTTGTGGTCATTATGGACCTACATCAAACGGCTCGCGTGCGTCCGCGCAGCGCTGCACCGCTGACGCTACGCGCGGGAAAAAACGTCTCAAATAACAACAGTTACGGCCGATATGAGCAAAATATTATAATAAGATAATCATACGTCTGCTCTAAGCGGCCGGCGAACGGCGCGGTTTTTTGCCCGAGCTGCCATGTCTGTCTGGGGATTTATTCCCGCCCCGTTAAACTAGTTCAAGGTTGGAGAATAGAGACTTCAATGAGAGCTTTATGTTTGGTTTGCGATAGATCGTAAGGTCGTCTGGTCGGGTCGTCCTCGTCTCGTCCCCATCCCCACAGAGAGCCGCGTGTGCGGACTCAATAGCCCGTACACAATTCAGCTTGTAAACACTAATGTAGTTCCTAGACGCAAGCAACACGAGTCTTTATTGCGACTAGCATAAATGGACCATTAATTCTCCAGCTATTTGAGTTATAATTTTAATCGTCTGTTATGTTTGCCGGACAGATCGGATATCGTAATAAAATTTAAAATGCAACAGGAGATTTAGCTAAACTAATTGACTACTTATGCTAATAGGTCCGGGTTCGGGCCAAAAATGCACTTTGTCGCGGAACGTCGCAAAAAGTGTCGATGACGAACACATTACCTTGTTTTGTAACAGAGGGCAACGTTCGGGGAGTGACCCACCAGCAGCCGGCGAAGGCGACAAAACGACAAACAAACATTCAAATTAATCGGCGGCCACGTGACCGTCGCACCGGAATACACGATTAATTTATTGACTTGATGTTTTTCGGTCATGCATCGATCCTCGTCGATACAAGAACGGTCGCCGTGTTTATAAAATTAATTATATATTTTTTAGCAAAAACAAACGACTTATCGGCTACGTAACAGGCAATTATTAGTAACTCCTCTTAATTCCACTTCAGCGTCGAACAAAAACAACTGCTCGAAGTAAGAACCCTCGACAGAAATAAGCAAAATTCTTAAAACTCTTTAAACTGGCCTCTCTGAAATAAATAAAATAAATATTCTGAGAAAATTAAACATTATAACACCTATTGACTTAGTTCCAAATTAATCTGCTTGTGTTATGCGTACTAGAAAACGGATATATATTTTACTTACATACATATAACATCACATGACGACATACAAACATTTGCTCTACCCGGGAATCGAACCCGGAACCTCAAGCTTTGTATAGTCAGGGTCACTAACCACTAGGCTATCCGGTCGTCTTCTTGTTCTCCCTCTGTCTCTCCTTCTTGTATTCTCTTTCTGCTACGTCGGTTAAATACAGACTTCGGTGTTACATAGTAAAACCTGACCAGAGTTTTAAAAACCCTCTGTGCAACCATATCACAGTAATTGTGATAATGACGTGCCAAGCAATTTATGACGATGTTTATTATGAAAAGGTTTTAAAAACTCTGGTCGGGGTATACCTAAGTCTTTGGTTAAATGTCGGTGATCATAGAGTGACATTTCACTTTCCGGGTTCACCAGATGGAGCGAGCGAGACCACCGCGCCGCGACCGCCACAAAGTCATTCACAAGTGACTTTGTCAGAAAACAGGTCACCGCCACGAAATAAGTCATCCATGCATACATTAGCGATAGATGTATTAAGATAATTTGCATTAAGTATCAAAATATCTGTCATCTGGCGGCGCCTTTGATCTATGCTGCTCGGTGCGGGCGGGCCGAGGACTGTCGGAAAAATCAGCGTACCCAATTCGTGTCCACTGACAAGGTTCTATGTTTAAATGTCAGTCAATTCTAATTAAATATTTAACAGATTCAGGGCTCAGGTGTTAGTTTACGGAGCGCCACATTAATAACTTTGAAAAATTACTGTACGAAAACGGTCTTTACATTTATGCGTACATATTCTCACCCGACTGCCGCCAGAAGGGAGGGTTGTCTTCCGTAAGTCCTTATGTCTATTTCTTTGGCACGCTCTGTAGTTTGAACGGTTTGAGGGATTTTAACATGTGAGGTGACGTTAGATTAGTCTTAAGGATTTGCCATACGGGATGCGTTAGCAGCACGGCTTCGGAGACGCGCGCGTGCTCACGTCAGTTGTAATGCATGGAGTTACATGTTGAGATGCCACATCGCTTGCGTCGCGTACACGTAACGCAGCTCCACGAAGCGAACTGGAGCCGTGCTGCATACGCATCCGGTGTGGCCCGGCCTTTAATCGTGGATGTAACATAAGATATACGGTATACTATTTTTACGTGGTGTGGTGTAAAAAAGAGAAGGGAGAATTTTTACGTATGTACATCAACTGTTTAAGCGGAGAATTGTCGTTTCATTTAGATATTTTCCTGGAAGCTTTGTATGGAAGCCAAACGGCAATATGCATTTATAATGTGCCAAGTGGTCATGTTTCATAATTAGTAAGTCTAATATGTGTTTATTCTGGACACGGTAGGAGGGCAGGTTTTTGCATAAAAAATATGTCGAAAATCTCGAACAGACGCCACGCAACTGTTTATTGTGATAGAGTTAACATTAACGCTGTTCGTGAAGTACCGAGGAATGTTCCAATTTATTAATTGTCAATATAAAAACAAACATTATAAATCCAGGCTTAAATATCGAAAACTTTGAAAAGGACTCAGGGATTCTACCGAGCCTTACTGATTCTTATTGTTTTAATTTATTCGCCCAATATACCGAGCAAAAATTCAATTATTTTAACAAGATACGAAAAAACTAGGACAACTCCAACAACTCCCATTGGTAATAAATTTGTCATTGTCAAAAACAATTAATTCGAGCTTCTGAGGAATGAAGACGAAATAGCCGAGACGGTTTCTGAGAGTGCGAGCCGAGACGCCGGGAGAACCATATTTCAACTGCCATTGACATTATTAGTTTTTCGTCTTAAAAGCGATAAAAACCCAAATGAATGTTGTTTCGTTCTGTTAGAACAAGTACCGAAATTCGGCGCCGGTCAGATCAAACGGGGTTCATATGAAGGAACCGATTAACGCTGACCTCTGGCTTTAGCAACACCTCCGTAACTAGAAAATATAAGTTACTAGAACCCCGAGGAGGTCGCTCTAAGCTGGCCAATATCTTATTTGTCCGAATACTGACCGCTACTCGAATAAAGAACAAGCCGAATCTGTGATCTCGTCCGATTTCGGCAACAATAATGTCGGCGGCGCGCTAATGGCCGCGCGACATACCTGAAATATCAGCGTCGTTATTTATTGCCTCGCAATTTTAAATTATACATTTGATATTTGTTCTTAATTACCGGATCCGTGACGCTTCTTATGTTGCTCGTTATTTATGTATTTTCTTGTGATTAAATGCTTTTAGATATGCAAATGGATGCGAGACGTCTTTTTGTGATGGTAAGTGCGCGCAGGGTTCATTTTCTGTTTGAGTTAGCGCGGAGCGAAGCGTCGCGGCTCCCTCGGCGCCGCGCCTAATTACCGGGAGTATGTTTCTGTGTCAACACACTAATCCAAATAAAAACAAAACACATAAAACTGACAGCTGTCGCTGACCAATTACAGTTCGTGTTGTTTTGATCATCGATTTTTAACTGGCACCCTTCGTTGCCCTGAACTCGAATGAACTTAAATTAGCAACGAAATTCATTTGTCACAATAGATCTCATTGCGCTTTCACTCACTTTCAACCATTTCCTTGCAGATATTTGAAACAATGCGCCGGTAGGGAGGGGCTCGGAGCGTATCGCAAGCAAAAACCAGATCGGTCGAATGTCGGAATAAAGGCATGGGGCCACTTCCAAGAAGCCTGGCCACCTTGCCAATTATAAGTGAACAGTTCCCGGCCGCGTTAGAAACTCAGAGCGCCCGCAGTTATGGACGATCCGAATCAAGATAAACAGTCTCCTTTACTATAAACGAGGCTAAATTAGAATAAATACGTAATGAAGAACAATTATTTTGGAGCACTGAATATTATATTCCGACCTTGCTCGTGCAAGTTTAGAGTTAAGTCTTAAACTATTCAGATAAGACTTATTACGCCTCGGTTCAGATCGATTTAAAGACATGAGGAGGTCTCCGAGAGCTCGGCGAGGTTCATCCCGTCCATGGAGTCGGTTAAATAAGGCGATCCGAGCTCGACACGCGCTTATGTCGCGGAGAGGCTCGCTGCCAGGCTCTAAGGACTATTACTGAGGAATGCCGCCCCGCCGCTCTCGCTTTCGTACTATACAATATTCTGTGCGCTTTCCGAACCCATCGCCAGGCGTAATCGTTTTTATAGTTTATTTAATACGACCATTATCTCGACGACCACTTGGATCTCGATATTGCTGAATTCACAGGCGCGGTCGACAGCTTGCATCGGTTTATGAACGATTAAGGGTGGAACTAAAGACTTGACAACCGGTAGTCTGGAGGAATCTTGTCGTCTGCAGATTCGCAATCGAGTCGAGCGAGCTTATCGTCAAAAGGCTAGCCTTTTGATGTTCTCGCCTTTCATTCGACTACGCATATTATATAACGTCTCTTTATCTCTTTATTAATAAGTGAAATGCGCGGGCTATTGTTGTCAATGTCAACCCAGCGGAATGCAGTAAATCGTGCAATCAGCGAAGACATTTTTTCAATTATTTGCAGCGTTCGAAATTACAGGTCGGCGCGCGGCGTGCGTGCGCCCTGCTTCTCTTATTTTCTTAATGACGAGCGAAATAAAGAACTTCGTGCCCCAGGTGTCAATTGCTTATTACTGAACAAAACTGTCCGGTCTTAAAATTATATTATTAAAACATCAGATTGCCTTCTTTTCTGAAAAAATGTTACTTTAATAACATTAGGTACAGAACACTAGAATGCGTCTACCGAAATTGAGACGTTCAATATTTGCACATCTCATTATGAAAATGTGACCGTTACGGATTTGTTGATCGTTCAAGATAATACAGCAGACAGCCGTTGGAGCTGGAGTTAAAGTTGAGAGCTACCAAAGACGCATAAAACAGGGGTTATCAACCAGTCGCAACGCGTTGCAATCATCGGGTACGAGTCGTATTTGAGAGCTGATGGAAAAAACTTTCAACTTCGCAGGTGCTCGCCCAACACGGCAGATGTCGCGCCGGCTCTTAACGAGACGGTTTCGAAATTGGAGTGTCCTACGGCTTTATGTAGCCCCGGTAATTTAAATTGTAATACGTTTTCTTATTTTTAAACAATAAAAGATCGTTTACAACGTTGACCTTTTACAGTAATATCGGTTGATTAAA
The DNA here is from genome assembly GCA_963691745.1 of Ditula angustiorana. Classification (NCBI taxonomy): domain Eukaryota; kingdom Metazoa; phylum Arthropoda; class Insecta; order Lepidoptera; family Tortricidae; genus Ditula; species Ditula angustiorana. Next base: position 2,245,139 of record OY829486.1, on the reverse strand, counting down.
CGCAACAGCTCACAGCATATCTCGTGTAATTATTTTATAATAGCTTTCCTTTCAGCAATCAAGGAACTGCTAACCCGTACCCGACATCTGCTGGTAGGTATGGAAAAACACGTGTATGTGATTATAACTACGCGCCTGCTTCCTATAAAAACGGTCGAATTATTTATTTACAAAATTGGCGTGTTCCTTATAGTTAAAAAAATGTATTGCTATGAAAATAACGTTTCGCGCCGCGGTGTGTGACGAACACGTGACCGTTAACCGCAAACGCAACTGTCAGAGGTTGGCTGCTCCTTGCATGCAGGACCGGGAATCGAAGTTCGAAATTCGAAAACAGAACAAATTGCGTTTCCGGGGCGCCGCTCGGCAGATGGCGGCTTTCCGCCAGCTGCGGGGCTAGCGGAACCGAGCTCCAAGCTAAGGCCGCCGCTCACGCGAGCGCGGCTCCGCCCGCCACACAAGCCCTGAACTGAGCAGTTTCGTCATCGCTCCAACGTTAAACCCTCTCGTTTACACTGCAAATGAAGAATAGCATCGAGAGCTATAAATATCCAGCGGCTCGCGAAGGTGAACCTGTGCCCGCGACAATGCTGCGACTGCTTCTTTATCGAACGACTGCGCGATCTTTAATTACACCAGTCGACAGGTGGCGTACGAGACCGACGTAAAAACTCGTACACAATAATTAACGACGCGAAATAATGTACCAGCATACGACGAAAATCTAAAGGGCTCGACATTCGATACCGGCTATTGAACAGATTTTCACAGGGCAAATATCGCCTTACCCGCGCCACCCACTACGCATCAGAAACACTAAACCCGCGACATTCAGGGGCTGTCGCGAGCCGCAGGCGGGTCGCGGGGTCGGCGACCCAGCTCTCGCTAATGCAGAATTAATAAAGTGCAGGGTCGTAAATCCCGTTTGGAACATTTAATTTGCCGCCATTAGAGCCGATTAGAGCAGGTAGGCGGCAGGTAGGCCTCTTTTTACACCGGTCACTTTAGGGTACAGTTACGTTATCCGCCCTTTTGTTGCAAGTGTTAAGGTATTTTACAATAACGCCAGTTTTAACAAAGAAAGATAAGATTTTAATTTTGGATGATTTTGTACGCTCCAAGACGCTCCGAGGTCCTTGAGGCTTGCCTTTGTGGGGCCGATCCGGGCTGTATAATTGTTTAATATAGGTAGGTAGGCATGTTACACGTTTCCGCTTATTGTGATAGCCGATAACCCCGTGGCCGGTAAGAAATGGAATCTCGATAGGTACAAAATAAAATATACACCTAATTGTAACGACAGAATTAATTATAATTGGCGTTGAATAAGTAAACAGCCATTCACACAGCACATTACGTAACAGGATAAATTTGTTTTAATCTAGTTTATTTTTTGTTGAATGAAATAACCGTAATAGATAAGGGAACAATTCAAATGACTAAGTGTTCGTTAACGCGTCGTTGTAGTCACGGCGACGGTTCTCACGCAGCCAACTTCGCAGCTGCCGTCGGCCGAGTTGCCGTTTCACATTCGTCGTTCTTTTTTAACATGTCTCGTATGAAAGAGACGCACTAAGCGACCGTCGAGAACAAACGTCCTGCCGTACAGGGACGCGGCGCAGACGCCGAAACGCGTAAGGTAAAGACTGTTTAACTACATTTTTTATAAAAAGTGTTTTAATGAATGAAATAACTGCTGTGATAAAACGAAGTAATTAAATTAATACCAGGATTCTATTAATAACAGTTGCCTTTTGCGTGTGATGAAGGTTGCAAATCGTCAATGAGATGATGCTTAAAACTTCAAGAGGTTACATTGTATGGAATAATGGAACATTATTGTTTGTTGCTCCGTTTTGTGTTGTTTTACTGCTGAACTCAAAACGTGGTTCTTATTTCACATGAAAATAAAGACCGTTTTCTTTAGATTGAATTCTCAGGTTGCACTTAAGTGCCTTACATTTAACTGCATTAAGTATAAAGTAGGTACCTTCATGTTCGAATCTGCACCTGCCTTTAATGTTTTGACTGCGACTCCATTTAGAACCTACCGATTTATCACACTGAACTTTCAAATAAATAATGACTGTTAATTAATTGATCACAATAATCCGTTGAGCTGACATTTTTATAAATAGATACGTTAACTTTTTTCAATAACAGATGCATAACAGGAGGCATAACATTCTTGAAGAGTCGAAACGGTTGAATCCCGCGGCGCGTGGCGCGGGGCGCGCGCGGGGGGCGGCAGGTGGCCGCGAGACGGTTACCGGACAGATGTACTAACCGACGATAACCGTACGTCGAATTAAGAACCCATTTGTGCCTTAGAACTCAACAACAATGTCATAGGCAATCGTTTTGGATAATAACCCTGCGTGTAAACATGCGTATCTCGGCGCAGCACATGTGCTGTTGCTAGCTACGCCGGAACAGTTTTTCATACGACATTTCGCACATCTGCGTCCTACAGACTTCGGCCCGACAGCCACTTCATATCCTGTCATTAAACCTTTACAAGAAAACGAAGCCGTAATGCTTTTTTGTTCAGTAATGTAGTCCGCGACAAATAAATTGCTCGCGCGAAATTGCGATAGTTCTGAGCAGTAATGAGAGCCGGTCAGCCATTACTCGCGCTCGCACCAGCTTCGGGCGAGATAATCGAAGTGGGACTGGGCCTGATTCGCGGCGCCGTGACAGCCGAGATGGATTATTGTCAACATTACTGCGGGAGCACATCGACTTGTGCTCCCGGCTCCTCGCCTCCTGCCAACTATAAACATACTCAAATCTGTTCCCAGCTGAGCTGAAACTGGTCTAGTAGCTCCGATAATAAGACTCCATTTCATACAAGCCCTCGATCATCGCTAAGCCGCTCGGCACTTGTAGCGAGAAGCAGTATGCGTCGCGACGCCCGGCATTCGATTTCAGACTCAGAAGCGAAAGGGCTCTAGGTTTACAATTAAACGGCGAAGCTAACTGTCGCGCCGGATTACGAGTTTATTTGTACTGCTGCGGCAATTAGGAAGTCATTCATTAGGGTCCCTAAGTTTCGCAGACGTGGGGGTGCCGTGACGTGACGTCACTACTTCTTTCGCAACGCGCGGTCGGGAATGATTGCTAGCTCGATGCACCTCACGACTAGTTCAAGTTCAGAAACAAAAAGTAGCAGTTAAGAATGCTGCGCGCTACAGCGTCGACGCACAACACAAACAGGGCGAGGTACTGCCCTCTCTCCCCGGGGCCATGGCGCCACCGCGAGGGACAAGGACGGCGAAATGCACCTTAAAATAACCCTCGAATTCGTCGTAGTAAACACAATCGTAGATCTCTTTCTCGAGCGAGCGATAAGGACGCAAGATGCGGTTAGTGGCGTCCCAGAATGCATCTGTCAAGTTATACAAAAAATGGGGCTCTGGAATTTCGGGACGTCTCAGCAGCGCCGGGACACATGCTCGTTTATTTTTTACTGCCGACTAGTTTCATTCAAAAATTGTCAACGGATAGGGAGATTTGTGTAATCTTGTTAAGTAAAAGCAGTTTACCACTTAACAACCAATTTAGCGACCGTTCCAATAGTGTAAGCTGACATTTATTGCCTTCTAATTCAGTGAGGATGTTATTATGATTTTATGTGACCGCCGTGTGGGGTCAACGGCTAGGACGCGTACGGCGCGGACTTGGCCAGAGCCGTCGTGGGAAAAGGAGCTAGTAAGTATCAGTTTCGCTTTTACCCTTCCGTCCGGTGAGTGCGAGGAAAGAGCAAGACGGCCAGCGTCGCCTACCAGACGCGCAGCAGTGTGCAGGAGCCTAAGCCTTGACCCTGAGTGCGGTGGCGTCGACCGGAACGCATGCCGAGCCACATTGCGAATCTTGCCGATTCTGCTCCGCCTAGCTGGTGCTGTGATCTTAATACATTACTTTCGCGTGCGTACCTTACTAGATTGTTTTCTCTTTCATCAACTATAAAACTTATCAACTACTAGCAACCCAACCCGGCATCGCACGGATACAATCGGGATGTAATGTATATAAAAACATGCCGTAAAAAAAAATACCTAAATGACAGTGAAAACCATATCGAACTCCGTTGCGTGCGTTAGACGGAGAAGGCGGCTGAACATAAACCATGAATTTAGGACATACAGGAACGGATTGCAACTAACTAACTCTGTAAAGAAAGAGTCACCGATTACGTTCCTAATCAAGCGAGTAACTGCACAACAAATATATATGTATTCCTAGACCATTTCAAACGTTCGCAAGCCGCATGTTGCTCTAAAACTTAAAGTAAACTTGATCTGTTTGAAAGCAATTGCTAGAAAAAGTACAAGTGAACGTTACTAGTTCAGGAAACGGCTGGGTAACGTCAAAATCGAGAGTTATTGTGTATAAAAAGGCCGAGCATCAAAAGATGAGGCTCTAGCGGGGAGGGGTGGCATAGCAGTCATTGATGTGGAACCGGTCCGGTCGTCACTCGCTCGCGACAGGGATGGATTACTCCACACCTCGCCTCGCTAGCCTCCCAACTAATAGCTACGAACAATATAGGAAGACTTACCAAAGTGGATAATGTTGTTGATGAAATTGTGCGTACAGGAAATCCACTACCTAATAGTTACAGTTTGCTTAGTACGGTTCTAACATAAGTTTTAACTGTTCCATATTGTATCATGTAAATAAACGATGTAGACAATAGGTTTAATGCAAAGCAAATGCAAATCAAAGTCAACAGGATAAAACAGAATTTGTAACGTGTACATGGAATTGACAGATGCGCTTGGTGCTACAAATCACCAAGATCACAGAAGCCGACAGGAGGTCGGTCAGATCGGCGTCGACAATCGCCAATCGAAATTATAGATTGTCGACGCGACCGGACGTGACGAAGCGGGCAAACGCGTAAACGCGAGAATTTTAAACAACCTCCTTATATTGCCTTGTCTTTTAAATTAAACAGATGTACACTGTTGTCCCCAACTTGAATAAATCTCCAATTCTTAAACCAAGAGCGTAGAGGCGATTGTTCAATGGCGGCATATGGATGATGTGGTCTCGCTTGATATTCATGTCATATTAAACTGCGCTGTTAAAAGGTTGTAATACGAATTGGCAGGAATTACTGATCTCTGGCCGTATGGACTTGCGGGTTTACAAATTCATTGGTGTTTATTTTGTTTTTCTCAAAACTTTTTGTGAGCTTAAGGAGTGGTTTAAATTGAATGTGATGAACGAAGTTCAGCCTAGCACACGTGCATTGTGTTGAGCTTTTCAAGATTTCAAGCAGACAAAAACTTAAAACTCATTGCAGCGTGTACAGGTAGAAATCGTGTAAAAGCCCTTCCCATAAAGGACTGCACAGTATTGAGTTTCCGTCCATTGTAGGTACCGAATGCAAAAAATAAGCTCAGGTCTTGCTCTTAAACGTTCGTGGAAGGTTCTACTGAGAAAGCTACCTGAGAAATTTGTAAAGACGCGAAGATAATAGAGCCAATAGATAGAGCTCAATGGGTGTGAAAAAGGATAAACGCTTTGTTGCTTGTACTCGAACTGACAAAAAGGTCGAACAAAATGTTACCGTCAAGTCTTTCTTTTGCAAAATGTGATGTTGATTTAATATCGCCGGAGACAAACAAAAACAAAACACGCGCGGCCTAAATATAACGACCTAAGCGCGGGCAGCGTTGATACCTTCCCACATTAAAGGAGTGCGGAGTCTCCGTAAATATCGGCTGGTTGTAACGGTGCGCGGCAGTCCGACAGGGTTGCAACTGGCCACTGTATATTTAGGGCTCCAGGATGAAAGGGAGCGGAGCAACTGTTTGCTCGAATGAGAAAACCCTAACAAGTGCTAGTTCTGCAGCACAGCACAGATATTTCTGTATAATACTTGTTAAATGGTTCAAATGAGGCAATTATTTAAAAGCATGTTTTTTAGGACTTGCGGTTTTACCACAAAAGGGTGTGAAGATAGAAGAGAAATATATTTAAGTACTTCTATTTCTCCTAGACGTAAAATATTTCAATGTTTCCTATTTAATCAAAGATAAACGACTGCACAAATTAGGATGATCTGGGTATTTAGATATAAAGGATATTTTGTACAATTAATTATATTCGTGTTGCCTATTACATTTATTTATTTATTTATGGCTCCGTTTACTACCACTACTTCACGCTGGTATACTGTGAGAATGTGTCATGATGAAGATATTTTTTTGTTTATGTAAACCGAAACGTTTGATTTTAAATAGAAAACTAGCATTAGTCCAGCTAGTGGTTCTATGTATAACATTAGGTATAGCTCTGGTTTTAGCTCAGATTGCTATAGTTTGGTCTGAATATTTTTTACTAAACTGAAGATGGCACACAAGTTTCGTCCGACTAGACGAGCCGACTAAATTAACTAATCGGTCAGTGTTTTGTGTTAGTTCTTTTGCATTACTTATGAAATGACTATGTCAACTATTGGCCAAATAGTAACAGCAGTCGCCGACTAAAAATTGTAGCGAATAGTTAGCGAGTAACTAGTACTTAGGCCAATTCATTTTTTTTATACTAAAGCTTCATCTGCGTGTCTTCGTCCGAATAAAACCCCCTATTCCCTCCCCCCCCCCACCAGGCGGGAGGCCACCCCATAAAAAATACACTTAATTATAATACTACTATATGAGCAAGGCCACGTTTGTATACTTGTCAGTTTTCGTCAGTCTAAGGGGCGTGGTCTTGCGGGGGTGAGGTATTTCAATTCGGTGCGGGGGTGAGTGGCAATACTATTTATATACTCTGTGATCATGTCTCAACCAAAGGCCTGTCTAAACCTTCACGGGCTTACGCACAACAACTCATTAATTTTTTGTCGCAATTGGATCAGTGTTGTGAATCCTGCGACTCCGCCATCCCGTTTACCCCTCAGAAAACTTCGCAGACGTGCATGTAGCCACAAACAAACATTGATATTTAAATACATACATATAAAGCTATTGTTGTTTTATTAATTAGTGTATGTAAATAAATACCAAGTTTTATGATTTTAACTTCTAAAATGTAAGTGATGTGAACTTCAAAAATATTCTCTTTAGGCATTTAATTTCTTAAAATCCGTTCTTATCACTTGACTCTATATTAAAAGAAACTTAATGTCAAAATTGCGCGTTCCTAATAGAAGTAGTTTCGGTGCTACGGTGATGAATCAGTCAGTCAGTCATTAATCAGTCAGGATTTCCCTGTAATATTAGTAAAAAGTAATTAAAGCAAAAGAAAATAATTTAGAACCCAGCTTTGTAAGCCCGAATCGCGCTTGACCGCTTTTTTGCTCTCGTTTTACAAGTCAGTCTGGAAATGCGCGGCCAGAGGTATGTGTGCGTGCAGTGTGTATGTGTTTGTATGACGAGTGTTGCTGCATGAGAACCGATTTGGATGAAAGCTTTTTGTGACTTTGATGATTTTATATGAAGAATTGAAGTACAGTCAGTAGCAAATGACAAGCGAGACTAAACTTTACTGAGATATAAATAAGATCTCGGCTACTCAAGGGTAAAAACAAGCAAAATAGGTTTCAGGAAACGGTATACAGGATACCCAAAAAGCGGTTTCAAGGCTGGGCCACACCGATTACGTACACGTGCGTATGCAACACGGCTCCAGCTAACATCGCAGAGCTGCGTTACGGATGCATAATACAGCTCTGCGAATCGCAGCATACGCCATTACCCAGTTGTCGCCAGAAGAGAGTGGTTATGCATAGCTTTCAAAATACATAATTGTCTGTTTTGAGGATTTGTAAATAATTGCGTGATTTCTTTGAACAAGAATACAATGATACTTGGTCTAGCAAGTAACTATACTTAGAATTGAAATTAGAGACCAAAAGACGGGGTCCACAGACGACATAATCTGGTGAGTCTTATGGTCTGTATGTGGTCCTTTATTTTTGTTTACTTGTGTGAATCAATAAAGAGTATTTGTTATTGTTGTTGTTTTTGTCAGATCAGGAGTAATATCATGTCGTGTGGAGGCTGTCATCTGATAAATCTCTCGGACAAGGCAGATCGAAGCCCGACCACATCAGGCATCAAATAGTATCCATCTGTAGACCCCAAATTTTCATTTCTTATGTCATTTCTGAGGTTGATAGGAATGTATGAATTTATTACACTGCTTTCAGCCCCAAGGCCCACTGCTTTCCTGGAGTGCGATTTTTTAATTTCACCGGGTCCATAAAGCTCACCAAAATGCCCGTTGTTATAGAGATTCAGCCATTTTGGTGAGCTTTAGGCACCTGGGGTGCAATTTTTGAATCTCACTAGGTGACTAAAGCTCACCTAAATGACCGAATTTTATTAAAACCGGCCACTTTGGTGAGCTTTAGTAACCGGTGAGATTCAGAAATCGCACTCCTCAGCATTTTTTCTGAGCGTCTGGACTGTCCCATGACAAAATACTAGGTAGGTCATTACTGCCCAAATTAAGTGATCGTTATCCAGTGTCGCACAAATAACAATAATCTTTGGTGTTGCGGGTGTCTATAGGCGGTGGTGATCACTTACCATCAGGTGACCCACTTGCTTGTTTGCCTTCCTATTTCATTAAAAAAAAATCTTACCTTTTGTCATTTTGTTAATCATTTTCAATACAATTAATATGTATAATGTAATGTAATCTAATTCAATCTCGTAATATAATGTATATGGGTATTGACCTGAAATTTTTTATTTTTTATTTTACCAGGCTGACTGACAAGCCGAAATTAAAAAAGTACCTACCTAACTTACTTATTTGTGCGACTATGTTGAAACAAGACTAGCTAGACAAACCTAGTCAAAACCAAGCAAGTTTGATTGGAGTTGTGATGTTTGTTTAACTTAGTAAGGCCGAGATAGTTGTTTTTACATTAATTTTTCAATCAATTTTGAGTTTCTGAATTAATCTTTCATGGATAGCTGTAGATTGGGTACAGCCTCAGAATCAGCCGAACATTTTAGTACCCTGTCGCTGTCAGTTAGGTGACAAATTCCAGCGACTCTTATTTCGTAGATTACTACGACAAAGTTCTAAAGAGTTTACCTACTGAGGCTGACCGTTCGGTCATACATCATGTGGTATTATGATACAAGGTATAGAAAAATATTGGTAATTTGGCAGAACTCGAACCTGCAGCCACGGCAATCTGTGCCGCGCTCTTTCTAATTAAGCCACAGATGCTCTGCCAGACACTGCAAATTTTTCCGTGCTTCGTTTTTACGATTAATGCATTCTTGATTTTTAAGATGTAACTACCCTCATCGCTATCCATTAGAAACTTATAAAGTTATCTCATTCAAATGGGTTACTTTGCAGTGACATCTAGCTAACGATTGAGTTAATTTTGCTTTGTGTTGTCATTCCATCAATCGATTAAATTAAACAATATAAATGTTCTAATTTTTTTTTAATCGAAATTAATTTTGGCTATAAAAAAATCGTTATAAGCAGATCTTGCTTAGTACAAGATATTGAATGGGGGGAAAAGTTTTTGACAAAAACATTTTAGCTAGATTTTTTCATTTGCCGAAGTAAATGTAGGTATGTATATCGGTTGGTTCGAACTTATGGCTCATGGCGTTTTCCACCAGTCACACATTGGGGCTTCATTGTACTGGTTAGGTACGTGTTTGATTAAGGACACAATGGGAGAAATATAGTCAGCTTCAGACAGGTAAGAATAGTCGATCAAGTAATTGCTTGATCACTTTTGAACCTTATCCCTTTGTACTACGGTCGAAAAGTGGTCAAGCAATTTCTTGGTCGACTATACAATGATGCGGGTAAGAAAGCTACGTGATATTATATTTTCTTGTTTTCGCGACTTGAATACATTGCAATATATCAGCACGGTTTATTTATTCTAATTCCCGAAGTTTCGAGCACTTTTTAGAGCTCATGTTACGTTACGTACGAAGTAACGTGCATATAAACCGTTTAATTTGTTTCATTTCAACTGGTGGATCATTTTTATACCTTGTCACATAATATACTTTGACGCATTAATTATTGTACAAAAGTCTTACTTTATGTAATAACTAGGTAATCATGTTTTTGACTAAACAAACATCCACTGAATTTAATTAGGCATAACCACACCCTGTATGTAGATAGATTCACACATACAGGGTGTTGTAGGCTTCATAGCCTAGAAGTTCTGAACTCTCTGAAACATTCGTTAGACAGGAACCTTGGCCCTTAGAAACTAATTTCCACGTCGTGAGTAAGTACCTACATACTAAACAATTTATTTAGTTTAGTCGGATTTTGTAGCAAAACTTAACCCTAACTTAGGAAGTAGATATCCACTTGTACTCATTCATTGTACTAAGAAAAAAACTTGAAAATTAAATAAAAATAATAACATGGGTCGGTAGACATTGCACGTAAAAAAATTTAGTGGGTAGGTAAATATGACACGATCGCATCGCATCCCCTTGCATTATTTTTCAAAATCGTAACAGTATAAATTGGTACGTGACGGTTATCAGGTAGTTGTATAACAGTTGCATTTCAAATTATCCGTTATTATAAGATCGACACTGACCTGTAGTAAACTCCTGCCTACGCGTCGTGAAGCGAACCTATCCTAACAAATCATGAGATCCACCGACCGGCGTCCGCGCAGCCCCCCCAACCGCCGCAGTGAGATGCGATATCTCCCAGAATTCCCAAGAAACGGACCCCTTGCCTTTGTCGGTGTTTTACACCAGAAAAAACCAACATCCCTCATCCGACCCCGTTTTTTGCTCAAGGGTAGTCTTTAATTAAATCGATGTTTTTTGCCACTCAGTTTTCGGGAAAGAAGTAAAATTAGTAGGTAAGATACGCAAGCACGAAGGTATGCTATGCACCTGCCAACCCACAAAAAATAAACATGCTGTGGAAATTGTGGAATAGCTGTCTACGTAACTTAAAAAATAACGTTCCAAGTTTGCTACCAAACTACAGTTTTAATACTAGACCGAAAACATTAACTACTAGACGTGTATAGACACAAATCTAGGCAAGCAAGCGACTTTTAACAACGAATCGATACATTTAACAGGCGGGCGCGAGTCCGGAGCACACGCTCGCGGGTGGTAGGTAAACAAAAACACGCTACCTACAAAGTAGAAATTATCATGTGCGTGCGAAAATTTCATCAGAGCAGGGGATGGATCGAATCTAACCTAAAAGCCGACACACGTGCGCCCTTATGTAAGGGTGGCGCCCGGCCGGCGTAACCTAAGAGCCAACAGCTGTTCACGGTACCTTGTCGGCCGACGATCTCGGCGACGTGCTCCGACGACGGCACGGGCACGCACTCCGTCATGTTCTGGGATTTCTTGGCGCGGTCGTCGGGCGGCGGCGCGAAGCCGAGCGGGCTGGCCAGCGGGTTGGCGGTGGGCAGGCTCTCGCCGAGGTTCAGCAGGCTCAGCTCCAGCGCCAGCTGGAAGGCCCGCTGGTCCTCCACGAGCCCGCCGCCGAGCTCGCCGAACAGACTCGACGGCATTTCCACTTGAGAAGCAATCTTGCTGGGTGTGAGAGGTCGCCCTCTCGTCACTGGGTGAGTTAGGATTCGATCGTTTAGCCGCGGCGGAGCATGGGAGACGCGCGTGCGTGCGAGCCGGCGTTCGGCGATGAACTGAGTGAGTCGCCGGCCGGCGCGCGCACGGCGCACGCGCCGCGCGGGGGGACTGCACCGAGGGCGGGCGGCGCCCGACGCAGCTTCCGCCCGCCCTGCCGCGCCAGGTGATTAGCGCCGAGCGGGCAAGCCGCGCCGGCTCGCGGTACACGCGATCCTATCCTACATACAATACACGTTCGCTACACCTTACTTTACTAGTTAGTTACTCTAATAAACAGAATTGTACCTTTTTCTGCACACAATGTTCTGAATATAATTTGGAAAACTGACTTATATCGTTTTAAGTGACGGAATTAAAATTCTATGTTTTAGATTTTTGTGAAATTCAGAAGACTTCATTCTGCTTGCCTGGTGCTTACAATGATATTAAAAAAACAGGTTACTGTTTGCTTACCAATTTTTACATTTTTTAATTAATAAATGAACAAATTGTCAGAATTGCTTTTCACAACTTTTAATGTTCCGTGCTGTATTTAGTACTTATTTATGGTACGTATACTCGTATATGGTATGCTATAGAAAAAACAAGCTCTGAAAGCAATCAAATTAACTTTAAAACTATGACAGAAAGCTTCCTCCCAAAACAGTAACGCTACTTGCTATTCAGTCTCCGCGAGGCGCGAATGCCGTCCCTCTCTAAACTGTCGCGCAAGATAGGGAGGGACATGCTCGCCGCGTCTGCCTCCACGAAAGTAAATAGACAGCATGAAATTTTTGGCGGGACAATATGGCCTGATACAGAGAAGGCCGATGTTACTCTCTATTTGTTGCCCAATACGTTCGATTTTGCTTTGGCGCAGAGACTATCTACTCATTCCCTAACACTTGACGTATCTGTATGTTTTACATCTTGATTGAATTAACACCACTTTGCCTAGTCCCAAAGTAATCAAAGCTTGTAAATATAGTAAGTAAGTAAGTAAGTAATAACTTTATTGCACAGAACAGTAGAATTATAAATAACAATGTTGGTGATACAAATTAAAAATATTGTGCACACGTTATGGTAAAAAAATTAACAGAGATCCCCAAACTAGGCAAAGCCTGTATCTTGGGCGATCAGTTTGTGTTTAAAAGTTAAGAGTTTACCAACTATTCGATTTAATCTAACATGCCAAACCAAAAACAGAAAGAATAAACAAATGCAACAAGTTCAGTACGGAGTTCAAGGGCAACTGACAGGAGTCAGGCACTTAAATGAACTAAATTAAATTTTTAGTACCGCCTCAGTCCCATCATAGTCCAGCGTCAACAACCAGTCAGTAATCATTCGTTTACATATCGTCACCGAACAATCTTTAACATTACAAAGCAGTAGAACAGAGTTATGAACAGATGCTCTTACATAACGCCCAAATCTTTTAGAAAAAGAGGATTTTACATTTGGCAGAGGAAGCTTATAAACTCGTTTCATCATGAGTGCTCTATGCATGTCAGAACGTATCAAGGATTTGTGAGTAGATACAGTAATTCTCAAAACAGAAAGCCTGCGAATGGATTAGACTCGCGCCTCGGTGTACAACTCGACAGTGGGATGTCGGAAGGATCTTTTCAGCATTACTTTCAGAACCGATCTTTGAGCTCTTTCCACGTTAATGAGATGAGTTTTGGCCGCGCTCCCCCATACTGCGATGCAGTAGCTTGCCACCGACTGGCAAATAGACAAATACACCATTCGCAAAACCTCTTTGCTAGTTGAATCTCGAAGTCTTTTTATAGCAGCTGCAGTCCTTCTAATTCGCTTTGACAAGCAGTTGATGGGGCTCTGGAAATTTAATTTGTGGTCAACCATAACTCCGAGGTACTTGACAACATCAGCACGTTGGATAGTAGCACAGTTCTAGCAGGCGGACCTATCACAGGTGTGTATTTTGAGGTTATTAATGTATGCAGGCGCCGAGGCCGCCGTTTTATGAAAACAGAGAAAATTTGTTTTGTTATAATTAAGAGTCAGTAGGTTATCCCAGAGCCAGCTGCCGATGGTCGACATTCCAATTTTAACATTGCTTAAGCAGTTTTCCCAAGACACCCCATCGTATGGAACTACTGTATCATCCGCATAGCATATAATTTCTGCATTGTGTAGCTTAAGGTGATGTATATCATTCATATAGATGATGAAGAGCGTTGGCCCCAGGATACTTCCTTGGGGGACCCCGGAATGTATGGGAAGGGTGTCGCTTTTGTGAGAGTCAACCTTGATATGGGTACTATGTACGAGTATACGTTTCTACCTGCGCTTAGGCTCGCAAAAGGTGTTAGGTTATGGTGCGAGATAACGACTTCAATACACCCTGACAAAGCTACTAATTTTAACTGGAATTACAAGTTTTTAAACAAAAAGATTACGCTTATCGCTCCTTAACACCTTTTAATATGAAGTCTCAAAATACTAGCCATTGCTTGGACTCCTACAAGAAATTTTTGAAGATTTTTAAACTTAAACCATTTTCTTTTGTTAAAGATGTTCATTAGAGTTTTCCTAAGCTTTTTTTTAATATTTTAAATTGTATTCTATTTTGTTTGTTTTGCTCGCCAAAATAAAAAAAGGCTCACTTTCTGCATACGTAAGAATTTCGTTATTTTAAGCATGAAGCATGCGAAAGAACGTATGTGACATAGTTTATTATGCACGATTTATCTGTGACACACTCTCTGATTCCTAATATTTCTTGTATTGCCTTTTGACTGACAACTGTCATTAAAATACTTACGTGTCAACACAAAATCTAAATAAGTAAAAAGTTCGTAGGATTTTTCAATATCGCAGCGTGAAATTATATATATCTTTTTGTAACAGTCTGCACTATAAAAGAAATACTGCACCATAAGACCTAAAGGAGCAGAAGGTTTTGAGGTAACAGTGCGTTCTACTCACTGACCTATACAAATATCATTGGTTCTACTGTGGCACAAGGGGACAAAGTGAAGATATTACGATTTTCAAATTATAGTTTATGGCAAAGTATTTGAATTACCGCAATGTTTGTTGTTGAATAAGGTTTGCGATCACTGCTTCTTTGTTACCCAACTACGGCAAAGCCAAAAGGAAGGGTTATGTTTTTAGCAGTCTATTTTATATAATTTTTCATGCTAAAAGAAACAAAATAGTTATAGGTACCTATATAACCGATATTTTTTATCATTTGAGGTGCATAGCTGTTGTTTTCATGCTTAGCTCATAGCTTTATTGGTTAGGTGCGATGGCAAAAATTAGCAACAACAAAAGAATGCTGGTTTCTTTGACCGGTCGGTATTGTGTGCTTTTGACATAGCTTACTTTTTTTAAATCAAGTGAGTTTTTCACTCCCGTTTTTCAAAGTCGCTACAAAACGAAAGTTGATTGGTTTAAAGCCTACGTGAGAAGCCAAAGCACTCAAAAGCTCCGTCGACAGCCCTCACCCGAGCTTTTCGCAAAGTTCGATATCAAAGAGTTTCCAGCGGTAACAGGCAGCTAGGTACATGGTGCCGACGACATTTCAGCCAAGTGCGTCATGCATACCATGTTGCAAAGGTTAGGAAACTTTTTTTTTATAACACAGGAAGGCAAACGAGCAAGTGGGTCACCTGGGCCCAATTTCATAAACGTGACAGGTGACAGTGACAGTTCGGTATACATTGCTTGCTCACTATGATGTTAAATCTGTAAGTCTTTAGTGTTAATTGTCGACACAGTAATGTACAGCAAATTGTCACTCTCACCTGTCGCCTGTCGCGTTTATGAAATTGGGCCCTGATTGATGTGAAGTGATCACCAGTGCCTATATGTAGACACCCGTATTCTATGGTCTAAGATCGGATACATATTGAACGACAACTTGAGTCACAGATTGGTATTTGAATTTAGCAATAATTTACAAAAGCCACAGAAGGTTCTTCTTTTTCGTAACCACATTTCGGTTTTAACTGGAAGGTCTAGCTCATTCCGTATTTGTGACCCTAAGCTTATGTCGCACCCTTAGAATTAAACAGACTCAATTCTGAATAAGATATTTCCCAAAATTAAACCCTATGTCTTTTAATTAAGGTGATATTTTGGGACGTGTATTATTCAGAAATGGGTCACTTTAATTCTAAGCATGCGATGTGATTTATTCGTGTAAATGTATCGCAGACAATGTGTCCAACTATCTTCGAAAATGTATGTAGCATAATATGTCAGTTGTATTGTACATACATACATTATTATCAAGATTTTAGAAGCTCATCGGTGACTACAGCTCACCAAAATGGCCGTTTTCCATAAAGATTCGGCCATTTCCGTGTGTTTCAAAAATTTCTCTCCTGACTAATAAGTATGACAGTATGTTTTGTTGCCACTTTAGAGACTATATATAAATCTTTATATATAGTCATGTAGGCACATAGGCACACTTTGTATTTTGTTAGATATGAGCGAGTACACATTGGGCGCGCGCTTTAAGAACCAGGCGTTCTGTTGATGTGTACACATGCAAGCGCGCGCTTCTGTTCAAGCGGGCGTCAAACGCGCGTTCACATATTTCCGTACGAACGCGCGTTGCTCAGACGTCAGCCGCGCGCTTCGAGATACATGCGCCATCATTTGGTCGTACATTTGATCGCGCGCTTTCGTGTAGAGTAGACGCAAGTTGTGAAAATGGCGGTCCTACATTTCGATACTGACACACCCTACTAACGCTCGCTGAACGCCGTACTGAACGCGGTCTGTATACGCTATCAACACGCGCTCAACGCAGCGCCGAGCGCCCAATGTGTACCCGCTCTAAAGGAAATGACTAGGTACCTACCTATTTCACAGAAGTGAAATCATTGACATTTATCATAAAAATTAATACCGAGTAAATATTTATCAAAAATAGAGGTAAAACAAATAAAATTGTTTGTTTTTCTTTCGAACTAAAAATGGGGGAATAGAGTGACCTGAATTTTGAGCGGCTAAACTGTATGTCGGCTGATTGTATTACCAGACTAAATTGTATGTACGGTTCCGCTTCTGTGAAATAGGTAGTCATTTCCTTTATCCAACAGGATATGAAGTATCCTCACAAATCTATGTGCCTACATGAGGGCCTATAAAGATTTATGTCTCTAAAGTGAAACAAATAAACACACTTTCTTATACTTAATAGTCAGGAGAGAAATTTTTGAAACTCACCGGTATAGCCGAATCTTTACGAAAAACGTCCATTTTGGTAAGTTTTAGTCACGCGATGAGATTCAAAAATCGCACGACATGAGAGTGTCTCACGTCACAAGTATAGGTATTGTATCGTATCGTGTGTATCGGGCTTAAAGCCGCGGTGGCACGACCCGGCTCACATCCGGAGGTCAAAGTCGCCGGAATTCGGCAAACTTCTGACGACGCCTGCTCGCCTGGTGACGTGGATCATGCTTGCTTGGCTTGTTGATAAATATGTTGTTGGTACGATACGAATGCCTACAAAGACTTATAAAGTACGACTCTCTACCCGCGGCTTCGCCCGTGATTTATTTATTTATTTAATCGACTAAAATTTTACATTACAGTTAAAACCAATGCGCTAATGCGTGATATATTTATTTTCTAAGCATTTTACAGGATAAAAAAATCTTGCTCGTTAATCCTGCCGCTAAGCAGCAGTGCTTGCACTGTTGTGGTCCAGCGTGGAGAGCAAGACAGCCGGTACAAATACTGGCACAAGAGGTATTCCATCTTAGCCCTCTGGGTTGGCAACGCATCTGCAATATTCTTAATGTTGATTGATGTTAATGCGTGATTGAGGAATAAACATTCAAATTTCAATATCGCATTTATAATATTTGTACCCATAGGAAGTATCAATAGGATATTATTAGGATTTCCACTAGCTACAAAGGTGAGCATATGTTGAACAAAACTTGCTCAAATCTAACACCAGTGTATGACTAAGTACGGGTTTCTGTTCCCATTTTACAATGGAATCAGTTCACATACAACGTCCTGTTCCATACAAGTCAAAAACTCAGGCAAACGCTGTTTGCGATTGCGCGCCGAGGGTTCCGTAGAGTACTCGAATAAAGGGATATAAAAAATATATTATTTTCAATATATAACTGGTAATAGAAAAGCACAAATTTAATTTATTTATGGGACAGTCCACCTCTTTGGTTTTATTATGTAGTGTTTTTTAGAAATTCAATTTTTAAAATACAAGTATGTTATTTACAGACAACAATGGCTCAATACAAACCCCACATTTGAGGTTTGTATTCCATTGTTAATTAAACTTATATTGTACTTGTAAATGTCATTACATTTACGAGTACAATATAAGTTTAATTAAAAATTAGTGATTAAGAGTATCTTATCTTTAAATTAATGTAAAAACAAACGTTACGCGCGAATGGCGACATAACATTAATTTTGAGATTAACTTTTAACTTTTTTTATTAACTTAAACAAAAACCATACATTTTATTTTAAAATTACTTTCGCCAAAACTGCAGACAGTTCTTCGACGAAGACTTTCGTGACTTTGCAGACTTAAAAACATTTGCTCCTTTAAATTTTGCATCTTCCAGTACAGAACCCTAAAAACACCGAAACATTATTTTCTTACGCACAAATAACGCATAAGGCCCGATGTCAAAAAAACATAATGACGTACCTATCTTCACGCTGGTATGAATGGGTGCCTTGCTGTCGTCCCTTTGCGAACAAAGCAGTTTGGAGAATGCAATTCAAAAACGACATACTTCTATGCTGATCTCCGTATTGTACTTGATTCAACCTCGGTAGGGTCTGAGCTACACGAATGAGAGAGGATGGTAGAAATCGTAATGGCGTAATGATATGAATAGATATTTAAGATTTATTGAGTTTATAATGTTCACAATACGGCATTGTTTATTTTAAGGAGTGAAGACTTTTTTCTACGATCTTCTTTTTATAAATATCACAAGTAGTAAAATGACAGTTGGCAAATATCGCAAAAATGTATGGAACATTTTTGCGATCGCCCTCCAGACAGTACTAGTGACTCCACTGTACTGGTATGCAGAGAATATTATTGTGCAATATTTGATGACTTCACTCAATTTTGCTTTAATAACCGGTAATAACAAAAAGTCGAACATGCTGGCGCAACTGCATAACACGGCCTCTTAATTTGTTTATTTATTTTCTTTGTTACTGACATCCCTTACTAATTGAGTCGTACTATACCTTCCGCTAATGACGTACTGGGCTAACATAAACATTACCAAAAGCTCAAGTGCCACCCAGACCGTTCCCATCAGCAACGCCAGTCCAAATCTCTCGACGATCCCACGAGAACCATCCGACGACCTCCACCATGTCGCGACCGCATCTCAGGTTCACGCAACCAGCACAATGAGCAAGTACCCTCGAGTACAGGATGGCAGGTAGAGGATTTTTTTCGTCTCGAGAACATCTGCGCACAAAAACGCCGGATAGCAGATGCTCCGACCCCATTGTGCTGTGGACTAATTTTTTTTTGGTCGCTTACGCGCTCCTTTTGCATGTCTTTGAGTTCCGCTCGGATGTTGTAAGAATTGTAAGACTATTTTGGTTTGATCGCGAGCGAATCGATTTGGTCGTAAATAGCTTCCGGTTCATGCTATTTGGACACAAAAGCTAGACTGGAAGATGGAGGTGAAGAAAGTCGGCTTTGCGACGCCGCCGGCGGGGCTGTTTTAATTTAGTATTGGGTTTTAATATGAAGATGATAAAAGAAACAGACTATCATAATTCTGTACCCAACATAATTAATATTATAATTAAAAATTGTTAGACTGTACTTAGCTTGATTTATTTTTCTGGAAAAAGGGGGCACGAGCATACGGGTCTTGTAATGGTAAGGGATCTCCGCCGCCCATGGGGATCCCAGTGACACCAGGATTCCCAGGAATCATTGATCCTGACTCGTTGTCTGCTTTTATACAATTCGCCTCTTTTCTGAACTTGGGTGTCTATGCCGTGTCTCGAATCTAGCCACACGACGATCTATACTCCAGATGTGTTTAAGGCCTTTTGATCCTAAACTTGAGGAGGCGCTGCTCTAAACATCGTTTGTGAATACTGGGCTATGAATTGTAGGTCTCTCGATAACGCTAGCAAAAACTTTCCTTTTGTTCCAGAAAACTGTGAAATCATAGAAATGTACTTTTTTCCACTTCAATAATTTCATAGTTCATAGTTCTATAGAACTAATTGAAAGAACCTACCCACGCTGACTAGACGAGGTATTAAAATAGGTAACAAGGCTTTCACAATGTAAAACCTAACCTACCTAATGTAAAACATTAAAACAATATATCAAATTAAATTGTCCCAAGATGTTATTTATTTAAGTAACGTCACAATTGTAAACTTAATTATTGGTTTAATTCTTGTTAATACAATATTAACTATGTTTTTTTTGTTATTAGCTTAATAGTTTGCATTTTTCACAATTATAAAAATGTGTCAGGAGGTCTAAATTCGCTTCAAACATGGCTATTTTATAACTGCGAGCTGCGGAAATAATTTTAGAATTTTATTTTAATCATTCATTAAGTTTTAAGAATATGTATAACGATCGGGATTTACAAAATTATGTGTAGAAACACACATGACCGACCCAGTTTAGTATATCTGAGTTTATCTATATGTGTGTCCTTTTCTTATGACACTAGTTTGACAGAGACGTGGGGGGAAGGGGGGCTGAATTAAATCTGGGCCGGTCATTTTAGCCACTTGCTGCTTAGAGACTGAAGCATTGAAATGATTTAAAGTAGTCGTTTTCTTTAGACTCAAAATAGGTACAGTCAAGGAAATTAAAACACGAACCACCGAAGTACCTAGTCGAAGAGACATACGCATGACATTTGTATGACATAGCCTGGAGTTTAACGCGTCGCGTCATTGCGATAGGGTTCTTAGGTGCTACCACGTGAATATATTTCCCCTACTGTACGTAGGAGAAATATATTCTTTTTGACTTTTTACGCTTCTAGAATTCTCAAAACCATTCGTAACTTAGTATAAGCATAAACATTGTACAAAAACCTTTCCAACATGAAAACGTAACGTAACGCTCAAAACGAAATATAAGGGGCACTTTTATTGGGAAAATTCGGCTAAAGACCCTTAAGGGCTCCGAAGGGGAGACCCTTACCGCAGCTGGGCGAGGCCAATGAACTTTGCACTAATTCCGGGCCCGAGAGTAGGTAGGTATTTGGGGATATTCGCGATTTTGGCGGCAACTTGTAGGTGGGCAATTAGCAAGGCAAGTTACCAAGTTGCGGAGCAGTGGCAAGGCTTTTGGGGTTTAGTTTAGGCTTGAGAGGGCTGTATGCAAATTCATAAGACTGGTATACTATTTTAAATTGGTTTTGTGGTAGTACTGGGGTGTAGCGGATCTATTTACTAAGTTTGGGTGTGGTTTGGGTAAATAAATAACTGTTTAGCGCATGGACAGTAACTTGATCTATGTAAATTTTTTTATTATTTGGTTTTTCAAAAACAGTAAAAAAGTTTTTCTGTCGCTGCGTTCGCTGAACAAATCACGGTAGGTCGGCGGTGCTTCAAATACTATGTGCATGGGATATTTTTTTTATCTCACTGAGTGACTAATTGTCACCGAAATTACTAATAAATAAATCAAAGTTTATTTTGGATAACTTACAGAACTTACTAATTCTCGTTCGTATTTTGGAAACAGCAGGATCTCATAAGCCGTCTATACGTATTATTAACTGTATGTACCCACGACTTAAAAGTAAATAATAACAATACGTTCGCGAATCGGTTCCCACCGGGCGTCGTTCCTTTAAGATTTCGCAGCGACCGAGGTGGGGCCGCGGCAGCTGCCCGGCGCAGTTGCATCGACAATGCACTGACTTTTTTCAACGGTTGCATTTTGTATTATAATTCTGACGGTTGAATACTTGGACGGGAATGGGAACGAAGTTGAGTGTAAATATTCGTTCGTATGGTAAGTTTTGAAAGAGAAATTCGGATTGACTGGTTGATTTGGTATTTGGTGAGTGTGCGAGAAGAAAATGGTGTTGCATTTATTATGTACCATTATATTATATGTATCGCAGAATGTTAACTTAAATGTTGATTATACGGCTAGGATTTGAAGTTTTAGTAAACTATAGTCAATTTAATTTAATTTATTTAAATAAAGACAAGACAATTTGGTCTTAGACGTAACTTAGTGGTAACTTAGATTGTGTTATTATTTAATTGTAAACATTGATGTGGCCATTTGCGCAAATTGGTGCACCAAAGAACAGTCAAATTTATTTGCTATCGCGTGCAAGATGGTGTTACTATTGAGCAATAATAATACATGTTTTTTATGGAAAATAGAAGCACACGATAATCAGGTCCTCTAATCGGAAATATGGAAGGGATTACCGCCGCCCGTGGGAACCAGTGAGTGCAAGACAATTGCCTACCCTTTGCCGACACGAAACAGTTTGCTGGCCTTTAGGTCTACCTTCCCAGGGGCTTTTGATCTGTCAGCACTGAGCACTACTTCTCGCCGGTATTCTTTGAGTATGTGGTACTGCTTTGTTCTAGCCGACCTGTTTGTGTCGTCTCGTGGTCGTTCGTTGTGGCTATATGTAACTAAGGCTCTTGTTTTAGGATACACCGACCGATTTGTCTATTTTTATTCTCAATATTTATATTGCTCATTATTTTCTGGAGTACCTAACATCTTAAATGTACGGCACCCCATTTTACACCTACATAAAGATATATGTTACATGCAAGATATGACTCAAAATTCAGACTCTAAAAAGGTCTAATGAATCTGACAGTTTTCTTTGATACCTTGAAAGCGACTTCTCTAACCCCTAACATGACAGCCCAGGTTTAGTTTAACCCCTCCCTGTGTCTCTGTCTAACTAGTGTCATAAGAAAGGGACGCAGATAGAGATAAACTAACCTTGGCCAGTCATGTTAGGGCCACAGGGATCAATTTCATAAACGCGACAGCTTACAGTGACAATTCGCTGTACATTACTGAGTCGACAAGTAACGCTACAAACTTAACATCATAGTGGGCAAGCAATGAATACCGACTTGTCACTGTCACCTGTAAATTGGCCCAGGCGAGAATTTCCGCGGAAGCAATGGAAACGCTATCTTTGGTAACACGACATTATTGCTTATTATATATATTCTAGCATTTTTGGTTTCCGAGATAGAGCCAAGAGAAAGTCGGGCTGCCTTAGGAGGGGGGAGGAAGGGGGGGGGATAAGTTCCAACTTCACACTGCAGCTCGCCCTCCGGGCTCGCAAGTTACTCGGGAGAACTGCTTCAGAAGAGACGCTACGGCGCAAGCGCCTACGCGGAGCTCGCCCTTCGGGCTCGCTGGGGAGGGGGGGAGCTTCCTACTTGCTGTCGTGCCCTCAGGTCTGGGGCTCAAACTTCACATTCAGTCGTAAAGATGGCGTCGAGACGAATCGAAAGAGTACCAACACGAGGGGTCTAGCATTTTTGGTTCCCGAGATAGAGCCAAGAGAGAGTCGGGCTGCCTTAGGAGGGGGGAGGAAGGGGGGGGAAGAGTTCCAACTTCACACTGCAGCTCGCCCTCCGGGCTCGCAAGTGACTCGAGAGTATTTCGTGTCCAGTGGACGCTTCGGCGCACGCGCCTACGCGGAGCTCGCCCTTCGGGCTCGCTGGGAGGGGGGGGGGGGGGGTAATAATTCCAACTTCACACCCCAGCTCGCCCTTCGGGCTCGCAAGCGACTCGAGAGCACCGATGGGACGCTCCGGCGCAAGCGCCTACGCGGAGCTCGCCCTGCGGGCTCGCTTTCAAAACTCCCTGGTATGGCGGCCATCTTGGAAAATGGCGGAATCGAAAAACTTTTCCCGGAATCGGAACCAGCGGCCCCCAGAGCCCCCGGGTGCAAAATTTCATCCCGATCGGACAAAAAAAAAATTCGGCCGCCATTTTGGATCCGCTATCTTGAATTTTTTTCAACTCCACCAAATTTCCCCCCTCCCCCTGAGTGACATTTGGTCGAGCACCCCCCCTCTATCTCTGATGGTTTTCGAGATTTTCACGTTTAAAGTTTGTATGGCGGCCATCTTGTTTCGGCCATTTTGAAAAAAATTCGACCGGCTCACCCATTGGCTGGCGGTTCCCTATGACTTTTGTTTTGGAACTCGGCCGTACCTATCACGGTTTTCGAGATCCGCACCTCACATCGAGTCCCTTTCCACGTTCAGGTCGGTTTCGTATTTTTTGTCTACTCGTTGGAGCACCCTCTATACAAAAGTGTTTCCAGTTGCTCCCCACCCCTTCACATCTCTCCAAAAAAGCATGTCAATGACCCAGTCAGTGAGTGAGTGAGTGAGTGGTAATCGAGCTTTATATATAGTAACTAGATGTCGCGTGGGGGGCCGCGGGCCCCACGGGGCCCGCGGAGGGTGTCGTGCTACCGGTCTGGGTGCCCAACTTCACATTAAGTCGTAAGGATGGCATCGAGACGAATCGAAAGAGTACCAACACGAGGGGTCTAGAATTTTTGGTTTCCGAGATAGAGCCCAGAGAAAGTAGGGCTGCCTTAGGAGGGGGAAGGAAGGGGGGGGATGAGTTCCAACTTCACACTGCAGCTCGCCCTGCGGGCTCGCAAGTTACTCGGGAGAACTGCCTCAGAAGGGACGCTACGGCGCACGCGCCTACGCGGAGCTCGCCCTTCGGGCTCGCTGGGGAAGGGGGGGGGGGGGCTATTCCAACTTGCTGTCATGCCCTCAGTCTGGGGGCCCAACTTCACAATAAGTCGTAAAGATGGCATCGAGACGAATCGAAAGAGTACCAACACGAGGGGTCTAGCATTTTCGGTTTCCGAGATAGATCCAAGAGAAAGTAGGGCTGCCTTAGGAGGGGGGAGGAAGGGGGGGGGATGAGTTCCAACTTCACACTGCAGCTCGCCCTCCGGGCTCGCAAGTGACTCGAGAGTATTTCGCGTCCAGTGGACGCTTCGGCGCACGCGCCTACGGTGTTGTGCTACAGATCTGGGGGCCCAACTTCACATCCAGTCGTAAGGATGGCATCGAGACGAATCGAAAGAGTACCAACACGAGGGGTCTAGCATTTTTGGTTCCCGAGATAGAGCCAAACGAAGGTCGGGCTGCCTTAGGAGGGGGGAGGAAGGAAGGGGATGAGTTCCAACTTCACAATGCAGCTCGCCCTGCGGGCTCGCAAGTTACTCGGGAGAACTGCCTCAGAAGGGACGCTACGGCGCACGCGCCTACGCGGAGCTCGCCCTCCGGGCTCGCTGGGGAGGGGGGGGGGGGGTGATTCCGACTTGCTGTCGTGCCTTCAGATCTGGGGCCCAACTTCACACTCAGTCGTAAGGATGGCATCGAGACGAATCGAAAGAGTACCAACACGAGGGGTCTAGCATTTTTGGTTCCCGAGATAGAGCCAAACGAAGGTCGGGCTGCCTTAGGAGGGGGGAGGAAGGAAGGGGATGAGTTCCAACTTCACAATGCAGCTCGCCCTGCGGGCTCGCAAGTTACTCGGGAGAACTGCCTCAGAAGGGACGCTACGGCGCACGCGCCTACGCGGAGCTCGCCCTCCGGGCTCGCTGGGGAGGGGGGGGGGGGGGTGATTCCGACTTGCTGTCGTGCCTTCAGATCTGGGGCCCAACTTCACACTCAGTCGTAAGGATGGCATCGAGACGAATCGAAAGAGTACCTACACGAGGGGTCTAGCATTTTCGGTTTCCGAGATAGAGCCCAGAGAAAGTAGGGCTGCCTTAGGAGGGGGGGAGGAAGAGGGGGGATGAGTTTCAACTTCACACTGCAGCTCGCCCTCCGGGCTCGCAAGTGACTCGAGAGTATTTCGCGTCCAGTGGACGCTGCGGCGCACGCGCCTACGCGGAGCTCGCCCTTCGGGCTCGCTGGGAGTGGGGGGGGGGGGGGGAAATTCCAACTCCACACCTCAGCTCGCCCTTCGGGCTCGCAAGCGACTCGAGAGCACCGATGGGACGCTCCGGCGCAAGCGCCTACGCGGAGCTCGCCCTGCGGGCTCGCTTTCAAAACTCCTTTGTATGGCGGCCATCTTGGAAAATGGCGGAATCGGAAATTTTTTCCCGGAATCGGAATCAGCAGACCACAGAGCCCCCGGGTGCAAAATTTCACCCCGATCGGACAAAAAAAATTTTCGGCCGCCATTTTGGATCCGCCATCTTGAATTTTTTTCAACTCCACCAAATTTCCCCTCTCCCCCTGAGTGACATTTGGTCGAGCACCTCCCCTCTATCTCTAATGGTGCTCGAGATATTCGCGTTTAAAGTTTGTATGGCGGCCATCTTGTTTCGGCCATTTTGAAAAAATTTCGACCGGCTCACCCATCGGCCGGCAGTTCCCTACGACTTTTGTTCTGGAACTCGGCCGTACCTATCACGGTTTCCGAGATCCGCACCTCACATCAAGTCCTTTTCCACGTTCAGGTCGGTTTCGTATTTTTTGTCTACTCGTTGGAGCACCCTCTATACAAAAGTGTTTCCAGTTGTTCCCCACCCCTTCACATCTCTCCAAAACAGCATGTCAATGACCCAGTGAGTGAGTGAGTGAGTGAGTCAGTGGTAATCGAGCTATATATATAGTAACTAGATGTCGCGTGGGGGCCGCGGGCCCCACGGGGCCCGCGGAGGGTGTCGTGCCCTCAGGTCTGGGGGCCCAACTTCACATTCAGTCGTAAGGATGGCATCGAGACGAATCGAAAGAGTACCAACACGAGGGGTCTAGCATTTTTGGTTTCCGTGATAGAGCCAAGCGAAGGTCGAGCTGCCTTAGGAGGGGGGAGGAAGGAGGGGGATGAGTTCCAACTTCACAATGCAGCTCGCCCTGCGGGCTCGCAAGTTACTCGGGAGAACTGCCTCAGAAGGGACGCTACGGCGCACGCGCCTACGCGGAGCTCGCCCTCCGGGCTCGCTGGGGAGGGGGGGGGGGGGTGATTCCGACTTGCTGTCGTGCCCTCAGATCTGGGGCCCAACTTCACATTCAGTCGTAAGGATGGCATCGAGACGAATCGAAAGAGTACCAACACGAGGGGTCTAGCATTTTTGGTTTCCGAGATAGAGCCAAGAGAAAGTCGGGCTGCCTTAGGAGGGGGGGAGGAAGGGGGGGATAAGTTCCCACTTCTCACTGCAGCTCGCCCTGCGGGCTCGCAAGTTACTCGGTAGAACTGCCTCAGAAGGGACGCTACGGCGCACGCGCCTACGCGGAGCTCGCCCTTCGGGCTCGCAGGGGTGGGGGGGGGGGGGCGGTATTCCAACTTGCTGTCGTGCCCTCAGGTCTGGGGGCCCAACTTCACATACAGTTGTAAAGATGGCATCGAGACGAATCGAAAGAGTACCAACACGAGGGGTCTTGCATTTTCGGTTTCCGAGATAGAGCCCAGAGAAAGTAGGGCTGCCTTAGGAGGGGGGGAGGAAGGGGGGGGGGATGAGTTCCAACTTCACACTGCAGCTCGCCCTCCGGGCTCGCAAGTGACTCGAGAGTATTTCGCGTCCAGTGGACGCTTCGGCGCACGCGCCTACGCGGAGCTCGCCCTTCGGGCTCGCTGGGAGGGGGGGGGGGGGAATTCCAACTTCACACCCCAGCTCGCCCTTCGGGCTCGCAAGCGACTCGAGAGCACCGACGGGACGCTCCGGCGCAAGCGCCTACGCGGAGCTCGCCCTGCGGGCTCGCTTCCAAAAGTCCCTTGTATGGCAGCCATCTTGGAAAATGGCGGAATCGAAAAACTTTTCCTGGAATCGGAACCAGCGGCCCCCAGAGCCCCCGGGTGCAAAATTTCATCCCGATCGGACAAAAAACAAATTCGGCCGCCATTTTGGATCCGCCATCTTGGATTTTTTTCGACTCGACCAAACTTCCCCCCTCCCCCTGAGTGACATTTGGTCGAACACCCCCCCTCTATCTCTGATGGTTTTTGAGATTTTCGCGTTTAAAGTTTGTATGGCGGCCATCTTGTTTCGGCCATTTTGAAAAAATTTCGACCGGCTCACCCATGGGCCGGCAGTTCCCTATGACTTTTGTTTTGAAACTTGGCCGTACCTATCACGGTTTCCGAGATCCGCACCTCACATCAAGTCCCTTTCTACGTTCAGGTCGGTTTCGTATTTTTTGTCTACTCGTTGGAGCACCCTCTACACAAAAGTGTTTCCAGTTGCTCCCCACCCCTTCACATCTCTCCAAAAAAGCATGTCAATGACCCAGTCAGTGAGTGAGTGAGTGAGTGGTAATCGAGCTTTATATATAGTAACTAGATGTCGCGTGGGGGCCGCGGGCCCCACGGGGCCCGCGGAGGGTGTCGTGCTACCGGTCTGGGTGCCCAACTTCACATTAAGTCGTAAGGATGGCATCGAGACGAATCGAAAGAGTACCAACACGAGGGGTCTAGAATTTTTGGTTTCCGAGATAGAGCCCAGAGAAAGTAGGGCTGCCTTAGGAGGGGGAAGGAAGGGGGGGGATGAGTTCCAACTTCACACTGCAGCTCGCCCTGCGGGCTCGCAAGTTACTCGGGAGAACTGCCTCAGAAGGGACGCTACGGCGCACGCGCCTACGCGGAGCTCGCCCTTCGGGCTCGCTGGGGAAGGGGGGGGGGGGGCTATTCCAACTTGCTGTCATGCCCTCAGTCTGGGGGCCCAACTTCACAATAAGTCGTAAAGATGGCATCGAGACGAATCGAAAGAGTACCAACACGAGGGGTCTAGCATTTTCGGTTTCCGAGATAGATCCAAGAGAAAGTAGGGCTGCCTTAGGAGGGGGGAGGAAGGGGGGGGGATGAGTTCCAACTTCACACTGCAGCTCGCCCTCCGGGCTCGCAAGTGACTCGAGAGTATTTCGCGTCCAGTGGACGCTTCGGCGCACGCGCCTACGGTGTTGTGCTACAGATCTGGGGGGCCCAACTTCACATCCAGTCGTAAGGATGGCATCGAGACGAATCGAAAGAGTACCAACACGAGGGGTCTAGCATTTTTGGTTCCCGAGATAGAGCCAAACGAAGGTCGGGCTGCCTTAGGAGGGGGGGAGGAAGGAAGGGGATGAGTTCCAACTTCACAATGCAGCTCGCCCTGCGGGCTCGCAAGTTACTCGGGAGAACTGCCTCAGAAGGGACGCTACGGCGCACGCGCCTACGCGGAGCTCGCCCTCCGGGCTCGCTGGGGAGGGGGGGGGGGGTGATTCCGACTTGCTGTCGTGCCTTCAGATCTGGGGCCCAACTTCACACTCAGTCGTAAGGATGGCATCGAGACGAATCGAAAGAGTACCTACACGAGGGGTCTAGCATTTTCGGTTTCCGAGATAGAGCCCAGAGAAAGTAGGGCTGCCTTAGGAGGGGGGAGGAAGAGGGGGGATGAGTTTCAACTTCACACTGCAGCTCGCCCTCCGGGCTCGCAAGTGACTCGAGAGTATTTCGCGTCCAGTGTACGCTTCGGCGCACGCGCCTACGCGGAGCTCGCCCTTCGGGCTCGCTGGGAGGGGGGGGGGGGGGTAATAATTCCAACTTCACACCCCAGCTCGCCCTTCGGGCTCGCAAGCGACTCGAGAGCACCGATGGGACGCTCCGGCGCAAGCGCCTACGCGGAGCTCGCCCTGCGGGCTCGCTTTCAAAACTCCCTTGTATGGCGGCCATCTTGGAAAATGGCGGAATCGAAAAACTTTTCCCGGAATCGGAACCAGCGGCCCCCAGAGCCCCCGGGTGCAAAATTTCATCCCGATCGGACAAAAAAAAAATTCGGCCGCCATTTTGGATCCGCTATCTTGAATTTTTTTCAACTCCACCAAATTTCCCCCCTCCCCCTGAGTGACATTTGGTCGAGCACCCCCCCTCTATCTCTGATGGTTTTCGAGATTTTCACGTTTAAAGTTTGTATGGCGGCCATCTTGTTTCGGCCATTTTGAAAAAAATTCGACCGGCTCACCCATTGGCTGGCGGTTCCCTATGACTTTTGTTTTGGAACTTGGCCGTACCTATCACGGTTTTCGAGATCCGCACCTCACATCGAGTCCCTTTCCACGTTCAGGTCGGTTTCGTATTTTTTGTCTACTCGTTGGAGCACCCTTTATACAAAAGTGTTTCCAGTTGCTCCCCACCCCTTCACATCTCTCCAAAAAAGCATGTCAATGACCCAGTCAGTGAGTGAGTGAGTGAGTGGTAATTAAGCTTTATATATAGTAACTAGATGTCGCGTGGGGGCCGCGGGCCCCACGGGGCCCGCGGAGGGTGTCGTGCTACAGATCTGGGGGCCCAACTTCACATTCAGTCGTAAGGCTGGCATCGAGACGAATCGAAAGAGTACCAAGACGAGGGGTCTAGCATTTTTAGTTTCCGAGATAGAGCCAAGAGAAAATCGGGCTGCCTTAGGAGGGGGGAGGAAGGGGGGGGATGAGTTCCAACTTCACACTGCAGCTCGCCCTGCGGGCTCGCAAGTTACTCGGGAGAACTGCCTCAAAAGGGACGCTACGGCGCACGCGCCTACGCGGAGCTCGCCCTTCGGGCTCGCTGGGGAGGGGGTGGGGGTTCCAACTTGCTGTCGTGCCCTCAGGTCTGGGGGCCCAACTTCACATTCAGTCGTAAAGATGCAATCGAGACGAATCGAAAGAGTACCAACACGAGGGGTCTAGCATTTTCGGTTTCCGAGATAGAGCCCAGAGAAAGTAGGGCTGCCTTAGGAGGGGGGGAGGAAGGGGGGGGGGGGATGAGTTCCAACTTCACACTGCAGCTCGCCCTCCGGGCTCGCAAGTGACTCGAGAGTATTTCGCGTCCAGTGGACGCTTCGGCGCACGCGCCTACGCGGAGCTCGCCCTTCGGGCTCGCTGGGAGTGGGGGGGGGGGGGGGGTAAAAATTCCAACTTCACACCCCAGCTCGCCCTTCGGGCTCGCAAGCGACTCGAGAGAACCGATGGGACGCTCCGGCGCAAGCGCCTACGCGGAGCTCGCCCTGCGGGCTCGCTTTCAAAACTCCCTTGTATGGCGGCTATCTTGGAAAATGGCGGAATCGAAAAACTTTTCCCGGAATCGGAACCAACGGCCCCCAGAGCCCCCCCGTGCAAAATTTCATCCCGATCGGACAAAAAAAATTTCGGCCGCCATTTTGGATCCGCCATCTTGAATTTTTTGCAACTCCATCGAATTTCCCCCCTTCCCCTGAGTGACATTTGGCCGAGCACCCCCCCACTAAGTCGTACGGTTTTCGAGATATTCCCGTTTAAAGTTTGTATGGCGGCCATCTTGTTTCGGCCATTTTGAAAAAATTTCGACCGGCTCACCCATCGGCCGGCGGTTCCCTACGACTTTTGTTTTGGAACTTGGCCGTACCTATTACGGTTTCCGAGATCCGCACCCCACATCGAGTCCCTTTCCACGTTCAGGTCGGTTTCGTATTTTTCCTCTACTCGTTGGAGCACCCTCTATGCGATAGTAGCTCCAGTTTTTCCCCACCCCTTCACATCTCTCCAAAACAGCATGTCAATGACCCAGTCAGTGAGTGAGTGGTAATCGAGCTTTATATATAGTAAAACTAGATGTCGCGTGGGGGCCGCGGGCCCCACGGGGCCCGCGGAGGGTGTCGTGCTATTGGTCTGTCTATCAAGCTTCACATTAAGTCGTAAGGATGGCATCGAGACGAATCGAAAGAGTACCAACACGAGGGGTCTAGCTTTTTTCGGTTTCCGAGATAGAGCCCAGAGAAAGTAGGGCTGCTTTAGGAGGGGGGAGGAAGGGGGGGGATGAGTTCCAACTTCACACTGCAGCTCGCCCTCCGGGCTCGCAAGTGACTCGAGAGTATTTCGCGTCCAGTGGGCGCTTCGGCGCACGCGCCTACGCGGAGCTCGCCCTTCGGGCTCGCTGGGAGGGGGGGGGGGGGAATTTCTACTTCAAACCCCAGCTCGCCCTCCGGGCTCGCAAGCGACTCGAGAGCACCGATGGGACGCTCCGGCGCAAGCGCCTACGCGGAGCTCGCCCTGCGGGCTCGCTTTCAAAATTCCCTTGTATGGCGGCCATCTTGGAAAATGGCGGAATCGAAAAACTTTTCCCGGAATCGGAACCAGCGGCCCCCAGAGCCCCCCCCGTGCAAAATTTCATCCCGATCGGACAAAAAAAAATTTCGGCCGCCATTTTGGATCCGCCATCTTGAATTTTTTTCAACTCCATCAAATTTCCCCCCCTCCCCCTGAGTGACATTTGGTCGAGCACCCCCCCTCTATCTCTAATGGTGCTCGAGATATTCCCGTTTAAAGTTTGTATGGCGGCCATCTTGTTTCGGCCATTTTGAAAAAAATTCGACCGGCTCACCCATCGGCCGGCGGTTCCCTATGACTTTTGTTTTGGAACTTGGCCGTACCTATCACGGTTTCCGAGATCCGCACCTCACATCAAGTCCCTTTCCACGTTCAGGTCGGTTTCGTATTTTTCCTCTGCTCGCTGGAGCACCCTCTATACAAAAATGTTTCCAGTTGTTCCCCACCCCTTCACATCTCTCCAAAAAAGCATGTCAGTGACCAGTGAGTCAGTGAGTGAGTGGTAATCGAGCTTTATATATAGTAACTAGATGTCGCGTGGGGGCCGCGGGCCCCACGGGGCCCGCGGAGGGTGTCGTGCTATTGGTCTGTCTATCAAGCTTCACATTAAGTTGTAAGGATGGCATCGAGACGAATCGAAAGAGTACCAACACGAGAAGTCTAGCATTTTTGGTTTCCGAGATAGAGCCCAGAGAAAGTCGGGCTGCCTTAGGAAGGGGGAGGAAGGGGGGGATGAGTTCAAACTTCACACTGCAGCTCGCCCTCCGGGCTCGCAAGTGACTCGGGAGAACTGCCTCCGAAGGGACGCTACGGCGCACGCGCCTACGCGGAGCTCGCCCTACGGGCTCGCTGGAGAGGGGGGGGGGGGGGGTATTCCAACTTGCGGTCGTGCCCTCAGGTCTGGGGGCCCAACTTCACATTCAGTCGTAAGGATGGCATCGAGACGAATCGAAAGAGTACCAACACGAGGGGTCTAGCATTTTCGGTTTCCGAGATAGAGCCCAGAGAAAGTAGGGCTGCCTTAGGAGGGGGGAGGAAGGGGGGGGATGAGTTCCAACTTCACACTGCAGCTCGCCCTCCGGGCTCGCAAGTGACTCGAGAGTATTTCGCGTCCAGTGGACGCTTCGGCGCACGCGCCTACGCGGAGCTCGCCCTTCGGGCTCGCTGGGAGGGGGGGGGGGGGGGGGTTGAATTCCAACTTCACACCCCAGCTCGCCCTTCGGGCTCGCAAGCGACTCGAGAGCACCGATGGGACGCTCCGGCGCAAGCGCCTACGCGGAGCTCGCCCTACGGGCTCGCTTTCAAAACTCCCTTGTATGGCGGCCATCTTGGAAAATGGCGGAATCAGAAAACTTTTCCCGGAATCGGAACCAGCGGCCCCCAGAGCCCCCGGGTGCAAAATTTCATCCCGATCGGACAAAAAAAAATTTCGGCCGCCATTTTGGATCCGCCATCTTGAATTTTTTTCAACTTCACCAAATTTCCCCCCTCCCCCTGAGTGACATTTGGTCGAGCACCCTCCCTCTATCTCTGATGGTTTTCGAGATTTACCCGTTTAAAGATTGTATGGCGGCCATCTTGTTTCGGCCATTTTGAAAAAATTTCGACCGGCCCACCCATCGGCCGGCAGTTCCCTATGACTTTTGTTTTGGAACTTGGCCGTACCTATCACAGTTTCCGAGATCCGCACCTCACATCGAGTCCCTTTCCACGTTCAGGTCGGTTTCGTATTTTTTGTCTACTCGTTGGAGCACCCTTTATACAAAAGTGTTTCCAGTTGCTCCCCACCCCTTCACATCTCTCCAAAAAAGCATGTCAATGACCCAGTCAGTGAGTGAGTGAGTGAGTGGTAATTAAGCTTTATATATAGTAACTAGATGTCGCGTGGGGGCCGCGGGCCCCACGGGGCCCGCGGAGGGTGTCGTGCCCTCATGTCTGGGGGCCCAACTTCACATTCAGTCGTAAGGATGGCATCGAGACGAATCGAAAGAGTACCAACACGAGGGGTCTAGCATTTTCGGTTTCCGAGATAGAGCCCAGAGAAAGTAGGGCTGCCTTAGGAGGGGGAAGGAAGGGGGGGATGAGTTCCAACTTCACACTGCAGCTCGCCCTGCGGGCTCGCAAGTTACTCGGGAGAACTGCCTCAGAAGGGACGCTACGGCGCACGCGCCTACGCGGAGCTCGCCCTTCGGGCTCGCTGGGGAAGGGGGGGGGGGGCTATTCCAACTTGCTGTCATGCCCTCAGTCTGGGGGCCCAACTTCACAATAAGTCGTAAAGATGGCATCGAGACGAATCGAAAGAGTACCAACACGAGGGGTCTAGCATTTTCGGTTTCCGAGATAGATCCAAGAGAAAGTAGGGCTGCCTTAGGAGGGGGGAGGAAGGGGGGGGGATGAGTTCCAACTTCACACTGCAGCTCGCCCTCCGGGCTCGCAAGTGACTCGAGAGTATTTCGCGTCCAGTGGACGCTTCGGCGCACGCGCCTACGCGGAGCTCGCCCTTCGGGCTCGCTGGGAGGGGGGGGGGGGGTAAAAATTCCAACTTCAAACCCCAGCTCGCCCTTCGGGCTCGCAAGCGACTCGAGAGCACCGATGGGACGCTCCGGCGCAAGCGCCTACGCGGAGCTCGCCCTGCGGGCTCGCTTTCAATATTCCCTTGTATGGCGGCCATCTTGGAAAATGGCGGAATCGAAAAACTTTTCCCGGAATCTGAACCAGCGGCCCCCAGAGCCCCCGGGTGTAAAATTTCATCCCGATCGGACAAAAAAAAATTTCGGCCGCCATTTTGGATCCGCCATCTTGAATTTTTTCCAACTCCATCGAAATTCCCCCTTCCCCCTGAGTGACATTTGGTCGAGCACCCCCCCTCTATCTCTAATGGTGTTTGATATATTCCCGTTTAAAGTTTGTATGGCGGCCATCTTGTTTCGGCCATTTTGAAAAATTTTCGACCGGCTCACCCATTGGCTGGCAGTTCTCTGCGACTTTGGTTTTGGAACTTTTCTCTGGGACTCTTACTTTCCGAGATCCGCACCTCAAATCAAGCCCCTTTCCACGTTCAGGTCGGTTTCGTATTTTTCCTCTGGTCGCTGGAGCAACCTCTACGTGGATGTAGTTTCAGTTTTTCCCCACCCCTTCTCAACTCTTCAAAACTGCATGTCAATGACCAAGTGAGTCAGTGGTAATCGAGCTTTATATATAGTAACTAGATGTCGCGTGGGGGCCGCGGGCCCCACGGGGCCCGCGGAGGGTGTCGTGCTTTACATCTGTCCATCAAGCTTCACATTAAGTCGTAAGGATGGCATCGAAACGAATCGAAAGAGTACCAACACGAGGGGTCTAGCATTTTTGGTTTCCGTGATAGAGCCTAACGAAGGTCGAGCTGCCTTAGGAGGGGGGAGGAAGGAGGGGGATGAGTTCCAACTTCACAATGCAGCTCGCCCTGCGGGCTCGCAAGTTACTCGGGAGAACTGCCTCAGAAGGGACGCTACGGCGCACGCACCTACGCGGAGCTCGCCCTTCGGGCTCGCTGGGGGGGGGGGCGTAAAAATTCCAACTTCACACCCCAGCTCGCCCTTCGGGCTCGCAAGCGACTTGAGAGCACCGATGGGACGCTCCGGCGCGAGCGCCTACGCGGAGCTCGCCCTGCGGGCTCGCTTTCAAAACTCCCTTGTATGGCGGCCATCTTGGAAAATGGCGGAATCGAAAAACTTTTCCCGGAATCGGAACCAGCGGCCCCCAGAGCCCCCGGGTGCAAAATTTCATCCCGATCGGACAAAAAAAAATTTCGGCCGCCATTTTGGATCCGCCATCTTGAATTTTTTTCAACTCCACCAAATTTCCCCCTTCCCCCTGAGTGACATTTGGTCGAGCACCCCCCCTCTATCTCTAATGGTGCTCGAGATATTCCCGTTTAAAGTTTGTATGGCGGCCATCTTGTTTCGGCCATTTTGAAAAACTACGACCGGCTCACCCATTAGCCGGCAGTTCTCTGCGACTTTGGTTTTGGAACTTTTCTCTAGGACTCATACTTGCCGAGATCCGCTCCCCACCCCAGGTCTGTTTCCACGTCCAGGTCGGTTTCGTATTTTTTTCTGCTCATCAAAACGCCCTCTACTTGGATTTTGTTCTAGTTTTACCCCACCCCTTCACATCTCTCCAAAAAAGCATGTCAGTGCTTGTAAAACTCCCTTGTATGGCGGCCATCTTGGAAAATTGCGGAATCAAAAAACTTTTCCCGGAATCGGAACCAGCGGCCCCCAGAGCCCCCGGGTGCAAAATTTCACCCCGATCGGACAAAAAAAAATTTCGGCCGCCATTTTGGATCCGCCATCTTGAATTTTTTTCAACTCCATCAAATTTCCCCTCTCCCCCTGAGTGACATTTGGTCGAAAACCCCCCCAATAAGTCGTACGGTTTTCGAGATATTCCCGTTTAAAGTTTGTATGGCGGCCATCTTGTTTCGGCCATTTTGAAAAAATTTCGACCGGCTCACCCATCGGCCGGCGGTTCCCTATGACTTTTGTTTTGGAACTTGGCCGTACCTATCACGGTTTCCGAGATCCGCACCTCACATCGAGTCCCTTTCCACGTTCAGGTCGGTTTCGTATTTTTTGTCTACTCGTTGGAGCACCCTCTATGCGATAGTAGCTCCAGTTAATCCCCACCCCTTCACATCTCTCCAAAACAGCATGTCAATGACCAAGTGAGTGAGTGAGTGAGTGAGTGGTAATTAAGCTATATATATAGTAACTAGATGTCGCGTGGGGGCCGCGGGCCCCACGGGGCCCGCGGAGGGTGTCGTGCCCTCAGGTCTGGGGGCCCAACTTCACATTCAGTCGTAAAGATGGCATCGAGACGAATCGAAAGAGTACCAACACGAGGGGTCTAGCATTATCGGTTTCAGAGATAGAGCCCAGAGAAAGTAGGGCTGCCTTAGGAGGGGGGAGGAAGGGGGAGGAGATGAGTTCCAACTTCACACTGCAGCTCGCCCTCCGGGCTCGCAAGTGACTCGAGAGTATTTCGCGTCCAGTGGACGCTTCGGCGCACGCGCCTACGCGGAGCTCGCCCTACGGGCTCGCTGGGAGAGGGGGGGGGGCTAAAAATTCCAACTTCACACCCCAGCTCGCCCTTCGGGCTCGCGACTCGGGAGAACGAATGGGACGCTCCGGCGCAAGCGCCTACGCGGAGCTCGCCCTGCGGGCTCGCTTTCAAAATTCCCTTGTATGGCGGCCATCTTGGAAAATGGCGGAATCGAAAAACTTTTCCCGGAATCAGAACCAGCGGCCCCCAGAGCCCCCGGGTGCAAAATTTCATCCCGATCGGACAGAAAAAAATTTCGGCCGCCATTTTGGATCCGCCATCTTGAATTTTTTTCAACTCCATCAAACTTCCTCCCTCCCCCTGAGTGACATTTGGTCGAGCACCCCCCCTCTATCTCTGATGGTTTTCGAGATTTTCTCGTTTAAAGTTTGTATGGCGGCCATCTTGTTTCGGCCATTTTGAAAAAAATTCTACCGGCTCACCCATCGGCCGGCGGTTCCCTATGACTTTTGTTTTGGAACTTGGCCGTACCTATTACGGTTTCCGAGATCCGCACCTCACATCAAGTCCCTTTCCACGTTCAGGTCGGTTTCGTATTTTTTGTCTACTCGTTGGAGCACCCTCTATACAAAAGTGTTTCCAGTTGCTCCCCACCCCTTCACATCTCTCCAAAAAAGCATGTCAATGACCCAGTCAGTGAGTGAGTGAGTGAGTGGTAATTAAGCTTTATATATAGTAACTAGATGTCGCGTGGGGGCCGCGGGCCCCACGGGGCCCGCGGAGGGTGTCGTGCTATTGGTCTGTCTATCAAGCTTCACATTAAGTCGTAAGGATGGCATCGAGACGAACCGAAAGAGTACCAACACGAGGGGTCTAGCATTTTCGGTTTCCGAGACAGAGCAAAGAGAAAGTCGGGCTGCCTTAGGAGGGGGGAGGAAGGGGGGGGGGTGAGTTCCAACTTCACAATGCAGCTCGCCCTGCGGGCTCGCAAGTTACTCGGGAGAACTACCTCAGAAGGGACGCTACGGCGCACGCGCCTACGCGGAGCTCGCCCTTCGGGCTCGCTGGGGAGGGGGGGGGGGCGGTATTCCAACTTGCTGTCGTGCCCTCAGGTCTGGGGGCCCAACTTCACATACAGTCGTAAAGATGGCATCGAGACGAATCGAAAGAGTACCAACACGAGGGGTCTAGCATTTTCGGTTTCCGAGATAGAGCCAAGAAAAAGTCGGGCTGCCTTAGGAGGGGGGAGGAAGGGGGGGGGATGAGTTCCAACTTCACACTGCAGCTCGCCCTCCGGGCTCGCAAGTGACTCGAAAGTATTTCGCGTCCGGTGGACGCTTCGGCGCACGCGCCTACGCGGAGCTCGCCCTTCGGGCTCGCTGGGAGGGGGGGGGGGGGGTAAGAATTCCAACTTCACACCCCAGCTCGCCCTTCGGGCTCGCAAGCGACTCGGGAGGACAAGTGGGACGCTCCGGCGCAAGCGCCTACGCGGAGCTCGCCCTGCGGGCTCGCTTTCAGAACTCCCTTGTATGGCGGCCATCTTGGAAAATGGCGGAATCGAAAAACTTTTCCCGGAATCGGAACCAGCGGCCCCCAGAGCCCCCGGGTGCAAAATTTCATCCCGATCGGACAAAAAAAAATTTCGGCCGCCATTTTGGATCCGCCATCTTGAATTTTTTTCAACTCCATCAAACTTCCCCCCTCCCCCTGAGTGACATTTGGTCGAGCACCCCCCCACTAAGTCGTACGGTTTTCGAGATATTCCCGTTTAAAGTTTGTATGGCGGCCATCTTGTTTCGGCCATTTTGAAAAAAAATTCGACCGGTTCACCCATCGGCCGGCGGTTCCCTATGACTTTTGTTTTGGAACTTGGCCGTACCTATCACGGTTTCCGAGATCCGCACCTCGTATCGAGTCCCTTTCCACGTCCAGGTCGGTTTCGTATTTTTTCTCTACTCGTTGGAGCACCCTCTATACAAAAGTGTTTCCAGTTGTTCCCCACCCCTTCACATCTCTCCAAAACAGCATGTCAATGACCCAGTGAGTGAGTGAGTGAGTGAGTCAGTGGTAATCGAGCTATATATATAGTAACTAGATGTCGCGTGGGGGCCGCGGGCCCCACGGGGCCCGCGGAGGGTGTCGTCCTACAAGTCTGGGGGCCCAACTTCACATCCAGTCGTAAGGATGGCATCGAGACGAATCGAAAGAGTACCAACACGAGGGGTCTAGCATTTTTGGTTCCCGAGATAGAGCCCAAACGAAGGTCGGGCTGCCTTAGGAGGGGGGAGGAAGGAAGGGGATGAGTTCCAACTTTCACAATGCAGCTCGCCCTGCGGGCTCGCAAGTTACTCGGGAGAACTGCCTCAGAAGGGACGCTACGGCGCACGCGCCTACGCGGAGCTCGCCCTCCGGGCTCGCTGGGGAGGGGGGGGGGGTGATTCCGACTTGCTGTCGTGCCTTCAGATCTGGGGCCCAACTTCACACTCAGTCGTAAGGATGGCATCGAGACGAATCGAAAGAGTACCAACACGAGGGGTCTAGCATTTTTGGTTCCCGAGATAGAGCCAAGAAGAGAGTCGGGCTGCCCTTAGGAGGGGGGAGGAAGGGGGGGGGAAGAGTTCCAACTTCACACTGCAGCTCGCCCTCCGGGCTCGCAAGTGACTCGAGAGTATTTCGTGTCCAGTGGACGCTTCGGCGCACGCGCCTACGCGGAGCTCGCCCTTCGGGCTCGCTGGGAGGGGGGGGGGGGGGGGGTAAATCCAACTTCACACCCCAGCTCGCCCTTCGGGCTCGCAAGCGACTCGAGAGCACCGATGGGACGCTCCGGCGCAAGCGCCTACGCGGAGCTCGCCCTGCGGGCTCGCTTTCAAAACTCCCTTGTATGGCGGCCATCTTGGAAAATGGCGGAATCGAAAAACTTTTCCCGGAATCGGAACCAGCGGCCCCCAGAGCCCCCGGGTGCAAAATTTCATCCCGATCGGACAAAAAAAAATTTCGGCCGCCATTTTGGATCCGCCATCTTGAATTTTTTTCAACTCCACCAAATTTCCCCCCTCCCCCTGAGTGACATTTGGTCGAGCACCCCCCCCTCTATCTCTGATGGTTTTCGAGATTTTCACGTTTAAAGTTTGTATGGCGGCCATCTTGTTTCGGCCATTTTGAAAAAAATTCGACCGGCTCACCCATTGGCTGGCGGTTCCCTATGACTTTTGTTTTGGAACTTGGCCGTACCTATCACGGTTTTCGAGATCCGCACCTCACATCTAGTCCCTTTCCACGTTCAGGTCGGTTTCGTATTTTTTGTATACTCGTTGGAGCACCCTCTATACAAAAGTGTTTCCAGTTGCTCCCCACCCCTTCACATCTCTCCAAAAAAGCATGTCAATGACCCAGTGAGTCAGTGAGTGAGTGAGTGGTAATCGAGCTTTATATATAGTAACTAGATGTCGCGTGGGGGCCGCGGGCCCCCACGGGGCCCGCGGAGGGTGTCGTGCCCTCAGGTTTGGGGGCCCAACTTCACATTAAGTCGTAGAGATGGCATCGAGACGAATCGAAAGAGTACCAACACGAGGGGTCTAGCATTTCGGTTTCCGATATAGAGCCCAAAGAAAGTCGGGCTGCCTTAGGAGGGGGGAGGAAGTGGGGGGATGAGTTCCAACTTCACACTGCAGCTCGCCCTCCGGGCTCGCAAGTGACTCGAGAGTATTTCGCGTCAAGTGGACGCTTCGGCGCACGCGCCTACGCGGAGCTCGCCCTTCGGGCTCGCTGGGAGGGGGGGGGGGGGCAATTCCAACTTCACACCCCAGCTCGCCCTTCGGGCTCGCAAGCGACTCGAGAGCACCGATGGGACGCTCCGGCGCAAGCGCCTACGCGGAGCTCGCCCTGCGGGCTCGCTTTCAAAACTCCCTTGTATGGCGGCCATCTTGGAAAATGGCGGAATCGAAAAACTTTTCCCGGAATCGGAACCGGTGGTCCCCAGAGCCCCCGGGTGCAAAATTTCATCCCGATCGGACAAAAAAAAATTTCGGCCGCCATTTTGGATCCGCCATCTTGAATTTTTTTCAACTTAACCAAATTGCCCTTCTCCCCCTGAGTGACATTTGGTCGAGCACCCCCCCTCTATCTCTGATGGTTTTCGAGATTTTCCCGTTTAAAGTTTGTATGGCGGCCATCTTGTTTCGGCCATTTTGAAAAAATTTCGACCGGCTCACCCATTGGCCGGCGGTTCCCTATGACTTTTGTTTTGGAACTTGGCCGTACCTATCAAGGTTTCCGAGATCCGCACCTCACATCGAGTCTCTTTCCACGTCCAGGTCGGTTTCGTATTTTTTTTCTACTCGTTG
Source organism: Ditula angustiorana (assembly GCA_963691745.1). NCBI lineage: Eukaryota > Metazoa > Arthropoda > Insecta > Lepidoptera > Tortricidae > Ditula > Ditula angustiorana. The sequence goes on along the minus strand of OY829486.1, from coordinate 2,204,101 downwards.
GAGCACCCTCTATGCGACAGTAGCTCCAGTTAATCCCCACCTCTTCACATCTCTCCAAAACAGCATGTCAATGACTATGTCAGTGAGTGAGTGAGTGAGTGGTAATCGAGCTTTATATATAGTAACTAGATGTCGCGTGGGGGGCCGCGGGCCCCACGGGGCCCGCGGAGGGTGTCGTGCTATTGGTCTGTCTATCAAGCTTCACATTAAGTCGTAAGGATGGCATCGAGACGAATCGAAAGAGTACCAACACGAGGGGTCTAGCTTTTTTTCGGTTTCCGAGATAGAGCCCAGAGAAAGTAGGGCTGCTTTAGGAGGGGGGAGGAAGGGGGGGGATGAGTTCCAACTTCACACTGCAGCTCGCCCTCCGGGCTCGCAAGTGACTCGAGAGTATTTCGCGTCCAGTGGGCGCTTCGGCGCACGCGCCTACGCGGAGCTCGCCCTTCGGGCTCGCTGGGAGGGGGGGGGGGGGAATTTCTACTTCAAACCCCAGCTCGCCCTCCGGGCTCGCAAGCGACTCGAGAGCACCGATGGGACGCTCCGGCGCAAGCGCCTACGCGGAGCTCGCCCTGCGGGCTCGCTTTCAAAATTCCCTTGTATGGCGGCCATCTTGGAAAATGGGCGGAATCGAAAAACTTTTCCCGGAATCGGAACCAGCGGCCCCCAGAGCCCCCCCCGTGCAAAATTTCATCCCGATCGGACAAAAAAAAATTTCGGCCGCCATTTTGGATCCGCCATCTTGAATTTTTTTCAACTCCATCAAATTTCCCCCCTCCCCCTGAGTGACATTTGGTCGAGCACCCTCCCTCTATCTCTGATGGTTTTCGAGATTTACCCGTTTAAAGATTGTATGGCGGCCATCTTGTTTCGGCCATTTTGAAAAAATTTCGACCGGCCCACCCATCGGCCGGCAGTTCCCTATGACTTTTGTTTTGGAACTTGGCCGTACCTATCACAGTTTCCGAGATCCGCACCTCACATCGAGTCCCTTTCCACGTTCAGGTCGGTTTCGTATTTTTTGTCTACTCGTTGGAGCACCCTTTATACAAAAGTGTTTCCAGTTGCTCCCCACCCCTTCACATCTCTCCAAAAAAGCATGTCAATGACCCAGTCAGTGAGTGAGTGAGTGAGTGGTAATTAAGCTTTATATATAGTAACTAGATGTCGCGTGGGGGCCGCGGGCCCCACGGGGCCCGCGGAGGGTGTCGTGCTATTGGTCTGTCTATCAAGCTTCACATTAAGTCGTAAGGATGGCATCGAGACGAACCGAAAGAGTACCAACACGAGGGGTCTAGCATTTTCGGTTTCCGAGACAGAGCAAAGAGAAAGTCGGGCTGCCTTAGGAGGGGGGAGGAAGGGGGGGGGTGAGTTCCAACTTCACAATGCAGCTCGCCCTGCGGGCTCGCAAGTTACTCGGGAGAACTACCTCAGAAGGGACGCTACGGCGCACGCGCCTACGCGGAGCTCGCCCTTCGGGCTCGCTGGGGAGGGGGGGGGGGGCGGTATTCCAACTTGCTGTCGTGCCCTCAGGTCTGGGGGCCCAACTTCACATACAGTCGTAAAGATGGCATCGAGACGAATCGAAAGAGTACCAACACGAGGGGTCTAGCATTTTCGGTTTCCGAGATAGAGCCAAGAAAAAGTCGGGCTGCCTTAGGAGGGGGGAGGAAGGGGGGGGATGAGTTCCAACTTCACACTGCAGCTCGCCCTCCGGGCTCGCAAGTGACTCGAAAGTATTTCGCGTCCGGTGGACGCTTCGGCGCACGCGCCTACGCGGAGCTCGCCTTCGGGCTCGCTGGGAGGGGGGGGGGGGGGTAAGAATTCCAACTTCACACCCCAGCTCGCCCTTCGGGCTCGCAAGCGACTCGGGAGGACAAGTGGGACGCTCCGGCGCAAGCGCCTACGCGGAGCTCGCCCTGCGGGCTCGCTTTCAAAACTCCCTTGTATGGGCGGCCATCTTGGAAAATGGCGGAATCGAAAAACTTTTCCCGGAATCGGAACCAGCGGCCCCCAGAGCCCCCCGGGTGCAAAGTTTCATCCCGATCGGACAAAAAAAAATTTCGGCCGCCATTTTGGATCCGCCATCTTGAATTTTTTTCAACTCCATCAAACTTCCCCCCCTCCCCCTGAGTGACATTTGGTCGAGCACCCCCCCACTAAGTCGTACGGTTTTCGAGATATTCCCGTTTAAAGTTTGTATGGCGGCCATCTTGTTTCGGCCATTTTGAAAAAAATTCGACCGGCTCACCCATCGGCCGGCGGTTCCCTATGACTTTTGTTTTGGAACTTGGCCGTACCTATCACGGTTTCCGAGATCCGCACCTCACATCGAGTCCCTTTCCACGTTCAGGTCGGTTTCGTATTTTTTGTCTACTCGTTGGAGCACCCTCTATACAAAAGTGTTTCCAGTTGCTCCCCACCCCTTCACATCTCTCCAAAACAGCATGTCAATGACCCAGTGAGTGAGTGAGTGAGTGAGTCAGTGGTAATCGAGCTATATATATAGTAACTAGATGTCGCGTGGGGGCCGCGGGCCCCACGGGGCCCGCGGAGGGTGTCGTGCCCTCAGGTCTGGGGGCCCAACTTCACATTCAGTCGTAAAGATGGCATCGAGACGAATCGAAAGAGTACAACAAGAGGGGTCTAGCATTTTTGGTTTCCGAGATAGAGCCAAGAGAAAATCGGGCTGCCTTAGGAGGGGGGAGGAAGGGGGGGATGAGTTCCAACTTCACACTGCAGCTCGCCCTGCGGGCTCGCAAGTTACTCGGGAGAACTGCCTCAGAAGGGACGCTACGGCGCACGCGCCTACGCGGAGCTCGCCCTTCGGGCTCGCTGGGGGGAGGGGGGGGGATATTCCAACTTGCTGTTGTGCCCTCAGGTCTGGGGGGCCCAACTTCACATACAATCGTAAAGATGGCATCGAGACGAATCGAAAGAGTACCAACACGAGGGGTCTAGCATTTTCGGTTTCCGAGATAGATCCAAGAGAAAGTAGGGCTGCCTTAGGAGGGGGGAGGAAGGGGGGGATGAATTCCAACTTAACACTGCAGCTCGCCCTCCGGGCTCGCAAGTGACTCGAGAGTATTTCGCGTCCAGTGGACGCTTCGGCGCACGCGCCTACGCGGAGCTCGCCCTTCGGGCTCGCTGGGAGTGGGGGGGGTAAAAATTCCAACTTCACACCCCAGCTCGCCCTTCGGGCTCGCAAGCGACTCGAGAGAACCGATGGGACGCTCCGGCGCAAGCGCCTACGCGGAGCTCGCCCTGCGGGCTCGCTTTCAAAACTTCCTTGTATGGCGGCCATCTTGGAAAATGGCGGAATCGAAAAACTTTTCCCGGAATCGGAACCAGCGGCCCCCAGAGGCCCCGGGTGCTAAATTTCATCCCGTTCGGACATAAAAAAAATTCGGCCGCCATTTTGGATCCGCCATCTTGATTTTTTTCAACTCTATCAAATTTCGCCTCTCCCCCTGAGTGACATTTGGTCGAGCACCCCCCCTCTATCTCTGATGATTTTCGAGATTTTCCCGTTTAAAGTTTGTATGGCGGCCATCTTGTTTCGGCCATTTTGAAAAAAATTCGACCGGTTCACCCATCGGCCGGCAGTTCCCTATGACTTTTGTTTTGGAACTTGGCCGTACCTATCACGGTTTCCGAGATCCGGAGATCCGCACCTCACATCAAGTCCTTTTCCACGTTCAGGTCGGTTTCGTATTTTTTGTCTACTCGTTGGAGCACCCTCTATACAAAAGTGTTTCCAGTTGCTCCCCACCCCTTCACATCTCTCCAAAACAGCATGTCAATGACCCAGTGAGTGAGTGAGTGAGTGAGTGAGTGAGTGAGTGAGTGGTAATTAAGCTTTATATATAGTAACTAGATATCGCGTGGGAGCGAGACGTGTCGTACTATTGGTCTGTCTATCAAGCTTCACATTAAGTCGTAAGGATGGCATCGAGACGAATCGAAAGAGTACCAACACGAGGGGTCTAGCATTTTTGGTTTCCGTGATAGAGCCAAGAGAAAATCGGGCTGCCTTAAGAGGGGGGAGGAAGGGGGGGATGAGTTCCAACTTCACACTGCAGCTCGCCCTGCGGGCTCGCAAGTTACTCGGAAGAACTGCCTCAGAAGGGACGCTACGGCGCACGCGCCTACGCGGAGCTCGCCCTTCGGGCTCGCTGGGGGGAGGGGGGGGGGTGTTCCGACTTGCTGTCGTGCCTTCAGGTCTGGGGGCCCAACTTCACATACAGTCGTAAAGATGGCAGCGAGACGAATCGAAAGAGTACCAACACGAGGGGTCTAGCATTTTTGGTTTCCGAGATAGAGCCCAGAGAAAACAGGGCTGCCTTAGGGGGGGGGGAGGAAGGGAGGGGATGAGTTCCAACTTCACACTGCAGCTCGCCCTTCCGGGCTCGCAAGTGACTCGAGAGTATTTCGCGTCCAGTGGACGCTTCGGCGCTCGCGCCTACGCGGAGCTCGCCCTACGGGCTCGCTGGGGGGGGGGGGGAAGGGGGGCTGATTTCTAACTTCACGCTCCAGCTCGCCCTTCGGGCTCGCAAGCGACTCGGGAGGACGAATGGGACGCTCCGGCGCAAGCGCCTACGCGGAGCTCGCCCTGCGGGCTCGCTTTCAGAACTCCCTTGTATGGCGGCCATCTTGGAAAATGGCGGAATCGAAAAACTTTTCCCGGAATCGGAACCAGCGGCCCCCAGAGCCCCCGGGGTGCAAAATTTCATCCCGATCGGACAAAAAAAAAATTCGGCCGCCATTTTGGATCCGCTATCTTGAATTTTTTTCAACTCCACCAAATTTCCCCCCTCCCCCTGAGTGACATTTGGTCGAGCACCCCCCCCTCTATCTCTGATGGTTTTCGAGATTTTCACGTTTAAAGTTTGTATGGCGGCCATCTTGTTTCGGCCATTTTGAAAAAAATTCGACCGGCTCACCCATTGGCTGGCGGTTCCCTATGACTTTTGTTTTGGAACTTGGCCGTACCTATCACGGTTTTCGAGATCCGCACCTCACATCGAGTCCCTTTCCACGTTCAGGTCGGTTTCGTATTTTTTGTCTACTCGTTGGAGCACCCTTTATACAAAAGTGTTTCCAGTTGCTCCCCACCCCTTCACATCTCTCCAAAAAAGCATGTCAATGACCCAGTCAGTGAGTGAGTGAGTGAGTGGTAATTAAGCTTTATATATCGAGCGAGACGAATCGAAAGAGTACCAACACGAGGGGTCTAGCATTTTTGGTTTCCGTGATAGAGCCAAGCGAAGGTCGAGCTGCCTTAGGAGGGGGGAGGAAGGAGGGGGATGAGTTCCAACTTCACAATGCAGCTCGCCCTGCGGGCTCGCAAGTTACTCGGGAGAACTGCCTCAGAAGGGACGCTACGGCGCACGCGCCTACGCGGAGCTCGCCCTCCGGGCTCGCTGGGGAGGGGGGGGGGGTGATTCCGACTTGCTGTCGTGCCCTCAGATCTGGGGCCCAACTTCACATTCAGTCGTAAGGATGGCATCGAGACGAATCGAAAGAGTACCAACACGAGGGGTCTAGCATTTTTGGTTTCCGAGATAGAGCCCAGGGAAAGTCGGGCTGCCTTAGGAGGGAGGAAGAAGGGGGGGATGAGTTCCAACTTCACACTGCAGCTCGCCCTGCGGGCTCGCAAGTGACTCGGGAGAACTGCCTCCGAAGGGACGCTACGGCGCACGCGCCTACGCGGAGCTCGCCCTTCGGGCTCGCTGGGAGGGGGGGGGGAGTATTCCAACTTGCTGTCGTGCCCTCAGGTCTGGGGGCCCAACTTCACATACAGTCGTAAAGATGGCATCGAGACGAATCGAAAGAGTACCAACACGAGGGTTCTAGCATTTTCGGTTTCCGAGATAGAGCCCAGTGAAAGTAGGGCTGCCTTAGGAGGGGGGAGGGAGGGGGGGGATGGGTTCCAACTTCACACTGCAGCTCGCCCTCCGGGCTCGCAAGTGACTCGAGAGTATTTCGCATCCAGTGGACGCTTCGGCGCACGCGCCTACGCGGAGCTCGCCCTTCGGGCTCGCTGGGAGTGGGGGGGGTAAAAATTCCAACTTCACACCCCAGCTCGCCCTTCGGGCTCGCAAGCGACTCGGGAGCGCCGATGGGACGCTCCGGCGCAAGCGCCTACGCGGAGCTCGCCCTGCGGGCTCGCTTTCAAAACTCCCTTGTATGGCGGCCATCTTGGAAAATGGCGGAATCGAAAAACTTTTCCCGGAATCGGAACCAGCGGCCCCCAGAGCCCCCGGGTGCAAAGTTTCATCCCGATCGGACAAAAAAAAATTTCGGCAGCCATTTTGGATCCGCCATCTTGAATTTTTTTCAACTCCACCAAATTTCCCCCCTCCCCTTGAGTGACATTTGGTCGAGCATCCCCCCACCAAGTCGTACAGTTTTCGAGATATTCCCGTTTAAAGTTTGTATGGCGGCCATCTTGTTTCGGCCATTTTGAAAAACTACGACCGGCTCACCCATTGGCCGGCAGTTCTCTGCGACTTTGGTTTTGGAACTTTTCTCTAGGACTCATACTTGCCGAGATCCGCTCCCCACCCCAGGTCTATTTCCACGTCCAGGTCGGTTTCGTATTTTTTTCTGCTCATTGGAATGCCCTCTACCTGGATTTAGTTCTAGTTTCACCCCACCCCTTCACATTTCTCCAAAACAGCATGTCAATGCTTTCAAAACTCCCTTGTATGGCGGCCATCTTGGAAAATGGCGGAATCGAAAAACTTTTCACGGAATCGGAACCAGCGGCCCCCAGAGCCCCCGGGTGCAAAATTTCATCCCGATCGGACAAAAAAAAAATTTGGCCGCCATTTTGGATTGGCCATCTTGGATTTTTTTCGAGTCGTCTGAGTTTCCCCCCCTCTCCCTGAGTGACATTTGGTCGAGCACCCTCCCACTAAGTCGTACGGTTTTCGAGATATTCCCGTTTAAAGTTTGTATGGCGGCCATCTTGTTTCGGCCATTTTGAAAAAAAATCGACCGGCTCACCCATCGGCCGGCAGTTCCCTATGACTTTTGTTTTGGAACTCGGCCGTACCTATCACGGTTTCCGAGATCCGCACCTCACATCAAGTCCCTTTCCACGTTCAGATCGGTTTCGTATTTTTTGTCTACTCGTTGGAGCACCCTCTATACGATGGTATATCCAGTTGGTCCCCACCCCTTCACATCTCTCCAAAACAGCATGTCAATGACCCAGTCAGTGAGTGAGTGAGTGAGTGGTAATCGAGCTTTATATATAGTAACTAGATGTCGCGTGGGGGCCGCGGGCCCCACGGGGCCCGCGGAGGGTGTCGTGCTTTACAGCTGTCTATCAAGCTTCACATTAAGTCGTAAGGATGGTATCGAGACGATCGAAAGAGTACCAACACGAGGGGTTTAGCATTTTTGGTTCCCGAGATAGAGCCAAGAGAAAGTCGGGCTGCCTTGGGAGGGGGGAGGAAGGGGGGGGGAAGAGTTCCAACTTCACACTGCAGCTCGCCCTCGGGCTCGCAAGTGACTCGAGAGTATTTCGCGTCCAGTGGACGCTTCGGCGCACGCGCCTACGCGGAGCTCGCCCTTCGGGCTCGCTGGGAGGGGGGGGGGGGGGTAAAAATTCCAACTTCACACCCCAGCTCGCCCTCCGGGCTCGCAAGCGACTCGAGAGCACCGATGGGACGCTCCGGCGCAAGCGCCTACGCGGAGCTCGCCCTGCGGGCTCGCTTTCAAAACTCCCTTGTATGGCGGCCATCTTGGAAAATGGCGGAATCGAAAAACTTTTTCCGGAATCGGAACCAGCGGCCCCCAGAGCCCCCGGGTACGAAATTTCATCCCGATCGGACAGAAAAAAATTTCGGCCGCCATTTTGGATCCGCCATCTTGAATTTTTTTCAACTCCATCAAATTTCCCCTCTCCCCCTGAGTGACATTTGGTCGAGCACCCCCCCTCTATCTCTGATGGTTTTCGAGATTTTCCCGTTTAAAGTTTGTATGGCGGCCATCTTGTTTCGGCCATTTTGAAAAAAATTCGACCGGTTCACCCATCGGCCGGCGGTTCCCTATGACTTTTGTTTTGGAACTTGGCCGTACCTATCACGGTTTCCGAGATCCGCACCTCGTATCGAGTCCCTTTCCACGTTCAGGTCGGTTTCGTATTTTTTGTCTACTCGTTGGAGCACCCTTTATACAAAAGTGTTTCCAGTTGCTCCCCACCCCTTCACATCTCTCCAAAAAAGCATGTCAATGACCCAGTCAGTGAGTGAGTGAGTGAGTGGTAATTAAGCTTTATATATAGTAACTAGATGTCGCGTGGGGGCCGCGGGCCCCACGGGGCCCGCGGAGGGTGTCGTGCTATTGGTGTGTCTATCAAGCTTCACATTAAGTCGTAAGGATGGCATCGAGACGAATCGAAAGAGTACCAACACGAGGGGTCTAGCATTTTTGGTTTCCGTGATAGAGCCAAACGAAGGTCGAGCTGCCTTAGGAGGGGGGAGGGAAGGAGGGGGATGAGTTCCAACTTCACAATGAAGCTCGCCCTGCGGGCTCGCAAGTTACTCGGGAGAACTGTCTCAGAAGGGACGCTACGGCGCACGCGCCTACGCGGAGCTCGCCCTTCGGGCTCGCTGGGGAGGGGGGGGGGGGCCGTATTCCAACTTGCTGTCCTGCCCTCAGGTCTGGAGGCCCAACTTCACATCCAGTCGTAAGGATGGCATCGAGACGAATCGAAAGAGTACCAACACGAGGGGTCTAGCATTTTTGGTTTCCGAGATAGAGCCCAGAGAAAGTAGGGCTGCCTTAGGAGGGGGGAGGAAGGGGGGGGGATGAGTTTCCACTTAACACTGTAGCTCACCCTGCGGGCTCGCAAGTTACTCGGGAGAACTGCCTCAGAAGGGACGCTACGGCGCACGCGCCTACGCGGAGCTCGCCCTTCGGGCTCGCTGGGGGGGGGGGGGGGGGTTATTCCGACTTGCTGTCGTGCCCTCAGGTCTGGGGGCCCAACTTTACATACAGTCGTAAGGATGGCATCGAGACGAATCGAAAGAGTACCAACACGAGGGGTCTAGCATTTTCGGTTTCCGAGATAGAGCCCAGTGTAAGTAGGGCTGCCTTAGGAGGGGGGGAGGGAGGGGGGAGGATGGGTTCCAACTTCACACTGCAGCTCGCCCTCCGGGCTCGCAAGTGACTCGAGAGTATTTCGCATCCAGTGGACGCTTCGGCGCACGCACCTACGCGGAGCTCGCCCTTCGGGCTCGCTGGGAGTGGGGGGGGGTAAAAATTCCAACTTCACACCCCAGCTCGCCCTTCGGGCTCGCAAGCGACTCGGGAGCGCCGGTGGGACGCTCCGGCGCAAGGGCCTACGCGGAGCTCACCCTGCGGGCTCGCTTTCAAAACTCCCTTGTATGGCGGCCATCTTGGAAAATGGCGGAATCGAAAAACTTTTCCCGGAATCGGAACCAGCGGCCCCCAGAGCCTGCGGGTGCAAAATTTCAACCCGATCGGACAAAAAAAATTCGGCCGCCATTTTGGATCCGCCATCTTGAATTTTTTTCAACTCCACCAAATTTTCCCCCTCCCCCTGAGTGACATTTGGTCGAGCACCCCCCCTCTATCTCTAATGGTGCTCGAGATATTCCCGTTTAAAGTTTGTATGGCGGCCATCTTGCTTCGGCCATTTTGAAAAACTACGACCGGCTCACCCATTGGCCGGCAGTTCTCTGCGACTTTGGTTTTGGAACTTTTCTCTAGGACTCATACTTGCCGAGATCCCCTCCCCACCCCAGGTCTGTTTCCACGGCCAGGTCGGTTTCGTATTTTTTTCTGCTCATCAAAACGCCCTGTACCTGGATTTTGTTCTAGTTTTACCCCACCCCTTCACATCTCTCCAAAAAAGCATGTCAATGCTTGTAAAACTCCCTTGTATGGCGGCCATCTTGGAAAATGGCGGAATCAAAAAACTTTTCCCGGAATCGGAACCAGCGGCCCCCAGAGCCCCCGGGTGCAAAATTTCATCCCGATCGGACAAAAAAAAATTTCGGCCGCCATTTTGGATCCGCCATCTTGAATTTTTTTCAACTTCACCAAATTGCCCCCCTCCCCCCTGAGTGACATTTGGTCGAGCACCCCCCCACTAAGTCGTACAGTTTTCGAGATATTCCCGTTTAAAGTTTGTATGGCGGCCATCTTGTTTCGGCCATTTTGAAAAAATTTCGACCGGCCCACCCATCGGCCGGCAGTTCCCTATGACTTTTGTTTTGGAACTCGGCCGTACCTACCACGGTTTCCGAGATCCGCACCTCACATCAAGTCCCTTTCCACGTTCAGGTCGGTTTCGTATTTTTTGTCTACTCGTTGGAGCACCCTCTATACAAAAGTGTTTCCAGTTGCTCCCCACCCCCTTCACATCTCTCCAAAACAGCATGTCAATGACCAAGTGAGTGAGTCAGTGAGTGGTAATTAAGCTATATATATAGTAACTAGATGTCGCGTGGGGGCCGCGGGCCCCGTGGGGCCCGCGGAGGGTGTCGTCCTATTGGTCTGTCTATCAAGCTTCACATTAAGTCGTAAGGATGGCATCGATACGAATCGAACGAGTACCAACACGAGGGGTCTAGCATTTTTGGTTTCCGAGATAGAGCACAGAGAAAGTCGGGCTGCCTTAGGAGGGGGGAGGAAGGGGGGGATGAGTTCCAACTTCACACTGTAGCTCGCCCTGCGGGCTCGCAAGTTACTCGGGAGAACTGCCTCAGAAGGGACGCTACGGCGCACGCGCCTACGCGGAGCTCGCCCTTCGGGCTCGCTGGGGGGAGGGGGGGGGGGGATATTCCGCCTTGCTTTCGTGCCCTCAGGTCTGGGGGCCCAACTTCACATACAGTCGTAAAGATGGCATCGAGACGAATCGAAAGAGTACCAACACGAGGGGTCTAGCATTTTCGGTTTCCGAGATAGAAACAAAAAAAAAGTCGGGCTGCCTAAGGAGGGGGGGAGGAAGGGGGGGGGATGAGTTCCAACTTCACACTGCAGCTCGCCCTCTGGGCTCGCAAGTGACTCGAGAGTATTTCGCGTCCGGTGGACGCTTCGGCGCACGCGCCTACGCGGAGCTCGCCCTTCGGGCTCGCTGGGAGGGGGGGGGGGGGGGGTAAGAATTCCAACTCCACACCCTAGCTCGCCCTTCGGGCTCGCAAGCAACTCGAGAGCACCGATGGGACGCTCCGGCGCAAGCGCCTACGCGGAGCTCGCCCTGCGGGCTCGCTTCCAAAAGTCCCTTGTATGGCGGCCATCTTGGAAAATGGCGGAATCGAAAAACTTTTCCCGGAATCGGAACCAGCGGCCTTAGGAGCCCCCGGGTGCAAAATTTCATCCCGATCGGACAAAAAAAAATTTCGGCCGCCATTTTGGATCCGCCATCTTGAATTTTTTTCAACTCTACCACATTTCCCCCCTCCCTCTGAGTGACATTTGGTCGAGCACCCTCCCACCAAGTCATACGGTTTTCGAGATATTCCCGTTTAAAGTTTGTATGGCGGCCATCTTGTTTCGGCCATTTTGAAAATTTTTCGACCGGCTCACCCATTGGCCAGCGGTTCCCTATGACTTTTGTTTTGGAACTTGGCCGTACCTATAACGGTTTCCGAGATCCGCACCTCACATCAAGTCCTTTTCCACGTTCAGGTCGGTTTCGTATTTTTTGTCTACTCGTTGGAGCACCCTCTATACAAAAGTGTTTCCAGTTGCTCCCCACCCCTTCACATCTCTCCAAAACAGCATGTCAATGACCAAGTGAGTGAGTGAGTGAGTGAGTGAGTGAGTGAGTGAGTGGTAATTAAGCTTTATATATAGTAACTAGATGTCGCGTGGGGGCCGCGGGCCCCACGGGGCCCGCGGAGGGTGTCGTGCTATTGGTCTGTCTATCAAGCTTCACATTAAGTCGTAAGGATGGCATCGAGACGAACCGAAAGAGTACCAACACGAGGGGTCTAGCATTTTCGGTTTCCGAGACAGAGCAAAGAGAAAGTCGGGCTGCCTTAGGAGGGGGGAGGAAGGGGGGGGGGTGAGTTCCAACTTCACAATGCAGCTCGCCCTGCGGGCTCGCAAGTTACTCGGGAGAACTACCTCAGAAGGGACGCTACGGCGCACGCGCCTACGCGGAGCTCGCCCTTCGGGCTCGCTGGGGAGGGGGGGGGGGCGGTATTCCAACTTGCTGTCGTGCCCTCAGGTCTGGGGGCCCAACTTCACATACAGTCGTAAAGATGGCATCGAGACGAATCGAAAGAGTACCAACACGAGGGGTCTAGCATTTTCGGTTTCCGAGATAGAGCCAAGAAAAAGTCGGGCTGCCTTAGGAGGGGGGAGGAAGGGGGGGGATGAGTTCCAACTTCACACTGCAGCTCGCCCTCCGGGCTCGCAAGTGACTCGAAAGTATTTCGCGTCCGGTGGACGCTTCGGCGCACGCGCCTACGCGGAGCTCGCCCTTCGGGCTCGCTGGGAGGGGGGGGGGGGGGTAAGAATTCCAACTTCACACCCCAGCTCGCCCTTCGGGCTCGCAAGCGACTCGGGAGGACAAGTGGGACGCTCCGGCGCAAGCGCCTACGCGGAGCTCGCCCTGCGGGCTCGCTTTCAAAACTCCCTTGTATGGCGGCCATCTTGGAAAATGGCGGAATCGAAAAACTTTTCCCGAATCGGAACCAGCGGCCCCCAGAGCCCCCGGGTGCAAAGTTTCATCCCGATCGGACAAAAAAAAATTTCGGCCGCCATTTTGGATCCGCCATCTTGAATTTTTTTCAACTCCATCAAACTTCCCCCCCTCCCCCTGAGTGACATTTGGTCGAGCACCCCCCCACTAAGTCGTACGGTTTTCGAGATATTCCCGTTTAAAGTTTGTATGGCGGCCATCTTGTTTCGGCCATTTTGAAAAAAATTCGACCGGCTCACCCATCGGCCGGCGGTTCCCTATGACTTTTGTTTTGGAACTTGGCCGTACCTATCACGGTTTCCGAGATCCGCACCTCACATCGAGTCCCTTTCCACGTTCAGGTCGGTTTCGTATTTTTTGTCTACTCGTTGGAGCACCCTCTATACAAAAGTGTTTCCAGTTGCTCCCCACCCCTTCACATCTCTCCAAAACAGCATGTCAATGACCCAGTGAGTGAGTGAGTGAGTGAGTCAGTGGTAATCGAGCTATATATATAGTAACTAGATGTCGCGTGGGGGCCGCGGGCCCCACGGGGCCCGCGGAGGGTGTCGTGCTATTGGTGCGTCTATCAAGCTTCACATTAAGTCGTAAGGATGGCATCGAGACGAATCGAAAGAGTACCAACACGAGGGGTCTAGCATTTTCGGTTCCCGAGATAGAGCCAAGAGAAAGTCGGGCTGCCTTAGGAGGGGGGAGGAAGGGGGGGGGGGAAGAGTTCCAACTTCACACTGCAGCTCGCCCTCCGGGCTCGCAAGTGACTCGGGAGAACTGCCTCAGAAGGGACGCTACGGCGCACGCGCCTACGCGGAGCTCGCCCTTCGGGCTCGCTGGGGAGGGGGGGAGCTTCCTACTTGCTGTCTTGCTCTCAGGTCTGGGGCCCAACTTCACACTCAGTCGTAAGGATGGCATCGAGACGAATCGAAAGAGTACCAACACGAGGGGTCTAACATTTTTGGTTTCCGAGATAGAGCCAAGAGAAAGTCGGGCTGCCTTAGGAGGGGGGAGGAAGGGGGGGATGAGTTCCAACTTCACACTGCAGCTCGCCCTCCGGGCTCGCAAGTGACTCGAGAGTATTTCGCGTCCAGTGGACGCTTCGGCGCACGCGCCTACGCGGAGCTCGCCCTTCGGGCTCGCTGGGAGGGGGGGGGGGGTTAAAATTCCAACTTCACTCTCCAGCTCGCCCTTCGGGCTCGCAAGCGACTCGAGAGCACCGATGGGACGCTCCGGCGCAGGCGCCTACGCGGAGCTCGCCCTGCGGGCTCGCTTCCAAAAGTCCCTTGTATGGCGGCCATCTTGGAAAATGGCGGAATCGAAAAACTTTTCCCGGAATCGGAACCAGCGGCCCCCAGAGCCCCCGGGTGCAAAATTTCATCCCGATCGGACAAAAAAAAAATTCAGCCGCCATTTTGGATCCGCCATCTTGAATTTTTTTCAACTCCATCAAATTTCCCCTCTCCCCCTGAGTGACATTTGGTCGAGCACCCTCCCTCTATCTCTAATGGTGCTCGAGATATTCGCGTTTAAAGTTTGTATGGCGGCCATCTTGTTTCGGCCATTTTGAAAAAGTTTCGACCGGCTCACCCATCGGCCGGCGGTTCCCTATGACTTTTGTTTTGGAACTTGGCCGTACCTATCACGGTTTCCGAGATCCGCACCTCACATCAAGTCCCTTTCCACGTTCAGGTCGGTTTCGTATTTTTTGTCTACTCGTTGGAGCATCCTCTATACAAAAGTGTTTCCAGTTGCTCCCCACCCCTTCACATCTCTCCAAAACAGCATGTCAATGACTATGTCAGTCAGTGGTAATCGAGCTTTATATATAGTAAAACTAGATGTCGCGTGGGGGCCGCGGGCCCCACGGGGCCCGCGGAGGGTGTCGTGCCCTCAGGTCTGGGGGCCCAACTTCACATTCAGTCGTAAGGATGGCATCGAGACGAATCGAAAGAGTACCAACACGAGGGGTCTAGCATTTTTGGTTTCCGTGATAGAGCCAAGCGAAGGTCGAGCTGCCTTAGGAGGGGGGAGGAAGGAGGGGGATGAGTTCCAACTTCACAATGCAGCTCGCCCTGCGGGCTCGCAAGTTACTCGGGAGAACTGCCTCAGAAGGGACGCTACGGCGCACGCGCCTACGCGGAGCTCGCCCTCCGGGCTCGCTGGGGAGGGGGGGGGGGGGGTGATTCCGACTTGCTGTCGTGCCCTCAGATCTGGGGCCCAACTTCACATTCAGTCGTAAGGATGGCATCGAGACGAATCGAAAGAGTACCAACACGAGGGGTCTAGCATTTTTGGTTTCCGAGATAGAGCCAAGAGAAAGTCGGGCTGCCTTAGGAGGGGGGAGGAAGGGGGGGATAAGTTCCCACTTCTCACTGCAGCTCGCCCTGCGGGCTCGCAAGTTACTCGGTAGAACTGCCTCAGAAGGGACGCTACGGCGCACGCGCCTACGCGGAGCTCGCCCTTCGGGCTCGCAGGGGTGGGGGGGGGGGGCGGTATTCCAACTTGCTGTCGTGCCCTCAGGTCTGGGGGCCCAACTTCACATACAGTTGTAAAGATGGCATCGAGACGAATCGAAAGAGTACCAACACGAGGGGTCTTGCATTTTCGGTTTCCGAGATAGAGCCCAGAGAAAGTAGGGCTGCCTTAGGAGGGGGGAGGAAGGGGGGGGGATGAGTTCCAACTTCACACTGCAGCTCGCCCTCCGGGCTCGCAAGTGACTCGAGAGTATTTCGCGTCCAGTGGACGCTTCGGCGCACGCGCCTACGCGGAGCTCGCCCTTCGGGCTCGCTGGGAGGGGGGGGGGGGGAATTCCAACTTCACACCCCAGCTCGCCCTTCGGGCTCGCAAGCGACTCGAGAGCACCGACGGGACGCTCCGGCGCAAGCGCCTACGCGGAGCTCGCCCTGCGGGCTCGCTTCCAAAAGTCCCTTGTATGGCAGCCATCTTGGAAAATGGCGGAATCGAAAAACTTTTCCTGGAATCGGAACCAGCGGCCCCCAGAGCCCCCGGGTGCAAAATTTCATCCCGATCGGACAAAAAACAAATTCGGCCGCCATTTTGGATCCGCCATCTTGGATTTTTTTCGACTCGACCAAACTTCCCCCCTCCCCCTGAGTGACATTTGGTCGAACACCCCCCCCTCTATCTCTGATGGTTTTTGAGATTTTCGCGTTTAAAGTTTGTATGGCGGCCATCTTGTTTCGGCCATTTTGAAAAAATTTCGACCGGCTCACCCATGGGCCGGCAGTTCCCTATGACTTTTGTTTTGAAACTTGGCCGTACCTATCACGGTTTCCGAGATCCGCACCTCACATCAAGTCCCTTTCTACGTTCAGGTCGGTTTCGTATTTTTTGTCTACTCGTTGGAGCACCCTCTACACAAAAGTGTTTCCAGTTGCTCCCCACCCCTTCACATCTCTCCAAAACAGCATGTCAATGACCCAGTGAGTGAGTGAGTGAGTGAGTGGTAATTAAGCTTTATATATAGTAATTTCCGTATTTGTAAAAAAACATCCACATTTGTTCGAAACTGCTAAACATAAATTTAACCTGAGGAATAGACATAAGCTGCTAGTCACTTCTCATCGTACAACTGCGTTTTCAAAAAGTATGTTCTGGATGGCTGTTCAAATTTATAATAAAATCCCAGACTCATTTAAAATACATAACTGTGATAAATTTAAAAGCCTTATTAATGACTGGTTATTAGATAAACTTTTTCATACCGTTCAGGACTTTCTTGAAAATGCTGGCAGAGTTTAAAAATTTAAAATATTTATATATAGATTAGTAGTAATTAGGTTTTGTCGGTCATGGTTACCTATTTTAATCTTAGATACATAGAGATATAGAGAACATGTGAATAAGATACTTTATGTGATACTAATACATATAAGACAAATATTGTACACCATGTTATGGTAGGCTGTACCGAATACTATTCTGTTTTAACATCTATTTCTACCTACAGTTATACAATAAAATATTTTGATTTTGATTTTGATTTTGATTTTTATTTAAACTTAAGTAATCCACTGAAAGTCCAATCTTCTTTTGCAATCTGAACATATTGAAATTAAAAGTATAGAAAACGGATTCAAAGTATTTTTGTACTTAGTTATTTCCATCGTAGTAATCATAATAGTTGTAGAAAATTAAAAATTAAAACACTATTTCGTGTTGTCAATGAAGGGCACGCTTATAGTTAAAAGTTGTAAAACGCCTCAAAAACGTTACTGTGGTATTGCCAGGGACGAAAATACTTATATTTATTTTAGAGGAAAACTTGAAAGTTAAAAACTTTTGCACATGGCAACTACTGTCAATAGCTGTCAAAATGGCACGTCAGCAGCAAGATGTCGATGAATTATTTGATGTTAAAAATGCTTTTTACGTTGGAAATTACCAACAAGCCATCAACGAGGCACAGAACGTCTCTGTAAGTACTAGTTGAACAGTTATCGAAACTCCTCGAGGCTATTTTAAGCCCTGTATCGACGACCTAAAGCCCGTTGTTATCCCACTTACGTTTTCCTTAATTCCGCTGTAAATATCGCAAAGCATCGTTTAGAATATTGATATTTAATAAAATCCAAGTGTTATTACTTTAATGTTCTGTAGTGAAGTTTAGCTTTGCTTATTTAATACTGTTTGTTTTGATACCTCTTCCAGCCTTCTTCGCCTCTTGTAGCGCTACAGCGAGATACTTTCTTATATCGTTCCTACATCGCGCAAGGAAACTATAGGATTGTGATGCAAGAGCTGAAGACTGCGGACCCAATGCTGCAGCCGTTGAAGAGCTTGGTGGATTACCTGTCTCCGGGAGCCAATAAGTTGGCTGTTGTGGCGGATATTGATGCCCGAGTAAGTAGCGTTGTAAGTTAGTGAGGTTTATACAATGATATAATGCATGGATGTACAGTTTCATACTAAATGACAGCAGAAAAATGGCAAGACATAAGAATACAGGTTGATGCCAATATTACAAATGCAAATTATTAGTTTACCATTTATAGTCATTAGATTTAGAACTTTAACTAACTGCATAAAATAATAATGTATTTAGTTTCATTGCAAATAGGTTTTTTTACAAAATAATAGTATTGACGGCAGCGCCGTCGGTCCGACAGACTGACAGCGCAAGCGATTGTCGATTTAGTCTTCTTTTTAGCCTCCTTTTTTAAACACTGACTAGAAGTCCATATTAGTGGGTTTATACAAATTGGAATGCAGTACGAGTATATCATTGTCTGAATTCTGATGCAATAAGAGTAAATTTTTAGCTCTATGTTAGTTAATGGGTGTGTCATCATAAAGTAAATTTTGGAGGTAGCTCTTTTAAATTAAAACTGACCTTTTGGAGGCTATGCTTTTTTTATTCTTGTTCCCAGTAGATTATTACTAGAATAAAAGCAGAGTAACCAACTTTCCCCTACAAGGTCCAATCAATCAAAAATTTATCAAAAAATAATGTTCCGAATGATTTACCATATTATGAAAAAGGTGAAATAATGAATAATTAAAATTACACCAAATAATAATTCAACCAGCCTTAAAAACAATTTTTTAAATTTCTAGGTACAGAAGGGAACAGAGCTGGTGAACGAAGTGTTCCTGATTGTTGCGGCCACCATCTACTACCACGAGGAGAACTATGAGGCTGCCCTCAAGTGAGCTATTAAACTACATTCATGCATTCACTCTTCAATTTCATGAAGAAATCGTTTTTTTTATGAATTCCTTTTTGAGATATTTTTTTTACTCTACTTTTATATTATATTTCGGAAAACCTAATCCCATCAAAAACATAAATGTGAAATGAGAGCCAAGTTTAATATTATGATTTATGCCTTGGTTGTTGACTTCAACAACAAAAGAAGTGAGATCTAAATGGGTGCCAAGTTCAATGGTCAGTCCTGAAATTTATTTATAACAACATTAACTATCATTTCTTCTTATAATTTAGGATAATATATTGTAGCCTAAGGTCTGACTTGGCCAGTTCTCATATACGATACACTACAAGCTAGGGGATTTTATTCTTCTGTATTGGGTGTGAGTGCTAGAAATTGACGAATGGAACGTTCCAAGAAAGCCTTCAATGTTTCTTACTTTCACTGGTTTGCATTAAAATTATAGGATTCTCCATGGAGCCGAGTCGCTTGAGCTGCGAGCCTTCACCCTGCAGTGCCTGCTGGCCATGAACCGGCCGGACCTGGCGCGCAAGCACCTCGCCACGCTGCAGGAGATCGAAGACGACAGCACCCTGACGCAGCTGGCTCAGGCGTGGCTCAACCTTTCTCAGGTACTTAATTTATTTAGGCCATTTTGTTAAATTAATATGAAACTAAGTATTAAATACCTTTACAATGATCTTTTTATTATTAGTCTTTATTTTTTCTTACCAAATTTTAGAATAAATTTAAAAGGCAATAGCCAAACTGCATATAAATATAATAAATGGCTTTATGGCTTTAATAAATAGTTTCCATTTTCATGGCTATCATGGGCGAAAAAAGGCCGATCTTTACCGGTGGGTAAAGGAGGTGTCCTTTATTGATCATTTTAAAATTAATGTTTGATATTTTTATTATTGTAGTGTGATGGAAAGAAAAAAAAACTTTTTTTTCAAACTTTGTTTTGACGGTATTTTATTACTTATTGCTTTGTCATAGGAGCCTTATATGAATACCACCCAACAATAATTCTTGCTTGGGTGACTGCACTATGTTTAAAACTAGGAAGGTGGAGTTGGAAGGTGGCCATAGGTACTCTGTATTAAAGGTACCCGATCGAGTTAGGCTCATTTCACTTATTTTTTTGACTAGTTGTCGACAAGAAAAACTGTCAGTATAAAAGCTCTCTCTTAAGGGGGACCGACTAGGGTCGCTCTCAAACAAAGTCCCGTTAGATGGCGCTGTAAAAAAAATTACGGTTTTTTCGTAATTTTTCGTAACCTATCGCTGTTTTTTTATTATTTTTTTGTTACCGTAGGTATCTGAATAAGGTTGATTTTTTGACTTCACAGTTGGAAGGTATTGTTGTGCCAGTCCTGAGAAAAAATGCAGAATCTGTTTACGAGCGTATACAGACACTATCGTCACACACACACATGCAACTATACAGCGCCAGCTAGCGACAATCTTTCGCGGCAGTTAGCTAGCTAGTTGGCGTACGTTTTCAGACTGCAATAAAACTGATATAAAATATTTGTATCGTGTTATTAATTTCTGTATACCTGAATACACGAATGACTAAAATACATAACTTTTATTAGTTTTACTTGTGTAGACCAGAAAAGCCATCTCTTATGATTTCAGGCTTTCAAGTCTAAGATATAAAGGCCCACAAGTGTGATTGTGATTATCGTAGTAAAAACTGGTGACCATGAAAGACTTTGGTGCTAAACTCAGATAAAGTCTTTGTAACGTTTTTAGGTGATATCAATCATACACATCACACCTAGGTACTCCTTACTCGAAATCTTTACAACTTTTTTGTTGTTAAAATACCAGTGCCTCATGATTGCTGGCTTTAGTGACCTACTGATGTCATTACAGGGTCGGTTACCATAAGTCGACCGAAGGACTGATCCTAAGGATTATGGTTCCTGATAGAAGGTACCTGTACCTAAATAACCACCAAGCTTATCTCGCTGACTGCCATAGGTTTGACCGATAATATTTTCGACGGTCTGATGCGGTAAGACGTTGGATACAGAATTGGTCTTTGTGAAGAGCCTTACTTATATAGTTAGCATAGACTCCTGAGCTAGCAATAGCCCGACTATTGAGCGGAAGGTTCCTGTACCAAAGCAAAACCAAACGTATAGTGGAAAATAGAGACTTACAGGAGCCTTCCACTCGTCGTCAGACCGTAGTAGGTAGGACTTACCATACTTACATAAAAGCCGAACTTTCTCCACTCGCTGATAAGCTGAAGCATCGTGGCAGAGGTGGAGCTCCCTGGAGTAGAATACTTGCTTCACTAAATACCAGATTCGGGGTACGACCAAAACAGTGAAGTTTATTTATTTATAAAAAAAAGTCATGTGGAGTTACGATTACCCACAGATAACGCCCATGAATACCAGTTTCGCAAAATACCTGACTCTCCAAATACTAAACTCACAAAATATCAGAATCTCCCACAAATATTTATACCGGCTGCCTACTATTACGGGAGGTCACGACAAATTTGGCAACGATCACCAATATGGCTGATCGGAAGCTCACAAGATAAAGGGCAACTCCGTGATGCCAAATATGTCGGTCTGCCTGCGCTAAGTGGTTGCGTTATCGAAATATGGCGCCTGCAAAACCAGTTATTGTTCCCTAAAAAAAACGATAAGTAAAATGGCTGAATAAAGTACAGAAAGGAAGTACCGGTTGCACTCATGTGAATTCTGCTAAAACTGAACAAATATTTGGTCGCGTTTCGAAGTTCAGCTCGTTTAAAGACCCTTGATCGTTGCCAAAAAAAAACGATAACGGAAATGGCTGAATATGACGTGGTATAAAGTATCAGTATGTACGAGCTTAATGCACCAAAACTGAAAAAATCTTTGGTCGCGTTTCGTAGTTATGAAGCGGTCTAGGTTACAATATCTCATACATTGTTGGAGTATTTTTTCAAAAGCATTGGATAAATCAAGTTCAAACATATTTTTGGGGAATAAGCACAGTGTCAAAAACATCCTCCTACACTTCTTTAGCAAACCTACCCTACTCCGGTTAGGGGTAAGTAAGATCTGGTATCCAAATGGAAGACAAATTCTTTCTCACCTGCTGAATCTTATCAGTTTCTGGGGGCCTAGCACGCTAGCTTTTATCGATGACATAAAGCATTTATCCCGTTCTAAGCAGTATGCGTGTGCAAAAGGGACGAATGTTTTATGTCCGCGATAAACGCTAGTGTGCTAGAGGGGCTGGATCCTATTCATTTCTTTTTCATCCACATCGACATTTAACGAAAAACAACCCTTAAACTTAACAGTTGTATTGAATTTAAGCTGAAGTATGTATTTTTTTAATGTTTCGTCATACTCGTACATAGGCTATTATTATATCAGTCTGCCACTAAACACGAGATCTGAAAAGGGCTCAAAGCTTTGGGGATGAAACTAGTTGCAAATCCATCATCATCATCATAAATCAAAAGAAACGCAGCATTTGAAAATTAAACTCACTTTAGAACTATAAACGAAGCCTTTTTATAATTATTATCATCAAACCTCGATTTGACGGTAGCAATTATGTAATGATGTCGTTACGTTCATTAGAACGTAACTACAACTGTTAAGTTTAAGGGTTGTTTTTCGTTAAATGTCGATGTGGATGAAAAAGAAATGAATAGGATCCAGCCCCTCTAGCACACTAGCGTTTATCGCGGACATAAAACATTCGTCCCTTTTGCACACGCATACTGCTTTGAACGGGATAAATGCTTTATGTCATCGATAAAAGCTAGCGTGCTAGGCCCCCAGAAACTGATAAGATTCAGCAGGTGAGAAAGAATTTGTCTTCCATTTGGATACCAGATCTTACTTACCCCTAACCGGAGTAGGGTAGGTTTGCTAAAGAAGTGTAGGAGGATGTTTTTGACACTGTGCTTATTCCCCAAAAATATGTTTGAACTTGATTTATCCAATGCTTTTGAAAAAATACTCCAACAATGTATGAGATATTGTAACCTAGACCGCTTCATAACTACGAAACGCGACCAAAGATTTTTTCAGTTTTGGTGCATTAAGCTCGTACATACTGATACTTTATACCACGTCATATTCAGCCATTTCCGTTATCGTTTTTTTTTGGCAACGATCAAGGGTCTTTAAACGAGCTGAACTTCGAAACGCGACCAAATATTTGTTCAGTTTTAGCAGAATTCACATGAGTGCAACCGGTACTTCCTTTCTGTACTTTATTCAGCCATTTTAGTTATCGTTTTTTTTTGGGAACAATAACTGGTTTTGCAGGCGCCATATTTCGATAACACAACCACTTAGCGCAGGCAGACCGACATATTTGGCATCACGGAGTTGCCCTTTATCTTGTGAGCTTCCGATCAGCCATATTGGTGATCGTTGCCAAATTTGTCGTGACCTCCTAGTCTATACGTTAATCTTCTACTTTGCGTTTATCGAATGATAACCACTCTTGAGCATTTTCTAGTGCTACTGCTGGTAGGAGCACAAGGATGTTCTGTTCCTCAGGATGAGGTCGACGGAACTCCGCTACTGGGCACTGGGTTATCTGACCATGGCCCCCAAAGCTCATGAGCCTTGATATAGCTTGGGGTTATTGTAACCTAACCTATGACCTATGATTATGAGTTTTTTCATACTCTTACTGTGTCGCACTACTCAATGCGAGCGTGTGAAAGTGCCGGTAGTTGAAAAATGTCTTATATGGACTAAGTATTTTGCGAATCTCTGATACGGTCATGTGTAAAAGTATATACTTACCAACGCTTTAATTATACATTGTTATAAGAGCGGTCGTTCATATTTTTGAGTATGTTAAATGGACCCTGATGGATGATATGATATTTTATAAATCCGATTGAACCTCAACAAAGAAAGGTACATACAATTGGGGTTGAAGCGTGAATGTAGGTATGTTTAATCAAAATATTTTTTGAATTTTGCTTTTGCCACCCTTACATCGAGTCTGTGCAGACAATCAATGTGAATTCTGAGAACCTTAAATTGTTTTAAACTTTCGCGACTTTCACACATATTTATAACAATATATTTTTATCGCGCTAAAGTCCCGATAATGTTATAAATATGTCTGAGAACCTTTACCAATGAATGTCAAAATGACTTTTCATAGTAAACGTCTTAATAATATTGCTTTCATTCATTGCTACTAGTTCTCTAGAGGCCCAGAGTTCAATTTGGCTGACTACACCGTCGACGTCAAACACTTTATAACTTATTCCATTGCAATAAGGTGGAAAACAGTAAACAGTCTTTGGCGTCAACCGCATAATGTTGTTGTTTCTACCAGAACGTCAACGCCAACAATGCCACTTTGTTTAGGCACGCTGCTTTTGAGAGAAATGAAAAAGATGGGCTGTTATGAGTCTGTGAGATAATAAAACTAGAAAAGTGGTAATTATGTAATGCATTTTTATTGTTGAGACACATGATAATCCTAAGGAAAATAATAGTTAAGACACGTATGATGTACCGTTGATAGAAACCCAAAGACAACAGCTAACTAAACGCCTAGCCATCGTTGAATAATATCACAGAATACATGAATAAGATAGAATGCGCCTTCGACGTCACGCGGAATCTCACGGGCATTCTGGAAGGCCTTGGCTGCCTGACTTGTCAGGTAGCAGTTAGCTATTATGTCTTGTGATACACCAACTATAGTGTGAAAGATGCAACATTCTGTTTTCAAAAATGGAGTCATGACACTTTGTTGCTAAAGTTGCAAAGAACTGTAGGTACTGATTTTTTTATATCATGAAAGTTAATAACCACTTCCTAAAATAAATTCACCACTTCCCAAAACGACCACTTCCCAATGTCCACCCCCATTATAGAATAGAATCAATTCATTTCAGGCTCAATAGGCCTATAGACACAGTTTATAAATAAAGCAGTACTGAAACTAGGCCTATTTGTTGAGATTGACATACCTACGCACCGGTGGAGTGTTAGAGTAGTCCTCGTATTTTTTATAAAATGGATAAGTTACATTTTTATTATTTAGAACAACATTTACTTGGGTTCTATAACGATCGCGCGATCAAATAATGAAATAAATTAACGAGTTTACAAATAAAATTGGGTAATTAAAAAAACTTGAACATTTTAAAAAGAAAAAGTCACCCTGCATCCATTCGCAGGTGTCAATATATAAATAGTCTAAGCCAGTAACGCGCGAGAGCTGGTCAGACAAATAGACAGACAGACGGAATTTCGCATTTATAATATTAGTTATGTTTATGTTAGATTTTTAACTGTTGATATTCTGTCTTTTGTATATACTTTCTTTTGAATCTGTCCAACAATTTCCTCTGGATGAATTGCAGCAAAGTGCTTGGATATTTTTACATTACAAAGTAATTAGTGTCCCAAATAACATTAGACTTTTTAGTTGCGCCATATAATTGTAAAAAATAAAAACATTTTATTACATTTTACGTTTTTATTTTTTTTAATTAAATGAGGCAACCAAAAATGTGATATTGTTTTGGTTCACTTACGAAGCTAACAACAACAACAACAAACAGCTAATTACTTGGTACCGAAAAAATATCCAAGCATTTTGCCGGTGTTCATCCCCATGGAATTGCTGTGGTAATAGTTAATGTATTAAAATAGGCGCCGTGCTTAGTAACCACAAAAAGTGACCATATCATGACCGCTCTGCAGTTCAAGAATATTTGTCACATGCCCATAATCCAGGCTTTCAGCTGTTCAGGGGCCAATGAGATTGGACATCTAGAACTAGAACTTAGGAACTGCTACCAGCCAGAATTGGGCTTTTTTATAAAAAAACTAAGTAATTTAACCCTTTCGATTCAAACTGATTACTTTCTAAAATTACCCATTCGAGATAAAACCGTTTCCTTTTAAAACTACCCCTAATCCGAACGCTTTTCTATAACTTTCTGAAACGACCAATTAAGATGATACCATTTTGCTTGAAGACCACACCTAATATGACCGCATTCCGATATGATCTCGTCAAGATATGACCAATTTCTGAGGAGACCCCTTCCTTATAACTCCCCGATATGAACACTTGTAGTCACTTCCCGATATGACCGATAATATTTTTTTTACTAGCAATCAGGTTGAGTAACAAAAAAAAATAATTTCTGCTCCACATTTTAAATAGAAACCATTAGTACTGTGCTAAAATATGCCGCTATGACAGATAGATGGACAGATGGACGGACGGACGAATCGAGTCGTACCAATAAGCTTCCTTTTTGCTTTTCGGTGTGACATCCAAGAATGATAACGGTTTTAAAAATTCAACTAGTAAGGAAGGCACACCGCCATATCATAATACTTTTGTAGTCTGAAAAAAACCTATGAAATTGGAACAAAGCAACAGCGGGTCGCTAGTAGATTTGTAGTCAAGTCACGTCACGCTATGAAATACTGGGAGTGATTTTATCAAGAAGTGCTCATTTTGGAAAGTGGTCAAATCAAGAAATGTTCATATCGGGACTTCATTTTATAAAATTGTTGCATTTGGTAAGAGTTCACATCTGGCAGCAGTAATTTAAGAAAGTGCCTTATACAAACCACAATACCATACAGTAGGTACTAATTAGAGAATGCAATCCGGTATGTTTCTGAACCCGGCCGGGCCCGGTTGCATTCGTCGCCAACCCGGCCGGGTCCGCCGGGCCCGGCCGGGTTGTGTGTTAGTGATGAAACCTTTCAAATATTTTATGAAAATTTTCTATACAGGGTGTAATCGTTAAGTGTAGTCGGGCGATTATTCTGTAAATGTAACAGATATCAGAAAACTTTAATCTGATATCGAGAGTACGCTACCCAATGAGTAAAATTACATTAATAACTTTTTAAATAAAACTAGAAATATCCCAAATATTTACTTCAAACTCTCCTTTGCGGCCGTAAGTCTCACGCAGCCTCAAATAATGTCGTAAGAGAAAAGTGCTTAAAATTCATTATTTACGCAAATAAACTGTATTAAAACAATTCATGAATCATTTTATAATGGTGAAATGACTAGGCCTTATATTGTCTTTCAACGAACGGCGTACTAAATGTATGGGAGGGTTTGAAGTTAATATTTGGGATAATTCTGGTTATTAAAAAAAAGTTATTAATGTAATTTTACTCATTGGGTAATGTAAATTCGATATCAGCTTAAAGTTTTCTGATATCTGTTATATTTACTGAATAATCGCCTGGCTACACTTAACGATTACACCCTGTATATGAATGGAAAAATAATGATTCAAGGTTGATGTTTATTTCAAACTGGTTTATGAACAATTATCACAATAATCAGTCTCACTCAAGTCTCAAAATCACACTTATTACAGAATTGATTACTTTTACTTATGGGCGGAAAGGTAACATTCGTATCAGTAATTTATTCATTTTTATAAGTTTAAACAAGCAAGCTTTCTCTTTACTCCTTATAGTGTCTATTTGAACACATAGTAAATAAAAAACAAACTAATAACGTACATTCTACGAGTTGGCGCTCCCACGCAGCGCGCCGCGGTTTACTTACCGGGTCCGGTGACCGGGCCCCGTAAAAAAAATTCGGGTCGGGCCCGGTGGGTGCCTAAAAGGTCACCGGGCCCGGGCGGGCCCGGTTTGCAATCTCTAGTACTAATGCGTTCGAGTGGGGTCTTATCTAAAAGGATATTGTTTGTACTTTTAAAAACAATTTTCATACAAATATGTGGTCTAGTGTGCGACACAATAGGTAGCTAAACATTCCAAAAAAAATACCATTCCGCCCTTCACCGTTTATCATCGGTCCTCTCAGTAATTGCCTCTCTTCTTTGTTCTCCGCCAGCTGTATGATATACCAATACCACGTGCTTCGAAACTTCTCTTCCACTTGCTCAAATTACGTAAATCTGGGTCTTCCTCTCCCGTTTATCCCTTCAATTAACGAAGCTATAAATCTAAAATAAATCATGATAGTAAAATATTATGAGCTAAATAAATGTATGTCACTGACGATACATAACGTTATAGTTTTAGAAAACAAAGTGAAGAAAAAATGTGATTAAATAAAATATTGTCTACATATATGTGCAATATTTTTAAAGTAATAAGCGATCTAATCATAACATATTTCGTTCAGACATGGTTTTTGCATTGTGAGCCCCTCATGTCCAAATTAAAGACGTTTCATGTCAAAAGTACCCTGTATTATTATGTATGAAACTAAATTTGTACAAAAATTTATCGAAATCGACTCAGTAGTTTAAGTGCGAAAGCCGTACAGATAGACAGACGGACAGGCAGACTTTCGCATTCATAATATAGTATGGATGACTACGTAAGCCTATTAATTGGTAATATTCTGACCATCCTACTTTGTTTTAAGTCTTTTTTTTGCCACAGGCTAAAATCTCGCCTTTCAGAAGTCCAGTGGTTAGTGACATTGGACATTCTGTTCTAGAATTCCGATATTGGTACCAGAATTGGGCGTTTTTTATAAAAAGCTTAACCCTTTCTGTTAAAACTAATTACTTTCTGAAACGACAAATCAAGATGATTTGGCTTGAAGACCACACCTAAAATGACCGCTTTCCGATATGATCAGGTCAAGATATGACCAATTTCTGAGGCGATCCCTTCCTTATGAGACTACTTCCCGATATGAACACTTGTAGTCACTTCCCGATATGACCGATTTATGATATTATTTTTTTATTTATGACCTTGAAGTACCTGCAAATTTTATATTTAACATCAACAAAAACCATTTCTCAGCTAATGATACTCAATTGATTAAGCTACTACTACTATTAAAACGGTATTTCTCTTTGAACATAATCTATTTTATCTCTCCGTACTAGCCAAAATGCATGCGGCTCCGTCTGACCAGTGTTATAAGGAAATGAGAGCATCGAGAGACATCCATTTCACATTTTCAGATGAACCGAAAGTATGTTTCTTAATTTTTTGACTAGCAATACGGTTGAGTAAGGAAATTTTATAATGTGTTCAACATTTCAAATATATAGCATTAGTAATGTACTAAAATATGTCGCTATGACAGGTAGATGGACAGATAGACGGATGGACAGACGGACGGAACGAATCGCACCAATAACTTTCCTTTTTACTTTTTGGTATGCCACCCAAAAATGATAACAATTTTAAAAATTCAACCTGTAAGGCAGGCACCATATCATAATACTTTTGTAGTCTGAGAAAACCTATGAAATTGGAACAAAGCAACAGCGGGTCACTAGTAGATTTGTAGTCAAGTCACGTCGCGCTATGAAATACTGGGAGTGGTTACACCGAGAAATGCTCATTTTGGAAAGTGATCAAACCAGGAAATGTTTATATCAGGAAGTCATTTTATGAAATAGTAGTATTTAGGAAGGGGTCACAACTGGAAGTGGTCATTTTAGGAAGTGCCTTGTACGAGGTACAATACAAAATACAACAGGCTCTTTTGATAAGTCCGTAACGAATAATTTCTGAAGAAGCTTATACTTTTTAATACACTGTTTGGATCAGCCTGAATCAAATGTGTTTATTTCTTTTGATACTCCATGTGACCTGTTTAAAAAATACGACATTACTCTTTTCATTAATAATTTGAGAGCTTTGTAGGTACATGGTCTAGTGGGGTCTTATATATAACTTGCAAAAACTAAACTAATGCTAAAAACTTTCTGGTCATTTGTAGGCCATTTAAGCCATAAACATAAATTTTTGCATGCCAGATGCTGGCGGAATATGTGGAACTCTAGTTATTAAGTCATCTTATTGTATACCATATTTTGAAGCAAAATAAAAATTATTCTATTCTATTCTATTCTATTCTATAAAAGGGATTTGTTTATATACTTTAATACTATTTTCATACCAATATGAGGTAAATTTTGTGACAAAACAGATAAATAAACCTTGCAAAAAAAAAACCATCCCGCCCTTCACCATTTATCATCAGGTCCTGTCAGTAATCGCCAGTCTTCTTTCTTCTCCGCCAGCCGTTTGATGTTCCAATACGACGCGGTTCGAAAATTGTCAATGACAGTCTGGGTCTTCCTCTTCCTTTTGTCCCTTCAATTAACGAAGCTATAAATCTAAAATGACAGTTTAATATTATTAGATTATCTGACACTTGAAACATTAAATACAAAAGCAAATTAAAAAAATAAGTAACAGAAAAATAACTAAAAACTTGAAATAAAAGTAAACTAACAACTTAAATAATACTATAACTAAAACCTGAAATCTGGCCTGGCCACATGTCCACGGCGCGGAGTCGTTACCGTGAAACGGCGCGGCGCCGTTTTACCGTGCATATTTACGGTCCGCGCTGTGGAAATACACCGCGCGGTGCCGTA
The DNA here is from genome assembly GCA_963691745.1 of Ditula angustiorana. Classification (NCBI taxonomy): domain Eukaryota; kingdom Metazoa; phylum Arthropoda; class Insecta; order Lepidoptera; family Tortricidae; genus Ditula; species Ditula angustiorana. The sequence goes on along the minus strand of OY829486.1, from coordinate 2,174,358 downwards.
CTGAGCGGGTGCACGGTGGGGCGCCGCGTTGTACCACGACGCCGTGTTATTCAGGCGCGAAAAGACAAATAAAAAGAATGTTCTGGTCAAACCCATTACTTTCTATTATGAATCAGGATGGGAGTAATTTTAAGAGGAAATACGAGGAGGACAAAACATAGCAGGCGCCCGAAGCGTGCGTCCGGGGCGTTGCATTCTGCGCGCTCCGATTAATTGTAAAGAATTGTATGTGACGAATTATAGCAAGCGGCCGAGGTGCCGCAGCTCATTATAGCTTAGGAGCAGTAGTAGATAACAAGTTAGCAGGTAAGGCGGTTACGAAAATTACTTACCTCCAGGGGAGCCACTTGCCTGTTTTACATTTGTAAGCGCATTGTAGCTTAAGAGCAGTAGTATATGACAAATTACTAGGTAAAGCATTTAGGACAATCACTGACCACCAGGAAAGCCGCTTGCCTGTTTTACACTTGTATGCTCATTGTAGCTTAGAAGCAGCAGTAGATTACAGATTACCAGGTGAAGCATTTAGGAGAATTACTTACCACCAGGGAAGCCATTTGCCAGTTTTACACTTGTATGCATATTGTAGCTTAAAAGCAGTAGTAGATGACAAATTGCCAGGTGAGCCGGTTAATATTGACATAGCTTAGTCACCCCTCCAATCAAGACGAATCCAACGACACCTCACAAATCAAAATCCATCAAACCGTTTAGGGTGCAGCGCATGGCACAGAAATGACATACATACATACATACATACTTACATACATACATACTTACATACATACATACTCACTTACACTCGAAAAACATATAACCCTCCCTTCTGGCGGCAATCGAGTAAAACATGTTTTCATTTCGTATAGCTATACCGCGTACCTTATGAAAATGAAAATGAAAAATTTATTTTGCAAGTTGGCCATATAGGCTCTTTTACATGTCTGAATCTACTAGCGCTTCAGAAAATCGAAGATACTACTGAGAAGAAACGCCGCAAGAAACTCAGCTATAGTAGTTATAGTTAATCCTAACATTTTCAAAGGTCCCACAGGTTCTCTAAATACGTGTTGCTTTTGAATACAAGGAGATTACAATATTATTTTATCTTGATACAGACATTCTAAAGTACTCGAAAAATTTGTGTTCACTTATTTTCAACACCTCGTATTTCCTCTTAAAATTACTCCAATCCTGATCCATAATAGAAAGAAATGGGTTCGCCCACAAATTTTTTTTTCGCGCCTGTACAATACAACACGCCGTCGTACGTGGCCAGGCCCTCAGACCTATGAATTATAATCACTGCTAATGATCAGTGATGGCAACGAACTTCGCCTCTGGTCACCTGTCTTTTCTGTAATTTTGTACACGATGGCTTTTATCATAGACAAGGCGCCAAGCCCCCAACATAAAAGCTTCTTCTTATTGCTGCATATTTATACGTTTAGGGGCTCTAGATAAGACGAAATCATGGCAGATATTCGACGCAGGTGGCTTCCCGCAAAGGGCCGTTCGGCATCTTCCACAATATAAACGTCATAACGTTTGACCTGTTGCCGTCGTCCCGAGGCGTACCAGGCGACCAGCTGTTGCAGGTCAGTTCGAGCACGACGAAGAGATCTAGTCGCAGCAATGAGGGACAACCACAGCGTCCACCGTGAAATCGTGGAAGTCTTGTTTTAGTGTGATAGAGTCAGATTCTAACCAGTTCAGTTTGCTAGTTGCAGTTTGAGCTACCACTTTTTAAATAGTGATTAATTGATTGATTTAGAAAGCGAGAGAGGCGGGACCTAAAAGCCAATTTCTTCAAATTCTTCAAATTGCCAATAAATTATTATGTATCTTAGGGTTGCTGGTTTTGAGATCACTTACCAAGAACTGGAAAATGTTTAAATTGTTCTGGGTTTTCTTTCACGTAAATAGTGTAACAGCATCGCAATAGCTTAGACAATCCCTTTGTCATCGAACATTTTTTTTCCTCTGGCAGGTCATAGACCACAGATTTTTTATTTTTATCCTTATATCAGCCTGAATCTGATAAAAAGGTTTGTTTCATTAAAAAGTTCTCAGGTCGGAGAAAATCCTATCACTCGACCTAATATAATTGTAAAACGAAATAAATAAGAGTCCATACTGCGGGCAATTTTATTCTGTAATAAATAAAGGATAGTATCATTGCGTGTATGATACAGTGCACAGTTGCACCGTTTTGATCCGCGAACCACTGCACGGAACCTTTTCACAGTAAATATTTTAAAGATGTGACAATCCCTATAAGGGAATCAGCATGTCATTTATTGTGGAAAAGTACCACAGTAATCGTGTGAGCCGGATGAAATTTAATTTAGTTGTAAACTTTAAATTTCTACCTTTTTGAGAAATTTCTGCAGTTTGTCCATATCCTTTTATTCAAGGCAGTTTCTTTATTTGTTAAACGAACGTTTATTCCATTTATATTGTAATAAAAATGAGTCATATTACGTTGTATCCAAAATCAGAAAAAAAAAATTATAGTTTTATCATTTCCTTTGGAAGACTATATCCTACTTTGCAAAACTCATTGAAAAAAGAAAATTTTAAAATACAAAAAAAAAATTTTAAAATACAACGAGATTTGAACTTGGTCTTTCACGATCTTTACCCATATAAATGTTACCACGGAACTAAATAGGTGGTCACGTGACTGGTCGAAATTGTCAATAGGTTTTTACTCACCTATATTAACTGTCACTAATTGACGCACCCATCTAAAGATTTCACACACACATGGTTGCGGTTGTACTCCTACAACGGTAAAATGCATCATAATTTCCTGGATCCTACTGCAGTTCAGGATCGGTAAAGCAACTCTTTGTTTGGTTTTACGTAAGTAATTAATCCATAACTAACTATTTCCAAAAAAATCCATTCAAATTAATGTCCTAGAAGCTTCAAAAGGTGAACCGACATTTTCTATGGGAATCGAACCCCCTTAATAGAAACTTATGATTGGTAACATGTGCAGGGTGGACCGGGCGTGCAGGACGCGCACTACAGTATCATGGAGCTGGCGGAGCGGCTGGGCGCGCTCGGCGCCGGCCCGGCCGCCGTTGGCGCCGCCGCCGCCGCCTCCAGGGGTATGCACTCCTGATACATTCAACACATTCTCTGCTTTTGTTTTTACTACGTCAGCGGAAAACATGGCCTAATGTTAAGCAATCTCCGCTATCTACGGTTGAGGAGTGTACAGAAGGCCCGAGGGAAGTTGCTATTTGCTGCACAATACGTTTAATTATGCTTTGGCACAGGGGCCCATGTCAACTACGAAACAGATTGTGATATCGTCAAAAGAAGTCTCGCAGATACAAGATAAATCATTATCATCAACTTTACACCTCAGCCACATTACAAATGAAACTATACGAGTTCGATCTCTCCGTCACAGGCCTATAGCAAGAGATTTAACATCTCTAACCTAAGTTATTCGCATCGTCCCTAGAAGACCTGTCGGCAGGTAGGTCACGATAGACATGCTGCATGCTCAACTGTGGCTATTTGTATGCCAAATGACACAATATAGAGGTACTCAACCTTTTGTAACACCGCTGTTCTACCTACCTATGCTTGACAAATAAATATTTTGAATTTGAATTTGAAGAATTTCAAGTTAAAGCACCGGTTTAAGAAATGGGGAGCTTCGCTTTGCTGACGACATCATAATGTTTGTCAAAAACGGCCGATCTCCTGGTTATGGTGCCCTTAGACGCCTTAGTAGTTCGGATGAGCTCGAAACTAAGATTATGTTATCTGTGAAAACAATTGATGCTGGACGGGGCAGCTGTCTTTCCATGCCCTCTTGACAAAGCTAATAATTACTAATATTTGCGCGCAGGCATGTGGGAGGAGGCCGAGCAGATGCTGACCGAGGCGCAGGCGCGCGCGCCGCAGCAGCCCGACCTGTTGCTGGGGCTCGCCGTCGCCGCGCGGCACACGCCCAAGCCGGCCGAGGTAACGTAGCGGCTAGCTTCTCTTCTCCTGGTATCGTTGACCTGCCGCCTACCTTATAACTGTGAGAGATCCACAGAAGTAAATTCATAAAAAATATATCCACCATACTGCTTACTCACCATATCACTTAGTCGTGGGCTACAGCTGAACCATTTGAATAGGCATGTATTTGCGCAATCCGTCGTCCAAGTCAAGTCCTGTGGTTCAATTCTTGCGTTAGTAAAGTTGAAAAACGAATTGCTGCGTTAAAAAATACGAAATTCGTAAAAGTTCGAAATGTGAAAGGAGTCTAGCGAATTAACGCGAAAGTTGAGCGCCTGAAGCCACGGTATGACAACCTTTTTTTATGGCAATAAGATGCAAACGAGCATGACGTTCACTTGATGGGAAGTAAATGAAGTAATAACCGCCGAACGAGTGACACTAAGAGTCATTGATTAATTGCTCTCTCACCGTACGAAACGCAGCAGCAAGCTAACTATTTCACGCTTTTATTTGACTCGACGAGCTTTATCTACCAGGACATCATAAATTTGCAGGTGGCGACGCGCTACATAGCCCAGCTGCTGGACAGCCACCCCGACCACCCGTTCACTAAGGACTACAACGCCAAATCCAACGAGTTCAAGCGGCTCGCCGCGCAATACCAGCCGTCCGTACCGAGCTAAATACAACCTTAATGCTAACTGGTAATGCATATTGAATGGTATTAATGTTTTTTTGTATAAATCTATATAATTATTATAACAATTCTGGTTTTATTTAAATTTATACGGTACGGTTTATATATTACGGTAGCATAGATCACATTTTAGAAGAAAATTTTGTGGTTGATTCGTTCATAGGTCAAAACCGATAAGCCAGTAAAATACGAAAACTTACAGAAATCCTCAACAATGCTCTTTTTTTTCTCTCTTATCTCCTATTCAGAAAACGAGTCTTCGTAATTCCCAAAAGAAGTATCACCATAACTGATTGGCTGTTTTATTACGTTTGTTCTTTGGTTTATTCTTTTTTGTTCAAATGATATGGGAAATAAAAATGATATCCAGGTTTACTATTAAATCTTCGTTTATATTTTAAATGCTTTCCTCATAGGTGGAATAAAGCAGTATGTGTCACTTGGTAGAAAAAATATTTTCGTCTGGTAACGCTTGAATTCCCGCTCCTCTGGAACAATTAAGACCAATTGACCCAAAGTAAGCAACTAAAGCTGCTTGGAAGCGAACCCGGAACCTCAAGCTTTGTAGTCAGGATCCCTAACTAGTAGGCTATTCGACTTAGCTATCCGGTCATCATTTATGCATCCATGTTGGAAGGATGTTTCCAGATATAGGGACAAATAAAACATAACTCCCACGCATTCATGTAATCCTAATAAAAGCTGTAGTCATAATCGGTGTCCAGATCTTCGTCCTCTTCTGGGTGCGAGGAGTTGGCCAGGAGGTGGAACTCTAGAAGCTTCTCGTCCATGTCTGAGAACTGCATGGAAAGGTCCGAGGGTTCGGTCTCCCCTTTGATTAGGCTCCAGTCGGTGGTAGGCTCCGAATCGTGGGTTATTTCGCCGTTGAGGCCTGAAATTAGGATTTTCATTTAGTGTAAATTATTTCCACCAAGTAAAGCAAACAGACAGTTTTATTAAAATGTAATTTTTTTATAATTTCTCCATAGCTGATTACTGATTCTATTTCGATCAAAAGGCTGTGGCTTGTGTTGGAATTTGTAAGAGGTCCTGGAATTAGTACAACCTTTTTTTAATCGCCGTCTTTGTTTGTTTGAAGCATAATAGTAGGCTGATTGACTTGAAAGGTATGAATGTATACGTAGCAATGGTATGTCATTATTACCTCAGCAAAAAGCTTGTGTTAAAATGAATTGTGCAATGGGGGGTTTCATAAATGGAATGTATGTTACCATGCGGGGATATTTCGACCGGCCCTTGTGTCGCCAGCACGGGTGGCGCGGTGTAGGCTTCCAACTCCTGGTCCGTTCTGCTCTCCCGATCCAACTTCTCCTGCTTGCGTTGCCGACGCCATGCTTTTTGGAGGTTAAAGCGTTCGGGACTGCAAAAGACGTGTTCCACAAAATAAACACCAAATGCAGTAGCAAGGTCCGGCTCGACCGGGGAAGTGAGTAACACACTCATAAAATGTCGGCGATAAGTAGTTACGAGTTTCGTACGATGAGTGACATGATATGGAGGCGTAGAGAAGAAGACTAGTAACGGATCAGCGACTTTCTTAAGCTTGCTGGCCATGGGCAGCGGTAATCAGTTACCATGAGGTGATATGCATTTGACCCGAAGAAGTCGCCGATGCGTTACCGGCATTTAGGTCTCTTGGGTCTCTGGGTCTCATTAGTCACCGTGCGAAACCATTACGAAACAGAGTAACAACGCAGCATCTCACTACTTATAGATTCCTAGAACTTACTGTTCCCCTTCTTTATACACCCGCGCCTCCAAGTTGTTGATGTCATGCCTGATGTCTGCCAACAGGAGCAGCATCAGGTCCATGGAGCCCTTGGGGCCCCGGGCGCCGCGTGGCCCTCGGGCTCCTACGTCGCCTTTGGGGCCCTCCATACCTGTTGCTCCCGGCGGACCCTGAAACATTAGTTTATTGCGAAATAAGTTTCTTTTTGCTTTGGCGAACAGGCCTTCCGCTTGTACCCTAACTATAAATACTTTATGTCTATATTTAGCTTGAGTATTTAGTACCATGGTAGGTCAGGTACTCACCCTTGGTCCTCTCTCGCAGCGACAGTACCCCCCTTCTAGAGGCGCGGTGGCGTCCAACACTCTGTTGGCGTAGGTCCCCTCTGCGAAGCGGTCGCCATCTTTAAAATGTAAGCTTAGATAACTGACCGACAGATGGCTTTACCGGTGTTGACTTAAGAATTTACAATTCTGTAAGTTTATTTCAAACTTCGTTGGAATGTTGTAGAAGAACGTAACAGTATATGTATATTATTCGAAGCATTAACTTCCTCTTGAGTATAAAATCAGGTTCATAACACAAAGGTGTAAAAATAGTGTTAACTAAAATTAAAGAGATGGCGCTAGTTGTCTCGCACATTGTAAGCTATAGCAATACTGGTGAATTTTCATTTTATGCATTCGGAAGATGTGTTTTATCGAGGCACTTTACTTCGCTATTTGCCATATCTGGTGGAAAACTGCAAAGTGGATATTCGCTCGAATTACAGAGTGGTTTATGCAGCGATGATTGGTCTCAAATTGATCGAAAATAACGTTTCCTCCTTTACGGGCGAAGTTTACCTTCTCCTTTCAAAGCTGGGTTGTCTATTAACTTCTTGAGCGCGGCCTGCGTCGTGTGCAGCTGGTCGCTGAGCTGCTTGACCTTGCGCGACAGCCAGGACACAGTGTCGCAGGGGGCGTAGCAGCGCGACGACGCTCGCACAAGCGGCAGGGGCTCCTGCAAGTTATCACGCCCTGGTAGCTGAGATGCTCATTAGGAAGTATCAACATCGCAAGCAACATCGGGTTACCTTTTAAATAGTGTTATGGTAAATGGAGAATGAAGTGATTAAGTTATGTTAGGTTAGGCAATAATGGCAATATGTACATAGGTAACAAGTACGCTATGTAAACAATGCAAGCGTTTTCAAAATGCGAATGAGTTTCCTACTAGCTTGACTACACGTATCTACTCTTACAATAAACGCTTTGTAATATTGTGGTTGGTAGTTCTCGATGTGGCCATTCATTATCGAAGTCGCTTGAATCCTTCCCATTGTTATCCCATCATATCTTTTGCCGCTTACTCAAGCTTACTTAAGCCGGGGCAGGTCGCCAGTACCTATTATTTTAGTGTCAATTAGCGTGTCTGAGCATAAATCAGCTAGAAGAATCTATAATCTCCTTGTAAGATATCGATCGGAATTGGTAGTCATAGACTTCATCACGCTTTGCAGATTAGACTACAGTACCAGCTAGAATCTCATGGTGAAATAGGTACCGATCGCAGGTGGTAGTCTTAGACTCCTTAACGCTCTGTAGACTAGACTACAGTAACAGCTATAATCTCCTGGTAAGCTACCGATGACAGTGTGTATTCTTTCACGCTCACTAGAATACATTAACAGCTGTAATCTCCTGGTAAAGTATCGATCGCAGTTGATAGCCCTAGACTCATTCACGCTCTGTAGACTATAGTACAAGCTATAATCTCCTAGTAAGTTACCGGTCGCGGCATGACGATGGGGCGCGCGCAGCTGCGGCCGTCACTGGCCAGCGTGTGAGTCGACGGGCACTCGCAGTGGAAGCCGCCCGGGTCGTTCACGCAGCGGTGCGAGCAGCCGCCGTTGTTGCTGGCGCACTCGTCTACATCTGGAAACATGGCAAGGCTTAGGGCAGGGGGGTTCCACTCCGCACTGTAGTGCGCTCGCCGCATTACCTATGGCATAGGTTAATCGCAGTAGGTTGCCGGCTTGCCGCGCGCGCGCCCGTTCACCTGTGTTGCGCGTTGTGATAGTATTATAGTAAGCAGCCCAACCCTAGCGGTGCGCCAGGGCATTGCGGGTAGAAGGCGGGCGTGGGCGACGCCTTCCTTTTGACGCATGCCGCCTGGCGAAGGTTTATGAAGTAATACGAACTTTTTGTGCCTGATCGTAAAGTTGCAATTCGTTTAATGGTGTTCGAAAAAGAGAAGTTTCTGTACGTTAGTATTATTATTTATTCTGTGCATTACATTGCACGGCACGACGGATGGATCAATCGCATCATACAGTAGCCCGCAATGTAATGCAACTCGCATGTGAGAACTCGTACCGTGTAAGTAGCCCTTTAGAAAGAGTGCGAAGCGATTTTTACATATTTTATACAACATAGGAAGTGGGTCACCACATGGTAAGTGATCACCACCTCCCATAGACACTAAGGCAGATGCATTGCCATCCCTGAGGGCTAAGATAGAATCCCCCTTGTGCCAGTAATTGCACCGGCTGTCTTGCTCTCCACGCCGGAATATAACAGTGCGAGCAATTCTGCTTAGCGGCAGGATTAGCGAGTATGATGGTGGTAGCGATCCGGGCGTACACTGGATAAGGTTATCTTGCAAATTTTGACTACTACTGTTATTATTTTTCAGTGGTTCTCTTCTTCTAACACTCTTATGGTGCCCTAATAAAGCGTCTTAAGAAAATGGTACACCTATAAAAATTAAGTGTAACCATGATTCAGAGGTCAGATGGCAGTATCTTCAATGTAACAACCTGCCAAAACTGTGATCCTGATTAAAAGCATACCCGAGAGAAACGGCAAAACGCGCTACTAACTATATGAGAATGATATTTTCTTCATCAGCTTGTTTGAGCCCACAGTAGGGCACAACAACAACCTCAAATGATCCATCGCTTGAATCTTGGTATCAGTAAAGTACCTAGAATAACCAGCAGGATAAATAGCTTGAAGAGCTGACGGCAGAGGCGTATTTACAGATTTGGCCCCCGGGCCATTTAGCTTTGGCGCCCCATTAAGTGACGATAAAGTTAAATTAAATTATTTTAGGGGCGGCTGCTTACGTGATTGCTGCTCGAGGTTGATAGGCACTGCGGACGGCTGCAGTGTACGGCTGGAAAGTGACAGGTTTCAGTGGTTCAGGGTTACAGGTGTTTCACTCACCCATGCAGTACGGCTGCGTCTTGCGCCGGTACTGCTCCTCGTGGAACTGGTAGCCCGCGTGGCACGAGCACCAGACGCGCTCGCCGCGCACCGCGCACGTCTGCTCGCACAGTCCCAGGCTGCAAGGCGCCACCGCTTTGGGGATACAGCTGCAAAACGGTAGCTTTTAATTTTAACGCAAAGCTTGGCTTAGAAGTAAGGCCGTTTACACCCATAGGGCTTAACCGCAGTTGGTACTATCGTACCCGCATCGTACCTACTGCCAAACTTTGAAAAAAGTTTGCTCCGCCCCAAAAATCAGCTGTGTAGGCAACCCATCAAACCGATTACTCAATATACTACCACAATTTAACGGATTTTGCTACGGTTCCCTCTGTCATTTAGATTTTTAGATATATTTTATGGAAGGGTTTATAATATATGTATATACATACTAATTGTCCCCGTGTGAAGCCGAGGTGGGTCACTAGTTAACCATAATTAATGTAAGTATCCACTTGGTACGCAAGCTCATTCATAGCAGCAAACAAAGACAGGCCGTTTCCTTGCATCGCAATGTATGCCGCACCGCGGTAGGCATACCAAATGGTCAATAGCATAAAGATTAATTACTTAGCAGCTGTGAGCATGCAGCTATTGCAGCTGTCTTAACGATGTTGGTTTATAACTTGATTTAAGCACACAAGCACACAACACAAATAAACATTGACACTAGTACCCGGTTATCATGCCGGAAACTATGTTAACTCCGCAATGTAACCGAACTGTCTGTGACCCAGGCATTATACCTAAGGTACTGGGAGTCTAGACAGGATGACAGACATTATGTTAGCATCAATGCTAGTAGAAACTAAAACATGGAGTTGACGTAAGAAAGCGAAAGCAAACGTCAAAATGTGTCGATCGTGGATGCCAAGCCCACACTCTGTCGTTACGACTAGCGATTACGCTAACAGAGCCTGTAGTGTAAGTTTTCTGTCACAACAAACAATTCAAACGCGTTAGCGTTTACTTCTCGATTACTATGGCAACATTTCGTTACGGATACGCGCCGCTAGAGGCGCTGTCTTTACTTCCATAGTATTTCAAAAGTTAACGCTAACACGTTCGTGACGTTTATTGTGACAAAAACTTACACGCTCAATGCATCTAGCACGAATTTTCTCGATATGCGTGAACTTGCTACGCGTAACTTAGTGCGTCTCTATCCTACTGAGCTAGTTAAAAAGAGACGCCCTGAGTTACGTAGCGAGAAGATTCGTGCTAGGTGCACAGGATGTCGCTGTGTCTAGACATCCTGGTATGCTCACCGGCCAGCGATATGGTGGTGTGAGTCGCAGCAGTGCAGTCTGATGCACTCAATGTCAGCCCCGTCCACGTGGCAGGTGTCCCGGGACCGCAGGAGGCGGTCTGTGGGGCAGGCCGCGGCAAGGTCCTCTCTGGAACATGCAGGATTGGCAGAAGGTTAATGATTTTTTTTAATGAACAATGTTCCTAATAATACCTATCCAGGTTTCACTTGTCCCTTCCTGCGTCTCCGCCAAACTAGTGTGGAAGAAAGTGGCACACGCTTATAAAGATAAACTTAGATAAACTAAACTTGGCCGGTCATTTTTGGCACTCTGGGGATGCAAAGGCTACTGAGTTAACGGGTCACATACAGCCCAAACCTGGCTGACACCGGAATAGTGTAATGTGGCTTAAACTAGAACATATAGTCAGGGGGTTTCTTCTCCGCCCGCACTTTAGGCACAGAATAAACATAGGTAATAAGTACTAACGTACAGAAACTTCGTTTTCCGTGTGTGATTAAATTTGATTTGTTTATGTAATTTCTATTCAATTACAAAATTAACTAGCTGCTTTCTTTTGCTAATTTCATTCTTTTTAATTCTGAATTTTAATTTATGATAATGCCTGACCAACACGTATTAAGTATCGAGCTGACTGAATTCAAGAACAAAGATTCTGTCAGTTCTATTGAGCACTGGGCATGCTATGTGGAGTTAGGTTGTACCTAACGAGATTAGTATCTCGTTCATACTCAGACACTTAATAAGAGCTTGACGACTTTTACGGGAGATCTCAATCACTCGTAGACGCACCTCAGCATGGTTTCTTTTAGTCCGCGATAAACGCTATATGTCGCAGTTTTAAGAGGCAACTTCGTCTTATATTTATATTATAACGTCAATCGGGACTATAACGCGGTCAAATCATTGTTAATTTACATCGACGTTTCGACCGTGTACAACGTAATTACCACGTCTCTTCTCACGCGTCTTCTTCGTCAACTGCGTTCTCTGGATTACGGCCGTTGTAACACGGTCGAAATGTCGAGGTGAATTAACAATGTCGGCTGCTGTGATAATTTCATTCCAATTTATTGAGACGAATAGCCGTCTTCGCTTCTTTCTGTTACATATTCGCAGTTCTTATTATTGAATTAGCTCGCAGGAGCGCCTTAAGATTGGATACAGCCCGACGATCTTTAACAAACTTATTTTTGGATTTGTTTTTAACAAACTTTTGCGGGTGGTAAGCCCTCGCGCAAGATCCGCCCGGATCGCTACCATCATCTTGCTAATCCAGCCCCTAAGCAGCACTGTGGTATTCCGGCATGGAGAGCAATACGGCCGGTGTAATTACTGGCACAAGAAGTTTTGCATCTTAGCCCTCTGGGTTGTCAACGCATCTGCAATATCCTTGGTGTTGCGAATGTCCCTAGGTGGTGGTGATCACGTATATCATCAGATAGCCCACTTGCTTGTTTTCCGTCCTATGTGGTTTAAAAAAATCGCGAAACTTTAAGACGATATAATTTTGTCTTGCTTTCTTGAATTGTGTCATTCAAGTCGATAAAATTGTCTATCAAAATTTGCCAAACCAGTTATGACCGGGCGTCATAATATCATAAAGAGGTGACAAGCTGTAAATATGTCCCGCTGTTACAACAAAGGGCTATCTTATCTCCTATGTAGGTATATAATGTGCTGTCATCGATTAAGGCCGCCGCTCGCAGCTTTTACAACAATGACCTAAAATCATTATTGCTAACAATTGCTCTTAATCTTAAACTCCTTCTGTATGCTGCGTGAACGCTTAAGTGGGATTACAAACGCTAATTATTGTAAATCCTGCACGCTTTTTTTTGGATAGGACTAAAACTATGTAATGTAACTGGATGGTAAGTGATCACCACCGGCCATAGACACTCGCAACAAGGAGATTGCAGATGCGCATCTGCAATTTCGGTGCCAGAATACTGGCTGATATTCTGGCACAAGAACTCCCCTGCTTGCCCGCCTGACTGCTTGCCTGGTTCTGCCTGAAAAACGACACTAAGGTCACCCTCATCTAACCCATCCAAACTGGAACTATCAACACTTGACGTGAGATGGAACGATTGGCCACAAACATTAATTTGCCACAAATTTACACTTCAGTTGTTTTCTGCCTTTTGATGGTTATCTCTCAAGTTGTAGAGTTCAAATTTTGTCCTATAAATATTGATAATAAACGATTTTGCCCTTCAATTTGTCATCCCTGTGAATGTGCGTCGGTGGATATTGTGTGAAAAAATATTTTAAACAAAAGTTGTCCCGTGGTCAGAAGTTAAAGACTAGACAAATAAAAGAAAATTGTCTTGAAAGGGTTATAATTTTTTTTAATAGGCCAAATCTAAGCCAGACACCGTACATGTGGATGTAGATAACATTTTGGACTATAGATCTTTAATTGCCGTCCACATGAAAGACCTTTGCGAACCTAATTGTGATTTTGGCAGTATTGCCTCCATTGTTATTAAATGTAAAATCTTAATGGCATGTCTTGTAAAAGAACGAGTTCTACAAATGGTGTTAGAAGGTTATTGATTTTTTTATCTACAAAAAATTATACATACCTTATGAATATTATTATAAAAATGATAACAATTAAACAATGTTTTCTTTAGAAAGCCAACTAAGATAATCGGCGGCTTACTCATACTGAGATGCTCTCCCATGTATTACAGTTTCCAAGAAGCAGCCGCAAAGGGACTTATGTTCGCACTATTTATATCGGCGCAAGCGCATGATATATGTCGCAACAGGGCTCATGGTGCATTGTGCTTATTCGCCGGCAGTCGTTGAACCCTTGCACACAATTTTAAGCACGATTGTTTTTTTTAAGTAAAAACAATTGACTGCCGTGTGGTTGTAACTGCCAATTAAATGATGTAACACTTGAAATGTCTATTATACGCGACTTGATGATGAGTTTATGTTTTTTATGATATTAAAAAACACAACAATTAGATACAAATTTGGAATGCATAAATAAACGGAGAAATCAATAACGTAGATTTTTGGTTACTTAGGTGGTTTTTTAATAGAAAAATTTGGTTTTTGAAGTTTACGAACGTTAAAAAAACGTCAACGTAAACTTTAAGCTTTAAATTCATTCGAATTTGTTTATTTAAATTTTACAGATCAAAAAAAGAAGACGTACTTAATGTCTTAAGGCTAGCCTTCTCTACCCGTCAAAGTTTGGGTAAAACAGAAATGGTTGCGGTTTACCTGTTTTATTATTGTTAAAATCGTTTTCTATCAATATCATCACTTCCCTAAGAAGTTTCTTACTTATGCTTAAGTACTTACTCTTTTAAGGTTTTTGTAATTTTTTTTAGTAAAAGAGGAAAAAATATCGGCACTATCTAAAAAAATCTTGTAGAAACTTGAAAATAAGACTTATTGAGCACTGGGATCACAGAAATCACTCACACGTCAATAGCATCGTCTTGGTATCCGTCTTCGGCATAATACCCTTCCTGGTGACAAAGTACCAGGCTCGGATGACAGAGGAGGAGCATGAAGCAAGCCGCGGAGCGGAGCGGCGCGCGCATCGCGACTGTTGCGTGCCGATGCGCTCGGGCACTGATGCTCAAACTTTGCGGGGTGTTGCCGGCGTGCGGTAATTGGTCAGGAGAGTGATTCTCTAAGTGCAACAGCGACGAGCTCGTAGCTGGTGCAGCGCCCTGTCTTGCTCTGGCGCGCTGACTCAAGTGAGCGAGACAGGGCGATGCCTGGACGTCGAGTCCGACGCTGATGCGCTTAGAGAATAACAGTGCAGATGCGCTCCCGTTGCGTAATTCGTGATTAGTTTGGTGTTATAATTGAACCAAGCTTTGAGAGGGCTCTTAAAGATACTTAATAGAAAAAACCGGACTAAGGCATGTGGTACTATGCTGAGCGTAGAGTTTCGTAACCATTACTGAAAAGATAAAGCTATTTACTCAAGCTTTTTTCAAGGTATACTCAAGTTTCAGCAGCTTTTTTGTGGCAATATTTTTTCAAAATATTAGTTCCATCGTGGTAGCTGTCACTCTAATATAGGTATATATCAAGTTAATAAACTCGAATTATTCCTTTCAAAACAAATAACGGTCAGCGTTTGCTCTAATGCTCGATGCAGGCGTGCGCGCGCAATAAACCCAGGTCTGAGGCTCATTCATCGAACAGTAATCCATTCACTCGTCAAGTCATCACATTCTGTTAGTGCGCTCAATTGAATTGCTAATACAACTCTTGGATTTAATCATACGCCTTTCTGTTTGACGACAAAGATGAAGCATGTCTTTGTTTTATGTACGTATTCTTAATACGTAATGCAAACTGAGAAGTGTTTTTCTTCACACTTGCTCTTAAACCGCGTCATAACACGCAAGTACCACGAGCTTTTTCGACTTACTGCCTCAGGGTTTATGACTTTTTATGTTTACTAACACCACATAATTTCAACGTTAGGTTCAAAGAAGGAGGATTTTTAAAACTGAAGGAAAATTAAATATTTTTGTTTTTAATTCATTAAGTAATTAGGTTACAATTTTATTTACCTGCTATGCTTTACTAAATTATTGATACGCTACAAAAACAGTTATTTTATAAATCGAACACTAAATAAATAATTACTTAACTATTCTTATACTTACGTCGCCTGCTGGTTACGTATTAATCAGCATTTTTTTATGCACGCTGTATTCCTGGGTGAGATGGGGTCGGTAAGCAGTCAGTCATGGCGACGCTCGGTTGGTAAAGCAGAAGCTTTTACTTTAATTTGACATTAGTAATTATATTGTGAGCTGAGCCAGCTATGCAGTTTGTTCAAAGGTCATTTGTATTTATGTCTTTACGTAATATAAATAAAAGTCGCTATTGGCTTCTGTCTCTCCATATACTCGTATCTTCGGCAGCTTACTAACTTTGAGTATTTAACATTGAGATGCCAAGCCGTATTATCACCTAACAATTTTTTCTGCCAATTTTAGCGGGGAGAGACGGGTCTAGTGTTGCCAGATGGCTGGGAAATTCGGGATTGTCCTGGAATTACGTGTCTTGTCCCGTGCCCAGGAATTACACTTTATAGTCCCGGACTTCGAGTGTTACTATATTTTCAGAGTTCCTTACCTCAAAAGGAAAAATCCGAAAACTGTAAACAGTATCGGAAGTCTCCAGATGAGATATCCGAATAAAATCACAACATGCCGTCGGCAACACTGCCACGAATGGCATGATGTCAAATTTTGAAATGTTTACGTTATGTCTGTCAAAAAGCTTATTCATTTAAAATGTTTTTGGTATTGTAAATAATAAATTAATTGTGAAGAAAATTATTTACGTATGATAAAAAAATCCGTCTTTAGTGAAATTTGAAGTTTTTGATAGCCGTTTGAAGGTAAATACAGCACGATTTACCATTTTTGCAGAGATCGCTTTCGCGATACGGACTAAAGCAAAATGACACACGATATCGCGGCGAGCTGGTTTTTATAAACCGTTATGATTTAACTCACGGTTTTAGGTCATATGCATTGGCAGAGGGGAATGCGTGCCTTGCGAGGTCCAGTGGCTAACTTGTCTAAACTTACTAAGCGCCTTCGAAACCACGCGATGGATTTCAATACGGTTTTTGCTGTCATTTAGAGATATTTAGGGAAGTTTTTAGGTACTGTACATCCTAATTGTAGCCGTGTTGCCGTACGAAGCCAGGGTGGGTCGCTAGTATTCTATATAGTATAGCTATATACCTTTACGAAATATACTCAAAATATCTCAACGCGTTCTTTAACCAAAGACTACTTTAACTTTACCGCCTGTTACCATAAAGTAGGCTTTTATTACCTGTGACATTAATATGCTGCTGCACGCTTAGACATCTTAAAAAAAGATTTAGAAACCTTTGCCAAGCCGTGCTGGTTTCGCGTTCCGCCCAACCCGTTCGTTCTGCCGCGCAAAGTTTGGGCGGCGCGGCACTGGGCGGCGGCCGAGAATAGCGCAGTGTACACAGTTTGCAGTGTAGGGTATTTGAGGGACACGTGAGGGTGACCATGATTTCATGCTGATGATACCACCAGTGGGCAAATGCTATAAGTGGCGCTTGCGTCTATATCCGATTAAAAAGTGCTGAATCGAAACATATAGGAAGAACTATTGCTTTCTATTGTTTTAAACTTTCATCAACGTCTTAATATAAGGTATGAATACTAGTTATTTATCCTTCCGATCGATATCATAAAATACAGGATATTTTGTCATACATTTGCAAATCCGAAAATCTATACGGTACATCGCGTTGACCTAGAACCATGAAATTTGCCAAACAGCAAGGTCATACAGCCCAAATAAAGGACAAAAGCCGAAAACCGTGAATTTAAATATTATATTATATTATATTATACTATAGCGACTCCTAGCGCCATCTAGTTTAGAAGTATTAGAACGAAGGAAATCAACTGACATACACAGATGGCGCCGTCTCGCGATGCAACTCGAACGCCATTCTTGGACGGCATTGTTTCAGAGCGGTGTTATTTCCAACTAGTGATTGGGTTTGTACGGAACCTACGGCGAGTCCGACTCGCACTTGACGATAAGATTCTGGAGGAACGCTTCAAATTTATATGAACACCTATAGCGATTTGAGTCTTTATTGTAACTCATGCATTTGCTCTTGAAAAGCACTATTTGTTGAAGTTAAACTGATGATGAAGGCTACAGATGGCCATCGGAACTATTCGTTATTAAATATTTCACGGGTTACGATACGATTACTTTAATATATGTATGTAGTTGCTAAGCAATTTATGCTCGTCTCAATGCATACAGTGAAGTGCAGCTGATGATGAAGTACCAGGAGAACTCCTCAACAATTAACGTCCCTGCATTGGGAAAAGCAATATCTGGTAAATGGCGGTGAGCAATTGACATTAGGGTTTTGTAAGTTAGATAAACAAACCGACTCACTAAAAAGCGAAAAAAAAACCGCCTTCAAAAATCAACCAAAACCATAAAAAAATCCGTTAAATTCTTTTTTTTATTAAGAATTTGAGTATTACCATGTGTGTTACCAGTGATGACTTATGGCACTGAAACGTGGCCGCTTACTATGGGTCTAATAAGAAAGCTCAAAGTCACGCAACGAGCTATGGAGGCTAAGCTTGGAGTTTCTCTGCGTGATCGAATCAGAAATAAGGAGATCCGCAGATGAACGAAAGTAACCGACGTAGTAGTAGATTTGCAAGTTGAAGTGGCAGTGGGCAGGGCACATAGCACGGAGAACTATGGCCGATGGGGTCGAAAAGTTCTCGAATGGCGGCCGCGTATTGGCAAGCGCAGCGTAGGACGACCAGCCACAAGATGGTCCGAGTATGTTTTTCGTCAAAATTATACGACTGACCGACTAGCCTACTTACCAATCTCACATACATATATATCAGGGTGGGTAGTCCGATGACCTCATACAGGTGGCAGGAAGGCGCTGGTTGCATGCTGCTTTCAACCGGTCACTTTGGAAATCCATGGAGAAGGTCTATGTTCAACAATGGACTTCTTGTGGCTGAGATGATGATGATGATGATGATGATGAGTATTAAATTAAAGATTTAAGTTACAATAAAATATACATATATCTGTCATTATTTTGTTTAATTTCATTCATTGTGTTTTAATCAAATTTATTGCATATGTTTGTATTGTTGTTGTTGCGCATTGCCAATCTAACAACACTAGTTGTTAAGGAAAAATGTATTTAATAATATTCATGGGAATTATAATCATGGTATTCATACTTTCACGGTTATTAAGTACTACTGGCGTCATCTAGTGGGATAATTTGACACTACCTCAAATTGAGACTTTCCTGCCCACACAAGTTTGGTGGTGCCCCCGCGGTATTGTTTATTGATGCTGGATAGCTCACGGCCGCCCGATGATCCACTGACACACTCGAAACACGCGTTATTATAGAACAGTCTAAAAATAAACTCCCTCTACTTCATACTGCCTTGGTATTTTTAGGCAGTTCAAATATTCGTTCAGCTAGAAAGAGTACTTACTTGGCTTCATAAAATTATATTCATTTAACGGAAAGATTTTAATAAATTAATTATAAAGCCAAACCTCAATTGAAAGGTTGCAGGTTCCGCAAACAGTTTCCTCATGATGTTTCCTCTCGCCGTTTAGAGCGTTGATTTTTACCAATATAATGTAGTAAACAAGTGAATATTAAAATATAACTTGTTAACAAACTGTTTTATTATGAAATAGTGTAAATGTAAAGCATGGTACAGTATTACCAAAAATATATTGTGCCACGATGTACCTGCGCAGTAGATAAATTTTAGTGGCGCGAGAAATTTCTATCTACCAATGATAAAGTAGAATTTTACGCGCGCCAAACTCTTGCGCTTTTATTGGTCTATCGATTTCGGAGCAACATGGCGGCAGCCCGTGCGACAAAGTGTACGAATTGTGTAAGCGGGACAAAGCTAAGAATGCATAGCAAGCAATACTCTGCCAGTTGCGCTTGCAAATAAAGTACAATATCGATTATTCACACGTTCGGCTACTGTCGGAAACCGGTCTGCGCTTCTCTGCGCAAACGAATACTGCCGATGCTCAATATATTTTTGGTAAAACTGTAAAAGGCGACCGCTGGGGATCAAACTAGGCACCTTAAGATTACAAGCCCACCCCTCTACCATTAGACCATCAACGGCGTACTACCACCATAAACAATGTATGTATTGGATAGACTGAACGATTCCATCCATACAATGAAAGTATTGAAACATGATTGAAACATAACTCTGTTAGCGCAACGCCATCTTTTGGTATTTTGTCTGCATTACGGCTACGGAAAAGCTAGAGCAGAGGTATGCTAAGTTACAATTAAAACCTTGCTGTTTTGATCAAGTAGGTAATTCAATTAGTTATTATTTAATCCTGTTGATTTTGCGAGTACCTACCTACTGTTGATTCTTGCAAAATTCAAAAAATCTAAGTACGGGTATGTTTCAATAAGTCAACTAGATGGCGTTGCTAGTAGCTGCATAGTAAATGTGCACGTTTTATTAAGTGCTCCTAAGAATCATTGCTGTTCAAAGGATTGTTGTTTTTTAAATTATGAATTAGTTAACATGCCAATTTTATGCAATGGAAATATTAGAGTTCTATAAAGCTTGTAGCGACTAGTGACACTTAGCTTTTTCTAATGGAACTAATTTATATTTTTTAAAGTTAATTCATTCACAGGCGCCATCCCAGTCATTTTGGCCGTTTCATTGCCTGAAAGCTTTGTGTTGTGATTGTGTCTTTTGTGTGTATCTTCCAGCAGCCTCCAGCTAGCTTGTACTATAAAATTTCAGAAAACGTATGTATTAGGTATGACAGAACAGCCAAATAAGTATGTTCGGGAACTCGAACAGACAATCGGCTGGTCCATGTTTGTATTCCCAGGACAGTGATAATTCTAATATTTACTATGTTATATGCTTAAAGATATTTAACAAGCTATCAAAATGCATGCAAGAGTTTCCCCTTAATCAATTCAGAACTAAGTAAATTATTATTAAACAAAAATTATAATGCTGCTAATGAATTTCGGATGACATAACTAATCTACTAGAAATTTTTGCAGACTAGTATGATAATGCAAATAGCAAAATGGAGCTTCCTATGTCGTTGTACCACCTTTTATTTGCTTTACGTAGTAACCCTCCCTTCTGGCTGCAGTCGGGTAAACATTAGGTACTTGTTATTCAATGAAAAAAAAGCCTACTTGTTAGATGTAACTCAGAGCACGGTTTGCAATTCCCTTTTGCTTCTTTAAGGTTTAATATCATCGAGTTTGCATAGAGTTGTAAGTTATTATTTTCCTTTAAGCGCTACGAAGTAACTTAATGTTAATAAATAAAACTTAAATAGGTACTTAAACAACAAACAAAAATCCTATTTTATCAGTGATAGGTACTTAATTAAACAATGATATGGTTCTGATACGCTTTCGAAAAATATTTTCACAAGGACGTCCAATCCAAGAAGGAACCGCCCCACAATAGCGGAGTCGAGTAAGCGCCGGCCGGAAAAATCAGTTTTTCTCTCTTTTAGCGCGCGGCGTCAGTATTTATCTGACCGTAGCCGCTTCAACTTGAAAATAACTTAATGTTTAGTACAAATAAAACAAAAAATATTCCCATTTAACTTAAATTATGTTTCTTTACCAAACAATTTTATTCACTGTAGTTACCGAAGTGTTCTCGTGGTACAATAACCCTTGGGATCGCGACTCCTTTGTACCAGGAGTGCATGACTATCATGCAGTGCATAACGGCCTGGAGCACGCTGAACACTTCATGAATGAATGGACGGTGCAAGTGGAAGGGGATGAAGAGGTCGCGCAGCTGATCGCTCTGGAGCTGGGATACGTTTATGGTGGTCCGGTGAGTTTATGATATTCTGGTACTTCTGACCAGGCAGTGGGGTTATAGGAGGTCAGACCTAATTCACCATCAAGCTTACACACTAAAAGTTACTCTATTCGCATAAGAAATAAAAATAAATCTACTGCAACAAAGTCAAAGTAAAAATATCTTTATTCAGCAGGACACTCGAACTTATTAAGGCGGCAAATTATAGGAGCGGCCGAACTGAATTTATTTTAGGCATCGTCTTAGAGAAATCTAAAAGATTTCTGTGAGACAACTGTGGAGGTAAGGGCGGTAAAAATTTTACAGCTTTTGCTAGGGAAATGGCTGGACCACTAGCCAGCAGCACTAATGAAGCGACATGAACGGGCTTAGTGTGGAAAAAGGAGCCCACAACCCACAACCATAGGGATATATGTAGATCTGCCACTGTTATTCAGATTAGGCTTGTAAGAAGCAACTACAAATGTCTGAGAATTAATCACCGTTCGGTAAAAACCTATGTGGCCCTATCATGCCCTGTTTAATTTATCCCCTACCAACTACGGTTCGGACTCGTACGCCAAGGGTTTCGTACAAAAATGCCGAAAAAATGTTTCTTGTATGAGCCCTTTAATTTTTACCATTTTTGTGTTCATAATTTGTTGGAATAATGGCTTTTCTGTGAAAATTTCAAGTGTCTACCTAGTATGGTTCGAAATATACACCGAAAAAAATAGATTCCATGTAAGGTCCTTCTTTAGTTTTTTTTATTACCTATTTGTTGGGCTATAGTAACACACTTTCTGTAAAAAACACAAGGATCTACTTACCTATATTATGTTTCAATAGATACAGTCCTGTGACAGACAAACGAACGGGCTGATAGTAAAGGCTAAGTATTAGGGTCCCGTTGGCATCCTTTGTATACGGAACCTAAAAATAGATACGTAGGTCACTATTAAGGTTCAAAATTTGAAAACCACTTTCTTGGCCGATAGTCCTTACGTGTGTTTCTTTGTGTCGATACAATATATAGTTCGAAAATAAGTGGAAGGAAAATACAACGTATTGTGAAGCAAATAGCGACTTCACAGGCACACCGGTTGTATACAGTATCGTCAAAGAACCTTGTCGTAGTAACGTATGAAACGAGAGTTGCTCGAATTGGTCACATTACTGACAGCGACAAGGTACTAAAATGTTCGGCTACTTCTGAGGCTGACTGTACACCTTGCGTATGCCACACGACTCCAGCAGCACGCTAGCGTTTATCGCGCGTATAAACCCATCGGTCCTTCTCGCACACGCATGGTTAGAAAGGGATATATGATTTATGTCAGCGATAAAAGCTAGCGTGACCCCTGGGTTACAAATGCGTAACGCAGCTCTACCACAGAATAAATAATAGTACTAACATACAGAAACTTCTCTTTATCGACCGCGATTAAACGAATTCCAACTTTATTAACCTGTGTAAAAAGTTCGTATTACTTCATACACATTCGCTAGGCAGCTCGTGTCATAAGAAACGTGCCGCCCGCGTCCGTCTTCCCCCTGCAACTCCTGCGACACGTTAGGGTTGCGGCGTATTTGTTTTTAATTACACTGACACAGTGAAGGCGAGCCGACAACCTACTGCGATTTGCCTACGCTGTTGGCAAGGCGGCCGAACGTACCTACAGTGCGGAGTGGAACCCCCCTGACTCTACCAAACGAGTTGCATACGCATGTGGCTCAGGCTTTAGCAGGGCCTTTCCGTTCGTTCCCCAACTGTAGTTACTGATGGATCTCTACTCTATTCTCTGCACAAACCCGCAGGGCCTAAAACATAATTATAAATTTAAACTAATAATCCCCGTCCATGGAAGGCTTCAGTTTGTAATTTGCTGGGAAATTGCTTGTTCTCTGTAAAAGCAACCGATATTAGATTAAAGGTTTTTAGATTTTAAAAAGTATTGTTCGCAGATTTTTTGTGAGGTAACTGGAACATCAGTCACATCATTCAGTTATTAATTGTGAAAATTATAAAACAGCACAGCCTACAAATCCATGTGAAAATAGTATATTATTGTGTCGTGGTCGAAAACGATTGTTTAAAACTAAAAAATGCGTACAACCTAATAGTCCTAATAGAAGACTCAAAACGGACAGATTTAAAAAAGTATAGCAGAAACACAACAGAAGTTTTAATTGGCAACTATTAAACAATAAGTTAAGCCTGATCAGAAATACAATATCATACTTTTTAGGGAGGTGCTATACTTGGAATTAATACGGGCGAGATTTTTGAATTCAATGCCGTTGTAATAGTACATTTCGATACTAGTGCGGAAGGTATGTCATTACTTTACGAGTTCCGAGATATCTTGCCACGAGCCGCAGGCAAGTGGCAAGACTCGGGACGAGTGAAGAATGACATTTCCGCGTGTGTATCGAACGACGTTTTTCAATACAGTTGCGAAAAAAATACAATAAATTTGCGACTTTTACTGAAGCTCTTAATTAAAGTAAAGTAAGTACAAACTTTCGCAGTGAACATTTTTGACAAATTAAACGCGTTTTTGTTAGCTGTCGTATGTCACAAGGCAATGGCTTTTGCTATTCAGCCAAATCAATGAAACATTTTTTTTCAAATAGATATTAATATGAGCGTTAGGACAATTATTAAAGGATAACGAAATATTCTTGCCGGGAACATTAATATTTTCACTCTCCCGCCTATTTTTACTTTTTTTGAACGATTCCGTTCTTAGTGGCCAGTCATTCAAAGGCGTTTTATTTTTTAATTTAGCGAAGCGCTTCGAAGTGCTTAAAAACACCCAGAATCGCTTATTGTTTGAATATCTTTGCCATTTATTTCTGAAGAAGTGGAACTAAAAAGAACCTTATTTTTTTAATGTAAATAAATATGGGGTACCAGAAAAGACCCAGTGTTCTGATTGGTCGATTTTATGTCGTATGCAGCACAAGTCGTGTTCTGATTGGTCGAATCAGTGATCAGCGTGCTGATGTGATTGGTCGATTTGCTCTTTAAACAGGTCAACAATGTTTTTGTCTCAGAGAATTCCGTTCCATTCAGCCACCTTAATAAGAACTGTTTTTAGGACTGTTATTATTTAAAAAATCATATTTTTTTGATGAACAGGCTAGTAATAAAATATAAAATCTCAATATTTTGATATTCTTACATTAATAATAGGTTTTTAGTTTGATTACGTCTTGGTACAAACTAAAACTATAAAAACTCTTTGGTAAGTTGTTGTGAATTGGAACAAGTACAAATTAAAAAAAAAACTGGAAAAGTAAATCGCACTAGTTCGCAAAAACGAACTTTGCGCACGCAAAACAGCCAAAAAAAGTGCACTTTTTGAGCAACTGTATTGAAAAGAACTTTTTTGTAATCATGTTTTTTATATTTTATTTAAGTTTCTCATAGATGACACCGAGGGTAGTTTTCATAAACAAAAATCAATAAGTAATGACCGTAAAGACGAAACACATTGAAAAATTCGCAGGGTATGGTAGCAGTAATGTGGCGAAACTGGCAAAACGCAAGGCACGGAATGCTATGTTGCAAGTTCGAGTCCCGCCACTGCCCAAATTTTTCTTTGTGTTGTCATTCATTAATATAGCGTTGTAAAGAACATTGAAGTTATATTGTTACAAGCTTTTACCCACGCATTTTTCTGCATTTTACGGGATAAAAAGTATCTTATATTTTAATTCAGGACATAATCGTCTGCCTTCCATCTAAATCCGTCTAGCCCTTAGTGTGTGATTCAGAAACAGAAATATCCAATCATTCAAATATTCAAACATCATTATTTTTAATATTATATCCCATATATTATAAAGCATTTATAATAGTAAGATAGTAGATTAGTAGGATTAGCAGTATTTCATGTTAAGGTTGTCTGGAAGACATCGCTGTTTAGCGATAAGACTGAAGCATGCTGTTTATTTGTTAATTT
Organism: Ditula angustiorana; assembly: GCA_963691745.1. Classification (NCBI taxonomy): domain Eukaryota; kingdom Metazoa; phylum Arthropoda; class Insecta; order Lepidoptera; family Tortricidae; genus Ditula; species Ditula angustiorana. Next base: position 2,149,034 of record OY829486.1, on the reverse strand, counting down.
TTCTCCTCTTATATTTCTTTTGTTTGTTTTATTGTGTCATGTTACAACAATAAAAAATATTTGTTATAGGTTTACACTATAAATTAAAAAAAATTAAAAAACGGTAATGATCGTATACTCTTTAAATATTAAGCAAATAAGATCTTCAAGAGTATTTCTTGTAGAAACATGTACACAATATGAAATTTAAAAAATTGGAAGACGATCGATGATGATCGTATGGTCTTATTCAATTCAATTCAATTCAATACATTTATTTCAGATTATTAATCCATATTAGCCTAAACTATTCCATTAGCTAAAATTCTTCTCTATTCAAATTGTCCTCGTTTCCGGAGCGTTATTGACACACGAAAAATCAAAGCGATGACGCCGTTCGCTATCTCGAGTGGCCATCTCGCGTTGATACCGCGCTATATTGCGGCTTATCTCGCTGATAACGGGCTCGACTCATTGGGCGCTTAATTAATTTCATGAACTCATTGGCAGTACTTAATAATGTAGGTGTCATTCTCCTTTTTTTTTGTTTTTTTTTTTACATTGATCTATTTATTTGTAATTATTTTAAGTTTTACTTTAAATTGCCTTGTTAGTTACTGGTAGCATGTGTGGAAATCTTGCAAGTGAATTTTGACTAACTTACAGTGGTCGGATTGATTCCTTTAGTGTGCATGTTACTATGACATTGCAATAATAAAGTGCCTTCAGCAGCTTGTTTGTTTTTTTTAGCCGACTACGGCAAAGCGAAAAGGAAGGGTTTTGTTATTAGCAGTCTATGTATGTATGTTTCTATTTACGTTTGTTCCATTGTAGTGCCTAAACGAGCCGATTCTGATAGATGAGGTGTCAATCGATTTACTATTTGTAGGCTGAGTGACATAGGCTACATTTTTTACTTAACTGTACCTGTACAACATTGTTCTAATGTTTCTTTCACACATAAGGGTTTTCAAACAGAAAGGTTCAGATACTGGCCACTTTTTCGCCAATAAAGGACGCCAATTTTAAAAATAAAACTTTTTTATTTACTTTTTCTGATCGAGCCGACCGAGCGATCGGCCCAGTTTTATAAAAAAAGTCTGTAAGAGAAAATATCAGACCAAATAATATGTCCAATAATACGTCCGTTCATAAAAATAGAGTCTATCAATTCAACGAATGTAAAGTTTTACTGGTTCACTATCCTTGTCTTGAACTGTCCAAGTTCCTGCACTTGCATAAATAAGAACTATAATAACGTCCATTCATAGAAATAGAGTCCATCGATTCACCGAACGTAAAGTTTCACTCCTATCCCTGTGTTTGTATTTACTATCACACCTCCCCGCGGCTCATGCGAGCCTCGTACGCGTCTATGTACTTCTAACACCAACTATTGCCCTAAAACTACTCCACTTCCTGCTAACCTGGTAGCGAGGCATCTACTTCGACACGTGTCAAACCGACCTCTTTGGTTTAAAAGGAACTGTTGGATATCTACGAGTACAGACCTTTCTATACTAGAGACACTTAAGGCAAATAAAAAATAAACTCATAGAAAAATATATTTATTTACAGTATGTACATAAATAAAAATGAGATTTTACAAAGTAGGGCCCTACATATAGGAGAAACTGGAGAGCCGGAGAAAAATCTCCCAATTCTTCCTAAAATGACCTTAATTTTTATAGAACTCACTTCCTCGGCAGAGCAGAAAAGTGTAATGAGCATGGAAGTGGGTAGCCCGAGTAACATATGAATGTATGCTTAAAATAATGTGTTATATTATAACGCATAATAAATAAGTATTTCAAAAACTTCATTTTTGAGAAGGGTTTTTGCTGACCGTACTTTTAGTATTGCATGTTATCGGACCACGTGCATACCAAATTTCTAGACATTCCCACCACAGGAAGTGGTTCGGTACTTTGTTTATGAAGATTTAAACAAATCAATATCCGAAGTGAAGCTAATATGAAGGCCGTAAAAATAAACCCAGTCTACATACCTCCTCGTGCTACCGCCTGGCGTTTATGTTATAATTTAAAAAATAATATCTAGTTTTTTTTTATACAACATAGGAAGGCAAACAAGCAAGTGGGTCACCTAATGGTAAGTGATCACCACCGCCTATAGACACCTGCAACATTAAAGAGAGTGCAGATGGGTTGCCAACCCAGAAGGCTAAGATGGAATACCTACCTCTTGTGCCAGTAATTACACCGGCTGTCTTGCTCTCCACGCCGGAACACAACAGTGCAAGCACTGCTGCTTAGCGGCAGGATTAGCGAAAATAAAAAACTAGCTATCTATATTTAATTTTAAGCGCACTTTTCCCATTCCTCCCCACCCCAAGTCGTCTTAAGAGGAGTGTGAACCCAGCTCCAAAAACCACTCCCCATACAAACGACTATAACGTTTTCCACCCTCGAAACCTTAACGTATGGCAATGATTTTTTGGTATGTTGTCATTTTGCCTTAGAACTAAGTTTGTATGTTTCGATTTTTTATAATCTGAAAAGTTTGTCTGAAAGTTTCTGGAATCTCATCAATAAGACCACATATTATGTATAGGGTACATTTATTGTTTGTCAAAGTCTTTTCCCTCACTGTTTACAGACTTTTGCATTCTTTGGAATCATTGCTGAAAGTAGTCTGCCCAGTTTTCCGTAGGGACGTTTTCAACGGCCTTTTGGAACGCATTCACCGCTGTTTCGGGGCTTGTAAATCGTATACCTCTAAGCTTATCTTTAATTTTCGGTAATGAAAAAAAACCACAAGGTGCAAGGTCCGGACTGTGTCGCGAATGCATCATCAGTTCGAGATTTCAGGACTTCAAAAACTCATTTGATACCTTAGCGGAATATGAGGACGCGTTGTCGTGGTAAAGGACGACTTTGCTGCGAGGACGCTTTTCGAAAACTTTTTCAACTACTGTGGGCAAGCACGTATTTACATACAAATCTGCAGTCACTGTCCTTTGGTTTTCTAGCAACACAGTAGTGAAATGTCTTTATTTGCCGAAAAGAGAACCATCTTCTTGCCAATGCTTCTATTTTTCTTAACTTTCGGTGGCAAATCTTTAAAAGGAAGGTCCCAATCTGCTGATTGGCTTTAACTTTCAGGTTCAAATCAGTACACGAAGATTTCGTCACCTCTGACAATATTATATACAACCAATGACTGTTCTCCACTATATTTTTTTATCATTTCACGGCACCACTCTGTACGCAGTCGTTTCTGGTCATCCGTTAAATTATGCAGTGTCCATCGAGTGCAAGGTTTCCGAACCTTCGGATGTACATGCAAAATCTTTTGCACTTGGCTCATTGTAATACCTAATACAGTACGAATTTTCTGAAAGGTATTTTTTTTTTGTGAGTTTCCATCAATTGTCGTATTGTCTCAATATTAGTTTCGAAAACAGCAGTCGTCGGCCGACCTTCACGAAAATCGTCACAGAGGTGATCTTGTCCACGTCTAAATTCACCAAATCATAAATACACAGAGCTACGAGATGGAGCTGCATCATTAAATACCAATTGAAGTCTCTGGCACCTTTCTTGTCGACTTGGGCCGCAACGAAAATCATAGAAAATCATAGCGTGAAATTTTTCTCGAGTTAAATCCATAGTAATGTCGACACAAAATTTTCAAAACGATACCACAATAAAAAAACAAATGACAACGACACAAACTAAAATGTATTCTACTCCCAGATAGTTCAATTTTCAAAACCCATACTTATTTTTTTTTATTACAAATTACGAGTTCCAGAAACTTTCAGTATGCCCCACGTATATTCTGGGATAAAATATTATTGGCGTAGCATTTGTATACAAATATTATAATACTTCAAAAAGTAATGATAATGAATGACCTTACAAAAAACCCAAAACACCGTTTTTTCTTTATACTAGTTTTATTTCTACAGAATAAAAAACCATGACGGAATTAGATTCATTTTTGGGTGACTTTACTGTACAATAAGATATATTATCAATCCGCTGTTAAAGAGGCACAAACATAAAATCACACACGTGTTTGTCACCGGCATAGGCGTAAGAATTTTTTGGTCACACCGTGTGTGTAACCGGCGCCGAAAGTGTTAAAGTGAGGTTAATAGTAAACCATTTTATATAATCCCACAATCAGAACCCACTGACCATTATCCGAGCGTGTCCACACTAGGCTGACGCAGTGCTGTAATGGTGACAAACGAGGTGGAATTAGTCGGAATCATTTGTTTTACTTTGCCTCGCACGTCTCATTTCCATACGCCTTTGTGAGGTTGTCGGAAAAACTCCTCTGAACGCGCGGTGAATCATTGCATCTTGCATTTTGATGTTATCCTCGTTCTTTTCATACATTTGCTAAGGTGTAAATATAGAAAATGGTCACTATAATCTATATATATAAAATTCAAAGTCCTGACTGACTGACTGACTGATATATCAGCGCACAGCCCAAACCGCTGGACCTAGAGACTTGAAATTTTGTACATAGATTTTTACATTGGAAGGGGGTAAAACGGGCGGTGAAAATATGACAGGGAGTGAGAGCACTTATAAGTTTTTGATTCTGAAAAAAAAACATTTGTTTTCTGTAGGCCACGCGGGCGAAGCCGCGGGCAGAAGCTAGTAGAAATATATTATCGCGTTTAAGTCCCGATAAACGTAATAAGTACCTACTTAAGTAAGAAAACAGCATTTATTTTTTATCCGCCTGGCTAAATTATTTTGAAGTGACTAATTATTACTACCTTTTTGAGGCTAAGAATATATTAACTTAAAATAAAAAACAATGTAAACTTTCCTTAACTTTTATTACATTTAGTAAGACATTTTGTAACTTATCTATGTGAACAACAAAATCACAAAACTTGCAGAGGGGCTACATCGTCACACTGTGTTATACTTTATTCCTACTAATAGCACTAAATTAAAATTCTATGTAATGACAACACAAAGAAAAATTAGGATAATGGCGGGACTCGAACCTGCAACATCAGCATTCCCTGCCTTGCGTTTGCCAGTTTAGCCACATTACCGCTACTATACCCTGCGAATTTTTCAATGTGCTTCGTCTTTACGGTCATTACATTATTGATTTTTAAGGGTATCCTCGGTGTCATCTATATGAAACTTTTAACAAGTTAGCACTAACTTTTGCCGCGAACATACACATCATCATCATCATCTTAGTCCACAGGTCCACTCACCACTGGACAGCATTGTTATTCTTTAAGCGCACCAGCGTCGGACTCGACGTCGAGGCATCGCCCTGTCTCGCTCCCTTGAGCTAGCGGGCTAGAGCAAGACAGGGCAACGAACGCTCTTGCACCCGCATATATAAAGCATGGGGCCTAGCCTAAATGGCCTAGCACGCTAGCTTTTATCGATGACATAAAGTATTTATTTATCCAGTTCAAACCAGTATGCGTTTGCGAGAGGAACCAAAGCGTTTATGTGCGCGATAAACGCTACCGTGCTACTGTAGCATATATCTCTTTCTAACTAATAGGGTTGTATGATAGAGACTTTATATCCGTGATAAACTCGAGTGTGCTGCAAGTGCAGCATCCCCTTTACTTATCTTCCCTATTTATTATTTACTGTGTGAGTGCAGCTAAGACAAAAACGTCAAGTTAAACAAAGAAAATCAAGTTAATTGGCAGAGAAGTAAATCTAGTTAGGCGTTAAGAAACCGACCGGACGTGACGCGACGCGACCCCACGCAACGCGACGCGACGAGTGGGCGCGAGCGACAGTTGCCCTGACAAAAAAAACTAATTTCGTAAAAATAGCTTACTAGAAAAAGGAAAAATGAGCACTATTATCTAAAGATATTCAGTTTGGACGATCGATGTAGGAAATGTATAAGACAGGTATTTTAAACCTTATTCAAGGGCGGAACCCCAGTGCCACCTTACCAAGATCTGCGGACCCCTAAAATAATTCTGTAAGATCTGCGGACCCCTAAAATAATGCTGTAATCATATGGGTCTATTTTACTCAGACGAAAAATACCCAATAAAACACCGCGCCAATGTGCGATAAGTTAGCGGACCCCCAGGGGTCTCTAGTCTCTAGACCCTAGGTTGACAAAGCTGGGTACAATTGTCCAAGCAGATAAAATTGGACGATTGGGTAGCCTAGCGGTTAGTGACCCTGACCATGAGGGTAGAGATTCCAGGTTCGAATTCTATGAGGAGGATATGTAAGTAGTTTCACACGCACGTAGTTCACATGGTTCAACCTTAGTCCGCAAGTGTAATAACAAATGAAATATTTCTGTAGAGTTTTAAGAAAACTAGCAAACTAAACAAAATGTTTAAAATGTTTTTGTTACTTTAATACACTATGCCCAGCAGTGGGCACATTAACAGGCTATTAAAAAAAATACACGCAAAGTTTGGCGCTTATGCAATTTAAATTAATTAGGAGTGTTTATGATTATATTCTATATAAATAAAAATGAATTGTTGTTCGTTAGTCTGATTAAAACTCGAGTACGGCTGGGCCGATTGAGCTGATTTTGGTTTTAAAATGTTTGTCGTAGTCCAGGGTAGGTCTAAACGGTGAGCAAATATGCCTCCAATAATTAGGCGGTACGAAGTTCGCCGGGTCAGCTAGTTATTAAATAAATATATAAGAAACTTATTTTTGTAAGTAATCTGACTTTACTTTGAATTGTTTTGATATCCTTTTTGGGAAGCAGCTTTGGGGGTTCTTAATTCGACAAAAAAAAACAGTTTCGTATGAGTTTAATTTGCTTCACTAGCTCCATCTGATTCTGAATTTCAGCAGTAAGGCAACCCAATTTAATTTTTCAGGGCGGCGCTAGCGCTAACAGTAGTTTTGGCGTCGCCAGTACCAGGATCACAGCTCACGATAGGAGTAAAATTTCAGTGGTTTCAGCACCGCCCCTACACTAAGCAGCTATTACTGAAAATAGACGACTGCACCACGCGTGCGAAAGAGATGACTTTATTTCAAGAGCTCCTTCTTAACTTTCTACGCTTTTCGTGAAAGACGTGTAATTTTAGACGGTTGGAAAACTATTATTGTTTTGGTCGCCCAAAAAACGATCTTTGTCAGCTTTAAAACCGTAAGTAGCCTAACTTAGTCTATGGCTACAGAATATTTCCCAACAGAATCTTTACTTATACACCCATAATACAGCTTGTAATTCAGAGGAAAACCGGGCCTAGATCTGCCTTAATAGTACATTGTGTATTAAGGGCGGTAAATAGGCAATTATCTACGAGAGGCTATCAGAAGGCCAAAGCCGGAGGCTGAGGGCTTTAGTGACTCGATTTTGCGAGGAAACTTATAACATTATAATTTCAAAACCAAAATTTATCAGGTAGTCTATGAATATCGTTTCACAAAGTTTCACAACACTAGTAAAAACAACAGCACAATTGCAGAATTTGTGACTGGCCGGTTATTTTTATTAATAATAATAATAAAAACGCAGGGCAGCTTGTGGCGAGCTGTTGGGGAGTAGCGACCCCACGTACCCGAGTGCTCCCGGGGAAGCCCCCTGTCCCTCACCTCTCCCTTGCCCCGCGGCCGGGAGGAGTGAAGCCTGACGAGGGACAGGTCCCCGCCTCTGGCTTGCCTTAGCCGGCCGGTCAGAGTGGAGTCGCGAGAGCTGTATGCTCGAGGGTAGATGTGGAAACATAAGTGGCGAGTTGGCGATAAGTTTAAAGTCCAGTGACACCCCTCTACCCTTAGCCTTCCGCACCGGTGTTGCCTCTGAGCCATTTTATATGTCGCTTTTAAAGGGGGCCCATCTAGCGGAGGGCGAGTCACCGTCTGCCAAGATCACTTTCATTTGAGACATTTTTATTTGGCAGACGCCCGGATGTCTCACGCAATAGCCCAGTCATTAGTCCATCGTTTTCCCCCTATAGTCTTGTACGGTTTAGGTCCCATCTTTCCACAATAGTCTATACGCCTGGCGGGGGCTGACTCTGCTCGTGTCCCTATGATGCGGGCAGGGACAGCATCCGCCCGGTGTACCCATCACATTTCATTAAATTGTCTAAAGGGCCTCTACGTGTTGGCTTCGGCTCCGCGCACGCCTCCCAAAGGTCCGGGGCACTATTGTCCCGTGAATGGGAAAGACATACATAATAATAATAATATCTGGGGACAATTAACACCAATTGACCTAGTCCCAAAGTAAGCAACTGAAGCTGCTTGTTTTATGGGTACTAGACAACGGATATACATACTTATATAGATAAATATATACTTAAATACATATAACATCCACGACTCGGGCACAAACATTCGTATTCATCAAACAAACATTTGCCCCTCCCGGGAATCGAACCCGGTACCTCAAGCTTCATAGTCAGGGTCACTAACCACTAGGCTATCCGGCCGTCAATTTTATTATTTTTCTAAAAGCGGATGGCGGGCAAATTCTACAGATAATAAAACTGTTTCGTGCAGTAACTTAAAAGGCCAAGAGACGCGTCAAACAGCCACAATGTATTTTATAAAATAAATAATTCCAAAATAAATTAATTGCTCGCGCCTAATAATATTCCATTCCTTAAACAAACTTTGAGCCGAATACTTACAATATTTAGTTTTAGTAAAACCTTCTTGCTTAATTGAACATAGGTCTGTATGAGAGTGTGGTCAACGAAATTTAAAAAAATGCCGTTAAAACCTCGGGCTGTAATGGTAATAAAGAAGCCTGTGGTTTTAATACAGGACTAACGGTCGGCTTTGCCTTCATGTAATGGGACTGTTACCAGGCAGATGTGATGAAAAAACTAAAAAAGACTTGATTTAGGACGATCACCAGGGGCCTGAACTACAAAACTTACAAATGCTACAATTTAACACATTTCTTAAGTTTTTGTATGGGAAACTTCACAATTATGTCAAATTGTAGCACTCGTAATTTTCGTGGTACAGAGGGCGGGTCAGGTCAGCAGGGCATTATTTTCTTTCTAACAAACGCCGTAAGTCTAGTCATGGCTTAATAAGTTATTATTATTATTAAATAGGTATTAGCGGAGGCCCCCGGCTTCGTTCGCGTGGAATTAGTACCTAGCCTATGTCCGTCAGGAATAGTGTAGCTTTCTATTTGTGAAAGAATTTTTGAAATCGGTTCAGTAGTTCCAGATACAGATGCAAACAGACAAAGTTTACCTCTCTACTACATTAGTGTAGAGTAACTTAAATTAAATATAGTATTTTACCATTTATAGTCCCCGCTTTCGCATTTAAGCATTTCGATACACAATAATAATTTATGTACAAAAAGTAATGATATCCCATCAAAAACATAAATGTGAAATGAGAGCCAAGTTCAATGGTCAGTCCTGAAATTTATTTATAACAACATAAAATATCATTTCTTCTGTCTGACTTGGCTAGTTCTCATATACGAATTATTATGTTCAATGGCTAGCTTCTATCAGCAAGCCAAATTTTCGGAATAATAAAATAAGAACCGGCAACTAACAGGTTTACAACTCGCGAAGGCTAGAATATAATTCGTATATGAGAACTGGCCAAGTCAGACCTTAGGCTACGATTTATTATCCTAAGTTATAAGAAGAAATTAAATTTTATGTTGTTATAAATAAATTTCAGGACTGACCATTGAACTTGGCACCCATTTAGATCTCACTTCTTTTGTCGTTGAAGTCAACAACCAAGGCATATTATAATATTGAACTTGGCTATCATTTCACATTTATGTTTTTGATGGGATAGTATTTTACTATATATAGTCCCCGCTTCCGCAGGGTGCAAAAAATTAAGTTAGACTCATTTGAGTGTTCCCCTCCACGGAAATCTTTAGTAAAAGGCGAAAGATTTATTCGTGTTGAAGAGAAACCAGAGTAACAAACAAATGATACAGGGAGTTTATATGAATTCTAAGTCGGACAAACGATAGCGTGTTTCAGCCGATGGATTAGCGCCATCTGTTGCAAAAAGTGAAAACTACTTTGTTTTTTTTTATGAGTATATATAGAGCCTTGAAAATAAAATACTAAGGCACAATAGCAAGGTACGCGAGGTTGCGGGTTCAAGTCCTGCCAAAATAATAAGATTTTTCTGTGTGTCGTCATTGCGTCTATCATTTTTAATAATACGAATGTTTTTACCATTAAAAGAAAAAACCCAAAAAAAAAATGTCACATTATATCAGTGTTTCGTTTTTCCCATTAGACTGCGGATCCCTAAAAAATACTGTAAACTGCCTGTTTATTACTAATTTCATTCCTGTATTTATTTTATACCTACACTACATCGTGAATCTGCCATGTGCCTGTGACATGTACACTTCAGCCAACCCTTCCCTAACGACCTACCCCAGTGTCACACGCACACATGAACACATATGCGTGCCTGCTCCTCCCCCGTTCTGCTCGCCTGGTACATATGTGACTGCAAAAACTCACATGACTCCAAAAGCGTGACACGCGTCATACACAACACATATGTGACGTGACGTGCATTTCGTGCAAACGCCTTTACGGCACTGACTGACACTTTCCACAGTTTCGATAGCACCTTTGCCTGTGTTTGTGTGTTCGTATGTGTGATTTATAAACCCACTGTAATAATATTTCCTACGAGAAGGAATACCAGATAGAACAAAATTAAGTTTATTTTATGATAATAAGTAAGAAGTATGATAAAACTTTATTAAAAATTATAATGTAACTTCAGCTTTAATGGCGAAAGCATCTTTATCTTTGTACTTTACTTACTTATCTACAATTTTGATTTTTACATTTACCAATTTGATCCTAGCAGGCATGCTGATATCCGTTGTATCGCTTAGTAGTCTGTGCTGATATCTTCGCACACACATGTAACATACTACTATTAGGTTATGTCGCCTTAGTACTTGCTTTCGTTAGGGACACCACATGACGGCGACGACGGCGACTTTCGTGACATAGCGCGACGTGACGAGGCCGTGATACGATGATACAAATAAAACCTAAATAATACTAACAAAAACAATGCAAAGACGCAATGCAACGCAATGCAATGCATTATTTCATACTTTACTAGTGATCCGCCCCGGTTTGGCACGGGCGTCGGGCTGGATGTAGTAAGTAGTACATAAAAACCTTCCGTAAAAAATCTCTAAATGACAGTTACAAATCCGTTGCGTACTTTAGATGGAGTAAGCGGCCGAAGATATCAATTCAGTGGCCCTAACATGACCGGTTCGGATTTTTATCGCGTTAAAGTCCCGATAAATATGACCGGTTTAGGTTTGATTTAGCCCTCCCTCCCTGCGTCTTTCTCAAAGGGATCGTCCATAAATCACGTGAGGCTCGAAAGGGGGGTCGCCAAAAATCACGAAATATCACAAAGGGGGAGGGGGGTATAGTGAAATATCAGTGGTCTCAGCGTATTTATTATTTTGTTAAACGCGCGATTTCTAAACCTAAAACTAGTGACATAAAAAGAGACGTGCATAGTGATAAACTCAAATACTTAAACTAAACCTGCTATAAAGTAATAGCACGCTAACGTTTATCGAATACATAAACGCTTTGCTCCCTCTCGCACACGCATACTGGTTAGAACGGGATAAATGCTTTTAATGTCATCGATAAAAGTTAGCGTTCTAGGCCCCCTGACCGGTCATGTTAAGGCCACAGGACAGAAAAGAAAGGATAGCGATTCTATTACCTGATTACCGCCAAAAAGGAGGGTCATGATCAGCGGTTGAACTATAGTCCAGAGAGGAAAGGCGTATTTCAGATTTTTATCTTCTCATTATAACCAGTAGTCCCACAGAGGTTTTGCGGAGCCATAGGGCTTCGCGGAGCACACATTGAGTACCACTGATTGAACTTAAAATTAAAACTTAAAGCGCAACCATGGGTTTCATGGGGGTCATGTGTCCCCCGCTCGACTCCTGAGCTGGGTCTAGGTCGACCAAAATTTGTTTTCTCCTCCATTGATTAGCCTATCCGAACTGGATGTACATTATTCTATACTGTCCTGACTCGAATTCTGGCTGGCTCCGAGAAATGTAAAGAACACCATGCTCTCCATTGCATTATCCATGAGAACTGTTCATACATCCCGATTCTAATTTCTTTGACCTGGGGACCCTATACATCTCTTGGTCAATCTATACTAGTGGCAGTTCGTTCAATATGCTTAAAGCTTGCTGTGCTATTTATTATCTTTTTTTTTTCTCACACTTTATGTATGTATATTTCTCTGTAATCTTGTTTTGAAAATAGAAGAAAAAAAAAAGATAAACTGCTGAGTTTCTTGCGGCGTTTCTTCTCAGCAGATTCTTCCATTTTCCAAAGCGCTAGTAGATTCAGACATGTAAAAGAGCCTATATGGCCTACTTGCAAAATAAATTTTTCATTTTCATTTTCATTTTTCATTTTCATTTTCATAAATATAACAAATTATTGGCATATTTAATGCTCCTGAAATTTTACTGTGGCAAAATTGTGTAGTATCACTTTAGTCCTAACAACTTTTCATAGGAGTTTGCTCTCACCGAACTTTTTTCTTTAATATCTACTAATAAGATTCAACGTGGAATTGACTGATATATAATGATATTTCTTATGCATGACAGTCGGGAAACCATGGGGAACCCCATTTTAGGTCGGCAAGCCTCAATGATAAAAATTTAACGGTATATCCCAAAGATACAACTTTTTCTTGAAAATATGGCAATCGAAAATTAGTTACTTAGTGATTCAGTAGGCCCTTAATTCTCGCGTTCATCGATAATAATTTCACATTCGGGATACCTATGTAAAAATTACAGATTTTGAAGGTGACTAGGATTTGGTCATAGGGATCTGCGGCTCTTTTTAATATCATCTCGAATGTGTCTTCTCATCTCTACTGGCTCAAGGATTTTGCACTGCAGGTTAGAGTGTCTATAAAAGACGTGTTTTTTTCGGCGTTTTTTATACGGAACCTTTTGAGTTCTTTTTTATAAAGTAGGAAGGAAAACAAGCAAGTGGGTCACATGATGGTAAGTGATCACCACCGCCTATAGACACCCGCAACTCCAAGGAGATTGTAGATCCGTTGGCAACCTAGAGGGCTGGAATACCTCTTGTGCCAGTAATTACACCAGCTGTCTTGCTCTCCACGCCGGAACACAACAGTGCAAGCACTGCTGCTTAGCGGCAGAATTAACGAGTAAGATGGTGGTAGTTATCCGGACGGACCTTGCACAAGGCCCTACTACCCGCGAGTGCGAGTCCGATTCACACTTGGCCTGTTTTGGTTTTATTAAACTAAGAGCACCATTGATTGTCGACTAGGTTGTTGTAAAGAGCAAAGATGGAGCAGGGAACCTAAAACATTCCTGTTCAATTTAGTCAGCAAACACTGTCCTGTCTGTCTTTAAGACTTGTTAAATTCACCAGCTCCCATTCGATGGTCACGTGACGAGGAATGATAAATACTATCTTATCTAGCTTCTTATTCAGGGGAAGATCAGGGCAGGAGAAGGCCTGGTATAGGAGGATCTCGTTGCTGAAGAACTTGCGCACATGGTTCGGCAGGAGCACCAGAGGACTGTTCCGTGCGGCGGTTTGTAAAGTGCTATGCTATGATTATTGCCAACCTTCGGTAAGAGACGGCACATAAAGAAGAAGATAAGAAGAATCAGACACTGACGCTGGAAGTTAGTTCCATAATATGACGAATGATTCACGGAATTTGTCCGTCCTCACAGAGGGTACCGCTACTGTACTGAGATATTATGTACAGTCAACCAATTTTATTCATAGGCCACAGTAGAACGTTCTCGCATTGTGCCATCGCCGGAATATTATGACATTAATTGAAAAGTCCTTGCGACGTTCATTGTGAAAAGGTTCTACAGTGGCCTATGGATCAATTTGGTTGACTGTACGTTTGGTAGTTCGGTGGTAAAATGGAGCAGGTGAAATTGGCTCGTAGAGCTTGAGGGCACACTCTCCAAAATGTAACTTATTAGAACATCAACAAGCTTGCAGCGTTGAGACGGTGTTCTAAGACATCAGTGAAGACACGATCGCCTACAAGACGATTGGCGACGACGCTAACCGCTCAGTGCTTCGTCGCACCACCCGCGAACTTTTAGGTCCAACAAAATCACAAACAACAGTTCTGTAAGCCGTGTGCCCGCCCACCGCCATTATGCATCTTCCCTTGTTACTTACTTTCGGGTGTTAAAAAGCAAAAGTATAAATAAAAGTTCTGTCGTCACTGAGGCGCCCCCCGCCCAGATTTGATGTCGTAGGGCGCCGCCTACATCCCATTGTCTTAGACGTCAAGCACCAGGGTAAAATGAGCATGCAGATGGTAGACAATGGGGCGTATGCAACAGTATTTGGCAAGGGGTGAGAACGGCAATCAATATTGCACACATGCATAATATCTCAATGGCGCCTACACGACTATAGTGGTTTGGAGGGTTGATTAAAACGCACTCTATACTTACGAGTAGGCGCTTTGTTGATGACCGTGAGTTATCGAACAATTAACATTGGTGGCCAGTTACCAATCAAAGTTATTTTATTAACTAATTCAAACGAGATTTGATCCAAGATGTTTTGATCCAAAGTGTTGAGAAATTGAAATAAATTACGTGGCTACTCCGTGAAACCAGTGACAAGTTCACTTCACTTCTTTTCACTAGTTTCGCCTATTTGTTCCAATTTGTTAATTATGGACCTCCACAAAAACGCCTTAATCTATTAAATACCTGTATTTAAAAACATACTGTGTTATGGTCTCTAACTGTTTGATTTCTGATGTTCAATGGGCCCTGGTTAAGGGTTAATTAAAGTAATATGTTGATGATAACGGTCAATGATTTCGTTCGAAAATCGAAGGTCTTTATATGATGTCACGGACTGTAGATCAAGCCTTCGAGTCAGGGGGGGGGGGTCACATATCGAGGTCCAGTCAAGACTGGCTCATCAATGCAGTAGAAAAAGTATTATTGGTTGACCTAGACCTAGCCCAGAAGGGGGGGACACGACCTCCTTGACTCCCCCCCCCCCCTCTCCCTAGATCCGCCAGTGCTGTAGATACTTGCTGCTTATAGCGCCATTCAAACCGAGAACGTTCCTAGTAGCAACAATGTATGAAGCACAAGGCAGTTTCGCAATTTGTATCATACATTTAAATTTCGAAAATTTAAGTTCGAAATATGAAAGTCCTGATTCTTAATAGACCTTATTTCTTATTCCAGGTAAAAGGCTTTCCGAATACGTACACGTTTCTGAAGTACGCACACAGCAAGCAGCGGCGTACATACAGCGAGCACACACTGGCCCTCATTAAGGATAGAAGGGTGAGTTAGCCTTCACCCGCGCTCTGTTGTCCTGGTAGACTGGAGCGAGGGTACACGTGGTCGTTTCGAAAGATTGCATTTTCTTTCGCAACCCGCCAGTTAAGGGGCCGGTAAACGAGCAATATTTTTCGGCATTTTGTAGCTGCAAGGGCAGCACAAGGGCAGATAATCGGAGTAGTTTTAAAAAATTACACATCATAGCTTCACAGGGACGTAGAAAATACTCGATTATGGAAGAGAATCCTTTCGATTTTTACAATTTTTTTTTTTTTATCATTGATAATTTTTTCACATCCTTATAATCTCGTTGAATAAATGGAAAGATCGAGTGTTTATCAGATTTAATTATATTATAAATAAAATATATGTTGAATAACTTTATAAAATGACTGATGTAATGAAAACTGGCCAAGTCAAATCTAACCTACTTTAAGATCTCACATTTTGAAATAACAGCATTTGTTATAGGTATCCAAAAAGCAAAGAAATAGAGTTTAATACTTGTACATAAAGTTTTTTTGTTAGTATAAATACATATTTGGATTTTTCATAGAACTTGGCACTCATTTAGATCTCCATTCTTTTTGCGGCGAATCCCACAGCCAAGCATAATTTTTGCATTGAACTTGGCTCTCCTTTTTTACATTTA
Organism: Ditula angustiorana; assembly: GCA_963691745.1. Taxonomy (NCBI): domain Eukaryota; kingdom Metazoa; phylum Arthropoda; class Insecta; order Lepidoptera; family Tortricidae; genus Ditula; species Ditula angustiorana. Next base: position 2,133,070 of record OY829486.1, on the reverse strand, counting down.
TGTTTTTGGTGGGTTTGGTTACAATTTTCTTCAAAAAAACTTGTGAAAATAATATTAAACGTGTTGTAGGTGCGTTGGGCTGAACAGCTGTTTGCCAAATCGCGAGTTAAACGTTACCCTACTCCCGACCCTGACGCGTCTCTCGAGCGAGTGAAGAGGATAGACACATCCAACGGACCCGAAGACTCCCGAGCAGGAGCGAGAGCGAAGAGAGAGATCGACAGGCCGTTGTTTAACGACGAACTATGGGGCGAAGAGTGGTACTTGGTAAGCCTATTTTAATAGTAGATTGTGTCTCAAGGGAGCAAAATCACACGATATGGATTACTAAATAAATACATTTTAGGGACCACCTACTTCTTGGATAGAACATCCGCGATATTGATTTTGTTTGTACAAAATTGTTCCCTTTATCACCCGGTCCATAATTTAACAACAATCGACTGCAACCTTAGTCACCAAAATTAAGTTTAGGTGCTACGGTGGGACGTACGTAAATCATACGAATATAAAGTAACTTATACATACAAAGACTTGTAAAATCATAAAATAACCCTTCTTTTCGTTTTGCCGTTTGAGTAAAAATTTGCGGGCATATCCGTGTTGGGGCGATCATTTACAGCCAAGGGGGCCGGGGGCCTTAACCAGACCAGATAAAGTCTGTTTATTTTGCACCTTACAGCAAGACACGCGAAACGTACGCGAGCTGCCCCGTCTCGACCTCAACGTGTTGCCAGTTTACGCGATGGGGTTCACCGGTCGCGGCGTGCGCGTCTCCGTACTGGACGACGGTGTCGAGCACAACCACACTGATCTGCGCGCGAACTACGTGAGTGCTATGCCCTCCTAGTACCAGGGAGTTGATGACGGTGCGGGCGCGTTGCGGCGTGCGCGTCTGCCGATAACGCTAGTGTTGCCACGATAGTCCGTTTTGTCTAGCTTTTTGGGCTAATTTTAAGACAAAATAAAAATTTCTTAACTACATTTTCTAGCCATTGAAAATTCAGTTCCGAGTTTATAAAAAATATATGTCACATCACATCAGGCTGCTCAAAAGGTGTGGGCGTGGGCAATCGTTCCGGAACAATTAACCGAGTTTATTTTTATTTGCAACAACGAAACATGATAAGATAAGGTAAATAATTTGCAATGGCATCACAAAGAAAAATATTGGGCTCTGGCAGGACTCGAACCTTCAACCTCAGTATTCTGTGCATTTTTATTTGTGATGTCATTGCATATCATTAAAAGTTAATAATCAGAATGTTCAACATTAAAATAAAACTAAAGATATTTCGAGTAGAAAAAATTAATATAAGATGAGATAATATTTATTGTCATGATCATGAATCAAGTTTTCCTAACACAAATCGTCGGCATGCCTGCCGAACCAAGTACTGAGAGACTGGTTTCTGGACTTTATTGCCACTTGTTTATTAAGAGGAAACACAAGGGTCGTTTTTCCATACAAACGTCGTCCCTTGTTTCCTCTCTGGAAAATGCCAGTAGAGCAATAATTTTTTTCCAAAAAATCGATGGCCACTATTATGCATGTCCCTATGTTTTCCTTTTTTTCATAAATTAATTATTAAAAGAGATATGAACATTCCAAAATCTAAAAAAATGGCCAGATTTTCGCCTGCGTTCAACGATATTATAATGCATGGATGTACAATGTCATACTAAATGTCAGCCGAAAAACGGCCCGACAAATGAGAATAGGTTGACGCCAATGTTCAAAATGTACACTCTTAATTGACTTTTTATATTTTCTTTAATTTCAACCTTACTACGACGCCACACTGTATAAAATGGTATAAAATTATCAGTTATAAAGTTTTGTCGCAAATAGGTTTTTTTATTATTGCATTTCTAAAAATATGTCTGGCAGCTTGAACTTATAAAAAAAAACATTGGCATTGAAATGGCGGTTGTCTTGTCACAATGAACAGAGACTAATAGAGTCGCAGTTCTCCTAATTCAACAGTTAAATATTTTAATTTTAGATACTTGTAGAAACTATTATTAGTTTTTATTTTATTAATAAAATAATGACAATTAAATGTACTTTGAAGCATAAAACTAATTAAAAAACCACCTGAAATGAAAGAATGAATGTTTGTGTGTTTATTACACATAAATGACTACCCACCTACTGACTCGAAATTTGGTAGCTGGATAGCTTTTGTTTTGGATGACCAAACTTTTTTTTTACGGTTTACCACCATTTCAGTTAACATTGTCAGTTATGGAGATAAAACATGGTTTTGCTAAGTTTCTTCATAGCATGGAGAGACTGCATCACAAATCTGAAAAATACGCTGAGGCTCATGAGCTCAGATACAACCCGACCACGAGTGAAATGATGGTTTTTGAGGCTGGTAAGAGGACATTTTCCAAACTTCCGGCAATAACCCAGCCTGCATTTCGCTTAACTTCAAGTATCAACGCCACTTCGTCACTAAAGATCTGATTGTATACTTTTTGTGTACCACTGGACTGGGAACATGTAAAATTATAATTATTTATTTTTTAAACTAAACGGTTATTTAACACGTCCCCAGTGGTATTTCCGTGAAATCAAAATAATTCTAAATTGCAATGTCTTTATTTACAACCATGTATAAACATAAAAGTTAAATATATGCGCCCAATCTATCTATACATATAATAAAAATCGTTAAGACAAAAAGTCTGTACATTGAAGATTTAAAAAAAAGAACCACCCAGGGCGACTTAAAATGAGTAACTGAACACGATAAGACCATTTAAAAAAAATTGTTTGTTTGTTTGTTTGAACGCGTATCACGTACAAACCGCTGAACGTATTTTGATGGAATTTTCATAGGCCTATTCAAATAAACCCAGAATACAACTTAGGCTACAAAAAATTTTTAAAAAGGGGAGGAAGGGGGAAAAATGGGGCGGTGACCTTTGTATGGAAAAAATTAAAATATTGTTTTAGACTCATGAAACTCAAAATCCATTCTTACTATTTAAAATTAAGAAACACAACTGTTTCAGCATTTTTTCAAATCGCTTTTAGAAAAGCAAAAAAGTGAAATTAGGATTTAAAAATACTTAACTTCATAAAGCTTATAAATGCAATGAAGTCCATTCGTCTTTACTGAAACACAACACTTTAGTCCTATTTCTGTTAATGTTCCAAAATTTTATTTTCTAATTGATTCAAAATGTTACAAGTCCCAAAAACTTTATTAGGACTCTGTTACATTTTCCGAATATTTTTCAAAATGAAAGCAAAAAAAATTGGTTGAGCTAGGTAAAATTAGGTAGGTAAAATTCTTGATTACTAATTTTAACATTCCAAATTTTCTACTAAACGTGATTTGGGGCATATGGAAAACAGCAAAATCAGGCATTTAATAAGAATTTGCATGAATAATTTTACAATTAACATCCAAGCGGTTCTATAGTTTCTTTGTTCTGAATCTTTCAATCATTGATATGGTAATTTAATTCGAATATAAATGAAAGACTGAGCAATTAATTACTTCTGAATTATAACACAATAGATTAGTAACTGAAAATACGATATTCCATCCTTTCTTTTGGCTTTGCTACTGTAATTTTTACATGTTTTCACAGTGCAGTATGGCATTTTGACAGAAGCGCCGTCGCACGGAAACTGACAGCACAATTCGCACCTTTAGAATTAAAGCGACTCATTTCTGAATAATACACGTCCCAAAATTTCACCTTATTTAAAAGACATAGGGTTTAATTTTGGGAAATGTCATATTCAGAATTGAGTCGCTTTAATTCTAAAGGGGCGAATTACTCCTCTTTCGATAAGGCCATTTTTTAAACACTGACTAGAAGTCCATTACTTATAGGTCAGTGCCTGCGTTCATACATTCAGAAAACTAATTTTACTAGATTATATAAAAAAAGAAAAACATAGGAACACTGCCAAAGCCTTTCTTTAATTTTTAATGAAAAAAGTAGTTAAATCGGTTAAGTTTTGGAGAAGGAATCAGGGGTCTACGAATCGTTGATTTTGTGTACTTTAAATAGGTATTTTCAGTCCAGGCTGCGGCTGTCTCTATTGCGCTCTGCGGGGGGAGGCTTGATAGATGGAGGCAGCAATAGATTTTACAAATACCTATTTTTAAATTCTCTAGGCCTTGGTGTTTCCTCTTAAATGCTTATCTACTTATTGTTATGACGACTTATGGTAACACTGGATAACGCTATGCGTGCGAACTTCCCGACTACTATGATGCTCTGGTATCGGAAGGTGTTGAAAGAGCCGCAATGTGGTTCATCCACATCGTGTGCGGTGCGGTGCGGACAATACGCGCGTCTCGCCTATCGCAGAGACGAAAGTGCGGACGGATGCTATGAGGGAGCTACGGCCAATTATGCTATCCTAGTATGCGGGAAGTGTTGCCTGTGCCACGATGTGGGTTCATCGGGCGCGTGGTTGCGTCCGTTCGCGCGCGCGAGTAGTGTGTTTTTGCTAACGAAGCACCGATGCGCCAGCGGCGTAGAAGTCTAAAGAGATTCGTGAGCGAGCGAGAGGGACAGAGAGCTGATGCAACGATGAACACAACGATGATATACTTTAAAGCGGCACCACCCCAAGATTGCGATGCGCGTCGTTTGGCCGCGATGAATTTGAACTAATTTGGCGACATCACTCAGTCAATGTTACGTAAACTACACACGAGTTGTGTTGCCTTAGTACCGGTACAAGTTTTACCAAAAATATATTTTGCATCGGCAGTATTCGTTTGCGCAGAGAAGCGCAGACCGGTTTCCGACAGTAGCCGAACGTGTGAATAATAATCCATATTGTACTTTATTTGCAAGCACAACTGGCAGAGTATTGCTTGCTATGCATTCTTAGCTTTGTCCCGCTTAGACAATTCGTACACTGTCGGACATTTTAATAGGTTATTTATTTAATTATATTAAAAGACTGAATGACCAGACTTCTTTTTGAATGAAATTAAGTAAATAAATTATTTTATTTAAGAAAAATATATGATTTGTATTAATGATGTTGACCATGCAAAATCAATCAATTTAATTATTAATAATTATTATATTTATCAATCTAACGGATGAACACCTTGAAGCTCATTTCGTTCTCACACTTTATGGCATGATCGACAACTTTGCGCCAATCTTCTGAAGTGATAGATGAATTTTTTTCTTCTAAAAGTCGTCTCACTTCGGTAAGATTCATGCTGACGTTAAACTTGCTGACATGACCCTTGACTTGTGCCCAAATATTTTCAATGGGGTTGAAATCAGGATGGTAAGGTGGAAGTCTCAACATCTTGTGTCCATGCGATTCCATGATTCTGTTCAAGGAATATTGAATTATTCGTGTTTGTGTCGTTTAATTATTTCGTACAATTCTGGTTTCAATGATCTTGGATCAAAATCAATATTTTTATTTGTCAGCCATTCTTGCATCTGCCTTTTAGTAGAATTGGAGTTTGGTGCTTTTTCTAATAAAGTGTTGTGATAGCTTGCGTTATCAACGACAAAAACAGAATTTGGTTGCAAATTAGGAATGACTTGGGTTATCCATCTTTCGAAATTGTCTCTGTTCATTTCACTATGGTAATCCCCGGTTGTTTGGGAAGATTTGTAAAGTAATAAGTGCGAAATTTTGAATGCTAAGGCGCGAATGTCATCTACGTCACAATATAACTTTATAAAACAACTTTTATTTGCCACGACGTGTAATTGAGAGCGAAAAGTGACGGCCGCTCCACATGCAAGCTACGTGTGAACTATTGAACAAGATGGCGGCGATGGCGCACGGGCTGCCGCCATGTTGCTGCGAAATCGATAGACCAATAAAAGCGCAAGAGTTTAGCGCGCGTAAAATTCTACTTTATCATTGGTTCTTCTAAAATTGGTCTACTGCGCAGGTACATACATCGTGGCACAATATATTTTTGGTAATACTGTAAAATGCAACTGCTGCCGCGATGGCGTTCACCAAGCGGGGCGCGCCGGTTGGTTAGCGCGACAAGCATCCACTTTATTCTGCTGCAAGTGCTTTGTTGCCCTGATACGGCTATGTGTTGTCAGAGCAATGGGATTCACTGGGCCAGCGTGTTTTGCGTTTTACAAACAACAAGCCGCGCGTGCACACAAATTGAGGAATGTGCTTCCCCAGAAACTGTGAAGTGTATCGGTGTATGGTGCACATTTTAAGCAAAAAAGTGTTACAATGTTAGCATCGGCTTTTGATTTAGGTACTGGCTTTCATTTGATACCCCTACTGTTAGATAGCGAAAAAAACTCCTCAGTCCTAGCTCACTCCTCAACAGAGGGAGGAACATATTAATAGGCTACAAAAAAAAACGGTATCGTCCGCTGTTCTGAGTTCTGGATTGTTCACATTGGCAATTCATAAGTTCACTTTCCTGTCATGTCGACTCTCCGTTAACCTAAGACAGACGTTTCCACTGATTTTCATCTTCAAAGCGTTTACAGAGGTTCAATTAAAATCATGACCATTCTATAAAACGATGCATTATTTTCGTACTGCTGCCATATTAATGCCATGTCATTTTAAATAACTGATTAATTCCGGTTTGAGGTGTCACTTTCCGTTAAGAAGAACGTGGACAACTTGGAACAGTCGATGATTTAGCAATATGGACGAATTAGGAAGGACTACATAATAAAAGTATGGACGAGTCAATACAGTGCACGACAGGCGGTGTCGAAGAGTTTGAATTACCGACAACCTAGAAATGTAGGCGTCAGAACAGTTGACAACATGGAATGTAGATGAGATAGAAATAGACGACAAGGATGTGGACTGGACACTGTGGACGAAGTAATCTCAAATGCGACTACGTTAGTAGTGAATCAGATTCATTGTAAATGTTGTTGTTGTCATATGGCACCTCAATGGTGCAAAGGGCGTCCGCCAGATCACGCGCTTTGTTGTACCCAGCAACTGTCCTTGCCTCGCCCAGCTCAGACCAACGGCTCGGTCCAGTCGTTTTAAATACATTTACTTTAATTTCATGAATAGTCTTTCGTTCTTGCTTTCTAACTATGGCGTTATCATAGTGATAAAAGCCTTTTGTATCACTAGAGCACAGTGGTGTGTGGGTGGGTTGGTTTGGTAGCGGTTGCGCATCGCACGGCGAAGCGGCGACGCGTCGCACGGGCCGCGCACGTACCAGGGCACCATGAGTTGTAAAGCGGGTTTGTAGGTACAATATGTATTGTACTTTTGACTAAGGAAAGGAGGCAGATTTGTAGTACATAAGAATGTCATTTTCATACACTTTTATTTTTATTTTAATATATGTAGTTTTAGTTTTATTGAGGGAAGGGTGACACTGATTAAAAAAAGGTACCTAACACTAGAATGTCATTGGTGGCGCTATATTTGAAAATGGAAAAAAAACAGTGGCAGGTCTGTAACCTGTTAAGTTTAGATACCTACTTATACAGTTATTTCTTTTTTGCCGGTCTTTTCAGAGTTCAGGTATCAAAATAGGTAGGTACATTTTGTACCTGATTATTTTTGTTTCATTTCATTTCATTTTTGCTTGTATTGACATTTTCACCGTTTGTGAGTTGATATTTTTATTTTTATTGTGACATTTGAATTTTTTATTTTTGACATTTTGACATTTTTCTAGACGTATTTCTAGATATTTTTATTTTATTATTATTGTTTTTTTTGTTATTTATTATTGTTTACCTTTTTGACGATCTTATTGTGAATTTGTTATGTTTGACATTCAAAATTTAATGTAATTTCCAATAAGTAATCAATTAATCTAATCTAATCTAATCTAGGAAGGATAATGTCACTATGTCTGTCTACCTGTTTACCTTTATACAATATACGTATGTAGCAAATAAGTACAACGAAATTCGTTTGACATTCGGTAGTATCGAAGTTCGGTAGATTTTACAGACTTCTTTGCCGGGAGAAAACAAAATATCCCCCAAAAAATTAAAAGAAGAAATTAGACCCTATAGACCCCATATGTTGTAAATTTCATCGAAATAGAGCGCTTTTCAAGAACGCGATTACAAAAACAGTAACCTGACTCCGACTACGAAAAGTAGGTCTATATTAATAAAAGAAAGTTTCAAATCCTTTAACCAGACTAGAAACTAGGGTGGATACAGGGGGAGGGAGCCATAGAGGTCATGCTGGGTCCAAGTCGACGTCTGGTAATTGTTGTAATTTCATTAACAGTCCTGACACGTGATCCCCCTGACTCGAAGGCTGGATCTGTAGGTACTTCTTGCACCATAAGGGGGGGGGGGGCACACTTTAAAACACACTGTTTTTTTTAATAGGATCCCGAGATAAGCTGGGATTGCAATGACGGCGACCCGGACCCCACCCCGAGACTGGAAGATCTCAGCCGCAATTCGCACGGTACCAGGTGCGCAGGAGAAGTGAGTTGGTCATATTTTTAGACCCTTAATACGTAGGGGTCCGTAACAAATCGATGTTAAATTAATTTAATCGAGAATGTGTTGTTATTTATTTAATAGATAGCGATGACTGCGAATAATGTGAAGTGCGGAGTGGGCGTGGCCTGGGGAGCGAAAGTGGGCGGAGTCCGGATGCTCGACGGACGAATCACCGATCGCATTGAAGGAGAAGGAATGGGTAACGTCTCGCTTTTATGATCGCCTGGTAGTTTCGGTTCACGTTCAACTCAAAATGTCGTTCATGACAGGACCGGTGTGCGAAGCTGCCAAGTGAGCGTGCCAATCTTGTACAGATTTGCGACTTGTTTTGTGAGCTTGATTGATATTTTCAATGAAATTGTAGGTAACAAAAGATATATTTTAAGTAGTGAATAGTATTAAAAACTACTGTACATATTGTACTAAAACTAATCTAAAATACTAATGAAATTATTAATGTGCTTGCTGCTTTGTGACGTTTATTTATTTCGTATGGCGCATTTGGGTCATCAGTCTCCTGTATATGGTTATGTTATGGCTCCTGTCTTGACATGATACCCTGGTGATATTCATGAAATGTGACGTAACGGCAACTAGTACAGTGTCGTCACGTTAGTTAAAAAACAGTGTACATGCAAGGCTTACAACCCTCGTGATTTGATTAAAATAAATAAAAAAACCGCAAAAGCAAAAATCTTCGTCTTATCTATCATGCAATCAAATGTTCATTCAATTTCATAACACATATACGTTTTAATGACTATTTGGAGCCGGTGCCAAACGACACCAAAGGCGTCGAATTCAAAAAGTGATGGATGATTAATACTTATTATGAGTTATGAAATTGTAGAATTTTGATTGTATACTTAACTGATTATTTTCTGCTTTTTAATTGTTTTTTAGGCGTTTTTTTTTTCGCTTTCATGTGGATCGACTTGTTTATCTAAGTTACAATAGTCTAATGTCAGTTGACCACCACCTTTATTTGCCAAATATTGCTTTTCCCAAAGCAAGGATGTTAATTCCCTAACCGGCAAAGTGCTTGGATATTTTTTTCGTTGCAAAGTTTCGCTTCCTAAGTGAACCAAAATAATATCAGATTTTTGGTTGCGTCATACATATAATTATAAAAAATAAAAACATTGTACGAAATCTGGGGCGGATTAATAGACATAGTACCTTTGTCCATGACATATAAAAAAAACTATGACAGCTATGCCATTGACAGCTCACTTGTCGACGGCGGCGATTCAAATCACATCTACGTCTTGTCACTTTTCAAAATTAGTGATGAGCAAAGGAAAGGTGCATTTGGAACTGATCCAACTTTTTTATTTTTTACAATTATATGACGCAACTAAAAAATCTGATATTATTTGGGGTTACTTAGAAAGTTAATTACTTTGTAATGAAAAATATCCAAGCACTTTGCTGTAGTTCATTCATAGCGAATTGTAATCCTTCTTTTCTTTTGCCGTTATTTTGTTACATAGGTGTTGACCTTAGACAATTTAACCAAAGGACCTGCACACGCATGGGGAATGCGTAGAACCACATTGGTCATGGCAGTTTATAAAGACTAGTTCGCCGCGATCGATTGTCATTCTGTTTTCGTTCTTGTCGCAAAAAACATCTCCACTAAATGGGTTAATTGTGCCGTATTTACCTTCAATCGGCTATCAGAAACTTCAAATTCCACTAAAGACGGATTTTTTTTTTATCACACATTAGTACTTTTCTTCTCAAATTATTTATTATTTATCGTACAAAATACACTTTAAATAAATAAGCTTTTTGACACAAATGACGTAAACATTTCAAATTTTGACATCATGGCATTTGTGGCAGTGTTGCCAGCAGCAAGTTGTGATTTATTCCGATATCTCATCTGAAAAGTTCCGATAAGTTCCGCCTGAGTAAAAATAGTAAAAAAAACCGGCCAAATACGAGTTGACTCGCGCAACGAGCGAGATAAACTGAATTGACTTTGTCATTGGATAACTATTGTCCCCATACATACCAAGTGCAAATAAAAGTTTGTAATAGCAACATTTTTTTACGGTATTAGGAATTTTCTTTTGAGACACGGAACCCTCAACAAAACTAGTGGTATTCGAAATACCGGACAAAAAAGTGTAATTCTTGGACACTGGACAAAACGCGAAATATAGGGGCAATCCCGAATTTCTCGGTCATCTGACAACCCTGGGGCCCTGTTAAAGATGGCAAAAAAAATTGCAACGTAAAAAATACGGCTTGCCATCTCCATTGGTTAAATAAATACTCAAAGGTCCGCACTGACGATTTTCCGAACAGCGGGAAGTTCGGATAGTGAAATTAAGATTTAGTCAGCGATCCTATTCCATGTGTGTATGTTTGTCTATTCTGTTTGTGTGTGACTTTGTTCCACGACAAACAGGTTGTAACGTTCCTCTTGCTACCAGGATTGAAGCGTTATAAGAAGGTCTTCATGCATTGATGCTACCAAAACTACCATCAGTTTTGCGTTAGATTCACAGGTAGTAAGTACATCATCGTCATCACATATTACTTCGTATACGATATGGTTTCCTTCATAAGTGAAAGTGGTAATAACATGAAACTCACCAGATACTCTACTATCTGAGAGACTAGCGGGGCTATTCTCGGTGTATGCGAGATTCATCTCGCACGAAAACAACTGTCAAATCCCTTGGAAATCTGTCATTTTTAGACGCATCTCGCACGTGAGATGGATCTCGCCTGAACCAAGAATTGAGGCCCTGGACCCCAATTCTCGGGTCATGCGAGACGCTATCTCGCATGCCACATACGTCAAAAATGACAGATTTCCTTGGGATTTGACAGTTATTCTCGTGCGAGATGAATCTCGCATGCACCCAGAATAGGGGCCCAGGTCTTATTAAGTCCATGAGATTAAAAATATTAGACCCAATTCCAGTAAACACACTCAGTGTACTTAGTTACTTAGTACTATTTTTGACATCAATCACATACCGCAATTTAATTTAATTCACTTTTATACCCAGCCTTTGTCGCTGTCTCAGAATCAAATCAAAACTTTTTAGCACTTCTCTTCTAGACATCTTCTATCTGAAACATTCAATGGACTATTATTATTCTTCGCAGATTTCCGAGTCCAACTGCCGTCGCCGACTCATCGTTCGGTAACTTCTACCAGGGACGCATAACTCAAACGAAGATCCACAAATTAGGTTGAACAAACCGATGTGGATTCATTGCTTGGCAAAAAGTCTTTGTAATAATTAAGTCCCCCACCACAGATTATATTTCGATTATTATAAACAAGTGGCGCCACTGTCTTTGTAACTGTCAGGAAAGTAGGAGCTTGGATTTTTTAGTACCGCGCCAAACGCGCGTCTCTTTTCTGCCAAGCTTTACAAATTATAAACTCAAAACCCTGGTGCTCGCGTTTTTTGATCGGAGATTAGATTAGAACATACCTACTATTTTATACAAGTTGCATTGAAAGTACGAGTACTTACTCACAACACACATGTGTCAGTTTACATTTTACTACATTAATGGGTTTCCCTGATTTTCAGTTATGGGTACTACCATTGTCTCCTACGCTCCAAGGGGCCGTTCAAGGTTTACGTAAGCAGTATAGGGGGGGCGGGGGGGGTCTTTGCTGTGCTTATTTTTGATGACATGGGGGGTGGGGGGTCTAAATGGTGATTACGTCAGCAGTAGTAATTTACTTTTTTACACATATGGAACTGATGTGCATTATTCAGAATTTAGAGCACCAAGATGTTGAATGGTTCGATGAGATGTGAACGACGTAGGCATTCCAAAATCGGATAAAAGTGAGCAGACATACAACATTGAAGAGCACTTTTTAATTTTCTTATTTCTAAAATTTTATCTACTACTCATAAATCAATAAAAAAACAATACATAAAAAAAAATGCATTTACCAATGTTTACGTAAGCATGGGGGGGGGGGGGGGCAAGATATTTGATTACTTTTGCTGACAAGGGGGAAGGGGGGTAAATAATTGTAGTAAATCTGCTTACGTAATACTTGAACGACCCCCAACGAATCTATTAACCAATACTACTACTCTCATGATTTAACTCGCTTCATAGCACCCTGTAATCTAGCCTAGGCATACGCCTCAGAATAGATATATGAATAGCGGTATTACAACGATAATGAAAGCTTTGCCCTCTGGGTTGGCAACGCATCTGCAATCCGGGCAGGGGTGATCATTTACCATTAGGTGACCCACTTGTTCCTTTGCTTTCCCACGTTGTATAAATAAATCACCAAAGGTTGTACACTCAGGATCGACGAATAATAACTCGGTCTTGGATTAATAATCAATTTACTTAAACCAGACTTATCACAACCGTTACTGCTTTTAAAGTGCACGTCTTCCAACTATGATCTTTCTGTGTTGCCTGCTTAAAAAAATGTCTTATTACTAAGCCACATTGTGAAAAATGTACTTAATCTAAGTTATAATTTTTATTTTACTTTGCTTGATTAAATTCATCTCACCAATAATAAACATGTATATAATACCGCTTAGCTGCGTTTTGTTAGTCCTCGGTATTACGCGCTTGTTACATTAGATAGTATCCAATCCAAGGAAGCAAAATAAATAACAAATTTAAAGCAGTCTCGTTCGTAGGTTACGCCTGGGACAAAGTGGACATCTACAGCGCGTCCTGGGGCCCTAATGACGACGGGCGCACGGTGGAGGGCCCCGGCCGGCTCGCCTCGCAGGCGCTGCAGCGCGGCGTCACGCAGGTCAGCCCCCCATTCTGGCGTTCATCGACATTCATCCCACACACGAGATATGTCAAAAATTACAGATTTTAAAGGGATCTCCTTATCTAATGGCGAGAGAAAGCGTCTTAACTAGTAGGTAGCGCTGATTAGTGATTGCCTTACTGAAGGTTGGCTCTGATCCGCTAAATTTTATTTGCGATAATCAGAACAGAACAGCTAAACTAGCTATCTCAGTGTGTCTCTCTCCTACTGGGCTAGATAGACAGAGGCGCAATGAACAACAAATTAAGCAAGTTGCAGTGTGTTTTTCAATGTTCTAAATACAGATCTTCGTATTATCAGGGGGGTTCCACTCCGCACTGTAGGTGCGCCCGCCGCATCACCTATGGCATAGGTTAGTCGCAGTAGGTTGCCGGCTTGCTGCGCGCGCGCCCGCTCACTGTGTCGCGCGTTGTGATTGTATTATATTATAGTAAGCAGCCCAACCCTAGCGTTGCGCCAGGGCATTGCGGGTGGAAGGCGGGCGCGGGCGGCGCCTTTTGACACATGCCGCCTGGCGAATGTTTATGAAGTAATACGAACTTTTTGTCCCTAATCATAAAGTTGCAATTCGTTTAATGGTGGTTGAAAAAGAGAAGTTTCTGTACGTTAGTACTATTATTTATTCTGTGGTATTATTACAGGGTCGAGGCGGCAAAGGCATAATTTACGTGTGGGCGAATGGAAATGGAGGCAGCCACAATGACAATTGCAACTGTGATGGGTATGGATTGTAATTAACTTTGTTTAATATCTGCCCTCAGTGAGGTGACGGCAAAAAATGTTCAGCACACCAGATGGCATTCGTTTAGGGGTTTGACGTCTGGTACCTATTACGACCACTTCCTAAAATGTGAACTCCCATTATGGACACATCGTAAAAGAAATGGATTTGTCCAATTCGTGCCATATGTATTCACTTCCTAATAAATCCATTTCCCTTTATGTACACTTTTATGTAATGATCTATCTACACTACTTGCCACATTTCAAGCTAATTCGTTCAGCCGTTCTGGATGATTGAATAAGAAACATCCAAACTCACAAAATTTCACATTACATTTATAATATTAATAGGGAAATGGTTATAATGAAAGACTTTGACATTATGGGAGTTGGTCCGTTTAAAAAAAAATATGTACATTTTGAAATATTACGGTAATTTCAGGAAATAATCCGTTTGATAAAGTTGTCCTTTTGGAAAGCAGCCACTCGGCCAGTTTGAAAAAGTTAGTATTTAAGGAAGAGTTCATTTTGGGAAGTGTCCGGTTTGAAAAGTTAACATTTTGGAAATTGGTCATAATATGGTCATAAGGGAGCGTTCAAGTATTACGTAACGCAATTGGGGGGGGGGGGGGGGGGGTCTCGTAAAACGTTACGATGCGTTACAGGGGCGGGAGGGGGTCTTTCTTACAACACGTTACGTAACATTGTTTCTAAAAAATTAGGGAATGAAAACTCCCAAACTGGCAACCCTTCATTAACGTTACGGGGAATCCCTCGATTGTATTAGTCTGGTCGTCATTTTTTTAAATTTGTTCTCGCAAGTTGGCAAACCTTTTCGTTTATATTTCACGGGGAATCCCGGGGAGGGGGGGGGGGGTACAGAAAAACGTTACGGTGCGTTACAAGGGGGGATGGGGGGTCAAAAATCTTTAAAAATTGCGTTACGTAATACTTGAACGCTCCCTAATAGGAACGAAACGTCGGGGGAACTAAACGTAAAACTCATAAATGATGTCGCTGCAATGATCTCTGAAATCATTGTGTCGCTGAACTGGGCTGACGTCTATTACTTCACTTTATGACAGTATTACCTTTTTTTTAGTTGCCTGTGGCCCTTTTCGAGAAAGGCAAATGAATTTTAGTCCATACAGCCATTTCTTCTGTTTTAATGACCTTAAAATAAAAGAGCAAAGATATCTCCCAGAACTGTCAAATGCCAGCCAACTCCGCAGCCACTTTAGTAGCAAAAATCCTGGATGCCCGTAGAAACGCACTAGCTCCCTGCAACTAAGCCGTCCTGGTGCATCCTCTCTTTGTTCCGTCAGCTACTCGTCCAGCATCTTCACCGTGTCGATCGGCAGCGCGTCGCAGCACGGCCTGTTCCCCTGGTACGGCGAGGTCTGCTCGTCTACCCTCGCCGTTGCATACTCATCGGGAGCTCATAAAGATCAAAAGATAGTAAATATTATCAAGTTTTTGCTATACAACAAGGCCCCCTGGGGCCTTCCGCTCGTTCCCCGACCGTACTATTTCTTTATTGGCATGAATAAAGAATTACCCACCTATACCAACATTAAAATTAATAACCGTCATCACGTCAGTCTGACTTCATCATGCAGACTAGTGCCGCCATCTGTTTTCGTAATTAGTTACTATTACTTGAATAATTTAGAACCCTTTAGAACCTCTTTAATTACTCATTTCAGTCACTCTACATTACGAATATACTTATAGGATCACCGAAAAAAAAAACAATTCAGAAAAAGTTCAAAAAACAGTTAAAATTTAACGCACAACGCAGTCAAAGTAACAGTTTATAGTTTTTTTAATAACATTTTTAAGGACCTCCTTTTTAAGGAAAGTCCTTTTTCTATAAGTAATCTTGTGTTTCTAGGCCACAACGGACACCAATGATTCGTGTACCCTCGGCCACACGGGTACATCGGCCGCAGCGCCCCTAGCGGCAGGCATCATTGCTCTCGCTTTGGAAGCCAAGTAAGCTTCGTACGCTTTCTGCTAGCCTGGTATTTCCAACGGTATGGTCCGTTTCTCTTCCATGTTTCCTTCAAGCGCTTCCACGGAACGGTTTTTTTTTGACGTAGGAGGCTATCTCCGTTCCGAATGAGATTTGTACCAAGACTGAAATTAAATTTGAATAAAGCTGACAGTATTCGGACCGAATTGCCCGCGCAAGCGAACACCTGTTTGAATTTCAACGAACATTCGATCAACGTGACCAGCTGAGGTTTGTCTTGATTTTCTCCCACCGGTATTGATTGACATCTTAGTGACCAACTTCTTGAACCAACACCTGTAATTTTACTCTCTTTCTTTCGTTCCCTTCTGTAATCTCGTCTAGCCTTAGATCTTAATGATCTTATAGCCTGTCAGGTTTGACTACCGGTGGCGGCGTCTTGCCCCTGCCCTGCCTCATAATTCAATATTGTAAATTCTCTAAATATGACGTGCATTCATTCAGTCGGACCTTCCTACTGGGCTCTAAGTGACAATGCCCCTATATACCGTTTATACTCTATGTATACTATGTTAGCACCATGTTTAATCGGTACTAAACTGAAGTTATAATTATATTTTTCGTTTCTAGTTCAAATTTGACCTGGCGGGATGTTCAACATTTGATTGTTTGGACTTCAGAGTTCATTTCATTGGCTGGTAACCCTGGGTGGCAGATTAATGAGTAAGTTTTAATTTTATTGTTTTAAGAAAAAATAAAATGAACTTAAGTGTCTCTAGAACCTAGTGGTATGTAAGCTTGTATCTTATATGTAACAGATTGGGCCAATATCTGTCCATGGGAACAAATTGTAACTATTTGTGACATTTTATTGTCCAATTTGTTACTTTGTATATCATAACTTTATATTTTTAGTGTTGGATTACGTTTTGATGTTCGGTTTGGCTTTGGACTTCTCGACGCTGAAGCCCTAGTGACGAGAGCTCTAAACTGGGTAACGGTTCCTGAGAAACATATCTGCCATATCACACCTCTACGGTGAGTATGTCTTCCTAGTACTTTTACCGAAAATGTGACGAACGGACCGTACGAAGTACGAAAATTCAAGCAGCAAGCGTAAATGAAACGAACGAAACGCAAGCTTTTGACAGCGAGCAAAGCGGAGGCGTAACCTTCTTTGCATTGCACGATTAAAACAAACAACAATTTCGGTTTCAGCTTCACAAATAACCCAAAAATTTCTCGGGAGCAACCAGTAAAAGTAGAATTTGCAGCAAATAACTGCGTAGTAAACTACGTCGAACACGTGGAATTGGTTATAAACATCCGCTACAGCAGACGCGGCGCGCTCGAGGTTTACTTGGTTTCCCCGCGCGGTGAGTATACCATCCGCGTTATGCGTTCCTAGTACACTGGCTCAACTGTTTCGTTTGAGAGACGGGATAGTAGCCAAGATAGGTTTCTCCTTACTAGCTGTCATTTTTAACACTTTGAGCATCACGATTGTACCTTGTACCTATTCGAAATCGCTGCCTATTCGATTATTATGTATTATTTTGTGATTCTATTTTGCTATGTTATTTTGTGCTTTTGTAATTGTTATTATATTTTTATTATTCTTAATTTATTATATTTTATCTGACGATCTCAATGTGAATGCATATTATATTATCTTGACATGAATTGTAATTTATATTTATATGATAATTTAAATTGAGAAATAAAGCAAATCAAATCAAATTCGCAAGTTTAGCTCATGGTAGATTATCATCATTATTATTACTATCATTGGATTTAATTGGCCGTAGATCTCTTCTATCTTTTCGCGGCAGTAGCGAGGTTTTATTATCTATTGATATGGAAAACTACCATTTAAATTCTACGGGAAACTTGTGAGCAAGAAACTCATGTATGAGAGCGGAAAAACGTTGTTCCTACCTAACCTACACAATTCTATTCATTCATTCTAACTTGTAATGTTTTACGGCCTCTATATGATATAATTTAGATCTAGCAAGACATATTTTATTCTTAGTTTTACCATCAGCAAGTATGCAATGACGCAATAACAGAGTTGCTATGCCGTTGTTTCACTTGTTATGGTTTTCTTCCACCTCCC
This sequence comes from Ditula angustiorana, assembly GCA_963691745.1. NCBI lineage: Eukaryota > Metazoa > Arthropoda > Insecta > Lepidoptera > Tortricidae > Ditula > Ditula angustiorana. Next base: position 2,115,004 of record OY829486.1, on the reverse strand, counting down.
CTTGAACTATTTGAACAACTGGTGGATTGGTTGACCAAATACTGCTCTAAAGCATACAAATTGTATTATTTACATCAGGAACGAAGGTGCAGTTGCTGAGTGCTCGCTCCGAAGACGCGTCTGACGCCGGCTTCTCGAACTGGCCACTCATGTCTGTCGCTACATGGGGCGAGAATCCTAAAGGAATCTGGACCGCTGTTATCCTAGACAACGTGAGTGATTTGCTTTTATAATGGGATGATACCTTGGTAGTTCCTGACTGAAAGGTGTCTTGTACTGAGCCAAAAACATTTGACAACAGGTGAAAGGTATTGAGTGGTATGGTGTCAAGTGTTGCTGAACGAAAACCAGACGCTGTGTTACGGTTAGTTCGTCACGATGCAGCCTCGGAAGATATAATTATTATATCGTCAGAATATCGCTTTGCACGTCTTGACAATAAGGGGCTTAGTACACAACACCTTAATATGTTCTCCATGTGGCGAGGTTTAATTTCCTACAATCGCTTGCTACATTTCTTCCATTATAATCATCCAGACATTCCCGGCCTTTATTGATGCATAACTTACAGCAGCTGATTTTCGCTACGCTTCTATGTATATCGCTTAGCAACGAATAGAGATCAAAATAGTGACGCACGCACTATTTGCATGTGTATATCCAGCAAATATTCTCCAGAAATTCACAATATTTTTAGTTAATGCCTATTCTCGAATGCAAGAACAGATAGGTGCTTGCGTGGTTCTATATTTAACTGTCACTTGAGACAAGAGTAATGTAAGGCTCAGTGGCGGAATATAGAAATAGGAAATGAAGGAATGTCCTCATCCTCGTATCTGCAAGTCTACAAGTCTAATGTAACTCGGTCTTTTTATATTGTTGACTTTTCAGACTAATCAAGGGAATAGTGGAGAAATCGGTCCAATCACATTAGCAATTCACGGGACGAGTGAGACGCCTGCACATATGAAGCGTTTATCTAATGAACATACAGAAAATAAAGCAAAAACCGATTCCAATAATTCTGACGATAATATATTGGGCGTGCTACCAGAGGATCAGAGCACAGCCGGAGCTCTTGATGAAGTCGATCCGACTCTGTTGGCTGCAGTGGAAAAAGAACTGCTGCGGATCCATCACAGGAAAGTGAACGTGGGTCCTTATGGATTGTAGAAAATGGGAACTCTAACAAGCGGTGCAGTTCTGATAAGTGTGTATAAAATACAGACAGGGTTATCATTGCAGTGGTTTCAATTAACAACTTGTAAAGTACTCAAAAATTAAAAAAACAAATTGTAATTAAAGGAAAGCTTGCATACGCGTACTCTTAGACTGCTACTATTGAAGTAAAATCAATAAATATCTGCCTATTATTACCTAATTAAATAAGTTTTTTTTATTTAATACAGCTTGGGAACAGTGGAATGACATAAAGCATTCTTGAAATAAAAAAAATGTGCTTATAAAAATACTTTATTAAAAACACATCGTGTAAAATATCAAAAATTGGCACTTTCAGTCTTATGTATTTCCCAGTAGTCTAAATAAAAGTCTAATTTACTTGATACCCCATGTCTTTTAAATCTTGTACCATAAAGTCGTCTTTGTATATCTCAATCTTCGACAGCCACTCTTCACTCGTCACAACATACTCACAATGTCCTCCATACTCAGACGGTAAAAACTGAGGCTGTATGTGTTTGTGAAGGGAGTCCAAACTAGATCCGTGAAAATGGATCCTCTCCCAACCAGCTTTAGGTACAAATTGCTTGAACATGGGCAATATCGAGTTGAACAGCCAGTTGTAGTTGATTATGTGCAAGCCTTGAAGCAAGAGCGGGAACGCCGCCTGGAAAGTTATGAATGCCTGGTAACTTTGGTGTTGCAACTTAACCCTTTAGTGTCGGCGGCAACGTTTCCTAGAACTCTCGAAAAGTGTATTTTCATTAATGTAAATTCATTGATGCACTAGCATACATCTCTTTCTATTAACCGTATAAGAAAGAGATAAAATTGCTCGCATTACTATTATTTATTCTTTCGCAATACGGAAGTGTGATAGGATACCAAAACAAACAGTGAGCAACTTCACTTGAGTTATGATTGCCTGGTAGCTCGGGTTTAACCGGTAGTCTCGGTGGGAATACTGTCACAAAGAACGAAACTGCTTTGTTTGTCTGTGGTGAAAAATCAAAGAACATTTAAATAACTTCAAAAGGAAAGTATGAATATAATAATAGTATTTTATCTACACATATATCATAAATGCTCTATAATGCGTTCAGAAACCGTAGGCAATGACCAGCATAATAACAACCAATATTATTATGAGAATTTTTCTAATTTGTTTCTATATTTGTTCAAATTCATTTTTTTACATCATTTTAATGTGTACAGTCTATAGAATTTTAATAGGTACCTAGCACTAGTAGCTAGTAGCAATGCAGGTCATTACCCTATAGCTTCTGAACCCATCATAGAGTACTTATGATATGTGTGTAGATAAAGTAATGTATGCAACTGTACATAATTAGGTCTTAACACACTCGTGTTTTAAGACCCCTCATTATGCAACAGTTGCATAAAATACTATTACCTACTACCACAGACAAGAAAATTCTTATAATAACATTGGGTGTAATAATGCTGGTCCTTTCTATGGTTTTTGAACGCGTTATTGAGCATTTATGATATATGTGTAGATAAATAAATAAATAATACATTTGACCTAAAGCCTAATAAAACATTTCGTTTAAAAGTAATTTTGACTTACCCCTAATAAACTGACGAATTGACTGGCGATTTTCAAGTTCAAGTGTCGAACATGCCTCAAACTCAGACCTTGGAGGTCTATTACGATGGTAACTCCAAGTATCTGAAGCCTTGGTTGCATCACACATATCTCATCCAAGAGCAACGCGCACCGAATTAGGTCCTCTGCCGGCGTCGAGTCCATGTCCCACTTTCCTTGAAGAAAATAAGGACATACTACAGACAGGCCATCAATAATAATTATAGTAGTTATAGGCAATTATGTCCGTAAAAGATGGACCATATTTAAATTGCATTTTGGAATGCGCGCTTAATACAAACTTATTTGGGCTTGTGGCGAAAGCTGGAACTATTGTACATGCAAGGAAAAGCTATAAAAGTGCTACTAGAGTTGCGTTGACAGTGGCGCCTTGGTTACTAGAAAGTATAAGTTTGTATTACCAAGCTTCATAATGGTGATGCGGCCGTTGTCAGGGTTGTCAGGAAGCGTGCAAGAATAAACCCCCTTCACCCGCCGCAGGTCAAAAGCGTTGCAGTTGTATAATTGCGGATTCTTTGATCGGAAGTCTTCGTAACGAACCATCTAGAGCGGGAGAGTAAATTTAAGTCTGTAGGTGTAATTAATTAGCGTGTTTATTGTTTGGCAGTATCTTTTTCTTTACATAATGTGAAACAAAGTCTCTATTTGGCCTTGCCTGTCCTATCTTTGGTCGCTTATTCCTTCTAAACCACGCAACAGATTTTGATTCGGATTTCACTGTTATTTAGAGATTTTTACAGAAAGTTTTAAGATTCAATGAATTCTAATTAAGTTTTTGTTAAATAACCGGGTCGTGTCGCTAGTTTATCTACAAAATAGACTGTAAGAGCTAGTTTAAACGTCGAAATGTAGATGGCGCTTTTTTCAACGTTATACGGCACCATAATTAATTAAACTTTTCGTACCTATAGGTTTTATTTATTAATATGTTCCTCGGATCGTTAACATACATATTTTTAACTAGTGAACTAAATAATGTAAACAATGAATTAAACTTTTCGTATAGGTTTTATTTATTAATATGTTCCGCGGGTCGTTAACATATTTTAGTTGTTTGTATGAGTAAAGAGTTGGTTTTTATTCCACACTGGCATTTGAACAGCTCATTCCAGTAGCTGTCCACGTTTCGATGGGACGCAACAAATCGTGACCGAAGGAAAAATCAGAGCAAGGGAAAGTAAGGTGCTTGGTGCCTTGCGTACAAAATAGGGCCATAGTGTAATACACTCAGTGAGCAGGCTCTTTTGTCTATGCCAAAAAGAAAAACGCAACTGTGCAGCTAGCACGACCTTTCTCAACACGCGTTTAACTAGCCTAGTAAGAGAGAGACCCACTGAATTCCGTAGCGAGTAAATGGGTGTTGAGAAGGTTCGTTCTAGGTGCACTGTTGTCAAATAATAGCACACAGCGCACGCAGGGCTCACGAATGATGTGCTGCATCATATAGCTCTAATTAGGAAAATTTGTAGGAATGCAATGTGATGATTGAGCGGGTTCTTAGTCTAGACTCGTACTTGGCCGTTTTTAGGGTATTCGTGTCCACAACCTATAGTGAGGGCTGATTATGCGCCTGGGAGTATGCTTTTCTGCAAACTACACCCCATACCATTGCGTTGCCTAGTCTGCGTCTCTATCGTCATACTTGTATTGGAAAAGAACTGGGTTATGTAGGTAGAGTTCATGTCCAAATCCAAAATTAGGTTAGGTTATAGTTATGACACTTGTAAATTGCTACTCTATCCTTCAATGGTATGCAGTTTCGCCATTAATTCCGCTTGGTGACGCCACTATCAATGGAAACCTGTTAAAAGGTAAACGTAACCCTTACCTGTAATTCTTGAAAAGAATTGACATATTTCTGTTCAAGGGCTACCGGGAAACGTTTCGAAAAGAAAGACAGCACTGTAAATGGAGACTCATTCACAGTGGCGCTTCTGTGGGTACAGTCAGCAACGAATGTCGCCGAACACAATAACGTTACAAAAGTCACTAAACAGGTCATTTGTCCATAAGCCGTTGAACTGCGTTAAGAACAAAATTACATTTACACCATGAAATACCAAAAGTCGCTGAACAGCTTTATTCCAAAAATTACAGGACAACATAATTCCAAAAATTGCTGAACAGCCTAATTACAAAAGTCGCTGAATAGCGTAATTTCAAAAATTACGGGACAGCATAATTCCAAAAATTGCCGAACAGCTTAGTTACAAAAGTCGCTGAACACTACCATTGTTTAAATATTTGGAATAGTCGCTGATAGTATATGTATAATTACACACACACAAAGAAAAATTAGGGTAATGGCAGGACTCGAATCTGAAACCTAAGCATTCCGTGCCTTGAGTTTGCCAGTTTCGCCACATTATCGCTGCCCTTACCCTGAGAATTTTTCAATGTGCTTCGTTTTTACGGTCATTACATTATTGATATTTGTTTGGGAAAACTACCCTCGTTGTCATTTATGAGAAACTTAATCAAGTTATCTCATTCAACTTGCACAGCTAGCACGACAAGGCGCGACTTGCGCGAGAAGCGACATGGAGGCGCGAGATAGTGCTTTGTCGCGATCCGGTAGCAAGTCATGTAGTGAGTTAGCTTGTCGACTCGCGCTTTTACCTCATTCCGACATACTGCTGTCGATTGACAGACTATTCATGCTGCAAAGACTAATGTAATTCTCAAAAAGCCTAAAATGTAGGTACTTAAATGCGGTTTGATGTGGGAGACTTCATCGTGTTGTCTATTTATTTATATTTATATATATAACTAAATATAGACATATATTGAGTTGTTATTGTTATATTAGGTACTGATTTTGTTGGATTTTCACCAATTTTTTTTTTTTTTTGACATGAATATTTTTATTCTTATATTCTTTTGACATTCGGAGACTATACATCTCCAAGTAATATTGTACAATTTGACCGTGGAGGCGTTTTACACCTCTGCTAAGCATAGATTAAGGTAATTAATTTGTTTTGACCCTTAGAGACTATACATCTCTAAGTTATTTAGACTAAGTATTTGATCAGGGACCACATACATCCCGATTCTAATTTCTTTGACCTGGGGACCCTATACATCTCTTGGTCAATCTGTACTAGTGCCAGTTCGTTCAATATGCTTAAAGCTTGCTGTGCTATTTATTATCTTTTTTTTTTTTTACACTTTATGTGAACTATTGTTATGATTGTGTATATTGCTCTGTAATCTTGTTTTCAAAAGAGAAGAAAAAAAAAGATAAACTGCTGAGTTTCTTGCGGCGTTTCTTCTCAGCAGATTCTTCCATTTTCCGAAGCGCTAGTAGATTCAGACATGTAAAAGAGCCTATATGGCCTACTTGCAAAATAAATTTTTCATTTTCATTTTCATTTTCATTCATTTTCATTTTCATTTTCATTTTCATTTTCATTTCCATTTTCATTTTCAGACATGTGCGACATACTCTCGAAATAGGTAGCACGGCTGTACTTTTTGCGACTAATATGTCGCTACTTGACGTCAATATGCGAGATATATCTCTTCTAGGCTTTGAGCGCGCGACTCGATATTGGAAGTTTAGATTTACATATTTTTGATAATAATATTTAACTTTTTTTCGCCACATTACTACACCATAGCCTGCAAATTTTTCAATGTGCTTTGTCTTTACGGTCATTACATTATTGATTTTAAAGGTATTAAGGTAAACTGAGCTTTATTTTAAATATCATAAGATTTAATTTAATTTTATCTTGGGTTAATGAATATGTTACTTACTGTGTGTGACATTGACGATACGCGATAAGATTCAATTTAGCCTGACCTATTTTTTTTTCACTGAGATATGCTCATCTCTTCGAATTTTGAATTTTGACAATCACTGAGAAGAGTACTCACTTGTCAGTGAGCGTTTCATCTCTTTCATTTCGAATGTAACCTTAAACTATTTAATCAATCGGACATGTTTAGCAACTATTGATAATTTAGAGATCAGCTAATTCTGCAGTCAGACATGTTCAGCGACTATTGATATTGTACATATCAGCTAATTATGTAGTCAGACATGTTCAGCGACTATTGAAAAATCGATGTTTATTGACTTTTGTTATTCTCAAACGTCCACAGACATTTGTACATTAGCCTGTTCAGTAACATATGGAACTTTATAGTGTGCAGGTGTTTTGGAAGTTAGGATGTGTTCATGGACTTTCGTTGCTGACTGTACTGTTTTTTAAACCTACTCTGATTAGCTCTAAAGTCCTGTCCTAAAGTAAGTAAGTAGACGTTTGGTCGGTCTGCAGAGCCAGGCGGAACGACATGAATAGGATTTAGGATATGTCTAATATTCTCCTGACATTTTATAAGACTTCCGAAATAAATACAAAAGCTTCCGACAAAAAATGACACTCATGCACTAAAATAATAATAAATAATTTATTTATCTAAACCAAAACCCCAAATTTCCAAAAAAAATAAAAATAAAGTAAACTTTTTCGTCCTGGCAACCCTAAGGCGTCATAGCAAAGAGTTGCTATGACTTTAGGATGATCCCTCGTGACATAGGTGTTACGCAATATTTTCCTTACCAATCTATGCGCCAAAGCGGGGATAAATCTGCGACATCGTAGAAACCGCAACAGGTACGCGTCGTCTGTACGGCGAGGCTGGCACTCCCCCTTATCTGCAATTCAAAAACTTATAGAGCGAACGCACCTCCTCACAGCCATGTGCTCTTGGTATATCGAACTAGTCACTACACTATTTCTACTGACTAGTAAACCCACCGTCTAGTAAACGTTTGAGCTCCTTTATGGCTGCATTCCTGGTGACTGGATTCTCGCCACAGTTCCGCCTCGCATAGTCCTCGAAATCGGCATCCTCATACCTGCTGGTGTCCGCTTGAAATGCTATGTCGATAAATGGCATTTCAACTGAAACTAACCAAAACTTTATAGTTGGGGAATGAGCGAAAAGCCCAAAAGATAAAGCAAAATCAAATGTATTTCTCAGAAAATAGCGAATCGGAAAGGGGTGTTTCTTTCATTAACCGGCTGTAGTTGATGTTATAATTAAATCAAGAGTAAATCAGTGTTTATCAAAGTGTCGACGATTCTCTGGTGGGTCGCATAGCGAATCAGTTGCAGGTGATCCGGTCCAATATAGCTTCAGTGTAAACAACTGCTAATAAAATGTATAAAAGTTGAAGTTTAAAACAAAAAAATCGTCTCAATAATTAAGTACTAAGCTGAATTTGAAATCTTGGGGGCCTCAAGAGATTCTCAAATTAGGGGTGCCAATAGATTTATTCAGTGGTTTGGGAATAGCGGCTTAAATAAGTTTGAAAAACACTGATTCATGATAAAGTATCGGATAAAAACAGATCACGGGGTCAGTGATAAATTTATAGGTTGTTATCAACACAACACCCGGGTACTTGCGACATTGAGTAATTAACTAGTAATTAGGTTTTGATAATGATTTTTTCGATCTATTTGTCATTAGATTTTTTAGGAATGCTTACTATTAAAACTTCACCTCTTAACATAATATATCTCTTTACAAACCATACTAACAACAAGCTTTTGTGACAAGATATGCTACTGGACCCTCACTGGAGATGCATCTCACGTGCGAGATACGTCAAAACTGACAGATTTCCAAGGGATTTGACAGTTGTTTTCGTGCGAGATGAATCTCGCATCAACCGAGAATCGCCCCGCTGTTCTGGCGTAAACGGTTAGTATTCGTCCAGCAAACGTTTCGAACGCGTTAGTGCCACGGTTTAAGTTTCTATGGAAATACGGACAGCGCCCCTAGCGACGCGTGTTCGCAACAAACGGTTACAATAGTAATTGAGAATTGGGGACGTTTGTGGTGACAGAAAACTATTTAAGACCGTTCATTTTACGCCGCGATGAAAATATTTAATTAATTAGGTACTAACAATAAGCCGAATATTTCGGCTTTGAAGAGTTTTTTTTTCAAATTGGGGCTTAAATAAGTTTGAAAAACACTGAATCATTTTACGCCGCGGTCCGCTACAAATAATTTCATACAAATCTCTAGTGTAAGTATTTTGTCACATTAAACGTCACGAACGGGTTAGCGTTGACTTCTAAATTACCATGGAATCATTTTGTTGCGAATACGCGCCGCTAGAGGCGCTGCCTTTGTTTCCATAGTATTTGGGAAGTTAAGGCTAAATGCGTTGGAGAAGTTTATTATAACAAAAACTAAGGGCTCAGACCTAGAGAATAGATGGACAGAAACTTTTCTTGCATGTGCAAGATAAATAAGACTTGGAAGTGTTAGACAACAGTAAGTACATTTCACTAGTTGAAGCACTACAAAAAGAAGCATTGTCAATGGTGATTTTTATAAACAAAAGTATGTACTTAGGCTAGGTACTGTGCCGAATCTGTACAGAGAACAGTGGAAACGACCCTGCTGCAAATACTATAAGGTGCCAATTTCTAGTACTTTTTAGGGTTCCGTACCCAAAGGGTAAAACGGGACCATATTACTAAGACTCCGCTGTCCATTCGTCCGTCTGTCACCAGGCTGTATCTCAAGAACCGTGATAGATAGACAGTTTAAATTTTCACAGGAGATGCATTTCTGTTGCCGCTATAACAACAAATACTAAAAAACTAAATAAAACAAATATTTAAGGGGGCTCCCATACAACAAACGTGATTTTTTTGTCGTTTTTTTAGATATTGGTACGGAACCCTTCGTGCGCGAGTCCGACTCGCATTTGACCGGTTTTCTTGTCCTTTGTAACCCTACGCGTACGTCCTTTGTCTTTGTCGTTGTAGTCAGTGACTAACTGCTGAGGAATGATATGTGCCAATGCCAAGTTACAATGTAGACAATGAAATAAGTGAGTTTTTTATTAATACAATTTTAACAAAAACTTTTTGCTGACAGTATTTTACTATTGCAATGTCATCAGATCTATACACAAATAACAAAATTCAAGCCAATCAATGCGAACACCGGAAATGGTTCAAGATTGCTTTAGATTTGAACAAAATATTCTTGCATAATGAAGTTAAGCTTGTAAAAAAAACGAACTTACCCCTTTAACTATGAGATTTCGTCCAGTGAGCCTTTTAGTGTTTAAAGTCTAAAAAAACGTGTTTTTACCTGACTGCCGTCAGACTGGGTTATTGAATACCCGAACCCAACAATTAAACATTTAGAGGTACATAATTATTTACTCTCAAAATAATTTGTTTTGTGTAAACTTCCATATTACTTTATCCGTAACTTTATGTACCTACATCAAAGAGTTTACAGACTACATACAAAATTACAACAATATTCACACGAGTTAGAATATAAAATTAATTTGTTGGTTAATTAGCACGCAGTACATGACACTACTATTGTGTAAAAATAAGTGGGTAAAATAATTAAAATATAAAACAGAAGTGGGTAAACATTAAACAGCGGGTGACCAAAGAGCAATTGAGTAAAAGCCAAAAAGTAAGTAATTTATTTAAGGAACTAACCAAAAAGCCTAAGCCCCATTGTAAAATAAGATTTATTATTATTTCTTGAACCTCATAGAAATATTTGTCTCCTACCTACCAAGTACCTTTGGAAAAAAACTATGAAATTAAATAACAAAAACTACCAACCTGCGTTTAAAATTGGGACACAAAATATCCACGGAAATCACATAATTTAAACATATTATTATATTTTATTGTATCAGGAGCGCATAGCTCGCAACGGGTGGCCGGAATGAACACTGTCAACTGACAACACGGATAAGGGTTATCAGTATTCTTCACACGCGATGACCCAGTGCCGATGGCCGCTCATATCACGACTGATTCATTTTTCTTTATACTAACTAATTTTATCAAGGCGCTGTGGAATCTAGTCCTATTATAATCTAGTACTATTGCTGACGAGACAGCGTGCTATGCCCTTTTGTCGTTAGATGCCAGAGCAGCGGCTTATCTAGCGCGCTAGCACGAGTGAGCGAGAGAGCGATGCTTCGACGTCGAGTTCGACGCTGATGCGCTTAGCTGGTTTCGTATAATAGGATGCATTGAGCAACATAGAAAAGGAAAGGTTACATTATATCGTGTATATGTATATATTCTTTGCATTCCTTACACAAACACTGCTTCCCATTAGGTTAGGTGAGTACAATGAAGTGAACCCAAACTTCGATACTTTGTTTACTTTGGGTGGAATTTCTTTTGTTTGTTAGTTGACTCTGCGTCTCTGTGACTCAGTGCAAGTAAGAGTAATTAATATTTTTGTTTCCAAAAGTGACCAATAGATGGCGCTGTTTTCAAAAAATATTTTGGTGAGGTTGTTAAGTAAAGAAAATTCAATTTTACAACTATAAGTCATTTATTTATAAATACAGTATGCAGGTTGTGGAACTCTAATACATTGTACTAGAGGTGAGGAAGTAAGCATTAGATGGACGAGTGATTCAAAGGGCCTCTGAGGTCGAGCCGAAGGTGTCGTACTCTGAGATACGAGTCCATCTATTGCACTTTCAGCAGAGAGATTTCATAGTGCTTTTCATACTTACTGAGAGGAAAAAAAACAATTTTAATCTCTTCGGCCAAAATTTCCCATTGCAGATGGAAAATTTGCAGTAAACCAACCACTGTTACTTTTTTATGTTTATAATTTCTCTTTAGCATTAATATTTTAGAGATTAACTGGAACTATAACAACCTACTTTTTTTAAAGAGGCTATGCGGTATTTCAAAATATCTCAGCTTTAAGATAGAAATCGTTGCATTCTAATTAGTCGTTTTAGTATCATATTTACATTTTTTTTTCTTTTTTTCTTGCTTTCCATATTATTATGAAACAACAGGCTTATTTTGATAGGTCGAGAACATAGTTATATTCAGGGCAAATAAAGGCACAATGTTATTGCATTGTTATTGTATCATTCAACTGTACAAAGATTATCAGTTTTGTGGCCGCATTTGTCAACCATCTAAGGCAACATTTCCGAGAGTGTTTTAACCTTTTTTCCTGAAAAAATACGAAGATTGTTACATAAGTGAAATAAAACCGCAATAAAATCGCTCATAGGCCTAACATCTGGAAGTTATCCTTAAAGCTAATGCTTAAAACAATGTTTACTACTTACTTAAGTATTTTGTAAAAAAATATAATCTTATATTGTTGAGCAATGGAATATCTTAACTAACTTAACCTAAACTTAAATATACTTATTTTCCTCCTAAAAGGATCTATACTAAATCCTTTGAGTCTTTTTCCATATTCCGTACAAAACTTACCTATATATCGCATATCCATCACGTTTGACAATACCCGAAGGGCTTTAAGATATCCAACTCATTTTCAAGGTTACTCATTAATAACCAATCAACTTTTGACCTACATTATTCTATACGCAAAATTTTCATTCAATTGCAAATGTTTATTATTAGAATACCCTATTTTTCTCTAATTTATCTCTATCCTGCATAAGCTAAACCTATTTACAGTAAAATATCTACAAACAGGAACAAGTCTACTTGCTTCTTCGCGAAACCAATCGTGGAGTGGCAATGTGATTTAATTTTATTTGAGTTTGTTGATATGGACCTTGTAAGTAACGTCTGAATCTTGGTAACATGATTTTGCGGTAACGCCAAGGACAATTTTAATAACGCCAAAAATTCAAAGTGTGGGTGAAATAGTTGCTTGGCTTAATTACCGATCTTGCAATTTTTATTGCAATCGGAAGCTGTCCAAATGGATCCCTTGTCAGTGGCGTCCTGTAGTCACAAGACAAGACCAATAATCTTCATTGAAAACCACACGGAAAATAGTCATGGATGGTAATGACAGGTTACATAGAGTCAGAGCCGTCTTTAACCTACTGGAGGCTCTGGGCACTTTATGATAGAACCCTACGACTATGATATAACAAAGGACTATTTTATTAACAACAGGCAAAATGAGTAGGTTGACGATCGGGCAGAAACTCGGGGGTCCCATGGATCGCGGGGCCCCGGACACTTGCCCAGATCGCCCAATGGAAAAGAGGGGCTTGTGTAGAGTATTCTAATAGTCGCAGGAGTAGCCCAGCTTGCTGATGTCGTCGTCGAAGCTCTTGTTCCGGTACTGCTTGATCTTGGAGAGCCACGTGTAGAGGGAGGTCTCCTGCCGCTTGCCGCCGTACCGAGTGGGTAGGCATTCCGGGTCTATATACCTGAGATCAGAACATGCTCAACTTGACATGGTTAGATTGCAAATGTATTTTGACATATCTCATATGTGAGCTGATTCTCGATGAACGTCATAATTGGGTGCCTGTGCCACAGTAAATAGAAAGTGTCATAAAAAAAGCAAGGAATCTGGTAGCAGCTGGTTGGTTTGCTTAGTCTTATAACCCCTGTATTAAATTTTTTTTTTAATGTATACTATTCTAAATGTCTAAATACTTTTCATGGTTGACTAATATTTTTTTTTAGTAGTCTTGTTGAGTGTCCCACTGCTGGGCAAAGACCTTGACTAAATTAAATAAACATAAATCTCTCGATTTTGGTTGAAAATTTTCGAAACAACTTGATAGGAGTATCCAGGTTGTCCTCCTCGGTTTTGACAAACTTAATCGAATTAGCTCCTTCTCCAAAATCGCTAACATTTTTCGCTAGTATCTGCGTGATCGAAAGCAGTATGCTTCGTTTTGGACCCGTATCATACCCGATCTGAGGCCAGTCAGGGCTCCATGTGAGGACCGCTCGTTATGTTCGGAATAATGGTTAATGATCTCAAGTCAGTTCTTAAGCATGTTACTTAAATAGGTGGTAACCATAAATGCAGAAGAGGTTATGGTTGTGGGTAAAACACCGTAATTTCATGGAATCACACCTGTGTAGCGAGGACATGTCGCTCCCGTGGAAGTAGACCTTCCGCCACAGTTCGTCAGCAGGCGCGATCCGCTTGAACAGGTAGAACAGCGTCTCGAACACGCGCGAGCAGTTCACCACGTGCACGCCGCGCTGGTGCAGCGGGAAGGCGTACTGGGAACGCAGAAGTGGACATTGGTAAGTGGAAAACGTTCTGCGACGAAGAGGATATCTACTACTTTTAGATTCAGGGCTGTTTCACCACTCTCTTATAACTTCCTGGTATTATATCCAACAAACATCTGTGATGCAGTCTCTGTTTATTCTATGAACACAAACAGAGACGGTATCACAGGCATCTGTTAGATATGATATCGGGAAGTTTATCAGACAGTGGTGAAACAGGACCTGAGTGTTCTAAACTATCACTATGTTCCACACAACTGCAGTTCCGGAATCTCACCTGTCTAGCTCTATCTCACTTTGCGGTAGGCGCCATAACGTCGTGTGTAGTGGACACGACACATATATGGAGGGCAGATCTATAGTATTTACTAATTGACTATAAATGGATTGATATTCTACTAAGAGTCCATCTATTTGGTAATGTTCGGCGATCTGAATCCGAGTATTCCGAGTATCTTAAGTTATGATCATAGATTGCATTATGATATATAGTATTTCTAGATAAAGAAGTATGAAGAAAACCAGATGATATAAAATTAAACTGTATGTGAAAAATCATGATGTACCTACACAAATTTTCCCGTTATTGCATTCCGTCCTTCTCGTCCGTAAGCTACATAAAACAGAGATGAGAGTTTAAACAACCGTTACTAGATGGCGCTTCTCGTTTCAAGAACATTACTGAACTGGAGAGTCCACTTTTAGACTGTTACTAACGCCCTCTAGTGGTCAACTAGGGAACAAGACCCGCTCGCAAGCTGCCCATACAAATGCCCCGAGTTTAGAAGGCACCGTTTTTTCTATGAAATCGTGGATCTGTACTAGAATGGTATTATTCGGATGTTCTCAACGCGGGTTAATTATTTATAAATATTAGATTAAAGTGTAATGTTCAATAAGCCTACGCTAGCGCTCAATGCCACGGATTATCTGATACATAAATTATTCTGTGGTTTTAGTATATTGCTTAGATGGCTTACTATCGACGAAATGGAACCCTGACCCACTAACAGTGTCAAAATTACATAATGAGTAAAATGGTAAGAAGTACTACGATTCGTTTTATAATTTCACTGAGACATAGTCCCGTGTTGACAAAGTATCATTTTGTTAATTGTCTTAGAGCATGAAAGCTCTAAGTTAATTGTACATTAAATATTGATTCATTACTTATAAGTATAACGAATGCAATTGATATTTAAAGCAAATCTGTATCCGTATGGAGAGAGATAAACTAGTCATTAATTACATAATAAAAATAACAAAATATTATTTCAAATAATCTGTGGCGGATAAGACACGGGGTCTGTATGTAAATTAGTATTTTGAATTAGCTGGAGATGACAGAGGATTCAAATAAAAGTTGTAATTTCACATTTAAACGAGTTTATTTTATGAAGTGTACCTGTACAGTCAAGGAAATTGAAACACGTACCACTGTAGAACCTAGTCGAACAGACATACGCATGACATTTGTATGACATAGCCTGGTGTTTAACGCGTCGCTTCATTGCGATAGGGTTCTAAGGTGGTACGTGATGTATTTCCCCTACTGTACAAGTGAAGAATATTGGTTGTTGTTGCACGTTTGAACCCTAGGATGACAGACTTACCCCTAACACGTTCATAGCCTGAATGGCGACTCCTGGGGTCATGTACCGCATGTGCTTCATGTTGAGACCCTCACAGTCTACCAGCGCCACTCCACCCAGCACCTGGAAATTATATGAGTAAGGTCTGTTAAGTTGGTAGGCGTACGGTTGCAAAATTACGTAATTTTACCAAAAAGCAGCGTAAAATACCGATAGTTTACGGTAATTTAAATAGATTACGGTAAAATTACCACGGAGTTTGGGCGGACGAAATTTATCTAATTCATACTGTTTGCGTGTTGCCATGAGTGACTGGCTGGCGCCATCTGTTGCACGGACTCGGAACTTTTCTTAGTAGTAGTTTAATTCTTTTTTACCCAATCTTGCCGTATTTTACCGTAAAATATAATATTTTGCGTAAAATATCGTATTTTACCGAATTTTACGAAAGTAATTTTACCGCTTTCCATCCCTAGGTAGGCGTCAAGATAGAGTAAGTATGTATAAGAAGCCCAAAAACTACAACCCTTTCCATGGATCATTCGCTCCTATAAAGTACCTACAAGCTTTGCTTAGCTGGAGTTACAGGGTGGCCTTAAAATGACTGTAGCGACGGTACAGTTTGCCTCAGAAGTAGCTAAACACTTAGTAACCTTGTCGTAGTAATATGTGAAATGAGAGCTGTTAGAATTTGGCACATTACTGACAGCGACAACGTATTAAAATGTTTAGCTACTTCTTGGCCTCATCATATCTTCGGCCGCTTATTTCTAAACCATACAACGGATTTTGATATGGTTTTCACTGTCATTTAGAGCATTTTTCTAGAATGTTTTTAGGTATAATAAGCCCATGTGAAGCCGGAGCGGGTTGCTAGTAATAAATAATTAAAATTTAAAATGTGTGCCTATGTTAACTTCACCTGTAACTTGGGCTGCATGATTCCTATCTCCAGCAGGAGCAAACTGGCCCGGATCAGGTCATCTATGGGCGTGGTATCCGGATCCCAGAGGCCTGAAAATGGATAGTTTTTTGTAATGTTTTTAAACAAACACAGAGTTTTGGTTGGGGACATTCACTTATCAACAGGCCACTAGCCTTTTCCATTGGGAAATTGCAATTCATGGAACCCCCAAGTTCCTACCTGTTCGTCAACCTACTCATTTTGCCTGCTGTTAACATAGATCACTATCATATTATAGTCATAGGCCCCATCATAAAGTGCCCAAGGCTTCCAGTAGGTTAAAGGACATCGTGGAATATGTGCGAGTGAAGACCAAGCTCATTCTGAGGGTCGAGCGGTTGGAGTCCCGCCATGATGTGAATTTTAATTCATTTGTGGTGAGAGTTCCGACTGACCAGCTGTTGACCTTCACAAAAGAAGAGTTTTGGCCGAAAGGTGTTACATTCCGGCGGTTCCGTGGCCGGTTAACTGACACCGCGAAACTGCTCACGTTACAGACTTCACGTGCTAGTAATTAAGTTATTAAGTAGATTTGTATAATAATTATTTATGATAGTCTTTAAGGTATTTATCTCTGGGCCTATGCAGCCTGAAATAAATGAATTCTATTCTAGTCTATTCTATTCTATTCTATTCTATTCTATTCTATTCTATTCTAAAGACGGCCCTGAATTTACGTATCCTGTCGATGTCGTTATCATTCATGACTATTTGCAATGTGTTGCCATGGCATTTCAGGCAAATCACGCAATTACTCGACTCAATGACAATACCAACACCAAAGTAAGCAGATGTCCTCATGAGGACTTAGGGTTTGTTACATAGTAATCTTAATCTTATTTACTAGCAACCCGCCCCTGGTTCGCATGAGTACAATCGAGATAAAATTTATATAAAATCATTCCGTATAAAAATCTCTAAATAACAGTGAGAACCGCATCAAATCCGTTGGGTGGTTTAAACGGAGAAGGCGACTGAAGACACTGTAAAAATTTCGAACAGACAGGAAAAAATAGCGACTTTTTACTATATGTAAAGATTCACCCCCTTATTCATAAACGCTTCGTAAAAGTTTGTTACTTAACCTGTTTTATGTCTTTATCTGTCATTGTGACGTTTGCCCTCAAATGAAAAAGACAAAGCATTTGTTAGCTTAAAAAGGTTGTTAAGTCTTTATGAATAAGGGGGAAAGATGCGCTATTCGTTCCAGTCTGTCCTCAATAGGCCTCATCGTATCTTAGGCCACGTACTCCTTCTAAACCACGCAACGGAATTTGATACAGTTTGCGCTGTCATTTAGAGAATTTTCTCGGAAAGTTTGTATGTACATTACATCCTAAATTATACCCGTTCGTAGCCGGAGCGGGTCGCTAGTTGCTAATATGCTTACCAAGTCTGCACAGTATGAGGCGGCCCACGTCTGGGCGGTCATAGAGCACCCCCTCGAACAAGTGGCCCAGGCGCCGCAGCCCGAACCAGTCCAGGCCCCGCCACAGGTGCGGGTTCTGTTCCCGGAACTGGCAGTAGCGCACCATCTGGAAAATACAGCCGCTGTATTATTTACAAGCGGACGCCTGCGACTTCAATCGTGTTGTAAGTCAGTAGAAGTGAAGCTTTCTATCAGTGAAAGAATTCGGTTCAGTAGTTTCAGAGATATTAT
This sequence comes from Ditula angustiorana, assembly GCA_963691745.1. Lineage (NCBI taxonomy): Eukaryota > Metazoa > Arthropoda > Insecta > Lepidoptera > Tortricidae > Ditula > Ditula angustiorana. The sequence goes on along the minus strand of OY829486.1, from coordinate 2,096,955 downwards.
TGCCTTTTATAGACAGAGAAACAAACAAATTTTTACCACACGAGTATCCCCGACTCTCGCGTGTCATCTCGTTCCCTCATGGGGACAGGGATATCATAAATTTAGTATATGAGGGATCCAAAAGTTCTAAGGCCAAGTTATTTTGAGTACCTTTTGGTCCTGTGCTCTCCACTTTTAATGGATTTGAAGAGAATCAAAAAGTTTAATTTCGTAATTTTCAGTTTTTAACTTAGAACTTTTCAGCCGGCGTGGTATGTGGCGAAAAGTATCCGGGTCATATTGTCCCGACTCGGTAGGAACTACCGTCGTTTTGAATTTGGATCGAACATCGTTATCATAAACAAAACAAACTCCACCCAAACAAGTCGACTCGCTGACTGTGGAAATATATTACATTCGATCGTCTTAATTTATTATTATTGGGAAAGCATAAATACGAACCAGTCGATGCGCGCGCGCCGGCACCGAGCGCCTGGCCCTCAGGAATCGCAACAAAAACGCGTCGTCCATCTGAGGCGGGTGACACTCCCCGCGCGCTGTGCAACAGATAACGAACGTTGTTTGTTACTTCACAACACTCATGGATGCCTGGTACAAAATAAAATCTTTCATACGTAACATTTATTATAATAATTGTAATGTTTATTTATTACACGCATAAAGATGGAATAAACTGTGTATTGTGGGATTATGATTTTATTTTATTCACTTTAGTTTCGAAATTCAGTTTCGTGATGTAACGTGCCTATTAATAATTTAACTGAATAACTAATATTTAGTATCATTTCTTGCTATTTGTAAAATATAATAATGTCATATTATTTGTTACTTCTTAGTTTTCCTTTTGTTGCCATTAGCCATTATTAAATGTTGTAAGTAGTTAATTAAACTCGTCAATAAACATTCCAAACTTTTCTAGACCATGCCTCCCTGGTATCAACTGTTGGCAAATGTCGTAACTTTATCGTAAACAACGTGGCCATGGCTTTCGCGAGCAGTGAGTTAACTAGTAACTCCTCCGTTCACGAGATGGCAGCACGGACACCGATGTCGAGCATAAAGTAGACTCGAGATGTAACTCGAGCGAGACGATGGCCCATCGATATCGGTTGAACGAAACTTGGACTGGGGTCTGCGATATTATTTATTATAAATAAAAAACACTCAGTTACGTGTGTGCACTTGTATTGTCGGAAGCCAAGAGAGAGTGTTGCCACAATACAATAAAAATATTAAATTACTAGCGACCCGCCCCGGCTTCGCACGGGTACAATCAATAAGTAATCTACCTACATAGAAACCTTCCGCAGAAAAACTCTAAAAACAGTAACAACCGCATTCATATCCGTTGCATGGCTTAGAGGGAGAAGGCGGCCGAACATTATACTATAAGGAGTTAGGACAGACAGGAACGGATAGCGACTTTATTTAAAATAGCTGTTGCCCAGCGACTTTGTCCGCGTAGCATTCCTTTATCGCGAAGTGTCCCGTTGATGGTAATAAATACGCTCGAGTATCTTGCGACCTCGGAGAGCGAGGGACGTTAGCAAGCAACCGCACTACCTCCGCCCTCCTTCAAGCGAGCCCGAAGGGCGAGCTCCGTCTTGGCGCGTGCAACGAAGCGCCCCGTTAATGAAAATACTCTTGAGTGACTTGCAAGCCCGGAAGGCGAGCGGCGGTGTTACGTTAGCAAACAACCTCCCCCTACTTCCGTCCCCACTCCAGTAAGCCTGAAGGGCGAGCTCCATGAAGGCGCGTGTGACGTTTAGGATCGTGCGACGAAGCGTCCCGTAAATGGAAATACTCTTGAAAAACTTGCGAGCCCGGAGGGCGAGCACGGGTATGACGTTAGCAAGCATCGCTACATCTTTCCCTCTCCTCCCCCCCTTTCCAGCGAGCCCGAAGGGCGAGCACCGTGTCAGCGTGTGTGACGAAGTGAAAATACTTTAAAGTGACTTGCGAGCCCGAAGGGCGAGCGGCTGTGTGACGTTAGCAAGCATCTCTATATCTTTGCCCTTGCCTCCCTCCCAGCGATCCCAAAGGGCGAGCTCCATGTACGCACGTGTCCAAATGTACCAGAGAGTGAGAACGCTTACTAACATTACACCACCGCTCGCCTTCCGAGCTCGCATCCCCATATCTTTGCCACTGCTCTGCCCCACCCCCGCGAGCCCGAAGGGCGAGCTCCATATAGGCGTGTGTGACGAAGTGTCTTGTTGTTGGAAATATTTTTGGGTGACTTGTGAGCCCGGGGGGCGAGCAGCGGTGTGACGTTAGCAAACAACCTTACATCGTTGCCCCTGCTCCCCCCCAGCGAGCCCAAAGGGCAAGCTGCGTATAGACGCGTGCGACAAAGTGTCTAGTTAATAAAAATACTTTTGAGTGATCCCACATCTTTGCCCAGGGGCAGGGGGGTCGGGAGGAGCAGGTCCTCCCTATCCCCGCGAGCCTAAAGGGCAAGCTCCATGTAGGCGCGTGTGAGGAAGTGTCTCGTTGTTAAAAATACTTTCGAGTGACTTGCGAGCCCGGAGGGCGAGTAGCGTTGTGACGTTAGCAATTAACCTCCGCTGTAACGTTAATAGAAATATTATTGAGTAACTCGCGAGCCCGGAGGGCGAGCTGCAATATGACGTTAGCAAGCAACCTTACATCGTTGCCCCTGCTCCCCCCCAGCGAGCCCAAAGGGCGAGCTCCGTGTAGACGCGTGCGACGAAATGTACCAGACAGGGAGGGCGCTTACTAACATCACACCGCTCCTCACCTTTCAAGTTCGCATCTTCATATTTTTGCCCTTGCTGCTTGTGCAGGCGCGTGCCACAAAATGTCTCGTTGATACTTTTGAGTGATTTGCGAGCCCGGAGGGCGAGCGGCGCTGTGGCGTTGGAAAACAACCCCCACTATCTACATCCCCACTCTAGCGAGCCCGAAGGGCGCGCTCTATTAAGGCGCGTATGATCTCCACGTCTATGATCATGCTCCCTCTCCCCTCAGCGAGCCCGAAGGGCAAGCTTCGTGTAGGCGCGTGCGACGAATTGTCCCAGACGGAGAGGACGCTTACTTAACATCACACCGTCGCTTGCCTTCCGAGCTCGCAAGGTACTCATTGATATTTCCATCAAAGGGACGCTTCGTTGCATGCGCCTACACAGAGCTCGCACTTCAGGCTCGCTGAAAGGGGGAGATAGGAGGGGTGCTTGCTAACGGCACACCGCCGCTCGCCCTCCGGGCTCGCACTCAATTGTTTTTTCAACAAAGGTACACTTTGGCGCACGTTTCCAGGCGGAGCTCGCCATTCGGGCTCGCTTTAGCGGACGTAATCAGTGCAAATGCTTGCTAATTTCACACCAACGCTCGCTTTTCAGGATCTCAAGGTACTCATTGGTGTTGGCGTTAAAAGGAAACGGTCCCACGTGGCTACACGAAGCTCGCCCTTCGGGCTCGCTGGCTAGTGGGGGAGCCAAAGATAGGGGAATGTCAACGTCATACCGCTGCTCGACCTCCGGGCTCGCAAGTTACTTAAGAGTATTTCCATCAATGGAATGCTTCGCGCACGCGCCTACGCGGAGCTCGCCCTTCAGGTTCGCTGCAAGGGGGAGATAAGACGGTTGCTTGCTGACGTCACACCGCCGCTTGCCCTCCGGGCTCGCAAGACACTCCATGGTTTTTTTTAAAAGGCGCACTTTGTCGCACGTTCCTAAGTGGAGCTCGCCCTTCGGGCTCGCTATAGGGGGGCATAAACAGTGCAAATGTTTGCTAATGTCACACCAACGCCCGCTTTTCAGGCTCTCAAGATACTCATTAGTGTATCCAATAAAAGTAAACGATCCCACGTGGCTACACAGAGCTCGCCCTTCGGGCTCGCTGGGTAGTGAGAGAGGGGGGTTGGCAGGGGCAAGGACAGGGGATTGCTTGCTAATGTCATATCGCTGCTCGCCCTCCTTACTCAAGAGTATTTTCATCAACGGACGCTTCATCGCACGCCCCTACATGGACTTCGCCTTTGCTCGCGGTGATAAGAGGTTTGCTTGATTTCGCCACACCGCCGCTCGCCCTCCGGGCTTGCAAGTTACTAAAGAGTTTTTTCATCAACGGGACGCTTTGTCACACGCGCCTACATGGAGCTCGCCCTTGCTCATGGAGATAGGAGGTTTGCTTGCTAGCGTCAAACCGCAAGTTACTCTAGAGTATTCTCTTTATAAGAAAGCTTCGGTGCGCCCGCTTACACGGAGCTCGCCCTTCGAGCTCGCTTGAAAGGCAAAAGTAAGTGCGTAGGCAGAGCAGATGTTTGCTAATATCACAGCGCCGCTCGCCTTCTGGGTTCGCAACATACTCATTAGTGTTTCCAAAGAACACTGACGCTCGTGTCTACACGGAGCTCGCCCTTCGGGCTCGCAATATCTATAAGTGTGCTAAAATTTAACTTTTCATTGACTGACTGACAGACAGACAAACGAACTGACATACTGATAGACTGACTGACAGACTGATTGACAGGCTGACTGGCAGTCTGATAGACAGACTGACAAACTTTTAGACTGGCTGACAGAATGACAGATGAACAAACATGACAGATGGGCAAAATAACCGACTGACGGACTAATTGACAGGGTGACAGAATGACTGGCAGACTGATCTATAGACTGACTGGCAGACTGACAGACTGACTGGCAGACTGACTGGCAGACTGACAGACAGACTCACAGACAAACTGACAAACAAACTGACAGACAAACTGCCAGACAAACTGACAGACTTACTGACAGGTTAGCTGACTCATAAACTAACAGACTGAAAGAATTACTGACTAACTGACACACTGACAGACTAACACCTGACAGACTGACACACTGACGGACTAACTGAGAGCCTGACAGAGTGACAGACTGACAGGCGAACAAACTGACTGACTGACAGACAGACAGACAGATAGACGGACGGACAAACGGACGCAATGACGAACGGACGGACGGGCGGATAGACGGACAGACGGACAATCTTACTGACTGACTGACAAACAAACTGACTGACAAATATACTGACAGACGGACAGCCAGATGGCGGAAGGGCGGACGGACGGCAGGATGGGCGGACGGACGGACGGACGGACGGACTGACAGACAGACGGACAATCTCACAGACAAACTGACTGACAGATAGACCGACAGACAGACAGACTGACAGACAAACTGACAGACAAACTGACAGTTTTACTGACAGGTTTTTTTTTTACGGCTTTCCCATCTCTAAGTTGAGATGGATTTTGCCACTGACAGGTTAGCTGACTCGATAAACTAACAGACTGAAAGAATTACTAACTGACAGACTGACACACTGTCAGACTAACACCTGACAGACTGACACACTGACGGACTAACTGACAGACTGACAGAGTGACAGGCTAATAGACTGACTGACAAACAAACTGACTGACTGTCAGATAGACAGACAAACAAACAGACGGACGGACGGGAGGACAGACAGACAGACGGACAATCTAACAGACTGACTGACAAATTTACTGACAAACAGACAGACCAACGGACAGACGGGCGGGCGGACAAACGAACGGGCAGACGGGCGGACTGACAGACAGACGGACAATCTGACAGACAAACTGACTGACAGAAAGAACGACAGACAGACAGACGGACGGACGGACAGACAGACAGACGGACAATCTTACAGACTGACTGACAGATAGACTGACAGACAGATGGACGGAAGGTCGGACGGACGGACGGACGGATGGACGGACGTACGGGCGGATGGACGGACAGACGGAAGGGCGGACAGACGGAAGGACGGACGTACGGACGGACGGACGGGCGGACAGACAGACAGACGGACAATCTAACAGACTGACTGACAAATTTACTGACAAACAGACAGACAGATGGACGGAAGGTCGGACGGACAGATGGATGGACGGATGTACGGAAGGACGGACTGACAGACATACGGACGGACTGTCGGACGGACTGACAGACGGACGGACGGAAGGGCGGATAGACGGAAGGACGGAAGGACGGACGGACGGAAGGGCGGAAAGACGGAAGGACAGACGTACGGACGGACGGAAGGGCGGACAGACGGAAGGACGGACGTACGGACGGACGGACGGACGGGCGGACAGACAGACGGACAATCTAACAGACTGACTGACAAAACTGACAAACAGACAGACAGATGGACGGACGGACGGACGGGCGGGCGGACAAACAGACGCGCGGACGGGCGGACTGACAGACGGACAATGTGACAGACAAACTGACTGACGGATAGACCGACAGACAGACAGACGGACGCACGGACGGACGGACAGACAGACAGACAGACAGACAGACGGACAATCTAACAGACTGACTGACTGATTATTGACTGACTTTTTAATGATTAAAAATTATTTTAGTATGAGCCATCCATTAATTTGCTCAGCGCAGGCCGGTAAAGCGGCCATTTTGCGTATGTAACTTACTGACTTGATTTGCAAATATTAAAATTTAAAGCTAAAAACTTTTTTAATCAAAATAAAATGTAGCCTATGTCCGTCAGGGATAGTGTAGCTTTCGATCTGTGAAAGAATTTTTGAAATCGGTTCAGTAATTCCAGAGATTACCCCCTACATACAAACAAACTAACAAACTAACAAAATTACAAACAAAGTTTACCTCTTTATTATATTAGTGTAGATTAATGTTGCAAATTAAGATTCCAACATCGGTTGCGCCAAAAGGTGTTCGCTATTTTCACACTGTTATTATTTTATTGCCATTGTCAATCAGCTTTAAAACAATAAATTATTTGTGATTCAAACGGATTGGTCTTGCGCGTGCTATTGGCATAAGACCTGACGGTATGAGTTTGATCCCATGTAAGATGAGACGGCCCTTGGTATGGGTTGGGACGCCACGTTTTGGAACACAGGATAGGGCTGGCGTTGCTGTTCGTCCCGCAGAAAACTTTAAGAGACGAAAATATTGCTGCATAGACAGGGGCTACATGTTTGAGCCTTTTGGGGTTGAAACACTAGGACCGTGGGGTGCGGGAGCCCATGGAATGTTTAAACATCTGTCAGGGCGCCTGGTCGAGGCACCACTTGACCAAAATGCTGGCTTTTATTTGGCACAAAGAATTGCCTTAGCCATTCAACATGGCAATGGAAACATAGGATGTCAGCATTTTGGGCCCATAGGCAGCAACCTTTTATATTAAGTTTTTATATGTAATTGAGTTTTAGTTTTTTATTTATAATTAGTTTAGTTTTGTTATATGATTTAAAAAATGGAACAGATCATTTCTTACTTAAATAAATCAGTAAATAAAACATATGTACATAGACTGCTAAAAACATAACCCTTCCTTTTGACTTTGCCGTAGTCAGGTAAAAATTAAGTTATTCGCAACGAAAAACTACTTGGTTATATGTATAGTTGACCAAGTAATTGCTTGCCCACGTTTGAACTTTATCCCTTTGTAATAAGGTCGAAAAGTGGTCAAGCACTTTCTTGGTCGACTATACTCACTTATACATATTATAAATTATAACCCAAGTTGTGACTTAAAATTAATTAACATGGCCTCTATTCGCTAGACAAGGCGTCACAAACAACTTAAACTAACCGTTTAGTTTGAGATTTCTGACGCTATTGAATTCAATAGAAATAACAGCTACTGAGTAGCAGTCGCTTTCATTTCCCACACTCGTTAAATAACGTACGTCGTTAATCATAAACAAAGCCGCATTTTGTCCCTCTTACTCTCCTTCGTGAACAAACGAGACGGGTCGGATGAAGTTTTGAAACGTCAACGTTTAGCTTCACTTGAGTAACTTAAGACTTTAGGAAGTATATTTTAACCCACTTTTTGTTATCTGATTAACAACAATTTGGCGTATGATATGCGTGAAGAACGGCAATGCTTAACAAAGTCCCAAAAACTACTATAAAATTAAAACTAAAAACAATTTGTTGGGGATAATGACAAATCATCTGAATTGAGGGTTGTTCAACAGCCATTGACTTACATTGACTAACCGTGATATTTTTGGGCAAATTATTAACTCAAATACTAACGTTAAGTTCAAAGTCAAGTTACTAAAACATGATTAATTATGGATCTTATTATCTGAAATAAACATAGCCCCTTATGAATATAGTAGTGTACAAAACTGATATGGAAATGACGACGTTTTTCGAATATGGAGCGTCAATTTGTCTACAAGGACACGTTACTACTACATGTCAGAGGATTTTTAAAGTCCTAAAGAGTCGCATTACAAGGCGCGCTACCGAGGAATGATATGATTGACCGATTGGTCGAGCCGCGCAATGTATTGCATCTAGCATACGAAAACTCGCTCCATTTAAATGGCCCCTTGGAGTAATTAATAGATTCCGCCGTTACTTTGCCAAGGTCCATTTCAACAAGCTGGAACAAATTAGCTTGTTACTTCGCGAAACCAGTGCCGTGTACTCACACACTCCATCAGCTGCGTCTGTAAGACTTACATATTTTTAATGCAAAACCCACCCTCCTCCGCTACCACATGAAACACACATCATATACAGCCTCAAGCTTTGAGTATTTAACATTGAGATGCCAAGCCGTATTATCACCTAACAATTTTTTCTGCCAATTTTAGCGGGGGAGACGGGTCTAGTGTTGCCCGATGGCTGGGAAATTCGGGATTGTCCTGGAATTACGTGTCTTGTCCCGTGCCCAGGAATTACACTTTATAATCCCGGTTTGCTAGTGTTACTATATTTTCAGAGTTCCTTACCTCAAAAGGAAAAATCCGAAAACTGTAAGCAGTATCGGAAGTCTCCAGATGAGATATCCGAATAAAATCACAACATGCTGTCGGCAACACTGCCACGAATGCCATGATGTCAAATTTTGAAATGTTTACGTTATGTCTGTCAAAAAGCTTATTCATTTAAAATGTTTTTGGTGTTGTAAATAATAAATTAATTGTGAAAAAAATTATTTACGTGTGATAAAAAAATCCGTCTTTAGTGAAATTTGAAGTTTTTGATAGCCGTTTGAAGGTAAATACAGCACGATTAACCATTTTTTCAGAGATCGCTTTCGCGACACGGACTAAAGCAAAATGACACACGATATCGCGGCGAACTGGTTTTTATAAACCGTTATGATTTTAATCACGGTTTTAGGACATATGCATTGGCAGAGGGGAATGCGTGCCTTGCGACGTCCAGTGGCTAAATTGTCTAAGGCCTCAAGAGTTAAGAGTAATTATACGCACACGAATACATGCAAAAGGTGCACTGGTTACTTAAGTTTTTTTACTTATTCATACCTCTAACCTTCTACTTAAACTACTAAGTGTGATAGTGTGTGGGCCTAAAAAATGTGTTTTGTGGAATCCGAGCGAGTTTCACGGTTCTTTGTCGCATGTTGAAATCAGGGTCGCTTAGATCAAGATTAGTCGAGTAACGAGTAAAGTTACGAAATAGTTGATTTCAATTTTGACATGTTTCGGAAGGTTACAGAACAAGGGCATAAAATTAGATTCGCTCGCATTGAGACGAATTTACGATAGGCCCGATTTAAAAATCTTAAATGTTATGTGCAAACACGTGATAACTCGGGGCACGTTCTAGGGATTTCATATCGATAAATATGATGTCGATGTTTATACATATAAGCACACTTATAAATATTAATTTTGTACTATAAAAACATTTGAAAATAAAAACTCAATACACTTTTTCATGTCATTTCATTTGTTTATTGTTTTTATTTAAAAATGTTGAGAGAACGAATAATATGTTACTTTTTTCCCGCATACCTAAATACTTTGCTACATCAATTTAGTAATTGTGCTCCTAATGTACATACATATAGTCAAACGAATGGGTAAATAAATTCAGTGGGTAATTATTTTTAAAGGATAACCCATTTAGAGGCTTAACCCGATAATTGGATTACCCGATCCCTGCTTTCTACACCTACTATACAGCTTTTATAGTGCTTGTATGCTTGGGTAGACCTTAAAGCTCTTACCGTATATCATGTCCCTCAGCTCCTGTATCTTGCTGGCTCTGGTCTCCGGCTCCTCGGCGCACAGCCGGTAGGCCTCCGCCTCGAACTCGGGGCTCTCGTGGCGGTCCATCTCCGCCTGGTAGGCGATCTCCTCGAAGCGGAACGGCATTATGCGCTCCTGGTACCAAAAAGTTACATTTGATTAATTTATTAATATTTATTTACTATATTGCCTGCGAATTCATCCGCGTAGTATTATTCCTTTGTCGATAGCGATAAAAAATAAATAATTTACTTAGAACATAAACCTAAGTAAGAGTAATACATAGGAAGCTTAAATAAATACGTAACAAATATTTGTGCGATTACATACTATCAATTTATGAGTGAACATTTTTTCAACTACAAAGTTAAGTTTGTCTTTCAATCCGACGAACTCTTAGAGCACAACGAACTGCGTATAAAAATGTCAGAATCGCACTTGTCCGGTTTTTTTCATTTTCAGATACTTTCAAAATATGAAATTCTTAGGCGATCTAGTGTTAACCAAAATATCTATCAGAGAATTTCGAAAATAAAAAGGACTTGCATTCATTCGTAGCTAGGTTCATGTCAATGAAGGTTTTTCAGTGCTTGCGCAAGAGTGGATCACAGAGCCGTGACGGCAATCGCCTGCAATCAGCGGATTCTGTCATCATTGTTGACGATTTTAAGTCGGCAAATCCATAGCTTAATATTTTCAAGGCTGTAGTGTGACTGTATGACTGTAGTGTTTTCGTGGTTCTTTCAACATAAAAGATGCCCCACACAAAACTTCAGTTCCTTTTCGAGCCCTCTACGGGTTGAATTTCTTAAAACTCGGTCTATTTTTTCGAAAACTAAACGAGCAAGTGGTTCACCTGGTGGGAAGTAATCACCACCGCCTATAGACACCCGTAACACCAAGCATTTGTCTCCGTAAGGAAACTTAATGTCCAAATGGGTTCATTAGTGGTCGGCGCAACGGTGTACGATGATGACTCAGTCAGTCAATTGATTCAGATAAAAATAATGTACATTTTTATTTGGCAGACGTCCGGATGTCTCACGCACTACCCCAGTAGTTAGTCCATCTTGTTCCTATCCCCATATTCACTAGAAAAAAGGGACAACCTAACTAGTTTCGTTACTCGTGATTTTGGTTAATGGTTATCAAAGTTCATTTAAATTAGCAAAACTATTTGCTTCTGATAAATATTGAATGATTTATTTACAAATCAAGAGTTAGGTAAGGTGTAACGAATAGTTCGGAAGTCACTTTTTTCTGTAATGTAAACAAAACTTTTTGGTTACGTGGAACAATACTGTTTTTTCAGTGTTCTTGTTCGGTTTAGGTCCCATCTATTGACAATTGTCTTCGCACTTGCCTCTGCCTGTGTCCCTATGGCATGGGCAGGGACAGCATCCGCCCGGTGTACCCATCACATTTCATTAAACTGTCTAAAGGGCCTCTATGCGTTGGCTTCGGCTCCGCGCACGCACCGCAAAGGTCCGGAACACTATTGTCTCATGAATGGGAAAGATGTACAGTAAAATTTCTTGATCACTTATCTATCGCATTAGGTACCTACATAAATCCTGTAATGATAGATTTAAGTTATTTAACAATAATAAAAAAAAAATTGTATGCTTTTTTCTCAGCAAATAAAAAAATATGATTAAGAATCAATCATCAGTCGGGAGTTCTCTTTTACATGGCTGACATGTTAAGTATACGATACTATAGTCCTGTGTCAATACGTATATGAGTTAAGTTCTGCCCGATCGACGATAGGTTTGCCCTTCGATTATTAGTAAATCACATATTTCAGTGTTTTAATAAATAGTTATTTGTTCAGCGATCGTAGCTGCCCGTACCCCTTGCGAGGACTACGATCAGCAAAAATACAGATAAAAAAAGACATTTGTAGTATTTATCAAATCACTAAATAATTAAAGATAAAAAACACAAACATGCCGCTCTTAACATTGTAAAGTGATCTCTTACAAAAATTTGACTCTACATCCTGTAGAACCCGTAGTTCGGATGTTTCGCAGTTTTCCTTGCGCTTTAATTGCCGGCTCACTAATTTAGCCTCTTATTCATAAATGCTCAGTAAACCTGCATTTGTTAACATTTTTCTTCTTTGTCTGTGTGCCAAAGTGTGCGTGTGATTATGATGTTTGCCTTTGAATGAAAGGAACAAAACATACCAGTTAAAAGAGGTTGGTAAACTTTTATGAATAAGGGGTTTATTGTTTGCGATTACTGTAATTAAATACTCGCGATAGCGGCCTGATTAGCACCTTGAGATAAGCCTACGAAACAAACCAAGCGGAGCAAGTGTTGCTACACCGCCATGGTCTCCTAGTACAATCACTGCGAAATTATTGAACGCCATTTAGCACAGAATAATCTGATAGAGACAAACTAAGGCTAGGTTTATAAGGGTTTGTTAGATCAGAATGGCTAGCACGACACACAGCGACTAGCTTTGTCGTTGTGTGTCGTACATGCTGAAAACTAAAGTATTGTCATTTTGGAATTTTGATGCCCCGTTTTATAGAAAAAAAAGTCCTAAGGAGTTTCGACAGGCAGGGTGCAATGGTAAAACTTTAAACATTTCGTCGAACAATTACATAATAATCGGTTGTCCTTAAAACAGCGTCGAAACTAGTATTAATGCGTTCACTAGCCCTTCACTCGGAATTGGGTAAGTAGTACTTACGAGGTGCTTGTTTAATGCCATGCAGATACAGTGTATTGTGAAGGGCACACTGTGAACGACATTGTTTATTTGTTCAAAGAATCAGCATTGCCATACAACGTGGCAATGCTGCCAGCCCTCTGGGCACCCAGCCACCCTGTAGCGATTTTTTTTTTAACAACTAAGGAAGGCAAACGTGGAAATGGGGCACCTGATGGTAAGTCTTACTCCCTATGCCGGAAAGATGGTAGTAGAGATCCGGACGGACCTCGCACAAGGTCCTACCGCCCGCAGAATTTAAACTAAGTATTTTATTTGCAAGTTTTAGTTTTATTTTAGTGTTCAGTATTGTCATATTTTTTTGTTCTTCTTCTTCTTTTGGTGCCTCTCCAACTAGTGGAGGTTGGCCGTCAGCTCAGTGTACTTTTCTTTATCCTTGGCAAGTCGGTACAGTTCAGCGGCACTCGCAATCCCCGTCCACTCCCGGATGTTACGGAGCCAAGATTTCTTACGCCGACCAACTTTTCTCCTTCCGGCGACTTTACCCGTCATTATCAGCTGCAATAGTCCATACCTATTGTGCCGAAGTACGTGACCCAAGTATGCAACCTTTCTCTTTTTGATGGTCTGCAAGAGGTCTCGCATTTTTTTGTTATTAAACAATTTCTTATAATGAAGTGAATCATCTAATAACAAAAAATAATCAAAATTTTTAGTCAGAAATGTGATGACCCTTTATAACTGGCTCTTGCCCGTGACTTCGTCCGCGTGGACTTAGATCTATGATATGCTAGCTCTAAGCTATATGAGGTTTCTAACAAAACTCAAAAATTTAAAATACTTGACCTCTATCAAGTGCGTGGTGCACACAAACGAACAAACAAACCGTAAAACTGATGTTCTCAGTCAGAATTGTTTATTTACATTCTATCGTTGATTCTATCACTTTTTTCTCGCGTCTTCCAGTTTTTTTTTAATTTTTAAAGTAGAGACACGACGTATATAATAATAGATATGTATAATACTGATGAGCAAAGACCTCTCCTTTGGATTCTTTTCTGGAATTTGGAGTTATGTATACTTTACATCAACTTGCACATAGATTTTTTTTTTTTTAAATGGCTTTCACATCTCCGTAGTGTTTGGGATGTATTTTGCCACCAACAACTTGTACATTAGACACGTAGGAAGAATGTTCGGTTGCGTACTTTTGGTGGTTTTCTGGGAGGATCTGGAGGAGATACCTAAAACAAAAATGTTAATGACGTCACAGACAACACAACAACAATACAGAGATAAATATAACTAGATAAGTAGAATGGTAACTGGTGAGAGGAGAATGAGTAGAATACTGTAGAAGGGAAGTTAAGGAAGATATAACATTACAAATTACAACTTTATACCATGCGTCTGAATGTATTTAACTAAATGCGTGACAAATCGGGTACTGGTACGAAGAAGAAGAGATTGGAAATTGATTGGCCGCGGGATTTTTTTATTAAGTAAATCGTATAACGCACATAGATTAATCGTAGCATAAACTGACAGCTGGCAGCACAATCCATTTATTCATGCTATTCGCTCGCAGCAAACCAAATAGAGGGAGAAACTCGTTTGAAATCACACTTGAAATTTCGTGTAAAACGTAAGTTAAGTATTCTGAGCAAACATTACATTAAAGCGCGAAAAACTGTGATGATATGTTGACTTTTATCATTTACAATTGGAAGGCCGATTTCGTTTGATCTCTTGCTTAATTTTGAAGAACGTACGGTCAGGTTTTGCGGGTGGTAGGACCTTGTGAAAGGTCCGTCCGGATCGCTACCACCCTCTTGCTCGCTAATCCAGCCGCTAAGCAGCAGTGCTTGCACTGTTGTGTTCCGGCGTGGAGAGCAAGACAGCCGGTGCAATTACTGGCACAAGAGGTATTCCATCTTAACCCTCTGAGTTGGCAACGCATCTGGACTCTGGGATTGCCCTTTGGTGTTGCAGGTGTCTATGGGCGGTGGTGATCACTTATCATCAAATAAGCCACTTGCTCATTTGTCTTCCTGTTGTATAAAAAAAGCCTCAGAAGTAGCTGTACATTTAAGTACCGTGTCGCTGTTAGTAATGTGATAAATTCAAGCAACTCTAATTTCATACGTTACTACGACAAGGTTCTTAAGTGATTGCCATAATTTATAAATTTTAGGGTTCCATACCCTAAAAGTTATAAATTCCATTCCATACTACTTTTAGGGTGCCACCGCGGAATCCTGTTAAAAAAATTTTTGTAGTAAAAAGTTTACGGTTCAAATGATACAGCCCTGAGACCGTCCGTTAGTCCGTCCGTCTTCTTTCTTTTTTGTTGAGTACAGTGGTACGAATGGGCCGGTTCGATCGGGGTAGCACCACACTCATGCGTGAAGTAGTAGCTTTCCACTGCGTTTCGTGCTTTGTACGAAATCGTATATTGTACGATTGTTGTAACTGTGTACCAAGGAATTGTTTCACATTCTGTAGTTAATGTGAAATTAATATATACGATATTTCCAGAGACCGCGGATTAATCAGCGTTGCTGGCAAAACCACGTGTTCGCCGCAAAACATGCAGCCTGAATTACATCTATTTTTAGAATAGAATAAGGCTGCGGTCAATTAAAAAGCGACAAATAAGTATCATACAATTGGCTGGCACACATGCACAAGCCTTCGTAATTAAAAAAAAAGTATTCTAGTATCATACATTTTTATCCAGTGCCCGTGACTGACATTGTCAGTTTAAAATTTCTATCTAACTAGTAAACATTATGAAAGGTTCAATGAATCGAATGCATTTTTTTAATTTATAAGACTTAAATTATGTTTTCAAGTAGTTTAAAGTTTTTATGAATAAATTATTTTATCTCATCTGAATTTGGCTAAAACTGTGAGGTACTAATTAAACTGCTAAAAGTTGCCACAAAATGGCAAACGTGATATTGAGTGTCCAAAATGGCTAATAAAAGGACTTCATTTGTCAGTTTTTGATATATATAGTGTTGTATAAGACTTGAGTTCTAGAATCCTCTTTATAAAGACTCGAAACACGAATTACGAGACTCGATTTAAAACGTGAGGACTCTACATTACTAAACTCCAAAAATAATTTCGCGAACATAGCCAGCGTGACATTAGGACTAGGAGTCTTTTCTGCTTTGAGTCTTTTTGGTGAACAGAATCTAGTGCTGCTTTTATTGTTTGAGCCCTTCTTACCTCAATGATTACACTTACACTGCTTACTTCAATCGTGTAGTTGTATTTATCGCCTAAAGCTCGAGCCCCAAATGCACGCTCGTGAAAATCTCTTACACCTTGACTTGAGTGTATTTGCAAACCTAGCGGCGAGTTCAATTTTGAAAAATGAAGATGTCCTGTTTGTTCGAATATTTAAACTATTTAAAAGGCTTCCTTAAATCGTTTAAATCGGTTTGAATCGACTTAAAACGCGCAGTCTTCTAGTCCACCGAATCGTACATTACTCGAGTCGAGTCTCCAAAATCAAGAATCTAGAATCCGTATTTTACCACACTACTTCTTACTGCGTTCATTTAGTTTTTGGTGTGACGGATGTGCTGCTAAACCTCGTAATTTTGTATGATGACCGTGTAATGATAGTAAATGCTTAAATCATCAAAAACCACGAGGCGGTACCGTAATGATTCATGACATGACTGTTTTATGGACATAAAGTATCGAAATAAATTGGTGTGTAGGTACCTAAACTGTTATTGCACTACAAGCAGCGAAGTCACAGAAAACACTTTGTGCTTGAATATTCTGGTTTTGTTTTTAGCACATACGTTCACTTTCTGGTAGTACCTACCTAATAATCTTTAAGTTAAAACAAAATCACTGGAAGCCAAAGCGCACCTAAGGCTTTTTAAGCCCGTATATTGAACCCCTTTTGGATTTGCAATATTTTTGCTTATTTATTTTTTAGTCTAAAGAAAAAGCGGTGTTGCGAGGTTGATCTCTTTTTAAAGACTGTCTGTGTGTCTTATTATCCCAACGCAGAAGTTCGCTAGGGCTGCATAATGTCACCGCTTTCATTTATTTCATATATTATCTACCCTATTATGAGGATATTACTCTGGAATATTTGGACAGATTATGTTTTCGTGATTGTTGAATATAAGATTGCCAACGCAGAAGGGACTAGATTGCTTGCAACTTGTCCTGACACTTGGAAGAGCAGCTTCTTAAAACGAAGCGTGAAAGCCGAGCTCGAATTAATGATTATTAATCACAGGAAAAATTAAATGACTTACAGACATACACAGCTTACAGATAGACCAACATGCCATGTAAGGTAAAACCCAAATGAATAAATTGCTTTTCATATCACAAGCATTCAATTAAGTAATAGTTCTTTGCCTTCATAATCAATTTCTGTCAAAACTGTTTCTTGTTAAACCAGTTTAAGAGACGTAGGCGATTTTATTTTATTTTATAATAAGGTTACCTTCGTTTGTTTTAAATATCACTTCCCCGCTGAGGCTGAAGCGGGTCCTTACGCTATCTATCAGGGTTGCGCAAGGTTGCTGTCCGGAGCCACGCAATGGACCGAACGATAATGATGATTACTTCAACATTACATACAATCCCTGCACTCAGTGCAAGACACAAAACTTCATTTATGAAACAAAATTGTTTTGTTATTGGCAACCCTAACCGCTAAGTTGTTTGACCTTGAAATCGAACCGGCCTAGCGACACCTAGCGGAAGTGGAAGTATAAAACTTATAAACACAACGCTATACATTATGAAACTAAATCGAATTCGCGAAACTAATTGAAAAAAAGTAAAATAAAAAAGTTGTACCTAATCTACACTAACTGCGATAAGATAAAAGCTTCTGTTTGTCTGTGGCATCAGAGTTCCAAATTCGGTTTTTACATGGTGTTTTCTTTCTGCGGGTAAATGACACTGTAAAAACCCATTGTCAAATTTATTTTTTCAAACTCTACCGAAAACGCAGTGGTTATATTCTCTTTGCTATTACGCACTGGGCACTGATACTATGTAGATTTAGGCACTCGTCACTAATCGATAATTGTCTAATCTAATCGTTTGTTCGCTTCCACATGGCGCGAGCGCATCGTAAATTGATTATCCGGTGGATCGTTCCGGATTATCAGACTTCACTAGAATATTAACAACAAATACTTGCGTCAAATTAAAGGAATACTAGTGATTAGAAAATACATTTCTGTCAATAAATCTATACATTTTAGTGAAAACTGTTTCAAAATCTGTTGCGTGGTATAGAAGGAGTAAGCGGCCGAAGATACGATGAGGACGGACAGGAAAGGATAGCGACTTTGTTTTATACTATGTAAAGATAAAGGAAAGAAGATAAAGATATTTTCAATAAGATTTAAATTAACTAGCTTTTGTTCGGTTTTAAGTAAATACAGACAGAGAGCGAAACGAAAATAACACTTAAATTGGAATACCAATGGAATACCGTTTCTATTCAGTAGGCACTTTGTTATTTTTCATTGCTCTCAAGGTACTTCAAAGTTTGCGCCAACCAGGTCAAGTTCTGTCAAACATTTCATATACGAGATAAATCTTTACCGTTAATGCAATCATTGCGCATGATCATTCAAGTGTGTGGCTAATGAGATAGTAATAATTGATGACTTACCTATACGAATGTAAGTAGAGTTTTTAATGACTTTTTTGTGCAACAAAACTTTAATAAATATAATTTAAATGTTAAAGGTATTGACGGCCAATGCTGATGATGCAATCCCTTTATCTCTTTCCAGCTGAGAGCAGTTAAAGCCTCTCTCTCCACTGATCGCCTCCAGGAGGTGCGAGGGCGACCCGGCCTTCTCTTCCCGTAGGTCTACCACGTTAAACCTTGTTTGGACAAGTGGTTGTCTGTCAGCTCTCTACAACACATGTCCGATCCAGCGCCACTTCCTTAGAAGAATTTCATTAACTGTAGGTTTTTGGTCAATCTACCTCACAGTTTTCTATGTTCAATATTTTTTTTCTATTTTAAACAGTTTAGTTTATAATTTAACACTGTAGGTGCACAAATATCGCTAATGCAAGACGGGATCATTTTCAAACATCTCTGTCCAAGATTAATTCATTAATTTTGTAATACTTCCGAGAAATGTATGGTTTCTTGACAACGGATTTGTATTTTGTCTGTTTCTGTTCAGTATACAGTACAGTACAAAGCAATAGTAGTTTTAACTGACCTTGTACTAAGTATTGGGCTACTTAAAATATTTTTCGGCCTTAAGTTACCTCAAGTGTCAGAATCGATTTTGTAATGATCGTCTCAATGACACAGTTACTTAAATCTACTTTTGATTGATTGATTGAAACTTTATTTTTTTCCACAACACAATGAAACACAAAACAAGGTAGTAATAATTACAAAAAAAAAACAACATCATAAAAAATAAAAACCTTAAAATATAAAGAAAAGAAAAATACAAATCAAACTAACGATAAAAGTTAGGATGCCAAAGTGTTGTGGAAAAAGAAAGGCGCTGACTCAGCATAAATGCTGCGAGGTTCGCAGCGCTGGTATTCTGTCAGAACCGTTTTGAGACAGATCTGTGGCGATGGTATATGCGAAAGTGGTGTTCTATAAAATATACTAAATAAGGGATAAGGAAGGGAAAAGGAAGGCTACGAAGTTATGGTATGTGCCAGAGCGAAAGTATACTGCAGTGTACAATAATATATGTTGTAGGAAGGAGAAGAACGAATAATAGTTAAGAATTAAGAAGAAAACCTGGATCACACGTCGTCGCGCCTACCAGAGAAAGGGGGGTGCTCCATAGATATGAAACTAGGTACACAGAAATGCACACAATGTAATAAAAAAATAGTAAATAAATAAAAAATAAATAAATTTGGCTCATTACATTAGTGCTGTCTGTCCAAAATAACAAATACCTTCCAATCAACCTCTTAATTAATTAATTAATTCAACTTTATGTTGCTGGCAAATCATTATTATACAAGCTCGACCATGAGAATACTAGTATCATATTGTTAAAGATCGTATCAAAAAAACAGTGGAGTAAATAGTTTTGGGTTAGTGGCAGTGGTACATCAACAAACGCTTCCCAACTTTAAATCGATTTTCGAATGGTACTGCATTAAGAACCTTAGTAGTATTAAGTCGTCAAGGTAAATTATCAATATATTTTTATCGCGTTTAAGATTCAAAGATTCAAAGAATTTATTTGCTCAGAATACAGTTACATCAGGTGTGACAAATAAAACATATCCAGTGCATTCAGCCTGCATGCACAACAAATGCCCAAGTTGGTGACAATGAGTACACCACATAACAGCAGAGCCCAAGCTAAGCGAGCGAAGCTAAGGGTGTGCCTAAGGAGCGAAACGCGAAATTGACCATTCGCATAGCTTGAAATATCCACTGATCCAGATTTCGAGCACTGTGATTGGTCAATTCACGGTCGACTCCTCTCTACTCAGCCTAACTCCGCGTCAGCGGAAACGCTCTCGCCTAGACGGCATAGACGAACTGCTTGGAGCAGCCAGGCACTGTTATTCTCTAAGCGTATCGGCGTCGGACTCGAAGTCGAGGCATCGCCGTCTCGCTCACTCGAGCTAGCGCGCTAGAGCAAAACAGGGTGATACCCCAGCGTCGAACTCGTCGCTGTTGTACTTAGAGAATCACTCTTAAGACCGCTGCCCGAAAGCAAATGCTGCGGTTGGTGTCGAACGAACGTCAAACTTGTGTCGAAACAGCAGATCGCCCCACGTCCGACCGCTTTTAACGCACGAATCCATGGAGGCCCTAAGGCGTCCGTGTGCAACACCGTGACTTTATAGCTATTAAATATCACATTGAGTAAAGATCATAAATAAAAACTATAATCGGTTAATTATGTAAAACTCATTGACACTAATCGAAAAACCCTTTTTTGGCTCACTTCAGTCGGGTAATAAATCAAACCAACGTAGGTGTTGCAAGTTGAAGCCAAACAAGGTGGTCTGCTATGTGATTCTCTAAGCGCAAGGGCGCTGAACTCGACGTCGAGGTAGCGCCCGGTCTCGCTCGCGCGTTTAAAGGCGCCTGCGCAGCAAAATTTATAATGCCTACCAAGCCACATGAAAGCATCAAGTAGTCACTCAATTTTGTAAAAAAGAAATACATTTTATAAGACATGCTATGCTAAGCTATGTCATTGAATAGTTCTTTAAAAAATGAAAATAATTGTAATATTGTAGACGTGAATAAATTTTTTTTAACATAAAACTACCGTGGGACTCGGACATATTAACAAAACAGATTACTCACGTATTTTTACGTTTTTTCACGTTTTTTGATTAAGGACCACGGACTGGTCTGAAACATGTTGGGCATTTCTCGACGTAAAAATACGTGAGTGATCCGTTTAATAAAAAAAAAATACATTTAAATTACTGTTTTTGCCAATAAATATCTTGTATCAGGCGATCGAGACGGTGCTGCTTCGACGTTGCGCTCGTCGCGTTAACGCTTAGAAAATCGCCTCCCTGATCTCATATTTGTAAATATATAAATAAACAAAATCGCCTCGTTTCTAGTTATGTAAATGACGTGCAACCTTTTTAATTAGTTATATCTGGACCTCTCCACATCGCGTTACGTGTTTGTCTGTCTTGAACTTGAATATATTATAATTGAGTCGTATATCTGAAAGTTTTTATAGCGGCAAGTTATACTGCCCGTCGAGAGCTTGCGGATTGTTGACGACTTTCAATAATTGCTTGGCCCAAGCTTCGATTGACGCTCGATAAGCAAAGATGACCAGCAGAACATCTAAAGTCCGTTTATCCATACTTGTCTTATCATGTAAAAAAAAAATCTAACCCCAAATTTCACTTTTAGTCGCTAAAACACCGTTTATTGCCTAAATAAAACAAATTGACGCTTTGACGGTTTGATTCATAAGTTATTGCTTTAGAATCTTTTATTTATATAATTTAAACTATATTTTGGTGGCAAAAACTGAAATTTTAGTTTAGAATGGTATTTACCACTTAAGACAAGCACGAATGAATGAATGTGGTTTATTTAGAAGTGACGGGGAAATCATAATAATTAATATCAAAGATGTGGAACTACTCTCACACATATTGGTATTCTTGAACTTTCATCTTCACGGAATCCAGTGAAAAACAAATGCAGACGTCTAGATATATCTTCGGATATAGTCAACATTGTGTGGGTTCAGTGATATACCGAGTGTAAATAAATGAGACAAAATGCAAGTTGTTCGGTGAAACCTCAGGTGAAACCCGCGTCATTCGTTCACAATTTGACGGTTTGACATGGACAGATTAAATATAAACTAAATCATGGCTTGGAAAATATTGTCTTTTACCAATAAATACACTACACTATCGAAAATTAATACGTTACATTGTAAGCAGTATGGTACAGTCCACAATTTATCGACAGTTTACAATCTCGCGAGATAGATCATCAACTAATGGTGTTCACAATTACAGTGACAAGAATTCTAGGTAAATGACGTTTCCATTAAAAATGTGCGTCTAATACTGTGGATTAACGTTCAGTCAACTGAACTGTTATTTTGTAAGCGCGCCAGCGGCGGACTCGACGTTGATGCATCACCCTGTCTCGCTCACTCGAGCTAGCGCGTTAGAGCAAGACAGGGCGCTGCCCCAGCATCGAGCTCGTCGCTGTTGTGCTTAGAGAATCACCCTCCTGATAGGATACCCTTAGAAGCGATAATAATTATTGTCTTTAATATCTCCGAGTGTCTATAGAGTTAATTAGTAATTACTAGCAGTTCTAAGTGCCACCATTGTAAAGCTATATTGTTGTCGGCGGTACAACAGTGGCCGTGATGTGGAATTGGATATTGCAGAGAAAGTCAGCTCTTACTGCAATTTTATTGGGCTGCCTTGGCCGGCCGAGCCCAATTCACAAATGATTTTGCGATGAAAAATTAACTTTCTACTTTTAGTGTCGTGTTTTGGTTACTAATTAAGTACCTTAGGATAAAGAATCACATTTTTTGTAAAAGGAAAGAAGATATAACGTAAGCCACAAACTTTTACCATCTCTATTCCGCGAGAATTTTATATCTTTTCGGAATAAAGAATAGCCAAAGTATAAGATTTTTGCTGACTATTTTCACTTTATTACTACAGTGTCATCCGACTATTAGAAGTAGGTAAAATTTGACTTGCTAGAGTTAAACTCGACAGAGAAATAGATACACAAACAAAGCAAGTTAAACTTGTAAGAAGTATGAGCTGTCAATTCTAGACACACATACGTGAATGCAAAATTAACTTAGCACTTTCAACCCTGTTGTTCTGCCTCCTGCTGTTTCGACGACGAGGTCGTAGCTGTTGCGCTTAGGGGGGGGGGGGGGGGAGTAAGGGGTTCGATCACTTGTCACCGTTCGGTCGCTTTCGTCTAACATTCTTTGCAGTTACCTACCTCGCAAATACTAGTAAACATTACCTCACTTTTGCTGAGGTGAAATCTTTCGCACGCGCGTTTATGACTTATAGGCTCTTATGGGTTATTGTTATGAGTAAAAAACTGTTTATTTCAAATGAATTTTGATAAAGAGAAAGGTTATAAGAGATCATAATTCATGATCTTGGGTTTTCTTGAATTTACCTTTGCAACCAAATTGTTTTATAAATGGCATCACATTGGCATGATACAAGCAGAACGCTTTCTAGTACTTCTCTTGTAAATTATCTGTAAAATCCAGGTAGCTTTTAAAAATAGCTGTTTTTTAATGATTTCTCAATTGTATTGTACTAAATTAAATAAAACAATTCAACGGTTTATAGCATTATACGAGTACCCCTATACCATTATACGATTTTATATTGCAACGAATCTAATTCTCGACGTTTCAGTCAGTCTGTCCATGAGGCATGAACATGAGACCTGAAAGGCGCGTGAAAAATCGTGCTTGGCAGTTGTGGCCCTCGTCCAAGTTCGGCCATCATCGGCGAAGTTCAGTTTATCTGAGTTTATCTCTATATGCGTCCCTTTCTTATGACACTAGTTTGACAGAAACGCAGGGAGGGATAGGTTAAACCTGGACCGGTTAGTTAGGGCCACAACCGTAAATTTTCATAGAAAATTTTGTTGAAATTCAATTGTATGGAAGTAAAACGATTTATTGTTTGAATATAGGTCGCGGCATAAGAGGATGTAGGCTTAAAATATGTTTAAAAAATCTAGTTTATTTGTTATTTATAGTTGTTTAATTTTGTGAATAATTTGGTCACAAGTCACCACGACCTTACCGTAGATTGATTCATTATGATTAATCTACACTAATCTACACTGCTATAATAAAGAGTTAAACTTTGTTTGTTTGTTTGTATGTAGGGGGTAATCTCTGGACCTACTGAACCGATTCCAAAAATTCCTTTACTATTAGAAAACTACATTATCCCTGATGGACATAACAGGCTACTAATTTCACGCGAACGAAGTCGCGCGCGTCCGCTAGTATATTATATATTAGTAGCCTGTGCTGTCCCACTGCTGGGCAAATGCCTCCCTCCCCTTCTTCCACGCATTCCTGCCTTGAGCTTTCTCCTGCCAGTCGGGCGAAAACGCATCCAACTCGTCCCTCTATCTTCTCTTGGGCCTGCCGCGATGCCGGATTCGGTTTTGGGTTATGGTTATATTAAAATAGTATTTTATGCAACTGTTGCATAATGAGGGGTCTTAAAACACGAGTGTGGTTTTATGAAACGAGCGTCAGCGAGTAATCATAATAGGATCACACGAGTGTTTTAAGACCTAATTATGTACAGTTGCATACGTTTCTTTATCTACACACTTAAGTACTCTATGATGGCTTCAGGAGCCATAGGGCAATGACCTGCATTGCTACTAGCTACTAGTGCTAGATACCTATTAAATATCTATAGACTGTACACATTAAAATAATGTAATAAAAAATGAATTTGAACAAATATAGAAACAAATTAGAAAAATTCTCATAATAATGTTGGTTTTTATAATGCTGGTCATTACCTACGATTTCTGAAAGCATAATAGAGTATTTTTATATGTATTTATAGATATATGTGTAGATAAAATAATTTAAAAACCCTTGGCCTAAAACTTTAACCTGTTTTTGTTCTAAGTTAAACGGAATCGTTATCGATGTATCATACATAGGCTTGTGTTAGTTTAACACATAGTTCCGTTATTTGCTCTAACAATGGCGTCGTATTAGCAGAGATAGCCTGCTGTTGTATTATTTGGGTATTTAGCGCAGCATAGTTAGAGGATAAAATTGTAAAACATTTTTATTTATTTATTTCATTTTTATACAACATAGGAAGGCAAACGAAAAAGTCGTTCACCACCGCCCACAGACACACGCAGCACCAAAGGGATTGCAGATGCGTTGCCAACCCAGAGTCATGACGAGATTTGTGTAAAAATGGGAGCGTCATAGAGGATTTTTACTTTTAGCTGTAAAAAAAATTGTACCATTATGATGATGCCCTTTGATATTTTATTTAAAATAATCTCGTTATTAAAAAAACGAAAAGGACGATAATGTATCATAAACTTTACAACGACTATAAGCAACAGTTTTACCTTTTCAAGGTCCGACGTTTCGACTGCGTTGCAACAGTCACCGAAGGACATTCCGTTACCGCGACAACAACAACAAAAAATACCGTCACAATGTAACAACAACGACAGTTTAAGTGTCGTAAGAGTCACGCTACAGAAATTTAGCTCTAGCGTTCTAACTAAGATTTCAGTATCTGTATGGTATTTTGTTTTTATTAAACTAATAATAGACGAATGTTAATAAGATAGATAAATAAATAAAAAATACTTTACATTAATAGTTAATGTACTAAGGTAACCGTACCATTGCTTGACACGACGCGTAGTACATTGTTCTTATCAGTAGTTGATATCATGTCTCTCTCTTCTCGTCAATTATTGGGTGTCTGTCAATGAGTGGGACCTTTACCTTAATTATCATCATCCTTCTAGTGTTACTAATATATGTTGGTTGCCTTTAAAATGAGCCATTCTTAATTTCGTATCATTTTCACTCGAAATCCGCTAAGTCGACTGAGATGGTTTTTATTATATTAGTAAATAGGACTATGCATATTATAGTCATTACAAAAAAAAACGAAAGTTTTAGAATAAATCTCCTTACACTTAATTACTCAATATTGTCCGGGATCCTAACATTCCTCTAACTGGTTAAGTACTTATATGTAAACAATACATATTAATTAAAATCAACTCAGGGCAAATCCGGATGGAAAAACTTGATCAATTTTTGACTGTATTACAAAGGGGTAAGGCTCAAAAGTGGTAAAGCAATTAGTTGGTCCACTATTCCTTTAAATTAGCACTAAATAGGTAAACTCACTTTGTTCTCTGTCAAGCACGAACTGGGTCCCTTCTAACTTCACGACAGAGAACTGCCAGCCATTATCGCTTTTAAAATCCGCTTCCGGGTAACACAATTTTGACACACCAAATTTCCATTCACATTCACACAGATTTTCTTTAAGGCCCTATGTCGATAACTTTAACGGAATTGGAGGCCCGTATGCGCGTGCGCAGGCCGGGAGTGAGCACCGAAATGTAGAGTATATCTACCGTTTGGAGCGGTCAGTGACTGCGGCGTGATGCGGGGCACAGGCGACAGCGACGAGCAGCTATTTTTCTATACAAATGTTGTCCCCTCTGTCAAATTCTTCTTTTACTTTTTTTGTCATAAGTGTTTGATTTTTGTGATAATATTTCATTTTACATAATAAAACCCATTAAAAACGAAAAAAACGAGTCATTGTCCTCCGGTTCTTAGTAAAAAAACTTTCAGTGTTTAGAAATAACTATATCGTATATTTCAGAAGAACATGAAACTTACAGAAACAGATAATTTCCTTGCCTTTCTAGTTTTCTAAGTTTAGTAGGTGGAAAAAGGGAACAATGACACCTCGATTTGCTCTATCTTACGAACATAATTTACCGCTGGAGGTAATCTGTATTAATGTGCGTGCAGTTACGTAAGCGTGGCCTCCATCTTATATGTAGTATATTTATCCAAGTTTATCCTTATTATCCAGTTTTAAAACGACGCTGAAACGACTGTTGTTGAAATAAAAATCCTGTGAAGTGATTTAATAAGAGAAACCTTTTTTAAGGCTGCAAAGGCCTATAGAAAAAATACATTAGAGACTAAGCCTGCAGTCCCTTAAAGCCTTAGACTAGAATGCTTTTTACCGTAGCAACGCCTAAAGAAATCGTTCGTTATGTTACTAAATGTGACTGTAGACAAAGTCATTTGCTTATTGTTAACGATAAAACATTAGCGATTGTAGAAATAGAAAAGTTACAAAATGTTTGCATCTTCTCTAAACCCCCTGAAAACATGACCGGCCAAGTTTAGTTTTTTAGAGTTTATCTCTGTGTGCGTCCCTTTTTATGACTCTAACTTGACAGAGACGTAGGGAAGGATAAAAAACCGCTCGGTAAGGGTCACTGGTCAGTGATATACAAATCGCTTTGTTTTATCACTTGCGCCACATTCTCTTAATAATGGCCCGCAAAACAGAAGGTTGATGGGAGTCGTCAATCAGACACGCGACTGATATTACTATTAGGCTTGGAAAAGGAAACCTTAACGTGCTTTCTGAATTTAAATAGGAACTCGAACAACCGTTATTTTTACGATAAGCAGTGTTTTTCAAAGCGTGAGATGCGACATGGATGCGACCGCTGATAGGTCGCGAAGGAGTTTAAGGAGTGTGAAGGTTTCAGCGCTAGGTGCCAATAAGAGATTAAAACAATGATCATAATGTAGAGCTTGCTCCTTTTGTATCAAGTGTAAAACACTAATTTAAATTGAGCGTCAAAATACCTAAGAGTTTTATGAATCAAAGTCGAGTCGCAAAAGCGACTTTTGAGTTATTTATGAGTCTCCATTAAAAATAGTTTGTGCCTGATGATAAGCAATTACCGCCGCCTATAAACGCTTGTAACTCCAGGAGAATCACGCGCGCGTTGACGACCCTGCAAGAACCCCTCTTGAAAAACCCCACGCTGTACCTGGCTGGAAAAAACTTAGCAGAGCAGCAGCTCAGGGAGCAGGGAGTTCAGCTACAATACAGTCATCAGTAATAAGTCGATTAACGAAATTGTGCTGGCCCCCAATTCTGGCGCTCGTCGAGATTCACCTGACGTACGAGATGTGTCAAAATACGACAGATTTTGAAGGGATTTCACAGCTCTTTTTGGCTTATCTCGAGTGTGACTTCATCTCTACTGACGCGAGAATTGCCCCGCTGGTAACGTGCCCGGTAAGCGGCGCCGGCGACGCGAGCGCAACCGGTTGCGACGCTAATGATAGGTATTCATGTAATCGACGAAAGACTACTAAATCGTGAATCGGCTACCAATTTTGATCTATTATCTAGTCATCATATCAGCTGGAAACGTCAACGTGAGCAGGGCCGCAAATTTTACATTTTACTTCGCGGAGTTACAAGAACATCGGCGGACCACTGCACTGAGGCCGGCGCCATTGAGTTGCCGGAGGGAGGGATGTAAAGCGGTAAAATTACTTTCGTAAAATTCGGTAAAATACGATGTTTTACGTAAAATATTATATTTTACGGTAAAATACGGTAAAATTGGGTAAAAAAGAATTAAACTATGTATTACTAAGAAAAGTTCCGAGTCCGTACAACAGATGGAGCCAGTCACTCATTGCGACTGACTGACAACACGCAAACAGTATGAATTAGATAAATTTCGTCCGCCCAAACTCGGCGGTAATTTTACCGTAATCTATATAAATTACCGTAAACTATCGGTATTTTACGCGCCTTTTTGGTAAAATTACGTAATTTTGCAACCGTGCGGCAAGTCACTTGCCGCATTGAGATACACGAGTTATACGATAGACAGATCGCTAGTATCGAAACTACTGAAAGTCTTTGCTATAGCGGGACTATAGAGAAGGTGACATCCTATAGGGGAATCAGTCCAAATGGATGCAGCGACATTGTCGACCTTAAGGTTCCCTTTAAATTTATCCCCTAGGGATTTATTTGCGTTTTTAAACTATTTCGTGATACTCGTTATTCTTTTCAAATACAGTAATGCATAAATCGATTCGTAAGAGCTGGCCTTGGATAAAAAACTAAAGCATGGATATATCCTCAGTACATGTCAAGCGTACACGCCCAAAACTGTCAAAATGGTTACCTTTGTACGTCGATGTAGTAAAACCTGTAAAGTAAAAAGAAAACGTAGATATTAATACCTAAATGTACACCAAAGGTACAAATTTTCTCTGTTCATGTGTGTACAGGGTGTCAATTGATGTTTTTTTTTACCTACATGTTTTGTACTCTATCGTTAGGGTTGCAAGCTCGCGACGGTGACATGCAACTTTCCTCCCTAAAAATTTGTCTTTAAGTGTCACTGAAACGTGTCACATAACCGCATATTTTAGTGTATGACGGTCAGAGGATTGACTGATAGTATCTCATACACCCATTGAGCTCAATGTCATTCGCCGTCCTGCGTCGCTGTACCGGTTTAGGTCAGTGGCACACGAGGTGAAAGCACTGGGCGCTGAACAAAGCTCGTAAACGGCGAAGCTTAAAATGACAATTGATCACGAACTTACGATCTGTTAGTAAGTTTTATTGGCTGTCGAGTTGATGAGATCATAATATAATGGGAACATTTGGAATGTTAGTTAATATGAGGCTTTGACCAAAATTAAATTAAATATTTTCGCCCCACTGAAAACTATGTGGATGACGTTTTGAAACGGATTAAAAGAGTAATTTAATTTGAAACGTAAACTTTAAAATTAAATATACGTCAGAAATAAATAATTAAGACGACTTGCACTGAAACATTAAAATATGTTTATGAGGCTGAATCACGACGGATTAATGTAAGAAAATAACCGTCTTTAATTCTAACATATTTATATTTTTATGCAAGGCAGCCTTACTCCTTCAACTATCTTCAACCACTGGTAAATTCCATATCTTTGCCCAAGAAATTTAGTAATACTGTACCTAACCTCAGCTAAAGCGTCAAAATGGTGGAAGTTACGTGGCGCTCACCAACCTTTGGCGAAAGTCTCTCGATGCTAAGCGGATTCATTGTATATGCACTGTAAATTGTATAAGTAGGTATTTTTAACTTTAACATAAAATTATTTACATATGAGAACTAAATAGATTTATGCTTAATTATTATGATTTCTTGTACCTATAGCAAAGGCTTTGTTACTACAATTTGTTGTGTACAACGATGATTTGCATGAGCGCTCGTTTTAAAACACCGTAATTCAAATATCGAAGATGCCTGCCGTAAATTAATAGCAAATGTTCTAGCTAACATGAGACCTGGTGTTTTGTCCTTAGCAATATATCTCATAAAGCTATAATACAAAGCAAGTCTTTACAGGCGTTTGGATTTCATAAGTAACTCGTTTTTGTTGCCTGATTGCCGCCAGGGGTTTCCGGGCTTATTAACTTACTTGTGCTGTGCTATAAGAGCGTCCGTTACATCGCGCGGGTGCACGTCTATCGAACAAACAGTATGAGCCTGCACCTGCCGAACGCTCTCATCTTTACTATTTTTCTAAAGGCGTGCGCGCACCCGCTCCGTGTGCCCGCGCGACTTAGCGGAGGCTCTAAAGACATTGCTTCTTGCCAAATTTCATGATTCTACGTCAGCGAGTTTCATGTTACTACGTTCATTGGCTTACAAGTTTGTTTTTTTCACAGCTCCAAGTGATTGCTGACCTGAGTATTTGATATTAATTTCAACTTAATACCTCTATGCGTTCTTGAGGCGAATGGTCTTGACAGACAGATAAACAGACAGCTTAGAAAACTGGTTATAAGGTACGGTGAACGTTATATAATCTTGTTGTATAACATTTATAACGCGATTAGATTACGTAGGGCTTGCCTTAGATTGAATATTTGTGGTTTTATATGGTGTTCGGCTTAATATTCATGTAGTTTTGAAAGTAACTTTCATTTCGTGGTGAAGATTACATAATAATAATTTATACTTGAATGTTGTAGCATCATCATATTCTGCTTATATTTACGAATTCCTTTATGAAATTTGCATACATCATCAATTAGTAGATGTGCACATTTTCTCACGATGTTTTGCTTTACCAAGCTGCTGACGCCGCATTGAATTCCAAATTAAAATTTTCGTAACTAAATTCTGAAAACTCAGAGAGTGCAAGGATAGATTCGAACCCAAGCGGTAGCTCATACTATTAGGCTACTACAGTTTTTTTATTCAAAAGGGAGGGAAGTGGGCGGGTTACCTGATGGGAAATTATCTTCGTCACCCATAAGAAATGGCACCCTAATAAAAATGGGAAAAATTAAAAAAAAAATTAAATTCTTCATAAAAGTTTAACTAAAAAATAAATTTATGCTAGTATAAAGTATAGTACTTAGTATTTTCGTAATGTAGAAACATTACGAAAATTTTCTTCTTTCTTTGTTGCACAGTCGAGTAAATTTCAATCTGTTATTTTTGCACTCTTTTGTAATGTAATAAGTTGAGAAAGCGACAAACCTTGACATTCCACGACTGAACCATCTCATTATCAGGTAAAGGCCTAGTCCTTGACAATGACCTAATAATTGACGAGCAGATACGGAAACATGAGAGTAAAAACAAGAAATAATTATGTCAACTACTGGCAATTGCAATGCCCTACGCGTTATCTTATATTTGCTGTCATATTTACCGTAAATTAATGTTAGTTTCATTAGTATCAAAGTAAGGTTGATCAGTGGCCTACACTAGGACCTAGCGACATTTTAATGAAGTACACAATCTGGAAGGACTGGGCAGTACGCCTTGACCGAGCTCTTTAATTTGAGGTGATTGAGTTCAGATCTAACAGGTACTCAAACTGGTCAGCAGAATAATTTCTGCGAAATTACATAATTGGCGATAACTTAGTACTTTAATGGCTACTTTTCACATCTCCGAAAATTCATTATCCTACTAACAACTGCTTCATTTAAATTAAATAAGATTTGTTTTCTACAAACTATACCTATACTTTTCGGCAAGGTTATACGGGTGCTAGTATTTGAAATGTTTGTTACATTTTTGTATGAAAACCTTTACAATTATGTAAAATTGAACTTGTAATATTTGTGGCCAATAGTCCAAATGGTTGACCGTCATCCAATGTCGATGCATCCATTTGGACTACTTCTATTAGTAATGTCAAACTGTCGATATTACCGCTATACCGCTAACGATAGTTGACTTTAAAAATCGCGTCGTCGGTGGCGAAAATACCTATTGTGTTCTTTACGAGAATTATTACCAAAAGTTCGTAAAACAACGCTGGCAGTGAAAGTATTAGTCAAATCAAACTTTTGGCTAGCGTGTCGCTTTAGCCAATGTTCTTTAACACACTGGTGTAGAATATAATACTGGTCATGTTGGGACCACAGGGTTAATTTATGCTCCCTGCGCCTGTCAAACTAGTGAAACAAGCTGCTATAGTAGCACGCTAGCGTTTATCGCGCACATAAACGCTTTGGTTCCTCTCGCACACGCATACTGGTTAGAACGGGATAAATGCTTTATGTCATCGATAAAAGCTAGCGTGCTAGGCCCCCGTTGTAGTTACCCTGGGGGCCCCTGGGCCCTCAAGCTCAGGGGGGACCGTCCAGCATCCTAACTCTAGCTCTCCTACTCGGAAATATTCTCCGACCACCAGAATTACATTCTTATTCATATAATTTGACCATAGGGCCATAATACTTTTTGCCCCAAGGCCTATGGTCACCAAGCTACGCCACTGGTGAAACAAGTGTTGTAAGAAAGGGAAGCATATTATAGAGACAAACTTAACTTGACCGGTCATGTTAGGCTCATTTGTATAATGATCCATTGCACAACATAGTAAAATAATGTACAATAATGGCATATATTATGATTGTGCCCGTACAATTTACTGTGTGAGAGTGAAAGTACACCAGCACAGTTGCGTAACGTGTTTTAAAAATAAAAAATACAACTAAGAGAGCGGAACCACGAAAGATTTGATATTTTTACTTGATAAAGCGGTTTTTTAACCGAAATTTCTTTCGATTTAAATGTGGAATTGCCAAACGCAAGAACAGGGTGCCAGCCGGTGTAATTACTGGCACAAGAGGTATTCCATCTTAGCCCTCTGGGTTGGCAACGCATCTGCACTCTCTTTGATGTTGCAGGTGTCTATAGGCGGTGGTGATCACTTACCATCAGGTGACCCACTTGCTTGTTTGCCTTCCTATGTTGTATAAAAAAAAAAAACAGGGTGCTTAGGTTGTATGTTCGAGTCCTACTTTCTCTTTGTGTTGTCATTACATAGCGTTTAAAACGGTTTTTAATATATATGCACACTCAAAATATTTCAGTCAGGGATTGCTGCAAACGTAATTAACAGATGGGGTAATGTAATTTTTCAAGGTTTAAATAGTTTCAATGAGATTGCTTTCGGTTTAGTTGCGACAGATACTTATTCAAACTCAGGGCAAGGCAACTATTTTATTAGTTTAATTTAAAATTGTTAGCAAATATGGGGATTTCACACAGGGACAGAACAGAGAGGTAGTACTAATACAATTTGAACGCGCACGCCGAGACCGCCGAGGCAGTTCAAATTGTATTAGTACTGTACTGCCCACACTAATGCCTCACTCTTCTGCCCCGTGTCAAATCAGTGCACCTAGCACGAGTCTTCTCGATACGCGTTATCTCGCTACGTAACTCAGTGCGTCTCTTTCTTACCAGCCCAGAAGGAGAGAGGCGTACCGAATAACGTAGTCAGTTAAAACGTATATCGAGAAGAATCCTGCTAGGTGCAACAGAGGCTTATTAATGGTACCTCTGCCAGCCTTCTGGGAGCTATATGCCCATGGACTTATGTTTTATACAACAGGAAGGCAAACGACGAAGTGATACCCGCAACACCAAGAAGATTGCAGATGCGTTGCCAACCCAGAGGGCTAAGATGGAATACCTCTCCACGCCGAAACTTAACAGTGCAAGCACTGCTGCTTAGCGGTTGGATTAACGAGCAAGAAGGTGGTAGCGATCTGGACAGACCTTGCATAAGGTCCTACCACCCGCTAAATCTTCATGTTGGGGCCGTCCATTAATTACCGTTACAAAATATCACAAGGGGGGAGGGGGGGGGGGGTAGTAATATATCACGTGTATTTATTTCAAACGCGTACAGAATCGTAAGCGGATTGTAGTGTGACCTTGATTCGCCGTTGCCACGAACGAAGTTAAGATTCTTTGTTGG
Source organism: Ditula angustiorana (assembly GCA_963691745.1). Taxonomy (NCBI): domain Eukaryota; kingdom Metazoa; phylum Arthropoda; class Insecta; order Lepidoptera; family Tortricidae; genus Ditula; species Ditula angustiorana. Next base: position 2,062,829 of record OY829486.1, on the reverse strand, counting down.
TACTAAAAATACACGTGATATAGGGGGGGGGGGGGGGTTAAAAAATGCCAAAAAAACCATCGTGTGATTAATGGACGGCCCCTTGTAAGCTTGTAGGCTATTTTTAAGTTGAGTGTGATTTTTTTGTATTCATTTTGCTTTTGTGTAGTGTTATTGGTAAATAAATAGTTGAGTTCAGTTTATTTATTTGCGCTAATATACATTTAATGTGTTCGGTCAAACAAAAATTCTACTTACAAATGTATACAAAAGTTATTCACTAATTATTATAAAAGTGTTAAAAACTTAAATTCTAAGCCCTAATAACGTACGTAGAAAGAATATGTTTAGCGCTAGTAAAATATTCATCATACGCGTAATCATGTATAATTCATATAAAAGTCAACTAAAAGCTTAATTAACTCGTATTTATAATTTTTGGTATACATATAAAGTGGTATTTAAATTCGCGTTATTATAATTTTAATTTTATGGCCATGTTACAGTTTAACATTTTTGCCATTTGCCATATTTCTTGATGTTGGTTTGTAATTTTGTAAATTAGTTACGTACGTTTTGAACCATTAAATTACATTTTTATCTAGTCCAGGTTAGTGTCCCACTTATGGTGACCAACCCTATGTGCTCATTTTAAAGGACATAGTAATAATCTAAAATTACAGGATTCATGGAATAAATACGAGACAACGCGTTTATGGTACGATAAGGTCCTGTATTTTTCGTATTAAAATACAGGACACGGCCAAAATGATAGCTGAAAAACGGGACATACTGTAAAATACAGGACAGTTGGCCACCCTGGGACTGTCCCACTACTGAGGTGCTAGTAAGACTGGCCATGTTTACCTATATGTGCTTTCCTAGATCACAGAATAAATAATAGTACTAACGTACAGAAACTTCTCTTTTTCGACCACCATTAAACGAATTCCAACTTTATAATTAGGCACAAAAAGTTCGTATTACTTCATAAACATTCGCCAGGCGGCATGTGTCAAAAGGAAGGCGCCGCCCGCGCCCGCCTTCCACCCGCAATGCCCTGGCGCACCGCTCGGGTTGGGCTGCTTACTGTAATACTATCATCGCGCGACACAGAGTGCGCGGGCGCGGCAAGCCGGCAACCTATGCCATGGGTGGTGCGGCGAGCGCACCTACATTGCGGAGTGGAACCCCCCTGCCTAGATGTAGAAAATATGGAAAAAACGAGTTTTCTCAGAAAATGTCGGCCTTGATTGATTTTACACCCCCAAACCATCCATATAGGTATTGCAAATGTCTCGAAATCGTTAGAGCAGTTTTAAAGGACGATTTATCTATAAATATTAGGTTAGTTATAGACAAGAGTCAATAGTGTCGTGTACCAGGAGATCATAGCGCAGAAGCAGAACTGGTTAGTCCGCGAGCGGTCAAGGCGCCGCGGCCTCGGGTGCGACACACGCTCTACTCGACTTATTGAACGTAATAATGTTACACAATTTTTGCGCGCGTTTACTCCCTCCCGCGATATGGATGCAATGCATCTTGTTATGGTTTAATATGTGATTCTCTTTTGATGTATTCGAGGTACAATTGTTTATTTTTCTAATTGGTCGCACACTTTTAAAGCGCGTCAAAATGACTTCTCAATTTTTTTTGATTTTCCTTTTAAAATTTATTATGTTTTTATATATTTACTCACATCCTTAATGTATTAAGAAGCGCGGGGCGTGACACGTAACTCTAACTAACGTATAATGTCTACTTTTAATTCTTATATTTCCCGAATAGTGGCATGTCTTAAATCTAACCTACTTTAAGATCTCACATTTTTAAATAACAGCAATTGTTATATGTATCCAATAAAGCAAAGAAATAGAGTTTAATACTTGTTCATAATGTTACTTTGTTCCTATAAATACATATTTGGATTTTGCATAGAACTTGGCACTCATTTAGATCTCCATTCTTTTTGCGGCGATGCCCACAGCCAAGCATAATTTTTGCATTGAACTTGGCTCTCCTTTTTTACATTTATGTTTTTGGTGGGATCTTGAATACGAGCCTTAACTTCTCAATAACAACGGAAGTTATAGACAGTGTCTCTACTAGCGGCGCGTATTCGTCACAACTTGTTTCAATAGTACATAACTGAGAGGCGTTTGTTGTGACGGAAACCTTGAACTTAAGCTCTGTAACTTTAACTTTACGGCTTTTTGATGGCTGGATAGCTTAGTGGTTAGTGACCCTGACTATGAAGCTCGAGGTACCGGGTTCGATTCCCGGGAGGGGCAAATCTTTGTATGATGAATACGAATGTTTGTGCCCGAGTCGTGGATGTTATTTGTATTTAAGTATATATTTATCTATATAAGTATGTATATCCGTTGTCTAGTACCCATAACACAAGCAGGTTTAGTTGCTTACTTTGGGACTAAGTCAATTGGTGTTAACTGTCCCAAGATATTTATTTATTTACTATTTAACTTTGATTCATCTTTCTTTTACGTTTACTACCAGAGTATACAACCCGTAGTGTCCCCTGCATAACACAAGTTATAGAGATTTCTAAAACGAGCTTTCTGACGGCTTCTGCATCCGAAAATAAATCCTCCGTCCAACCCGAAGGAGGTTGCGGAGCAACTCACGCATCAGTAGAGAACACGTCACATTCGAGATTTCAAATTTGTCATGTTATAACGTATTTCGAACGTGAGAGGATTCTCGATGAACACGTAAATTAGGTGAGTCCGAAACGAGTTCGATGCACCGAAACTAAATCTTCTGTCTAACCTAGGTCTAACCTATAGGAGGTTGCAGAGCAATTCATAGATCAGTAGGGATCACGTCACATTCGAGATTTCAAATTTATCACGTTTTAACGTATCTCGAATGTTTGATGATTCTCGATGAACGCGATAATTAGGCACCGGACCTACTCGTAGGTCATCGGTCGTCATCTTTAATGGGACATTTACAGTCAATGTAAGAATATATTAAATCGGCTTAGGTAATCCGTCTGAGACAGACAATGACTTGTTATAAGTTATTTTTCTCACGATAGCATTTACATGTTCTATAATGGCATGGACAATAGGTTCAAATTGGCTTCGCGTCAGATAAAATACCTATAACCGCATACCGAGCTCGCTGCTAGCAATTAGATTCGTTGTGCCTCAGTGTAACCGAGAAAAACATCTAAGTAATTTTGAATAACAGTAAATGGTTGGTCTTCCGTGCCCCATGGCCCATCGGCTCTTACTCAGTTTTCGTGACGAAACGAAATGTACGCAGCCGGAATAGACCGCGGTGTGCCCGGTACGATTAAATATGTGTTTTTTATTATTTGCTGACGGACCTTAGTGAAGGCGAGTCGTGCAGTCAGTCATACAAAGTGACAATGCATTGACGCGAGTTCATGATAGCCTAGTAGTGCGAGTGATACATACAATATAATGTGTGTGTAATTCTGTGTGTATGAGTGTTATTTGTGAGTTTTTGGGTTATATCCTGCGGTTATTTTTGGAGGTAAATAAGTTATAGTGGTATTAATATTAAGTTAAGTCCTTTTTAACGGACTTAAAAAAGGACGAGGTTCCCAATCAGATTGGTTTTTTTTTCTTAATTTTTTCTTAATGAAATAAAATGCCCATGAAAGCGGAAGAACCCTCGATCAGCAATACGAGGTTATTATAAAAGGTTTTTGAAAATTTTGTTTTTGGGCTAGCTTTTTTGTTGATTATAGTTCAGTATTGTTTATACGTATGCCAAAATTGCCAATTGGATAGCAAGAAATGGGTTAAAAATAGTCAAAATCGACTTCCTGCATTTTAAAAAGTACTTACTAAGTTGATCATAGAAAGTGCAAAAGAAAACCAAACAATTAACTTCGATATTATACGAGCACCTATACCTATATGTTTTTAATGCCTGTGTTAGGGACGGCCGAGAGACGATCAGGATACTCCAAATTAGATATGTGACATATTAAAACTCAACACTAAAAGCAATTTCAAAAATGCGACTTTTAAAACCTTGTCACGCAAAAACAATACAGACGAATTAAACATTCTCTCTATTTATCCGACTACCGCCAGATGGGAGGGTTATATTTTCATCCCCCGGCGCAAAACGAGGGCACTATCTGTCTGTGGCACCGTAGTTCCGAAACGGGTGAACCGATTATGATGTGATTTTTTTGATTGAATGCAGGTTTTCTAGCGGTGGTTCTTAGACATGTTTTATGTTGTTGTTGACACTTTTAATAATAGTACCGCACTATTTAAAACAGGTAGTTTGTAATGTGCAAATTCGACGTCAACCTTGTTACGAGCATATTGTTATTGTACTCAGGTTTTGTTTTATTTACAACACTTTTCGTTTATTTAATTTTGTTCATTTTATCTTATTATTCATACATTCAAGGATTTCTGAATATTCATATCTATTTATACATATTTATTCGATCCTACGAGTGCTAAAAGCGTACAGTATTTTAAACACCAAATCGCCTATATGCTATTTAAATCAATTTACATTCACACTACAAAATAATAAATGGTTGCACAAAAATAAAATAAGAAAATAATCAGTAAAAAATTCAGTCAGCTACTTAATAAGCCAATTCATAATGTCATCAAACATCGGTAAGACTAATACGCGTAAAAACAATTACATACATAATAATATAGTACAAATAAATTCCAATAAAACCTTTACTTGCATGAATCATACAAAAGTTCTGTACTTATTCAAAGTTAAATAGATAAGCATCCCTAAACACGGTTTTTCATTCAAATTAGTATTACTTCACTTTAAGTATTTAATTCTGGAGCTGGTGTGGAATTTTGTCATTGTTAGAAGACTGGGTCTGATTGTTATGTACTTACTTACTGCGATGGCTGACAGAGATGCAAAGCGAAGCTTGCCTCTGATAAGAGATTTCGCAAAATTTCGCGGTCTTGCGCCGTCTCCAGCCAGTCTCCAGCGGTCAGCTCCATTATATCCGCCCCTACAGCATCAGCCCAGTAATACTTGGGGCAACATCCCGTCAGTTGGCCCAGATACAAGGTTGCCAACTCGTTTCTGGGACCCAAGAAGTCAAGTCCCGCTCAGGGTACGTGCTGGATGCTGTTTCGTTATTAGGAATTGCATTTTATACTATACTTCTAAAGCACCGCCGGGGGGGGTTCCACTCCACACTGTAGGTACGCTCGACCGCCTTGCCTGTGGCATAGGCAAATCGCAGTCAGTGTAATTAAAAACGCATGCCGTGCAACCATAGCGTGTCGCCGGGAATAGCAGGGAGAAGGCGGGCGCGGGCGGCGCGTTCCTTTTGACTCGCGCCGCCTGGTGCATGCTGTATGAAGTAATACGAACTTTTTGTGCGTGTGAATAAAGTTGGAATTCGTTTAATTGTGGTCGTAAAAGAGAAGTTTCTGTACGTTATTTATTCTGTGGCACCGCCACCACGTGCCTGCATAATTCTTAACAAAACCAATATTTTATTTTAATACTTATAATAATTTTCAAAGAATAAACCTTCTGTTGTCGTATTCTGTACAAACTTAGTTGTTGTCTATGTAAACCCTTGACCTACATTAACAATTATGATTTTTCGCAAATTTTCATTTTAAAGTTTGTAACACTATGTTCTCTTAGCATATATATGTTCTCTTAGCATCTTGCTCGTCCGCCATTCGCGTCAATCGGCCAAGCCAACGCAAATGGTGCGCTTTCGTCTCTATTGTTATATGAACATTGCTATTATGAAGGATTTGCATTAATAATACGACGGCGTTCTAAAGCGGGTCAACGACGAGAATCGACGACCTTACTTACGATTACACCCACAAATCTACACACCTACCAACGAAACAATGGCGGGGCCCGTTAGGGAACTAATTGTAGTAAAAAACGCGTACTACCGGATGGCAGAGAGCAACAGCTTGTGTTCAGGCGTACAAAGGTTGGCCTGAATCCGACTCTGACGCAGTTAATGGCTGACTAAAGGTCCCACCACACTCGCGTAGCAACCTTTCGAGATCCTTTTCGAGATGCCGTAAATCGATACGTACGAGTAGCTTAGTATGTCTCTACCTAACTAGCCCATGAAAGAGACGGACCAACCTCGTCCGCGTAGAATTCATGCACTTGCTGTTAGTATTCTTTAGTAAATAGTTCAAAATAGCAACTCTATAAACTGCAGAACTCCCCCCAAAGAACCCCTAAACGCTTGATTTCTCGAAATCGTTGCAACATTTATCTAATTTAATTTTCAGTAATTTAGCATCAGAAATAACGGAACATCGTCCAAATTTATGACTCCTATTGTCCTTATAGTAGTCCTATTGTGACCTTAGCGGTTTAATAGTTGCGTTTACCTCATCACACTTGTAACTTATGACTATGACGTATATGGTCAGTTACGGTTACATTGCTGGGTTACGATGGTTACCTTCTAGATAGCGATGGGTGCGCAAGTCAATGTATTAACTCGCCAGAACTCGCCTGATTTTACTCGCCCCATGTGACCAGTGCACCAAGCATGAATCTTCTCGATAGGCGTTAACTCGCTACGTAACTCAGTGCGTCCCTTTCTAACCAGCCCAGTAGGAGAGAGACGCACTGAGTTACGTAGTGAGTTAACGCATATCGGGAAGATTCGTTCTTGGTGTTCACGCGGTGAATAAGCGCAACACGTAGCGTCCTGTCTTGCTTCAACACGCTAGGATAAGTGAGTGAGACAGGACGATGCCTCGACGTCGAGCTGAACGTTGTACCTACTATGTTTGAATGTATGAAGATAAAATAAGATAATGTTTATTATTTAAATTTACTTTCTTTTTATTATTTTTTTACAACAATATGATACATTTAATGAAATATGAATAACTTAACCTAATAAAAAATACAAAAACTGTATGTTTATTTATAGTTTATGTTGTATTATGTTATCTACTATGTTGTAGTATGCTTAGAGAATAACGGGACTCTGCATTGCTCCCGCATGCGCATGAGTGTGCTTGGTCCATTACGAAGCGTAAGAGTTTCGGCTTGATCCCAAACACCTCATTGGTGCAGTTATGTGACTCGACACTTTCTTTCTTATCCGATGAGGCGTTTCAAGCACTCCTTAAAGTATTAAGAGTTTTATTCAAGTATTTATTAAGATAACATATTTTCTCTAGAATTTATTTTGATTGATGTTATGGTGTTAGTATTCCATTAAGGCCGTTTATTAAGAATCTTATTATTACGATGCTTTCGGAAAGTTCCAAGAAAAGCCTGTATTCTAATACTAAAGGTAATACTAAAGGTTCTGGCATAGAATACCAGCGTCGCGAAGCAATTTGTGGCATTATGCTGAACCAGCTTCCCTTTTTGTGTTCACGCTCTTTAAATTTTTGTAATTTTTTATTTAACGTGCTAAAATGTGACCGAATTTTTTTCTTTCTTTCTTCTATAGCAGAACGGTTTTTCGGGGGTGAAGGTGAAGTCGAAATGTATACACTGATAAAAGGCTAGGTTCTGATTCACCGGGTTCCGCGTATATTGTACCAAAGTTGACGGTTGGTTTCGGTCCTATCTCACATTTCGATAGATTGTACCAAACGAAAACGGCTGTTCTATTGGTTCGATAAATGTAACCATACATTTGTAAAATTGACTGTACTTACTCTTTGCTAATTTTAATTATACCTCTTATATACATATATTATATATAGTTTCCTTGTAAATCGACCAGTCTTCGCTGGTTTCGTACCACCTGTAGAGCATTTTTATTGTAGTTATCTTTTATCGCTTTGACTTATAATTTTGACTTTTTACAATATTACAAGGCTATATAAAGACAACACAAAGATAATTTAGGATAATAGCAAGACTCGAACCTGCAACTTCAGCATTCCGTGCCTTACGTTTGTCAGTTTCGTCACGTTACCACTACCATACCCTGTTAATTTTTTATGTTTCGTTTTTACGGTCATTACATTATTGATTTTTTAAGGTATAACTACCCTCGGTGTCATCTATGCGAAACTTAATCAAGTTATCTCATAAAACTTGGTTGTTTCTGAATGACCGTTAGCTGACGAGAGATGGCGCCATTTGTTGTTAAATTTTTGTAATCAAAATTTCCTTTCGATTTTTACAAGGCACTGTAGTCTATAATGCTTAGCATTACATATTAATTTAAATTCGATATCTTTGGCTATTCCTGAATTGTAAATTTTCTAAGTAAGTAATTAGTCCAATTATACATATTTCTGAATAAGATCGCGAGTGCGAGTTGTATAGACTTACTTATTAACGGCTCGAAACCTTCAATCAATTTACGAAACAATCAAAAGATCAAATTTGGAAATCTCCTTGAATTATGTGGTGTCTCCCTTCACATGTCTATGCACTTTATGCACAGCAAATACGGTGCGTTTCAGCTTGACTTGAAAAACTTGTGAAGGTGAATATTTTGGAGAAAGGCTCTTGCGCCGATGCTTGGCCATCAGAAGTAGGTTGAAACGTTTTTACGCCATTTTCGAGAGATCGTAACTTTTTTTTGTTTAAATGTTGGTCCGCACGGATTAACCGCCGATCATTGGCGCAAACGCTCAATAACTTTACAAGATACAAACTTTATCGCTTTGTCTCTCTCTCTGTATCTCTTTTTGTCATTTATTGTTTTTGTACAATAGAGAATTTACATACATACTTTGAATATGTCCGCGAAATAAAAACAAAATCAATACCGATTCAACCTACCCAAAAACCACCCAGGTTAAGTAAACCAGGTTCAGAATCTAGAGTTTTTCATCCTTCAAATATTTTCTCGTTGCGGAAATCGAACCTACTTCTAGACTTGTTCAGTAATCACTCATCAGGGGCCCGTTTCACGAAGCTACAAGTTACAATTTTACAGGTCTAAACCGGCAACATTGGTCATTATGCCCATTGCCATTGGTCATTATTGACCAATGTTGCCGGTTTAGACTTGTAAAATTGTAACTTGTAGCTTAGTGAAACGGGCCACAGTTCGCTAAGCTACAAATACATCGACACACCTCTGCATGAGAGCGTCCGCTAACTCACGCGGGTGCTCATACTATTGTTCGATAGACGTGCACCCGCTCCGTGCACCCGCGCGACTTAGTGGACGCTCTTATTCTGTGACTAAATAAGGGGAAGACTCCTGCGCGGAAACAAAGACATAAAGGGTTAATCAATAATTAATCGATCAAAATCAAACATTTTGTACAGCAAATAACAACATTGACAGGGGTCCTTCCGCTCGTTGCTCTACAAGTGTCGAAATATGTACCTATCCATTCAAATTGGATTCAAACGATACAAAAAGTTTTAACAGCGGCTTTATTACGACGGTTTAAGAAGTTTGGTACAATTTTTGAGACGTTGACTGTATCGATATTCTTTACTGTAAGTACCGTGGTAAGATATACATATATTTAAGACGAAATTGTCTATGTGTTCGACATAGAAAAAGTTTAATACAGTTCTTTTTGCTGTCGGTAGACCAAAGCCATCTCTTCGGCGGGTGGTAGGACTTAGTGCAAAGTCCGCCCGGTTCGCTACCACCATCTCGCTCGCTAATTCAGCCGCTAAACAGCAGTGTTTCCACTGTTGTGTTCCGGCTCGGAGAGCAAGACAGCCAGTGCAATTACTGGCACAAGAGGTATTCCATCTTAGCCCTCTGGGTTGGCAACGCATCTGCAATCCCTTTGGTGTTGCGGGTGTCTATGGGCGGTGGTGATCACTTACCATCAGGTGACCCACTTGCTCGTTTTCCTTCCTATGTTGTATAAAAAAAAATAAGGTGTTGTGTAAGGCCGCTACGCTGCGTTGAGTATAATTTTTGAGATATTGAACAGGTTGAATACACATTTTTCTAAATCTTTACTTACATTTTGTCCGAATTCTGGATGCAAAGGTATGTGCGTCTGCGTTAAAGCCACGCACACCGCAGCCCGTCACGTGTGCAACGAAGAGTTTCGTTCCAATTTTCTGATTATTGTATTGTTTTGTATGGACTGTGTAGTTGTATGTGTTATGGTTTACCTCAACTCCCATTGCGTTACCCTTTAGCGTTACCTATATTTGCCTTTTTACCACTTTCAATGCCCACTAGCGTTGCTGAACAATCGATAGTTTGACTATCGATAGTTGACCTCGAAAAATAGTCACAATATCGATAGGCCTATCGATAATCATTAAAATCCAATATTATCGATAGCATTGGTTGAAAACTATCAATACCTACTATCGATAGTAGCAATAGTATTGATGCCTATACCGATGTTATCGACAGGCCTGTCGATATTGTGACTGATTTTCGAGGTCACGATACTATCAACAATACCATCGATAGTTCGATATACATATGCCCACTTGTATTACTTATACTGGGTCGGATTTCACTCATATTCAAAATTTGAACGGGATCATATCGCTGAGCGCATATTTTATTAGCCTAGCCTCGACCTTTCGCAGGTCTATGAATTTTGAAATTTACCACGGCCACGCGGCTAGTTAAATTTGCATTAGTATGAAACGCGAAAGTCTAGCTCAAGGCTACGTGGTGTCAGATAACTGTTGGAGGAGCTAGCACTCTGCCCATTTTCATCTCCGAGTCCCAAACCACACCAGAACTATAAGAGCTGGATAGTATAGCTGTCCTAAAGCCAGGCTGAATTAGAAGTACCGTAACCCCCGAGCATGTAGGCTTACTTCCAAGAGAGGAATGTGTGTGGAGGAAGCGAGGGAAGGGACCTGTGCAAACGGCGTTCTGTGGTCTCTGCCTACCCCAAAGAGAAACAGGCGTGAGTTTATAATAATAATAGGTATAGCTGTATAGAGGCGATCACCTCTCAGCTAATACATATACAGCTCTTAAAGCGATTATGTGCTACTTTGGAAACGCAAAAAGACGGGATATGAAGCCCATGTATGTCTATGGTTGTCTGTCTGTAGAGTAGTAGCCCTCAAATGAGTTAACCGATATTTATTTTTTACTTTGAAAGTGGCTTTCATTGCCGTGGTTCTAAGCTAAATTTCGTGGCAAATCGGCTAGCGGTTGACAAGATTTAACTTTTAAGATACGAGCTTTTACTCGCGGGTAATAATTATGCATTTTACGGCATAAAAGTATCTTACGTTCTATTCCAGGACATGATCAATCTGCGGCCCTAACATGACAGCCCAGGTTTAGTTTAACCCCTCCCTGCGTCTCTGTCTAACTAGTGTCATAAGAAAAGGACGCAGATAGAGATAAACTAAACTTGGCCAGTTATGTTAGGGCCACTGTCTGTCAAATTTCATCTAAATCCGTTTCGCTGTTAATGTCTCATTAAGGAACAAATATCCAAATATTTGGAACAATTACTTTCGCATTTTTTAAGTAGGATAGTAGGATATTGGTGTTTAATATTAAGTCTTTGGTTAAGTTATGTCAATTGTCATTAAGAGGGCTGCTCTACAGTTGAAATGGGCTGTCTATGTCGCATTTTTCGATTTCTGTTTCTTATGAGACAGGCCGCTTTACTTCCTGTATTTCACACGGGAAGTTCAACAGCAACATGATCAGGCTGTTTTAATTTGTTAGCAACAAGGATCGACCGCGCAGCATCATGCGAGATAATTGCCCGCCAACTGGCGCGCGCGCAAGGCGGAAGGTCACGCAATCAGAATCATGGTTCAACCGTACCTCATTTCATTTTATCTACGGAAGAATAATAAAATGCAACAAAACATGTAACCAAAACTTTCGATTTTATATTTTTAAGGTAAAATATTTAAATTATTTAAATAAACAGAACTTCAATCCAGGTACCAGCGGCCAACTCTCGCGTCAGTAGAGATTAAAGTCATATATACATATATCAGAAAGAGCTGTCACTGTTCAAAATCTGTAACTTTTTATATATCTCGAATTTGTGATGAAGCTTGACTAAGTTTGACGAACAAACAATAATATCATTGTAACATGAGTGGCTGACTATTAACCACGTATAACCGCCATTGTTGTTAGCAACAATTGTTAACAGAATTTTGAAGAAAGACATGGCAATTAGCTTCCACATTTGACATAATACATAAATAATAATGTATTTCTATATTAACTGAATAAATAAACTAAATTAAACGTACACTGAAGCTTTGCCCGGAGACATACCTGCTGAAGTAGCACGCTAGCGTTTATCGCGCACATAAACGCATCTGTCCTTCTCACACACGCTAGCTGGTTAGAAAGGGATATATGCTTTATGCAGCGATAAAAGCTAGCGTTCTAGGGCCTGGTTTGGCTACACAAGTTGATCCGACGCCCACCATGCCTTCAAAGTTCTGTCAGCAAGTTTTTTTTCTTGAACTTTTGCTGTCACTAGTTGTTGCTGAGAATAACGGCAGCGGCAGTTACGACTTCCAATGTTCGCTTGAAGACGTCATTTGTAATAGAATCGATTAAAAACGATGTTTCCTCATGACTCTGTCTAAAAGGTTAAGTTTAACCTAACCTTTCCACGTATTGTATTGTATTATCATATCCTTTTAAAATACATAAAGTCAAGGAACTGCAAACACGTGCCTCTAAGTACGTAGAACTTAGTCGAAGAGACATATGCATGACATTTGTATGAAATAGCATAGCATGGCGTTTAACGCGTCGCGTCATTGCGACCGGGTTCTAAGGTGGTACGTGAATGTATTTCCCTTACTGTACCTACCTAAGTACCTAAGTAAAGCCACGAGTTTCTATTGTATAGTGAGTTCTGAGCACACATCATTAGTTAGAAATAAAAGGCGCTAAATACTTACAAAGTGCTAATTCGATCCTTCGTTGGTGTTTGAATATAAAACTATGCTACCTAAAGCAGTAAGTTCAAATTTTAATGTTCCGTTATTGGAATAATTCTGTTGCGGATACCGCGTAGGTATGAGCGGTACAGACCAGCAAAGGATCACAAGGTTGCTGTGGAATAAGGAAAATTAAACCTGTGTGATCACTTAACTTCGTCTTAACTTACTTGTTTCAAGTTGCCAACTAAATTATGTCCTACGATTATTTTATCTTCTTCAAATAATTCATGTACAATATTTTCGTGACGAAAAATAAAATTTTAAGTAAATCTGTAGTGGACTCTGTGTACACGGACACACACATATACCAATTCAATATGGTAAATAACCCTCACTTCTGGCACCAGTCGGGTAAAAATAAATATAATGTGGAAACACTAAGCTTATTGTCAGCGTCATAGAGGTGTAGATATTTTTTGCATTTTAAGTACGTATTTATGACCATGCCTATATATCGTATATTTACCGTTCACTGTTATTATAGTACAAAATATGCTATACTACTTTTCACATCATTAGGTACCATCAAATTATCAAAGTTTTAAGAGTACAATCCGGATATAAACGCGATTACAATGAACTTCAATTTTTGGCATAAACTTCAAATTTTGACACGCAGTTTTGACATTTTACGGACGGCTTTAGGTATATTTAAATTAAACATTCAAAAAACATAATGGTAAGAATAATAATTGATTTTCTATAATCTTTACATAGTATAAAGTCGCTATCATTTCATGTCTGTCCTAAATTCTTATGGTGTATGTCGCATTCGGCCGCCTTCTTCTTCTTAACCGCGCAATGGATTTTGATTCGGTTTTCACTGTCATTTAGAGTATTTTACGAAAGGTTATTAAGTGGATTACATTCCCATTGTACCCATGCAAAGCCTAGACGGGTCGCTAGTTAAAAATAATTCATCCAATGGTTATACATCCCGTTGCGAGTTGATCATTCGCTCATACTGAAAGGATTTGCGACTTCATACGGCGTTGAATGTTTCGCTATGTTTCGCTAGTTTCTTAGCGATGTTCGTTCTAACCTCTGCCAGAAACTCATATCATATCCTGTCATTTATTACAAGAAAAGGGATACAATCAATCGTAGTGATAGGTCGAACATTTGCTGACAATGATACTATAATGCATAGGTCAGTGTTTGCTGATCATGAACGTAGTCTACCATATGTACGGTGAGCAATATTGTCGCTTTTTAATCCTGGAAATGTCATTAATTTCATCCTAAAATTGAAATTTATTATACAGCGCATAAATTCAGACAATTCAGAGACGCCATGCGAGTATGTGCTTGCGCCCACAACCCTAGATAATCACTTTACCGCGACTTATACAAGTTATGTTATAAATCTTTGACAGACTATTGTTTTGTCATATACATTTTTATTTTGACGAGGATAGTAAAATAATCAATTAAATACTTGACAGCCTCAATGTAAGACATGTATGTAAATGTAAATTCGTTAGAGTCAAAAAGAGAAACATATATGGTCAAAGGTGATTCGTTACCTATCCTTTAAAGTAATTAATCGGTTATTTTAATTTAGAACCAAAGTCAGTACTGGTTGGATAGGAAGCTTTCTTTGTTAATTTCGAATTAACTGATAATTAAGTAAAATACAAACAAAACTATTACCGCTCGATTTTTAGACATTTTATAATTTGATAAGGAATAATTGAGCTTTTACCTATGTTTTTGCAGACTAGCGACTACCAGGACAAAAGGATGTTCGAGGCGTTCTTGGAGATCGCGTTCGAGGCGGAGCTGGACACGGCGGAGCACCCGGAGCTGATGGCGCTAGCGGCCGACATGTGCGGCGAGCACCCGGCCACCAGGGACGCAGCCGTGCAGGAGCTCAGGGAACTGATATACGGTGAGGGGTCCATAGCCCTTTTTAGGATTTAGTACCTTAAAAATAAAGAACTTATAGAATCAGTTTGTTGCCCTTCTGTTTGTCTGTCTGTCATGGGATCGAGTTGAAATTAATATCGAATACTCAAATCTGCAGCCCCTTGGAACTGTAAAGAAATAAAACTTCTAAGTCAACGGAGTCAAAAGATACAGCCGTTTAAGCCGCATATTTCATACATTCGCAAGGGAATTAAAAACGTACAGGACACTTCCCGTTGACATTTGGCTAGAAACAATGTCACATAGCACTAATAAAAGGAAAATCTGAAAACCGTAGATTTGTATTCAAGTAGATCACAAAAAATATTTTTTTTGCGACTACAAACCTATTTTTGCACTTAGAATGTATGAGGACAACAGTTATCATAATATAGCTAAATTAAGTTTGTCTCTCAATTCAGTTTATCTTTTCGTTAGAATGTTCGGTGCTTATGAAGTTTGTCCGTAACCCTCGAGTCAAACTTGGTCGGTTTTTTTGAAAAAGGGAGGAACCCAGGCATGCGGTTTACCTGATGGGAAGTAAGTCAGAGTCGCATACGAAGGGTCCCGTACTATTATCTATAAAAACGGCAAAAAAATCACGTTTGTTGTATGGGAGCCCCCTTAAACATTTCTTTTATTCTGTTTGTTAGTATTTATTTTTATAGCCGCAACAGAAATACATCATCTGTGAAAATTTCAACTGTCTATCTATCACGGTTCTTGAGATACAGCCTGGTGACAGATGGACGGACGGACGGACAGCGGAGTCTTAGTAATAGGGTCCCGTTTTACCCTTTGGGTACGGAACCCTAAAAATCACCCCACTGCAAACAACTGCAAAGTTAAAGAAATATAAGGAGCATTTTAATTATGGAAAAGTTTATGAAAGTGCGATAAACAAACCTCGCTCGTATTTATTTTAAAATACATTATGGTTGGTCAATATTTAAAGTCTAGTTCTTACTTGTAGTGCTTTCTATTTATGTCTAAATATATATTATGTTCTGATGCTTAGGCGTAAGGAATGAGTTAGTATGTTGAAATGAAACTATTTGATAAGAAAAGATCGTCTAAATTCTGGCGTTCTTAATCAACGCGGACGCGGGGTACTATGTATGCATTAAGTACTAATCCAGAGGGCTAAGATGGAATACTTCTTGTGCCAGTGATTACACCGACTGTCTTGCTCTCCACGCCGGACCTCAACAGTGCAAGCGCTGCTGCTTAGCGGTTATTTCCAAACTATTAAGAATATAAAAAAAAACATACAAATCTAATTCCAACGCATAACAACAGCATAATAAAAAAGCTATAGAGTTATATAGGTAGTATTGAAAAATTTATCGCCGTTTGTATGTTAAGTGCTTTTTAAGGCTCGGTGCTAAATATGACCTGTATCCCACAGTGTACGTTTATGATTGTATATGTAGGTAGGTAGATATTTTACATAATCAGTGCATCTCACAGTCATCTGAGCTTATATAGACTGCGCCTGCGCTCGGTTATTTAACTCCAAGTATTACGGTTACATAACTTGGTTTGCATAAACTTCGACCGCAGTTTGCGAACTGTATCAACGTTACAAGGAACTTAACTGTATGGAGGCGAGTTACGCAAATAATGTAATGGTGTATGCTCTACGGACAATTTCTACTAGTATTACAGCCAAAAGCAATAAAATAAATTAAAAAGCACATAAGCTCTAATTCCACGCTAACATAGTCGCAGGCGTCCGCTAGTTTTCTATAATAGTGGTAAATTTTAGTAATTGAAATTTACTTCAGATTTTTTTTTTAAACGTAGAAATAAATTTAAATGATAATGACAACACAAAGAAAAATTAGGGTAATGGCAGGACTCGAACCTGCAACATCAGCATTCCGTGCCTTGCGTTTTGCCAGTTTCGCCACATTACCAACTAAGTAAGTTAGCTACTACTAAGGTAGTTACTAAGTTGGTAATGTGGTGAAATTGGCAAAACGCAAGGCACGGAATGCTGATGTTGCAGGTTCGGGTCCTGCCATTACTCTTATTTTTCTTTGTGTTGTCATTATCATTTAAATTTATTTCAATAGTGGTAAAGCCACCTCTACCAGTTATTGGTATCTATATGTATAGTTTGATCTGGGCGGTATAAAAGAGTCTACACTTATAACATGTTCAGTTTTAATTGCCTAATACACAGGCTACTTTTGTATCCTAGTTTAGGCATTCCTAATTATAAACGTGTACTAAGTATTATTTTCGTTTGTAGTGAGCGCTTAGGCGTTATATTATTACGTCGAGTCAATAGTTTAGTATTTTTTGATCTGTAGAAACTAACACATAGATATTATGTAGTGCTTACTAACAATTCATCGTTTATATGTACCATGATTATTTTAATAAATAATTTGATTTGAAAAAAAAACCATTCGATTCCTGATCGTTTAGTGACTATAGTTATTAATTTGCAGTTTTTTTTTTAAACCGTTAACTTTTCAGGATTTATTAACAGGTCATCTTATACAGCCCATTAGGTTAGGTTCAGTTGGTTTTATAAAATTCTCGAAAAGCTTAAAATCCACAATGTCAAACGATATGTTCGGAATTATAATTTTATATTTGACGATATAAATTCAATATTCGCATATTGTCTTCCAGAGCGCGGCGAGTGCAACCCCCGGCGGATGGACGACGCGTTCCTGCTGCGCTTCCTGCGCGCGCGCCGGTTCATCGTGCCACGCGCGCACAAGCAGGTCGGTTCTTAAGCCGTAGACTGCAAAAACAACACTATTTAAATAAGATCCAGTAGCTGGACCCAGCATTAAAAGAGCCAATGTAAATCAAAAACGATCTTTGTTGACTAATGCCGAGTAGCATAACTTTAAATAATAGTAATGTGATGTGACGTCATTACGACATCTAAGTTTGATGTTGCCATGGTGTTAAAATATCTCTGTGACAGATGCGCGCATCATAGCGTCAGACTTGACGCCGGAGCATCGCCATGTCTCGTTCACTCGAGCTGGTGCGCTAGAGCAACACTGGGCGTAGCCCCCGCGTCGAGCTGTTCGCTGTTGCGCTTACAATCACTCTCCAGTTCCTGGTAGACCTTACCAACGCGTTTTTTGTAAAAGGGAAATATAATATATAAGTACTGTGGTATAAGGTGGTCGACCGATGACGCCTATGACCATTAAATTCGACAGTACATGGCACGGCTCAGTGAACAGCGTGCCGCTAGCCGTTAAATTACTCGCCCAACGAAGCCTCGGACTTAATAGGGGCACTCTTCAAATCTAATTAAAGAGAAACCAAAAGCTATAATTACGAACAATTAGTTTGCAAATGCGTACTGGCGTAGGTAGAAATGGTGCGTACATTTCTTAAATTACTTGGCACAGATACACTGCCGATACGGTGAGTTGTAGAGAAAAAGTGGCCATATTGTAGCCAGTTTCTGGTTGCAGTACCAATGGGCCGGCTCTACTTCTGTGAAAGTGTTCTACACTTTCATAAAAGTAGTTCATTCTGTCATCGTGCTTCTAGCGCTTTTTACCTGTTTCTTCATTTGGGGTATGCTTTGACCATGATCCCGGATTTAGCAGTAGTCCGTAGTTCGACTTGGTGTTTTTAATTCCAGCTTGTTCGTTACTGCGCGTTCATGGAGCAATATCCTGAGTTGTACAAAGATGTGGACCTGTGGGGACTGACGAGGGTCGGCCACGCCTACGAAGGCACCCTGTTCGACCGCCCTGACATTGGCCGGCTCTCCATATTCCGGTTCGGTAAGCTGCTCCTTCTTTTGATATTTTCCTGGTACCTGATAGTTAAGAAATGGAATATTATTATCCAGGGTGCAAGGGACAGCGTAACGAGAACTGCAACCCTGATTTTAGACCATTATCCGAAACTGAAAAACTAAAATTTTCTTCGGAAATTCAGATTTT
Organism: Ditula angustiorana; assembly: GCA_963691745.1. Classification (NCBI taxonomy): domain Eukaryota; kingdom Metazoa; phylum Arthropoda; class Insecta; order Lepidoptera; family Tortricidae; genus Ditula; species Ditula angustiorana. Next base: position 2,044,143 of record OY829486.1, on the reverse strand, counting down.
TACTCGATGTTTTCTGTTTTTTCGAACAGTACATTTTTGTAAAGAAATTTATTTAGTCTTTTCATACCTCATCTTTTAGAATAAACTCCATAAACAACAAGTTACGAAAAACGAACAATCCCAATGCACAACAGTTCCGCGATCAGCTCATGCGCAAGGATTACGACAAGATTACGACCAAGCGCGAGGACTGGCTGCTGTACAATTGCTGCGTCTACTTGAGTACCACTTCACAGAGCGTTCGACGCGACACATTGCGTAGCTAAAACAATGTTTAGTAGAGATTTTCTGGTAGATAAGTTCTGGGAAAAATCCACTTAATTGCAGTTCAAGATAGTGGTCTGAAACCAGAGTTTCAGTTGTCGGTACGTTCCTTACACCCTGTATATTATGTGTGAATTGGGCCATGTTCGTTTGGACTGAAAGCAACTTCTCCATACTCTAACAGTAAGGTATTTAAGCCCATAAGTTAAACAGTCGTTCTTATTATTAGAGTCAAATCGATTTTATCCGAAGCCGAAGGCAAGGACCCTTTTGAAATGGCACAGATTGCTTTAGTTTTTCAATTAAATTTGTTAGTCGCTCGCCCGAGCAAAATGCAATAAGTTAACTAGTTTGCTCCAGCTATTCTAGTAACAAACTGCGGTCATTTGAAACTGTCAACGCGTTTGGCTAAGCGCTGTTTATATTGCTTCAACAATGCAACGAAATCGAATAGCTAAGAAAAAACTAACAAAATGGCAAACAAAGAAGAATGCTGCAAATAAATAAGTTGGCGTTGGAATCGAGGATGGCCGACGAAGTATTGTCGTATCTTTACTTAGCATAAAACAAAGTCGGTTTCCGTTACTATCTGTTCTCGCCTCTTCATATCTTCGGCCTCCTACTCCTTCTAAACCACGCACCGGATTTCATTACGGTTTTCACCGCTATATAGACAATTTTTTTTTATGTACACTACATCCTATTTGTACCTGTGCAAAGCCGGGGCAAGTAGCTGGTTATAAGTGACTGAGAGGTAGCTCTTAAACGATAGGACGGCCTATTGACTACCTGTCTACCATATTGATGTAGTTCACTAACTTTTTTTCTGTGTATTTATTTGTTCTGTGATGCGCAATAATAAATATTTGTTGCTGTCGTTGTTGTTGGTGACTAATACAACGATTATAGTGATTGTTGGAGATAATCAAACTATTAACGCCTGCAAGAATCTTTATCGCAACGACGCTCACGCTCGCGCTTTCTACGTTTTATATTTAGGTGGATGAAAAATATATCTTCTTGAGTAAAGAGCGTCTCACCTTAACTCCAAAAGTTTCATTCCGGTTTCGCCTTTCACCTGAGTAACTCCATACCTATGCCCTGTGGGTGACGAAGGCGATTAGTCATACGGTACCTACCATTAGAAGCAATTAATCAATTAAACTCAATTAGTATGTTTTCACTTTATGAAAGCGTTCTGACAATTTGTGTGTCTGGTAATTTGGGTATCGTCCATCGTTTTTTTTGGAACAACTTTGGTCGCATAACTCTAAAGCTTTAAATTAAACTTACAATTTTGTCATTATGCTCAAAATACCATTGTAGACAGCGCAGTCGAGTCTGGTATCACTTAAAGTGAAGTAAAGTGTTTTTGAGAAGGCTGTGGTTCCTACGAGCGGTGATGATCACTTTCACTTCCCATCAGGTGACATGCAAGCTCGTTATCCTTTCTTTTCGTCTGATTACCTGGTTAGAGGTGATAAAGGTCAGGTGACCGGTTGTTTTAATGTAATAACATGACCTGCCACATCTGGGATCATAGTCAAGGGGCACCCCGAGTAGAGAAATAACCAAGAGTGTTAAGGGGTTGACCGATAAATATCCTTAAAAGGACACGCTGATGACGATGATGGTATCAGAGAGAGACGCCTAAAATAACTCTTATCATAGGCCTTCGTAGCTAAGCTGTCTTCTGTTGACAATTCTTGTTTCAGGCACGTGGGATCCAAACGAATATCCCGTTGAGGACCTGGTGAAGACGGGCATGGCTATCGTGGAGATCGGGCTGCGCTCGCCCAAGATGCAGATCCTCGGCGGCACCTGCATCGTGGACCTCGAGGGAGTGACCCTCAAGCACGCGACCACGCTCACTCCCACCATCGCTTACCAAATCGTGTCTATGATGGGGGTGCGTTCAAGTTGGCCATAACACATCTCACAAACTAATTACTGACTTACTTCATTCAAGATTGCTTAGTTTGGGTCTAGGTCCATTGGTGTCAATTGTCCCAAGACATTTAGATATTTATTGGTATCAGTCAAAAGATGTCTACTGTCGGCCTCTGATTCTCGACGAGGGTCTAACACTTTATACTCGTATAACGTTCGTACTAAGGGATTTTAGGGACCTTAAGATTTTCAGGGTTTTTTAAACAGTGATCGTATGGAAATAATCAGGGTAGATAAGTTTTAAGCTTTGTTTTATAACATTTGTTACAAGTTTTAGTTTATGCCTTCAGCAAAAAAAAATTAAACAAGAGAAGTGAAAGTTATAAATACGTATATTAAATATACTAATATGATAATTGTTCGTAACAGGCCTTTCCATATGGATTATAAGGTAAATGGTTAAAAAAAGAGAAGTAATTGCATTAAATAAAATCAATTTTGGTATTAAACTGGAAGAAGATAATGAAGATAAGAAGGCAATGTAATGTACAACATCAAATTCTAAAAGAATTAAAAAACAAAATATGAAAAAGGTAACAGAAGTTTGAAAAGATTACCTGACGACCTGTATGGCCAAATATTTGTGTGACGAACACGAATGTTTGTACCTGAGTCATGGATGTTATTTGTATTTAAGTATGTATTTATCTATATATAAGTATGTTAATACGTTGTCTAGTACCTATAACAGAAGCTTTGCTTAGCTTGGGACTAGGGCAATTGGTGTAAATTGTCCCAAGATATTTATTTATTTATTACGGAAAAAGTGGCTCTGCCTTCCATTGCGTTCCATTACTGCTATTCCTTACCAATTGAAATATATCTAGATGCATGTGTCGGTTTTTTAGGATATAGCAGAATAGGTGTCAATCTGATATCTTCAAGTATTTTTGCCAACTTACTAACTTTTTTCCATACCAATCAACAACATCAATTTCTCTAAGTATCTCTTCAGAACCGCGCAGTAAATTTTCATTGTATTTCCAGCTAGCACACCCATGTCGTCTGAAATCCTGCCACATTATCAACAACAACTGGTTCCTGAGTACCTTCTCTTACCTCTTCAAACGCTTCATCGACCAGAAGACCTGGAAGCGGATCCATTTCCACGGCCACGACTTAAAGTCTTTGCAGCAGCACATCGACCCTGAATGTCTCCCGGTCCGGTATGGAGGCACCTGCAGAAACCACGTATCTATAGCAACCTGGCTTAACAAGATCAGGAAATACAGAGACGAGAAGTTTGATAAAGAAATGAAGGAGTTCGGTTACATTATAAAAGAGTGACAAAGGTTTATAATTGGTTTTTGATCTCATGTTAATGATAGAGAAATTGATGTGTATAATGATTGTACTTATGTGACTAGTCCATCGTACGGGAATATTTTAGTGGCTCTATGGGTTATAATTTGAGTAGCGTTTGCCTTATCAAAACACACGCATAAATTAGCAAAGCACCAGCTTAGGGTGTCCCTACAGAGACACATACACCCACTGATCAACAGTGATTGATGGAAATAGAATTAGCTGATGCCTAGGTCACACATGTGGGAGAGCTGGCGAGGTCAGGGTACCCTTGCGGGGTATCATGTTTAAAGGCATGTAGCATCTATATGGTAGCTATAAATCGAGCTCAAGTGGCTCAAGCCCTTTGACGTTAAGTTTAGTTGAGGTGAAGCTAAACCATAGAAAGCTTTCAGCTTTTACGATGGCTCAAAATGCTTGTCAATCGTCGTGAGCCAACGTACAATATGGTTGTTTAGAAAGGGGAACAAATACCCTTAAAAACATGATATCCAATTCCCACCTTATCACATTCTTATTTCAACATGTTCTACTCTCAACATGTGGTTTGTACCATTCCTTTTACGAGTTCACGGCTTAGGGTAATATAATAATACATAATATGTAATAATTTATCTGATAACACAAAAGCATTGTTTTTATCTACACCTATGAAGTGTATTACATACATTTTGGATAGATTAAAACGCTGCTTTACTAAAATTTACTCTGTTCTGAACGCAACAAGCCTCATTCTAGCTTTATTGAGTTAAGTCTGGTATGTTAAGAATGGGGTCAGATGAAAAAATGGTAAGTTGAGAACACGGTGAGATAACATTAAGAATGTGGTGAGTTGAGTATTTGGATAACCTGCTCATTAGAGGTTTGTAAGAATTGTAAGTGATTAACTAAAGTATTTATTTATATCTATCTGTATAAGGATGTACTGATGTCTATTACCAATAGTACAAGCTTTGCTTAGCTTGAGATTATACTTTATTTCTTTAGGTACTTAAAATAAGGTAAACAAAATAGTCACGTTACTCAGCAAATCAACCAATTGAGTCAATCTTTTGGATCTGTGGAGACCCAAAAGATTGATTTGATTGGTTGATTTGCCGAGTCACATGACTTATTTTGTTTACCTTGTTTTAAGTATCTAAAGAAATAAACTATAGGTACATTAGCGGCGATTGTCCCAAGATATTTTATTTTATTAATTTAGTATTTGTGTTACCGGCACCCTTGAGAGAGCGTTGGTGGTCTGGTTAGGATGGGGGACTCCTGGTCATGAGGTACCGAGTTCGATCCTCAGCGGTGAGTACCAATGAGTTTGTCTAACTTATGTACATTAGGTACCTAAATTCTGCTAACCAAAAGCTCTTACAGTTAGGGAAACTTACACATCCGTGTAAATGAATGTGTAACTACGATCCTGTCAGTTCAGTTTCTCTGTAACAGGTGGAATCATGGTCAAAGCGTACCCCGAATTAAGAAACGGGAACGCACTAGGAGTATGAATGATAACATATGTTGCCGGCGCACATAATATCGACACTACAAATCAGAAATGTTTTAAGGGACATGTACCTTAATGTCCCTTACGACATTTGAGATTTTCACTGTCGATATCTCGGGACAAAAAGGCTAAGTGTTATGGCAGTGAATACGTTAATTCGCCTTAACTTACCTTACTATTAAAAACTAACCTAAACTACTGCAAATGTTCCTTGAATACTTGCTCAATTTCATAGCCTAATAAGTTAATAAGATACAAAATAATTGTGAGACAGAAAAGTAAATGCGGTGGAATAAAATTTATTATGTAACGTATTTGTGCTGTGCATTTAAAATAAAGGTTTTACTATCTAATTATTGCTGGTTTTACTGTTTAAAAATGTGAAGTCGATATTGCATCAAATCAGATAGACTCTATGCAATATCTATGGTTCTCTATCTATACTTGTCCTTAAGTTCATTTCCCTTTACTCCTTTGACTTCAGATAATTTATTGAAATATTTTTTACTAGGTAAGGTACATATATATAATATTACTAGCTGACCCGGCGAACTTTGTTCCGCCTTAGACGCCATAAATGAGCAGATTTTTGATTTTTTCTTTCATAAGAACCTTCTCCTGATAATAACGAACAGAACAAAAACAGAATTAGCGAAATCGGTCCAGCCGTTCAGGCGTGATGTCGTGACCAAGGGAAATAGGGATTCATTTTTATATATATAGATTGTATGAAAAAATCCATTTTTTTTGCGAAACTCTTGCTTTTTGTCCGTCTATAATATGAAACTCCTTTCATCTACACAAAATTGTCTGGGCTAGATCTCTTAAAGGGACCAGTTCGCCATTGTAAATACATCACTGTATCTCTTTTTGTAGTTTATGTTTTTATACAATAAACAAATGTAACTAGCTGCCTAAGATAGCAATAGCAAACTGGAATCAAACGTTCAAGAACCGTCACTTTGTCGCCGTAAAGTCGCCGTGTCCGTGGCTTTTACTCACCTATAGATTTGCGCATATATTAAAACCATTTAAGGTAAATAAACAGTAGGTACGTTAAAAAAAAAGGTTGTCAGGCAGCCAGAGTCTGCAGAGACTCGTGTGTGTTGTGGAACGTAACGAACATTCTGTACTGTAACCTATACTCCTTGATGAATTGTATTGATCCGTAATCCGTAAATCTGTTTGTTAAAAAACATTGTAAATATGTGAGGTGTCGTCAGATTTATTCGAATTATGGACGAGACATCAGGCACCCGCGCCGCTTCCGAATCAAAAAAATGATTAAGAGGATAGGGTAATATTTGTTATTTGGGTACTATTAAATATTATAACGATACGGGGCGGCAAAACAAATAAAAGGTAATTACTCGCACAAGAGAAGTTCTATCTTAGCCTTCTCAGTTGGCAACGCATCTGCATTCTCCTTGGTGTTGCGGGTGTCTATGGGTGGTGGTGACCATTTATAATACTTCTATGCGACTACTTTCACATATACTACAAAAAAGATAATGTCACGCAAGAACATTTAGTAAATACGTTAATTAATATGTGGAGCGTGGAATGTCACCGCCTCTAACGACTTTATGTATGCCTAAAACTAAACGGTTTGAAATAAACTAATTTAATGAAAAACAGCGTAACAATAAACAACTGAAAAGATAACTGAGGCTAATTATGATAACTCAGTCCATTCTTAGTCACTACCTTCATCAAATGACTAAGTAATTTACAGATAATATTACACTTGAATACAATACATTTTCCTTCTTGCTTTCAAACATCCCTACAGCTAACTACAGGTTTTTTCTAAGCGGTCGGGTCTCGTGACTCTTATCAACTTATTTTCACCTTATGTAAATGATATTGTGAGCAGACGATACTATGTACCCGAGAATGATTTGAAGGCCTTTACGGAAAAAATATTACATGCCACATAATAGTAGGTACAACACTATTTAAAACAGGTCGTTGGTAATGTGCAAGTATGATGTCAACCTTGTTATATTGGTATTGTTCGTATACTTTGGTTAAAAAATATTTTTCGTTTATTTCATTTTGTTGACGGGCGGCGGCAGGGTCCGGACAACCGAGGTATTTACTGGCTTTTTAATTTTAATTCATTAATTTAATCACAATAAAAGCTTACAGTGTTTTAAATAGACATCCGATCGCTTAAAAACTCTTCGACTACAAAATAATTGATATACTATGTATAAAAACCAAAACACACATGCCAACAACCAACCAAAAAAAACAAAATGACATGTGGAAAATGTGGTGAGATGAGATTATGGTGAGATAAGATTGAGAATGTGGTGAGTTGAGTATTTGGATAACCAGCTCATTTAAATGTAATTAAGGTATACTCTTATGTATTTATCTATACATATAAGGATACACTTTATCCTACCAATAATACAAGCTTAGCTTGCCTTGAGACAGGTACGCTGTTGCGAATTGTTCCAAGATATATATATTCTTTATTTCGTATTTATGCTGTCGGCACCCGATCGCCTCTGAGAAAAAATAGCTTAGGTGTCATGGCAGTGAATGTGTTTATTCACTTTAACCTAACTATTAACTTTCCATTTCGAAACCTAAAACAAAAAGAACTTTAAAGAGATGACTTACTGTGGTCTGACATTGGACTGCTATTGTTTTATAGAAACGGGCTTTTCTTTGGGTTAGCTCTCGTCTCCTTGCATAAACCCCGCCGAGTTACCAGGCAAACATGGATGACGAGTGGTCTATTGAAATCGCGCTTGAAGCGGAGCTGAACACAGAGGAGTGCCCGGAGCTGCTGGAGCTGGCGCGCGAGCTGGTGCACGAGGACCCGGACACCAGGGGCGCAGCCATCGCCGAGCTCAGGGCTTTGGTCTACGGTGAGATGTATCTATGAGGTTATTTTCTGAAGCGAGTCTAGCAAATTTGGGTTTCTGTTACATTTTTGAAGGATGGAAGGAAGGATTTGAGGGAAGGGTTGATTAACGTGAGGTCTCTTTGAAGAAATTTAGACTTTCCCCATCCCCATCGTTGGGATTTAGTAAGATTTTGCCGGACCCGTTCGTCCGTCCATCCGTCCGCCATCCGTCCATGTGACGGACACGCATAAGTTAAGGGTTTCGCAGTATGCCGGTCTTATTTTAGGAAGCGCAAAGGTAGTTAATATCTATAAATTCTAAATTCTCATAAATATGGTGACACATCTTATCCGATCGAAAGCTGAACCCATAAGACACCCGCAATAAAGCAACTTGAAATAAAGCAACCCGCAAACTTGCAGACCTGTGAGCTGAAAGTCATCGGGTTTGCAATATTTTTGTGATGAAATAAGACTTGTAATCCAACGTAAAAGCACTACAAGTTTCCTGATATGTCATAAGCGCAAACGAACATTGACCAATATCTAAGTACAAGTGTAACTAATAGTATCAATCTAAAGCAGTCAGATTCAGGATCTAGATCTGAAACAATGTAATAATTATGTTTGGATTCTGAACAGATCATAAAATTGTAAATAGTCGATGTTTGTACATATTCAGTACCTATAGATATTTAAGAAAAAATACTGTGGGATTTTTATAGGACCAAGTGGAAGCAATAGAGTATGTTTGTTCGTTTAAATGTTTTTACGCGCATCGTGCAATATATCTCTTGCACGAAATTGGATACAGTTTTTACAGTTGTATTACTTGAAGTCTAAATTAAAATCTGGCATGTTTCATCTTTATACGCCGCCAAAAAGCCGAGGCCTACTTTTAAAATTGCACGCGCACGATAGCCTATAGTCTACATCTAAAAATTACGTCCAACAGAGCAAGGCGAGTGCAGTCCCCGCCGGTTGGATGACATGTTCCTGCTGCGCTTCCTGCGCGCGCGCCTATTCAACGTGGGCAGGGCATACAGACTGGTCAGTATTTATTTGTCTAATATTACACACATTTAAAAGCTCATGTTATTTCCCCTTTATTTTAGGAGCAGAATCCAAGAGACTCCATTTGCTGCTGGGATGCCCTATCCTGCGACTTTTCTGCTTTTAATTAAACTCAAAGTTTATATTCAGATAAAGTCACAGATAAAGCTTACAATACAAAAGCTCTTATGAATTTCAGAAAATTTACAACGGGTTCGGAAAAATAACTGATGAGAAGATACCGGCAAGAAACTCGACGATGTATTATTTTCCACTCTTTTCATGTTTACTATCAAATTTTAAATTAACAATCCTCAAATATCTTTACTGTTTATTCTTATTCTTTAAAGATAAATCTCTACGAGACCCTGTATATTAAATTAGTTCAGTAGCCCTAACATAACCAGCCCAAGTTTAATTTATCCCTCACTGCGTCACTGCCAAATTAGTGTCATAAGAAAAGAAAACCCCGTAGCGATAATTCGAATAAACCAGAGTCGGAAAACAGAGACGAGTTTAGGTACCACGTTTCCCAAATGATTTACAGTGTTCCAATTTGTCTTCCTGTTGGTAGCTGGTCCGGTACTGCCGCTTCCTGGAGCGGTACCCTGACCTGTACCAGGGCGTGGACCTGTTCGGGCTGGTGCGGGTGGCTGGTACATACGAGGGTACCATGTACGACCACCCTGCCGTGGGACGCGTCACCATCATGAGATTTGGTGCGTAACTTCTCTGTGCTCTTGGCTCCTTGTTATTGTCTCATCAGAAAAACCCCCGACGAAGACCAGGATAGCTCGCACGACAGGTGTGTCGCGACTGGCTTTGTCAGTAAGTGCGTCTCTTTTTAACTAGTTTAGTAAGAGAAAGATGCACTGAGAGACAGGCGTGAAAGTGAGTAGGTAAATGAGAAAAACGAAAAAATTAGAACGAAGTCAATACAATTGAAAATTAAATTTTACAATTACAATTTAATCGCATGATTGTTATGGGTCGTCGTGCATTCCTGGGTGTCAAGATAAAGTGACATTCTGTTAGCACTAACTCAACTACAAACAATAACATGTAACATATGGACTTGACATGAAATATGGGAGCGAAAACAAACGCCAAAATGTGTCGATGGTCTATGTCAAACCCATACATTCCGTCGTTTCTATTGGCGTCGACGCTTACAAAATGTCACTTTGTCTAGACTCCCTGTTGATTAGAGAAGTGGGGGGAAAATATCAAGCCATGAGTCTTTTAACCAAATTTTCAGGCGTTTGGGAGCCCAACGATGTTCCCATCGAAGATCTTGTAAAGGCAGGGTTGGCAGGAATAGAGATCGGGGTTCGACAGCCCAAGATGCAGGTCCTGGGTGGTGTTCTGATCATAGACCTGGAGGGTGTGACTGTCCGGCACGTCGCCACCCTCACCCCAACCGTCGTGTATCAGATCATGTGTTTGTCAGGGGTAAGTGAATTTAAAAGGATTTTTTACTAGAGTAACGTAGTCAGTCAGTCAGTGGTAGAACTTGGGTGGTGGTTGTGGTAGCCGTTAAAGGATGGATGAGGAAAGCTCAATATTGGAAGTAGTGCCATGAAATGGAAGGGACCTACATTCAACTTTGGGTGGATAAAAGCTGAAGAAGAGAGGAGAAGGCCTAGTCCAAGGTCCGTTCGGATCGCCACCACATCTTGCTCGGCAGCCGCTAAGCAGCAGAGACTGTTGTGTCGCGGCGTGGAGAGCAAGGCAGCAGGTGTAATTACTGGCATAAGAGGTATTCCATCTTAGCCCTCTGGTTTGGCAACGCATCTGCATTCTCCTTGGTGCTGCGAGCGTCTATGAGCAGTGGTAATCAAAATAATATGCTACGGAGTCACAAAGGTGCCTAGTGAAGTTTATACGAACGCATTCATTTTCGTCTCACCTCTAGTAGGTATAATATAGGTCCTTACTGGTTTGAGGCGAGTTTTTTTTTAATGATTTAAGGTGTTTTGATTTTTGAAGTTTGAGTTTTAAATGATGATATACTTTGCGTTCTAACCGACCGCATTTAATGTACAAACATTTAAAATCAACTTGAACTTCCAAAAACAAAACGCAGTGTCTTAAGTGTTTCATTATCGCAAAACCACTCGAATTGATAAAAAATCACACCATTAAGATACAATAAATAAAAAACTGCGAAAAATTCAAAACTCATATTCGAAATTATAATTTGGTTGATGATGTAACTAACACCTTAAATTATGTTGGTTGGTGATGTAACTAACAAAACAATGAAGGTTAAATTTCAACCCGCTGTCAGATGTTTATTTGAAAGTATTTATTTCACATTTTCAATCTAAGACCAACATAGACATACATTACATTATTGCCTATTTTGTTTCCTTTTTAAAAAGTAACTTAATAATAATCCGTGTTTAAGAGGAGTGTGAACCCAGCCCCTAAAAGCGCTTCTGATACAAACGGTGATAACGTTTTCCATCCTCTAAACCTAAACCAATGGCAATGATTTTTTTTGGTATGTTGTCATGGTGCCTTAGGTTTGAGGTTTGTATGTTTTGATCTTTTCAATTTTCTTCATAAATTTGACAACATTTGCATTTTAGGAGTTTCATACAAAATAATCATAGAACATTATAAAAAAAAAAACATGCAAACCTACTTTCAGGGCATAAAGTCGATATACAAAAAAACATGGTTATGGGTTAAGGTTTAGAGCGTGTAAAACGTTATCGCTGTTTGTATGGAGAGCGCTGGATAATTAATAGATTCAGGCGTTAATTTGCGGAGGTCCATATCAACAAACTGGAACAAATTACCCTGCTACTCCGCGGTTTCGCGGAGTAGCAAGGTAATTTGTTCCAGTTTGTTGAGCGCTGGATACACAATAGTCTTAAGTATAGCTGTAGAAGCAGTTCCTAATAAGAAAAAAAAAACATCATTTCAAAATCTGTCATGAAGGTCGAGAGTGCAAACACAGACACCTCTCAGTTTATTGGATATTTCTATGCAAAAAGACCTTGAAATTTTTCTCGAAGCAAAAACAATAGCAATCATGTAATTGTTCATTGGGAAGAAACAACGTTATTACGGAAAAGGAAAATAGAAAAGATAAAATTTTAAATATCAACTTAGTTTACATTTTTAATCTTTCTTCTAAACTGGCTATTGAATAGTTTATGAAAACCCAATCGTTCCGTGAGAATCATGACACAGAACATCTAACTAGCCCCAGGCCTCGGCCCTATTGGGCTGATACTGCACATTGTCTGTTTTTAAGCGCTTGTCTGGACCAACAACTAATCTTAAGTATAGTTGTTTTATCAAGAACTAGCTTCTGCCCGCGGCTTGCCCGCGTGGCCAACAGAAAACAAATTAAAGGGGTGGAATTTCCCCTTCCTTAATGGATGCCTGCCCTGTATAAGGTATCTATGAGCAAAATTTCAAGTCTCTAGGTCCAGCGGTTTGGGCTGTGCGTTGATATATCAGTCAGTCAGTCAGGACTTTTAATTTTATATATGTATATAGATATAAATATTGATATGTCAGCACATTCGACTGTGAGGACAACCACCTAAACGTAAGATGGATTACATCCGAAGATACATATGTAGGGTCGGGTTGGATGTCGAGAGCTCAATGTTGGAGTGGAGGTGCTTTGATTAAGTATTCCCAAACATAGGCATTAAACTGGCCACGACTGTGATGTTGGTAACGATAAGTAAACATGTATATGTAAATTTCTAAAACAGCAATGGGCCCATGTAGGAGTACTTACCATTAGAGAGGAGCCTGTTCCCAGAAGACTAGTCATAGAGAGACATGATAAAAACCAAAAACAGGTTTTGATTTATAAGAGAACAATTGTGTTTTATTTAATAGTGGAATAATTGTATTTATTTCAGTTGGCAATGCCGCTCAGGGGGAGGTCGTTTCATTTCGTCAACTACAGCTGGATTTTGAGCACATTCTTCTTCATGTTCCAACGGTACATGACCCCAGGCTCGAAGAAACGGACCTACTTCCACGGGTACGACCTTAAATCTCTGCAGCAGCACATCGACCCCTCCTGCCTCCCGGTCCGGTATGGAGGCACCTGCACCTTATACCACAACACTTATGGCTTCTGGCTGAACAAGATCAAACAGTACAGAGACGAGAAGTTCGACAAGGAGATGAAGGAGTTCGGTTATGTGATAAAAGAGTGAACGCTAAGACGATAAAGTTTCCGTCTACTACACCGTACCATACCATGAACGTAACTGGTCCGGCACAGGCACAAAAAAAGCCGCTTGCACTCATGGGCTCACACGCGTTTGTACGCCGTCGAACCCGTACTAAACGCAATGACGCATTGTATAGTAGCCGTTCTGACGTCCGCAGTAAGCGGTTTGGGTCTTTGTGTCTATAGGCGGTGGTGATTACTTACCATCAGGTGACCCACTTGCTTGTTTGCGTTCCTATTTCATAAAAAAAATAGTCTTTAGTTCCTTTAGTACGGTGTACAAATGGAAAATGTAGGGGGCGGCAACTCATAGTAATTCATTCAAATAATATTTTTGCATGTGTCGGAACGGTTACGGTCCTAAGTGTGATACGGTCTAGTAGGCGGAAACCTTAATAGTGTTGACTGTGTGGAGTGATCTCTTGTAAAATATGAAGTAGCCTAGGTATGAAGGTGAAGATTTAGCTAACTTTGGATTATCCTAGCTCAAAGTACCTGTTAACAAATGATAGTTTGCAGTTTTCATAGAGCTTCTGTAGCAGCTTGATGTTTGCCTCAAGCGATACTTACTCAAGAAGGGCTGCTAAACACTAGGTTGAATTCAAAAAAATATGAAACGTAGCTTTGCGTTGGCGATAGCAGGTGTTCAAAAAAGTAATAAAGTTTGCCAAATGTAAAAGATTTTGCTATTTTTTGAAACATGATACCGTTCATTAAAATAGTAATCTAATGTTAGCTTAGTCATTTTGAAATCTCACAATATCCCTATTATTTATTAACTTTTACCAGTTGCTACTTTTTTCTTTTTTAAAACAAGAAAGTTTTGATTATTATGACAATAGCCTCTAAAGACAAGTGGTTTTGGAAAATGAGATTTTTTATCTTGATCTACTTGTTTAATCCTTGGTTAAGGTTAATACATTGTTACCAGAACTTTTATTTGGTTTTTTATTGCTATCACTAGAATCAGGGCTATATCCTGTATAACTTATTCCCAAGTAGCACATAATCATCTGCAATCTCTGTTGCGGGTGTCTATAGACGGTGGTGATCACTTACCATCAGGTGACCCACTTGCTAATATGCCTTCCTATTTCATTAAAAAAAAAACGCTATTAAAGTTGTAAAGTAAGTACCTAGATGTATATAGGTGATCAGTGACCCTAACATGACCGGCCAAGTTCATTTTATATGCGTTTATCTTTAGGTGCGTCCCTTCCTTATGACACTACAAACTGGAACAAATCACCTTGCTACTCCGCGAAACCCACGCAGAGTAGAGTTTGGTTTCGCGGAGTAGCAAGGTAATTTGTTCCAGTTTGTTGATATGGACTTCCGCAAAGTAACGCCTGAATCTATTAATTACTTATGACACTATTTTAACAGAGAAGAAGGGTGGAATAAAATAAACCTGGGCCGGTCATGTTAGGGCTACAGCTATAAACAGCTGCTATTTTCAGCAGGGTTCTTTAATTTAATGGCGTAGCGTGGACACCGGTGGTGGATTGAGAGAGCGGCGATCGTTCATTTTTGGAGTATTTGGAGAAGCCTATCTTCAGCAGTAGAGATACAGTCAACCAATTTGATTCATAGGCCACTGGAGAATCTTTTCACAATAAACGTCATAATGGCTTCTGAATACATTTCACAATATCCCAGCGATGACACATTGCGACAATTGCTGCACGCATGCTCAACGTTGCTACGGCAGTGTTATTCCGGTTATTCGTATTCTCAGTACTGCGGGGAAATTCTCGCGTCAGTAGAAATGAAGTCACATTCGAGATATGCCAAAAAGAGCTGCCAGATCCCTTTAAAATCTGTCATTTTTTGACATATCTCCAGATTGGGATTAATCTCGATGAACGCCAGAATCCTCAATACTGGCGTTCCCTGGCTGGCCTAAACTGTTATTGAACTGTATCGCCTCCTAGTGCCATCTAGTCCTGAATTGTAAAACTAACATGCGCTACATCACACACAGGGAGTTTCAGAGCCCGCGCGCATAAATGCAACTTCCAACTTCCACTCTTCGGACTTCGATCGTCAGTTCAGTAGGGATCGCAATGCCGGGATTTTTAGTATGACCAATCCTGGGTATTTGGCATACTAAAAATTCCGAGATTGCAATCCCTAGTCGTCAGGCATAACTGCAGGTGATCTCTCAAGCAAGCCATGACATTCTGCGTCTTTCAAAACAACTTTTCGGCTAAATGTTGCTAACTTAACTTGTGTCTTAGCACTAATAAAGTAACTTTAAACAACATGTTATTTTAATATTTAGTAGTGCTAAAACTTTACTTGTTAAATCAGGAACTCGTAAGAATAAATAATAAAGAACCATTTACTGTCACACAAAAAACTACCTTCACACAGACACATGATACGATATGATTAAAACACTTACTTTTTCAGTTCTAAAAGTAAACTTTTTTTTATACAAATAACGATTACAAATTATAGGGTTTTATAATTTTGCGACGACATGACCCTTTCGATGGAAACACTCATAACTTTGTAATTAAGAAGAATAAACAAATGGTTAATAATAATAATATGTTGTTAAAATGCTTACAAATAAGCATTTTTTTGGTGTATGGTAAGCTTTCAGTCGAATATATTTTTCAAGTGAGAATAGCGTAAACCTCGAGTTGAATATTTTTGTTGTGAGACTGAGAAATTTAACTTATTAAGTTTTTCCTTTAAAACCATGCGTGCTATCTCCAAACGAGCACCATTCAAGGAAAGGCACATCTTAAAAAAAATACGCCTTGCAATTTTTTTTTATTGTTTCTGATTCGTTCATTATGCTATTACAAAATTATCGAAAAAACAGTCATGACATAAAAGCCAATAAAAATAGCAATAGCATCGATTGATCTCTTCGTCTCCATTCGATTTGATCCATAGTTCCAGGGACATCCGGTATGTATAATGTATAGAGAATATTTGGGGAATGGGTGGAAGGCCCCTGTCTAAGTCGATATTATGTGCGTAAAACGGTTGATTTTGCTTTGGCGTTTGGCGCAGGAGCCTTAGTTTTTTTATTTAACTGCTGGCAACCATCATTTGCTGCAGCTTTTACACAGGCAACCATAAGGCAACCTTATTTCACACTGTGGGGGAGTGTAGGAATTCGTGGGAACTCTCTTGGTTTATTCTAGTGGACTGTATTTCATATGTAGTTAAATCCAGTTCTTGATATATTCAAGTTTATTAAGCACGTTCATACAACACCATACAGAAGTAATTTTTTATAGAAGCACAGATAAAGAAAAGGAAGGCATAGACTAAAATGGCACAGATAAAGCTAATACCAACATCTTAACAAAATAGTCATATCTAATATCTTAATATTGGCTGTATTGCCAACAGGGAAGACATTAGCTTGAATTTGATGTAAAATTAAAACCGATACGATAATTACATATTATTACATATTACTAGCATATGCCCGCGGCTTCGCCCGCGTGGCCTACAGGAATCCAATGACATATTTTTCTTTACAAACAAACATTATAAGCACTTTCACCCTTTCTCAAATTTTCACCCCCCGTTTTACCCACTTCAAATTTGAAAATTCAAAAAGCTTGAGATATGTCCTTGTTTATTTATGATGAGTGTAGCTACAATTCCAATTTTCAAAAAATGATACACCTACACATACTTTTCCCTCCTCCTTAAAATCTAAAGATCCAAAAACGTTGATAAAAACAATTCCAATTTCCTAGTTCTCATCATTAAAAAAACCGCCACCCATATAAACTTTCTTACCGGTTTTCCCCCTTGAATCTAAAAGCCCTGAAACACATCATTATTTATTTGTGCTCTGACTTCCCCACCTGAAAATGTGAAATCTAAAGACTCTAAAACACCTCATTATTTCTTTCTCATGATGGGAGGCAAGAATTTTAATATTTATATTTATATCTTTAAATAACCGATGCATCGATAAAAACTTTCACTCCTCGTTTCTCTCCCTTAAAATGTGTAAATCGAAAATCCTTGAAACACTTCATCATTTACTTGTGCTCAGTATTAGCTGTTATTGCAATTTCGAATTTCCTACCTTTAAAAAAACCGTTGCCCAGAAAGTAATTTTAACTCTCCATTTCTCCCCCTATGTGAAAATCTAAAACCCCAGTAACACGTCACTATTAGTTTATGACGAATAAAATTAAAAAATCTAGATCCTATTTTTAAAAAAGATACATCTAAATAAACTTTTACCTCATGTTTCTCCCCCGCACAATGCAGAAATCCAAAAACACTTTATTATTTATTTATAAATAGCTTATGCCCGCGGCTTCGCTCGCGTAGCCTACAGGAATCAAATGACATATTTTTCTTTACAAACTGACATTATAAGCGCTTTCACCCTGTCTCAAATTTTCACCCCTGTTTTATCCTTTTCAAATGTGAAAATCCAAAAATCATGAAATACACCATTATTTATTTATGATATGTAGCTGTAATTCAATTGTTAAAGTTCTTATTTAAAAAAGACCGATACCTACATACAAACTTTTACCTCCGTTTCACCCCCTTAAAATTTCAATTGAGGCAGCCAACCAAGGCGTTAAGAGATGATTTGGAGTGTTAGAGCCACACTGCAGCCAGTTACGGTTGTAGTAGGAGTGTGCTGGTCCGACCGGGGTAGTATTCCACTCTCACAGAATGCCGACGTGAAGTAATAGCTTGCTGCTGGGTATCGGATAGTGAGTGAAAGATCCAGGAGGCCCACTGGGAAGGGGGACCTAAAGGTGGGCAACGGATCAGCGACTCTCTTGAAAACGTTAGTTTCCGAGGGCGGCCTGCCTATCAGTTACTCACATGCTCGTTTTTCTCCCTATTCCATAAAAAAGATCAAAACTGTATGTATATAGCTTAACTAGCTTCTGCCCGCGGCTTCGCCCGCGTGGCCTACAGAAAACAAATGACACCTAAATTCGAGAACCCCGAAACATCGTTATTTATTTATGATGAGCAGCTGCAATTCTAATTTTCAAGTTTATTTTTATTATTATTATTATAAGCTCACGCCTGTTTCCCTTTGGGGTAGGCAGAGACCACAGAACGTCACTTGCCCTGGTCTTGGCATATTCCCTCGCTCCCTCCACACACATTCCTCTCTTCGTGCATGCTCGGCGGTTCCATGTACTTCTGGTTTGACCTGTCTTCAGGACATCACAAATTTGGTTGACAAAAGTACGTCGAGGCCGCCCTCGACCAACTCGCTCAGTCACATCACCTTCATAAATTTGGTAACATAATTGCCTTTCATCCATTCGTTCAACATGCCCAAACCAACGTTACATTTGTTTCTCTATTCTAGTCACTACATCTTCTTTCAGACCTCACCTCTCTCTTATAACACCATTTCTTACTCTCTCAGTCAGCTTGATCCCACTCATACTACGCAGAGAACGCATCTCTACGGCATTTATTCTACTCCTATGCTTCTTCTCGCAAACCCAGCTTTCATTTCCATACATCAACGTGGAAACTAACAAAGCATCGTGAACGGCCGAACATTGTAAAAGGCACGTTTGGCTGTTCACGTTGCTGGATGCGACATTCTGGCTGCTCACAAAAACACACAGAGCTCCCAATTTCCCGCTTTCACTCTCCTTTCAATGTCTTCATCGTGCTTTCCATTCCCAGTAAACATACTACCTAGTACACAAATTCTTTCACTTGTTCAACTCTTTCATTACCAATCTTTATTACACATTCAGAAACCTCTTCATTCTTCTCTTACACCATTACTTTCGTTTTTGTAACATTAACTGTCATCCCTTAAAGTCTTCCAAGTTTATATCTTCGAAAAAGCCTCCATACCTCCATACAAAGTTTTAACCCCGTTTCTCTCGTTTTAATTGTGAAAATCCAAATACCCTTAAACACGGCGGTATTTATTTATGCTCAATAGTTTTAATTTTCAAGTTTCTACCTTTAAAAAACGCCGATACCTACATACAAACTTCCCCCTCCCCGTGTTACCCCTTCAAATTAAAAATCTAAAATCTCTGAAATATCTCATTATTTATTTATAACTATCTCCTGCCCGCGGCTTCGCCCGCGTGGCCTACAGAAAACAAATGTCTTTTTTTTAGAATCAAAAAACTTATAAGTGCTCTCACTCCCTCTCATATTTTCACCACCCGCTTTGCCCCCTTTCAATGTAAAAATCCAAATACCCTAAAACAAACAATCATTTTGAAGTTCTTATTTTTTAATAAACCGATACCTCCCATCCATACAAAGTTTCACCCTCGTTTCCCACCTCTAAAATTCTATAGTCATAAAACCCTGAAACACACAATTATTTATTTATGATAAGTATCTAAAATTCAAAATTTCAAGTTCCTATTAAAAACCCAATACCTCCATCCATACAAACTTTTACTCCCCGTTTCCCCCTACAAATTTGAAAATCATAAAACCCTGTGACGCGTCATTATTCATTTATGATAAGTAGCTGTATTTTGAAATTACAAGCTCCTATTAAAAAAAATCAATACGTCCTTACAAATTTTCACCCCCGCTTCTCCCCCTTTAAATGTAAAAATGCAAAATCCTGAAATACGTTATATGATCAGTAGTTCTAATTCAATTTTTCATGTTTATAACTTCAATCAACAAAGACTTTCATACGAAGTTCAACCCCCACCCCCGTTTTCCCCCTAAAGGTAAAAAATATCAAAAATGGTTTCTTAGCGGATGCCTACGTTGTAAAATAAACCTATATTCCAAATTTCAGCTTTCTTGATTCAATAGTTTCGGTTGGACGATGATCGCAAATCAGTCAGGACATATTTGCGCGTGGCAGACAGACAGACAGACGGATAGACGGGTGGCAATAGAGGCTTAGTAATAACACGTTGTCACGTACGTTATTTTTACTTCAATACAAAAAAATTGTGAAGAACAACTCAAATAAAAAATTTCATCCCCCTTTTCCCCCTTAAGGGTTGTAATCCCATTAACACCCGATATACTCGTTTCGTTATAGGCCTAAATAATAAATGTAGTGATTTTTGCTGTGAAAATGTAGGCCTTTCCATACACAACTTTATCCCCCTTTTCACCCCTTCAGGGGTGGAATTATCAAAAACACTGAGACCCGTATGAATTTATTTTTTTACGTAAGCCTAACAACAAAATTTCAAAACCCTAACTTCAAAACTGACGGACTTTCATACAAACTTTCATCCCCTAATTTACCCCCTTAGGGGTGGAATTTCCAAAAATCCTTTCTTAGTGGATGCCTACACTATATAAGGTATCTATGTGCAAAATTTCAAGTCTCTAGGTCCAGCGGTCTGGGCTGTGCGCTGATATATCATTCAGTCAGTCAGTCAGGACTTTGAATTTTATATATATAGATATGTAGTAATTTATCTTTCACCGCATAATCCTTTTTTTTGCAACAGCACTACATGCACCAAATTTTAGAGCACATAATCGTGTAGTGTAGGTTATCTAAATCTACATATAGGCATCCCAAAGAATCAAAGTACATACCTATTAATATTGATATCACAAGATGGTGAACCGCGTCATTATTTATTTATTATGAATAGCAACAGTTCCAATTTCCAAGTTCTCATCATTAAAAAAAACCACCACCCATATAAACTTTCTTCCCCGTTTTTCCCCTTTTTTCACCCTCCGTTTCTCCCCTTATGAGAAGATCCAAAGTAGCAAGTCACTATTTATTTATGATGAGTATAATTAAAACTTTCAAGTTCATATAAAAAAAAAAGATGCCTCCAAATAAACTTCCACCTTCTGTTTCACCTCCCTAAAATGCAAAAATCCAAAACACTCATTATTTATCTATGAAAGTAGCTAAACTTTAAAAGTTTTAAGTTCTTATCTTTAAAATAAACTGCACCCATACAAACTTTCATCCTCCCGCTACCCCCCCCCCCCCCTAAAAAGTAAAAATCCAAAAACCATGAAACAATTTAATTTATCTATGCTCAGTAGCTCTAATTCAAATTTAATTATTACGTTTCTAACTTCAAAGAACAAAGATTTCATACAAAGTTCGACCCCCACCCAGTTCCCTCCTTTAAAATCAAAATTTCCAAAAGTCCTTTCTTATCGGATTCACACGTTATAAAACAAAACTATTTTCCAAATTTCAGTTTTCTAGGTTCAGTAGTTTCGGCTGGGCGATGATCGCCAATCTGTCAGGACGTGTTTGGGCATGGCAGACAGATAGACAGACGCACAGACAGGCGGCAGTAGAGGCTTACTAAATAACACGATACACGTTTACATTATTTTTACTTTGAATACAAAATTTAGTGAATTATCAACTTAAATACAAAATTTCATCCCCCTTTTTACCCCCATAAGGGTTGAAATTCCAACAAAACTGATTTCTGTTGCGTTACTTTCCAACCATAAGCCTAAGTTATAAATTAAGTGATTTTTATTAAGAAAATGAAGAACTTTCCATACACAACTTCATCCCCCTTTTCATCCCTTTAGGGTTAAAATTATCAAAAACCCTGAAACAGGTATAAACTAATTTTCAATCATCAGTCTACATACAAAATTTGATAATCGTAACTTCAAAACTGACGGACTTTCATACAAACTTAGGGGTAGAATTTCCAAAAATCCTTCCTTAGTGGATGCCTACACTGTATAAGGTATCTATGTTTAAAATTTCAAGTCTCTAGGTCCAGCGGTTTAGGCTGTGCGTTGATATATCACCCAGTCAGTCAGTCAGTCAGTTTATCATTTTATATATATAATAGAAGATGTATCATCTGGCAACCCAAGTGTTGCGGCAGGCTATGAGGTGGCAACATATTTTTTGCTTGTTATTTAGATCGGCCTTTTTCTATGGCGCTTAATTTACTTTTTAAACATATGAGTGCAGCAAACTGGAACAAATTACCTTGCTACTCCGCGAAACCAGTGCCGTGCTCGTCCAAGTTAGCTGCGTCCGTGCGATATATTATGTATATTTTGCATGAATATTTATATTTTTCTATGGCGCTTAATTTACTTTTTTAACATATGAGTGCAGCAAACTGGAACAAATTACCTTGCTACTCCGCGAAACCAGTGCCGTGCTCGTGTAAGTTAGCTGCGTCCGTGCGACATATTATGTATATTTTGCATGAATATATATATATGTATGTCGCTGGCGTTAAAGCTCTTTTACATAGATGAGTCTACCAGCGCTTCGGAAAGTAGAAGGTTGTGGAGAAAAAACCCGGCAGTTTATGCCTTATTTTTTCTTATCTTTTCAAAACAAATTAAAGAGCAATATACATAGGTAATGTCTTCGGTAGTACTTAACACAAAGAATAAGTACAAATGTGTAAAAAATAATTTATTACAATAAATACCACTGCAAGCTTTAAGCATGTTGGACGAACTGGCACTAGGTAGTTAGATTGACAAGGAGATGTATAGGGTCCCCAGGTCAAAAAAATTGTTTCGTTCACTGAGCATGAAATAGGGCGACCCTAGGCGCATTAAAACAATGCACAATTTGACCGTGGAGGCGTTTTACACCTCTGCTAAGCATAGATTAAGGTAATTAATTTGTTTTTTGACCCTTAGAGACTGGCATCAAAACTTAAATTTAAACAAAAAAGTAAGAAACAAGAATCAAATCGAGAGTCAAACGCGCGATTGTGACGTAGCAAACAGGCCGTATAAGAGTCGCCATGTGCTGTTACTCGCCTTGAGTGACGCATATTTTTGAATTAGCCATTTGGACTCTGATATAATAACGAGTTCACAAAAAACAGAGGTCTAGTCTCACGGCGAGAGGCTCTGGACACTCTTGTGTGTGATTTCATGTGTTATAAAAACGATATTATATAATTGCCGTTGAGTGAGCCGGTGTAAAGAGCTTTATTTGCTTTGCCTTTTTAACGGTTTGAAGTAAAGTGAGTGTCATATGTCAATGTTTAGTTATGTTATGCGGTTAGTGCCAACGATATAAAGTGGGTAATCATGTTTATTGAAAGTTCGACAAAAAAAGTAACTTTTAAAATAACTTCATAATTTGCATCATTTTGGATTTACAGGATGTTTTTGCTTTGTTTTTCAACCGCGGGGACACGGTCTTTAAAATACCCGTATAATTTTTTTTATTTACGATGTTTATAAAACAAAAAAGCAATGTAGCACGTGCAACAAGGACATATATGGCTGAAAAGGTCGTAAAACTTTAAATCTTTTTGCAAGAATGTAGAATATAATGTACTACATTATATGGTGGTACAACTGAATATTATGTCCAATAAATTCGGTTTTACTTAATGTACACATTACATTTAAGATCATAATTATACAGCAAAGTTAAATCGTGATAACTATACATATTTTCTTAATGTTTTAAGTGAGAAATGATAATAATATGAACAATATCAGAAACAATGCACAAAAAATTCCTATACCTGTGTTTAGTTTTTTTTATTTGTTCATGACCATGGAATAAGCTTTGAAAATGCAGAATGTAGATATAGCGAAATAATAAATGTTTCCGGAATGATGTTTTGTTTGTGTCACAAATATAAAGTTATCCAAACAATTGATTTTAAAGTAAATTACCACAGTGTCACTATTTATTGAGAGCCAGTGGATTTCCATGTTGTAGTGGTTGACTTGAGGAGACTGTGCTTTTTAATAATTTATTTTTAGAGTGTTTTATGTCCCATTTGATAGTGTTTTGGTTTAATGAAAAAAGTTAATTGTTACGTCAGTATTGGTAGTGGAAATAAGTATAGGAATGGTTAACACTTTTCAAAATATTGCAGTGACCGTCTTTTTTCTGTATTTTTTCCCTTATCGAAAACCAATTGTTTTGCGATGGAGAGTTGTACCTAAAATGAAATTGTTTAATTAAAAAATATATACTAAAAGGGTAAAATCAGCAGCTAAATGCCAGGGCCAAATGTAATGAGTGGGAACAATAAGTGTCGTAAATTGTGTCGAAAGCGGCTCATTTCGGGTCGATATGGATATATATTTGTTCTTTTTTTAAATCAGAGTCTCGACGTATATGACCTCGATTATTCGACAATCGTGGAATTCATAATTAATTCATTTTACTTAGATTATGGGTATTTGCGTGTATGACGTTAACGTTATACTTTGGGTAGGGAAAGGGGTTAAGCTTTTTAGACAGATAGCAAAAGACAAACAGTTCAATTTATAATAATGCCACTATTCGTTAAGCAAGCTCGTCCCTATAAAGTTTATATAACACCTGAGTTACCAGGCAATCATGGATGAAGAGTGGTTCATGGAAATTGCGTATGAAGCGGAGCTGAACACAGAGGAGTGTCCAGAGCTGCTGGAGCTGGCGCGTGAGCTGGTGCTCGAGGACCCGGACACCAGGGGCGCAGCCATCGCCGAGCTCAGGGCTCTGGTCTACGGTGAGATTATCACGGATTTCTTTTGAGTAAGACTGCATTCACAGCCAAAAATTACAAGCGATAAAAACGCAGGAATCGGCTAATCTAAGCGTTTAGTGTAATTTTTGTTGCAATGAAGGCCTCGAACGCGTCAGCGTTTAACTTCTTAATTACTATTGAAGTAAAGACACCGCCTTTACGGCGCGCATCTGCAACAAAATGTTTCCATAGTCATTTAGAAGTTAACGCTAATGCCCGCCTTCCACTGCGAGCGGAACGGACTCCGTACGGAGTGCGTTTAACTCGCAATGGCGAACTGCATAGAAGCGCTTCCACTGAATAAGAGTGAGCTTCTATGCAGTTCGCCATTGCGAGTTAAACGGACTCCGTACGGAGCCCGTTCTAGACCTTTTTTGTGACAGAAAACTTACACTACTTAAGAGCTCACAGCAGGACATTGCGACGCTTTTGCATTTTTAGGTTCGTGATTTTTGGCTTTTAATTCACTTGAACACAGTGTACAAAAAAACTTCATTGATACTTGATTACGAAAAACTTCCCTTAACTCAAAAGGGCAAACGAACGGTACTTTAGTAAATATGCGACAGAAATTGTGTACTCTATTATGAGAAATAGACCGAGACATAATAGCTGCCACAGATTGCCGTATAATGTTGGTCGTTTGTTTGCAAACCCTTTATTAAATGAACAACGTTCCGAAGGCAGAAATTATATTAAATAACAGATAAATAAGTCCCTTAAAGTAATGAGTTCGTTTTGTACTTGACGTTTCATTTTTCTGGAAAATTGTTATTTTAGTTACAACTAGCGACCCGCCCCGGCTTTGCACGGGTACAATTGAGATAAAATGCACTTAAAAACCTTCGCTATTAAGATCTCTAAACGACAGTGAAAACCACATCAAAAACCGTTGAAGTTAGAAGGAGAAAGCGGCCGAAGATACACTATTTAGGACAGACAGGAAAAAATTGAGACTTTACTTTTTACTATGTAAAGAAGATGTGTAATGAAGAGTTTTACATACACACATACTATTACATATAATTGTAGCAATAAGGTCGATTCTAGAGCCTCTCGCACCGATGATACTCTTGAGATGACTCAGTGGTCCCATAACCGGCTCAGGTTAACTCAGAATAAACTCATATACTTGTTTAAACTAAACTTAACAGGTCATGTTGGGGCCACAGGTTTGACTACAAAAAATTCGACGCCGACCATTCTTCCAGAATTCTGTCAACAATTTGTTGTTGTCAATGAATGGGAATAAAACATCCAAATGTTCGCCCAGCGGCCCTAACATGACAGTCCAGGTTTAGTTTAACCCCTCCCTGTGTCTCTGTCTAACTAGTTTCATAAGAAAGGGACGCAGATAGAGATAAACTAAACTTGGCCAGTCATGTTATGGCCACTGTTGTCGTTGACTTTGTCGTGATGGCTCGTGTCACTCACGATTCTATTTTATTTCCTAATGAGGTTATTCTCAAGCAATTTACAATTAATTCACTGAACGCTGTCTTAATGTGGTGTTTATTTGAAGATAAAACCGAGTACAGTTATAACTAGCGGTCATGTTCAACAGAGCGCGGCGAGTGCAGTCCCCGCCGGTTGGACGACGCGTTCTTGCTGCGCTTCCTGCGCGCGCGCAAGTTCAACGTCGGCAGGGCGTACAGACTGGTCAGTATTCAATAATTTGTAAAATTATGTAGTGCACCTACCACGAACCTTCTCGGCTCGTGTTAACTCGCTACGTAACTCAGTGCGTCTCTTTCTAACTAGCCCAGTAGAAACGAGACGCACTGAGTTACGTAGCGAGTTAACGCGTGTCAAGAAGTTTTGTGCTAGGTGCAGTGTACATAGACTATGACGAGTTTATACCCTGATGGTTTTTACGGCCGGTCACAATAGTCAAAAAACAGATAATTTGATCACGACCAAATTTAATAGCTGTTAGGTAAATTTATCCGTCGAATATTGGATATGGCCATAAGTGACCATGAACTGACTATGAAGCTATTATAGAGGTCATGGATTTGATGCTCACGTCGAATATTTAAAAATCTTGGATTTACTTATAGAAACGAATCACTCACTATTTGAAGTCGAGTAACTGCCCGACATGTTTCCGTGATTCTTAATCACCGCCGCGGGGGCTCATGATTAAGAACCATGGACTGGTCCGAAACGTGTCGGGCAGTTACTCGACTTCAAATACGTGACTGATCCGTTTCTATAAATATGTCGGTCTCACGGCGGTTTTGTGTGATATTCGTCAGTATAATTTAATTTCAAATTGGGACAGATCCCTAATTTTCTTAGCGCATTAGAGTCGACTTAGTCAAGGCGTCGTTTTGTCTCGTTCACTCGTGCTAGCGCGTTAGAGTAAGACAGGGCGCTGCCTCAGCGTCGTGTCCGAGGCTGATGCGCTAAGAGACTAACAGTGCTGGAGGGGATACCACGTGCACTGACAACCTAGAGCCGTGACCTAACGGGGACCTTTAAACAAACGCGTGCGGCTGCTAGGCCTGCGAACTTGGCAAAAAATTTAAATACAAGTCCCTCAGCGCCCAATACGACTTTGTGGCGTTTGGCATCGAGACACCGGTACTATGCCTCAAAAACACTCCCTATACAAACGGTGATAATGTTTTCCACTCTTTAATAAACACTAATTTATAGCCATGACTCTTTTCGTGTGCTGTTTTTTGTATTTTCAAACAAATCGAAAAAACATCAATATTTTCAAAACCAAAGTTTAGAGTGTGGAAAACGTTACCGCCGTTTAAATGGAGAGCTCTGGGTCGGTACATAATAGTTTTAAGGAGCTTGAACGGACGACAGGCTATCCCGGAAAAGCTCAGCTTACCCATTTAGCGTGAGAATGCTACCTGTATTATGTTTTTGGTCTGCTTTTTGGAAAAATTATAGTTTATTTTTAGGTGTCGGGTTTATGTTTAAAGTATTTCTGCTGGTAGCTGGTCCGGAACTACCGCTTCCTGGAGCTGTACCCTGATCTGTACAAGGGCGTAGACCTCTTCGGGCTGGTGCGAGTGGCCGGGGCCTATGATGGCACCATGTACGACCACCCCGCCGTGGGACGCCTCACCGTCATGAGATTTGGTACGTTCCTCTGTGTTCGTGGTTTCCTGTACTGACTAAAAGATTATTTCATCAATGATTCTGCTTATGTCTACATCGTTGCGCAGTAATCTATGTTCGTTCACGACTAAAAAAATCTGGTAGAATTCTCCAACAATTTTAGTTCGTGATGAGCGTAGAAAGACTGAGAAGACATTTCCATAACTCTCCGTATACTTAGTTGAAACCTATGGGAGTAGAAAAATGATGAATGGGTCTTCCTTACATTGTATTCAAGGGCCTGGTTAACAAGTATTATCGGAAACACATCACCCTACTTCGCGCAGTCTGGTAGAAATATAACTTCGACAACCTGCATAATGTCGCGTTTTATCAGCGGGTCGTGAAAATGACGCTGACATGACAGTAACAGGGAAGGGCCATGCTAGGTAAGATTCAGAACCATGACAATCTAAGTCGTTTCTCAGGCTATTGGGAGCCGAACGATGTTCCCATCGAAGATCTTGTCAAAGCGGGGCTGGCCATGATGGAGATCGGTCTTCGGCAGCCCAAGATGCAGGTCCTGGGAGGTGTGCTGATCGTGGACCTGGAGGGGGTGACTGTCCGGCACGTCGCCACCCTCACCCCAACCGTCGTGTATCAGATCATGTGTTTGACGGGGGTAAGTGAATCAAATGGATTTAAGGTTCTGAATCATTTTGCATACATATTACGGGTATCGCAATGGTAACTCATCATTCTCATCAGCAGTGCTCGAAACAACAATATGAGCCGTGAAGCGAATACTATGCTAATCTAATAAATTGCGCTTGATTGCGATTGATTTTGTCATGACCTATAGAGGCTTTTCGCCTATTCCCCAACTATAGTCATAAATGATCTGTTAAATGTGCAAGAGTTCAGTTCGATTGTCATTAATCTGTACCACCTACTAAAATATCGAGTGTGCGGTTCGTAGCTGGTGGAGTGTTCGGGTTGTAGTGATTCGCGATAAATGCAAGATAATTTATTGTTTCAGCTGGCAATGCCGGTTAGGGGTAAGTCGTATCATTTCATCAACTATAGTTGGATTCTGCACTCGTTCTTCTACATGTTCCAACGGTACATGAGTCCAGCCGTGAAGAAACGGACCTACTTCCACGGGTACGACCTTAAGTCTCTGCAGCAGCACATCGACCCTTCCTGCCTCCCGGTCCGGTATGGAGGCACCTGCACCTCATACCACAACAACTTCGGTTTCTGGCTGAACAAGATCAAACAGTACAGGGACGAGCAGTTCGACAAGGAGATGAAGGAGTTCGGTTATGTGATAAAAGAGTGAATGTTACTATGTGATAGACTGTTTGGAGTGATCTCTCGTTAAATATAAATTAAGCACTAGTAAATACGATTGCGAAGTACTTATAGATTGCAAATGAATCTAGCTCCATGCACCGGTCGTTTTACGGAGCGCACGATTTCATGGGGTTTGTAAAGGTAGGTAAGTTTCTGGTCATTATAATATATGTATACTATAGCACAGCGTCAATCGGACCTGTCCTCGTCAGAATTACCTTAAGCGTGATCGTTGTATTGCGATTGTCTTGAAGTAAGCAGTGTTTTGACTCCAATTTTATTTCGTTAATTTAATAAGTCTGGAACTTGAATTTGGTGATAAATACTACAAATATTTGAAAACCCGAATTGTGCTCCAGAAGATTTTTATTATTGTATAATTTGTTTTATTAATATTAGACCCGTGGCGGAGGTTAATAAATTATTATGAGAATCAGAATTAAATTTCATTCAAGCCCAGTTATTCTCTAAAAGCATTAGCGTCGAACTCGAGGTCGAGGCATTGTTCTGCCTCGCTCACTCGCGCTAACGTCAGAGCTAGACAGAGCGATGCTCCGGCGTCGAGCTGGTCTCTGCTGCGCGTAGAGAAAAATAGGAAAATAACCCTTAATTACCCGTTGACGTAAAGCTAAGAAGACTTTCAAAGTTTTGATGCTTCTGTCTGTCCGTTTGCCTGTCTGCCTGCAACCTTGCGGCTCCTGGTTTACTAGATTTCAAAACTGTTTCTTTGTGTGAGCACTTAAGCGAGATAGTTCTTGGAAGGTTCTTAGTCGGATAGCGGTTTTAGAAAAAAAGTAACATTTTAAAATAATTATATCAAGGGAGAGATAAGACAAGACAAGACAATTACTCTTTATTGACGATCACACGGAAAACAGTGTAAATACATACATAAGTACATACATGCATACACATAAAGTCACGTCTGTTTCCCGGAGGGGTGGGCAGAGACCACGGATTTCTAGTTGCTACGATCCTGACATACAACCCCACCTTCACTAACCCTCACAACATTCTTCATGTATATTCGTCGGTTTAGGGTATTCCTGACCTGGCCTTTTTCAGAATGTCCCCGATTTGGTCGGAGTACGTTCGCTAAGGTCTTCCCCTGCCCATTTTTCTATCCATAGTGTAAATGTAATGTGAAGTATAGTGTAAATGGATAAATTCAGTGTTTAAACACATTGTGTACTGCTTGTTCTTTTAAATTATTTGACCTTAGTGACTGTGTTTGAACTACTGGGTAATTGTTTAGTCAGTGCACAAACTTTCCTACGCGATTCAGTATTGTTTTTAGAGCATATTTTTTTTTATTTGTTACCAATTTGAGTTGAGACTTGTCTGGTCTATTGTTTCATCACTTTAATAAAAAAAAAACAAGAAAACGTATAAAAGTTTCAAAGTGTGAAACAAAGAATACTTTAATGTTAAATACCTAATATTACAGTATTATTCTTTTCGCACTTTGAAACTTTTTTACATTTCGTTGGGTTTTTCTAGACACTTCTGCATTTCCAGTGCCTGAATTAAATGATTTAATTCAATTCAATTTCCATAAAAAAATCCAATGAAATGAATTGCAAAGTTATGTGTTGTAACTTGGAAAATATAACACGAACTCAGGAACTCACTTAGTTTATTAATTAAAAACTACACATATAACAATTTGTTTGAGTCTATCTCTTTGACTGCCAACCACAGACAAACAATGTTGCCACACTCTTTCCCCCTTAAAACTAATTTAAAACTAATTACAATCTTCTAAAGTAACTGAGAACATTTCATGAGTTGATTGGCGTGCCTTTTTGTTAGCCCACCATCCAACTCCACAGAATAACTAATACCTGGCATAAGCTCATCGACCACCTTCCCTAACGTCCACTTCTTCTGATTTTTTCTATAGTCACGAATCATTACTTTCTCCCCCGGACAAAAAGTAACCACCCTACTTCCCCCACCGTTCCGTTCCACCTCTTCTTTATATTTTGTTACATGTTCACATACTTGTCTAGGTCTAATAAGTGAAAATCTAGTTCTGATTTCCCTTCCGAAAATTAACTTCGATGGACTTACGCCAGTGGTTCTATTAACACTATTTCTGTAATCAAATAAAAACAAATTTACTGCATATTCTAAAGACTTTCCACTCTCAACAATTTTTTTACATGGTTTTTGAATGTATAAACGAAGCGCTCCGCGGCCCCATTCGTGGCCGGATGATATGATTGAGAACTTGTTACTTGTAATTATTGTAGTTTAGATTGAGACAGTTAATTTCTCAACTAATATCTCAGATTATATACTTAATATCTTTATCTTTACATAGTATAAAACAAGTTTATCCGTTCTTGTTTCGCCTCATATACTCCTTCTGAACCACGCAATGCATTTTGATATGGTTTTCACTGTCATTTAGAGATTTTTTTAAGGTTTTTATTTATCACCTCCTAATTTTATCCGAGCGAAGCCGAGGTGGGGCCACAGGATAAATAATGTACAGACACTCTCTTTAAGACCGCGATCGAATTCCAACTTTATTCACACGCCTAAAAAGTTCGTATTACTTCATACACCATGCGCCAGGCCGCGCCAGTCACAAGGAACGCGCCGCCCGCGCCTGTCTTCCCCCGCTATTCCCGGCGACACGTTTCTGTTACACTGACACGACGGGGGCGAGTGAGCGAGCGCGCGGCAAGCCGACAGCCTACTGCCATTTACCTATGCCATAGGCAAGCCGGTCGAGCGTACCCACAGTGCGGAGTGGACCCCCTGGCGGGGCGCTAGTAATACTATAAATAAATGTAAATTAATTATTATAAATAAAATTATTATAAATGAACCGCACGATTCTGGTAGATGTGTTTTGTGTTTGCTCAGGGACATGGCTTTTTTATTACGGAACCTTAACGACAATCTGTAGCAAAATATAGAATTTATCTTCCGCCATTAAAGAGGAGTGTGAACCCAGCGCTGTCCATAGAAATTGCGATAACGTTTTACACCCTCGAAACCTTAACCTATAGCCACGATTTTTTTGTATGTTGTCATTATGCCCTAGAACTAGGTTTGTTTGTTTTGATGTTTAAATATTCTTAATAGTTTCAAAAATATTCACGCTTTATTGTTTTGTACAAAACTCCTAAAAATGCAAATATTGTCAAATCTATGAATAATATTTAAAAAATCAAAACATACAAACCTAGTTCTAATTCATAACGACAACATACCCAAAAATCATTGCCATAGGTTAAGGTTTAGAGGGTGCAAAACGTTATCGCCGTTTGTATGGGGAGCGCTTTTTGGGGCTGGGTTCACACTCCTCTTAACGACAATCTATAGCAAAATAAAGAATTTATCTTCTGCTATTTTAGAGTATGCAGAATGAGAATTCTTGTCCAATATCGTGTTACTTAAGAAACAAAAACATTGACCACAATCTTCACGTATGGGTATAATATATATTAATTAACCTCGAAATCTTAAGGTCGATTAACCTGTCACGTAACTACACATTATAAGAATCAAGTTTAGTACGAAGTACCTGTTTCTGTCTCGCTCTTGCAAACTCACGCTCTCGTTCTTATAATAGTGAAACACAAACATAGTTACTATCGACAAACTCTGGCCCACGATAGAACCGTGTCAAATTCACATAAACTTATAAAATAAATAAAAATGACATACTCGTAATAATGTCTATATTTATTGTAATAAAACAATTTGAACGGTTTTTATCGAATCTTATTCCTGAAATTGCAACTGAATTAAAACATTTTTGATTGTTACAATTGTAATTGTCTTTAAATTGCAAAAACCTAAGATTTTTTTATTGTTTTTAAAAAAGCTTTGTTTAATAATGCTTTACCGTTCCGATTCCTCTAACTCTAGTATGACCACCTAAGTTTAAATCACCTCTATGAGCTTTATTAAATATAAAATAGGAAGGCAAACGAGCAAGTGGGTCACCTGATGGTAAATGATCACCACCCCCCTAGAAACCCGTAAAACCAAGGAGATTGCAGATGCGTCGCCAACCCAGAAGGCTAAGATGGAATACCTCTTGTGCCAGTAATTTCACCAGCTGTGTTGTTTACCACGCCGGACCACAACAGTGCAAGGACTGTTGCTTAGCGAGCGAGATGGTGTTAGCGATCCGGACGGACCTTGCTCAAGGTTCTACTGCCAGCTTCCCTTTCTTATGACACTTCACAAGGACCACTGGTCAAAGTCAGCCAGCTCTACTTGTCGTAATTTTTATTAGTTGTAATAAAATTAATATCCATTCGATAGGTACGATATCGTGTTACACAACTGGCATAAGGTAAGGTCAAAAGCAGAGTTCGGTATAGTTGAACCGTTGCCAAACCAGCTTTTTAATATTACAAAATGTCTTGCACAACACTTTACAATAGCAGCTAACGAATGAAGATTTAATTGTTGAGGTGTTTGTTTACTTATTGCTCCATCTTCGCTGGTAAATTATGAATCTATTGTTTTAAGGAAACGTTAAGGTATTGTGAAGACAAGCGTTCATTTCAAATACGACAACTTGCAGCGGCTGCATGCGCGGCCCTAACATAACAGTCTAGGTTTTAACAAATTGGAACAAATTGCCTTGCTACTCCGCGAAGCCAGTGTCATGCTCGTGCAAGTTAGCTGCATCTGTGTGACATATATATATGTTCATGCAAAAACCCACCCTCCTTCGCTACCACACGAAACAGCACAATCGACGCGCATTTCACCTCTGTACGAGGCATCATCGGGATCTAACAATACGACCATACGCTACTTGAACGAATGGCGTACAGTCTAGGTTTAACCTTTTCACCGCCAACGACGCATACAAAAGATGTCACTCACAACTCACACGCCGGGTCGCCACAATGTCAACGATTTTGAAGTTTAAACATATGCACGTAGTTCGCTACTGCACTATGTCATCAGTCAACTATATGCATCGGTGGCGAGATGGGCGCGACAGCTCGCGAAGTCGCGACGCCTTAAAGCGTTCTTGGCGCTCAAAGGGTTAATGTATCCCTCCCTGCATCTCTGTCAAACTACTGTCATAAGAAATGGACGCAGTTAAGATAAATTACGCTTGGCGTATCATGTTAGGCCCACTAGCTATTAAACAGCACCGTTTAACCAACAATCGAAACCTAAACAAACAACTTTCTAATCGGTCAGTGCCTTGTCACGCCTTCCTTCACTGACTTATGTTTCAACAGTAAAAAGCAACAAGTCCACTTTTCGTGTATTCGTGTGGCCGTAACCAGCCCAGGTTTGACATTCCTCCCTGCGTCTCTGTCAAACTAGTGTCATTAGAAAGTGACGCACATAGAGATAAACAGATAAACTACACTTGGCCGGTCATGCTAGGGCCATTGTAGATCAGTATTTCTTGACCTCTAAAACGTCGCAAGTGGAGTGGCCAACTGTCATGTATTTTCTACCAATTTATTATTCTGGTATAAGCATTGGTTTACAAACTTGATATGTAAATTGATAAACTTAATGCAGGCATACAAAAAATATGAAGGCCCTCAAAAATAAACGTTGGTTTTTAAAACTAAATTAAGAGTCATTAATACGAATGTCAACTTCAAAATAGGTAGAAAAAAAATGGAATACGTCAAGGATAAAATTAGAACAAAACAGTCGTACGTAAATGGCTCCAAAACGTGTCAACATTTTTTGCTAGTTTTCTTTTCCAGTGCGATGTCAAATAAGAAGAACTATTTAAGTAGGGGAGAGTGAGGCAAGACGGGGTTGGGGGTAAGACGGGACAGTGGCCTTATATGGCGACACAACTAACCAATCAGAATCCCGCTAGTACATGACGATGCGCCGCTATGGTCTTAATCAGTTCGCACAGTGACCAGGTAGAAAAAAGGTGTAATTAATTATTTAATTGCAAACAACTGTTTTTTGTCCTATTCCTTAACACTTTTGCGTTTTATTCGGTGTGTGTTGGTTGCCTTAATATCACCAGCACAAATGCAGTGTTAATTTATTCCTATGGATCAATAATCTCACCAACAGGCAGGGATTTGTTTAGTTTCAAATACGGCATTGTTATTTTTTAATATGTTTTCGAATTTTATTAGGCACGCGGGGGCAAAATGGGGTATTGCGTAAGTTGGTCAGAGAAATGAAGTGACTAAAAAGAAAAAGTTACCTAAGCCACTCATAAATAGACGTCGTCAGGGAATCCGAAAATACTTCGTGTTTATACTGTCAAGGTCGCTATTTAGAGTCCACAAAAGGCCGAGTGGC
This sequence comes from Ditula angustiorana, assembly GCA_963691745.1. NCBI lineage: Eukaryota > Metazoa > Arthropoda > Insecta > Lepidoptera > Tortricidae > Ditula > Ditula angustiorana. The sequence continues at coordinate 2,008,864 of OY829486.1, read as the reverse complement.
TTGTGCTGCATGGTAAAAATGGGCACATTGCAGCTGTACTGGTGTCGAGGATGAAGACGAGGAAACAGCATTTACCAACGTGTAAATTTTGCCAGTAGCAATACGCTGACAGTTTTTGTCTATTGTTTCTTGTAAAATTCTTAAAGATAGGTACGCAATCATGTTCTCTCCATCTTGCCCCATGGGGGTACCCCGTCTTACCCTACCTAGGGGGCAAGATGGGGAGATGGCAGCTTTTGCAGTTTGGATTTTTTTTTAATTTAATTATCAAACTTGAGATCAAATTAAGTGTTGATCATTAAATACTGATTACCAAGGGTAATTATTAAAATTAAAAAACCTTAAAAATAATAGGATTCTTAGTTTTATTGGACTTAAAAAGTTAAGTACCCCGTCATGCCTCACTCTCCCCTAATTTAGACGTTATCTTAAAATTAATTTGCATACATTTTTTCTTAATAGGTATGAATGATTTTCAAGATAACATATACCGCGTTTTTTTAATGAGAAATAATGGAAACAATCTTGGTAAGTCTTTTTTTTATGCAAAAGCGCTGTAAAATATAAAAATAGCCTTTTTGAAATAGATTGTTGCGGCTGGTAGGACCTTCTGCAAGGTTCGTCCGGATCGCTGCCACCATCTTGCTCGCTAATGCTGCCGCTAAGCAGCAGTGCTTGCACTGTTGTGTTCCGGCGTGGAGATAAAGACAGCCGGTGCAATTACTGGAACAAGAGGTATTCCATCTTAGCCCTCTGGGTTCGCAATGCATCTGCAGTCTCCTTGGTTTTATGGGTGTCTATGGGTTGTGCCAGTAATTCCACCGGCTGTGTTGTTCTCCTCGCCGCGTCGGACCACAACAATGCAAGCACTGCTGCTTAGCAGCAGGATGAATGAACAAGATGGTGGTAACGATCCGGACGAACCTTGCACGACGTCCTACCACCGGCTGCGATGATGTTGTTCTGTCATTACTTGAATTCCAACTAGGGCTGCCAGATTCTAACCCCGAATAGCCGGACAGACCAGCCAGTTTAGCCGGACACTTGGGGTAAAAAGGCCGGACATGCTTAACTATTAAGACTTCGGTTACACGCTAATTCTGGCGTCACTTCAGTCCATCATTCCGGTATAGTTTTGACTGATGCCAGAATGATGACAAATGGACACGGTTACGAATAGTTACACTAACACGACACGAGACAGGTTACACGATAATTCTCTCGTCATTCTGACCAGAATGATGGACTGAACTGACGACAGAATGAGCGTGTAACTATTTAAGGATCTAAGCGCGTCTAAGGATTTTTGTATTAGTGGCGATGCAACGCGATGCAGGCGGAGCGGGACCGACCACGTCACTGGTCAAATGCAAAAAGCCTAACAAAAACTGGACTGGCCGGACACCGTCTAATTTGGCCGGACACGTATTCAAGAAGCCTATGTCCGGCTTTATCCGGACGCCTGGCAACCCTAATTCCATTATATAGTTACGTTTTTGCGTTGTAACAACGTTACTTCGGGCAGGACGGATGAAGTGAAGCTCCAACTCTTGACAGCTGTCATTTAGGCGGTGTACGAGACCGGATATCCGGAAATACGCAAAAGGAAATAATAACCAAAATCAATTCTTGAAAAACAGGGCCAAGTCTATGTGAAATATGTGACTGTTTATCAGGAAATAATTGTGACATCGTAAGAACCAAGGCCAATTAACAAGACCGCAAACTTTTAACACACTTAAGACATAAGGGGGCTTACACACAATACTACATAGTGTCTTACGGTGCAGTATTTTACAAGCTGTTATATAATATGAACTAAATCATTAATCTTGCGGCTGTATGGACCAATGAAAGAACCGTATTCAACGCTGTGAGGTTTCATCTACACTAGTCTACATCTACACTAATCTACATCTATATCTACACTAATATAATAAAGGGATAAACTTTGTTCATTTGTTTGTATGTAGGGGGTAATCTCTGGAATTACTGAACCGATTCCAAGAATTCTTTCACCGATACAAAAAGCTACACTATCCTGTAGCCCGAGCACGAATATTGGAGTCATGCGTTACGTTTTCGTATCGCCTTTACTATTCGATTACGTTTACTTTACTTTAACGCAAGCTGTCGGTAGCACGAATCTCTAAATCTGACTCACGTTAACGTATCGAGTACACGCTACGATAGTTAAATAAAGCTACGAATCTACTGGATAGGTACGTTCGGATACCTCACTGAGCGAAGTCAATTACTAAGAATCATTTTAAATAAGTTAGAAATACAGGAAACGGCTTGAATATTACAGAAATCTGTGTAATTGGTATATTTATTTATGAAATTATAAGAAAAAAATATATACAGTAAGAAAATAATTAAATATGTTAATATAATAATCATTGGGACGAAAGAGTTGAAATTTTCGAACGTTGTATTTTGACACTTGTACTCTTGTACTCAAAATATAAATAAAGTTCGAACGGAATTTATTAGTTGTCGTTATTTAGATAGTAAATAAAAAGTAAAAGTGAATAATTTGTATTGGAAAATGAAACCAAGAAACATTTTCTCGCAGTTGGCCATAATGGCAGATTTCATGGAGAGGTAAGCTGTTAAATTAATTCTTACAACTATGATAGAACTACAATCAAGGACAAGCTCCTAATCTTCTAATTAATTAAATATTTGTTGATACGTTCATACTTTACAATATAGAAATTGATGTAAGTAAGTAGTTCATCAGTCTCTCAGTAAACATTCATTGTAATTTGAGTTTTATGAACGATACTTTAATTAACTTCCATTGTCGTCTTGTAACAAACAATAAATATAATAAAATAATAGAATGTACCAGCTGCTTCACTTATTGCACAGATGGTAAAAGCCAACCCCAGGCATGGACAAATTTCTCAGAAATCATGTCATAGGCAGTAATACTAGCCAATCTTAAATGCCATTGACACCTAATAATATGACTAATGTGGGTTTTCGTTACCTTTACTCTGTAAATGTTAAAAACGTGATTAATTTGCGGGTGGTAGGACCTTGTGCAAGGTCCGTCCGGATCGCTACCACCATTTTGCTCGCTAATCCTGCCGCTAAGCAGCAGTGCTTGCACTGTTGTGTTCCGGCGTGGAGAGCAAGACAGCCGGTGTAATTACTGGCATAAGAGGTATTCCAACTTAGCCCTCTGGGTTGGCAACGCATCTGCACTCTCTTTGTTGTTGCAGGTGTCTATAGGCCGTGGTGATCACTTACCATCAGGTGGCCCACTTGCGTGTTTGCCTTTCTATGTTGTATAAAAAAAAATATATATAAATGAATAAACTTTATTTCAGGTCCTCACGTGATTCCTACGGAGATAATGCTGTCACCTACATACAAGTTCAAAATTGTGTACTGTGAAGTGTAAAATATGCCCGGAGCATAAAGTTCATGCTCAGTTAAATAGATGCGCACTCATTTTAGACGAAGAGGAAGAAAAGATTTTCTCTGTGAGGTGCTAAGACTGTGTAGCTTTACAGGGGGATGTAAACATGCCGTTGCATCACAGAAGTGAGGAACCTTCCTGCACTTTTGTTGAGTGAATGAAAAGACTTACAATAATTACCTATGTAAAGAATGGAAAGCCTACAGGAAAATACAATCCCCAAGTGCAGCTTCAAATGTTTTTATCACAAAATAAAAACTTATTATTGTGTAGCTGACCCAGACTATCCCAAAAATAAAAAAGTGAATATAATAAATGTATCATTCAACCTTGCATATGTTGAAGATTTAGTTAACCATAAGTTATTAAACTTTTGGAAAACAAATATATACCCTTTATTATATCATTATATATTATTATTATATCAAAGTGTAGAGTGAGTGTGCTTATGTGTAAATGAGTGTTTATTTAAATAAAAAACCTATTTGAAATTACATACTAGTTTTATTTTATTAAGGCATTGCTATTATCGGATGACCTCATACATGCATGCTGCTTCCAACCGGTCACTTTGGAAATCCATGGAGGAGGCCTATGTTCAACAGTGGACTTCTTGTGGCTGACATGACGATGATGATGATGACTGCTATTATCTCCAGTCTTTGTTTTTTTTATCATGTATGGTCGTTCTGAGCTGCTGCATGTCCGTTTTCTTCTGTCTTCTGGACATTCAAATTTACTTCGAGTACCTACATCCTGGTTTCAAGCGCACTTCTGATACTTTTCCCATAATATAGTATCATATTGATACTTGAGCGGTATAATTGAGCATATCATTTGGTAACTAAAAAGAAACAAAAACCTAACCTCAAACAATATTTACAATAGTCAAATAAAATTCATCAGTTTTGTTATAATGATGTATTTCCTAAATTACATTTTGTTAAATACTTACATAGAAATGACCTTTACATAAATACATTCTTGAATATGTTGATAAACAATGTGCATCATTTTTCTTGCAAGTGTTTTTCCGTATTTCTTGTTTACTTGGGACAAATATAAATAATTTGTTTGGTGTTTAAATGCTTGTGCTTTCACACTGGGGCAGCATACAGTACTTGTAATACGAAGGATTAATAATTTTTAATCACAAAACATTTACAATCTCGATACACAAACAGAAGCCCGAGCAAGAATATTGGAGTCATACCTAAGTAACTTTTTAGTATCGACTACTCGATAACCTAACGTTTACTTTACTTTTACGAAAGCTATCGGTAGCACGAATCTTAAAACCTCACTCACGTTAGCTCGATACGTAAACGCGACCACAGAGTACCTTTTTAATATACAACGCGACGATAGTCAAATAAAGTCATGAATATACTAGCTAGGTATGTTCAGAAACCTAACACTAATCATAGTAAGTTACTATGGATCATTTTAAATATGTTAGAAATACAGGAAACAGCATGAATATTACGGAAACCTATGTAATTTGTATATTTATTTATACAATAAAAGGAAATGTTGAAATATGGCAAGAAAATAATAAATATGTTAATATTTAATCATTGGGCCGAAAGAGTTTAAATTTTCGAACGTTGTATTTTGACACTTGTACTTAAATTATAAAGATCGAACTGTTCGATCGAAATGTATCAGTTTTCATAATTAAAATTAAAGTAAGGATGAAAAGTGAATAATTTGTGTTGGAAAATGAAATCAAGAAACAGTTTCTCGCAGTTGGCAGATTTTATGGAGAGGTAAGCGGTTAAATTCATTCTTACAACTTTGATAGAACTACACCAAGGACTAGGTCCTTATTAATTTAACATCCATTTTCATACTTTACAATATAGAAATTAATGTAGTTCCTTAGTCCCTCAGTAAACACTCATTGTGATTTGGCTTTATTTTCCTAGACTTTCTACTTACGGATATCCATATTGTGAATATTTGTTTAAGACACGAAAATTTATCTAAATCCTCCCGGGGCTGCAGAGACGCCACTGGTGCACATCACCAACTGTAGCTAGCCGACAGGCTAGGCTGTGACGAGACAGGCGATATCCGAACTGATGAAAACAAGCAAAAGCTAAGCACTATATGTATAGTAAATGCGCCCAACCTTTTTATAACGTACCACATATTAATGTCATAAAAATATACCTACTTAGTGCCTACTTACTGTACAGTTCGATTAAAGTTTGAATGTCTGCATTACTTGACAAGGTCCTGTTTGATTTACACTGTTTTTTGAGTAAATATCTGTCCAGATATACCAGGTTACCACCTTTTTAAGGATCTTATGCCTTAGTTTCATATGACAAAACGAATTGTAAAACCAGCCTTTTTATACTTTTCACTGTATTATTTAGTGATTTGACTGGTCAAATGTAAAAAGCTGGACAGGCGGAACACCATCTAACTTGCCTGAAGACACCTCCATAAAGCCTAATTATGCCCGGCTTTATCAGGATGCCTAGTACCATTAAATGTACTTTTTTGAATGTTCAATATAAATGTTTGTACCAGTGACATGGATGTTATATGTATTTAAGTATGTATCCACACCATATTTTTGTGTTGTTTGTGTTAACTTTGACATATTGGTTAGTACACTCACAGAAGCACAGATTAGTTCAATTTGTGTACATCGTCCCAAGATATTTATTTATTACCAGAGATTACCCCCTACATACAAACAAACTAACAAACAAAAAACACACAAAGTTTACCTCTTTATTATATTAGTGTAGATTGAGAATAATTATTGTGCATTTTACAAGTCTTTCGCTAAATCTCAATTTTGCTGCAGGGTGTTAGATTTTTGGGGTAAAATGTAGCTTATATTCATCCTAAAAGAAGGACAAGTTATCTCCATCATGCATTATGGCTAACGGATTTGGATTCTTGGTCACTTAGAACCCTGTCACATTGAGTTATTGTTGTGAGATGGCATTTTGTACTGCTGCAGCGCACACAGACAATAAGTACTCATCTAATTTGTTACCTTTCGTTTTTTTTCTTCTCAATTGTTTGTAAATTTGATTGTGTGTGCTTGTAGTAACAAATAAACGTTTTATCTGTCTACCTATCTGAAGAGTCAAAATGAAATTTATTGTGAAAAGAATCTCCGTAGTCAGAAATCAATTTAGTTGACTGTACCTATAATGGAAAAAACATGGTTATAATTAATTTTTAATCATATTTTAATTACTTGCCATTGTTATATACAGATTGAAGAATGCCACCAGCTATGTCTGAAGACAACGACACACAGCCACAAGAAATGGAGAAGCAAGACATCACTTGGTAAGCATTTTTAAAGTTGGATCGAGTGGCTTAGGTATGAAATTAAAATTTGTAGTCTTTACGTTTCTATATCCTAAGCACAAAACCACATTTCTGTCACCCTGCTGTCTGTCTGTGACTCACGCACGGGTCGCTAGCTTGTGAACGGAATTTTGTATATTTTGTTTAAAATTTCTACTCAAAGCTGAATACTGACTTACAAATTAAATTTTATGCAGGGCATACTATGAAATATTATTATTTTATGTTACCCTAGCATTTACGGTCAGTCTCAGAAGTAGCTGAACATTTTAGTACCTTGTCACTGTCAGTGATGTGACAAATTCGAGCAACTCTCATTTCATACGTTACCCCGACAAGGTTCTTAAGTGCTACTTCTGAGGCTGACGGTAATAGGGTGATCATTATCATTTTTAAAATTTGAAAGGTTTTATGAAATAACTAGCGGCTCGGCTCGGCTTTGCACGGGTACAATTTGGATTCAATGCACATAAAAACTTATTGTAAATTTTTTTTTAAAAAGGAAACAGTGAAAACCGTATCAAAATCCGTCGCGTGGTCTAGAAGGAGTAAGCGGCCGCAAATATGAGAACAGACATTTTATACTATGTAAAGATAATAAATTATTTCTATAAATTTTAGATGCAGATACATGGAACACTTCTGACTGCAGCCGCCGGACCGAGCAGACCGCCGAGCGGCGCCGCGGGCCGCCGCGCCGAGCAGCTCGCCGCTAGACCGAGCAGCCAGCTGCCGGGCTGCGCACCCCCGGCCCCGCGCCGAGCGGCGCCGCGGGCCGCCGCGCCGAGCAGCTCGCCGCTAGACCGAGCAGCCAGCTGCCGGGCTGCGCACTCCCGGCCCCGCGCCGAGCGGCGCCGCGGGCCGCCGCGCCGAGCAGCTCGCCGCTAGACCGAGCAGCCAGCTGCCGGGCTGCGCACCCCCGGCCCCGCGCCGAGCGGCGCCGCGGGCCGCCGCGCCGAGCAGCTCGCCGCTAGACCGAGCAGCCAGCTGCCGGGCTGCGCACCCCCGGCCCCGCGCCGAGCGGCGCCGCGGGCCGCCGCGCCGAGCAGCTCGCCGCTAGACCGAGCAGCCAGCTGCCGGGCTGCGCACTCCCGGCCCCGCGCCGAGCGGCGCCGCGGGCCGCCGCGCCGAGCAGCTCGCCGCTAGACCGAGCAGCCAGCTGCCGGGCTGCGCACCCCCGGCCCCGCGCCGAGCGGCGCCGCGGGCCGAGCAGCCCGCTGTCGGACCGAGCAGCCCGGCTATGAGGCAGTGCCGGATTAAGCCAGCGCGGGGCCTGTAGCAAATTCTGTCAAGAGGCCCTTAGTTTGCTTTAGGTTCTCAAGTTTAGGGTATTAAATAATTTTTTATTGCGGTCAGACAGGCGTAGAAGCGGCGCCCGTAGCATTAGCTACTCTTGCTATGTGGCTAATCCGGCACTGTGAGAAGGAGACTGACTGCAGAAGAACAATTTTTAAGACCTGAGAAGAATGCGAGGAGTCTCAGAGAGGGATTAAATGTTCGTCGTGCTGGAAAGAGCGAGGATTCGGCAGAGAGACATGGAGCTCCAGCTTTGAGTTCGATCGATGGCTTGAATTAATGAAAGAGGCGATGTATGTTATTACGAGTTTCTTAGATGTGAATAATTGAGATTATGAATGAACGCAAAATGTAAGTCTGTATGTGAGATGAGCGCTTAGGTTAGATCGCGAGTAGATTAGAAATAGCATGATGACTAGTAAAGAAGAAAAATTTTATTTTTAGTTATTGTCTACTATCACTATTGGGTGAAATATCGCCCCATGCAAACACTATACAAAATTATATATGTAGTTATTTTAAATAAAAAAAACAACGAATAAATAGAAAATAACAAAGCCTTTATTTATTTACCAACATAGGTGCTCCTTTTAACTTACCTACCCCTTACTTCTAAACCACATATCTGATTTTGATATGGTTATCACTCTCATTTAGAGCTTTTTTAAGGAAGGTTTTTAAGTAATAAATAAGATTAACCTTATCCATACAAGTTTGCCAACCTCTCTTAACTACATAACGTAACTTATGTTTCGTCTCTTTCATTCGAGGGCAATTGTGTAGACAACACACGTTTATGAATCAGGGGGTTAGTTTTTGTAGTGGTAGAGGCGCACTGTGAAGCCAGTATATATTTGCAGTACGAATGAACGGGTTCGACCAGGGTAGTACCACACTCGCAGTACATCAGCGTGATGTAGTAGCTTGCTACTGCGTTTCGTACAGTGGGTGATCGATCCGGAGGCCTAAGGGCTTACAACACATTAGTGGTTCTCTTGTGTCCCGCATTGCCTACCTAATAAATAAATAATATTGCATAAAACAAAAAATAAAACTGAAATCACAATCTTTTAATAAATTAATAATTAAGCAATTATTTTACAATTAAGATAGTGCCTATTAGTAAGTAAAATAAATTAACTACATGGAGTCCTTACAATTTTTACATATTCAATGAGTGAAAGTGTTTTCTACAATAGTAAGCAGGAGTTAATGTTTAACACCTTTATTTGGAAGTGTGATTCATCTATACAGACACAAACACCCGATATTCCATATTTTGCGTAAAATATGATAAGATAATATTGATATTAAGACAAGCAATAAGTAGTACCAATAATAATGGTAGAATAAGCTAAGAAAATTTAATCTATAATATATAAGTTAAAGTTAAATGAAATCTTCAGCAGTGTACTCAATGGTACTTAGTAATTTAGATGAGAAATATATTTTTTAGGAAAAAAAGTGCGCTCGAGATGGGCAACTGTTGATGCTTTTACCACAAAAGATAATATTTGTACTGAACACAGTTTACAAATAATTAATCTTAAGAGGAGTGTGAACCCAGCGCTGTCCATACAAACTGCGATAACGTTTTCCACCCTCTAAACCTTAACCTATAGCCATGATTTTTTTGTATGTTATTATTATGCCCTAGAACTAGGTTCGTATGTTTTGATTTTTTAAATATTCTTAATAGTTTCAAAAATATTAACGCATTTGTGTTTTGTATAAAACACCAAACCAAATATTGCAATATTTTCAGCACAAATGCAAATAAACCTAGTTCTAAGGCATTATGACAACATACCAAAAACCATTGCCATAGGTTAGGGTTTAGACGGTGGGAACCATTTTCACTGTTTGTATGGGGAGCGCTTTTTTGGCTTGGGTTCACACTCCTCCTAAGACAACTTGGAACACTTTTCCTTGCTTAATCAAATCCCTTTCTGCCCTTGTATTAGGGAACTTTATGAAAGTTTCAGCAATGGGTGAGCTGCAGAGAACATCCATCACTTCTCTAACATTTGCTGACACTAGTAACGCTAATGTGATTGTTAGTCTTTAAGGTATTTATCTATGGGCCTATGCAGCTTGAAATATTCTATTCTATTCTATTATATGCCTGCCCACATTGTTCTGGTATGAGCTAGTAGCCAAGAACGACAAGGAACATAAAACCCAATATAAAAGACAAATAACATAAAATAATTTGTTTCAATATTCATACCTTATTCAAATTGAAAACTAGGTACCGACCTATTAAATAAAATTCCTTGAGAATTCTATTACTCGACTTTAAACTTGTTTCGTTGCGGAGTTCTTCGCACAGGAACGCAAATGCCTCTTTATTTGCATCTGACAAAATGTAATTTCACTGGCATCTGATATATCCAGAGGATGTGTTGTTTTTCTCATCGTAACTCGTTGACTCATTCCCCTTTAAAGAAAGATACCTATTTATAAATGTATTTTAATTATTTTACTTTCAAAAAAATAAAAAGTAGAAGTAATGTTCTTAGATTAGTTACCTCGTTTCTCGTTCTTCATTTCTGGATTATTTGATTAAACCCAGGTAAAATAATAGCGCAAGGCACTAGTATGCGAATTTTTACGCAATCTTATGATTTTTTCCGGTGATATTTTGAAAGAATAACACCAAAAACTAACCGCAACTTGTTCTCGCAAATTGTGTCACCATCAAAAGTACAGTGAGAAAGTTTGCGTGTTTCTCGATAGCCAGCCTTCGTAAGTTTACTTTACCTTACGTCAAAAAAATATTCGTGCTACCACTTTTTGACAAATACTTTACGCAAACTTCACGTTTACTACTCGATGACGATACGAAAGTGAATGTCAAAGTTAGTGCTATCAAATTTTAGTTCCAAAAACGCCCATGGGGGCGCTGCTCCAAACCTCATACAAATCTTTTCGATGGCGATACGTTAACGTAACTACTCGATAGAAGGAAAAAATATTCGTGCTACCACTTCCATACATTCTGTGACGAATACTTCACGCAAACTTCACGTTTACTATTCGATGACGATACGAAAGTGAACTTCAAAGTTCGTGCTACCAAATTTTAGTTCTAATTACGCCCACGGGGGCGCTGCTCCAATCTTCATACAAAGTTTCTCGATGGCGATACGATAACGTAACTACTCGATAGAAGGAAAATATTCGTGCTCGAGCTACTGACGGACATAGGTAGTAATTTGAACGAAGTCGCGGGCGTCCGCAAGTAGAATATAAGAGTGTTGAAATCAAATCTGTATGTAGATACCGGAGTACCTCAAATGTATTAATATGTGTATAGTCAGTATTATGATTTGATTTTTTACAATTCTTCATAGATAACAGATAACAGATAGGATCAAAAAACCGTCAATATTTTTAAAACTATAAAGAATAAAAAAAATACAAAGTAAGTTTTGTAAATTATAACAACAACATATTCAAAAATCATGGCTACAGCTAGAGGTTAAGAGGGTGGAAAATGTTTTTATATACTACACTCACAACAAAACAGGGCCCACTTAAGCTTTCTCGGTAAAATTCAAACATAAAAATAAATACGAATTTCTACTAATACAAGTCTTCAAAGTATGGTTTTATTTTACCAATTTCATTTATAAACAATTAATAAAACCCTACTATAAAATATGTTTTGGAACATACATATTTTTATAATTTTGTTTTACTGAGAAAAGTCGAGTGGGCCTTATTTCCAACTCGCCTAAGGTTCAAAATCGTATAGCAAACTGTCACCATAAGATCAAGACGTTAGTTTGACATATCGACCTTAAGAGGAGTGTGAACCCACCACTCTCCATACATACGCGATAACGTTTTCCACCCTCTAAACCTTAACCTATAGCCATGATTTTTTTGTATGTTGTCAGTATGCCCTAGAACTAGGTTTGTATGTTTTGATTTTTTAAATATTCTTAACAGTTTCAAAAATATTGACGCTTTTTAGTTTTGTATGAAACTACTAAAATGCAAATATTGTCAAATCTATGAAGAATATTTAAAAAATCGAAACATACAAACCTAGTTCTATGGCATAATCAAAAAACCATTGCCATAGGTTAAGGTTTAGAGGGTGGAAAACGTTATCGCCGTTTGTATGGGGAGCGGTTTTTGGGGCTGGGTTCACACTCCTCTTAATGCATTGCGAATGTCTGACGACATTTTAACGAAATCGGTAGGAAATTAAATTCTTTGACTGTACCTAGTATATGTAAATGACGCTGGGTACACAATAGTCTTAAAATTTAGCAAAACATCCTCGTATAGAACCGTTAGGTTAAGTTAATTGTTTTAAACTTTTGCGATGTTCACATATATTTTTAACGGCAACCGGGACTTCAACGCAACAAATCATCGTTAATTTACCTCGACGTTGAAACTTGGTTGTAAAACAAGTATTGGTTTAGGCAGGTTTTTGCTGTGTTGTTTCTACATAACAATGTCATTGCCGATTTGCCATGCCTATTGTTTGTCGCATGTTGTTCTTAAAATGGTATATTAAATGTTGTTTTGTGGTAAAGAGATATTGTATTGTCATCTTTGATTAGGTTATAGAGGTAAGAAGTAGGCCAATAATAAGTTAAGCGGAACTGGCGCCGTTGACCTTACCACGGGGCCTTTGGAGTCCATAGGTGATGCTGGTGGCTTGGCGACCCTGGACCACGAGGTCGCGGGTTGCTGTCCGGTCACTGCTAAAACACATAAATAAATAAAATAAATATTTTTGGGACAATTAACACCAATTGACATAGTCCCAAAGTAAGTAGCTAAAGCTGCTTGTGTTATGGGTACTGGACAGCGGGTACACATGCTTAAATATAAAAATAAGAATATTGAATACTAGCTTCTATCCGCGGCTTCGCCCGCGTGACTTTTTTCTATAATAAAAGGTAGCTTATGTGTTGTCAGGGTATAAGCTAACTCCGTTCCGAAATTCGTCAACCGTCCAGGAGCAGCAGGCTGTAAAACTGAAATACGAGCTTGTTACTCAAAAGGAGATTACATTTTCCTAGTTCTTAACCGTCTCTAGTACTTTATCTCCATTGATACTAAAGATAATTTCATTCGCGCTACTAAAATTGACAATGATAAATTCTATTTTCGTATAGGATTCAATGTGTTACGAAGCAAGTTATCTTAATTATTTTCGGTATTAGTAGGTTGGAAAACCATCCATCATGAGCAGCCCCGTTATTCTCTAAGCGCATCAACGTCGAGCTCGACGTCGAGCCATCGCTTGAGCTAGCGCTAGAGCAGCGGCATGCGGCCCTCGGCCTCGTTGCGGTAAAAATAATGAACAAGCAAGAACTTTTTTTTGACACTATGCGGCACTTGCCGCCTTTAGTTTGCCGATCACTGTAGAGTGATTCTCTAAGCTACAAGAATATCAGCAAACTACTGCTCCGGAGCTGACGCCTTTAATTTGCCGCGCGCGTGCATGAATACGAGTTATATTACAGACAGGGAGGCATAGTAGACCGCTTCTAAGTACCTTTACTCCGTTTTTGTTCGAAGTAAAACTTCTGTACTTGTACTATTATGTATTCTGTGCCTCGGCGTCGAACTCAGCGCTGATGGGCTTAGAGAATCAGCCCCCAGATGTATCGCTCCGTTATCACGCTTCACGGGTCACTCGCTGCGGGAGTATTCAGCGAGACGCCGTCTGCCATAGAGGATATATCTAATAGAGAGGAAATGCCACTCATTATGCTTGAAACTGATTCCGAGAAATCACTCCGATTGGCCGAACTGAGACAAAACAAGACACTAGAGCAAGCTACTATTATTATCTTTAGTAGATAGTAGATATAGATATTGTCTAGTCGATTAAATAAGGTTAAAATCAGTAAACCGCAACTGTTATTGGAAGAGCGGGGCCTCCTGCTACAGGTATACACATACTTACTAGGAGGTCTCAACCACTATGTTAAAAATATATATGTTTTTTGACCTAATAATGTTTTTAAATTTTTTCATAGTGACCGTTATTAGTATCGCATAGCGTACCGAGTAAAGTTTATTTTTTAATAGAGTAAAGTAAAATAAGTAAGATAAGTCTTAACATACATAATAAATATGTACAAGTTTTTGGACATGTGCGTTATTTCGGATTATACGGAGATTAACACAGGTCTGTTATCGGAGCTGTACTATTCCACTTCAGCGCGAGTACTGGCCTGGCTGAGGTACATAAGCTGCTGCTATATCTACATTAATTAATATAATAAAGAGGTAAACTTTGTTTGTTTGTATGTAGGGGGTAATCTCTGGAACTACTAAACCGATTTCAAAATTATTTCACTAATAGAAAGCTACACTGTCCCTGACGGACATAGGCTTACCCAGTTTACGGGAACGCTATTTTACGCGAACGAAGTCGCGCGCGTCCGCTAGTTTATTATAAATATGAATAGTTCGATGGTGGGTGCAAAGTCCGTCCGAATATAGCAATACCGACGGACTTCGCTCCGCACCATCTATCTTGTTCGCTAATCCAGTCACTAAGCAGCGGTGCTTGCACTATTATGTTCCAGCGTGGAAAAAAAGACAGCCGATGAAATTACTGGCACAAGTAGTATTCTATCTTAGCCCTCTGGGTTGGCAATGCACCTGCAATTTCCTTGGTGTTATAGGTGTTTTATTTGCTTGTTTGCCTTCAAGTGACAAAGACTACTCAGTTTCGGATAAAAAGATCAGTATTACGGCTCTATTAGATATATGCTCGATGCCGCCTGCTAATCGATGTCTGTATGACAGAAGGTTCTAAGTATCTCTACGGTGAACAAAATAGAGCTCTGTGAACTCTAGCACAAGGTGCAGTATTCGCTAGTATTTCAACAGAATCTTGTAAACAGTAAGACGGTAATACGGTTCACGTGTTTTCGTTTGCGTTTGTATTAAATAGGAGTTCTATTATAAATAAAGTAGATGCGTCCACAAAAAGCTGCTTTTTATTAAAATAGGATTGTCTCACAGTGTAATCTTAAACAGCAGGTCTAAGAACAAATACATAGTATGAGTTAACGGACGCTCTCATATACTATTTTTTAATAGTCGTCCACCCGCTCCGTGCGCCCGCGCGACTAAGCGGAGGCCCTAAAGATTAACCAAATTAACACAAAAACATGCTCAATCACTGGCATGATCATAGAAGAACTGTTAGCGGAGCATAGGATTCCTAGCTATACCTTTTTTGTAATCAAAATTTCTTTCGACTTTTTTGTTAACATTCAAATTATTATATTTAAATTCTATGTAATAACCACACAAGAATTCGTTGAAACAATTCATTCAATACGTTCTTGGCAAACACAAGGCACGCAATGCAGAGATTACAGGTTCGAGTTCTGCCATTACCCTTAATTTTTCTTTTGTTGTCATTACATAGTATTTAAATTAAATAATTTGTCTGCTATACCTGTTTGTCCTTTTAAAGTAAACGTATATTCATCTCCTTAACAACTTAGTACAAACTGAAAATTAACAGTTCGCTTCCTCTTTAACTTTGCCAGCTTTTAAACAATTAGCCAACTCGCTAACTTGTTCGAATGGACGCTAAAATTCATAGTGAATTGAGAATGTTTTTAATTACAGTACGAGCTTTTACTGGTAACTTTCAATTATCCCTATTTCAGTCTCGTTTCTATCCGGGATCTTTACATACCTCTAGATTCCATCTTTAGGTACTCGTGTTACTCGGAATCCACTCCGCAATGTAGGTACGCTCGGCAGTCTTGCCAATAGAGTAGGCAAAACGCAGTAGGTTGCCGGCTCGCCGCGCGCCCTCTTGCTTGCCCTCGCTCTATAAGTGTAATTGAAAACGAAAGCAGCGCAACCCTACCGTTTCGTCAGGGAGTTGTGGGGAGAAGGCGGACGCGGGCGGCGCGTTCCTTAGATATTAGCTTTATAGCTTTATTAGCTAAGATATTAGCTGAAATAACTTAAATGCTAAACGAATTCGCATTATAGATGTTCAACGTCAAAAGTAATCATAGATACTAATATATTATAAGCTAGCGACCCGTCCCGGCTTTGCATGGGCATAATCGGGATGTAATGTACATAATAACCTTTCTCTTTTCTCTAAATAACAGTGAAAACAGTATCAAAATCCTGAGGTTTAGAAGTAGAAGGCGGCCAAACATGCACTATAAGGATTTAGGACAGATAGGTACGGATAGCGACAGGATGCCTGTCGAGCACTAGTACGGTCATATTAAGTGATACGTACACTTATGTAAATATTTACATTTGCCGTTAAAATGAAAGTTTAGGGTTCTTCCAAATTTGAAAACTTTGCTTCTGCCTTTGCACGCCCTCGAGCAGAATCATTATGTTACCGAAAATACTGACATTCGCCCAAACCTAATGGCCGCCACCTGGGACCAAATTCATAAACGCGACAGGCAACAGGTGACTGTGACAATTCGTCGTACATTACTGTGTCGACAAGTAACGCTACTGATTTACAGACTTAACATCATAGTGGGCAAGAAATGTATACCGAATTGTCACTGTCACCTGACGCCTGTCGCGTTTATGAAATTGGGCCCTGGAAAAAAGAAAAAAAGAACATGAACAACCTTAATGTTTTGGGATAATACTTGAGTATTAGCGGGGGGGAGGGGTGTTTGGGAATGCCGTCTCGGACACGGAGCTCCGTATAACTCGTATTCATTCGCACGCGCGGCCACTTAATAGCACCGGCCCCAGTGCAGTGGTACGCCGATATTTTCATAGCTCCGCGAAGTAAGCCACCTGGTAAGGATAAACATGTTTAATAACTGTAAGTATACTTACTTACTAGGTAAGTAAATTACACCGGGTTCAACGCACTTTGCTGTCATGCCAACTGGTTCAACTTTTTAGTGCTATGCCGTTTTTGTTTATGAATTATTATGATTATCAAGCCGCACGAGTAAAAACACATATATTAATTGGAATTTAGACCTAGTGAATATGCCTGTTAGGTTTAATACAATTGTGTTAAAGTAATGGAGATATAACTTTGTTTAAGTAAATTAAATACAGTTGTTTTGCTCAGATGACGTTGCATCGCGGGAGTTTGACCCGACGTGTATATTTTTGCTTTTGTTGACTAAACTACTACTACTTTGTATTTAAACAACCATCATCATCATCATCTCAACCACAAGAAGTCCACTGTTGAACATAGGCCTCCTCCATGGATTTCCAAAGTGACCGGTTCGAAGCAGCATGCCACCAGCGCCTTCCTGCCACCTGTATGTATGTATTTAAACAATATCATAACTTAAAGTAGGTAACAAAAAACAGTCAAGTGCGTGTCGGGCCACGCGCTGTGCAGGGTTCCGTAGTTGCCTGATTACTCGTAAACTTGTAAAGCCTATTTAGCTGTGATAGTTTTCTTTTAATTTCGTTATATTTTTTCATATTTTCAAAGAAACCTAACAGCTAGCAGAAGGGGGGGAGGGGCACTAGACTTTAACAAAAAATAGCTCTTTTAAGCTTAATATTTCATAAACAGGTCGTTCGAAATATTGTTTTTACAAATCTGTTATATTTTTGAAAAACCTATCCAATGACACCTCACACCATAGGGTAGACGAGAAAATAACGTCCCCAGTTAACGTGTAGGTACCTCCCAAAAGACAATTTTTTTTATCAAGATTTCATTTTACTTTATCTGTACAACTTTATCCATATCAAATTACAGCTTTCTAGTACTAAGAGTTTCTGAGCTAATCTACTGATGGACGGACGGATATGGCGAAACTATACCGGTTAAATTTTTGTAGTCGAAATTTACTCCCGATTTTTTTTCTATTTTTTAAAATATTCAAATAAATTTAAAAGATAATGACAACACAAAGAAAAATTAGGGTAATGGCAAGAATCGAACCTGCAACATCAGCATTCCGTGCTTTGCGCTTACCACAACAACAAGGCACGGAATGCTGATGTCGCAGGTTCGAGTCCTGCCATTACCATAATTTTTCTTTGTGTTGTCATAATCATTTAAATTTATTTGGACTGTACGGGTTCCTTGTTTACTGCAGAACCCTTAAAACGTTCATTTCAATAGGAGCCAAATGAATCCTTTTCAACCTAATATTTTATTTGAAATAAGAGCCAGTGCTATCATTCCAACAATCTTTTGTTTTGATTAAACAACGAGGCAAATAATAATCAAGCTTTAATGAGTCGCCGGCATTGTCTTGTTAAATCTGAAAACTCAGCAGGCTCCAGGACGCCGAAATATAAAGATGTACCTGAACATTTCACTTGTAAGAACAAACATAACTTGAACGAACAACTATGGTAACTATGGTGGCTGGCTGGGAATTCTTGACTGAGACAGTAGTTGTCATTATTGGTATTTATTCTTATGTGTATTTTGTTTTTGGTATATATCACTATTTTATCTACACATATATCATAAATGCTCTATAATGCGATCAGAAACCGTAGGCAATGACCAGCATTATAACAACCAATATTATAATGAGAATTTTTCTAATTTGTTTCTATATTTTTTCAAATTCATTTTTTATTACATTATTTTAATGTGTACAGTCTATAGATATTTAATAGGTACCTAGCACTAGTAGCTAGTAGCAATGCAGGTCATTGCCCTATGGCTTCTGAACCCATCACAGAGTACTTATGAAATGTGTGTAAATAAAGTAATGTATGCAACTGTACATAATTAGGTCTTAAAACACTCGTGTGATCCTATTATGAAACTCGCTGACGCTCGTTTCATAAAACCACACTCGTGTTTTAAGACCCCTCATTATGCAACAGTTGCATAAAATACTATTATGTTCCGATTGGTTTAAGTTTACTTTATCCCAATTTTGAGTTTATTTCCCTGTACATAGGTACCTAGTTGTATTGTTTGTATCTCACCCTAAGTATAAGTAAATCCTATCTCTTTTGCTCAAATGTTAGCTGGAAGAGATCCCTTTAAGGGATAAGTTCGCCGTTGTACCACTTCTTGTTTTTTTTCTGTGTATTTGTAAGTGCTTATGTATAATAAAGAGGTTACATACATACATAAACAACGCTAAAGGTTTTGTATTTTAAAAGGTGGAAGGAGAGACAAAAATAAATCTAAACTTAACGAAAACCGTTTTGGGTGGTAGGACCTACTGCAAGGTCCGTACGGTTCGTTACCACCATCTTGGTCTAATCCAGCCGCTAAGCAGCAGTGCTTGCGCTGCTGTGTTCCGGCGTGGGGAGCAAGACCGCCGGTGCAATTACTGGCACAAGAGGTATTCCGTCTTAGGTCTCTGGGTTCTTTTTGAGCGAGTGTCAATAGGCGGTGGTGATCACTTTCCATCAGGTGACCCACTTACTTGTTTACCTTCCTATTTTATATATAAAAAAGTAAAGAACGATTTATAAATTTCCTATTATATAGTTCGCCGGGTTACCAAAAGATTAATGAGTTCAACACTTTTTCACAAAAAACATATTTTGTGGAGGGCTTCAAACCTCGTTGTTTAGGATGAGAAACGATGTAAACAAGCTTGGTAAGTCTTTTTTTGAATAAATACTATTATCAAGGAAATGAGAACTATGAACAAAGACATTACAAATAAATCATATTACTTGAAAAAGGCTATTTATAGCAATTTTGCAAAAAAGATATATGAAGATTGGTAATTACATATTTTCTAAATATAAACATAGCAATGGATTAGCGATTCTCACGAGTTGTCTGTTTCGATGGGCTGCGTTTTTCACTATAATTATGAATACCTATCGACATCGATTATTTCTTCCGGATAAATATTATGATAAATAATTAAATAACTCTTCACTTTTTACAACCGGGATTAAAAAATGAGCATCCATAGGCAATTTTGAATACTCAGGTGCAAGCATTTGACGTAAAACGATGGTTGTTAACGACGAAAGTATTGTTTGCATACTTTGATAAGATTATTGATTAAAACGTATATAAATGGTGTAAAGTGCCAAAATGTTTTTTTTTATACAACATAGGAAGGCAAACAAGCAAGTGTACTTACATGTATTAATGCGTTTACATGTGTGGCTGCGCCATTGAGAATTACTATTATTTTATGTTTAAAATGTAATTTATTATTTCAAATTACACGCATTTTGAACGCATCCATACAATTACTATGGCAACACTATCCTCCCCTCCCCCTCACCCCGCACCTCGAAGAAAAACTATAGCGAAGATTTTAAAACTCTGATGAAGCAAGAGTTTGGACCGCAAGAGTTTTAAAATAAAAGGACAATTAAACCGCAACAATTTAAAATAGAAATAAAATTAGACGATTTTTTGTGAAGTACAGTATTTGTGCGTGTCAAACTTGTGCCCATTGTATGCCATATCCGAAAAAAACTCAAAACTGGAGAGAAGGGCCTTCCATCCGAGGTATGTCCCATCCTCCAATATGAAAAGCTGTTTGTTTCTGTACTAGAGATGGTGCGTATTTACGTTACCAGGTATTTCCTTGCAAGTATACCAAACCAGGTACCGACCCGATATACTTGCAAGTCTTGAAAGTATTTTTCCATTAAAGTAAACTGTCCCTTCAAAATGCAATATTATATCTTATATTCATACACATAAGGTTCAGATTGTGCTTATACGTGAAATAAAATAGTTTCAAAGTTTTACGTCTTGATTGGAATACTTTGAATCTTATCTGTATAACAACAAGGTTTAAACATGCAAGGAAGCAAGCCTTCGACTCGTTGCGTTGGACAGAAAATACTTTGAAAGTATTTTGATACCTGGTTTCTGCACTTGGTATGAGAAGGTGGACGTACTTCTAAGCCCTGGTACGCGATTTAGCAAGTATAACTCATCCCTATTCTGTACCAAACTAACGTGATCAACAGAGTTGCAACTAGTGGGTTTACATCCGTCGAGAAATGCGGCTTATCCGGACTAATTCAGGTGCTTTCATGTGTGAAGATCACTGTACGATAGCCGCACCAGGGTCTCGAAGTTGGATGAAGCTCAGCAATAAGTAGTGGAGCTTCAATATGCGTACATAAGATCATAACTTTATCACCGCAGTGACGGCACCATATGAAAACAAGAAAAATCTCGATAGCGCCATTCAGGAATCGGACTAAATGTTACTGCGCCATCTATCGGCACATTACTACAGCAAATCCAACTTGGACAATCACTTTGATGTAAAATAATATGTTTGTGAAAATGCTTAAAAAGACGAGTAATTGAAAAACCTACTAATTATTCAGCTGAGCGGTCTTTGTTTAATTGCTTTTGACCATTGACAAACCATTTTCTGTCACCGATTAAATAACAAAAAAAAACTATTTATGTATTTAAATAACAAAATAGTACATATCTATTTTAACAAAAAAAAAACCCAAAAAGGATTAAGTAATTGTAAATGTTGAATTTATATTCGAGTTTGAAACTTTTTTATGCTTCAATAATTAGTTCCATATGATGTTGTCAAACGGCCTATTGAATACGACAAAGGTTCAACATTCAACAGTATTACATATCGTTCACAGTCGCCACTGATTCTGTGAAACTATTCGATATTTACGTGGGGTTTACAAGAGGCTTACAAGAGAAAATGGCCTTGAAATGAGCTTGGCATAACCTGACTATTTTATCTCAAAATCTGTTACACGCTAACAGCTAGTACACAAAATATATTTAAGAGCAGTGTGAACCCAGCCCCGAAAAGCGCTTCTCATACAAACGGCGATAACGTTTTCCACCCTCTAAACCTTAACCTATGGTAATGATTTTTTTGTATGCTGTCATTATGCCTTAGAACTAGGTTTGTATGTTTTGATTTTTTTAATATTTTTCATAGATTTGACAATACTTGCATTTTAAGAGTTTCATACAAAACACAAAAGCGTCAATATTTTTGAGAATATATAATATAAAATATAAAATTAAAAAAAATATTTAAAAATCAAAACGTGCAAACCCAGTTATAGGACATAATGATAACATACAAAAAAATCATGGCTGTAGGTTAAGGTTTAAAGGGTGGAAAACGTTATCGCCGTTTGTATGGAGAGCGCTGGGTTCACACTCCTCTTGATAAACAACACAGTATGTATATACAGCTAAACCATACAGCTAAGCTAAACTAAAAATTAACGGTTCACTTAGCGGTGATCACTTTCCAACAAGTCGCATGTTTGTTATTCACATTTTTTATAAAAAATATCTACCAACACCAGCTCGAATACAGCCGGTAAGAAAACAATTTACCTACTACATTTTCTAGAAGTATTTTTGTATTTGTCTCCTGAAGATGAAAATTTGTAATGCCAACTTACAAAATGTCCTGTAGTAACATCCAGTAACATACTGCGCATTAAGTATTATAATAAAACACGTTTAAAAAAATCTCAGACTTGGCATTTTTGTGCCTTTTTAGATGGGATTAAGATTAAGTTTTATAAAGGTATCGTTTTTAGGGCTCCCTACCCAAAGGGTAAAACGGGACCCTATTACTAAGATGCTTTCCGTCCGTCTTTCCGTCTGTCCGTCAGTCACCAGGCTGTATCTCATGAACCGTGATAGTTAGACAGTTTAAATTTATACAGATGATGTATTTTTGTTACCGCTATAACAACAAATACTAAAAATCGAATAAAATAAATATTTGAGGGGGCCCCCACACAACATGCAAGTTTTTTGTTGCAGTTTTTATAGATAATGGTACGGAACCCTTCGTGTGCGAGTCCGTCTCGCACTTATTAGGTTTTTAGGATGCAAATTTTACTTCACTACATTTTACATAGATACTATTCATCTAAAATTCTATCTATCCCGACCGACTTGGCTGCTACGCAGCTACGGCGCTACAGGTATCCAGTCTTTTACGGGCTACGCCGTAGCACGCACGCCGCTCCCGTAGCTCCCCTCTGGATCTGCTACGATTCCTGACGAAATTTACGACTTGCATTCAAAAGTTACATTGAGTGCGACTAAGGTGCATTGTTGTTGAGTAATTGAGTTCAATTGGACACGTTAAAGTTGTTCTTTTGAGTGTTAGGATTTAG
This sequence comes from Ditula angustiorana, assembly GCA_963691745.1. Lineage (NCBI taxonomy): Eukaryota > Metazoa > Arthropoda > Insecta > Lepidoptera > Tortricidae > Ditula > Ditula angustiorana. The sequence continues at coordinate 1,985,724 of OY829486.1, read as the reverse complement.
AGGTGAGTTTTATTACTTGTGTGTATGAAAGCATGTTTAGTTTATGAGAAATAGTGACTTAATTAACTCATTTATTTAAATTTAAATATTTAAAGGACTCTTACACTGGCCTAGTGTATGAACGTAGACAGTATTTAATTTGAGAGAAGGCCTATGCCCAACTGTGGGACATGAGAAGCTTACCATTTTTTTTAATAAAAATTACGGTAGACAATTTTACTCAAACAGAAGCTGCGATCAATTTGGAATTGAAACCTGATCGCTATAAATTAATAAACGATCTTTATTAATTATCCTGTTGCCAGAAGAGCTTAAATGTGTTCACAAATTTTTTTATTAAACATCATTGAAAAATTGCATTTTTTTTATCTAACACACATTAAGGAACAGATGTTGTTTCAAAACGTGTAATCGGAGGGCTTATCACTTAATACTCATCATCATCATTCTCCTAGCGCTTTTTTCTGTTTAGAAAGCAAGAAAGAAAAATATTTAAAACAATTCAACACATGCACATGCACACACACCGTAACCCCTGTGACATGGTAACCAGACCGATAGGATCATGGCTACACACTCATTTAACTGACTGAGCAGGTGTCTCGATGTTTTTAGGTGTTGATGTTAATATTAGAGACTTATAATTTAAACAAAGCATCAGTGTATCCTAAAATGTTACTTTTCGATTTTTATTGTTTCCAAAACATTCTCCTAATAAATGTCAGTTACAATGACACTCCAAGTCGCCGGTAAGCCGTCTGTAGCTCAATTGGAAGAGCGTACAGCCGCAGGCTCAAGTATGTTTATCTGCATTGTCATTTATATTTCATAATTTTCAAAACATACCCAGTGATTTTGACGACCGGATAGCCTAATGGTTAGTGACCCAGACTACAAAGCTTGAGGTTCCGGGTTCGATTCCCGAGAGGGACAAATGCTTGTATGATGAATACGAACGTTTGTGCCCGAGTCTTGGATGTTTTACGTATTTATGTATATATTTACCTATATAAGTTTGGAATTCTATGAGAGTTTGTTTGTCTAAGAGAATTTGTTTTACGTACCTATATATTTATCTATACATATAAGTAGGTATGAATATCCGTTGTCTAGCTTTAGTTACTTTGGGACTAGGTCAGTTGGTGTCAATTGTCCCTAAATAATTATTCATTTTATTTATTTCTTTAATATTTAAACAAAATTGAAGTAACGTGGTCGAAATGATCCCGGGATTTCCATTCTCCGGGATTACGACTGAGCACTTCACAAATCACTCAATTAAAACTTGGGAGTTCCGCCGAGCTGAAGTTCAGGAAGCGGTAAGTAGCCTTTGAGAGTGGTACAGTTATGAGTTTTGCTGCTGTGAGAAGACAACTTTGCCAGGCAACTTTACCAGGCAACATTGCGTGTGCGCGTGGCAAAAATATCTCAAAGTAAAAATTGCACAGCACATTCATAATTTTATGGCGTAAACTTGAAATAAACAAAGTAAGGAATTAATAAGTTTGGAATAAAAAACTTTCAATACGAGTTTTTTTTTGTGACATTTCTTTAATTAATATTATTGCATTATTCAAATTCAAATGTATTTATTTCGGACAAACAATGTATCCATAGAGTATTAGTAACAAGCAAAATCTTAATCTAGTGTTAGTATGGTAGTTATTATCGAAGCTACAAACATAAAAAAATTCAAGCCAATTTGACCTCAGGAAGTAAGTCAAATTGACCGGCAAAATTGAATCCCGACGTACAAACAAATAAACAAACAAACTTGAGCGGCGATTGTCGTTGTTGTTGCTATAGAAACGGGTTTTTGGATTACTAAATAAATCTACTGAATTTAATTTAATTTATTAATTTATTGCACTAAAAAGTATACACCTCATGTTTGGATCACACAGAGATAAAAGAGGCAAGGATTTTCATATTAAATAACTAAAAAACGTACACTTTAGTTGGATGTTGCCAACAAAACTTACTAACTAACGCGGAAGTAAATACCAGAGTGTAAGAAAAATATTATGAATATTCCATAAATATAAACTTGAGCTTTATGGAATGGGTTTTATTCGTATTTTAACGCGTTCAGGCTTCGATTCCTAGCATGATAAAATATTTGGGCAATCATTCGTCGTTCCAACCGCTACTAATTAGCCACTAAAGCATAAAAATACTTAGTTTTAAACCTTTCAAAGTAGCCAGACCTCACGAGAACTGTAAAGCTGGCGTTCTTTCATATTTTACATTAAAGTTGTACTCCCTATAGTTAAGTCCTTTGGGAAAAAGAGGAAGTCCTTTGCGAAAAAGGTTACAAACTTCCCTAATGCACATCGAAGAACCCTATTTTGACAGTGTCCTGTTATCTGTTTATGCGTTTAAAGTACAGAGGCTCCATAGAAATAGTATAGCTATTTGTTCTTCATCCAAGAGAGGCTCTATCGATGCTTTTCATGTAACGAAAATTCTTGCTGTAAAGTGTAGGTGGTGTGTGGTGTAGGTGATGCGCTAGTTGCAGAAAGTTCTTAAAAAGAAGTTCTCGAAAACTTAAGGAAAATTTCACATCGTAATTTGAGGCAGTCGGCATATAATAAAGTGAATCTGTTTCATACCAGTCTTTATAGATAAAGCGGCAATATTTAAAGCGGTCACTTAGGCGTTGTAACCCAGGAAATCGACAAAAAACCACCAGGCGGCCAGCGCATAACAGAGCCATAAATTCAAACAGCCATAATGGTACTAATAAAATGCCCATTTCTGGGAAAATGGGGCAAATTAATCAAGTGTTCTGCCGCAAACATCGTTAAACAGCGACACGTTACTGCAAGGGTCCGGTCTTTTGTACCAGGGGTGGATGAGTTAGAAGGAACTTCGCACTGATGTCTTTACAAATGCTTTAGGACCCTACGTTGTGAAAAGTTAGTCCCTTTCCGTGTACGGCAAGGGAAAGTTAATTAGGTTACAGTTAAAGCTAAATAAAGTATACAGTGACAACACATATTCGTATTAAAAGGGACACTTACCTATAGCATGGTGGCCTAGTGTCTAGGGGTGTCGACTCGTGATCGTGAGGTAACAAGTTCGATTCCCAGCGGTCGCCATGTACTCGTACCAGTTAGTTTTTCTAACTTATGTATTTTTCTAACTGTACCTATGAGTACCGTAGCTCGCGTAGTAACTAACGTTCTTACGGTGAGGGAAAAAATCTTGAGGAAACCTGCAGATTTAGATAGGTGATAGACATTTTGTAACTAAAAAATACTTCAATTACGCTAGTATCTTAAGAGGAGTGTTGACCCAGCGCTCTCCATACAAACGGCGATAACGTTTTCCACCCTCTAAGCCTATAGCCATGGTTTTTTTGTATCTTGTCAGTATGTCCTAGGACTAGGTTTGTATGTTTTGATTTTTAAAATATTCTTAACAGTTTTAAAAATATTGACGCTTTTTTTGGATGAAACTACTAAAATGCAAATATTGTCAAATCTATGAAGAATATTAAAAAAATCTAAACTTACAAACCTAGTTCTAAGGCATAATGACAACATACCAAAAAATCATTGCCATAGGTTTAGAGGCTGAAAAACATTATCGCCGTTTGTATGGGGAGCGCTTTTTGGGGCTGGGTTCACACTCCTCTTAAGCTGCCTGTTGCAATATGCCCTAGAATTCAAGGCAAATGTAGATCAATTACTACGCCATTTATGTATTTTGTTTCCTTAAGCAGTCGGTAACTCCCTGACTGTTTAAGAAACGGATATTTAAAAGCAAAAAATGTTTTTTACTGAGCCCGATTCTGACGGTAACGCGACAATCAGGTAGTATTATCACGTATAATGTTTTGTATACCTTAAACGTGACAACTTGGCAGCTCGCCTCACTCCATATCTGCCTCAAGCCCTCGCCCCAGAAAGCTTTAGCTCTTTTAAATTTGTTTGAGTAAAAACTGAAGCAAAGCCCCATTTGCATGTACTGTTACATGCAAATGGGGCTGCAAAACTGATATGGAACTTTCGTAATTTTTCGAATATGGAGTCAATTTGTCACTACTACATGTAATAGGGGCTTTACTTAAGTTTTTTTTACCTATAGCCGACTTTTTTTAAACCTCATAAGAAATATCTCAAATTTCGTTCTATGAAATTTGAACCATGTAATTGCTCTTCGCGAAGCTATAAGTCGGTCGGTGCACCGCTGCACTGGGGCCGTCGTAATGGAGTTGCCGCGGTTGTCCTTTTGTGATCCGTTTTATTAAAATGCCCGAGTTTGACCGGTGGTTTTATGTTTAAAAATGCTTAATTTAGGCGATAAACGATGTTTAGGTGTCAAAAAATGAAATTTTAAGTTAGGTTGTTTACAGGATAAGATAATTCAGGGTAAATTGGCTTTAGTTTCCACTACTTTTATTCCGTGGCTATAGTTATTTGCAACACAAATATTCCGACGCTTCAAGAAGATAAGAGAAAATGGAGCCGCCGGCTCCGGTGCCGGCTGCACGCGGCAGCTGTATTTTTGCAACAAAAACATGGTTTCCCTCGAGGGGTCCGTTGGGTTTTACTTGCAAAAACACACCTGAATAATAAATGAACTTCCACTCGATATTAAGGTTTTAAAGCTGTTAAACGTACTCATTAAATACTGTAGCAGGTCGGGCCACTTCTAAAAACGATAAAAAAAAGTTACTTAGTATAAAGTTCGGCCGCTTACTCCCTCTAAACCACACAATGGATTTTAATACGGTTTTCACTGTCATGTAGAGATTTTTTCCGGATTTTTATGTATAGTCGACCAAGAAATTGCTTGACCACTTTTCGACCGTATTACAAAGGGATAAGGTTCAAAAGTGGTCAAGCGATTACTTGGTCGACTATACATATTACATTCTAATTGTATCCGACTATACAGTGTGGCTCTACAACTACCCATACCAACCTAGGTGCTATCCATAAGAAATTAGCTATAGTAGGCGTGGCGCACTTTGCGAATCCACTAGTCTTTCGGTGAACCTCTACACTGGGGTCACTATTGAGTTGCCGCGTGAATGAATACGAGTTATGCGGTAAAGAGAGATAGTAAGGGCCTCCGCTAAGTCGCGCAGGCGCACGGAGCGGGTGCACGAAGCGGGTGCACGGAGCGGGTGCACGGAGCGGGTGCACGCCTATAGAAAAATAGTGTGAAAGTGTCCACTAACTCTCGCGGGTGCGGGTGCGGGCTCATACTATTTTTGTAATCGAAATTTACTTCCGTTTTTTTTTACATTCAAAAAAATTTAAAGGATAAGGACAACATAAAGAAATATTATTAATTATTATTAGTATTAAAATATTTAACAACAAATAGCGTCATCTCTCGTCAGCTAACGGTCATTCATAAATGTCCAAGTTTGAATGAGATAACTTGATTAAGTGTCTCATAGATGACACCGCGGGTAGTTATACCCTAAAAAATGAATAATGTAATGACCGTAAAAACGAAACACACTGCAAAATTCGCAGGGTATATAATGTGGCAAAACTAGCAAACGATTACGTTTGCACGGATGCTGATGTTGCAGGTTCGAGTGCTGCCATTTTTCTTTGTGTTGTCATTATCTTTTAAATTCATACTATTCGTTCGATAGGCGTGCACCCGCTCCGTGCACCCGCGCAAAGTAGCGGGCGTTCTAAAACGCTTCTTATACTACTATAGAAATAAATAATAAGTTTATGCTACAGACGGTTTTGATACTTATGATTCAAGTCGTATGACTGTCTGTACCTTTTAATAACTGTCCAAATATTATGTTTCAATCAACCAACATCAAATGCCTGTCAGTTTACAAAGTACGAGCTGAAAAGGTCAAAAGCAAGTAAATACATTAAAATAAAACGTTCAGTTACAAGGAATCGTTCCCTTACAAAGATCTTTCTTTTAATCTTTTATAAAGAGATTAAAATCACACGTTGGAACGTTGGACAGTAAGAACTTCCTTTTATTTTGCTGTACAGTCGCCATCAAACAAATCGTGCAAGGTGTTTAAAAATATCTGAACATGTCCGAACGCATTTGGCAACAGAGTCGTGTCTAGAAGAAGCGACTTGCCAGCTCCAGTATATCGATGGCGACTGTACTGAATCCTAGGATTGACCAACAGGGCAATTCTCGAATCAGTAGATATCATACCTTGCTAGGGTAAATCCTCTTTTTGTCGGCACCGTTTTAATGTTTAATCTTATTTCAAGGCAAATGTGTTGATAAAACTGCAACAAGTAAGTGCAACTGTCTAGAGGTACTACATTAAAACTATTATAAGGGGTGATTAGGTTCCCCTACTATTCTCCGTGAATTCAAAGTAAATCGTGTAATTGGCGTCTCTTGTGTTGAATACTCATATTCATGCAGTATTAATTTTCCTGGTTTATTTTTCTTGTACAAAACAAAATATTTAAAACATCAAACATACAAACCTAGTTCTGAGGCATACAACTGCATACTACAAAACCATGGCCATCAGTTAAGTTTAAGAGGGTGGTAAACAATTCCACCGTTTGTATTCCCTCTCTCCGGTAAGCTGATAAAGCCGTCTGAGGCGTCTGAGGCACGTCCTTAAAAAAACCGTTTGTATGGAGAACACTATTTCAGTTTTGGTACAAAATAATTAATAGATTCAGGCGTTACTTTGCGGAGGTCCATTTCAACAAACTGGAACAAATTACCTAGCTACTCTCCAAAACCAGTGCCGTGCACACAACAACAACACGATATAATGTTGTTTCGTGTGGAAGCGGAGAAGGGTGGGTTTTTGCATGAACATATATATAAATATAATGTCGCACAGACGCAGCTAATTTGCACGAGCACGGCACTGGTTTCGCGGAGTAGCAAAGTCATTTGTTCCAGGTTGTTGGTACAAAAGCCTCTTAACTATTGTAGATTTACTCAGCTTTGACGTATAAGATTTTACCTGTAAGGAGGAATCTCCGTTTAAGTTATGACTATGTACAACAAAATGAGATTTAACGGGCCGTGTTTCCCGCGACATTTTCTGTTTATTTGCGTGGAATATCTCAGAACAACGCAGCAGGGCATGCCGTGTACACTAGCTAGTCGTGGCAGACACGTCGCCCGAGGAACAGTTCAACATGTTGCCGTCACGTCATGTCTACTTTCACCAACATCAGCGGGCCTAATATTATACCTACCCAGGTTGAGGTCATCCGTCCCTGCGTCTCTGTCAAATTAGTGTCATAAAAAAGGGAGGCACTTAGAGATAAACTCAGATAAACTAAACTTAGCTGGTCACAGTGGAGTGATTCTTCAAGCGAACAATCGAGCGTAGGTTTCCATGGGACTCGAGCCTTTTTAGCCTGAATTTTAAAGCTCCTGGAGTGCGATTTTTGAATCTCACCGGGTGGTTAAAGCTCGCCAAAACGGCCGTTTTTCATTGAAATACGGCCATTTTGATGAGCTTTAGTCACCTGGTGAGATTCAAAAATTGCATTTGAATCTCACCGAGTAACTAAAGCTCACCAAAATAGCCGTTTTTCATAGAGGTTCGGCCATTTTGGTGAGCTCTAGTGACCTGGTGAGATTCAAAAATTGCACCCCAGAGCTCTTTTTAGAGCTGGCTTGATGGAGTCGGTTTTAAACAGCTAGTGATTTTAATAAGGCCGTAGTCTTAAAAAGGCTGTAGACTTTTTGTTTTGTCTCGCTCACTGTGTGCGAGACAGCGGGATAGCTTAACGTCGAGCTCGACGCTGCGGCGCAGAGTGAAAACAGTACTTTTTCAAAAATTATAAATGAAACTGAATTATAGTCATTTGAGTAATACACAGCTTTATATGCAGTTAAAAGTTTTTGGATATAAGTAGGTACCTGGATGTATTGCAAAAAAATTGCTCCAAACGTATCCTGCATATGCGTACAAAGTTAAGTGTTTGGTGAAAGGTGTTTGTCTATGGGCCTTTCGTAGTCTGAAATAAATAATTCTTATTTATTTATTTTATGTACAGTTTCAACACATGTTCAAGCAACAGATGATTTTACCTACCAGTCATTAAGTACTGCACTGATATTCTCATATCAACGTCGGACTCGACGTCGAGGCATCGCCTTGTCTTGCTCACTCGAGTTAGCGCGCTAGAGCAAGACAGACCGCTGCCTCAGCGTCGAGCTCGTCGCTGTTGCGCTTAGAGAATACCTTTCCAAGCAGTGTATTCAAAATCGCATTAAACGTGATCTTGAGAACGCAGTCGTACTTGAGAACGATCTATAACTTCGACCCTTACAGCCAGTTTTCCAGGTAGAGGCCATTAATTGCCCACATACGTATAGGACTTGAACTTTAGTAATTACGTCCTATTCATAATTAATTAAAATTAATGATAAAATTAATCCTATGAATATTTTTTTTTCTTATCCTTATGTCCCACTGCTGGGTAATGAATTATTATTTCAATAAAAAACATACATATATGTTTGTGTGGTATATTTTAGTGTATTTTGTTACTCGTCTACCTATACGTAAAATCTACTACACTAGATACATGAAAATTTTCGTTTCTTAAGTTTCTATACTTTGAAAATCCAATACCTTTACAACTGGCGAAGCTATCAAAAGCCTAAAAGGCTATATGTACAAACAACTACACGGCAACTAAAATAATTTAAAGTAAAAAGTTTGTTGTACCTAAGTCCACTTACCCTCGGAATGGCACTCGACGGGTCTCAACAATTCTTGCCCCCTGAGTGTGGGTCCTACAGGCCCCCTACCGTGGCCATTCTCGCCTCGGCTTACAAACAAACCTACTAAGTATACCTCATGAGGATCAACTACCTTTAAATTAGGATTAATGAGTAAAAAAGTTTTATAAAAGCGTAGACGCCGCCGCCCGCCGCGCGGCATTTCATACAAACTTCGAAGTTATAATGCCGCAGTTTCATATTCTACCTAAGAATCGTTTTTCCACAAAATAAATAATAGTACTAGCGCACAGAAAGTTCTCTTTTGCGACCGCGATTGAAAGAACTTAGGGATAAAAAGTTCGTAATACTTCATACACATTCGCCAGGCGACACATGTGTATGAAGCACATGTGCTTACATTGACACAGCGATGGCGAGCGAGCAGGCACGCGCATACCGACAACCTACAGCAATTTGCCTACTCTGTAGGCAAGACGGCCGAGCGTACCTACAGTGCGGAATGGAACCGCTCTGGTTTTACTTACCAATAGCAAAATTTTTACACATGGTCTATGGGAAATCTATCAAAATTTGATCATGCTAAGCTGTCGTGCCCAACATGCCACCGACATATATGTATAATTGACTGATGACACAGTCCAATAGCAACCTACGTGCATATGTTTAAACTTCAAAATAGTGTTCGACCTTACGGCGACCGCGTGTAAGCGACATCTTTTGTTGGCGGTGAAGAGGTTAAGAACAATAGATCGAGATAGATAGAGTTATAGAACTTATAACTAAAGGCCAAGAAAATCATAATCGAAATTTGTCATCAATACATTATTTTAACCAATACAAAGATGTGACAATTCTAATATCCGGAGACATTTCATCGTTTGGTTACTCCAGTGCTGCCCACTACTGGCCCTCAAATGACCGGCCCAGGTTTAATTTATCCCCCCTTACGTCTCTGTCAAACGAGTATCATAAGAAAGGGACGCCCATAGAGATAAACTTGGTTATACTCAGCTTGGCCGATCATGTTAAGTCCGCCAAAGAGTAAACATCTGAGCGCCGGGTCAGGGCTGACGACGGATTCGTCCGGGATCGGACATCCGGGATGCCCGGGGCTGGGGCTAAATAAAACAAGATTGTACTCTTGTAAACATTTGACTCCTTTATACATATCTACGGTTCTGTGACTCAACCTCGTATATCGGGGGTTTTACCGCGGGGGGGGGGGGGGTACCGATTTTTACAAGGCCGGAAACGCACTAGCAGTCCTAATGGTGCTGTAGGTGTCCATGGGCGGCGGTGATCACTTAATATTAGGTGAACCACTTGCCCGTTTGTCGGCTTTAATATATGTATATAAAAAATCGAATTGAATAAAATGAGGTAACTACTTTAGATCGTTATATATTTTACATATATAAAGTGGTTATTTTATCTTCGTCAATTGGATATACGAGGTTAAGTCACATAACCGTCGATACGTTGACACTTAACAAGTTTTAGACCAATAGTCACTTCTTTTGTTGTTTTCTTAAATTAAGTTATCTTTATCTTTCTTTATTCTTCACATAGTATAAAACAAACTACTAAGTCCTACTCATTCTAAACCACACGGATTTTGATACAGTTTTCACTGTTATTTAGATCTATTCTCACGGAAGCTTTTAGATTTTACATTCTAACTGTACTCGTGCAAAGCAGGGGCGGCTCGCTAGTATTTTTGACAGCTTAAAGTTAAACTCTAATAATCATATAACTCACTATAAAACTTGTTCGTAATTCTGTTTGTTAATAGTATTTTATGCAACTGTTGCATAATGAGGGGTCTTAAACACGAGTGTGGTTTTATGAAACGAGCGTCAGCGAGTTTCATAATAGGATCACACGAGTGTTTTAAGACCTAATTATGTACAGTTGCATACATTACTTTATCTACACACGTATCATAAGTACTCTATGATGAGTTCAGAAGCCTTAGGGAAATGACCTGCATTGCTACTAGCTTAGTAGCTACAGTCTATAGATATTTAATAGGTACCTAGAACTAGTGTTCTAGGTACCTATTAAATATCTATAGACTAGACTGTACACATTAAAATAATGTAATAAAAAATGAATTTGTACAAATATAGAAACAAATTAGAAAAATTCTCATTATAATATTGGTTGTTATAATGCTGGTCATTGCCTACGGTTTCTGAAGTATCTGGTAGTATTAATACCCTATAAGGTAAATGTTCCGATGCTTGACACGTTTTTACCTAAATGCCGCTAGAAGGGAGAGTTTTGTTTTTCAATCGTATGTTTCAGTATCTTCTGAACTAATGCGTCACTGCCAATAACAGAGACCGTCACCATTGAAAAGGATGAAAACACACAATTAAATACAAAATTCAATAATAACACGAGCTAATTATTTCTCAATGAAAGCTGCCAATCAACCTCATTCAGCCTTAACATTTTCAATTTGCACGAAGTAGAGTATGCCTTTATGACTGCAGGCTGCTGAACTCTTGATTAAAACTCGGGCAACTGTTATAAATTTCTGCTTCTTAAGGATGCTCTCTAAATACGACTTTGCATCAACACTTCTAAGGTCCAGTTTCCAAGGCAAGGTTGAAGTTAAATGAGTAGCCTAACCATTGTCAGTGACAAAATGGAGTAGAGAAGATAAAGATCTGTCCGGGTTTGTTACAAACGGGAGCGCGCTTTTTGTTACTTTAATTGTTTGAGTCGCTTAAAGACCATCTACTTGGTTCGAGTTCTCGCATGCGAGTTGCATTACATTGCGGGCTACCGAGGTACGATGTGAATGATCGGTTGATCGAGCCGCGCAGTGGAATGCTACTCGCATACGAGAACTTGCGCCGTGTAATTGGCCCCAGACTGCGTCATGTATACTATAGTAGCACGCTAGCGTTTATCGCGCACATAAACGCTTTGGTCCTTCTCGCACACGCATACTGGTTAGAACGGGATAAATGATTTATGTCACCGATAAAAGCTAGCGTGCTAGGGCAGTGTTTCTCAACCTTTTCCAAGGGCGGACCCTTAGTGCAAGCACAAAGTATGTGTGCAATGCTACCATGATCCGTGGACCCTCAAAATCAACAAAAAAACCGCTTGGATACTTTTATATGCAAAAGGTACTCACATGAGCCTATTTGACTCACACAAAAAATGCCACGCCCTTCAAACGCTCGGCCGCGTTGTTATGCCTCATATTTTTACTCTTAATATTAATACCCCCAGGGATCCTTGGACCCCAGATTGAGAAACACTGTTGCCAGACGCTGCAATTTCAGCGAGACCTCCCGATTTATAGCCAAAAACTAAATTTCCAAAAACTATTAGAATTACAAATATAAATTAATCTTTATTGTAGGATTATGGTAAACACATAAGCGAAGATGTTACAAGTCTGAGTCGCACATAATCTGCCCATTAGAACATCAGTAGCAGACACAAAATTAATACATTAATTATATAATAAATGTTTTTTTTACTGATCAGACGATAAACACTGACCTTTAGCATTAAACGTTTTCCTGTCATCAAACTACATTTCACCCTCCCCGTGTCTATGCATCACAATTAGAGACAGTAAAAACGCGTGCCAACGAATTTAAACGAACACCGTAGGTTGATGAAACAATGGAAATATCATCAATAAAAAAGGAAGTAATCTAATTTATTCCGCTGATGCTATCAGACGTAATTGAAGCTCAATGGAATACATGTTCCATCAGCGGCTCGGTGACAATATTACTTCCGAGCACGCACTCCCGGGACCTCCATATTATTTGTACATTGTCTTCTGACGGAATCCTGAAAAGCTGCCGTTTTGCTGAAGAATGTTTCTTTAATATTTTTTTATAAAATAGAAAGGCAAACAAGCGAGTGGGTCACCTGATGGTAAGTGATCACCACCGCCTATAGACACCCGCAACACCAAGGAGATTGCGGATGCGTAGCCAACCGAGAGGGCAAAGATGGAATACCTCTCGTGCCAGTAAGTGCACCGGCTGTCTTGCTCTCCACGCCGGAACAACAGTGCAAGCACTGCTGCTTAGCGGATTAGCGAGCAAGATGGTGGTAGCTATCCGGAAGGACCCAAAATTTTCTTACTAATACGTTTTTTACCTGACTGCGGTAAATCCAAAAAGTAAAGTACACAAGAAACAATTAAAACTAAAAATTTAACGCCAATGATTTCAGCTAGTCTTGGCCTCGTCGTTTAGGATGATCTGTGGCCCTAACATGACCGGCCAAGTGTAGTTTATCTCTATCTGCGTCCCTTTCTTATGACACTAGTTAGGCAGAGACACAGGGAGGGGTTAAACTAAACCTGGGCTGTCATGTTAGGGCCGCTGTGGGCTCGACGTGATCAGCCAAGTTTAGTTTATCAGAGTTTTTGTGCGTCACTTCTTATGGCACTACTTTGACAGAGACGCAGGGCCATAAGTTAAACTTAGGCTGGTCATATTTAGGGAGTGACACAGATCTGATGTCCTCAGGCACTGATGATTTTACAAATGATTTTGAGAGAGCGTCGTCAGTTGTCGGCGCAAATGTTTATGTCGTATTTCAACAATCACGAACAGACTAAGCCCACTCAGTATATAACGTCGAGGTAAACAGAACACGCGATGTGATCAGGCCGTTTTCCATTATTCCCGCTTGACAAGCCGTGTGGCAGACAGGCTTTATGTGTGAAATAATTTTTGCGAGTGTTTTTATAATTGGTTTTCAATCCTCGAACATTTCAATTACAATAGATATGCATGGACTTTTTTTATTCCCAAATCTAGAAGAACTCTTAAATAGAAAATATGTGTTTTGATATTTTCTAAGGTATTTTTTTTGGAAATGGCATGAATAGAAAAGTAACGGTAAGCAAGGCAACGCGCAGTGTTTGTATGTTGCATGGACTTTGACTTCATAGTCTACGCTGTTGTCATTGTCACTGACGATTATTCCTTATTTTTTGTAAATCTTTATCACTATCATTTCATAAATATAAGCCTTTCTTCTTTGAATAATAATATTCTCAAGCTCTACAACAATTTGACATTATTATGCCATTTCGATTTGTAATGCAAATTGCCTATTCAACCCATGTCAAAAAATGTTTTTTTCTTATACAACATAGGAAGGAAAACAAGCAAGTGGGTCACCTGATGGTAAGTGAGCACCACCGCCTATAGACACCTGCAACAACAAAGAGAGTGCAGATGCGTTGCCAACCCAGAGGGCTAAGATGGAATACCTCTTGTGCCAGTAATTACACCGGCTGTCTTGCTCTCCACGCCGGAAGACAACAGTGCAAGCACTGCTGCTTAGCGGCAGGATTAGCGAACAAGATGGTGGTAGCGATCCGGACGGACCTTGCACAAGGTCCTACCACCCGCAAATTTTATACCACAGTCTTTATTCTTTTTCAGCAATAAAATTCTAATAAACTATTTCTCTTTGAAACCTATTGCACCGGTGAATGAATTAAATACTAAAAAGTTTTTACTTTGCAAATTGTTATCATACAATGGTATGATAACAATTTGCTGTGCTGATGTTTGTGTGCTGAGGCTTCGCTGATCAGATGCAATGGCATCTGATCAGTCTAAATGAAACGTGGTGACCTAAGTGACCTCTAAACTATTGATCAATAGGCTTCTAATCCCACTAAGTGATGGATGACGTAAGCTGTAACAAAATAGTTTGGTTTATGATTTTTAAATTAAATTGTCCTAAACTTCATCTTTTTATATATAAAAGATAATAATAACAGTACAAAGAAGAATCTTAGCTCCGTGCCTTGCTTTTAACAATTAACCGGCTTTTTCTGAGATGTCATTGTATGAATTTTCATCAGTAATAATAAAAAATTTAAAGCGATTTCAGTTACAAAATTCATCATTTTTCAATTAAAAACATTAATTAGGTACATACATCAAATGAAACTCATAACAAATTCCATTTCATTTAAACATATTATTTAACCTTGTTACGTATATAATTAAGCATTAACATTAACGTGCCTGCAAATGGATGCCTTTGCTCGTCAGTAGTCAAAAGTTGAAAAACATTTCTACGAAATAAAACAGGATTCGCGTGAAAACGTAGGATTTATTTACTTAATTTAACTTTTATATTTGCATGTTGCTTTCAGAGATACTACTTATCAATTTCTGAGAAATTACCTTATTTGTCTGCTAGCAGTTTTAGAATTTACTAAACGACTTGTTTACGCTGAGGTAAGAATAAAGCATGTTATTTAACGTACTAGCGTTCGCACGAGACTTCTGCGTGGAATTGGAAATATAGCTTTTATTACGCGTTACATACGAATAATGTTGGCTTTTTATTAGTAAAAGGTATAAAGATACATTACCTAGGTACTAATCTAAACGGCTAGCCCGAGTGGCCGCCACTCGCCACAGACAGAATGACGGGTTAGAAAATAGAGTCCCACGCACGTCCCAACTTAGCCGAGATGGTATAATAAATAATAATAATGTTACTATTTTATCGATTACATAAGCTTGGTTGGTCTTATGTTGATACTGATCAAGATCCTATGACTACATTAATATTCCTCCAAGAAAATAGGATAACTTGATCACCAGTTACAATTTTCCTGAATTGTATCTCCTTTGGTTTGATAATGCAAGCAAGGCTTGTTTGTTCGCTAATAAGTCAGCTATAAGTACAATCAAATGTATTTTTTTGTGCAAAAAGACTAAATAAGTAAGATAATCGTCCCAGTGCGTGACCCGCGTAAGACATTGTTTTTACTAGTAGTTGACATCATTATCGTGTCATTTCTCGTATGTTTTCGTATCTTCTGGTCAATTGGATCACTGTCAATGACTAGGGCCGTTACCTTAAATAATTCCACATCAGCGACGTAACTAGGATGCCAGCGGTGCCCAGGTGTTAGGGCTAATATGACCGGCCAATTTTAGTTTATCTGAGTTTATCTCTATATGCGTCCCTTTTTTTGAAACTAAGTAGTTTGACAGTGAAGCGGAGACGGATAAATTAATTTAGTCCAGGTTTACCTAGGCCGGTAAGTTTGGGCCACTGGAGGGCCGCAGAAATGACCAGTGTTCTCGACACGCGTTACCTTGCAATGTAACTCAGTGCGTCTCGTTCTAAGCAGCCCTAATGAGAGAGACGCTCTGAGTTACGAATAATTTTGAGAAATGTAGGTAAGTTAGGGGGCGCATGAAAAACTCTATGTCACTGTCCCGCATACCATCTCAATTATGTGTATCCATACTATAAGTATGTCGAACAAGGGGCCATTTAAATGGCGCGTGTTCTCGTATGCGAGTTGCATTATATTGCTTGAACCGATTAATCGACCGATCACATCATGCGCCGGTAGCCCGCAATGTATGCAGCTCGCATGCGAGAACTCGCTCCGTGTAAATGGGCCTTAAGAGTATTTATGTGGAGCACGTGCTCACGTGTTCTGTGAATCAGATACGATTGCCTTTTTCCCCAATTAAGAAAATTACTTCCAAGTGGCATCTGATCTCCTGGTGTTGTATAACAACGGTAATAAGATCATACATTGTTCCTAATTGGAACAGTGTTTTAGAAGGCTTTTAAGGCTCTTTGCTCAAATTCTGTTGATAGCTGAAAGTCTGTAAATATTTGGTTCTTATACCTAAGTATTTAAATTTCCTATTGTAAGTACAAGTTTTGCTTAATTTGTAACTTAAATACAGTGTGAGTTTTGATTTTTTTTATCAATACGAGTACAAGCTTTCATTAACTTTCCGCGTTTATTTGTTTGTTTGTTTGAAGAATCTTACAAGTGAATTATGGATAACATATTGTTACTTCTGCTTATTTGGTATGTCAATAAAGATCAAATTAGGTACACTTAAACAATAAAGTACAGTCAGCAAAAAACATTGTTTGATTTATTTTACTTTTTCACTATTGATCTACGTGCTTTTTTAAGAATAAGAATAAAAATCTTTATTTGCTTAGAATAAGTACATATAAAAGATGATATTACAATTGTGTAATGAACTTTATTCTGCTATATTATATGTGTTTAGTTTACCCAACACTAGCTGACAAATATTAATTTAAACATCTCCAACTTACAGATAATCTAATAGATTTTTTTCAACATCATAATAATATTTTTGTTTTAACAATATTTATAATGAGTTTTTAAATGTATCCAATGTCCTTACACTAGCTATACACTTTTAATTCCTTAACAGACTATGAGCGTTTGTGCCTTCTAGCTAGATATCTAAACTTGCAAACGTTACCACACTTTATGTCCTTCAAATTTAAAAGCAATTCTGAATTTTTAGTTGCCAATAATATTTATTTTATGGTAACAAAAATTAACACTTAGAACTTAGTCTAGGCCCACAAGTTATTTAAATAAGAGCAGTATTTGCGCTTCTTAAAAAACTTTGTAACTTAAGGTTGAACCCCGGTATTCTAAGGAACCCTGAGCTCATGTTACAACTTAAGAGGAGTGTGAACCCAGCCCCAAAAAGGGCTCCCCATACAAACGGTAATAACGTTTTCCACCCTCTAAACCTTGCCATAGCAATGATTTTTTGGTATGTTGTCATTATGCTATACAACTAGGATTGTATGTTATGATTTTTTAAATATTCTTCGTAGATTTGACACTATTTGCATTTTAGGAGTTTCATACAAAACAATAAAGCGTCAATACTTTTGGAACTATTAAGAATATTAAAAAAATCATCATGGCTATAGGTTAAGTTTTAGAGGGTGGAAAACGTTATCGCCGTTTGTATGGAGAGCGCCGGGTTCACACTCCTCTTAAAAGTTTAGAATGGGTAACAATGGTTAAGACGTCACTGTTTAAAGGTCGGTTGGGGATAAGTGGGGTAAGTAGCAAACCAAAGTTCTTGCCCCGCCCTGACCCGGGGCAGCGCGTTGTTTGTTGAAACGTTGATTGTGTTGCTGCCGGGCGGCGTTTTTTGACCCTTTGTGCCCATTTCTCTTTGAACCCTTGTAAAAGGCTGCAATGGACTGATGATGTAAAAACGAAACATGTTATTGTAGGATTATAAGCCTAAAACCTAAATTACAGGGCTTAATAGCACTGGTCTCCGCAAAATATTTTAATACGAATATGCGAAGAATAAATTAAAATATCTTTATTAAAATCAGGCTTACGGAAAGGAATTAAGAATGTCAAAAAATTTACCAACGGTACCGGTATCTAAAAATTCTATTATTGAAACTACCAAATCCTAAATAAATAAATATACATAAATTAAATTTCTCAAAAACTCATTGCATAATTAATGGCCGTACCTTAAAAAAACTAATAAAGTGAAACGTAAAAATGAAAATAGAATTTAAATTTCTATTTTTTTTTATACAACATACGAAGGCAAACAAGCAAGTGGGTCACCTGATGGTAAGTAATCACCACCGCCTATAGACACCTGCAACAACAAAGAGAGTGCAGATGCGTTGCCAACCCAGAGGGCTAAGATGGAATACCTCTTGTGCCAGTAATTACACCGGCTGTCTTGCTCTCCACGCCGGAACACAGCAGGATTAGCGAGCAAGATGGTGGTGGTGGTACCTGTAAGTTTATAATTGGAGTTTTTAACGAGTTCAAATAATCCATTTTGTGGATGGAGGTTTCACTTAATTAATTTGTTACGTCACTTAAGATAGCTACTGAATATTATCTGACAAGGTACTTCGTTCCGAAACTTCCGAAAAGTATAATGTAAAACTGCGAGATATTGTTTCAGTCCGTTATCTTAATACCGGGCAAGTTTAATAAATCGTTTGTTATTCTTGGTTCAAAGAATTGTTCAAGATAAATACCGTTGGCTTTTATCCAAACCTTACAAGATAAGTTTCGCCGCAAAAACACGCGCCAATGTGCTAATAAAGTTATATGGAACTTGGCGGTAAATGAGAAGGTAGAAATTTAATTTTGAGTTTTATAGCAGCTTGCTTTAATTCTAAACTCATAAAAAAGTTCCTTTGATTGGACTTTTTCATGACTTCAGAATAATCTGTTTTAGACCGGGACCTCACCTTGTTAAACCTTAAATTACTGGATTAGCCACGAAAACTTTGTCGAGTAGATAAAGGCAATTTTTAATATTGTATTCAAGTATTTTAGGGACTTAATCCAAATTAAACCGGTGACTTAATAAAGTGACAGCCGGTTAGCGTACTCGTAACGGCAGTAAAAAAAGATATTTAATGAATGAGCTTGACATTGTGATCGTTAAATAGATAAAAACTTTATTAAAACAGCCAGCCATGACAAATAAAAGAAGAACAAACAGCATTACAAAATTTATAAATGTATAGAACATTTAAAAAAAATAGCAAACAATTATTATAATTAAGATTTAATGTCACGGCACGGCCGTGAAAAGGCGCTGACTCAGCATGTGCTCAGGAGTGCGCATTTCTATGAAACACGGCCATTTTGGCGACCTTTAATCACCTGGTGAGATTCAAAAATTGCATTTGAATCTTACCGGGTAACTAAAGCTCACCAAAATAGCCGTTTTTCAAAGAGAGTCGGCCATTTTGGTGAGCTCTCGTCACCTGGTGAGATTCAAAAATTGCACCACGGGCATTATGTTTTGCTCGAGATTGTTAGATATAACACTGTTTTCGCAGAACAGCTAATTAGTAGGCTAAGTTCTAGTTGTAAGCAATTAACTAATAAGTATTTGCTGTGTTCATGTATCTCATGGGAAACTGTTTAATGCGGTGGGATCCTAGTCTATTAGTTTGAAGGGCTAAAGCTTCTTAGCGTGCGGTAAATCGACTGAGTTGACCTCTAACCGGCTTATGTTACCTGCGCCCAAGTTAGTCCCCCGGTTAGTTATTCAAGCAGTTAAGTTTCGGGTTACGGTCAGATACTAATGATTGAATTTAGATGTCTAGGTTTGAAGGTAAGAATATTATTTAAGCAGGAAAATACGGGTTAATTAACTTTTTTAACTATTTTTTACGGTTCCGTACCCATTTCACCACCCGATCCCAGCTTGTACTAGTATTTCCCTGACTAAAACCGCAGCAACTAGAAACTAAATTCAATCAATATTCCATACAAAAACTTGTCGAAGTGTATCCAGCAGGCTTTGTGATCGACCCCCGTCAACCGTCGCGCCGCGGTCTCTCGACACTCCATTACTCACCGCGTCTGCCGAAATAGACTCTTAATCGAAATTTGGGACATGTTAATTAAAAGATCGCCAAAAAAGTGCGACAGAGCCGACTGGCCCATTACGCAGTGTCGACTAGTCGCTAGGCGTGGGTGGGCATTGAATGAACGAACTAGTTAGTTTAACTAGTTAGTTTAACAGCATCATAACTGAACTAAATGATACAAAATTTAAATCTATTGTCAAGAAGACATTAATTTCTCGGGCGTATTATAAAATCAATGACTATATCTTGGACAAGGATGTTTGGAAATGATCCCGATCTGTATTGGCGATCCCTGGCCCCAAAGATTGTACACCTGCTGTGTTAAATTGTTAAATTGTAAAAATTTTGAATATTTGAGATGTAAAATAACATTGTAATTTTGATTTATTTAAAAAAATTACACCTCGTTGAGTTTCTTGCCGGTATCTTCTCATCAGAGGTTTTTCCGAACCGGTGGTAAATTTTTTGACATTCATAAGTGCTACCTGTAAGCCTAATCTGAATAAAATATTTTGACTTTGACTTTGACTTTGACTTTGACTTTGAACTGTCTACTGTTAACGCGTCAACCGTTTTTCATTAAATGATAAACTAGTTAAACATTAACTACATTTTTTCATACAAACAAACTGTCTCTCTTGTAAATCTACCGTTTACAGTATTAACTACAGTTAGCATTTAAAAGCAGTAGAGTTGCCATTCGTTTTGACGAACAAATCAATGAATGTTAGCATTATTGTGCTCACATCGCAGACTTCACGTGCTAGTTATTAATTATTAGTCTTTCTTTAAGGTATTTATTTATGGGCCTATGCAGCCCAAATTTCTTCTCCAAGAAAAAAAATCTATTTTACACAATGTGTGTTTAGTTTCATTTAAATGTAATGAATTTTTTTACATTTTGTTTTTCATTTTAATTTTCACATTCACTTTTTAAAACGAAACATTTGTATCAATGCATGATCGAACAATCGAAGAGGGCAGTTAATTAGACTAAGAGTTTTATTTCATTCTACCTGTATGTTACTATAATTCTACTTTAATATAATAAATGCGACAGTAATAACTCTTGGATATATGGATGTTTGTTACTCAATCACAGATTAACGGCGGACGAGTTTAGAAAAATGGTCTTGACAGACAGACAGACAGGCGGACAACAAAGTGATCCTATAAGGGTTCCGTTTTTCCTTTTGAGGTACGGAACCCTAAAAATCTCAGACACATTAATAAAATGCAGAAAGAATTCAATTCAAATTCAGGCGAGCAAAGCCACGGCTAAAAGCTCGTCACAATAAATCCAAAAAAAAATCCCAAAGAGTTTTAGCTTTCTTAGCGCTAATACAAATGTATTCCAGCCTCCATCGACGCTTCCATCGGGTGTGATTGATTAAGGTCAAACGCGGGTCACTGTAGCCACCCCAACATATAACGTCCAAATGTCACGATCATGGATATATATTTGTCCAGGACACAATGTAGACATGTAAGGTCAAAGGTGCTATCTCACAAAATCGGTAACAGTGAAGTTATTGAAAAACATCAATCGTTTTGATAACCTCCTCACAGTCTACAGCCAGGGCCCGGGGGTTCCACTCCGCACTGTAGGTGCGCTCGCCGCATTACCTATGGCATAGGTTAATCGCAGTAGGTTGCCGGCTTGAAGCGCGCGCCCGCTCACTCTGTGTCGCGCGTTGTGATAGTATTATATTATAGTAAGCAGCTCAACCCTAGCGGTGCGCCAGGGTATTTCGGGTGGAGGGCGGGCGCGGGCGGCGTCTTCCTTTTGACGCATGCCGCCTGGCGACTGTTTAGGTATGAAGTAATACAAACTTTTGTGCCTGATCATAAAGTTGGAATTCGTTTAATGGTGGTCGAAAAAGAAAAGTTTCTGTATGTTAGTACTAATATTTATTCTGTGCTATAGCTTATCTTTTGTTAATTGTTTACGCAAATACAGATAGGAATGCACTTAGATCGTGTTAATTTATTTACATATAAAAAAATATTTACAGTTAAAATTACCATGAATATGGAATTAAAAACAAACCTAAAATAAAACACAATTTAAATAAAAAACATTAAAAATATCTAAAAAGGAAGCACGCTGTCTGCGTTTTCGCTTGTGCCATGCGGAAAAGTGCCTAGAACGCTGGCTGCATTGCCCCGCTGGATAGCAAGGCGTTAATTGTACGGATATATCCGAAATTGGCGTTGAACCTATTGCGACGGATATATTCATCATTGGCGGTGAAACGGTTAAGCAGACACTGTTAAATTAGTAAATTACTTTAGTAATTTTTCTGAACTCCCTTCAGTTAGGTAGCGTTTGCGTCAGTTCAGTTTGCGGGTGGTAGGACCTTGTGCAAGGTCCGTCCGGATCGCTACCACCATCTTGCTCGCTAATCCACCCGCTAAGCAGCAGTGCTGGCACTGTGGTGTTCTGGTGTGGAGAGCAAAACAGCCGGTGCAATTACTGGAATAAGAAGCATTTCATCTTAGCCCTCTGGGTTGGCCACGCATCTGCAATCTCCTCTTGTTTGCCTTCCTATTTCATAAAAAAAAGTAAAATTATTGAAAAGCTATGTTTCTTGCTGTTAAATATCCAGCTGGGCTGCACAATTTATAAACGGGCATCCTGCCCGTGTTTGTATTATTAACATCAAAGTTTATGCTAAGTCCTAAGTGCTCATAGATACACCCAAATCCGCGTCAGTACATAGTACAGGTGCGAGACGTAAATTAGCGTGATTTATCGGGGCAAATAAATCTCAGCTAGACGGGACAACGAACTTGAGGGATCCGGCGCGGACTTGAGAACAAAGTGAGCTATGATATCACTTAGGGATTATGTCTTCAATAAAGTATAAACTGCGACTGGGGAATAAAAAGTTTGATCCCCATTTTACTTTAAATAATGTTATGAATTGGCTTGTCCTACGATTTATCGAAAATATATGGAAATATAAACAATATAAACACCACATTACGGGTGGTAGGACCTTGTGCAAGGTCCGTCCGGATAGCTACCACCGTCTTGCTAGTTAATCGTTAAAAGTTCTTGCGTGATATAGTAACAAACTTTCGTGTTTATAATATGTAATTACTTAGTAGGATTTCTAGTAACGAATAACTTATCAAGTACTTCTATAACACACAGGTTCGAGGTTCAGAAATAGAATCGTATTAATACATCGCAAACGCAAGCGGGTGGATAATTTATAGCCAGGAGTCGGAATATATTGTTGCTGTTTATTGTTCACTCACGCTCATGAACAAATAAATTACGTACTAGAGTTCACACTATAACTTTTTCAATTTGAAAACCGATTTCATACAAAGAACATAGGGCTTCTGAGGAGCCTCGTATTTATATACAGACGGTGATTCATTCGTTATTTTCCACTCTTATAAATGGGACCAATCTTGAGTGTATACTACTTGTAATCGATTTAATAGAAACATTTAAAAATGGGTTCACAATTGACGGAGCTATCGCGTAACATACACACAAACTGACTATTCAGAAGTTCCACAGATTACGCCCTACACACAAACAAACCAAAAACATATTTCGCACAGACCACTGAATGTGACACCACTCAACTTATTCACGTGCGCCACAAAAGTTCTATTGTGAATTAAAATGATTAATTTGATCACCACCGCCTATAGACACCCGCAACACCAAAGAGATTGCAGATGCGCTGCCAACCCAGAGGGCTAAGATGGAATACCCCTTGTGCCAATAATTATACTGGTTGTCTTGCTCTCCACGCCGGAACACAACAGTGCAAGCACTGCTGCTTAGCGGCAGGATTAGCGAGCAAGATGGTGGTAGCGATTCCGAAGGATCTTACACAAGGTCCTACCACCCGTACTGTGGGTGATTTTTAATTTTTTATTAAAGCCGACAAACGGGCAAGTGGTTCACCTGATGTTAAGTGATATCCGCCGCCCATGGACACCCACAGCACCATTAGGACTGTTAGTGCGACTCGCCTTTTGAAAGCACCCATGTCATAGCAAACTGAAGTGGCAGTGGGCAGGGCACATAGCAACTAATGGCCGATGGGGTCGAAAAGTTCTCGAATGGCGGCCGCGTATTGGCAAGCGCAGCGTAGGACGACCAGCCACAAGATGGTCCGATGGCAGCTGGCAGGAAGGCGCTGGTTGCATGCCGCTTCCAACCGGTCACTTTGGAAATCCATGGAGGAGGCCTATGTTCAACAGTGGACTTCTTGTGGCTGAGATGATGATGATGATGATGTCGTAGCAAAATAGAAAACCCAAGCCGCCATCACATTACGAATTTCGCACGTCGAAGGTAAAAAAGAGTTTTTGTAATCGCTATATATTAGCATTTAAATTTATTTTTAAAGCTAAAGGGCATTCATAAATGACCAAGTTGAATGAAATAACTTGATTAAGTTTCTCATAGATGGCACCGCGGGTATACCCTAAAAAATCAATAATTTAGTGACGGTAAAAAAACTAAACACATTGAAAAATTCGCAGGGTATGGTAGTGCACGCAGCATGTAAAAAAGAGTGTTTAAAACGCGGTGTGTTTAATTAATTGTTATTATTGTGAGTTTATGACAAATTTATTTAAGACTCTTGTTTTCGAATAGCCACCTTATTTCCAAATTAAGCAGCCCTTTCAAATTCCTAACACGAATCCGCGTTTACCAGAAAGACTATGAAATTGTGGCCGTAATTTATATCAATTGTTTAAAACAATGGGCGGGGACAATAAACTCTAAAACAAAAGTGTCATTTGCGAACTGACAATTCAGCAGCATTGTCTGTCGCGACAGGCGGATTAGAGACTTAATTAAGACTTACTTAAGGAGGTATATGATTATCCGTTGTCTAGTACTCTACAAACTTTGCTAAGTTTAGGACTAGGTCATTTGGTGTTAGCTGTTCATAGATAAGTACCTATTTATTATAAATTCGGGATAAAATGCACAAAAAACACTCCCTATTAAAATCTGTAAATGACAGTGAAAACCGCATGAAATCCGTTGCGTGGTTTGAGTATTTCACATTGAGATGCCAAGCCGTATTATCACCTAACAATTTTTCCTGCCAATTTTAGCGGGGGAGACGGGTCTAGTGTTGCCCGATGGCTGGGAAATTCGGGATTGTCCTGGAATTACGTGTCTTGTCCCGTGCCCAGGAATTACACTTTATAGTCCCGGACTTCGAGTGTTACTATATATTCAGAGTTCCTTACCTCAAAAGGAAAAATCCGAAAACTGTAAACAGTATCGGAAGTCTCCAGATGAGATATCCGAATAAAATCACAACATGCTGTCGGCAACACTGCCACGAATGCCATGATGTCAAATTTTGAAATGTTTACGTTGTGTCTGTCAAAAAGCTTATTCATTTAAAATGTTTTTGGTGTTGTAAATAATAAATTAATTGTGAAGAAAATTATTTACGTGTGATAAAAAAATCCGTCTTTAGTGAAATTTGAAGTTTTTGATAGCCGTTTGAAGGTAAATACAGCACGAAAATGACACACGATATCGCGGCGAACTGGTTTTTATAAACCGTTATGATTTAACTCACGGTTTTAGGTCATATGCATTGGCAGAGGGGAATGCGTGCCATGCGACGTCCAGTGGCTAAATTGTCTAAGGTTGCGTGGTTTAGCAGAAGAAGGCGACCGAAGATACACTATAATAATTTCGGACAGACAGGAAAAATACTATTACTTTATACTATGTAAAGATACGTAGCCAGTATTTAAGACCGGCAATGCACTCTTCGAGTTAGTAATGTATGTCGATCTGTCATTGTCACATGTCATCAGGACCCCAATTCTCGGGTCATGCAAAATGATACAAAATTTAAATCTATTGTCAAGAAGACATTAATTTCTCGGGCGTATTATAAAATCAATGACTATATCTTGGACAAGGATGTTTGGAAATGATCCCGATCTGTATTGGCGATCCCTGGCTCCAAAGATTGTACACCTGCTGTGTTAAATTGTTAAATTGTAAACATTTTGAATATTTGAGATGTAAAATAACATTGTAATTTTGATTTATTTAAAAAATTACACCTCGTTGAGTTTCTTGCCGGTATCTTCTCATCAGAGGTTTTTCCGAACCGGTGGTAAATTTTTTGACATTCATAAGTGCTACCTGTAAGCCTAATCTGAATAAAATATTTTGACTTTGACTTTGACTTTGAAATGCGAGACGCTATCTCGCATGCCACATACGTCAAAAATGACAGATTTCCTTGGGATTTGACAGTTATTCTCGTGCGGGATGAATCTCGCATGAACCCAGAATAGGGGCCCTGTGAACTTGGTGAGATAGGGGCCGGACCGTACAAATTGAGAAACAAAAAAACAATTAAACTAGACAAGCTATAAATGCTTGTAATAACAAAAGGCGGCTGTTCCGAACATACAAAGCGTTCTCTAATTGAAAACACATTTACCGCAATATCACAATACAAACAAAAATAATCATGAGAAATTCATAATGAGTAAATGGACGAAAAGTGAAACTATAATAGCGTTTATTTATATTAATGGAAGCTTTTAAATGTTTATTCCTACGGCAAAACTTTTATTTTTACTAGGGAATATTTCAACACAAAACATTATTTTTTAATAGTTTTCGTGTCTGTGAACTTTAAAAAAATTGTATTTGTAAAATCTGCTTTTTTAATTTTTAAGTTTTATTAAATCTATTTTAGACAATATAATTTTATTATTCAATGAAAGTGTTTCGCTTTTACGCCATGTAGTTCACGGTGTTATTGTTTAAGGAATTTTTCTTTGAATTTTTATTAAAAGAATTTATCTAAACATATATCATAAATGCTCTATAATGCGTTAGAAACCGTAGGCAATGACCAGCATTATAACAACCAATATTATTATGAGAATTTTTCTAATTTGTTAATGGCGTACTGACAAACTAAAACATTTTTCTTTGATCATTTAAATTTTTAATTATTTAAAGCCAAAATCTCTCCATATGATAGCCTATGCCCAAGAGAGGGACATAAATAGGCTATATTTCGTTTTTTTTTATGAGAAATTCGATAAACAAAGAATCAGTGATCACAAACCCTATTCAACAACAAACATTGTGGTAATAGGCTAGTTGACTCATATCAAATTTGGCACAATAATTAAATATTTCCGGCATTGTTTGACTTACGAAACTGAAATATATCGATTTCAGATAATTTAAGTCCACGATGGTAAAATAATTTAAATTGAAAAATTGAATTTTTTATTTTATTTTTTAAACGCATTAAACCCTTTCGGGCATTGTGTGATTTCATTAATCTTGTAAACAAACTAATGTCAATGACAGTGTTGCCATTGCTACGGCAATTGCCGTGTTCTACGGTAATTTGACATAATTAAAAGGAAATCTACGGCCTACGGCAGCAAATCTATTACCGTAGCAAAGTCTACGGCAATTTTGAAAAGTCGAATTTTGGTTAGGTTCCAAGCTAGAAAACGCAAAAAAAACAATGCGTATCTTTGACACGGAAATCCCCGTTTGTTGTTTCATAACTAGCCACAAATTTAGCTTTACAGTAGCGCGCTACTATCGCGCTTGTATCATGTTATTTGTAGGTACTGAAATAGTTCCTTTTTTTTCCGCTGCTATTCGTAAATAAGTAAAAGTAAATAATTAAAAATGATTCAATACAGTTCTAAAATAAACATTTTTTATTTAATTTATTTGCTACAGCAACCGAAAATAGCTTTTCCTTTAAAACACGGCAATTTTCCTTATCGAACACAGCAGTAAAAAAATTGTCGCTGGCAACACTGGTCCATGATGTGTCAGACGGACGTTTTATAACCTATGCTCGTCGTAAATATTTCTGGTGGTTGTGATCGTGATCTTGTTATTTTAGAAGTAAAAATCTCGTCTACGTTTTGCTATTCCTATTTTGCCATTTAATCTATAAAACAATCATGGATTCATGAAAGCGGAAAGTACAAATTTGCCAAGAATCGACGCACTAATGGTCGGTAATTTTTTTGCTTTGAACTCCGACTTTTGTTCCGCCGCTGAGGAATGTCAAGACTTCTATGTAAGTACAGTGTACATACAACAATGATTATTACTATACTTTTCGCGTAAACTAGTGGAAGCCATGGTTTTTAATAAAAAATTGCGATTTCTAAAACTGTGAATGTTGGATAAAATGTCAAATGATTGTTTACAAGTCACAGCACAGATAATATACAGACTAATATGGCGGACGCCATTTTCTCCTGTTTATGAAAAGTTAACTTTTAAAATAAAGTTTTGCGGTTTTGTAGGTCCCAAAAAAATATGGTAGTATTTTTTTTGATCTAATAGAACAATTATATTAGGGCTACTTTGAAAATGAGTCAACTAGCCTATTCAAATACTTGGCCATCGACTAATTAAAAAATTGCAATATCCTTTGCACTGGACAGTTGTCGCGGACTTTTTCATTTTGTCGCATTATGCCACAGTATAACGCACCGTTACTTCAAAACATCTTCTTCGTTAGGTCTTTTATTGTAAGTATTTCGGAGACTATTACAAAAAGATTCACGTTGCGATATTGAAAAATCTCAATAAATAATTAAGAACATTATACTTTTTTTTTTTTATATGGCTTTCACATCTCCGTAGTGTTTGGGATGTATTTTGCCACCAACAACTTGTACATTAGACACGTAGGAAGAATGTTCGGTTGCGTACTTTTGGTGGTTTTCTGGGAGGATCTGGAGGAAACATTTTACTTATTTCAATTTTGTGTTGACACGTAATTATTTTAATGACAGTTGTCAGTCAAAAGACAATACGAGAAATAGCACGATTCAAAGAGTTTGTCATAGATAAATCGTGGATGATCAAATATCTCACATATTGTTCTGCGAAGTTCTTTCTCATGCTAAAATAACGAAGTATACGTATAGATGATGATGATAAAAACAACATCTTAACTACATGCTTTTGCTGCTAACCGGACCAATCGTATTAGCCGTCAAATAAACACTAAAATAAGCACAAAGCTAACGATTGATTCGTTCACTCTCCCCATTCTATGACGCACGTTAAATGGGAATACAAGGAACGATAAAAGCTACTTACCTGAATGAAAAGTCAATAAGCCTTCTCAAACACAAGAAAATACGTTCCAAATTGATTTTCAGAGACCTGCGTCATACCTTACCTAAAATCTGAGTGTACCTAATATTGCTGTGTTCCTGTCTTCAGAGAACTGGAGTGAGATTTTTGAAGCTCACCAAAACGGCCGGTTTTCATAGAGATTCGGTCATTTTGGTGAGCTTTAGTCACCAGGTGAGATTCAAAAATTACACCTCTGATCTTTTTTTTCCTGCTAGTACAGTAAGTTTAGTTTCTTAATAGCTATTAGCAATCTTCGTGATCCAAGAAACACACGCCGCAAATATGTTATGTCGTTTTCACGAAGGTTTTTATGTACAGTCAAGGAAATTGAAACACGTACCACCGTAGAACCTAGTCGAAGTGACATACGCATGACATTTGTGTGACATAGCCTGGCGTTTAACGCGTCGCGTCATTGCGATAGGGTTCTAAGGTGGTACCTGAGTATATTTCCCCTACTGTACGTTACATCGTAATTGTACCCGTGTGAAGCCGTGGCGGATCGCTAGTAGAAAATATGTGTAAGTATATCTGTTGGTAAGATAAAACGATCGATCTATTAACGATACTTTACTTAAAGCATTGCTATTCAACGGGGTAGGTGCGGAGTGCAGCCAGAAGGGTTTTTACCACCATACCAAGCATGGAGTCCTGGTTGTCACACTATTTCTAGTTAACTTCATTTAAAAATGTTCGTAATTTATTGAGTTATAATTAAAAAAAAACAACAATAAAATCCTATTCTAAACTTAAAGGTAAAAAAATGTCCCAAATCGCCGCCAATAGGGAGGGTGCCCAGAAGGCTGGCAGCATTGCCACGTTGGATGGCAATGCTGATTCTTTGGGCAAAGTATTGCCTAGCCTTCTGGTCAGGGGAGACCTTTATAAGGCGCTGATAAGTCTTTGTATAGACGGCGCGCACTTGGCCCCCAGGGCCCCAGAGATTCGATCCCAAACGTTTTTATTTATTATGTAAACAAATATTCTGTATAAGCTTCTTTTAAGCTCATTCAAATTAGATTCAGAAACGACGCAGTTCATCCGGAGCGCATGCGAAAGCGTAATATTGGTCACTGACATAAAAACGCCTGAATTTATTAATTTAATTGACGCAGAGCAGATTTTCCGAGTACAATTGTTAATGTACGAATAGCTTGCATTCGCCAAACCGTCGCCTAACATATAAAATTTATGAGAGCAATCAAATCAATGCGACCATTTAATCATATTCTACTGTGCGCGTAAATCACAGAACATTGGAAAACCGAGGCTATACGACTATTTACGATTTATATGCGGTACATACATCACTGTCTTTACATTATGTATAGGTATATTTATATGTATGTTTATACCTTTTTATTTATTTATTATTATCTATGTAAACTCTTATGTACGCTTATTGTGAGTGTGTTTGATTCTTTTTTTTTTGTACTGCCCGTTGTACTCTGACTATTTCTCACCGTATCTCTTTCCAAAGGTTGTCTGGAAGGGGTCGCTGCTTAGCGATAAGACCGCCTGTTGAATCTCATGTAAAATTTCCCTGTGTGTGTTCTTTTATTTTGTTTACTTGTGTGAATCAATAAAGAGTATTTGTTGTTGTTGTTGTTATATTTGACCTGGGGACCCTATACATCTCGTCAACCTTAACTAGTCCCAATTAGTTCAATATGCTAAAAGTCCTAGTTATTTTTTATGTTACTTACTAATAAATATTTATGTATGCAAATTAGGTAGTAATTTTGAATTGAAAAAATAAGAAAAAGAAACGAAAAGCTGCTGAGTTTCTTGCTGCGGTTCTTCTCGGCAGAATTTTCCATTTTTAGGAGCGCTGGTAGCCTCAGACATGTATAAGAGCTTATACCGCTTAAAGTGGTATTTTTGTATTTTTTTTCTTTTTTAAGCACGTGCAATAAACCATAAAGGGGAAATGAGATAATCAAAATTGTGGAAGCCTTACCATTACTACGAGTATTTACGAGCACACTATGTATTATCGTTACAGCGACGTCACAGTTAATACTTTAATATTTATCCATCTTACGAGATGACGTGATTTCTCATGCATGCCAACTGACGATTTCTGACAGCCAAGCTCTTAACGATGTACCAGGGTTGCAATAATAGAGAGAGGATATCGCCTTTCAAGCCACTAAGAGCCATTAGACTCGGGAATGGAGGCGTGGCGCCAGTTCTATTGACGTTGAAATTATAGCCGAGCTGTGTAGAACAGGAGCAGGTGTCAATCTTGGGCTTTTATGATGTCCTAGTACAATGCTCCTGCCCCTGGTACATTTATTAAGGCCAAATTAACTTCGTTACAAACTTGGCTTTTCCCATTTTCTCTAATCAGCTAAAGGCGTACAGTTTGATGGGTTGCAAACGAGTATAATAATACGATAACGTTTCTTATC
The DNA here is from genome assembly GCA_963691745.1 of Ditula angustiorana. Taxonomy (NCBI): domain Eukaryota; kingdom Metazoa; phylum Arthropoda; class Insecta; order Lepidoptera; family Tortricidae; genus Ditula; species Ditula angustiorana. The sequence continues at coordinate 1,954,248 of OY829486.1, read as the reverse complement.
TTAGACAGGGGTTGTCAAATACAGGCCCTCGTCTCGCCTGGGGCAAAAGCGTACGCTATTCTTGTACTTACTTTATTATCATCGAGGATAGGCTTGCGTAGTTCACGAAAGATTGATGCAAATAAAATGTACCCGTTTGTTTTTGTTGCAATCTCTAGATCAGTTAAGTTTTTTATAGAAGAATGTGGCAAATGAGTATGCGGGTCACCTGTGGTGATCAGCTAGAGAATCGCTGATCCGTTGCCAAACCTACTGCTGTAATAGGTAACACAACAAACAAACTGAGGTCAAGGATTCACTCAACAACACAGCGCTATTTAAAACAAAACAAAATTTTGAAAATTCGAACGAAACTCTCCGGTACACGCATGTCCATGTACACACAGGACATGCAGCAGTGCGTGATCTCAACAATCTATACAAGTTTCTCATTAAATAAAACAATATCCCTCGGTGGATTCGCGACGCATGTTTTTTTACGTTAAAATAATGATTATCTTAAACAAGCGAGCTCTAACAATGTGTTGTTTGTTATTTAGATGTTCGCCTACTTTAATGGCGAAATAAAATAATTGTATCGTAACATCCTAACTTATTTATTTTTAATTAGCATGTTATCCTAATATTTGAATTGTAGATAGAAAGATACTTTGTATAAATATTTGACCACGATAAAATAATAGAACAAACTTTTTCCTCGTGAAATATGAATTCCTTTGAAATTCATCACTGCCGAGAAAAAGTCGCATTAATATTAAGTAACCATGATTTCAAAGAACAGAAATAAATAAATCATAAAACAACTATACAATCGAATAAGCAACACAACTGGGAATAAAACGATGCCTATCTACATAGAAAAACAATATGCCGAAAAACGACAATGATAAAATGTTATCAACTTTTTCATAATTTTAACAATAAATTCTTTGCAGGCTTTACAAAACCAACAAGAGAACAAAGAAAGCTGACAGGGCGGCTTAAGAGCTACCTACTAGATTAAGTTTTGGCAAAACTTGTTTTGCGGGTGGTAGGACTTTCTGCTAGGTCCGTCCGGATCGCTTGCACTGTTGTGTTTCGGCGTGGAGAGCAAGGCAGCCGGTGAAATTACTGGCGTTAGAGGTATTCCATCTTAGCCCTCTGTGTTGGCAACGCATCTGCTTTATCCTTGGTGTCACGGGTGTCTATGGGTGGTGGTGATCAGTAAAGTAATTTCGACCTCAGCGAAAATATTTTTCTTCAAAACTCGTGGATTGAAATTTTGACCCTTGATAAGTAGTCAGTCTTTTGATTGCAAACGACTGCAGACTGACAACGAAGTGATCCTAGAAGGGTTCCTTTTTTCTTTTCAGGTACGGAACTCTAGAAATCGGTTTAAGAAAAAAAAGCAGGAAAGCATAAGGCTTTGGTCCAGCATTTTCAACGCTACTCTTGTCTTGACGTATCTATATTCCTAATGGCTTTGGCGTCAGCTCTCCCACTGTCCGAAACTTAATCTCCGTATTAATAGTTCATAAACAAGGCTTTATTACTGGACGTGGCCCTCGAGGCGACAGCTGTCGAGTGACCCGTCTGCAATCGGCGACCCACGCATTATCTTACATTGTTTCCACTTTATCGCTTCTGCTATTTTTAACTGCTAATCCCAACGCTATTTTTAACTGCTCATCCTCTGCTAATTAAAGAAATCCATTGTTCAAAATGCAGACAAAACATTCCTGAAAAAGCGGAAACAAATCGAGAATTTTTACAGAAATTTGTCAAGAGCTAATTGCGCCTCCGAAGGTTTACAAATTAGAAAAACCGGCCAAATGCGAGGGTTTTGTATCATCACCCAATATTGTTCTGCAACAAAAGAATGTTATCGGTACGATGAAAATACCTATTCCAACATACGTAGTATATGAGTACATAATACCTTATCTGCTCCAAATGGCTGTCTCAGAAACGTAATACGATATCAGCATTGAAAAAACCGTAAATGTAGCCTAAGCGGAGAGCAAATCCCTTTCTCCATCTCCCGTACCTACATTTGCCAAACAAACATCCTTTGAGAAGATCGAAAACCTTGCACGTTTAGTACGTACACAGAGCTTCGAATACTGAGTATCGGCGTCCTAAATAACGCTCGTGATTATAGAATGCTATAAATTCTATAGCTAGCCTCAGATAATTATCATAATCAATTATGGATATGGTTAGAATAACTGGGGCAGCACGTTAAAAGATTTAAGAAAATATCCTGCTGACACTGACAGGGGTTTACTATACAAATAATCGCAACAGTTGCCAATACATATATTCTAACCTTATTTATGTATTTTATACTAATTCTATATTAATTGGAAACTATTTTACAACAGAATTCTAAATAATATTACTGAACAAAACGATCAAAATTCAAATCTACTACATAGTCCAGAAGAATTTTGTTGAGCGTTTTTTTAAATTGAAATGACTGCATCTTGAAAATTATCCTGACTTGCATTGTCGGTCCCTGGCTTGAGATAGTGTATACCTACTGCAACCCACTGTGTTAAATACTAAAGAAACAAAACAAAATATTATTGTAATTTATTTATTCGAAAAAGTAAACTTCGTTGAGTTTCTTGCCGCTATCTTCTCACCAGAGGTTTATTCCGAAACGGTGGTAAATTATCTGCGGGGCATATCTCGCGTCAGTAGAGATGACGTTATACTCGAGATATGTCAAAAAGGGTTGTCAAATCCCTTCGAAATCTGACATTTTTTGACACATTTAGAATGTGAGATAAATCTCGATGAGCGCCTGTCATTGCAAGTAAAAGCGAGACAGAGCTTGAGAAGTGAGGTATCGGGACTACACTTGTGTGGGATCTAGTGATGGTTTAGAGCACTCACTCTACAAAGTACATAGATATCGTTGGTTAGTAGAATAATTTTAGATTACTTTTAGAACAGGTACCTGTTCAGAAAGTGCGTCTAAAGTTTAAACTGGTGAAGGTTATAGTTGGCGTAAACTGTTTACGATGGTAATTTACTTCTTAAAAACATAACCCTTCCTTCTGGTTTTGCTGTAGTCGAGTAAAAATTGGAAGAGCAAAGAACAAACGTGACACTTACCCGCACCATTAACCCTACTGGATAAAATAAAAAGAAACAGAATAAACTTGAGACTGGAGCCACGGGAGCCATCAATCCATCCGTCACGTTGATAGATTGTCTGTTATTTAAACTAGCGACCGTTGAAGATTAAGTTAATCATAAGAAGAGTTTGTTTCTATTTTGTTGAAACTGAAAAGTCAGTAGGAGGGGTCAATGCCCTGTGTGGTTTACCTGCTTACGTCATGAATTAGTAGGCATACAACTTAACGTTTACCTTAAAATAAACCGTCGCGACTTCACCAGGCGCGTATTTACCCTAGGGCCATCCAGGCCATGGCCCGGGGCGCCAGGCTGCGAGGGGCGGCAGCCGCCCCTAAAATGAAATACTTTATCATCGTTTAATGGGACGCCAAAGCTAAATGGCCCGGGGCACCAAATCTTTAAAGACGCCTCTGGACTTGACACCTCTGTCTTTCCATTACGAATGAACTTGAATGAATTGAACTTCTTCTTTATAGTGGGGAAGGGGGGAGCTGGAACGCGCTAGGTCAGGATTCCCTTAAGCACCATGCTCGTACAGTCAGTGCCCCAACTCAAGTACTTTATTCGCCATACTAGCAGTATAGAAAAGTGGATACTTATGTTGGTGAACTCACCGTACCTACTACATCATATTATCTTTGATATTTATATTTGAGTTGCGTGTATCGCATTCAAGGGTATTGGTACTTTTTTGACCCATTCCAGGGGGGTCAATGACCTCCATGACCACCCCTGGATCCGCGCATGGAGGGTGGTTTGACAACGTTGTCGTCGTTGTTGCAGATGGCAGCGGAAGGGCGGTCCCGTGTGCAGCAGAACGACCTGTTGCTGCATGAGGCTGTGATCAAGAACGAGCCGGCGGCCGTGCGGGAGGCTCTGCAGAGGCCCACCGATGTCAACTGCAGAAATAACGTAGGTATATCTGAAGGCTAGCGTAGTGCTCGGCACAAATTAGACCCGCGCTAATTACAAAAAACCGGCGAGACAGAGTTTCGTCCCACCAAATTGATGGCTTGAATCTACAATAGATGGCGTTATAATCAAAGAACTCGTTGTACGGAGACACGTTGTATACAGCAACTACTTTTCAACAGTGGCCCTAACACGACCGGCCCAGATTTAATTTACCCCTCCCTGCGTCTCTGTCAAACTACGTTTCATAAGAAAGTGACGGACATTCTTTATTCTTTATTCATTCATTCATTGCAACCATGGTTTTACAAGCTGTTATAAATTAAAATTTGTGAGCGATACATGGACCCTAGTAGGGTGTAGCAATATACAAGTTATTTACATAATTAAAAGCAGTCGGGTAATAAATAAAAAAATGTCTTCCCTTATACCATTGACATAAACTCAGATAAACTAAACTTAGCCGGTCACGCTAGGGCAAAAGATCCCGATATAGCTATAAGGACTGCCACCTGCGGCTCTAACATGACTGACTGACGCGAGTATTGTTTATTCCTCAGTGAGGTGAAGTGACGCACTGGGTCCAAAATAGGACTGAGCCTGAAGGACCCGTTTAAATTAAAATTCAAGCTGAAATTAATTCTTAGAACAAAACCAATCACTTAAATTGCGATACACTTGGGTAACAAACTTTGAACGCAGATTAACTTCCAGCGAAGCAAAAGAACTTCCATTTCCCGATCATTACTCAATTTCGGCTTTTATTTTATTTGATTACAGCCGAACATGTTTAGCATAATTTTCCTGGTTGTCTTGATTTCCTTGTGTCATTCCCAGTACGGGCGGGCGCCGATTCACTGGGCGGCTAGCAGGGGCAATGTCGAGATCGTCAATTTACTCATCGAAGCGAAATGCGATATTGAAGCCTCCGACAAGGTAATTTTATTTCTCGCTTGTCATGTCACGTCATATTTTATTCAAATAGGGACGTAAAAGCTGATACATTTTGTAATATTGAACCAGGAAACAATCGGAAGAGTCGTAATTTATTTTATTGTTTGCTGTTGGATTCTTTGGTAACGCCCGAGCCTTATAGATGTCATTGTATTTTATGCTTTTAAAATATATCAATCGAAACGTATTCGAAAGTAAAATAAAAACCTATTAACTGCAAGTGGGATTGCACGACGACGGTTCTGAACCAATGCACCTCACAAATATGTACTTAATGTGTACATAATTGTGTGATTGTTTGTCAAAAAATTATTTATAACTTTTTCGTAATACTTCTCTCCAACGAGCAAGTTAAGATTTAGACTGCAAATAGCTTTACCCTCTAATTCATAAACGTTGCATAAACTTATGTTAGTTACATATTATGTCTTATGTCTTTATCTGTCATTGTGACATTTGCCCTCGAATGAAAGGACTAAACATTTGTTAGTTAAAAATGATTCTTAAAATGTTTATGAACAAGGGGGTTGTTAATCTTCGAAGGGTTTTTTGAATGATGACTGATTTAGATTGGTAATTATTCTTTCAAATTTTTATTTAATACCGTCAAAACTGTTAATTACGGAACAAATTCGTAAATATCAATACAACCTTTGTCAGACAGTTGTGGCATACCAGGAATACATGAGAGTTAAGGCTATACTCCTTCCCAGTTCGGCATGCGGCCACTGTTGATGGCGGCGTGGCACGGACACCTCGACGCATTCAAGACACTCGTGGCGGCTGGGGCGTGCCTAGCTGCTACTAATAAGGTAACCTTCTCCAGTTTATGTGCTCCCAGTACAGCTAACACATTGGCGAAACTATTTTTCGTAGAAAATAACCTGCTAGAAAAAAGCTACTAAGTTAGTCTTATGTTATTTTCATTTTCAACGGAGAACTCTTAAACTTTCTATTTTAGGATAGTGTTTATGAGTAACTGTAACTTAAAACAGCTTGCAAGCTTCCTCAATTCAAAAAAGCGTTGGTGAAATTGGATATTCATGTCTGTTTAAATTGTTTATAACTTTCGCGATTTTCACACGTATTTATAACGTTAACGTTTAACTTGATCTTCTCGTTATCACGGCGCTTACACTATGGTCAAAACATCGAATTATGAAGCATCCAAACTATTAACAATGATTTTATTACGTTAAAGTCTTATTGACGTTATAAATTCATGTCTGTTTCTACCTAAAACTTCATACGTCGTACATCACCTATTTAGATAGTTGTTGGTGGTTGGGCTCTAGTTTTCTTCTCCCCTGGTGCAATTTTAAATTCCAAGATTTAACTCGTATGGGTATTTTGGCCGTTTGCTTAACGACAGTAAGGTTTACTATTAAGTTACGTTAACGTGTAGTTTAGATTAATGTGCACCTTTTACGAATCTCCTCGATACGCGTTAACTCGCTACGTGTAACTCAGCACTTCTCTTTCTAACTCGCTAACCCAGTACGAGAGAGACGGAACTCGGTTAACGCCTCCCGAGGAGGTTCGTGGTAGCACTGGTAGGAACAGTTTATGAATTTTTGAGCATAGTGTAACGTTTGTCTCGAGCGCGGCAGTGCCGTAACTAGGGCAGTATCAGCCACCGCTGCACCTGGAGCACCCCCCAGGCACAGCGAGCAAGCCCTGGAGGGACAGAAATGTCCAGAAACAGGTTTTGGATCACGCATGGTACTTAGTTAGTAGCATTTTTCAATGGCGCAGGAGGCACGTATAAGGCTATTATAGTTTTTAAACTGAAGCTCGCTTAACCAATCATCAGTAAAAATCCAGATACACACCTTTTTTACTCGACCGACGCCAAAAGGGAAACTATTATCAAGCATGCTGTGAAAAATCGTGCTCGTCTCTGGACACATTTCCATTTTTACCCGACTACGGCAAAGCCAAAAGGAAGGGTTATGTTTTTTAAAGCAAATACTTGATAAAACAATCAGATCGGGTCCATACTACCCACATATTGATTGAATGCTTTACTCGCGGGCTGGTCACATTTTGTATCTATTAGTAGTACGTGGTAGTTTGTATGTCTGTTGGTGTATCTTTAACAGCATATTCTAACAGAGCTACCCTGGCGATATCCAAAAGACTATAGTCTCACTGGGCTTTTAGCATGGGTTACCCGCGCCTCAGGTAGCATGCTTGAAAATTCAATTGGATTTATTTTCTAGCTTATTTTAAAACTAACAAGGCTTCTGTCACACAATACAAGCATATTAGAAAAAACCATGCTTTCAAGCATGCTTGCCTATCTTAGACCTTCAGTCGTAAGCGCACGTGTGCCTTATATTATGTGACCTTTGCCTGAGTTGGGTTCCGTATACCTGTGGCTCTGGTACAGGTTTAGTTTATACCTCCTTGCATCTCTTGTCAAATTATTGTCATACGACCCGAAACCTCCCTCGAACCGTCAAAACCTACCTACCGTACAATAGTCTCGTGGCGTGGCTAATGTCAAAGTCGTCATTGGCAAAATCCATTTCAACCTAGAGGTGGGAAACCCATAATAAAAAAAAACTAAACTTGGCCGGTCATCTTGGGGCCATTGGAACCAATAATATTTTCATCTCACTAACATGCCCCGCGTATTAAGAGGAGTGTGAACCCAGCGCTCTCCATACAAACGGCGATAACGTTTTCCACCCCCTAAACCTTAACCTATTGCCATGATTTTTTGGTATGTTGTCATGATGCCCTAGAACTGGGTTTGTATCTTTTGTTTTTTGAAATATTCTTGATGGTTTCAAAAATATTGACGTTTTTTGTTTTGTATGAAACTGCTAAAATGCAAATATTTTCAAATCTATGAAGAATATTTAAAAAATCAAAACATACAAACCTAGGTCCTAGACATAACGACAACATACCAAAAAATCATTGCTATAGGATAAGGTTTAGAGGGTGGAAAACGTTATCGCCGTTTGTATGGGGAGCGCTTTTTCGGGCTGGGTTCACACTCCTCTTAAGAGAGAAAAATACAAGAAAAATAAAGCCTTTGTTATCAAAAGTTCTCTTTGAAGCTGAAACTACATTCCGGACCGACAGCCGCGACGCAGCGTGCGCGCCGCCGGGTATTTATTCGTATCAATTTACATCAAAGTGACTGCGAAATGCGGCAGCAACAGGCAGCAACTAAGACGCTTACAAACTCGTATCTAACCGCGTATATTTAACGTATAAATCGTTCGTATCGATGTAGATAAGTCTGCCTTACCTTAACTCGTCAAATCCAAAAGGAATGTTGAAAAGAATTGAATTATTAGATAAAACGTTTCGTTTTTAAAGAGTTTTTGTGGAGAGTTAGGCGATTCTCGGAAGCGGTTTTCAATTCATCCTCTTTACATAGTATTAATGCGGTGGTAGGACCTTGTGCAAGGTCCGCCCGGATCGCTACCACCATCTTGCTCGCTAATCCTGCCGCTAAGCAGCAGTGCTTGCACTGTTGTGTTCCGGCGTGGAGAGCAAGACAGCCGGTGTAATTACTGGCACAAGAGGTATTCCATCTTAGCCCTCTGGGTTGGCAACGCATCTGCACTCTCTTTGTTGTTGCAGGTGTCTATAGGCGGTGGTGATCACTTACCATCAGGTGACTCACTTGCTTGTTTGCCTTCCTATGTTGTATAAAAAAAAATTAAACAAAGTCGCTATCCTTTCCTGTCTGTCCTCACATCTGGCTGCTTACCACAACCTCTAAACCACACAACGGATTTAGATACGGAATTCACTGTTATGTATGTTTTTTTATGTATATACATACATAACATAACATTTTCTTAATAAACTACTGTATGTATGACTCTTTATTGTACTAAACACATAAAATAACAGATAACAGGACAAAACAGATGTACAAAGGTGAACTTATCCCTTTAAGGGAGCTCTATCAGTTAACCTTTGAGCGATTGACAGGACCCAAGATCTAGAGTAGACACACAGAAAAAATGAAGAAAAAGGAAACTAAGCAAAACCTACTTCATATCATATAATACTTGAAAGTAATGCTGGTCATTTCCTAAGGTTTTGAACGCGTAATTGAGCATTTAGGTTTTTTTTTATTTTTTTTTATACAACATAGGAAGGCAAACAAGCAAGTGGGTCACCACCGCCTATAGACACCTGCAACAACAAAGAGAGTGCAGATGCGTTGCCAATCCAGAGGGCTATGTGGGGGGGGATATGTGTGTAGATAAAGTAAGTTATTTAGAGTAATGTTTACAAATGGGTTTTATTTACAATAATACATGTTACTCGTAATTGTATCAGTAAGCCAGGACGGGTCGCTAATTATAGGAAAATTAAATTGAAAAAATGTTGCTTTTGAACTAAAGAGTAGCTTATATTACTCTTCGGTTCTCCAGCAAACTCTGTTCATAAATCCGTTGTCTCATTCTGACATGAAAGACAGACGATCAAACACACTTTTTCATTTACATTTTCAGTATTAATCAGTTGCTTAAAGGATTTTTCCGGGAATAAGAAATCTTTTCCATGTTTAACGATATAAAAAGCATAAAACAATACGGATCTTTTTGCCGGGGGCGGAAACCTGCTATTGTACAGTCAAGGAATTAAATTTCCAACCCACCTAAGGTTCAATAGCATATAGCAAACTGTCACCATAAGAGCTATAGAGCAAGACGTTAGTTTGACATATCGACCTTAATGCATAGCGAATGTCAGACGACATTTCAACGAAATGGGTAGGGAATTAAATTCCTTGACTGTACGTGTACCTACACTTCTTACTCCTCCTTTGCATCTCATGATACTCGTTAGTTGTTCTTTTTGACGTACATTTAGGTTAATAAGTGTATATTTCGGTAAAGTAAAAAATAACTATCCGTCGCAAAATGCCTAAGTATAGTCGACCAAGTAATTGCTTGACCGCTTTTGAACCTTACCCCTTTGTAATACGGTCGAAAAGTGGTCAAGTAATTTCTTGGTCGACTATACATAGCGCAATCCTCTGTTCTGAACCACGGCTACAGTTTTACACTAAAACCTACGAATACCTAGTAAGTAATTGTTTATATAATTTAAAGATCAAGGCTTTACTTTGTGGAGATCCAAATTTAATAAATTATAACAAATAACCATGCTAACCTTGATTTATTTTCTCGTATTACCAAGATTCTTACCAAATTAGTTCGTTTGATACACTTAGCATGTAATTGTAAAAACCTTCCATTAAAAAATTCTAAATGACAGTGCAAAGAAGATATATCACTCAGCAATAAATATTATTTTAAAAACTACTACTTCAAAGCATTCCGATAAATAAAATAGGAATTCTCATCGCAATCACCGAACCATTCGATATTCCCGCTTAGATAGAAACATTCTCGAAGTCCAATCTACGCAGTCTACTCAACCCCAACGTAAAGCCTTACGGGCGGGTTCACACTATCAAAAGCTTATCTGTTAGGTGTCAAACAGGGCTATACGCTTCCCTTTTATGTGGTTTAGGATTAGGGATGCCGTCCGTCCACTGTTCGGTATCGCCTCGAGTTTTTTCTGGTTTAAAAAGCGGCCAGAAAGGTGACTTTATTTTTTCGAGTGAATTATTTTCAACAAACTAACAATAAATAGCAGATTTTGTTCTTTAATGTTACCTAGCAAGGTTTAACTTTAACCCTGACTCTTTCGCATTTTCAAACTGCTCTGCTAGAAGAACCGCCAGGATGAGTCGTCAACGATTCAGCAATTCTTAGAGTTGCGACGTCCCATGGGCAGCGAAGATCAATACCCATCAAGTGACCCGTTTGCTCGTTTTCCCCTTCTAATATAAAAAAAAACTTGACATGTCGCAAATAATCCGTTACTTTTAGGTACTTTTGTTTAATATCTCGGAGATAACAATAATTAAGCGATACAAGATCGTCATTTGACTACCGTAGCACTAAAGAAGACCTAAGATGGCGGCGAACGCCGCGTGACGTAACTACCGGTTGCAGTGCACGTGGCCACTGGCCAGGCTCGCCGGGCTGGAGTGAGATGCCTAACGATTCTGTCGGTTCGTCTGCCGATTAGATTAGCATCATGTCATTGTGATTTAATTCAGTATTGTTTCGTTAAATACAACGCCGCATTGTATTAAAGTTATTTCCTTTATTCACCACGCGATTACCTACGCCATGGACCCTGTAGAACCAGATCCGGACGAAGAGCATCCCTCATCCATCCTCCCCCGCAACGACAAATATTTCTTTGCAGAATGCAAAAGTTTCGGTCCCGGAACACGACGATCACCCCCCCGGGTACCATTTGGGTGGATTGTTTATGCCGTTCGGGTTCTGTAACTTTGAAAATAGATTCGAATCGTGTCAAATTTTTCCTGACGTACGCGCACTTATTTCGTGACCTATCTTTACATATCTTTTCCTGTCTGTCCTTATATCTTCAGCCCCTTACTTCTAAACCACGCAACGGATTTTGATATGGTTTTCACTGTTAATTAGAGTTTTTTTACGGAAGGTTTTACAATACTATATAATACAATAACTCTTTATTGAACACCACAAAACACAAAAAGGTACAATATAGAGACATAAAATAAGGTACACATTAGGCGGTCTTATCGCTAAAAGGGATCTCTTCCAGACAACCGTTTGAAAAAGAGACGTAGAAAATAACAGAGAAGAGAAGGCAACAAAGAGATCTAGAAAAACTGACGTATACTATCGTTTTAATGTCGATTACGTCCAAATTAAAGCCGTGCGAAGCCGGGACAAATAGCTAGTGGCCTATAAATCGTTATTGTATCGAATTGCTACGCTTGGTAGATACATTGTTTAGTGATAATGGACTAATTATGATTTTTGGTACGACACCGTCCATAATGCAATTAAATGTTAAACTTACTTAAGTATACATATGCCTTTGTTCCCCTAAAATACGCAGTTAAACTTTTAAACAAAACCTTTTTAGTAAACCTATGTTTTACAAAATAAAGTTATTTTTAATATTGAATGATGCCGCTTATTTTGAGTTTTGACCCGGTATTTTTTATTATATTAATTACATAGTGTTACAATTACGAATGAATAACTTTTCATGACAATTTAACCATACGTATTTTCTACAGATATAAGTTCATTAAATTTTGTAATCCAAATTTTTACTATAAATTTTTCTTATACATTCAAATTAAATTTAAAATTTTATTTAATGACGACACAAAGAAAAATTTGGGTAATGGCAGGACTTGAACCTGCAACATCAGCATTCCGTGCCTTTCCGTTGTCAGTTTCGCCACATTAGCGGAAACTGGCAAAAACGCAAGGCACGGAATGCTGATGCTGCAGGTTCAAGTCCTGCTATTACCCATTTTTTCTTTGTGTTGTCATTAAATAGCATTTTAAATTTAATTTGGATAAATTCATTAATACGAAACAAAAATTTAAATATAAGAAAGGCAATTGTTATCGAAAATCTATTCCAAACACTGCAAAACATGCAATACTTATAATGGAATTGTGTGAAAAATGGAAATGCGAGCGAGACCATTCCCCTTGTATTGAAAATTTTCTTAATGTTAAGTTTATGAAAAATAGACATAAATAATTCATATTGTTGGATAATGGAGAAATTGCGAGTGGCCCAGAGAGCTATGGAGCGCATGATGCTGGGTATCTCCTTACGCGACAGAGACCGTAATGTAACCATACGGGAGTGGACCGGAGTGGTGGATATCGGAACTAGGGTTGCGTCGCTAAAATGGAGATGGGCTGGGCACTTCAGCCGGATGCCCTGTGAGAGATGGGCCCTCAGAGTCACCGAGTGGAGGCCTCGAATGGGACACCGGAACGTGGGACGACAACCGGCGCGTTGGGCGGATGACATCACCCGCGCGATTGGGAAAAATTGGATCCGACTTGCCAGGGATAGAGAGTTTTGGCGGCGACGCGAGAAGGCCTTCATCCAGCAGTGGATGGTCAACGGCTGAGAAGAAGAAGGAATTCATATTGTTATTCTTGTCCGTGGCTGTACCGAAGCTGCACTGTTAATACCTAAACGCAACAGCGTCGAACTCGACGTCGAGGAATCGCCGTGTCTCGTTCACTCGAGCTAGCTAGCGCGCTTGAGCAAGATAAGCGACAATCGTCGAGCTCTGGCCCGTTTCACTAAGCTACAACTTACAATTTTACAAGTCTAAACCGGCAACATTGGTCAAAAATGACCAATGGCAATGGGCATAATTACCAATGTTGCCGGTTTAGACTTGTAAAATTGTAACTTGTAGCTTCGTGAAACGGGCCACTCGTCGCTGTTACGCTAGAAAAATCACTGCTCGTGAGCTTTGAGCGACCTGACTGACAACATAAGCAAAACATTCGCCCGGGGGTGCCTTGGTTTGCTATTGTTAATGTAGATTAACTTGTATCACGGAATGGCATTAAGCTACTACCTACCCAATAACAAATACCAAAGGGACTGCACGCTGCTAATAGAAAAACCGGCCAAGTGCGAGTCGTACTCGCGCACCGAGGGTTCCCTACCGTGGTTACCGCGGCCTGTCGCCGGCATTTATTATTATCATTTACTTTTATTTCAGTGAGCAAGGCCCGTACTAAATACCTTACGGACTAACATCATGTATTTTTTCTCCTAGCGTTTTTTTCGCATTTCTTAGTTCGGGATACGCTTTGATCATGATCCCAGATTTGGCAGGTCAGGTTGTTGGAGCGACTGCCATCTTGACCTCTGTAACCCCTGTTGCAGGGAAACCAGACCGATAGGATGATGGTTACACACATTCACATGATTATGCAGGTTTTCTTGCGATGTTTTCTCTCACTGTAATAGCATTTGATACTACAATGCTTATGTAATGTATATAAGTTAGAAAAACTCATGGGTACAGGGTGACCGCTGGGGATCGGTACCTCACGATCCCAAGTCCACCCCGTAGCCACTAAACCACCAACGCTCTCATACATAATGTATAAATAATAAATATTACTAATTATTTAGTCAACAAAACGACGTGGCTCCGTTGTGTCGTCATTTACATAGGTCGTTGCCAACCCTGAGGGCTATGATGGAATACCTCTTGTGCCAGTTATTTCACTAACTGTCTTGCTCTCCACGCCGGAACACAACAGTGCAAGCACTGCTGCTTAGCGGCTGAATTAGCGAGATGGTGATTGGGTTAGACGCTGAATGAAATTCATCTTTGTTTACCAGAAAAACAACGACGTCCTCCAATGCGCGTGTACTAGGGGTGCAGGGGACGTAGCAGCTTACGCGATATCCCTGGGCGCGCGGGTGCAGGGCGAGGACGCGGCCGGCGACGCGCCGCTCGCGCTGGCTGCGCGCGCCGGCCACACCGCCACGGTTGAGCTGCTACTCGACAGCGGGGCTGACATCGACGCCGTCAACAAGGTAAGCCTCTCGTGTTGCTGGGAACCTGGTAGCTGCTGTTGTCTTTTACTGTCACGTTAAATGAAAGAAAATGCAATTAAAATTAAAACTGCCTTACAGTTTTCAGTGATGATGGGTTTTTGACGACACTCACACATTAAAGTGTTGACGAAGAGACGAGGTGGGCCGCGATAACCCGATAACCCAGAATTTTTGAAAGATCCCTTCGTTTTTGATTTTAAAGACCTTTTAAGATTTTTTTTTTCCCAAAAATGCGTCTAAAGATGCAGCTAAGGTTTTTCAATTAAAAAACACTATGTGGAAAAAATTAAAATATCAGGGTTTTAGTGTTCAATCGAGGAGTTAGCCACCAATTGCGATTAGTCTGTGAAAGCAGAACAGGGTTGTAAAAATTTAAGCTTTTACTTAATTACAACAAAATGTGTGTGGGTACACAAGAGGAAGGTACAATATACCCATAAAGTTCCTAAATAATGATTAATTGATGAATCCCTTGGTTGAACCAAGTTGGACTAATACAGTAAGTACTTGACAATAAACCTGGATAAATATATCTTGCTACTAACCTCAGCCAGTCAAGAGAATATTAATTCAGCGAATTCAGTAAAATTCTGCTACACTCGGGCAGCATCATTTTACTAAAATATAACAAAACAGGATCTTGTAAATAAAACAAATTATTTAGGGAAATTCGTGTTATAAGAAATGGGCAGACTTATTGGGTAATGGGCGTTTCGAAACGTAGCGTGGGACGTCCTCAGACTCGGTGGAGCGATGATCTTCGCAAGGCGGCTGGCAATATTTTGCAATTTCTGCCCAGTTTTCTAAATACACCCACTGCTTACTTACTGTGTCTGTCTAACTAGTATTATAAGAAAGGGACGCAGATAGAGACAAACTAAACTTGGCCAGTCATGTTAGTGCCACTGTTACTTGAACTTGGCTTGACACGCTACCGCGTGTCTAGAAACTTGAAAAGAATTCGCGGAGCTGGCTCAACGTTGGTAATACTATCATTCCTAGATGGCGCTTAAATAAAAAATAA
The DNA here is from genome assembly GCA_963691745.1 of Ditula angustiorana. Taxonomy (NCBI): domain Eukaryota; kingdom Metazoa; phylum Arthropoda; class Insecta; order Lepidoptera; family Tortricidae; genus Ditula; species Ditula angustiorana. The sequence goes on along the minus strand of OY829486.1, from coordinate 1,938,776 downwards.
ATTAAAATAACAATATAATGGTTTATAATTTTATTTATTGCTTTAAAGAGAACCTTGGGGTCATTTCTTACCATTATAGTTAATGCCTCGATTTGGTAAACGCAAATAAAGCAAAAATTCCTTAGTCGAAAATAAATGAATCAATCGAGATAAAATTGGTACGTCCCTATAACATTGATGAAAACATCGTTTCGTTCAATACATCGAAGAAAAATCCGGCGAACATCGGTTCTTAGAGAATACCAAGCATGATAATGTCAATAGCATCGATGATTTGTGAGATGCTGCATCCACAAATCAACCGATGTTAGTAACGTTGAAATGGCGCTTAGAGAATCACATAGCTGGATGAGAGTGGCCGAGGATCGTGCTCAGTGGCGTGCCATGGGAGAGGCCTATGTCCAGCAGTGGACGAATATAGGCTGATGATGATGATGATGGGCGTTTCGAAATTGATGTTTAGACAGATAGGCATTCTGAGAACCGGTTCTATGCACGAAGCTAATATTTTCTATATATGGACGTTCTGAGAAATGGCTGGTGCCCAAGCACGAATTTTTGGAACTTATTTAAGAGGAAACACAAGGGCCGTTTTTCCATACAAACGTCGTCCCCTGTTTCCTCTCTGGATAATGCCAGTAGAGCAATATTTTTTTCCCAAAAAATCGATGGCCATTATTATGCATGTCCCTATGTTTTCCTTTTTTTAATAAATTAATTATTAAAAGAGATATGGACATTCAAAAACCTAAAAAATTGGCCAGATTTTCGGCTGCGTTCATACATTCAGAAAACAAATTTTACTAGATTATTTAAAAAAAGAGAAACATAGGAACACTACCAAAGCCTTTCTTTAATTTTTAATGAAAAAAGTAGTTAAATCGGATAAGTTTTGGAGAAGGAATCAGGGGTCTACGAATCGTTGATTTTGTGTACTTTTAATAGGTATTTTCAGTCCAAGCTGCGGCTGTCTCTATTGCACTCTGCGTTGGGAGGCTTGATAGATGGAGGCAGCAATAGATTTTACAAATACCTATTTTTCAATTCTCTAGACCTTGGTGTTTCCTCTTAAGTGGATTATCCTTAGGAAACGAATCTGTGAACACAGGGCAGTGAACAGTGAGGCAGTAGAGTGGACAGCACAGTAGGTACTAGATAATATAAATTGAACCTCGGCGTTGGGTGACCCACGCTGTGTTATAGACATAAGATCTACAATTACAGGATTCATGGAAAAAATACGGAACAATGCGTTATTGGTATAGTATGGTCTTATATATTTTTTTATTGTTATGCAAGACATGGCCAAAATGATAGCTGAAAAATGGGAAGTCCCGTAAAATACAGGACTGTCTCGGCGTACGCGTTTAAATTGTATTAGTATTGTCAACTGCCTCACAGCTCTGTCTCAGTGTGAAATCAGCATTGGGGAAACCAAAGCAATTTACTTGACTGGCCAGTATCAGACCTTATCAATATCGGTCCCCAACGCACTGTCAAAACAGAAAGTCGTTATATTATTACAAGAGAAATAATTCCAAACTCAACCTGCCCGGAAATTCTATTTTTGTAACCAAAATAGGTATCTAAATTGAATGCGCCGAATAACCAATAAAGCTGACATAAATTTAGACGGAGTAGGTTTTCCCGATTGAACTGAGCACCGCGCGCCCGCCTCCATTGTTTGTCACCGATTAATCGCTTATGAATTCTGGCAGCCTGGTAGATAAATTCGGCTGGCAACAAAATATTTAAAACCTCGTGGGGAAAGTTCATTGTATTAAGGAGCCTGTGACTATTTATTTAATCCTGCCATTACTCTAATATTTCTTTGTGTTCTCATTACATAGCATTTATATTTAATAATTCGAATGTTAACATTTAAAAATAAAAATCGAAAGAAATTTCGGTTACAAAAATTTAATGTTTAACATACTTACTATACATTCGTAGGTTAGTCTGGTCATACTCTAACACCACCCATGGGTTTTTGGTGCGTGGACTGTGGACATTAAGTTAGTAATTAAGTTATTAGTAAATTAAATTATGAAATTATACTAGAACTCGAACTATGCCCAAAGGTCAAGCTTCGCTATCCGTTATTTTCTTGACACGTCAAAACTTATTCAACTGTTTTCAGTTAATTTTTATTTCTGAAATAAATATTTCGAATATCTGAGCCCTTAATGTAAGTTTTCTGTCAAACAAAAACGTCTCGAACGCGTTAGCGTTAACTTCTAAATTATATGGAAGCATTTTGTTGCAAATATGCGCCGCTAGAGGCACTGTTTTTGCTTCCATACTAATTAAGAAGTTAAAGCTAGCGCGTTCGTTGCGTTTATTGTAACGAAAACTTACACTAGACACTCAGATATCCTAAAGAGCATACAAAATTGATTAATTTTCTCCGCTCTATGAGTAAGCCTTTACTTAAAAGATCTCAAGTGGCTCAATAACTTATCACAAATCACAACTGTAAACGGCCAAGTTTTAAACTGAATTAACGTGACGTGACAGACACCTCGTATTCAAACTTCGTAAATATTTCATGAGCCAACTTCCATGACACCACTCCAATACAAATCCTTAATAATTCATGCCACCGACAAACACTGGATCCAACTGAAACCCTATTACGGGATTGTTCACCAAATTACGCAGTCGATTGACCTGAAATTCATAAAGTTTATCTCACAAATGTAAACTGTACAACCAGGGGACAGGGTTTCATTTATTTTCTACCTATCCACCCATTTGCGGAGTCAGAAAGCTGAACCAACAATTTTGCTCGCAATATGAAGTACCAGGCGCTCATAGTATCGAGCTGTTCTCTGACTAGTGACATTCCAATTACCTAAATCAGTTGGTATCATTAATTGGTAAATTTAAACGTCCTTTACAGAAACACTTACTGAAAGTGTTCACTGTTGCTACCGGCGTCATCTGCGGTCTCAATAATATCGATTTTCCCAATCTCCGAGTGTAATGTTTCGCATGCTTGATTGATATTATACAGGGTGTCCCAAAACCCTTCAAAAAAACATATACAGCGTGATAGAGTGAGCGATTGCGAACAACCCTATGTATTTTGTTTTCTGTTTCGTTGTGTTTGAAAATTTCGATTAAAATTAATAAATTTTACTTGCTCTTAGTGCCTCTCCACCTAAATATAACAGATGCATGTAAAATGTCATCATTGCATTACGTACCTCCTTGCAACAGCAAGCATAGTGTCATTCGGATAAAAAAAAATTAAACATAGAGTGAACGAATGAACAAAGACCTAACAAAGACAAACTCTTATCGTCTATTGTCAAGCCGCTGTCAAGCGGATTCACATCATAATATTTTGCTATTATTGTTGGTTTAAATTTTGCGTGAATATTGCTACTTTACGAATTGGTGACTTTGTTAAAAACAAAATAACTTAAGTGTTTTTATTTGCTTTGCATGAAAGTCACTTACAATACCGAAAATAAGCAAGTTTTATGTAGATTAAATCGGTAGAATTGGCGGTGCTTTAATCTTCAGTTTCTCTTGTCCTTAAGGATTTTGAGTACCTATTATACATTGGCCAATGGTTGTTACAGTACTCCATAAGTTATCATTAAACGGTGTCGAAAAGATGTCTCGTCAGTTGGCGTCAATCCAATGCCGTTTTAAGTATAATAATCATGTTTTGTTGAACGAGCGTGGCAATTCTGACTTTCGTTGCAGCCGTATGATAATCAGCGTTATTGTATCCATACGTACGCAGTAAAAAATACCCTTCTGAGGTCTCAGACACGGGCTGCCGTATCATAATCATACTGCTACGAAAACCATACCGAGGTGCGAGCACCACAGAGCTTACCTGTCGATGAGAGAACCTGGCGATCTAGACGTTTTTTTGTTCAGGGATATTTCGAAACGAAGATGAGAGTAAAAGGGCGGCTGGTAGACAAGAACGAAAAGCTAATAAGCCTTTAAATAGTGACTACATAAAAACCAAAGCTAAGAACGCCTTATCATACTTGCAGACACTGTTGGAAGGGATTAATTAGACATTGTAGGGAAATATTAATAAAACGGATCACTCACGTATTTTTACGTCGAGAAATGCCCGACATGTTTCGAACCAGTCCGTGGTCCTATTGTAGGGAGTGAAGAAAGTGCGCATGGTGGAAGCCTCGAGCAACTGGGTCCGGTGCACATCTCCCGTAACTTCATCCCAAAGACAGATGCCACCATGGGAAGATGGCTACAAAGTTGTAATTATCAGGAACTATTTAACCGCATTACCAGTATTAGCTGAGCGTTATATGTGCATTTTATTGTAAACGAAAATATTTGTATGTATAATTAAATGAATAAAGTCTAAGTTTCAATTTTATTCACATGCAATTGGTAGATATCTGAAGTAGAGTATTGTAAGAAAAGAACACGTTTGCTGTGTTTTTGTAAGTATGCTTTTGAGTTTGTAGCTTCGTAAGGCTGCCTTTCCACCAGAAATGTGCTACGCTACGTTGTTATGGATGCGTCTGATATCCACCAATCATGTTCATTGGTCCACATAGCATAGCACTGGTGGAAACAGGTTCAAATAAGCTATGACTTTTATATGGAAAGATGCGTGCTATGGATGCGTCCTACGGATGCGTGCTATGGATGCGTGCTAAGGATGCATGCTATGGATGGTCGCGAGTCATGTAGTGATGCCAGCGTCTCCCCCTCACCGCGCTACCGCTCCGCGAGCCCCTGTCGATACATCGCATAGCTCGAGCTACACATCTTCCTCGCACAGCTTAGTATTGGTGGAAACGGTCACACAGTTTCGTAGCGTAGCTTTCACGTCTTCGCAGCATAGCTGCATAGTACATCTCTGGTCGAAAGGCAGCTTAGGCCCAATTAAATAAGTCAGTTTTAATGCCCTTAGCTTATTATAACGCTAGCTAACTAACAAAGTTTAAAAACTCTCGTGATCATAATATGTCTGCCATAACTCTCTTAAAATTTAATTTTTGTCACAGCATTTTGTTGCAAGGGCAATAAGTATTAGATATGCTAGAGATGTTTATCAAAAGCTGGCCCTCTATCTTTGTTTTTAATGACTTTTCAAAATACAGAAATATTATTATAATATCTTTAATTTTCCGGAAAACACATTTATTGGTTAGACTCGGTGTATATCCCGTAAAATATTAAAACATACGGACACAAATCATATCCTTGTTTTTGATTCTGAAAGTATTCTCAAAATTGGTTAAGTTTAAGAGGAGGTAAAAGGGGGCAATAAAACACTGTTCTGCACCATTTAATTAACATAATTTACTGCTTAAGGGCAACTGTTCTTTTCGTGCTTAGCCAATATTACCAATCAGGTGCAGCGGCAAAAAAATGCCACAGGTTTAATGGTAAAAGCAGGGTTTAGTATTGTGTGATAGTTCTTTTACTAACATATAGCGTTGCGAAGGCGTCTGTGCAACCTTGGCCCTCGCCATCGACATCGGGCGGAGGCTCGGCGACTGGTGGCCGCGGTGGCTAGAGAGCTATCGCGGTCACCAGTCGCGCGACGTTTTAAACCAGACCCAACGTTGTAGACGTTGTTGCCCGCAGGTCGGCTGAGCCTCACGAGTCGTTTACGCTTATTTTGGGTGCTCCCGTGCCCATGTACTGCCTTTACTCACTGGCTACATCATAAAACTGTGCGCTGATAAAAGTTGCTGCAGCCAGTCTACGGCCTCCAACACCGCTGCGCTTATATTCATCACTGAAGGCAATTCTAGTATGCGTCGCCCGTCGGGCTACTTTACTTTAAGTGGAGTGTGAACCCAGCGCTCTCCATACAAACAGTGATAACGTTTTCCACCCTTTAAAACTTAACTTATAGCCACGATTTTTTGATATAATGTCATTATGCCCTGTAACTTGGTTTGTATGTTTTGATTTTTAAAATATTCTTAATAGTTTCAAAAATATTCACGGTTTATTGAGAACAAAACTCATAAAATGTAAAAATTGACAAATCTATGAAGACTAACAAAATCTAATTACGACATAGGAGCTGAAGACGATTGAAGTTGATGAGCTGTGACGAGAGCATCTTTCATGTGGCCATTATTTCCAATAGGAATATTGTATCTACTCATGTCCTAGGTGGAACATTATCTGCATATGTTTCGCAGTAAATTAAATACCAAAATTCCTCACTGGAACTCAATCTTCTTTTTCTGATTGTTAAAATCCGATCCTTTTTGTCCCACCTTCTGTGATCCTTTTTGCCCCAGAGGTAGGTCGAATAGATATTAAATCATGCAAAAAAAATTAAACAATGTATCCAAAATCAGACTTTTGTATGTAAAACTGTATAAGTACTTTAAACCGTACTCTAAAAGAAGTTTAACTTAGTAATGTTACAAATAAAATTACCTGACAGGAAATCAGTTCCGTGTAAAAAGTTACTTTCGTGTGTTTTTGGCACCGCGACTGCGTACACTCGCACTGGTGCAAGATAGCAAACTTCTCGAAGTGGCATGCGTACTGACTATGCAGCCCTATCCTACTGCAATAACTCCACATTTTAAGAAGCGCTTAGTTTTGATTGCAGCTGTGGTGGACCTTCTTACCCACGGACCTATAAGCCCCACCCTACCCTAGTGCGTAGCCATCAGGGCAGCCTGGGTGCATATTTTATATCTTTTCCGCTCAAGCAAGACGCAGCTGCCCATCTAAAAGAATTTCTCTACATGCCGTAGGTCACAATTGTTACTTAGTGGGGCATACGAGGCCCCATGGCCCCACCCAATGTCGCCGCTGATGGCATTCTTTCTAAAACTGACACGGGGCAATTGCCTGCGCATTTGTGGGTAGGACTGCGTCGCCTACAAAAACTTGCATCTTTGCAACGAGCCTGCGCTTTCTGCAGCGCCGAACGCACGGCAAAAAACATGCTAGCACAAAGCATCCTAGTTCTGCACCCTTAAATGCATCAGCAGTACTAACGTCGTCGAGGCCCTGCTCGTCTTGTAGAGGGTCCTAATGCGCTGCACTTTTTTAACAAATAACCGTAATTAGCCGTACAGTGCAGTGCGTAATAAGTTCGGAACGTGTCGCTGTGAACTCAACATTGACACGTTTGTAAAATAAAACAATTTTATTCAACCTTAGACTACCGTTTGAGAGTATGAATAAACAATTTTAAAAATGTTTTTGGTGTTCTGGTCAACACATTAGTCTCAAACGCATAAGTGCATTTTTCGTGCTTGCATGCTTACTGCATTGGAAGCGTGTTCGTTTGTTGGCACTCTTTGCAGTCAAACCTGGGCCAGTGCCTTGAAACGCACAATCAAGTTTGGTTTAAGCCACATAATCAATTTTAGTAACAGCTGATTGCTGTATTACCTCTACATGTTACAATGCGCGCGAATATTTCCGGTAAGTATGCAGCTGTACGCGTTAAACGCGCTAGTTTTTATCGTGGACATCCAGCGTATATCCTTGTCTATAACTGTTTAGCGTATGCAAAGGAGGCTAGATCTTACTTGATGTCCGCTTTAAACAATAAATTGCGTACACAATCTTTTTAATAGCTTGTCGAACTTTTAACCTCCCTTGCAATATTCATATTGAACGTACTTTTCCGTTTTGATTATCGGGAAAGGAAGGGAAAGTTAAGGAAGAAGGAACTTAAGGTAGAAGTTAAAAAGGGATAGCAAAATGGTGAACTGTATCAGAAAGGCTAATATGCGCCTCAAAATTTGTCCCCCATCAGTCATGCGCCTCTTTCACCTCGGCTTAGTTAGAACGAGACGCAAGCTCATCGTAGCTACGAGTATGAGTGCTAATCATGCAGTTTGAGACAAGTGAGCAGCAAGTAGTTTTTAAACGTTAGCACGTTTGTTTATGGTTATTGACGTTTGAACGAATGAATGATTTAGATTTCCTAACATTCATTTTAGAATCCTATTTCAATATGATTAGTGTTGAAAGCTAAAGGTCTAAAATTGTGGCCGACTTCGAAGAACTGTAGAAATGACGTTAGAGGTAATCCCTTGTAAAGCTGGGAGGCACAGGGAGCAAAAGTGTTTCAGTGCATTCGTTTTTTTGATCCCACGTCGTCAAAAATTTAAATAATCAAAAAAGAAAAATACAGGGTTGTTCGCAATCGCTCACTCTATCACGCTGTATATGTTTTTTTGAAGGGTTTTGGGACACCCTGTAGTGATTGATATAGGTAACGCAATGAGAGATGAGATGAACGAACACACACATAGTACGAGAGCGCACAGAAAAAAACTTGACGTCATCGGGTACCACGTTGGGCCCTATTTGTGGTGGTTAAGCACTGACCTATAAGTAATGGACTTCTAGTCAGAGTTTAAAAAATGGCCTCAAAAGTCGAACAAAAAGTACAATAAATCGACAATCGCTCGCGCTGTCACTCTGTCGGACCGACGGCGCTGCTGTTAATACTATTATTTTCTAAAAAAAAACTTTTTGTAACGAAACTTAATAAATAATTATTTTATGCAGTTAGACGTAAAATTGTTAATCCAATGACTATAAATGGTAAACTAATAATTTGCATTTGTAACATTGGCGTCAACCTGTATTCTCATGTCGGGCCGTTTTTCTGCTGTCATTTAGTATGACACTGTACATCTATGCATTATAATATCATCGTGGCTAAGTATAGGAGGTCTCTTAAATCTAACAACTCCACAGTCCATACAAAACCAAACAATAATTTGAAAATTGGAACGAAACTCTTCTGTACACTAAATATATGACATGCTGCGGTATTTTATTGACATTTCAAGAAAATAATAAAGTAAATTAACCCTTTTTTACGCTGGAAAATGCTACTACTATACTATACTATACTTATGCCACCCGGGTCGGGGCGTAGGTGGTTACGTCGGGCTCTTGGCAAAGTGCCAAACCCACTGAAAACCGTGGTTTCCACTTAATACCAGTTGGACGGCGGTCCCCACGGGATCGGTTTCGCGGTTGCGATCGCAGGCACTTTGGTCACACATTATATACAAGCTTGCTATGACACAAAAAACCTCGTGTGCAATTATCTTTCATCCCACGTTGAACAATCTACTATAATCTTTGTAAAAGCTGAAGAAAAATTAAGGCAATCGATGATTCGTCACGCCACATTCGGATAAACAATATTTTGCAAGCCCAGGGGCGGTCAGTTTCTACCTATTCGGTACATTATATTAATTAGAATAGGACACTGAAAGTTTGTTTTACAATTTTAATTAAGCCTATGTGATAGTGTGTGGCATAAGTACACGTAATAACGAGTTAACTGGGCGTTGCAATACGGTATTCTAATGACTTTTTTTTATTTCCATGATTGATAGAGTTGGTTTAAAGTAGAAAAACTGTGTTTTTAGTTTTTTTTCTACGTTCATTATTTTTCGAAATATCACGAATAATAAAATGGCAACGGTCGTGCGTCGCGAAAACGCTCTATCGCGCTGCATACAGGACTAGTGACGTCACTAGCGTGATTTGCATGGAGCCAACACTAAATCGCGTTTATTTTTATACTGTAAGCTTTTATCTACTTACTGACATACAAACATTTTCTACATTTTTATCTGGATTCGAATGAGCATATTTTGAAACAAAATAAAGAACTTTTTTTTTCTTCCTCATCTTTGTAACTTTGTATCGCTGTATCTTCTAAAATATCAGGTTTTTTTACCTACTTCTTTCCACATCAATATATTTTTAGTATGTTTTTAGTAGTCGTCTCCAACAATCTTGCACTTTCATGCCATTCCATTTTTGAGTGGAATACCGTATTACGTATTTCATTCAAATTAAGGCTTACAAAAGTGCCTGTCAAAATAAGCAGTTTTAAGTAAATGGGGTCCATTTTTGTGACATTGATAAAGGCTTCTTAGACGATCACACAATGGCGCGCAATTATGGCATCAGTTATGATAAAACGTAAGATTGAAATGTATTTTTCTGACATATGTCGAATGTGTGATTTATGAATCTCGATGAACGCGAGAATTGAGTGCCGGGGTCGCTGTCACACACCAGTCCTATCAATGTCGAATACTCTTCATTCAGGGACGGGGTTACTTACTAAATACAAAAGGGCCAAAAGTAGTGGGTGGGTGGTAGGACCTTGTGCAAGGTCCGTTCGCATCTGCAATCTCTTTGGTGTTGCGGGTGTCTATAGGCGGTGGTGAACACTTACCATCAGGTGATCCACTTGCTTGTTTGCCTTCCTATTTCATAAAAAAAAAATATGGGTAGGGGTATTGTACCTTTATGTATGTTTGTTATGTACATACATAATCAGGTGGTAGGATCTCGTGCAAGGCTCGCCGATCCAGCCACGAAGCATCAGTGCAAGCACTGCTGTGTTCCGGCGTGAAATTTGAGCATAGCCCCCTGGGTTGGCAACGCATCATCGGCAATCTTCTTGGTGTTGCGGGTGTCTATGGTAATCAGGTGACCCACTTGACCATTTGCTTTCTCAATAAAAAACCACAAATATACCTATAGACAATCACAGATAGTGATTGTAGCTTAGGTACACAGATAGTTTCTTTTCTTTTCTTTCTTTTTCTAGTTGACCGTAGCGAGTTGCTGGTTGCTGTATGAATAGGCCGGCTCGACCAGGATAGTACTACACTCTCACAGCAATAATGCAATAATATAAAATTTTATTTATTCAGACTTTCATCCATTTTGTTAGTAGAATTACATAAACACTTATCGACTAATGTTAGTAAGATAATGAATTATTAACAAAACAACAAAAAAACAACTATAAACGACGACAAAAAGGACAACTTGCATGCAATGCAACTTGCATGCTCTTAAGAACTTGCTAATGTAAACAGCGCTTAACCGTGCATTAAGTTGATTGAGTACCTACTTAACGATTCGGTGCCTTAGTTACAGTTCACCCTATGTTCTTCCTGAACGCCGAATAAACTATTCTTTCTTTCTTAGTGATTTGTTTTCAAATATTCAGGCTATACTAATGTAGTATTTGATTTTTGATCTTTCATCTATACCGCGGGGGTCCGGATGTGACCCCGCGGCTAGTAGGTCACTATTTTATTTCTGTGAGTCATGTATTTACGAGTAACTATACTACTGATTTTAGTCTGAAAATCACTATGATATTATAATAGATGGATTTACAGTGTCATACTAAATGTCAGCAGAAAAACGGCCCGACATGAGAATACAGGTTGACGCCAATGTCACAAATGCAAATTATTAGTTTACCATTTAAGGCTTATTACTCTGTCCAAGAATTTTTAAGAGAGGTACCTTAAATGACATTTTTTTTTTTACTTTTTTTGTTAATTATTTCAAAATTTTCGATATAATTATTTTTTGTCTTATTGTATGACATTTTCTTTACGTTCTTAATTTTATATTAATGTTGACTTTCTCAACCCTGCTCTAATTATTCTAATTTTGACATTTTAATTTGCATTTTATTTATTTTTGTTCAATTATTCAGTTAGTTTTAAGTTGACATTTGATAATGTTATGTATGCTGCTGTACGCTGACTTGCGAAATATTTGTATGCCTGATGGCGAAACATGGTGATGCTATTGAAATTGTGTAACATCTTATTATCCACCTGTGTTGACAAATAAATGATTTTGGATTTTTTTGGATTTTTTATAGTCATTGGATTTAAAACTCTACGTCTAATTGCATAAAATAATACTTTAGTAAGTTTGGTTGCAAATAGGTTTTTACAAAATAATAGTATTGACAGCAGCGCCGTCTGTCCGACAGACTGACTGCGCGAGCGATTGTCGATTTGTTGTATCTTTGTTCGACTTTTGATGCGGCCATATTTTAAACGCTGATTAGAAGTCCATTACTTAAAGTCAGTGGAAAATCAGCGCTGTATTGCATTGACCCTTTTGATTTTAAATAAAACTGTGTCTATGTCTACACCAGTCGAGCAATGCTCAGTAAATCTAAATAAAAGATGGCTTCTTAAAAATGAAGAATTAAACGAGGATATGAAACAGCATTATTCTCTCGTTGGAGACAGAGTTTCATTATAAAGGAATGTCAGCGCGGAAATCACGTAATGAATTGAATCTGTCCTCCGTTGCGTCCTGCTGCCCTGGTACCTATCCTGTACGTGGATGCAGGAAGTACTGAATTAGTCAACATCCTACTGTGATTTTATGTTTTTTATGGTTTAGAAAAAATAAGGTTTTCCTTTGTTGTTGCATGTCTGTTCATGAAATGATTTTCATTAGAACTGTGCGTGCGAAATTTAATTTGAAATTTACTATAGTTTTCAGTGAAGCAAACCATCATGAGAGTAGCTGTACTCACCTGCCAAGTAATTTTCAATACAGTTGCTCAAAAAGTGCCCTTTTTTTGGCTGTTTTGCGTGCGCAAAGTTCGTTTTTGCGAACTAGTGCGATTTACTTTTCCAGTTTTTTTTTTATTTGTACTTGTTGCAATTCACAACTACTTACCAAAGAGTTTTTATAGTTTTAGTTTGTACCAAGACGTAATAAAACTAAAAACCTATTATTAATGTAAGAATATCAAAATATTGAGTTATTTATTTTATTACTAGCCTGTTCATCAAAAAAATATGATTTCTTAAATAATAACAGTCCTAAAAGCAGTTCTTATTAAGGTGGCTGAATGGAACGGAATTCTCTGAGACAAAAACATTGTTGGCCTGTTTAAAGAGCAAATCGACCAATCACATCAGCACGCTGATCACTGATTCGACCAATCAGAACACGACTTGTGCTGCATACGACATACAATCGACCAATCAGAACACTGGGTCTTTTCTGGTATCCCATATTTATTTACATTAAAAAAATAAGGTTCTTTTTAGTTCCACTTCTTCAGCAATAAATGGCAAAGATATTCAAACAATAAGCGATTCTGGGTGTTTTTAAGCACTTCGAAGCGCTTCGCTAAATTAAAAAATAAAACGCCTTTGAATGACTGGCCACTAAGAACGGAATCGTTAAAAAAAAAGTAAAAATAGGCGGGAGAGTGAAAATATTAATGTTAATTTTATGGTTCCCAGCAAGAATATTTCGTTATCCTTTAATAATTGTCCTAACGCTCATATTAATATCTATTTGAAAAAAAATCTTTCATTGAGTTGGCTGAATAGCAAAAGCCATTGCCTTATGACATACGACAGCTAACAAAAACGCGTTTAATTTGTCAAAAATGTTCACTGCTAAAGTTTGTACTTACTTTACTTTAATTAAGAGCTTCAGTAAAAGTCGCAAATTTATTGTATTTTTTTCGCAACGGTATTGAAAAACGTCGTTCGATACACGCGCGGAAATGTCATTCTTCACTCGTCCCGAGTCTTGCCACTTGCCTGCGGCTCGTGGCAAGATATCTCGGAACTCATGAAGTAATGACATACCTTCCGCACTAGTATCGAAATGTACTATTTCAATACAGTTGCTCAAAAAGTGCCCTTTTTTTGGCTGTTTTGCGTGCGCAAAGTTCGTTTTTGCGAACTAGTGCGATTTACTTTTCCAGTTTTTTTAAAAGGAGAATGGGCATTTTTGTATGGGCGCTGTCCCAACCCTTGTATACAATAGTGAGTAGTATGGACGTGTAGTACTCGGTGTAAGGATCATCATAGGCTATGTTTCGAAGACCAGGTGTCTGCAGCATTAATCAATGTTTTGTATGAAAAAAAAAAAAACACCAAATTAGACCTATGCTCCCATTACGTTTTTTACTTCTAGTGGCCTCAGTAATGCGTGGTTAAAATCTTTCGGCTATATCTCGAAAATGATTTTACAGATACTTTTCATACAACTGCTAGTACAAAGTGAGGTATAAAATGGGCTGTAGCTTTTTCCCTGCAAACATCTCGGTTTTGCTGTCATATAAAAAAATTAAGCTCTTATTGAGAGCTTTCTAATAAGATATAGCACAACTGTATACAGCACTTGGGACAATTTGCCCATTCTCCTTTGTACTTGTTCCGATTCACAACTACTTACCAAAGAGTTTTTATAGTTTTAGTTTGTACCAAGACGTAATAAAACTAAAAACCTATTATTAATGTAAGAATATCAAAATATTGAGATTTTATATTTTATTACTAGCCTGTTCATCAAAAAAATATCATTTTATAAATAATAACAGTCCTAAAAACAGTTCTTATTAAGGTGGCTGAATGGAACGGAATTCTCTGAGACAAAAACATTGTTGGCCTGTTTAAAGAGCAAATCGACCAATCACATCAGCACGCTGATCACTGATTCGACCAATCAGAACACGACTTGTGCTGCATACGACATAAAATCGATCAATCAGAACACCGGGTCTTTTCTGGTACCCCATATTTATTTACATTAAACAAATAGGGTTCTTTTTAGTTCCACTTCTTCAGAAATAAATGGCAAAGATATTCAAACAAAAAGCAATTCTGGGTGTTTTTAAGCACTTCGAAGCGCTTTGCTAAATTAAAAAATAAAACTCCTTTGAATGACTGGCCACTAAGAACGGAATCGTTAAAAAAAAAGTAAAAATAGGCGGGAGAGTGAAAATATTAATGTTCCCGGCAAGAAATTTTCATTATCCTTTAATAATAGGCTAGTTGACTCATTTTCAAAGTAGCCCTAATATAATTGTTCATTGTTCTATTAGATCAAAAAAAATACTACAATATTTTTTTGGGACCTACAAAACCGCAAAACTTTATTTTAAAAGTTAACTTTTCATAAACAGGAGAAAACGGCGTCCGCCATATTAGTCTGTATATTATCTGTGCTGTGACTTCAAACGTCTTGTAAACAATCATTTGACATTTTATCCAACATTCACAGTTTTAGAAATCGCATTTTTTTATTAAAAACCATGGCTTCCACTAGTTTACGCGAAAAGTATAGTAATTATCATTGTTGTATGTACACTGTACTTACACAGAAATCTTGACATTCCTCAGCGGCGGAACAAAAGTCGGAGTTCAAAGCAAAAAAAATACCGAGCATTAGTGCGTCGATTCTTGGCAAATTTGTACTTTCCGCTTTCATGAATCCATGATTGTTTTATAGATTAAATGGCAAAATAGGAATAGCAAAACGTAGACGAGATTTTTACTTCTAAAATAACAAGATCACGATCAAAACCACCAGAAATATTTACGACGAGCATAGGTTATAAAACGTCCGTCTGACACATCATGGACCAGTGTTGCCAGCGACAATTTTTTTACTGCCGTGTTCGATGAGGAAAATTGCCGTGTTTTAAAGGAAAAGCTATTTTCGGCTGCTGTAGCAAATAAATTAAATAAAATATGTTTATTTTAGAATTGTATTGAATCATTTTTAATTATTTACTTTTACTTATTTACGAATAGCAGCGGAGAAAAAAGGAACTATAGAATTTCAGTACCTACAAATAACATGATACAAGCGCGATAGTAGGACGCTACTGTAAAGCTAAATTTGTGGCTAGTTATGAAACAATAAACGGGGATTTCCGTGTCAAAGATACGCATTGTTTTTTTTTGCGTTTTCTGGCTTGGAACCTAACCAAAATACGACTTTTCAAAATTGCCGTAGACTTTGCTACGGTAATAGATTTGCTGCCGTAGGCCGTATTTTTCCATTTAATTATGTCAAATTACCGTAGAACACGGCAATTGCCGTAGCAATGGCAACACTGTCATTGACATTAGTTTGTTTACAAGATTAATGAAATCACAACATGTCCGAAAGGATTTAATGCGTTTAAAAAATAAATTAAAAAATTCAATTTTTCAATTTAAATTATTTTACCATCGTGGACTTAAATTATCTGAAATCGATATATTTCAGTTTCGTAAGTCAAACACTGCCGGAAATATTTAATTATTGCGCCAAATTTGATATGAGTAAACTAGCCTATTGTCCTAACGCTCATATTAATATCTATTTGAAAAAAAATCTTTCATTGAGTTGGCTGAATAGCAAAAGCCATTGCCTTATGAAATACGACAGCTAACAAAAACGCGTTTAATTTGTCAAATATTTTCACTGCTAAAGTTTGTACTTACTTTACTTTAATTAAGAGCTTCAGTAAAAGTCGCAAATTTATTCTGTTGTATTTTTTTTCGCAACTGTAGTGAAAAACGTCGTTCGATACACGCGCGGAAATGTCATTCTTCACTCGTCTCGGAACTCGTGAAGTCTGACATACCTTCCGCACTAGTATCGAAATGTACTATTAACGATGTGTGATTATTCTATCGGATCCACCACACAGTTCTACGTCGCTCATCGCGTGGGCGACATGCCCCGTGCGCGGACACTTGACAGCTTGATTGATCACCATTCAAGCGTCTGTCAAACTGTCATGTGCGTTATTTTATTGCCAGATGGTTTCAAGTTCAATAGCCGGCTTTAAGTCGAATACGCGCTACGTATTCATGTCGTAAGTAATAATTACTTAACTAACCCTCTTAGATTTCTGCAAATACGGGGTAATTTTTCATTGTCAACTTCATTTATAAACCCGGATGGCTCTTAGCAAATTTTAGTTAACTGAATAATTTAGCGAGATATTGCTTTTACTTAATCACTTCAAGAGCACATCACGCTCACTTCTATTCTTTTTTTCATGGAAAAGGGAGGTAGAAAAGCATACCCATACCCACGTTGCCGGCTTTAAGGTCACTGTAAGATCTTAGTGTGAAACCTACCTAATTACCATTACAGGGTGACTACAGACAGGACTCTATTTAAGGTATCTTTTTAGGGGAACAACAAATAAAATGATGAACCCTATACCAGGGTGGCAGAGTTCACCGACACTTCATAAGCGCTCTTAAGTATTTATTTTCAAAACTAATATTTGACTACATGACAGTGCTCCAAACACTATTGGACTATTATTAAAATTTAAAAAACTCTTTATTGCCAAAGTTAACAACAGAAATGACGCATTATGCATTATATTACGCATTCGCGAGATAAAATCACCGATCAAGTTTAATTTAAAGCTCTAGGTCCTTTCCTATGAAGTTATGACACTACTTTGGCAGAGCCGAAGGGAGGTATAAATAAATCTTAGGTGGTCATATAAGAACCGCTGCGATGGCAATAGGTGCTAGAGTCATATAGACGGGGAAGTAATCGCCCGTCATTAAGCACTCGGCCCGCGCTGGAGGCCCAAGCGCCGGAATGCAAAAAAGTAGGTCAGCCGTGTTTTGTTATCGTTCTCCTTTCTCGTCTCGTTTCGAGGAGCCGTAACCAGCGGGCTCATTTCACTAACGAAGAAATGCAAGGTACACTCATATTGAAATGATTTTTAATCAGCATTGAATAACGCGGGGTCAGCCGAATTAGCACAATGTGGGAGGGTACGGGCTGAAAATCAGCGCTACGAGCCGCTAGCCGTGTCATACGCAGAGCCTGAGCTTTTGCCACCCTGGCTAATGTACTAGCGTTTTTTTACTAGCGGCCCAACCCGGCTTCGCACGGATACGACTAAGATGTATTGTATATAAACACCTTCCGTAAATAATATTCGAAATTATAATGAAAACCGTATCGAAATCCGTTGTGTGGTTTAGAAGGCAGTAAACTGCCGAAGGTATGAGGACACACAATAACGGAAAGCGACTTTGTCGTATACTATGAAAATTAAAATGATTTTTTTTTTGTAAGTAGGCCATATAGGTTCTTTTACATGTCTGAATCTACTAGCGCTTCGGAAAATGGAAGATTCTGCTGAGAAGAAACGCCGCAAGAAACTAAGCAGATTTTTTTCTTCTTCTCTTTTAAAAACAGATTACAGTGCCAATATACATAATTATCACAAAAAAAGATAACAATAAATGTAAAGACTAAAGATAGATCGTTCTACTTCATGTTGTGTATTGTATATGTGAATTCATGGGTGTTCAACCTTTTTTTTTTGTGTGGCAATAAATAGTTTTTTTATATATTTTATTCCCTGAAAGGTCATCTGGGTGCTAGGATGACCAGCATTAATATAATATAATAAGTAGTAGTACTATACATCGTATAGTATAACAAAATATGTCAAACGACATTGATTAATGACTGTCTTTATCTTTACAGTTGAGCGTTTTCACATTAACCGTTCCGTTAATGTAAAATGTATAAAATACTAGATGTTCCCCGCGACTTATATAGTCCGCGTAGAATTTATGTGCGTTTATCGCTATCCCGCGGGAACTATGCATTTTACGGAATAAAAAATTTCTATGTTCTAATCCAGAAAAAGTTATCTCCATTCCAAATTTCATCCAAATTCGTCCTACTTTTGTTTTAGCGTAAGAAGTAACAAAAAAATTATGAATGAGTGCTTTCAAAGTCCTTTATAAACTGCGTGCGTAATGGCCACTACTTAATAGTATTTTATGCAACTGCTATATAATGAGAGGCCTTAAAACACGAGTGTGGTTTAATGAAACGAGCGTCAGCGAGTTTCATAATAGGATCACACGAGTGTTTTAAGGCCTAATTATATACAGTTGCATACGTTACTTTATCTACACACATATCATAACTGCAAAAAACCGTAACAGCAAAAAACCAACAAACGAACGACAACGGACATTCGATCTATCCGCCAAGACGAACTTTTTTAAACCATAGACAAACGAATGAAGTCCCTATTGTCATGTCACTCGAGATCAAATGTCGTGCGTTTAAATTAAAAAAACATACTGAGTTGACGTTTCGTATCGATAACTGTTTTAATATCTGTGGATACTTGACCAACTTGATTTTTGACAGCTGTTCCAAATTTAAATTCATAACGTCACGAAATATCGGTAATGAGATCACCAATAAACACAGACTACTAAGAGATACTACCCAATAAAGAACAGATTTACCTACTACCGCAGACAAGAAAATTCTTATAATAACATTGGTTGTAATAATGCTGGTCATTTTCTATGGTTATTGAACGTGTTATTGAGCATTTACGATATGTGTGTAGATAAAGGACCATTACTTACAGTCGGACTCCATTTAAACTGTCAACCGGCTCCAAACTTGCAGTTTTAATGCAGTTCTCATAACTGCAACGAAACTGCAAACGAATTGTGTAGTCCGTTTACAGTCGGTGCACTCGAGCACTCACGACTGCACTCGAGCTATTAGCTATAGTCATAGTCATAGTAATTTATTTATAATAGTATATATTATTACATGTATGTAAGTATGTGTATAGCTATGAGATGAGAAGATGTTATCTTCTTCTTCGGGACGGCCATTACCTTACATATTGTTCAATATTTAAAATCAATTCAACACTTCGTTCCTCGTATACAGGTTGGGCGCACCGCGCTGCACGTGGCCTGCGAAGGTGGGCACTCCTCGACCGCCGCCCTCCTGGTGTCGCGGGGGGCGGACAGGGAGTTCCGGGACCACTCGGGACGCACGCCTCTCCACTTGGCCGCCGTCCACCGGCACACGGAGCTGGTGAAAGCAATGCTGGACACCGGGTGCAACGTGGACGCTACTGACAACGTGAGCTTACCTCGTTCACTTTTAGTCCACTCTCTGGCCAGTCCCGGGCATTGAGTATATCCCGGGAATGGAGTGGAATATAGGCAATTTCTTGTGGGCACATTCGCCTGTAAATCCCGTAAAAAAAAGAACTTAAAGTAGTTTTAAATGGTTCCTGCCTAAGGAAAGAAAGGCTCAGAGGTTTGCGTGGCAAAGAAACCTCTATTTGACTGAGCTTTGGCCTTCTTCGCGGCGGTGAGCCAGGAAGTGGACATGAAAATAGGCAGCGGAGTTAGAGGAACTCATATTAGCGCTGTCTTCTGCTACCTTTTACCCAGGCGGCTGTCATTTCTCTACGCTCCCTTAGTGGCAGTGGTAACGCGTGCTTACATTTTGCTAAATGAAGTAGCCAGAACGTTTAACTGTACAAGAACTGTGACTGTATCGTCTTCCATTGCTCGAAATCCGGCGCAAAAGAAGTACAAAGTGGCAGTGTAAACTCACTGCCTTTCGACACTGCTACAGAAACTAGAAAGACAAATTAAAAGGCAGCACTAGGAATAAGGGGAATGGCTGAATATGAACGAAGTATTAGCTGGAAAACATAGTATCAAAGTGCTGGATGGCTCAGCTTATACCTGCACCTCACAACCCCTAAGCGCTTACTAATAATAACTGCTGGGAGCAGTAGACGGTTTTGATACCAGCTTACAATGTGCTAACGACATATTCTAGTGAACGGACACATAAGATAAGCGATGGCGCTGTGGCAAGAAGCCTTAAGTTGCCTCCGGCTTGGCCTATTAGCCTTCGAGTATTGAATGGAGACTATCTTGACGGTCAATCTTACAAAATCATTCCATTTCTTGTCATCGTTTAAGGTCCATCTTGGTTTGAATTGGCCGAACCTATCGAAGTACTAGTCAACGTATACCCAAGTAGTCGATAAAATGAAATATGCTTTCTTTCTTTTTTACTCTACATTAAGACCAGACAAACCCAGTTTAATCGTCAAACAGCCTTAAGTTTTATTAGCTTTAACTTCTGTGCGAAATGGCCACAGACGTATTTTTGTCTGTCTCAATAGTCGTACGTCTAAAAGCCAGGAATTAGCGTAAAGACACCATTAAAAACAAGATTTTTCCACAAAGTTTCTTCACTTAGTAAATTGCGAGATTACTTATAATGCTTTAGACAGATTCCAGTGATATTTTATCAGACGAATAAGCCCAATTAGTTTATAATTCAAGACCTAAGGACTCATAGTTTTTATCAGGAATATCTTTCCTTTGTCCGGTTTTTCATGTTTTCCCGACCCTTGAGGCTCAGCTATTCACATGGACCCGTATAATTTTTGTGTCAGACACGGCTTTGAATTTATGTTGTGCTGTCTCCTACCCTAATCACGTGAAGTATACAGGAACGCGGGAACCATAACGACCTCGGATAATACATTTCACAACACAATATTATATTGTCATGGAAGTTTTTCAACTGTAATTAATGTGATTAATCGAAATTGATGTCGTTTACGCCGTATGAGTTGGCGCAAAATGTCGTGCGACTAATTACATATTTGTTATTTGGTACACTATGATCTTGCCACGTGTAATAAAATGTATATTATTCTTCGATCAACTAGGTCGTTGGTATTAACCAACGTGTTGGAAGGAAGGTGGTTGGATGCTATTAATGTAATATTAATATATATCGTACAACTGAGCCTTATGGCCGTCATTAAAGAAAAAAGAGCCACAAAATAAAGTCCACTCATTGGTTATAAAGTGACAAAGTGACTCTGTATAGGTTGACCTAGAGTGACAGCTGGTTGTCGGAGACCATTTAATCTCAGATCAAGCGCTTAAAGTGATGTTTGTGAATTCGGCCATTATTCTGTTACATAATGAAGTTCCGCCGCTAACAGACCTCCAATTAAAACAATTTCTCCAAATTAATTCCTCTTCCTGTTGGAAAATGAAACGTTTTCCCAGTATCTAGAGCACAAATTTCCCTTGATTGCTGCAGAACGAAGTAACGGCCCTGCAGATGGCCTGCGCGCAAGGCTGCCGAGGCATTGTCGAGCATTTGCTGGCGTTCGGCGCCGACGTGCACTTGCAGAATAATGTGAGTATTACGCCACTTCCATTTTATGCTCACCTGGTACGAGAGTTTGAAATTGAATGCTCCTAAATGGAATTGCTCCCGGCTCTTTTCAGAATGGCAGTTCAATGCGACACGTCTTTTTTTAAGCTTGCTTTTGTGAATCTCCGTTGAAGCAAAGCTCACTTAGAAATGTCAAAAATTGTATAGATGCAGCTTGGCGCGTGGCGCTATGTATGCGTTAACCTGATGGATGAACATACAGCTTTGATTTTGTCGCCGACATACTTTTCGCAGAGTGTATCAATTTGCAGAGTATTCGTTTTCCAAAAAGCTACTTTTCCGGAACCTGAAAAAATATTTACGGTTTACGCAGAAAATTGCATTCTACAACACGAAAACCTATATGTATGACGTGTGACTAATATAGTTGCGTTGCAGGTGGGTTCGTCAGCGCTGCACGCCGCGTGCGCAGCTGACGCCACCGACATCGTCGAACTGCTGCTGGCGCGCGGTGCCGACCCAGCTCTCACTGACCAGGTATAAACACACCACGCCCACTTGGTCAGCAACCAGGAAGGAGTCTAGGATTACTCGGGGGGAGTAGTTGCTCACCATCAGACGAGCCGCATGCCTGTTTTCCACCGAAGTGGTATACGTGGTAAGTCCCCCAATCATTCGTGGAACAAGTAAAAAATCTAATATTTAAAGGAGTGACTGATTTTTTGAGGATTATTAGACAATTGTTTTTATATCTATTTAAATATAGACAGAACAAGTGACTGCTTTTTGTCAGAGGAGCGTTTATATCAGTTTACTAAAATTGAACTTAAGTTTTGTGTGGTTTTACTTTAGTTTGATTTTTAAACGTAATATGTTTTCGAGTAAAATATATTTTTGCTAGAGAAACTTTTCAAAATATAACTTTAGGGCTTTTTGGAAACAAACGGAAATTTATACTTTTGGATTAAATGTGATCTTTATTTAAGCTAACACTGGTATGTTACCTTTTAAAAAAGATCACTAAACTATTTCCGTGTGCCGTTTAAGTCTGGGCACTGAGCACAAATAGCTCGGCCTGTGACCCAGCCAAGTACCAGCGGGTATTTTAGCAGACACCGATTCCTATCGACAACATTAATTACCCGACTTCTATGTTTCCCTTGTATATCTCTGTACATCAGAGCCACGGGTTCGGCCATTTTTTTTTTATAAAATAGGAAGGCAAACAAGCAATCGGGTCACCTTATGGTAAGTGATCACCTCCGCCTATAGACACCCGCAATACCAAAGAGATTGCAGATGTGTTGCCAACCTAAATGGCTAAGATGGAATACCTCTCGTGCCAGTAATTGCACCGGCTGTTTTGCTCTCCACACCGGAACACAACTGTGCAAGCACTGATGCTTAGCGGCAGGATTAACGAACAAGATGGTGGTAGCTATCCGGACGGACCTTGCACCAGGTCCTACCACCCGCAAAGCCAGGCCATTCAAGGGTTCGGTTGTTTTGGTTAAAACATAGCACGAATACTATTGTGTTTTGTTACGACACCCACAGCGCGTGATTCTAACTCGCACGGTAAACTTTGTTGAACGTAGAAATACTTCCATGTTTTGAACATTCACTGGTTAGAACAAGATAACATTTTATTTTATATTAACGGTCGCTTGCATCTTCCAGTTGGACGTACTTGTTATTTGCATGTCATAGTCCCCTGGCTATACCTACCGCCAATGTTGCCAGATGCACGGAAATTACCGTAGATCTACGGTTATTTCTAGTACTCTACGGTGATAAATTTTGTGCATTTCCATACAAACACGATAACTGAACTACCGGACCGGACCCTGACCGACGACCGGATAGCCTAGGATGGCTTAGTGGTAAGTGAACCTGACTATGAAGCTAGATGTTCCGGGTTCGATTTCCGGGAGGGGAAAATATTTGTATGATGAATATGAATGTTTGTATCCGAGTTTTGGATGTTACCTATATTTATTTAAGTACGTATTTATCAATATAAGTACGTATATCAATTGTCTAGTACTCATAGTACACGATTTGCTTAGTTTGGGACTAAGTCAATTGTTGGGAATTGTCCCGAGATATTTGTTATTATGTTTTATTATTATTTATCTTTGGATTCAGGGCTTACATACAAACACAGTATTTTTTAGATGTTTTTGGTTATTTTGTATGGGTAGACGGTAATTTTCAAATTAAGCTGCGCTAATTGGCGTATTTATAACGTTATCGCGGGACTTTAACGCGATAAAAATATATTGTTTATCTACTTCGACGTTTCGGCCATGTTTCAACGGTCGTGTTCACGAGTAGACTAGTAATTGGCGTTCCTGCATCTGGCAACATTGCCTACCGCTTTCCGGGAACTTGAGCCGGGAACAATATTTACATTTCGCTTTATCCGTCAGGACTTTGGGATTTCATAATTCCACCTGGAGGTTGTTCTGTGTCTTCCTTGAAAGTTATTAAGTAACATCGGTATTAGGAAGTGCTTTGATATTTTTAATTAAACTTGAACAAATTACCTTGATATGGACCAAAGAATTAACTTGATTGGATTCCAGTTTGTCGATAATAGACTTCCGCAAAGTAACGCGAATCTATAATAATTTTTACTAAGCGATTTCTGCCTGCTAAAGTCCTTGATAAGCAATGACTTTAGCAGTGACAGAGAGGATACGATAACATACGTGTAAAAACGAGAGACAAGAATGTCAACTACTGGTACAAGCAAAGTCCTTCGGGGGCTACGGGGACGGTTACGACACAATTACTTCAAACTGATATAAACATTAGGGTCCGTCAATAGGGAGCTTTCAATAAGAAAAAGAGGCAAAAAGAGAGAGCACTAAAGGAAGAAGTGCGTTTTAAATAAAAAAGATACATGCGATAAGCGTTGCAAAAGCGATACATTTTTTGAAATTCGTCAATAAACCTAGCAAGTAGCTTATTTTGTGAGAAAATTCGTTCTTTGGTGTTTGCTATCATATAAATGCACTCATTTTATCTGAGGCCCATGTACGCTTACTTTTGTCACGAACATATAATGTATTCTTAGCATATCTCTTCTAATCACAATCAGTATGCTTATGTATATATTAATAAAACGGATCACTCACGTATTTTTGCGTCGGGAAATGCCCGACATGTTTCGGACCAGTCCGTGGTCCTTAATCATGAGCCCCCGCGGCGCTAATAAAGTATGCTTATGCGAAAGATGTATGCTTTATGTTCGCGTTAAACGCCTTAGCTGATTAGTAGCAATTTCTGATACAACTTTTGCGGGTGCTAGGTCCTTTAAGATCTATAGTGGTGGTCCATTAGGATCGCTACCATGATCAGCAGTGCTTGCACTGTTGTGTTCCGGCGTTGCGAGCAAGACAGCCGGTGCATTTACTGGCACAAGAGGTATACCATCTTAGCCCTCTGGGTTGGCAACGCATTTGCAATCTCCTTGGAGTTGCGTGTGTCTATTGGCGGTGGTGTTTGCCATTCAGTGACCCGCTTGCTCGTTTGCTTTCCTATGTTTTTAAACATACATAGACTGCTAAAAACATAACCCTTCCTTTTGGCTTTGCCGTAGTCGGGTAAAAAAGGGAAACGTTCTCGGATTTTAAAAACCTACGTATTTGAAGCCTGAGTTAAATACCTGAATGTTCTCGAAACAATTACTCTGCCGCTTTTTTATTTTGTTTTAATTTAGTAAGTAATTTGACTCCTTTGTGACCGTTCGTCCCGGGCCAAGCGCCCCGGGGTTACGTTCGGAACTGTAGTAATTATTATGTTATAAATATTAAAATAACAATTTCAGCTTATTATTTTCTCTATACATTTTTAATAATCGTTCTCTCCTATTTCGTCCGTGTATTTTGGCTGTAGAACTAAAAAAAATAATGTTTTTTTTTATTACATAGATGTTTTTATTTTACCTAACGCATGTAAAGGTATGATTTGATTTTTTGAAGTGTTTAGGAATGTTCTTAAAACAGGGAAATGCTGTCGGATTTTAATCATATCGAAAATTTCAGAATTTCCTAAAATTTCCGCCGGCACATTAGTACAAGTCAGCCCGCTTTAATATGAACTTTCACATTATTTTAACCTTAATAGACCGCTTTAATAGATCTAAAATAGCTACATACCAATAACAATAAGCTCTTTGTTTGTCTATAAAAAACTATAGAAAAAACCAGTTAAATAGGGACTAAGAAGACCCACAAAATCAACGACGTTCTCAGGGGACACCCGGGTTTGAACCGGGGACCATTCGATCTGCAGTCGAATGCTCTACCACTGAGCTATATCCCCGCTTGCAGGATTTGCAAAAAAGCGCATCAGGATCCTTGAAGCAGTCAGACGACTACGTTACGTCATCATCACATCACCCACGCGGCGCTAAAGCCTTATTCATAAACGTTTTATAAACCTTTGTTAACACATGTGTATTATCTGAGGATGTAGCTTTTAGCTGCGAATGTTAAAAACAAAACATATTTTAGTTAATTAATAGATTCAGGCGTTACTTTGCGGAGGTCCATATCAACAAACTGGAACAAATTACCTTGCTACTCCACGAAACCAGTGCCGGGCTCGTGCAAAATAGCTGCGTCTGTGCGACACATTCATTCAAAAACCCACCCTCTTCCCCTTCCACACGAAACAACATATATCACACAGACTCAACTACACACCACCATCACTAAACACTAAAACTACACGATCGACGCGCGTTTCGCCTCTATACGAGGCATTATCAAGATCTAACAGTACGACCGTTCGCTACTTGAACGAATGGCGTACTGACAAACTAAAACATTTTTCTTTAATCCCGCCTACCGCCAACATTTTTGCACTACTACCCTTATTATTTTTCTCAAAGCCTACCCTCAAAATTTAAAAATAAAACAAAAGTACTCCCGTATATTATCACATATTTTAGTTAAAAGAGGGATGAATAAGGTATGACTTTAACTAATAGTAGGTACCTATATGAGCTTGTGCTGTTAGCCTCAGGTGGTTTTTACAGCTTACCGGAGAGAGGGCGAGAGACCAGAAGGGCGCTCAGCAAAGGACGACTTGCATTGGATCAGAGTCTCCTGCTTTTCGAGATTACTTCGTGACCTTAACAACAGCTTTGCCGGGCTATTTTAAAGACACCCACAAACTATTGACAGTACGAATCAGCACAACAACTAAGTCGAACAGGGAGCTCCGTTATCAGAAGCTAAATTAACAATTCTCGTATGAATCTGGCGTGATTCTTCTGAAGTGTGTTAAACGTTCAACTTTTTTGTATATCAAACTGGCTGCCTTTTTGATATTTAAGCCGACTCATAAGTCAGCCTAAATGTTGAGAACTAAGTAAATGAAATTACTGCTCTCGACACTGCGAAATCTGAATTATCTTAGTTCATAAAACATTCAAACGCTAAATTGGCAGTTCTTGTATGAATCGGCCGTGATTTGGCGTCTGAAACTTATTAAACTTTGTGATGTTGTTGCAAAGCGGTCAGCTCCAAAGATCTGTTAGTATTCTCTCAGTTTTTCGAACATACATAAATCAAGTTCTGTACGAGAACGTTACAGTTCAAATATTTAACCTAACTAGTACAGTAGACAGAGTTCATGTGTTTGTCAGCAAATTTATCAGCCTGATTTACTTTCGAAAAAACCGTGGGATGAGGCGCTCGTAGCGATAGAAAATTATTTCAATTGGTTTCAGTTCCATATTATAATTCTGTGCTATACCTTGATCGCCTCATCGCTCACCAGGCACATCCTGCACAAACAAAACCAGCAATATCTTGGCAAAATTACTTTCGACGCTGAGTTGTGGTTTTATTATACCTGTGTTCATTACATGATTAATAAATTTCCTGCGATGAGATGCTTCCTCCTTGGAGGGCAATCCGACCATGCCTCGTGATAATGGCACGTACCAGGGACACATAACGTACACTGTAGCGTACCTACACGAGAATTAAAATTTCACGCCTCGCCTTCCCAAGCGGCTCGAGCCCATTACTGGGAAAATATCGTTTCGCTTCATGCCCTTGGACACGTCCGGTGATTATGTACCCCTGGTGGAAGTGAGGCAGGTTAAGTCGTATTTACTTGGAAGAGATATGCACCAAGGCCCTCATCATCGAAAACCCATATAAATGAAACATTAACTTGCTAAAAACAAAGGGGATTCTTAGGTCGCCTTAATATTTATAGCGTATCTTAGTTTTCGCCTTCTCGTGTGTCACTAACGTATCATAATAGATGTATCATGCATAACTTACTCGTATCAGCGCTAGTTCGGGGGCAAAACGATTTAGGTACGTTTTCGACTGCGTGTGATTCGTGAAACACGTCTGCACAACCAATGTAGCGAAATATCACACGCGCATCAGCACGTAAGTCTCGGAAGTTTGAGTCCGAGTCCGATCAGAACATAATGTATGGTCTCGCCAAATACCTATCAAAGTCGCGCTCATATAGTATTTTATGCACCTGTTGCATAATAAGGGGTCTTGAATATCGCGATAAAAGTCCTATTGTAATACGTTAGAAATAAGGCTGACATGGTCACTTGACTAATGTGCAACTTGTTTTATTTATAAATCGTTTATATTCGTTTAGCAACGTTTACTTTTTATCTGTCATTGTACCTTTCTATGCATTTGCGACAGGACGGTGTCCCCTTATTCATAAACGCTTCGTAAACGTTTGTTAGTTAACATTTTTTATGTGTTTAGCTGTCATTGTGACGTTTGCCCTCAATTAAAAATATTCTTTAGTTTTTATGAATAAGGGGGTTAGTGTATAACTAAGCATTTATGTTTGTATTATGTGTACCTTGTATTTTGTGTTGACGTGTGGAACTGGCCTTACCCCTCGAACTCGGTGAAACTATTAGCTTGTTTCCGCACTCAATCACGCTCGAATCGATGAACCGCTGACTATATCAGCCACTTCAGCCAGGACTTAGAATAGTGGTGGGGGTGGGGTAGCTGAGTTATGCCAGTGGCCCTAACTTGAACACCTAAGTTTAATAGGGATGTCTCCTGGGTTAAAACAACAAGATTCTAATTAGTCCGTCAGTTAGATTATAGAAAAATACTCGATACGTATTTTTTTATTTGTCCATACGAATAATATTGACAAAGATACAGCACATTCAAATTCAGGAGTAGGGGCTCGTGACGTCACTCGATTCGTAAAAATTTTACGATATAATGACGTAGCGCGAACTTTCGCCGCTCTGTAACTTTGTTATTTTAAGTTTTAGAAGCAAAAGAAAAAATACGTATCTACTATTTTCTGGCGTTCTAAAAGATGGACTAATTATTATTTTTTTGTCAACATCCCAATTCCATCATAGTTAGTTCCATCTTAGCCCTCTGGGTTGGCAATGCATCTGCAATCTGTTTGGTGTTGCGGGTGTCTATAGGCGGTGGTGCTCGCTTACCATCGGGTGACCCACTTGCTTGTTTGCCCTTCTATTTATTTTAAAAAAATCGCTGTGTCCTTTTTTATCCGACTACGGCAAAGCCAAAAGGAAGGGTTATGTTTTTAGCAGCCTATTTAAAACAATACATATAATAGTTGATGGACACATTCTTTTAGGCAACAATTTGCGAAGAGTAAATTAAGATGGAAAAGAAAAAATAGTATTTTCTTATGTTTTCGCGACTTGTAGACATTGAAATAAAACAATTTAAACGGTTTATATTGCGTCAGTTTGCCCGTCAACATGAGACCTGTAAAGCGCTCGAAATCTCGGGAATTAGATTCGTTACAAATACACGCGATAAAAACCGTTTAAATTGTTTTATTTCAAAGAAAAAATAATTTATAAATCCGTTACGATGACTTATACTTATACGAATTTAGAGTCTTATTAGACTTACCTATTTCGTGAGTCTACGAATTTTTTGGGAATTACTCGGCTATTGCTGGCGTACCATAAATCAATCAAACATAGTATGGGTATGTATAGGTTTAACACGTTTCCACTCCATTTTAAATTCCGAGAACTTCATCATCATAGCATACTACGTTTTCAGTAATGTGTGCATACTTTCGAGGCACTAGGAAAACAAAGGTAGCGTAGGTCCGCTAAAACTTTAATGCAAGCGAGGCTGGTGAAAATGACTCCTTCGCCCGCCCGGCTCGCAGCTGATGAATTAT
Organism: Ditula angustiorana; assembly: GCA_963691745.1. NCBI lineage: Eukaryota > Metazoa > Arthropoda > Insecta > Lepidoptera > Tortricidae > Ditula > Ditula angustiorana. The sequence continues at coordinate 1,908,995 of OY829486.1, read as the reverse complement.
TGAAACCTCCACACGCTGCCTGCTCTCCTGGTAAAATAATCTTTTGCATAATAAAATAAACACGGAAGGTCAATTGCAAACAAAAATTCGAAAGAAAATGTATGTGTCGAGAGCATTTCTTTCGTTTATCTTCCGCGAAGTAAATGTTTGTTTTTTTAACGTAGGTATTAAATTATTGCTTTGTTTAGGACTGCAATTTTATGGGGTCAAGATATAAAAATCTGCCGTCCTAGGATTACTTATAAAGTACAAGTGGAAAGTTTTATCAATTCGTTTTTAAGTACATCACAACTCAAGGATACGTTCATATGGACGTACTACGTCCAATACGTCCATGCCGTTGATTGTTAAACAATGTGGTACGAAAAACTCCCGTTAAAAATGTTAAACAACTGTTTTGTTAGCTATGAAGAAGAATTCTTTTCCGTAAAAAAATATGCAAATACAGTAGGTTGGATGTCACAAATTCGCTCTATAACCTCACACAACCTTAAAATTAAAACACAAATACAAACCGAGAATCCGACACGTAATCGTGATTGGGTTTGGGACACCTGACCGCGTAGTTGACTCTTCGAGTTTACGGGCCTGAGTTGGTTCCCCCTGGCTCACGTAGGCGTAATCTATTTAGCAACATGTCGCCCGAGCGAGGCCCACGGTCCGCCCCCGCTGGCAGCCTTCAGATTAGTGAAGATTTGTCGTGACATGTTAGGATTTTAAGAGCTTGTCCGGCTGGCAGGGTCTGTTACATGAAACGCTTACGAAAATACTACGCTGGCCCCTATTCATAAGAAGTATACATATAACAGAGTTCCGTTACTTAAATGAGAATCTTTCAGTGGCGTAACTATACCATCTGGGGCCCGTGGCAAATTCTTTTGATGGGGCCCTATCAGTAATATTTTTGAGCTCGCGGCCTCTTGGGCTGGGGGCCCCGGCCCAAGAGGCCGCCGACCCAAAGCCCCGGCCCGGGGCCCTCTTGGGTCGGGGGCCCGTGGCATTTTGCCAGCCTTGCCACCCTATTGTTACGCCACTGGAATCTTTAAACCTAACTCAAAATCTACGCTAACGAACTAGAGAGCAAAAGTTACTTGATTAATAATATATGATCGCCGCAAAAGTGGAACGACTTTTAAGTACAGAAATTAACTTTTTGTCAGGAGTTGATGTTGATGAGTTTAAAGTCTCCCTTTCTAACCAGTAAGCGTGTGAAAAAAGGACGGACTGATGCTTTATGGCCACGCTAAACGCTAGTGTACTGCTAGTGCTGGCAGCCCTACCCGTAACTGTAGGCGCAACTGTAAAGGTCAAATCAGCCACTTGTTTGCTCCGGCGGAAGAGCTTCAAAAGGGGCTTTATGAATGCTTAAATAAATAAGTTAAGGTTAAGTGATTTAGGTTTCATAAATATCAGAAGACAAAGGCAGTGTAACAAGGTGAATCGATGCTCCGCGACCGTAACATGGCTGCCCGAGTTGAAGTTATTCCACAATGAAAACAAATGGATGTAGTTGGTTTCACGGACTAACAAGGTAATAATTGTTCTGATTTTTGAGCTGGTCAAGTACTATTCATGTTGCGTTCTTTTATTCCAACAACGGACCGACCTTTTACCTATCAACCGTAAAATTTTGGTGCATTCTGTATGGAAAATCTGTCAAAATTTAGCAGATAGGCACAACCTGGCAATACAATACGTTGTTTGAAAATAGGAATGGAATGCAGCATTTTGCTTCGACATATCAGCTCTCCGGGCTCAGTCGCAGGGCAGGAAACAATGCAGGAAATGATACAACACATGCAACCATCCCAATCAGTTTAACATCGCGATGGAATTGCTTTTGAGAGCGTTTTAAATTCAGAAAGAAAGAAAGAAAATTACTCGTTTAGTGCTAATGTTATTCATTAAGGATATGGCACAAAGAAAAATGCTAAGAAAATAAAGATAATTAGGTATCCACCCGGAATTCAAACGAACTTAAAAGCAAACTTTATTTCAAAACTAAAATTATAAACAGAATCATAGAACTTTTAAAATGCCATTAGTCGATACCAATCGTTTCACCATTGTAACAACCATTAAAGTATAATAAGAAGTAACCACGTCTAAAACAAAATAAAACAAAACAAATAAAAGTAAATAAGTTAGTCGACTCTCGGGATTAGACGGCGAAACAATAAGTAGAATTCATTTTCGGAGATATTAAATTCTAGGCCGGTCTTTATTAATCTTGTAATTAAGATATTAAAAACATGACCGAGTTCTGGTGTTCAAAGTTATGCGCTCGCGGCGAGATGTTGCCTGCCTAAGGCCTTCGCAATATTGTAGGTACAAGCTTCTTCTGAATATTCTGATTTTGAATGTAGGTACTTCGTACATCGGCACTATCTGTTTTGTGTAACTAAGCTAGCATTTAATTATAATTTTATAGTTGCGCGGAATTAAATTGATAGTACGGTATCTTCTTTATATTTTGATTACATAGTATAAAATAAAGTGGCTCTCCGTTCCTGTCTGTCCTAAATCCTTATGATCACTTACCATCAGGTGATCCACTTGCTTGTTTGCCTTCCTATTTCTTTAAAAAAACCTATCTAAGCAGATATGTAACAATTCATACAACTTTGTTCTTATTGCAGTGGTCACGGTCCCCGGTGAGCGTGGCCGGTGGCGCGGCCGAGTGCCCCCCGGAGGGGTTCCGGCGCGCGGCGCGAGGCTCCTTCTCCGCCATCCTGGGGCTGCTCACCGCCACCGCCAACCTCGACCACCACCAGGTCAGTATAGCCAAGCAGAAGCCGTAGACTGACAACCACAGAGCATATAGTTCTCAGCTATTGCGCCCTAGGCCTTTTTGGCGGTTCGGATGAGCGCGCGCGCAGTCATTAGCTAATAGCACAGATTATATACAAGTGCTAATAGGCTTGTTGATTTCCTATCAACGTACATATTCAGCCCCACCAAAATTGTCTAGCTTACTTTTAACGTGACGAGGATTATACAACAGTGGCCCGTTTCACGAAGCTACAAGTTACAATTTTACAAGTCTAAACCGGCAACATTGGTCATTATACCCATTGCCATTGGTCATTATTGACCAATGTTGCCGGTTTAGACTTGTAAAATTGTAACTTGTAGCTTAGTGAAACGGGCCACAGGACTTTATAGTCGTAGTAGTAGCAGTCGGTTAAACCGTTTAGTGAAAACATAAGAAATTATTCTAAATAAGTAGTTCCTTTTTCTGGCTCGGAACCTAAGGTCGATCATTGCCCGGACATTAAAAACAGATTTTATATGGAAAACAATGGCTAGCTAGACGATTCGGTTTTGGTAAATTAATAAATACCTACCTATTTAAGTTTACCTACACCTGAATCCAGGTAAATACGGGCTGTACTTACCTAAATCTGTTAGCAAAAACTGTGCAGCTCTAAAAGAACGTACATTAGGAAATAATTACATTTGACGTTGAGTTACTTGTTTGCAAGGATTAAGTCCCTTCGTACGAACATTTGCCTTAATAAGGAAAACTCGGAGCGTTACGAATCCGACAAAAAGCTTTCGGGATGAAACGGATGGCACATTCAAAAAGCATTTATAATTTCCTGTCACATTACGGCAGTAGTACTTAATAGCAGTATGTCTCCTTGTAGCTATTTACCCTATACTGACCCATTTTGGCTGAGTTTTATAAAGCTCCCTGATCTAAATGTCGTTAGGTAGTAATGCCAAAACAAAAATTGTGCCGAGTTACTGAAGTTCGGTGTGACAGTTGATCCGTCTTATAAAACGTCTGAGGTTAAATTTAGGAGCATTTCAACTGCCATCATCACCTATTTGCGTATGTCTTGACTTGTTACAGCCGGAAGCTATGCCCGAACATGAATTGTTTTTGCTTAAATCAGTCGTTAATCCCGTATTACCGGGATAAACGACGGCTGTTAAACCCTGGTACAGTAAGCGTCAAATATACCAGACCGGTCAAGGTGTCAAAAATATCTGAACTCGACTCTATTGTCAAATACGCTCGGGCGTGTTCAGATATTTTTGACCACCTTGCCCGCTCTGGTATATTTGACGCTGACTGTACCTTCCTAGCGCTAAAATTGTTATCAATTATATCATTAAGTTTTTTTTTGGAATAGGCAGGAAAACGAGCAGTCGGGTCACTTGATGGGAAGTAATCCCCGCCGCCCATGGAAAACAGCGATACCATGAGAATTTCTGATCCGTTGTCTGTCTTTAAATAAGCCCCCCTCCTCCCATGGGCCTCCGAATTACTCACTCACTGTACGAAACGCAATAGCAAACTACGTCTTCACGCCGGTATTCTGTGAGGGTTGGTACTACCTATGGCTCATTCGTACTGCAACCACCAACTGGCTACTTTGTGGCCCCTCTATTCCGTAGGTGTCCTCTATTCGACATGCCACGTGATATCTAACTAAATCCAGGAATCTTACAGGACTATTCGCTGGTTTTAGCTTAGTATCTATATTTGGTACTTTAAACCAAATAAATGGAGGTCAAGGGTGTTATCCTAAGGGTTTTTCTACCTAATAAAACACACTCTTTATGTCTCTACGCGACCCGCACTATAAATACAAAATGTACGACCAAACCCGTCGATGTCCGGAATTAACTCGCTCCCATAGGCCCGGAAGCGGTCATCCGACAGCAAATTATTCAATTTGCTGTCCCGCCAGAGCTAACAACTTTCCGGTCGATCGGCTCGTCCGCAACTTTAATCGGGTTTGCTGCGTTAGTTTTCGGTGGAAAACTAATGCTACGAATTCACGTGGATGTTAGAGGAATTAGGGAGTTTATTATAACACTTCTGCAAGTATTGAAGTATCGGTACTACAACTAGCGAGACATCAAGCATCTATCCCTTTCGGACACATGTATTGGTTAAAAAGGGATATGACCTTTATATCCAGGACATAAACTAACGTGCTAGGGCAGATGATTAATCGACGACGATCACGCTCGCAATAGCGTTGGTGGCCTATAGTGGCTAGAGGGTTGGAGTCGTGATCGTGAAGTACGTACCTACATACCGATCCCCAGCGGTTGTCAATATGTAACTTTGATTTTTTCCAACTGTATGTTTATTACCTAAGCACTGTAGGCACCTAACTAACTAACGGTGAGGGAAAACATCGTGAGCAAGATTGCAGATTCATGTAAATGAATGAGTAACTGATCGGTCTGGTTTCCCTGTAACAGGGATTATGGAGGTCAGCGGGGCGATTCTCGGATCATGCGAGATCTATCTCGCACGAAAACAACTGTGAAATCCCTTTGAAATCTGTAATTTCTGACGTATCTCACACGTGAAATGCATTTCGCATGTCCCGAGAATTGGGGTCCAGATGCCACTCGCTTCAATGTAATTATCTGGCCTGCCAAATCTGGGATCATCGTGAAAGCGTAGCTCGAATTAATAAATGTGAAATAGCGCTAGGAGAATGATCGCGCAAGTGTAATAAAACCCCAAATGACTTTACTCTAAAAACCTTAGGTACTTTAGTCCCTGCTACAAGTCAAAATTCGATTAAGTTGGGCACTCAAGTAAATATGTTTAAGAGGCGAAGCGCTTCAGAACTCCGTTTTACCTTACACTCATTTTGTCCGCTAAAAATGAAGGTTGCTGTAAGTATCTTTATGCGCTATCAATTTGATCTTCACATGTCTGCCTACTTTAGACATATCTCTCTATTATAATTCTATAGGTACCTACAGTCAAGGAAATTGAAACACGTACCACCGTAGAACCTAGTCGAAGAGACTATACGCATGACATTTGTATGACATAGCCTGGCGTTTAACGCGTCGCGTCGTTGCGATAGGGTTCTAAGGTGGTACGTGAATATATTTCCCCTACTGTACCTATTGTATATGTGGTACCTACTTAATTGAGACTAGAACGCTTTTTGTCGGAGAGTTAAGCTTTAATTATAACTCTCAAGCTTGGTTTTGGTTTGGTTTCGTCAGACGCCGCAGTGGGACTAATAAGAAGCTTCAAAATAGGTCGAAAAGGCAAAAACAAGGCACAGGTGTCGTACGTTGTACCCCAACTGGTACATCTTTGAACGACGATTCCACCGTTTCCGACATTTCTTCGCGAAGTATTTGCGAAGTTTTAGGCGTCAACAAAAAAGACTTCACACTTTTAATTTATTACACTGTACCCATAGTCAGTGATCGTGGACCTAAGCTAATAATGTGGGCAACAAGATTCTGGAACGTTCCACCACTTTGTCGTGATATTGGTTTTTTATTCGTATTATGCAGGAGCACTCAGATGGCTCGACCACGCCGCGCAACGAAGACAAGTCCGGTGGACACTCTCCCGCTGCGACCGAAGGTAGGTGGTCAAAGTCACCGGAAAAACCAATTTCAGGTCAAAAGTTAACAACTTGAGTACCTATTAACAATTTATATTTTCTTATAGCCAAGCACAATTTACATGCGGATTGCGTCTGCGTATTTATGTCATTGCGACCCCGGTAGGATTCAGTTAAGAGTGTGGTGAACCCAGCGCTCTCCATACAAACGGCGATAACGTTTCCCACCCTCTAAACCTTAAACTATGGCCATGGTTTTTTTGTATATTGTCAGTATGTCTTAGAACTAGGTTTGTATGTTTTGATTTTTAAAATATTCTTAGTAGTTTTAAGAATATTGACGCTTTTTGTTTTGTATGAAACTACTAAAATGCGAATAGTGTCAAATCTATGAAGAATATTTAAAAAATCAAAACTTACAAACCTAGTTCTAAGGCATAATGACAACGTACCAAAAAATCATTGCCATAGGTTAAGGTTTAGAGAGTGAAAAACATTATCGCCGTTTGTATGGGGAGCGCTTTTTGGGACTGGGTTCACACTCCTCTTAAGTAGGGTATCTAAAGCATTCACTGCCTCGAACGCATTGTCTATTGTCCGACTTCCGTACTTTCACACTGCGCCTGGGTCACACCGCTGCACTAATTGGATTAAACTTCGTCCAATTCCGTAACGAATGCTTTAATCGAACCTTCCATTCCATTTTATATATTTACGGATTTAGCATAAAGCAAAAAAATCGTAAAGTAATCTCAGTTTTCGTTCAGTAAGGCCTTAGTCTCCCGTAGACACATGGAAATCAGCGTAAATTACTATAATTCGTCTCTTTCACACGCAATAGTGACTGAAAGAGTCCATCATCACCGTAGCAATTTACGCTGACTTGACATCAGCGCGGGAGACTAACAATAAGTACGTAAGTAAACTGCGGCTGACATCATATGAATCTTTGTAACTATTTGACATATACTACTAACTACTTTATAAGTATTTAAGTGCTGAGGCCTTCGATCAGCAATAGATACTGCGGGTTGATTTTTGACTTTCGTGCGCTCGATTTTTGTTGTAAAGGAGTCGCCTCGTGTCACTCCAATGAATTATAGGCCAACTAAATTTTAACTTTTGCACAGTACTAGCCTCAGGTCCTTGGTGGCACACTTACTCTTTCATCTTTGTCACTTGTATAAGAAAATTTGACTACTATAACCTACAACATGCATTGCCGAAAGTTTGTGCGGTACACTTCGTGACACCATTCTTCCTTAGCTTAGATTTCATCTCTTAACTTCGCCCCATTAAACATTGCTTACGCATCAGTCGGCCCGCAGGCGTAGAGGGCGAGGGCGAGCGGTGATGGTCGGCCACCGTGCTTCTGGACCGCCTGGCGCAGCGAGGGTTCGCCGCGGACTCCAGGCTCGCCTTGCCTCCCACAGGTAACCACCCTGATTGTGCTGACACTAACAACGCTTTGTGAAAGAGATAGATCCGCTCGAGGTGACTTTCTTTTATAGATAGATACAACTCTGTTTTTGGGTATAACCATGGATCAATTTTTACAGTGGAGTCCTCACATTTCTCTATTAGCAAAAAAATTAAGCTCCGCAGTGTTTGCAATTAGGAAAATAAGACAACTCACTAATGTGGAAACAGCCCGTTTAGTTTATTTTAGTTACTTCCACAGCATAATGTCATATGGCATTCTGGTTTGGGGCAAAGCGGCCGAAATTGAAACTATCTTTGTTTTACAGAAAAGAGCCATTCGTTCTGTTTACAATATGGGTGCACGCGACTCATTGAGAGAAATTTTTAAAGACATCAATATTTTGACTATGCCATCGCAGTATATTTACGAAACCATTATTTATGCTCTTAAAAACATGGAAACGTTTAATAAAATGTTAAGTGCTAGAAACAAACATAAGATAGCAGTACCGAAATTTCGTGTTCGGAAGGTGTACAAATCGTTTATGGGCCAATGTATAAGTTTTTATAATAAACTACCTAAGCAAGCACTGGAACTGCCCACTAACGAACTTAAAAAGTATTTGAAGAACGGCCTGTTGCGGAAGGCTTACTATAGTGTCCAGGACTACTTAAATGACAAAAACGCTTGGCCTAGCCTTTCAGTTGAATGATGTGACATGTATTTATTTTAATTGTATATCTTTTGACGATGCAAAAGTGATTTCTGTAAGAATCCTACTTGAATAAATGACATTTTATCTTTATCTTTTATATTAGTAAGTTTCTAGTAAGAAACGTTCCACTTTTACTTTGTTAATAGGCACTTCTAAGTTTCATGATTTTGGCTGTTTTTAAGTCAATTACGTCATGAATCTCGACTTCTTAGGCAGGGCCCTCTTATCCAGGGGCGTATTTACCCTAGGGCCATCCAGGCCACGGCCCGGGGTGCCAGGCTGCGAGGGGCGGCAGCCGCCCCTAAAATGAAATACTTTATCGTATTTAATGGGATGCCAAAGCTAAATGGCCCGCGGCGCCAAATCTTTAAATACGCCTCTGCTCTTATCCATTTAGCACTCTGGACAAATGCCCAAGGCCTCGGGATCCATGGGGCTAGCTTTATTCCTTTTGCCTGTTAAAAAAATATCATCTGCCACATCATGTTCATAGGGGCCCATTGTCCTGAAGTTCCCAGGGCCTCCAGTAGTTTAAAGACTGCCCTGTTCTTAGGTACTCTTACCATTCACTATTAAGTCGGGCCATTCACTCAAACTTTTCATTGCAGTCACATTCAAATAACACGCGAGTGCTTCTTTGTAGGGTAAATACTACTATAGTCAATAGGTACCTTTCCCATTTCGGGCACATTCAATCTGTGGCCAAGGTGCTAGGAGTGTCAATAAAATGGATGTTTACTAAGTAATGCAATGAAGAAAATATGAGTCTTGAAAATTGTAATAATAAGGCCACACAAATCTGTGTCAGGTTGCGCGCGCTACCGCGAGCTGTGCTACCGTGCTGCGCACGCGCACCTACCCGACGAGGCAGCGCCGGCGCCATGCGTGTGCGCGAACTGCGCACGGCGCCGCACCCCTCCCTGAGACGCCCACCGCGTTCGTCCCGCCACGGCGTGCACTGCAGTTGTCGGACCCATCGCCTCCGTCACGTGGAAAGGATGAACGTGGTTTAAATTGAAGGAGTTAGCATCCGCCATCTTGGATTTAGATAATTGCGCCACCCTGCATGCATTTAGATCAATGTAGGCGATCCTTTTGTCAAAGGTCCTTGCAGGATGTTTTATACTTTGCGGTTTTGAAAGATGTAATGTGAAAGATTTATTTTCGTAAGTTTTTGATAATACGTGCACGAAATTAACTCCCATAGAAATCACTTAAGTTTCATAATCGTTTTATACTTAAGTATCTAGTAGGTAAATTTTGTCAAAAGCCTTAGGTAGGTCTTACAATTCCACTGTAACATATACCTGACTTAACCATAAAAAAAGGATTTTTTCTTGTCGTGAAACGGCAACCAATACTCATAAAGAAAACTTATACGCGTACAGAATTGTGACGAACAGGCCCTGGATTTAGAGTTCCGACAGCCCCAGGCCAGCTATGACCAACCACAGACACACATCCATCGTTGGACGTCGGAAGGGTGGCATCATTAGTATTTATAGATACTATATTATACTCACCTTACAGAATGAAAGGAAAATTCGGGTCCTCGGTGACAGCAGCGCCTGCACCTCTTGACACTTTGTAGAATTACTCACATTAGGAGCCTAATCGGAATCCTCAATAAACGTTTATCCTAATCATTATTTCTCCTAAAAGGTTTTTGCAGGATCTTTTAAAAGATTGTCGTATAAGAGTTTATTAGGTTACCGTAAAACACCCTAACTTCGCCTGGTTTTTGACATATTTTTGAAATTTTCTCTTAAACTACATGTTTATTGTGGCATCTCTAGTGTCTAAACGGTGTGCATTATGATTTTGCCTATATTTAATTTAAAAACAGACGAATTGTATTGATATTAAGGCCTAAAAAACGAGCTCAGTCAATATGCGAAGTTTTGTCTTCTTGCCTTACTTCGCCTACCTACCCCATCTAATATGAGTAATTATATATGCACACGCCATTGAAATTACGTTCTACCTCCTGTACGATACAGCTTATGTAAATTGAATCGAACTCCTGTGTTCTTAGTCCTCATTTAGCACTTTTTTTCGTCATAGGCGAAGATTGGAGGACATCTAGCATGTTTTCATTAGGTTTTCATACAGACTACGATGTTTTAGGGTTGTCAAAAAATCATGATTTTACCCGACTGTTACAAATAAGCTTTAGGTTCAGCTTTTTTACCCGACTACGGCAAAACCAAAAGGAAGGGTTATGTTTTTAGCAGTCTATGTATATATGTTTGTATTTACGTATGTTCCATTGTAGTGTCTAAACGACTGAGCCAATTTTGATGAATGAGGTATCATTCGGTTCGTAATTGTAGTCTGGTTAACATAGGCTATATTTTTTGGGCAAATGATGACTAGGCAAACGTTTATAAGGGATTCCGGTAGAAACCCCTTAGATTACTTGCGATTGCAGTATTTGCGGTTTGTACCACCTATTGCTAGGTTAATTAGGTGACTTTTTAGTGTCGCGCCAATATAAAACAGACTCTGGGCGCCTGCCTAAAAGGCAAAAAATAGATAGTTTTCAACGTGCCTAAATAATAACGAAATTAGTAAACTTCAATTTATATTGTCAGATTCGTAGTTACCTAGTTTAAATGGGATTCCGTCAGTAGTATACTCAACTGTAGCGATCAAATTTCCATGTGTTTTAGATGATAACCATCGGAGAGCCATTTCTAAAGGAGTCCGGGATAACCAATTTCCTTGATCCCTACTGAACACGAATGCTGGTTGTGATTGGACCACCTCGATACTGATAGGTCGTAGACCTTGCGACTGCCTAATTCGATTGCGATTCGAGGGACCGCTCTCAGGCTGGGGTAAAAGCAAGTTTTAAAGGCTATAGTTTGAGAAAAGGCGTAGCGTAGATTAGGTTTGAAAACTTGGCTGCGTTCCACTAAATTTTGACACAGTATATACGGGATAGCCGTAAAAAATAACGACTGGGAGGGTAGGTGAAACGACCTGTTCGAATGTAGGAGCGCGGCTTTAGGGCAGGACCGAGGCCTATTTTTAAGAAGTGTATGGTTAGTTGTAGCGTCTAAGTTAACAGTTATTTAATATGTTATAGATTTATAAACAAACCCGCACCTTTTAATAGTACTTAATCCTCACTTATTGTGTAACTAACTTAGTTGTTAAATATTTCGCACATCCGAAATCGCTTTTATAATTAAGGAAGTACTTAGCGCGCAATTTGTGTGTCAATAAATATAACTTAGTGTAAAAATCAACGTCAAATTCGATTTATCTGTCCATTATCATAATTCAAGTACCTACGCCCTAAAGTAAGCTTATTGTAAACAAACAATGCGGGAATTCTCTTGACATAATTTATTTAGACGATTATTAGGTACATAAGAATTTTCCGTAGACTAAACACTAATCTATTGCGAGAACATGTTTTTAATATAAAAGTCTAAGCCAAAATAGATTAGGTACTTAGAAATAAACGAAATAATGATAACGTGTAGACGGCTAAAGTAACTACGGTCCAGGCAGTGAACTGTTAAACTAAAGTCAATCCTGTGTGCTAAATATTAAAAAACCTCTTAATTTTAGTGCGTAATATTAAAGTAGGTATATCTAGAGTGATTTCTATATTTATAAAGACTCTGCATCTCTTTGCATATTCATCTGTGTCCGAACTTTATTCGATTATATGAACTTTAAGATAGGTAATGTACATTAAAATCTATTTTATATTACATTGTTATAAATATAAACATTAATTTTAATTACATTTCTTACATGCTTACCGATGGTTTTAAATTTTAATCGTACATTATTTAAATATATTTAACAAGGCCTACCTAACCGCGTTGTATAAAATGTAATTTAAAATCATTCAAAAATAAAATGTTCATTATAAAAAATATCGTTTTGTTATTTACCCAGTGCCGGCGTGAACGCGGCGCGGGATGCCGGCAGAGCGCTTGAGGTGGGCAGCCCGGGTAGACAGTCTTATTGTCAGTGACTTCAAATAAAACTTAAAATTACTTGGTACTTTTATTGTTAATAAAAGAAATACACATGTCGGGAGAACCGAAGCTTCATCACAAGACACGTCAAATACTACTAATGAGAAGCGAGCTTCGGTTCGGAATGGTGTCTCCTGAATGAACATCGAGATATGGAATTGATGATATTTCATGTAATCTATCGATATACGCCGACGACTCTGACCGTGTGTCAGACGCCGCTCTAATTTAACAACAATGCTCAGCGGGCAGTTTGTTTTGACATGATTCCAAAAAGGCGTTGGACTTACACTAGAGCATATGAAAAACCTTTGTATAAATTTCAGACAGATGCAACAGTCACAAAGAATTTTTAAAAACCATGTATATGGTTACCACATGTATAACCTGTATCAACATTTATAGAAAAATAACAGACACTCTCAACTTTTTGGAGACATTAAAAGAACGCTCCAGACGCACAAAATGTGATGTCAATCAGGTGAGGATAACTAAGTTATGTTAAGGTATGACACTTACGGGCACTCCTACTTCAACTACCTTAATCACCGCTTTGAAAATGAAGCGTTTTATTTAGTTACCTACTAAGAGCAGATCTTCAGATGCTGAAAAATTCAAATCTAGACCAGATTCACTGGATCAAGACGTCCACTCTACACAAATATATCCAAAAGAAAACTAATCTACTAACTTAAAATGTACAGGACATAAGCATATAAGAACGAATGCCAGTCGATATTTATAATAATATTAGGAATCTGAATAAGTTACTTACATAAAGCTCCTCGTGTGCTAATATTTAGGGAACCGGTCAAAAAATACATAATAAAGCTTAAATTTACATCATGGAAGCCTAGCAGCCAGATATCGTCAATAAAGAGGTAGATTGTAAACAGACTGAAAAACTTCTTATATACTCTTGTCCACTAAACAACATTTACAAACTCAATGATTGCTTTTATAGAAAAAGAAGGTACATTAATATTTTACAAGATTGCAAATTGACAACTGCAAATCAAAAATTAAAGCCCGTACTCTGCCCCCTACCAGTTATGAGTTAGTGTGGGCCATTAGGTTCGCTACGTATCTCAACGTTCAGTCGACGTCAAAGATACGTTGACACTTTTTTACCTAATCCCATTGCAATAAGGTGAAAAAGTGTAAACAGCTCCTTGACGTCGACCGTTCACGACAAGTGCACACTATTAAATGACATAATTTAAATGATAAAATTCACACTGTCCTATGAGGTAGGTACATTTCTTCAGGATGGCAAACTTCGTACGTCCAAGTGGCTTATCTACTAAGTATAACAAACAATTGAATCGGTTACATAAAAAATGCGCATGTCCAAAACAATTGTTCCGGACAAGTGCATTATTGTACAATACCTGATTCAATTGCAGCTCATAATTTGCAGAATTTCGAACTTTCCTTGTATATATATTAAATTGTATATTTTAGTATGAAAGCAGTTGTCAAATTGTAGAGTTGGCGCGCGTTGCGAACAGGGTCGCATGGGCCTAGTGGGGTCACTCGTTAACGTCGATAGGGATGGTAAGACGATGCAGAGGCAGCCCCGCCAGAGCTAGCTCCGTGGTAGCTGCGCTTCGAAGACCGCTGGTAGCCATCGCCTGAGCCTCCAGTATACTCATAATCGTCACCTACACAAAACACAATGTTAACACGTGTCGCCCGGTCGCCTGTGACAGCAACAGTAATAAGCTCTCAATAGTTGACATTAGCAGAAAAAATAAATGAAAAACTTACCCGCACCACGCACCTTTCAACCACGAGCATTTAGTACAAATCCAGCCTTCCGTCGGGACTTAACATTTATTATGAATACCAACTACATACCAAATATAAATACTTATTTTGGACCATAACCAGACTACATTGAGGCTAATCTAAATACCTACTGGAGACGAGAGTTCGTATAAGTACTATCAATGGATAAGGGAAATGGGTAACCTGAAGCAGATGCTGATATGTCCGATACATTACAAAACGACGGTTGGGGGGAGACTATGGCACCACAGTATATCATTGGCACCTGGGGAAAACAGTTTTAATTGTGATTATACATTACTTGTTTTAATTCTAGTTTAATCTTTTATCTCTTGTGGACAATATTTTAGGACATTTCAAATATTCCATCTACCTACGATGGTCAGATATATCTAGCGGAAAAGATGACGACAAAATATCTGAGCTCAGTACAGAGCTTACCTAGAGCATGCCGAGATATTTTTAAGCACTACACCGCAGACTAGTTTCTCTTTACTATCAAAGACAAAATGTTTTTAACATCCTCCATTGCAGTTTCAAAACTACTGATAGTTAAAAAAATAAACAAACCCAATCACATGGCTTAATCAACTAGCCGACCAAGTCAATTACCGCATCTGTGGTTTTGTGGCGGCACTTCACCGCGTAACAAAAGAAATGCAAGATCGTTTTTCACGTGAACGGCGGAGATGCAACGACCGAAAGCGAAGTGAAATGCTACCATTCGATTAATACATGATAGGTAGACTTGATCGCTTGTCTGATCGCGGTTCCCAATATTCTAACCACGAATAGACCTGCCATGACACATTCTGACGAGAATTCTATCACAATTTAACAGTTGGTAGATAATCCAGCGTCACTTACTGTTAAGCAGTAGTTCCGTTTCGCTATGGAAGACTACAAAACCCCAGCAGCCAACCTTTAGGATTGAAGAGACACGAAAGGAAGTATCGTTTAGTCTATCCGCAATTTGAATATTAGGAACGGCCATTATCGCGTGGTTTGGTTTGTTCGCCTTTTGCTTGACCACCTAATGGATGGACTATAGGTACCCACAAGATATGAAACTGCAAATAACCTGCGGCGGCGTGCCGATAGCGTCGCTCATTTGCGGCACGCTCATGAACTTGGGACTGCCAGCGGCACCACCCACGCCATCACCCTCTGCCATACAACAACCGGTTAGTGGGTTAGCGCTAAAGTCTACGGTGCAAGGATTGGTGATAGTTTCTAGCGTGCCAACAAAACTTAAGGAATATTTTTTCTGAATTTTAAACTCTTGGTAGGATAATGGGTGCCGCAAAACTGTCTCAATATTTTAGCAGGTGGTCGGGTGGCAGCTTAAGACCGCTGTAAATTTTTTTTTTTTATTAATGCGTAGTAGTGCGCTTTCCAAACTACGGCCATCTAAAGATAATTGTTTGAGTCTTAAATTTGCGCCAGTCATAAATTATCGATATGTAATTAATTAAATAAGCCTTAAATAATCCAAAAAAATCGGAATGAAGCTGTAAAGCTAATTAATCGAGAAATAAAATGAAAGCGCGCTCCAGGGCTCTTCCCGACCACCAGCTGCAATACAGTGGAAGGGTTCCGCGACACCCTTTCACGAAGTTTCCATCACGTACGGTATTCCAACTATTTGATATGTATTGGACACAAATCTAAGTGATTAAGCGGAATCTAAACCAACTGCTTTATCTTATTCAGATACAGCATCTAGTTTTAGTTCTGAAATTATCACTTAGGAAGGCGTCGAATGGAAACCCAGTTGAAAAATTCATAAAGATGGAGCCAATTGCATATACTCCGCAGATAGCGAAAAAATACGTACATGAATTTTCCAGCAATGGGCAAGTTTAAAATGAGTTAAGAACTTTTTTATGAAGAAATATGAAATAGAATAAATAGATGCAAGAGTACTTTTAGGTAGAAAGCAAATATACTGGATATACATTACGTATATATAATAAAAAATAAGTGTATACTGAAGAAACTACATAAATCTGAATCGGAAAATGTTCACGTTTTTAGGCACTCCAGTGTTAATTATTTTAGTATTGTACGACTATTATGGGATCGCGATCGAAGTTCTTTATGCCCAAATATAAAAACAAAAATTATGATAACCAGCAGCTGCCCTGGGGTCTAACGCTAGGGGTGGGGGGAGGCAAACATTAAAAATGCCAGTCTTATTTTGAATTTTTTGATTTCTTTTAATTATCTACGTTTTATAATGTCCTTAAAGTAGATATATATTTCATCATAAGATATCTCAAATATTTGCAGTGGTAGATAATATTAATATTTTAATTAATCAACCAGTAGTATTATTTAATTCATTAAGATAGAAGAAGCTTAATAATAGGAAACTACGACAAAACTGTTTTTTTTTTTCATTACAATTACAAACTACTTAATTACCAGTTAAATCTAACACTAATATATACCCAAAATACCTAATATGAATAATGCATAATTTCTACTTCAAAAGATCAGTGTTATATTCTGTGATAGCACTTGTAATCATTACATCAAATACTTATTCGCTTACAAGCTTTTCGTCTTAATATTTTAGAGTTTCGGTTAAATTAATAATTAGAACCGTAATTAACTAATTATCATTAGGTAATGTAAAAAGAAACAACAAGGACGCTTGTGTAAGTCTATCATAATTTTCCTTTTTATATAACGAACACAAAGTAGCCGACCGGCCGGCGCCGGCGCCCTCGCGCCGTTCGCGGGGCAGCTACAGAGCTATAGTTTACACATCCAAGATTATAACAAATCTAGATAATAGTCTTACAATCGTAACATGCTTAGTTGTGGCTCGGTCGCGGTCGCCGCGCTAACTTATTACACTTTAGGAAAGGAATAGTCTGTTCTGGTTAGACAGCGCGCGGGGCGAGCCGCGTCAAGCGAACTTATATACTGCCGTAAGTAAACATTACTTTAAATATTGTACATCAGTCGATAACTTCACCTAATAATTTTGTATTCTAATCAATCGAGAATTATGTACTTTAATCCACTATTAAGAAATCATAGTTTAAAAATAATTAACATCCATTTTTTTAATTAAAACAGAAATAAATAACAACTTGCCCTAAGTTTTTTTTATAATAATTAATGTTATAATTAACTGTAAAGCCCGTGCATATTATTTTACGATAAAATGTGTCTCATAATTACATTTATATTTAAATTCTAGTATAAATATGAGGTTGTATATTAATAATACCTGCATTGTTTTAAAATAAGTTTCGAAAAAACTACAGTACAGCCGAGCCGAGGCGCTCGGCACGTTAAATGCAAACAAACTACATAGTCGCAGGGAGTGAACCGAGTCGTCGCTAACCTAAAGTTAACACTAGGGTCTCTTGTATAATTAGTCAATTACGATCATAAATATAGTATAATGAACGGTCGCAGTCGCCGAACGAGTGCGAGATATCAAATACCAAAATACACTTTTACACAAACATGTTTCCTTTATATTAAGTATACTACAGAATAAACATACACATATAAAAACCGCGTACACTATTATATAAAGTAATACAAACAAGTCGAAAGGTTAACTACACAACAGTACTACAGTTAAGCCATGATTAAAGTATTATTTCGTAAACATTATTTTAATAAGATACAGTGTATGTATACGTCGTCGGCGCAGCTCGGCGCCGGCGCAGCCCCGCTCGCGACACTTTTGACAGACGAGCCTCTTAACGAGTCTTACCGTATTTGTATTTCGCTAACTATTTTTAATTAATAAATTCATCCAATATTTTATGCTCATCTCCTATATAATAATAATTAAAAACCCATATAAATAGTCTCAATTGATTTCCACAATAATTTGCACTAAGTTTAATGTTGAGTAAATCTAAAATTTCTAATACATATTATTCCTTTATTTTAAATAAATTATATCCTTTATGTTAATTAGAAGATTGCCACGACGGTTCATTACAAACTAAGTTGTTAAATTGTTCCGAAGGTTTGTGAGTGCGGGGCCGAGCCCGTCTAGCGCTTAGTGCTAATCGTTATCACTGAAATCAACACAATATAAAACATCTCTATAATCACTTAACTTTTTGTAAGGCATCGTTTCCTAATATTAAACAGATGTGAACATTTTATTCGTATCATATCGGTGGTTGTACATTAACCTACGGAGTCTGGCGTCGGAGATGCGCGCGCGCGGACAAATGCGTATAAAAGCGACCGTGGGGACGACCGGCACGCCGGGAATGAGGGAACACAAACTAACTAACTAATATAGGAACAAAGTGGAGCAAAAGAAACGACACGAAGCGGACTACACTGTATACGTAACCTAGTGGGCAGTTTAGGCACCGACGTCGATTAGTTAACATTATTTCATTATTGTTATTAAGGTACGAGTGTCGATCGGCTACATACTGATCGCGTGTCAGTCGACGTACAATATAGAGCTATAAGAATGTACCAATATGCGCGTTACCTATGAACATCACAATGTAAGGCTTCTCTATGTTTTACCGTTAATTTGGGACTGCGCACCCCTCGTCGCGGACCGCATTACTTATAATTTGTTTATACATCTCACAATACTTCTCATAGATAAATTATAATTTACTTACGGAGCGATCTTACATAACCCTATTCTAAACGATCAAATTATGCATTTAATGTGAGCAGCGATGCGCGCGTCGCTGCGGCGGCGGGCGCGCGGGTGGTGGCGCGCCGAGCGAGGCCCGGCGGCCGCGGCGCTCCACGTTATTACTTAGCTTAACACTAAAATTTTAATCAGTCGATCGGTCAAATGATTGAGCGATATAATACAGTAAAGGACTAACATTAAATTTAATCTAACAATGTTATTTTAAATTATAACTCACGTTTGTAAGGAGCTGTGCGACCGCGCGGCCGGGCCTACTCTCTATATAGTTTTAAAAATATTTGGCAATCACATAAATTAAAACTTTAAAACTATGTGACGAGAGACTTGATTAAAATTATGCTTTACACACAAGTAAGTATATATATGTACAGCGCGGCGACGACGAGGGGCGCGGCCCGAGCCTCTATCCTAGTGCTTGAGCTTCGATACTTAACAAATACGTCATATTTATATCCTTTACTTTTTGCTCATTTTAACAATTTGGCAGGTAAATTTAATTCATTAACGTATAAAATCCATACTATCAACTTAAGTGCGTTAAAAAACTAAAATGCGTACTAGAAAACGAATTAAAATTACGAATATTTATACAGAATTGATCCCTTTACAAAAAATTGGGAAAATTAAATATTAAAATCACGTTCAGTCATACTATGTTTTGTTAAATATTAACACATAATTATTTCATTACATCCCTACCTTTGCCTAAGTCTAGTGGGTGGTAAATAACCAAAATTCTAATATTAAACATACATACCGATATATATATATACCATATTTATACATAGTTATTAGCTTAAGTTAAGTTGCTTTAGGTCATTTTCCCTAAATTGGCCTTGTTTTTGAGCGTCTGTCAAACGTGCGTCCGCCAGCGCCGAGCGCCGCGCCGAGCGGCCGTTACACTACACCAGTAGCGAGATCCCACCGAATCATCATTATGACAAATATTAAAAGAAATCATTTTACAAACTACAAAAAAATAAACGACCGAAAAAGTGCGAAGTGAATCTTCACGAAAATCCCGCATCCAAAAGAATAATAAAAGCAAAGTGAAAAAAAATAGTGTACATGTACACTGTACACGCAGACTGCGCCTGCGCCTGTGAGGGAGGCGTCGCGAATCATCGGGGCCGGGCAGGAGGCCGCGTCGGCTTACCGTAACCTCTCAAGAAATTAGTAGACAAGCTTAACTTTAAACACCTAATAGCCTGATTATTTTGTTTAACTATGTTAAATTTTAATATTAAAATTAACGTCCTTACTTACGCGTGTGGGTTTGTGTTAATGCAGTCGTTGGTGACTAACAATAATTAAATCGCCGTAAACGGCTCTATAAGATCGAATGCATTGCATCTAACAGTCAACAAGATTTTATTTTGATATCGATTACGTTGCATTGGTAAACTTACTCTTTTAAATTTCTTAACAAATTTGCATGTTACATTATTATTAGTATTAGTCGCGAGTTTTCAAAAAAATTGACGTTCGAAACTGTGTCTAATGCGCGACTTGAAAATTGTATAAAAAATTAACTCTATCGAATCGTTAAACTTCTAACTCATTTAATTACACCTATAATGTAGAGTTATTCCAGGCGTACTTTTGGTCATTATGATTGCCGTTTTAGTGTTTTAAGAGCGTGTAATGAAACGTGTTCGAGTAAATTCGACGCTGTGTGGGCGCTTCGCGTGAGCTCGACCGCAGCGGTGTCGAGGCAGGGTCGTCAGTTGTTGAAGTAAGTTGGTAGTATTGTATCGCGAGGCAACAGGTCGCGCTAAGTGTGAGCTTGTCGTGGTTACGAGTTGTTACTGCCGCGCCGGCGTGTGCGAGTATAAGGCAGCTGGTATTCCGTAGACGTGTTTTTTGGTAATCTCGGCAGATGTGTAGGGACGAGGGGGACTCGATCTGAGTTATTTTATTTTAAGGACCCCGTTCCTCGTAGCCACAAGTGTTAATTCTACAAGGCCAACTAAAACCGGTAGTCCCGTTAGTCTTGTAGATTTGCGGCTCGTCCCTTTGTGAATCGTACCCCAGGTGTGTCGGAGCCGGTGTGTGTGTGTGTGTGGTGTGTGGTGTGTGGTGTGTGGTGTGTGTGGTGTGTGCGCGTCTACGCGGCGGGCCACTCCTTGTTAAACTCGTTGGCGTTGAAGTGTTTGGGCGCGTGGTGCGGGTGCGAGTGCACACCTGGGGGCTGCGCCTGCGGCGCGGAGGCGTGGTAGTCGGCGCCGCCGTAGCCGCGCGAGCCGCCGCCGCCGTACGACGAGCCCTAGCGAGCCCACCACATGTTAGCCGTCATGGAGGATCGAAATGAGGCCATCGGGAGTATCATTGTCAGAGTTTATTATTTAAAAAAAATATTAAGTCAGATGAGGCCGCATTCTGTGATGCCCCATGATGATCATATTTTAACATAATTTCGTAAGTTTAGGTTACATGAAACGGAATATAGTCGAATTTCATCTCTGAACACTTAAAGTACAGCTCTTAAGATTATCATTATCGATTACAATTAACTGTTAATGAACCTGTAACAATATGAGAAAATTCAAAATTTTACTAATTTGTACTTTAAATGCCAATTTACAAGTGTTGAGATGAAACAAAGAGATTGCTCCATCTCGCACGGCTATATAAATGCATTACGATAACGAATGGAACTAGGGTAACATTATACATAGTGCGATGCGATGCCTTTTTGATGAGCGCGCGATATGGTCGCAAGAACCGAACCGTCCACAGTGAGAAATCCCCTTAGTTTCGCGACTTTCCCTCATCCGAGACCCGCCCTTATCTCTAATTGTCTTTCTGGAGAAGCCACTCTTGTGGGCCCTGATCGACCAACTGGAAAAAAAGAAGTACACGACATAAAGTCCCAGTCGCCATTGGCCAGCCGAGCCTCAGCAGGTAGGGAGCGTGACATGACGGGAAGCGTGACACCCGCGGGAGGGGACGGGAGGGGCGGCGGTGATGAGAGACCTTCAGCGAAACTTGATAACAACACTAATCTCCTTGATTTTTCACTATGGATAGCGGTGCGATGCGACTGTCCGAGTCGACAGAATGCCTCGAGTCGGGCCGGGCTGCGGCCCGCTACAGACCGCAGCATAGCTCGGAAAATCAAAAAGACATCGCACACTTGACTCGCCACTGAAAGCATGCAGAGAGGTGGCGCCGCCGACTCCGCTCGCGGAACTCGCAACTCTGAACACGGCACACGGATGCAAGGAGGCAAACTAGTGGCTCTACAACTCATGCTGCATTCTGCCCGCGTCGACTCTTTGTTCGCTGAATTTCACTCGCTCACCATCTTAACCGTTCACAGCGGACCATTCATTCCAAATAGCAAACAAGAATACTCGACGGAAGTACAACCAAACGGGAGCTGTTTAAAGGAAATACTTTCACACGCCTCTTACGTAAATCTCATTCAGATAAGACTCATGGTGGGTGGAGTATGATGGTGGTAACTCTTCATTCATGCACTTCAAACATACCAAAAATCACGCCAAATAAATGAGGTAGATGCAGGATAAATCAATGAGTAAGCGGGGGAACGAACGGATACTATGGGAAAGGATGCAAGCCCCGAGGTATTCAGCAAATTATATTGTAACAAGTAAAGCTGTTCCAACTTGGCTGTACTTTCGTAAAGATGCATATCACCAATAGCCATCATAAATTACACTGGAACTCTGCTTTGGATACCGAATATGTTATATGCAAGAATAATCAGCAGCTAGATCAAAAGAAAACAAAGCAATATTTATCGTTAAATATTCAGATATCCAAAGCAGAACTTAAAAACAATCTTTTGTATAATAAACTCTTAATTAGACATTCATTATGATTGTTGTAAAGGTTTCCAAATGAATTTCCAATCAATATTATATTAAAAAAAAAAATATGCCACTCCCAATCGCATTTCAACTGACAACCAAGTCTAACAGTCGAAACGCGATTTTGTGCAATCCATGAAAACACTAAGGAAGCAGTATTTTTGGGGCCAAACAAAAACATCTCTCTTCTGACAAATAGAGTAAAAAGAGAAACGTGTAACCGAATCTTCCAATAATTGCCAAGTCGTGAGATCGACGTGGCAAATACATGGGTCATCGGAAACCAACACCGGGGAATATCACTAGTTTAAGAGTAGCACTGACCTTGCACAAGTTGGCTACCTGGGGCCTGTATTACAAAACCTGCAAGTGCGGCAATGAACATAATTGTATGATTTTACAACTATGTTGAATTGTAGCACTTGTAAGTTTTGTGGTACAGGGGCCAGGACGCGAGACGACCCAGAAGACTTATCCAGTGGCTTGCGTTAGCTCAGGCTAATATTTCATGCTGGGTGGCAAAGTTCTCACAAGGCTACGTTTGGATATGTCCGATGGTACGGTCAGCCTCAAAAGTAGCTGAACATCTCAATACCTTGTCGCTGTCAGGCTGACAAATACGAGGAACTCTAAGTTACTACAACAAGGTCCTTAAGTGTTTAGATACTTCTGGAATGACTGTACATCACGTAGATTTCTGTCGTTTATTAGTGCACAATCAATGAGACAAATCCAAGCGGTCGGGAGCCGACGACGGCAACAGAAGCCATTTTTATATTATAACAAGATCTTATCACTTCACCTAGTTCCAAACTGACCATAAAAACATAATAAAAAGTTTTGTGATCAGTTGCAGCCATCGGAAATACTGGATAAAGAATATCGAACTTTATGCGATATTTTTCATCGCAGAAACGTTTCACAAATGCACTTGAGTCGAAAATTTTCATTAACGTCAGAAAGCTCAAGCGCAACCACGAACACGTTGGGGCTAATAATATTAATACACTTTTACCATATGTTATGTAACAATGATTGAAGTCTTTACTAAAAGCTGTTCTACCAAAGAATTACAACAATAAGAGGTGTCCATTTAAAGTACGATTCGATTCCTCGTCAAAATACCAAAAACAATTTGAAAATATGCTGCAAAAATATTGTTGAATAATTGCAATTTCAATATGACGAAATAATGTATTATCATGGCGTAAAGCTTCGGTGTTTTGTAAAAGGCTTATCGCTGTAGTAATGTAAACATCCGTAAATTCACTTTACTTTAATTAGACTAATTAACATTTCGTAGGATTCAAATGAAATCGAAATACATAAAAAAAACATAAGGTCATGCACACGAGGACGATTTATTTCGTCTCGTAACAAGACTGCTACTGAACGGTTACCGGTATGAGCGTCATTCTTTAGGGAACACCTCGCGATTCAGCTTTGAGTAGAGGCCTCGGGGGCGGGGGCCTCAGGCGTGTAGGTAGTGTGCCTGCGTTACCTGGTCCTGTTGGTAGGCGGGCGGGTACTGTTGGTAGGACGAGTAGTCGGCCGACGAGGACTTGGACAGCGCGGCCGAGGACAGCGCGCCGGTGAGCGCGGGCGCGCCGCCGCCGCCCGCGCCGCCCGCGCCGCGCCCGTACATCTCGCCGCCCTCCGACAGCGGCACGTACGAGCCTGAGTGGAACGCTGGCAATGACTATACATTCACACTGTGCGCACAGCTACTAGTACAAACAGATAGAGGGATGACAGATCAGATGGGTATATTCTCTAGACCTTTGGTGTAATTTGTATCGGTGATAATTTAAGAGTGTTCCTGCCGGTGCACGCTTAAAGAACACACATTTTCGCAGATGCACTTACCCTCTATCATCGCTACCAACATTTAGTAAACAAAATATGCGCCATACAAATTACACCAATGTTGACCAAAGGTCTACATTTTGAAAATATACCCATATAATGGTCGGCGTCTAGACTTAAATAGCTAATTAAAAACAAATTTGAGGTGGCCTTTGTAAAATAAGACAAAAGTTCACGAAGAAAATTCACTGGCAAGTAAAATAAAAGCGCTATGCTATTGATTATGGTTCATAACGGATGAACGCAACCTTATTGTCAAAGGCGTTAGAGCGTGTTGAGATACATTTGAGGATCTGCACCGCTCCAATATATTTAATGGACTTGACAACGCGAACGAAGTGTATGGGACACCACTTATGTCGCCCTTGGAAACTTAGGATAACTTGATTTACCATCAGATCTGTACAAAAAGCGGCCCGGCTTACAAAAAAAACATCAACCAATAAGATCTTCTCCCGACCTCTCATAGCTCAATGATTTTATTGGCAACTTTTTCCCCGCATGACGCTCTACTTTGCGGATCAGCTCTCATGGAAATCCTCTCTAAACACACCTAAGACTCGCCAGGACGCAGGACTCTTGATTAAAATTTAGTTACGTTATAATTTACTAAAGGTATGCCGTAATAGATTGAAATTAAGTTTTGCAAATATAATTGAATATGTGTATATAATTTAATTTATAATTAGTTTTTGCTAGGTTTTAGTTTCTGTGTATCATCGCATTATATTAATAGTTTCATACCACTTCTGTATGATCGTAAATTAAAAAGAAAAGAGAGCTTACTAGGGACTCTTGTACGGCAGATGGCACTACACGGCGTTATGCCTAATTCTACCGCGGGCATCGAATGTTTAACCTCAGTATAGTCCCAAATTAATAAAGTATTATTCTTTTACAATCGGTACTATACATCGGATATACATACTTGTTAACATAATTACAAATACACATACATATAACAGCCAGGACTCGGGCACAAACGTACATGTTACACACTTATTTGCCCATGGCGGGTCGAATCAGGACCTCATATGCAGTCAGGGTCTAACCAACAGTCTAGAGTCTAGACAGTCATAATGCACCCAGTCAGCACTGACTGCGACTGATACAGTCACAGTTATCTAACAATGGTCCCAAAAATATCTGACACTTCTATTACAAGAGGCATTACAACGCGTCATATATTTTTGATCGCCATTTTGGATAAAATATACGTATGAGCATCAGAGTTAACGCACACTGCGGAGGGATATGGGACTTAGGGGCCATTTACATGGAGCGAGTACTCGTATCCGAGTTGCATTACATCGCGCGGCTTGATCAATCGATCGGTCGCATCATACCTCGGTAGCCTGCAATGTAATCCAACTCGTATGCGAGAACTCTTATCATGTAAATGGCCCTTTATGGAGAGTTTCGTTCGAATTTAAAAATTTTGTTTAGTTTTGTATGTCGCTGTGTATTGGTGTGTTCAGCTCAACTCTGGTTGCGTTACCTACTACTGGTGACTGATACAAGCTGACCGAAGGCTTACCAATCTGTAAACCTAGCACGAATCTTCTCGATACGCGTTAACCCGCTACGTAACTTAGTGAGTCTCCTTCTAACTCACGCAGTAGAAGAGAGACGCACTGAGTTACGTAGAAAGTTAACGTGTATCGAGAAGATTCGTGCTAGGTGCAGGTTTTGAGTCTAATTAACGATGTGAATATTGTTGTAGCCGAAATCTCTAACCCCCTGTACCTGTCCATAAATTAAAATTAATTTTACCAAACCCCCTCATCCTTTTTTGAAATGGTTTAATAACTAACAAAAATTAAATAGGCCTCCTAGAAAACGTTCAACTACTATGTGGTCTGCAATACAACCCGGAACTTAGGCAGCTCAGTTGTCAAGAAGAATTTAACAAACAGAAAACCACCATAATAGAACTGACTGGTCCAAAACATATTAGGCACTAACTAGACTCGAGTGATCCGTTTACTTCAATAGTTTTTTAACACGCATTGCTATTACTAACCAAAGGCGTAACCTTGCACAGGTTAGCATTCGTGCCGACCAGCTAAATGTTAATAGCATAGCCCTTTCTCAAACGTAGTACTGTTTAGTTACGATGGGTTCTTATTAGTTATTCAACTAGTAAACGTTTTTAAATGTGTAGTGTTAAAATAGTGTTCCTTATTTCGCTTAGCCTTTTCAACGCCAATGACGGATATATCCGCCACTAAAGGTTCGACGTCAATGACGGATATATCTGCCAACGCCTGCAGTAATGCATTCGCATAAAGTTCAATTTCTTTACTTACAAAAAAAGGCTTGGCGTGTCAACTTTTATATTTGGCGTGGCGTTGAAATGGTTAAATTTAACAGCGATATCACGAAATCCGGAGCGGCCACTACAATTGTGTGCAGACCTGGATTTGACCTTGTTTAACTTAAATTATTAAATGTTATTGTAACAAAAACGGAGTTTGAACATTACAACACCTACAAAATAAGAGAGTACTAAGTTCAAGTTCATCAGACCTTTGTGACCGTTTAGCGTTACATTAGATAACTTCCACATTAAGGATTGTTTATCTCATGAACTTGAGGGCCGTGAATTATTTTTAAATGATAGCGCCCTACGCACACATAAACAGGACTCGAAAGCGCACCTAAATTACTCTCTAAATCTGACTGACGACGCTCATCAGCGTGGAATTGTGTGAATAAGCGTGTTTATTACGTATAAGTCTGCGCATGAACTACCGATCGGTGAGATGACCCTAGAGCGAGATGCCGCAGGGCGCCCGGGCCGCACCTCGCAACACTAAGTCTCTTTATCTCCGGTCCGTTCGCAAAACCATCCGAGAGGGATGTAACTCATTGCAACGCATAACCGCTACCCTCTAATGAGCCACCCTCCGTCAGTTGACGTGTCAATCGTGACGTGTAAACGCGTCCCTCTTGGCCTGACAGGCTAACGGACCGTAGGTGAGGTTTGATGAAGGACATCGGTCTAATAATCCCTAGATTTTGCGCTAACGCACGAAGTCTGTACTGGTTGAAAGGGCAATGGAAAACGTCACGCGTTATACCGTAAAGTTTTAACGTCAAACGTATCATTTGGGGGCGATAGGAAGCATTGCATCTAGGGATTATCAGCGGGTGGACGCGCGGGCCTACCGAGCCTAAGGAGCCGGACCGCACTCACCGGATCCAGTCGAGTTAGAGTTTTGCGGCATGTTCCAGTTGTTGTTCCAAGTTGCGCCAGCCGACGCGCCCGCCGGCGCCGAGCTGTAGTTAGCTGTACAAACACCTTCCGTTAGTCCGACCATACATCTGGCGGCTACCGAACTAGATTTGGCTCGCGGCGCTTCGGTTAGAGCGTACTGGCATGTCACAAATCTTGTAGACTTTTAAGTTCAATGGAACAGAAAGTATATGCTGATTTGCGTCGCTGTACCACAAACATCTGAACGTGCCGACGGCGAGTTTGGCCGCAGGCACTGCCTGGATGTGGGCTAGGATTAATGGGAATGTTAATGATCCACTAACTACGGGTTATTCGCAGTGAACAGTGTAACATTATTAAATGTCCCTCATTGAATAAAGTTGAAGGTTGAAATCGCGATGACTCTACGCTTCAATCTTGGCAATGATAATACCATGGTTCAGTGACATTTTTAAGTAACAGCCATTGTGTACAGTTGCGTTGTGAATGAAAACTTTGCCTAGCGGGCGCGCGGTGCAGCTATGGAACGCTGGTACAACCTCAAACACTTCGTTAATAATTCAGAACCCCTTTATCTTAACGCGGTAAACTTTATAACTTAGAAGAGACCGAAACTCAAACTCCTGCTCCGGGAAAGGTTTTTTAAAGGCTTCGTCCACTTTGTTACGCAGAAATTTATTGCAGTGATTATTCTAGTCGAATCCTAGCCAAAAAGATGTAATAAACGAAGCGACTTCTCGTCCGATGTCCAATGACCAAGAAGTATGTCTTACTTACCAGTACTAAACGGATGTAATAACGCATGGCCAATAAAATTTTGTCGGCTATCAATTATACGCACGCGACGCGATCGTAAGTCCGCCATTGAAACGCCCTGTAAATGTTAACACCGAAAGAAAGAACCGAATAAGAACGTTTTCTTTTACATAACTACATATAGGTGGTGCTGTGTGTGGCTGTTGGATTCGTTAATTAAGTGTAATTGTGTTATAAAACAAAACGTCATCGAACACCGTGATACACATTCTGATCGACTGGGATAGTGTTGTTGGTGCTCGCCTGAAACATAATGCCGACTTAAGGAACAAATGTCTACAACTTGATCCAACTGAATCCAAATTTAGCCCAATCGTTTACTATGCTAGGAATATTGGGTTGGATGGGTACAAAGTATTGAGTGATGTCGAGCTGTAGACATTGTGTCCTTTATACAGACCGCAGCTCTGCACGAGGAGACTGATGTATCTGCTTTGGTTCGTTTTGAGAGTGTAGTAGTCTCTGGGTAAGTAGCTTACAACTATAAGACGGTGATAGTGTGCTTCGAAATCTCTCTGAAAGCGTTTTACGCAGGTACGTCCATAGTCCTCTCGCGGGTCGATAAGTTGTAAGCAGAAACGCGCTCGGTACGCGCCTACACCTTTCGTTATGCGCTAGCACGAGTACAGGCGACGAAGCCTCACCGTCCCGCGAGAGATCGACCGAGACCTTTCTGTCTCGGTGCTACAAATCGCTAACGAGACTCGACTCGGGCGCAGATCGTACCGGTGGTAGTTTCACACTAGAAGGATCGTTTTACCTACAATAGTACAGTCTTTATCGAGTGGCTACGTGTGGGGGGTGGGGTGGGGGCGGTACTGACCGTAGCTGCCGTAGCCCTGCGCGGGCGGCTGCGTGTGCTGCGTGTAGTTGTTGGAGGCGGGCCAGGCGGGCGCGTGCGGCGGCGCCTGCGGCGCGGGCGGCGCGCCCCAGCCCTGGTGGGGGGTGGGGGTGGGGGTGGTACTGACCGTAGCTGCCGTAGCCCTGCGCGGGCGGCTGCGTGTGCTGCGTGTAGTTGTTGGAGGCGGGCCAGGCGGGCGCGTGCGGCGGCGCCTGCGGCGCGGGCGGCGCGCCCCAGCCCTGGTGGGGGGTGGGGGTGGGGGCGGTACTGACCGTAGCTGCCGTAGCCCTGCGCGGGCGGCTGCGTGTGCTGCGTGTAGTTGTTGGAGGCGGGCCAGGCGGGCGCGTGCGGCGGCGCCTGCGGCGCGGGCGGCGCGCCCCAGCCCTGGTGGGGGGTGGGGGTGGGGGTGGTACTGACCGTAGCTGCCGTAGCCCTGCGCGGGCGGCTGCGTGTGCTGCGTGTAGTTGTTGGAGGCGGGCCAGGCGGGCGCGTGCGGCGGCGCCTGCGGCGCGGGCGGCGCGCCCCAGCCCTGGTGGGGGGTGGGGGTGGGGGTGGTACTGACCGTAGCTGCCGTAGCCCTGCGCGGGCGGCTGCGTGTGCTGCGTGTAGTTGTTGGAGGCGGGCCAGGCGGGCGCGTGCGGCGGCGCCTGCGGCGCGGGCGGCGCGCCCCAGCCCTGGTGGGGGGTGGGGGTGGGGGTGGTACTGACCGTAGCTGCCGTAGCCCTGCGCGGGCGGCTGCGTGTGCTGCGTGTAGTTGTTGGAGGCGGGCCAGGCGGGCGCGTGCGGCGGCGCCTGCGGCGCGGGCGGCGCGCCCCAGCCCTGGTGGGGGGTGGGGGTGGGGGTGGTACTGACCGTAGCTGCCGTAGCCCTGCGCGGGCGGCTGCGTGTGCTGCGTGTAGTTGTTGGAGGCGGGCCAGGCGGGCGCGTGCGGCGGCGCCTGCGGCGCGGGCGGCGCGCCCCAGCCCTGGTGGGGGGTGGGGGTGGGGGTGGTACTGACCGTAGCTGCCGTAGCCCTGCGCGGGCGGCTGCGTGTGCTGCGTGTAGTTGTTGGAGGCGGGCCAGGCGGGCGCGTGCGGCGGCGCCTGCGGCGCGGGCGGCGCGCCCCAGCCCTGGTGGGGGGTGGGGGTGGGGGTGGTACTGACCGTAGCTGCCGTAGCCCTGCGCGGGCGGCTGCGTGTGCTGCGTGTAGTTGTTGGAGGCGGGCCAGGCGGGCGCGTGCGGCGGCGCCTGCGGCGCGGGCGGCGCGCCCCAGCCCTGGTGGGGGGTGGGGGTGGGGGTGGTACTGACCGTAGCTGCCGTAGCCCTGCGCGGGCGGCTGCGTGTGCTGCGTGTAGTTGTTGGAGGCGGGCCAGGCGGGCGCGTGCGGCGGCGCCTGCGGCGCGGGCGGCGCGCCCCAGCCCTGGTGGGGGGTGGGGGTGGGGGTGGTACTGACCGTAGCTGCCGTAGCCCTGCGCGGGCGGCTGCGTGTGCTGCGTGTAGTTGTTGGAGGCGGGCCAGGCGGGCGCGTGCGGCGGCGCCTGCGGCGCGGGCGGCGCGCCCCAGCCCTGGTGGGGGGTGGGGGTGGGGGTGGTACTGACCGTAGCTGCCGTAGCCCTGCGCGGGCGGCTGCGTGTGCTGCGTGTAGTTGTTGGAGGCGGGCCAGGCGGGCGCGTGCGGCGGCGCCTGCGGCGCGGGCGGCGCGCCCCAGCCCTGGTGGGGGGTGGGGGTGGGGGTGGTACTGACCGTAGCTGCCGTAGCCCTGCGCGGGCGGCTGCGTGTGCTGCGTGTAGTTGTTGGAGGCGGGCCAGGCGGGCGCGTGCGGCGGCGCCTGCGGCGCGGGCGGCGCGCCCCAGCCCTGGTGGGGGGTGGGGGTGGGGGTGGTACTGACCGTAGCTGCCGTAGCCCTGCGCGGGCGGCTGCGTGTGCTGCGTGTAGTTGTTGGAGGCGGGCCAGGCGGGCGCGTGCGGCGGCGCCTGCGGCGCGGGCGGCGCGCCCCAGCCCTGGTGGGGGGGTGGGGGTGGGGGTGGTACTGACCGTAGCTGCCGTAGCCCTGCGCGGGCGGCTGCGTGTGCTGCGTGTAGTTGTTGGAGGCGGGCCAGGCGGGCGCGTGCGGCGGCGCCTGCGGCGCGGGCGGCGCGCCCCAGCCCTGGTGGGGGGTGGGGGTGGGGGTGGTACTGACCGTAGCTGCCGTAGCCCTGCGCGGGCGGCTGCGTGTGCTGCGTGTAGTTGTTGGAGGCGGGCCAGGCGGGCGCGTGCGGCGGCGCCTGCGGCGCGGGCGGCGCGCCCCAGCCCTGGTACGAGGCCGGGCCCGCGCCGGCGCCCGCCGCGCCGTAGCCCGCGTACGAGGTCTGCCCCGGCGACGTGCCCCAGCCCTGGTACCTGCAACCACCGCGTCGCACCTTTACATCCACCGCGCCGCTCGCCCGAGGGGCGGGGGGGCGCCGAACCCTATCTCCTCGATTGCGACGGCGTGACGCCCTGCCGTGTGAGCTGATGATTTTTTTGTTGAGACCGTAAACTTTTCGAGGTATCAAAACTCATTCAGTCCGGTCGTGTCTGACTGCAGAATCATTTATTCCTTGTAACCATGGTATTTAAAGGGACGTTCTCGACTGACCAGCTCAGACATGGACCCGACTAGGGTGGAACGACTATTTAAGGTATGTATAGTCGACCAAGAAATTGCTTAACCACTTTTCGACCGTATTCCAAAGACGTAAGGTTCAAAAGTGGACAAGCAATTACTTGGTCGACTATACATAAAAATATAAAGTTACCGTGACATACAAATATCTAACTATGTAGATACAGAGAGGTTCATACTCCTAGAATGACTATGAAAATTAATGTGAAAATTCAATGTATTATTATTACCTATTCCTTAGAACAATAGACGTTTTTTTTGGTTGATCACAAAAAAAATGTTGTCGCAAATCTTGTAGACTCTCGAGTACAAGGGTACACAAAGTATATGCTAATTTGCATTTAGTGTTCCACAAACATCTGAACGTACCAGCAGCAAGACAAGCCTGAGGCACTGCCTGGATGTGGTCGGACACACGATCGAGTCAGAAACTCGCTTACAGCTGGGAATCAACCGAAACCTATGTCAAGGTTGTGGCTATTCGTACGATTCGGAGCCCTTTGCAGGTCACGGACAGTCTCGGCGGGATACTTAACATTTCAAAAGTCATAGTCGGATTTTCAAAACATGCAATATTGAGCTCATTTTCCAGCAGTCTATAATTAAGACATTGGCTTATAACTTTTGGTAGGCGACGCGGACACGTCCGATGAAAATGCAGTCCGTATAAAAGTATGATCGGCGGCGGTCTTGTTACAATTCTGATATAACTTTATGTACTACCGTAGCAGTACTGCTTCAAATTCAAACTACAAAAAAAGAAGTGGCGCGGTCGTGCTCCTCCGATATCGCTACGAACACACGTGACTACTCACTGGCGAATCGTTCGGTACATGAATAGATCCCTCACCCCTGCATGATGTTGGGCCCGGCCATGGGCATGTTGATGGGCGGGCCGCCCATCTGGCCGTTGTGGCCCTGGATCATGTTGATGGGCGCGGCGGCGGGCGGGCCCCACTGGCCGGCCTGCGGCGCGTCGCCGGGCGCGCCGCCCATGCCGCCGCCCATGCCGCCGCCCGAGCCCAGCTTGCCCGAGCCGTCGCGCGGCTCCGCGCGCTTGATCTCCACCTGCACCGGAACACGTTCACGTCACGCATGGACTCGCCTTATTTCATAATAATTATCTACCTGATGCACCTAACCTGATTGATTAATGGCGCTCGAGCCGATTTCGTTAAGCGAAATTCCACTCGCAACCTGCTGTGGTATGGCGGAGCTCCAAGAAACTTTAAAAATAAAGGGTAAATGAATTCTGGATATACGACCAGAGATGCTTTAAATCTACAGAACCAAGAGTGAATCAAAAGAAAAAAAATATTTTAGTTTTCTCATCATTCAGTAATTATTTTTGCAAATTTTTTACCATACCAAAATTATTCTTCCGAAAAAAGAGCTATTCCTACCTAACACAGTTCGCCTGTATCATCGTATGGTTTCATCTCCCCATAATGACAGTTTAAAAGCACGTCGTGTATTACTAAAAGAAAAACTGCCACGTCTTAATCGTAACATTAATTAATAAGTCCAAGTAATTAACAGACATAACTACTAAAACAGATTAGAAAACAAATTCCATGATGATTGCAATCTCAGCAAGATATTTTCTTATCACTTCAAATTTTACCATGGAAAATTACTTTTTAATTGCCTGAATATAAGAAGCATAATCTCGTCAAAGTATAACTATGACCATGTTACACTAGAAAGCATAAAGTCAAAGTTAAATAATAAAAGAGCAAATTTTGCAGAACGTCCAACCAACATTTCAACGCGATGCTAAATACTAGTTTGAAACTCCATCAGACATCGCATAAAAAAGGTAAGCACGTTGCTAAAAGGAACACAGTGCTAATATGAAAAGTTTGAAGGACTGAGAAATATGAGATTCAGTTTTCTTGTAATCATATAAAAAAAACTGAAAAAAAAAAACCGTTAAGCCGTTTTAAAGAAGCTTACGCATACCAAGTTAAAAAAGTGGGTTTTAAACAATTTTCGAGCGGGCATTACCAACAAGGAATCACACAGAAACCATAAGTCAAACCAAGCCATCTGATTAATTCTTGAAAACGTTTTAAAACAGTGAAATTGCTGCTCTATCACTCCTCCCCAAACATTAATTTGAAAGGAATGGCATGTATTTATGTCAGTTATTTTGAACTGTGATTCAGTAATACTAGTGTCATAGACTTTTCGGTTTAAAGGTTTTTATTTCACATTAGAAACAAACTTCACTTAAATGAGAACTTTTAGAGACAACATCGTATTTTTTACAATTACTCATGATTGGTGAATCTGCCGGTTAAGCACGAAGATACAGTTACACCTCAAACAGTAATTATGATGTCAGAAAAACAAACTGATGGAAATAGAGGTTTTGTAATACCATGTTTCCTGCTTCAAATCTTCAAAACTAAACAAATTCTCACAATTATTACTTAGGAGGCGTATAGGGGTACATAGTAACGATTTTCGGAAATTCCACCACTGAGGGAAGCTACATAAAAGGGGGAGGGGGGGGGGGGGGTATGAGAGTTAGTATGTAATCGAAATCGACACCGACGAGTTGTGAGCCGTAGCTAGGGAAAAATCTTTATTTTTACATAGTATAAAATAAAATCGCCATCAGTTCCTATCTATCCCCATTGTATCATCCACCGCTTACTCTTTCTAAACCACACAACAGATTTTGATACAGTTTTCACTGTCATTTAGATAATTTCCTACAGAAGATATTTATGGGCATTACATTCTAATTGTAAACATGCGAAGCCGGGGCGAATCGCTAGTAATGAAATAAACTGCAATTACCTGCTTCCCATTGAGGTTGATGAAGTGCTCCTGAGTCACCCTCTCAACGGAGATCTCCTCCTCGAAAGACAAGAATCCGAAGCCTGTGTGAAAGAAATATCCTTGAAATTCACTGTTTTTAAAATTGTCCAATTGAGAGCAGGTGTTCCGAATTGGATCTGTCGCAAATCTTGTAGCCTTTCAAGTTCAACGGAACATAAAGTATATGCTGATCTGCTTCTTGCTGTGCCACAAACATTTGAACGTACCAACGGCGAGTGAGGCCGAAGGCACTGCCTGGATGTGGATGTCTGGACATCAGAGCCTAAAGATCGAATCCTACTTTTACTAAAATCACCTCTTTTACAACATACTAAATTTGCTGTCCTCTTTCAGACCATCTAATCATTATATTGCTATCTCTTTTTTGAGCACGTTATATTAACTAAAAATTATCTTTATTTGTGATGTTCGCCATTGAATGAAAGGAACAAAACATGTTAGTTACAAGAGATTGGTAAATCTTTAATGAATAATAATAACATTTAATCAGGTTCAGTGTAGTCTAGATCACAAGATGAATCAAGTTAGTATACAGTATAGAACAGATAGAAATATATGAATTACTATTAAAGCATCCAATCCTTTGTTTCATTTAAAATTGATCCACTTTAGTGTCATTGCTACCTAAAATTCCTTATCAAAATTTCAAGTCTTTGATAAAGTCTATTTCTTATAGCAAAATTTGTACAGTCTGTTAGAAGTGACCACAAGTCTATAGACTGTAGCTTCTTCGCCTTTTTGAATAATTGGTGTAAGAACAACAAGAAACAACAAATATCATCTTCACATAAACAAAAAAAAATAGACGGCTAGTATTTTTTTTGCGATAACCGGAGTTATGGTGGTGGTTACGGTGCGGGCATTAGTAACGCAACCAGAGTTTAGGTTACCAACAACACACTCAACTACACAGCGTCATACAAAATAAAACAAAAACATGAAAATTCGAGCGAACTATCCGGTACACGCGAAATGAAGCAGTGTGCATGTCAACTCTCGTTGCGTTGCCTATACTAGCCGCACGCGGTCCACTAACCTCTGGACTTCTTCTTCTCCTGGTCATACATGATGACCACCTCCATGACCTTGCCGTAGCGGCCGAAGAACACGCGCAGGTCGGTCTCGGTGATGTTGGAGGGCAGCCCGCCCAGGAACACCTTCGGGTAGCCGCCGCCGCGCTTTGGCTTCTGCAGCGTGCGCGGGTTGCACGGCTTCGGGTCGATGGTTCTGTCGGGACAGGCATGAAGGTTTAGGACGCTAAGCTGACCAAAGATAACCCAGGGGGACTTGAAGTGCTATTTATCATGTTTGTCACGTTTTGTATGAAAAACTTTTAAATTATGTCAAATTGTAGCACTTGTGATTTTTGTGGTATAGGGGTCATTATGGGTAGCACGATACTACGCGACTCGCTCTGTCGCTCAATGAGTCTCTTCCTAACTTGCCAAGTTAGGAGACATAAAGGCTTCTATACTCATACATTGGGCATACATTCCGTCCGTCGCCCGCACACGGATCCGCCCGTAGATTTTTAGTATTTTATGCATTTTAGCATTTTAAAAATATATAAATCCCTCAATTTATGCCTATTTTATTTCTGAAATATTATATTCCAGTTTCTAATAGCCTTGGCGAAACTGTAAGTTTTTAGGATTAAAGTTTAATAGTATTTTATGCAACTGTTGCATAATGAGGGGTCTTAAAACACGAGTGTGGTTTTATGAAACGAGCGTCAGCGAGTTTCATAATAGGATCACACGAGTGTTTTAAGACCTAATTATGTACAGTTGCATACATTACTTTATCTACACACATATCATAAGTACTCTATGATGGGTTCAGAAGCCATAGGGCAATGACCTGCATTGCTACTAGCTACTAGTGCTAGGTACCTGTTAAATATCTATAGACTGTACACATTAAAATAATGTAATAAAAAATGAATTTGAACAAATATAGAAACAAATTAGAAAAATTCTTATAATAATATTGGTTGTTATAATGCTGGTCATTGCCTACGGTTTCTGAACGCGTTATAGAGCATTTATGATATATGTGTAGATAAAATATTTTAAGAGTTCAGCTTCAGCCCAAATGACCCTCTGGGTTGTGCTGGGAATCGTTACTTTTTGTTTTTCTAACTTATAATTTTGAAGTACCAAATACACAATTTATCGATCTATGAGTGTTTACCACTTCATGCCGGTAGTCTGTGAAAGTACAATACGCTGCAGCAATTAAAAAATCGTGCACAAACACTTGGGACTCGGAATTAATTATATACGACACGGCGCAGCCAATTGCAGTTTTCCATTTTTCAGATTCACACTAGCCCGAAATAAAAAGAACTGGGACGTCCTTTCGTTTACCCATTATGTAACTTACTATATTTATTGAAATAAAAGTAGTTGTTTTTAAATATTACATAAGTTCTTTAAGCGGAAAGTTGAAATAAACATCAGAATTCCTCGTGATATCAACGAAGCGTTTCATTGAAGGCAAACACGGCAAAATTCGATACAGTCTACGAGTTACTGCCAGATATCGACGTTTGGAGCGCCCTGCCAACACGCCATAACTCGCCATGTTGAAAAACTTCAACTTATTGAGGCGGTAAGGTGTTTAAAATTCCAGCACCGATAGTAAATTACTATGACCTCAGACAACAGCCTGACGACAGAGTTACGCACTATCATAATTGCGTTGTATAAATAAACGCGGAGGTGGAGGGTACGGCTCCAAACGATTCGATTAAAGTTTCGCGCGACCTCAGCTAACTTACAGTGAAAGAGAAGATAAAACTGTCATGATTAAAAGACACTAAATCATTCGTATGAGAACGAGTCTCTTCTGCGTAGACTGAGGCGCCGCTACCATTGGCCTCTTTCTCTGCTCGCGTACTGTAGGTACTAGAGTTGATGAAAAGTCGCGCTTACTTCAATTCAAGAATTCTTAAACAAAAACAGCGTAGGTAGTAAACATTTTTTCCGCCTCAATCACGGGGCATACCGCATAACAGAGCATTATTTAATTTTACGCCTAGCGATTATCACCGGAAAGATAAGGGTAAAAAATCCATTAAAATGGCACCTTTATGTATGAGAGACAATTCTTAGATAGGGACACACGCAACTATTATATTAGTAAGACCGAATTGCACATGATTCCAAAAGGAAACAGTCAGGCAAGAAAACATTCAAATTCTTCTTAAACATTCAAGGTCGGGCGGCACCGGTTGCGTACACGTTGCATATGCAACACGGCTCCAGCCCTACGAAATGAGCTGCAACGCATCCGGTGTGGCCTGGCCCTTACTTCATAAAATTGGGTCCTTAAGAGTTTTACTGCTTCACTTTGTATTTAAGTACCTACCCTACCTATTTGAGATATACCGATCGATTTTAAATTCGTTAACCCGTTATTAATAAAATTTTACAAACCTCTCTTAACTAACATCAGCTTTGTTCCTTTCTTACAAGGACAAACGTAGCAATGACAGACCAAGACGAAACACAACACGTGCTAGCAAATGGAGGTTTACCGGGCGTTTATGAACAAGGGGATTAGTCGGTAGTATCTACAATACAGACCACAGACTGAGCCTCGATAGCTTATGAAAAAAAAGTGCAAGTCAGTTTAGACTTTCACCTTTCACTGAAACTTATAAAGGTCAGTCTCAAAAGAGATATTCAATCAACCAAAGCCAACTTTATACTCCATTACAGTTTCGAATTAAATCCCCTATCGTATCTTTATGGAGCGACGTCTACATTCTAAAGTAGATACCGCTATTGATAAAATACACCCTAAAAAGAATTTAATGGGCACATCCAACCATTAATGCCCCAAGTGACAGTAAAGTACGCTGACAAGAGAAATAAAAAGTCAACTTTTCTCTAGATAGTAAAATCGCGCTATAAACTTGTCCCAACAGTTCCACTCTAAACCTATTGTTCTTAGTAGAAATACTTATGAATCACTAACAGTAACTATGGTAAGGGGCTAGAGATAGACAAAAATAATTATATTCTTTGTATTATGACCGCGACATGAGCTGAGCACAAGTGTTTTAGGCTAGTTCCCGTCCCACACACAAGCGTGGAATTTTCTCATGCGAGATACCTAACTGTACCGTGGAAGCGCGTGAGATACATTTTAATACTGGTTGATATGAATAGGTACGCCGTGTAGGTAGGTATATTTAATTTGGTAAGTCAAGGGTAAGCTCATAGTTTATTTCAGTGCGACTTCTTTTTGAATTGGGTCACATTTAACGCTGCCTGACACTGGAATCTAATTTTGGCTGGAAGAGTGTTATTAATGAGTACTGATTTACAAAGGCTCGAGTTAGCTATACGTTTTTTGATCAATGAACATGATAACTATGTGTGGTGTAAACCCAAACATAACTATGACACTTTCGTATAGGTTAAGCTGCAACTATTGGTCACCTGAGTAAATATTTTTAAGGCTATTTCAATATTAACTTTTTTTTTTCAGTATGACTCACGACCTCGCACAACCTG
This sequence comes from Ditula angustiorana, assembly GCA_963691745.1. Classification (NCBI taxonomy): domain Eukaryota; kingdom Metazoa; phylum Arthropoda; class Insecta; order Lepidoptera; family Tortricidae; genus Ditula; species Ditula angustiorana. Next base: position 1,869,471 of record OY829486.1, on the reverse strand, counting down.
AACGCGGCCGGTCGAGATCTTAATCTGTCGCAACTGGCAGGACTTGAAGCCACAGCTCAAAACTTATTCTCTAAGCGCATCAGCGTCGGACTCGACGTCGAGGCATCGGCCAGTCTCGCTCACTCGAGCTAGCGCGTTAGAGCAAGACAGGGCGCTGCCCCAGCGTCGAGTTCGTCGCTGTTGCGCTTTGAGAATAACTCTCCAGGACCGCTAAGCACGGGAGAGTCCCAGTAGGAACTTTTATTGTAATTAACCCTAGTCCCTAATGAAGAATTTTTCACTCGAATGATGCTAGTGAAGGAAGATTCAGAGCTATTTATATGGTTGTATCTACGGAAACGACAGCAGTGTTAGTGGTGTCGGTCACGACATCAGAGGCGTGGCAGAGAATTGCCGATCACTAGCGTGGTCACTACTTCTTTCTTTGCTAGGAAGGTATTTAGAAAGGATATCCATTGCTCACCCTAAGATTACCCCAAACGAACGGTAGTACTTCTTTCTGTATCCGAGTGTTTCTACAGGCGTTTGAAACGTCTTTAGTCCACTAGTCCTTGTGAAATATTGACAAAACGACTATTGTATCGACTTGGCAAGATTTGTAAAGACTTAACCTAACCAAAACAAACCATTAAATTAACGCTATACAAATTTTTTAAAACCTGAATATTTTGACAACTGCTAACCCATTTCCAACGTTTCCAACATGGCTCAATACTACCGCAGTGAAACGTGTTTCGACCCGAACACAAATCTGTCCACCCGTTTGGGAGCTAGGCTGCCACAAACAAACCCACACACAGTCACAATTTATCCACCTTAAAAATTCTGGACATCAGAACCAAAAGGTCGAATGTGAAAATTTTACCAAAATCACTACTCACTTTTTTTTAAACATACATACGTTTTTTAGTTAATCTAACTTGGTCAATAAAAGAGATAACGATATGATGATTAGATGGCCTGAAAGATGACAAAAAAATTTAGTGACTTAAAAAAGTGATTTTGGCAAAAAGACATCCGACCTGCCCTGGTTTCTAGAATTATAGTTTCTAGAATTATAACACCCCTCTTTGTCGTCGGAGGTAAAATCCTTTTGCTTGATGAAAAAAGGTTTACTTTAAAGTCAAAATGCGTCCAAAATAATTCCTAGATCAACATTTCATACTGGCGGAGATTCAAACCAAACATCCCAGCACCGGCAATCGGCGACCTCTAACCACGCGGCGGAGAATCAAACACAGTGAGACTTTTATTTATCGAACTAGTTAAAAAAATAAAGAAAATGTCACAATAGTTCCTTAATTACTTCCAAAGGAACTACTCCGAATAATCCATAGTGAACACTCTATTTAGTTTTTTTTTGGCATTTGCACTATTTATCTGTGACGAAATTTTTGAATGGTATTAGTTCTTGTATTGCCTTTTGACTGACAACTGTCTTTAAAATATTTACGTGTCAACCAAAATCGAAATAAGTGAAAGGGTCTTTATTATTATTTAATATCGCAAGTTAAATATTATCTTTTTGTAATGGTCTCTGAAATATTGCACCATAAAAGACTCAAAGAAGCAAAGGTTTTAAGAGTAACGGTGCATTTTACTGAGGTGATTTGCGGCAAAATGAAAGTTCCGCGTCAGCTGGCCAGTGCAAAGGACATTGTGATTTTTAAATTCGTCGCTGGCCAAGTATTTCAATTACCGCAACATTAGTTGTAGAATAACGTTGCTTCTTTTTCTGCTGCTTTTTTTATATAATTTCTAATGTAAAAAAAAAACTAAACAATATTAGCAATAACAGCTACAATAACACTTAATTTTTTAACCTACCATCTAGAAAACTAACAGGTACAAAAAAATTATCAAACCGCGATGGGAATATTATTGGAGAGTAACGTCAGCACATTATCACTTCATACTCTTGTGTCAAGCTTCATTCCTATATGTATGAACTGACAGTGGGCTGACGTTACTCTTCAATTATATTCTAAGCGCGGTTAGAGAACACTTGTGCTCGTAACTTTCTTACCTGCCATCCAGCTGGTGCGGTCCGTTCTGCAGCACCACGTTCACCAGCGAGGGCTCCGCGAATGTCACGAAGCCGAAGCCCCGGGAGCGGCCCGACTCGCTGTTCTTCATCACCACGCAGTCGATCACGTCGCCGTAGCGCGAAAAGTAGCGCTGCAAGTTCTCCTGCGATGTCTCCCACGATAGTCCGCCCACAAACAGTTTTCTGTACCAATAAGTGGAATGATAAGTTAAAAAAAACGTACAAACAAAACATTCGTTTTTTTGTAAAAAAATTGGAAGGGGAACCTCGGCGAGCGTACTCCGACCATTTTGTGACAATAGAAGAAACCTATCAAAAGACAAACCGAAATGAACACTTTGACAAAGTACATTTTAAAATAGATTTGTTAGTAAGGTACAAAATTACTAATAGAAAGGACCTAACTGTCATGGTATAAATGTACATCTTACAAAATTAAGCTAAAAAAAGAGGAAATTAAGATGATGTTGATATTTCGTGTAATCTAAAGGGGACTGTCATGGTAATAGTGTTCTCGGAGACATGAATAATGAAAAAGGTTATTATAATATTTGTTTTTTATACAAGTCGGAACATAATTTGAATTTATTAACTGGAGTCAAGGTTCATTATACTTAACATAATCTCCATCGCACCTTACTCTAATACCTACAGATTATGTACATGAATTACGCTAGTACACTAGCATAGTAAAGTGAGCAGCAGAAGTAGCTAGACAATCAAAAGGTCAAAAAAGACCTACACGTCATACTCACTTGACCAGGGATGGGCTAACCGTCGTAGTCCTGCCCCCGACTATCGAACCAGAGATTCACGAAATATTTATATTGCAGTCAAAAATTCAACATCTCCCATAGGTTCTATTTGTAAATATTCGCCATAGGAAAGATTTGGACATCCCTGCTAGTACTGCTGGCTGAACAACTCACTGTTCAGGACAGGCAATGAGTTGTGTGTGGACCTGGCCCCTGCTGCAATACTAAGTTGCACGCTTAGAATTAAAGTGACCCATTTCTGAATAATACACGTCCCAAAATATCACCTTAATTAAAAGACATAGGGTTTAATTTTGGGAAATATCATATTCAGAATTGAGTCGCTTTAATTCTAAGGGTGCGAAGTATTTTGTAACTACATAGTAATCAAGTGGAAATCTCTTTCTATTAAAAGGAGTTGAAAGGAGACATCTGCTTGTATTACAAGTTATAATGAAACAGGGGCCTGGTTGACCTCTTCGACTGTAGATTTATCTGCATTTGATACATAGACTACTGTAGAACCTTTCCACAATATGTAATAATGCCTTCTCAATAAATGTCACTGTTGGCAACAGAAAACCTCTTTTTATAATGTGTATTTTATACTTTTTTTTACTTTCTTAAACATATGTTCTTTTTACGTTTTTCTAGAGTGACATTGTCTGTCTTGTTAAGAATGGTTGAAGTAAATGTGATAAAAACTCTAAATGGCTTTATCTACACTAATATTATAAAGAGGAAAGATTTGTGCCTATTTTTGTATGTTTGTATGTTTGTAATGAATAGGCTCAAAAAGTACTGGGCCGATTTAAAAAATTCTTTCACCAATAGAATGCTACATTCTTCCAATTTGACATAGGCTTCATTTCATTTTGAAAAAAATTAGGGATCCTTGGTAAAATTTGAATAATGTAACCGAAGGTGTAGAAAAATGAGTCTTAAAATTGATTGTACCCGTGCGAAGCCGGGGCGGTTCGCTAGTTTAATTATAAAATAGTAAAGTAGCAACACTTCGGTGCTCAACAGTCACAATATCCAGGCGATGACACATTGCAACATCATTCTACAGTGGCCTATGAATCAAATTGTTTGATACAAATAATATTTATTTCATCTACTACTGGTGGCAGTTTGATCATATTCAGTTCAGAGGCTTGACATTTCTTTAAGATTAACCTTACAAAAGCAACACTTAGTATGTTAAATTTGTCAGTACTGAAAGTTGTGTATTATCTTAGTTAAGTGTGCAACATTTTAATTTAAACTTTAAAATTTATCAGCCACCTTGACTTTTAACAAAATCAGGTTAAGGTTTTTAACTGCAATAACTTAAACTGTTAAGTTATGTCTTAAACTGAAGTGGATACTCTTAAGCACATTGACTACACTATACTACCTCAAGAGTTGAGTAACAGAATAAGGAACATTAAAATGTTAATGCCTACTCTCTTTAATATAAGTTATAAGTGAAAACTTCATAAAATTTGGGTATTTTGTCCATTGAATTTTAAATGCTGCATCACACAATAAAAACACAGTTATTTTAGGCGTCTGCTTATGCACGAAGAGCCGCAAGAGCCTTATTTATAAAACTTTGTGTTTTCATGTAATGTTACATTTCTTGTTTTATTATAGTGAATAAATGAATAAAAGGTCATAATAAACTGGTAAAGTTGTTTGTTGACACAAGACAGGTAGTAAAGTAACAAATTTAAAAGGGAAATGCAGTTGAAAAAAAATGTCTACCATGTTGACGCCACAGGTAGTAAGATGACAAAAAAAAGGTTATGCAGTTCTACATAGAGCTGTGGAGTTACAAAAAAGAGCAACAGGGGTAAAACAACATGCACAGATTTTATTACAGTCTGGCAGCATGGGATTTTTTTCTTCTTATGTGATAAGAATATTATGTGGACTTTTTGTAGTAGCTAATGAAGTCTAGTTTTAGTTTAATTACTTGCACTATCAATTTGTTTAAATTTGCAGTGGCCTCAATAAACAATAAGAATCAATTACTTGTTTCAATCTTAAATAATGAATGAGCAACAAATACCACATGCCAAAGTGGAGTTAAGATATTGATAAAACTAAAGAGGAGTCTATTTCGAGAACATCCCAAAATAGAATTGGTCATATTGAAATAACTAGCCTGCCTTTATTGAGCTTCCTTATTGAAAGATTTACACAGCATGGTATTTTTTTCTACATGGAATTTCACTTTGATTATCAATGATCAATTTTGGGACTGTATGTTTAAAAATAATACCAAAATAAAATTACTTATTTAACTTACTTTAGCCTTAAACGAGGTTACTCATTGTGGTTTAAAGCTGCATGGCTTTTTTTTCCACATGACATTCTCTTCAATAATAATCAATTGTTTTGTGATTGTAAGATTAATTAAGACTTTGCACTGTTAATTGACGGGTAATTGCTAGTTAAAATGTGATTACATGTTAAATTATAACAATGAATAAAACATAACCTAAAAATTATATTCATTTCAAAAGCAGTTCACACCATCTTGAATAAACATAAAGCATAATCTATTTCAGTGTGTATGTAGGTTAGTGTTAAATTCAATTTGCTATAAACTGCTGATATTTATTTTAGGTATGAATCAAATTTATCTGACCTAATTGGCTGACCATAAAATATTATCAGATGGTTAAATTATTTGAATATGTTAAAACTGTGATAAGAACATTAACTTCAGTTTATTGCAATGCAAAGTTTGTTAAATGTTGAGTAATGAACATTAAGAACTACCTAATAGTAATGATTGGAAGCCAAATGAGTCATTTATATCTGAACTAAACCAATACTTGTTATTCTAGGTATTTAAAATATAGTTTGAATGAAGACATTCAAACATTCGATATTGTAGGTACATGTTTGATATCTTATCAACATTGGGACTGTCAGTATCAGAATAAAATTTTACTTGCAATGTAACTAGACAAGGTGGTTATAACATTTAATTTCTAGTGGCCACAAGGCCCATTTGCACTCAAAAGTAAGTGAAAGTAACATTCACTTTAATGTCAGAATCTGTTCATGACAATGATAAAACCGTAATTAAGAATCTCGTCGATGCTGCAGGCAACGAGAGTTTAATTACAAGTTCCGAAGTTTCTTTATGAAAAATCAATTGCTTGGAAAGTATCTAGAAATAAAGCGACATTGCACGAAAACAACGGTAAACGTTTTACATCGGGTAAATTCACGGTGGAAAGTAAACACTCGTAGACGTGGTAGCGACGCAGCGGAGAAGGAAGTTTTCGAACGCATTTTGTAGGTAACCATATGCAAATGAATCAGCACGTTTTAGCCGCCCGCTCCGCTTGTATCGGGAGCGAGCAACGCGGCACTTTGAGCGGCCGAGCTCTAATAACCTCGTTAACAAACGTTCACTGAGATCGGAATGATCCCTAGCAAAATACGACGCTCTAAATGCCCTGACGTGAATTAAGCGATAAGAGAAAGCTGTGAATGCCCACATAAAGGATAATTTAATAAATTGCGACGTTCCCAAACCGGTAAAGGTTTAGAACGGGATCTATTATATAAACATCCGCGAGCAATCTCTGCGCTGAAAGATGGATGTAAAGTCAAAAATTTAGACAATGCTATGGGAAAGTAATAGCTGCCATGATCGCATACACGCAAGTCACACGGCGAGGCTTGGGGTCGGTGGCCGCGAGCCGGTAGAAGGCTAATTGACCAAACGTGAACTTTATCCACGTCTAGACAGGAATGATATCTTAGGGCAAAATCCATAGTTAAAAATCAGACTTTCAAAAAACACAAGCGAATAGGTAACGCTACCTCACAAGCCTCGCTGGCTATTAGTGAAATGCGACTTACGAACCAAGCCAACATGCAGTTTGACCTATTATTGTTTGCATACCCTGGAATACCCTAATCTTAATGTAAAAATAATCAAAATCAACTCACCCCTTCTCATCATCGTCCATGTCTGGATTCATACGCATAACTTACTACTAATTAAAAATAATGGTTGGCACCGGCAATACACCCCAACCACACAAGCACAGACCCACACGATTATGGCGGACCAACCATATCCGCTTTCTTAAAAAAGTCATGGAAAAGGGAAGTAACCAATTGAGCAACTACTTACTTTTAAATTAAAAAATAATAAAAGTCCGCTTATATTGACTTCATTTTCAATGTATTTTTATACAAAATTTAATAAAATTAGTATCTTAAAATACAAATAAATGTTTAAATTCTGCTTAATAATATAAAAAGTATCTTTATTATACTAAGTTTTGAATGTATGCCGATAGGTGGCAGCACCACTGCATTTAATGTGGCCAGCTGAAAAAAATAAATGCTACCAGTTAAAAAAAAACAAACATCCGCTTGAAAAAACTCTTAGAAAAAGACCACTTTATCACAAAATCTTAATTAAAAACTTTACAATCAATGTTAGTCAATATTTCGCTCTCGTATTTCAAAATATGAGATGAAGTTGCACAATCCTGTACGTACTAATTATTGTTACTTTTATTTTGTAAACGCCGCAGCAATAACGCCAAAAAGTTTGAAATGTACCTAAAAGTACAATGATCTACATAAGTTAAGTTTAGTTTAGTTTATAACAAAGACTTACATAGAAGTCACTGGTTTATAAGGATATGGATTGGTTTTAAAAATACAAATTAATAAATTAGACACGATTATACAATCTTATATTTTTTACTAGTTTAATAATTTAACATGCATGACTGGTACAGTTGAAAGTTTGACTGACAAATCCTTAAATAGGGAAAAATGGAACGGAAAAATGAGCTCCACCTAAAAGTAAAATAATTTCACATATTATCTGCGCAGTTTGCACTTAAAATAAATTGTACAAACGTTTGTTTCAATGTCTTACCAATAACTTATATTCAATTTTAATCATTGGGTAAGTACACGATGGAGGCGTCTGTGGAATTTTCATGTCTAAATGACAAATTTCTTTAGCAGTATTTTTGAATTTGGAGAATGAAACACTCTGTACTTTTTTTTCTTTTTGAAGATAGCCAGAAGAAACATTGTATTCGATATGCTGCAATGAAAGTAAAATGGTTGAGAAACAATACAAAATTTGTGATCAATGAAAAAGAGATGCTCACTTATGTGGCAATTTGTATAAGTAGTAAATAATTGTACTTATTTCTCAAAAAGTTGAAGGTACTAACTTGCACTAACGAGATGTTAAGTCTAGATATTTTAACTTTATTTTCATTACAAATCATCGCTTCAAAAGATACTATTTGATTCGGAGCGAATCCAGTTTGTGACTGTAATTGCATTGATAGTTTTCTGGAGTCCCAAAATACTTTATGCATTTCTGTAAAAGTCGGCATCTGTGAATAATGGTGTAATAATGGTGTTAATATTACGCAAAAAAAAATAGGTACAAAAAATACAAACTGTTAAATTAAGATCATACCAAAAACTCTTCTAAATGATTAAGATCCACATTTCTGGAAACTCTGAAAGGGACGGATATCTTTTTCTTGAATTTATATGCTGCTTTACATTGTACTTTTATAAAGTAGTAGACTTTTGCAATTGAACTTCTAAATGTTGAGGGAGAATCCGGGGGCAACGAGAAATAAAATGGATATGTGTAAACGCCTGGAGAGACAGGGTTCCCTGCAATTGAAAATATATCTCGTAAAACCAGATTAGCTTTGCGTGTTTTACTGTACACATTCAACCAAAACATGGGAAATTTTAACTTTTCTGCTTAGACGCTTATGTTGAACTAGCGGACGCGCGCGACTTCGTTCGCGTGAAATTTGTAGCCTATCTTTGTCAGGGATAGTGTAGCTTTCTATCTGTGAAAGAATGTTTGAAATCGGTTTAGTAGTTCCAGAGATTACCCCCTACATACAAACAAACTAACAAACAAAGTCTACCTCTCTATTATATTAGTGTAGATGTAGACAAATATGTACATCAAAACACGCGCAGTATTTCAGGCTTTAACTTAACAATACAGTAAAACTTATCAAATGCCTCCCCAACAACACAAAGTGACGCAAAGTGTATACAGTTCTAGCCTTATGTAAAACGAAAGTAGGCACTTACAACAATTTGATTCGCCCTATTTTGGCGCTGTCCTCGAGATTAAGCTAAGTGCAACTTGTAAACTCATACAACATGAATTGAATTTAATTGGCCTACTTAAAATGATGAATGAAATGACAACATAAAGGAACGTTCTTGTTCAACTGGCCGGACTCGAACCTGCAACTTCAGCACTCCACGTTCGTTCTTTCTAATTAAGGGCATAGAAGACATTGCGAATGTTTCAGTATGCTTTATTTTTAATTCATTTATAGGTACGGAAAGAAGGTACGAAATATATCGAGATTGTAGGTACGAATCCAGTCAGATGGCCAAGATTTTTTCTTTACATATCTTTAGGTTCAAATTAAATAATTTAAATGTTCTACCTTATAACAAAATGTTCAGAAAAAATCGATTTCAAAACATTTCAGTTAGTGAAAAGTTGTGTTTATCAGTTTTGTAAAATGTAGCAAGAATTTTAAGTGCTATTAATAGGTCCTACTTTTTTTATAAAAATAAAAAGGAATAGGAGCAAGTGGGTCACCTGACTGTTGGGTGCTGCTTTTATTAGAGACAGAATAATATTTTTTAACACACCTTGTAATTCTGGGAATATATCCATATGAACGCTGAGAACGATTCTCGATTCTGAATATATTTTAATGTATGGTATTGTTGGCATGGGCCTGGTCCACGAGGCTTTACTTATCCCAGTAACATCAAGGTCAAAGTCTGAAAAAAAATCCGATTCTTAAGAAAAGGTGCTTTACTAATATACCTACTTGGTTATCGGCGTAACAATATTGTTTACGTTCAATTTTTTGTTTCTGTTGAAACTTTACTATTACAGTCCCTGTTATGATATCACCAGCGTAAAAGCAACCCGTTGAACCACTATTCAAAATAATGTTGCACGTCTCCCAAGGCATTTTGAATTTTAGTTAAAGTTTTCTTCTCAAACTAAGCAAAAAATATATTTCACACGTCCATCATAGCTCAATTAATTTAAATATCTCAATTATCACAAGATTAAGCTAGTGACAAAATTGATAGCTTCGTTGACAAAGATTTGATAACGATAAAATGGTTGAATCATATTATTACTTAATATAATTAGCACGTGACAAAAACTAACAATATTATTGTATTAAAATTGGTTTTTTTCTATTAATTTAAACCATTTTGTGATTGATTGTACAACCAGCGAGAAAAGTCTTAAAACCCAGACACACTGTACAAATAAAATTACTCATAAAATTGAACGGATGGGTATCTAAATCATAATTTTAAATTTAAATGAACTATTATTCCATAACAATAATCAAGTTATTTAATATCATTATACGTTACCATATCAATACTTCTTTTATTATTTTTTAGAAAACCGGTTAATGGCATATAAATAGAATTAACAGGTGCCTCAAACCATTAAAAAAAAAAGATTTATTTGACATTGACAACTTGCGTATCGTCATTTCGGTTCGGATTTTCCTTTTCATTATTACTCAAATATTCGGGAGCTTGTGTAGTGTTTACGATGATTTATATACTAATTTTCTCTGTTTGAGTTCTTCGTTAATGAATCTGTTACTTTGTGAAGCATAGGACATTCTTCGTAGGTTGTGGGCGTGATGTGTAACAAACGTAGGCAGAGCTAGGTTATGTTATGTCCTCTACTATTTTGCGGTGAAAAGTAAGTTTGTTTTTTGCTGTAGTATGCTCTTTTGCTTAGTATATTGCATTAATTAGTGTTTTACATTTAACTTATGTTAGTAATTTAGAAGTTGCTGCCGGCGATCCGGCTCTTTTTTCAACAAACACTATTGACGCAGAATTCTTACCTCTGCATATTACGTCTTTGATCTTTATATTTTAGCTTGATGTTATTATAGGTAGTGAAGGTAATATAGTGTTAATTACTGGCTCGTGATGTATTTGTAACCTTTACTGACCCCTGATTATAAGTAATCAATAAGTTGTTTTGACACAATTGATTTTTAATGTTTCCCCAAGTGTGAATAGAAATAGCTGTCTTTGTATACTATCTTAGGAATTTATACATCACCATTACATGTAAAGCTAAGCTGTATTGGCATTTACTATAAATGATCTATGACATAATGCAATAATGCAAACAGCTATAGGTAAACATCTTGATTATAAAATATTTGTGTAAACTTATGCCTTAGTCACTCAAAATAAACATAAGTATGATCTATGTTGTAATACTTACACAGAATTTCATTAAACGTGAGTTTTATAATTAAGTGCTGTTGTTTATTTTGGTGTTAACGGACTATCAAATTAGGCTTTTTTAAATGTTATAAGTTACACAATTAAGGCACTAGTTTCCATTTCTGCCCGTTCCCACCACCAGATAAATGATAATTCCCATTCATGGTTGACATCTTGAAAGTGTTAATTTGGGTTAGGCTCTTAAAACACACTTTCCCGAAATGTGCACTTTCGCTAAAGGTGCACTTTCCGCAAAATGTACGCTCCCAAAATGTACACTTTACCAATTTGGAAACTTTCCCGGAATGTGCACTTTTTCAAACAGTGCACTTTTCCAAAACGCACGCTTTCCGAAATGTGCACTTTTAGAGACAGTGTACCTTCCGAGAAAATAACCCTTCTAAAGAAGTGCACCTTTAGAGAAAGTGCACATTTTGGGAAAGTGTGTTTTACGAGCCTAACCCGTTAATTTGTCTCTCTATTTTTCTTTAAATTTAAAAAACAAGCATGCGGGTAACCTGATGGGAAGTGATCACTGCTGCCCATGGAAGCCAGGGACCCTAAGAACTACTGATCCATTTTTGGCCTCTAGGTCAGTAGGCTTCTAGCCCTCACACGTACGAAACAAATTGTAGATTCTATTATTTTTATTTAAAACCTATTGAGGATGCCTAGCGCTAGTCTTTTGTCTGTGCATTTATGATGATTTCTGTCAATGGTAGTTTGTATTGAAAATAAAATAAGTATTGCTAATTTGTGTCCATGATCACACTTAACAGCAATCCTTATCTTCTTATCTTATCCAGTAGACTCCTATTTGATAAAAAAGATGGGGTCAGCACAAAAGGCAGAAAAAACCAAAATAGGCCACCTCATAAGCTAATCATGCAATTTATTTGTGGTTTATGTTTGTTGTTGATTATTTAAATGTTTTTCATAACTTACTTTTTGTTGTAGCCTATAACCATGGATCCAAACATCTATGCATTGGTGTTGGACACACTGAACCGTGCCACTAGTCAGGAGGCAGAGGTGCTGAAACCGGCTGAAAAGAAGTTGCAAGAATGGGAGATTGAGCCCGGCTTTTACTCTGTTCTCTTGGTACTAAATGTTCATTTTACGTTTGCTTTAAATGAGGGATGTATAGGCAATGCACTGAGAGCTGTGGTCATGCACACAGCTGCATGTCATGTCATGTGTGTACTGGAGAGTTTTGTTGGAACTTTCTTTGTTTCTTTTCATATGATTCTATGTAGTGGTGTGTTATTGTTCACTTTAACTCATGCTGCATTACCTACAGCAATCACAAAGCAGTGAATCATTAATCAGCATTAGTGATTTTAATGATTAATAATGATACTTTAGAGAGTGCCGGCCAATAAGATGTGTCCTTTTGGTTTTCCCTATTACCATGGTGATTTGTTGTGATGATGACATAAGTTTGTGGATTAATGATTCAAACCTAATATGCTGGCTGAAGGAGCTTTTAAAGGAGCTATATGTTACGGCAATATGTTGTTGCAATCATTTAGCTGACCTCGATTATAAGAAATGAATGTGACAGTTACAATTGTGACCATACATAGCCCTAAAATATTGCTTGTCTACAAGCCCCCTCTGTTTCTAAAATATTCAATTGCTTAAGTCTGTGCAGTATGACAATAAATGGAACCATTTTCTCAGAAAACTTCCTCTTTAGTTAGGTTACGTTATAATTTATGATTGTGTCAACTCGGGATATTTGATGGTTCTGGGTAACACAGTCAAACTACAGATGCTGCTTCTCACTAGATCCATTGTGCAACAATGTACATGTTCTTGTATGACAGTATATGAACAAACCCAAATGACTATATGAAATAGAACATTGGTACTAAGATTTACATTCACAAATTCCCAGGATGTCCTCTCCAACCATACGATCAACATCAATGTCCGATGGCTTGCTGTCATGTGCTTCAAGAACGGTGTGGACCGCTACTGGAGACGGAATGCACCCAACGCTATATCTGATGAAGAGAAACAAAAGCTGCGGCAGGGGCTGCTGACAACTAACATATTGAGCGAGCCCGTTGCACAGATTGCGACGCAGCAGGCTGTCCTCATATCTAAAATAGCCCGGTTTGTATAGTTCTTTTTGATACAATGCTGGGGGCAATGTAAAATTAATCGCTCACTGGGCAATCTTGTTTTCCCCCTATAATTAAAAATACTGGCTAGGTGCGAGTCGAGCTCTTGTACCGAAGGTTCCGTACCTCAAGATATACTACCCGTCTGATACAAGTTTGCGGTTACATCCCGCCGCGCTCCTCAAGTGACACCCATACAATTAGGTCGATCGGTACTATGGTGGGCGTTGCTTGAAGTGCGGTGAGAAGGGTCTGGCAGGAGGTAACACAAATTTGTCTCAGACAGGTAATGTTTGTGTTACATACCAAAATAACCAGTAAAAAAAAAATTTACATTAATATCTAGGTTCGACTGTCCTACGAACTGGCCGAGCCTGGTACCCGAGCTGCTCGGAGCCCTAAAGGCGCCGCAGCCGCTGGTACAGCACAGGTCGTTGCTTATATTCCACCACATCGTGAAAGCTCTGGCTTCGAAGCGGTTGGCTGGAGATCGCAGAACATTCCAGGTGCGTAATGCTTTTATCATTAAAATTCAAGCAAGTTTCAAAGTTAAAAATTTCCGAGAACAATCTCACCTTTTTCGATAACTATCTGCAACTTGTCCATCCCTATGATGTATCATTCCATAATTGCACAACTTACAAAGTGAAAAAATTCTGAGGACAACCACCTTTTGAGAAATTTTGTGGGTGGTAGGACTTTGTGCAAGGTCTGTCCGGACTGCTACCACCATTTTGCTCACTAATCCTGCCGCTAAGCAGTAGTCCTTGCTCTGTTGTGTTCCGGCGTGGAGAGCAAGACAGCCGGTGCAATTACTGGCGCAAGAGGTATTCCATCTTAGCTCTCTGGGTTGGCTACGCATCTGCAATCTCCTTGGCGTTGCGGGTGTCTATGGGCGGTGGTGATCACTTACCATCAAGTGACCCACTTTCTTGTTTGTCTTCCTATTTCATTAAAAAAACTGCAATTTATCATCGCTAATATTGAGCATCAGCTTAAAATAGAACTGGTTCAATGAGATGTTATTTTACTATCATTTCTTTATTAACCTTTCTTTGCAGGACCTAACAAACTCGGTCTACTCGTTCATCCTTAACCTCTGGCACGAGAACACGGAGCTGTTCCTCCGTCACATCCAGGAAGGGGCAGCGACGGACCTCATCACAGAACACCTGGAGAAGGCCCTGCTCTGCCTGAGGATACTCCGGAAGCTGACAGTGTTCGGCTTCAAGAAAGCTCATGAGAGCCAAGATGCTGTCGCTTTTCTCAATGTTGTCTTTGATCGAGCCAAGACCAGTCTGGAATGCAGTAAGTTCATTAAACCTTGTTCAATTAAGTAATAATTTTTTGGGAAAGGATGGCCCTAAAACGATTGGTCGAGCTTTTCGCGTTTGAAGTTTATAAGGCGAGTATCTTCTTTCTTCGGCCATTTTGAAAAAAAAAATAGACAGGCTCATCCATTGAACAATAGTTCCTTACGACTTTGGGTTTGGCACTTTTCCCGAAGTATCTTATGTTAGGAGATTCGTCTCCCTCTCCAAGTTCATTTCCACGTTCAGATTCGTTTCGTATTTTTTATCTACTTGTCGAAGCTCCGGTATACGGTATATGGTATTACCGCCAGTTTAACCTCCCCATCTTCACACTTCCTCAAAACTTATCAATGACCACGTCACCCGTCAATGAGGAAGTCAGTCAGAAGTAATCAAGCTATATATGGCTTACCCACGGTGTCCACTAAAATCGCCTGAGTTGATCAACCAAGTGATTTGGGCATTGCCCTCCCTTGCCCCCTCCCCCATGTTAGTTGAGTTGTTACGCTACGCCCATGTTAGTTGAGTTATTTTTGGCTTTGTTAGAAGGTTTGAAGTAGGGTGCGCAATTCCGGTATTTTTAGAATTCCGAAATTCCGGAATTGGTCTGTATAAAAAAAAACTGGAATTGCGCACCCTTAGTTTGAAGCAGACCTATACCGGTCCTGTCTGTGCACGCGCCAATTCGGTTGCTGTAACCGTTAATTTTTTCCAGGGAAACTGCTGAAAGGTCGCGGTATATATCCACTGGAACTATGCGAGAAATTCATAATACACCTAACCAAAGTGGCTTTGGGCGTGCTAGGCGTCCACCCTTTCTCCTACGTACCCCTGATCAGGCCTTCACTGGAGTTCGCTATCTACTATTGCTTTACTGAACAAGGGATGAGCCTCATATACGAAAGATTCACCATACAGTGCCTGAATATCGTGAAGGGTATACTGCAGTGTGTGGAGTTCAAGCCACCCAAGGGTATCGATCAGGAGAAAGAAGCATGTAAGTATGTACTCTACCCAACTGGCACATTAAGCAGTATGCAGGGTGAAAAGATCGAATGCCACATGGATGGCAACTACCTTAAATACTGGAAATAGTACATTATGTGTAAAGGAGACTTTCCTTTATTTTTAAAAACAATGAATTCTGCATTTATGAATTTACGAAAAATCGCTAGTCTTAGTCAGGGCTCGAACCGGTCAAATGCGACAAAAAAATAACATGCCGTATTTTATGATGCAGATCGAAAGTGTCTTTCATACATTTCATTTCATTGATTGTTTACAACAGAAACCATGAATGAAATAAAGGCCGTGAGAACTAATTGAAACAGGCAAAAGAAAACAGTATTCATTTAATAAACTTACTAAAATCTTGATAAGTGATCAGTTGTTCAAAATGAGCTCCATTTTCTCGTATGCATAAGTTTATTCTTTTGAGGAATTGACTTTTCGTAGCTTCGTGAAGGACGTTATTTATAAAAAAACCTACGAAAGTGTAGGCGAATTAAAAGCTGAAGTCCTTGCAGCTATTACTAATATTCACCACAATTCACTGCGAAGAGCTACGAAGAGTCAATTCCTTTACCAAGCTTATCAGGCTTGCAATTTCACATTTATTCCAAAAGGTCGTGCTGACTTAGGGGCTTATTACACTACGCGGTATTCAGACAGTGTTAGTAAGCAAGTAAGCACGGCCGAACCCATTCGGTCGGTCTAATTAGACAGGCTAACTCTTATTACACTATGCTAAATCTTAGTAAGACTGTCTGAATACCGTGTAGTGTAATAAGCCCTTTATATTTTTCTTACCAAACCAAAATCCAGTAACGCTGCAAGCGCACCAAATCAAAACGGAGGTGCTGGATTCGAGCACCGTCTGCCACATGTGCCGGCACCTGGTGACGCGCTACTTCCTGCTCAGCGCCGACGACCTGGCGCTGTGGGACGCCGAGCCCGAGAGCTTCGCCACCGACGAGGCCGGCGAGTCCTGGAAGTATAGCCTGAGGGTGAGTTGTCGGCTTGTCATGAAGTCTTGCTCGCTAATCCACGCAAGCAGCAGTGCAAATTTACATACTTACTAGCGGACGCGCGCGACTTTGTTCACGTAAAATTAGTAGCCTATGTCCGTCAGGAATAGTGTAGCTTTCTATCTGTGAAAGAATTTTTGAAATCGGTTCAGTAGTTCCAGAGGTTACCCCCTACATACAAACAAACTAACGAATAAACAAAGTTTACCTCTTTATTATATTAGTGTAGATTACGTTTATCGGGACTTAAACGCGATAATAAACTGTTTATTTATTTACCTCGACGTTTCGGCCGCGTTGCAGCGGCCGTGGTCACGAGCAGACAACCGACCGATAAACGTAATAAGTATGTATGTATGTAAATTCTTTATTGTACAAAAAAAAACATAAATGACAAAAAGAGATAAAGTGATGTACAAAGGCGAGCTTATCCCTTTACGGGATCTCTATAAGTAAGGGATAAGATGTGCGAAAATCGCGAAAGTTTAAAACAATTAAGTACAAGTTTACGTTATATGGGCAAATGAACTTAAAATTTATGTTACATGCGTAACTCATTTCGTTCGCAGCTAAATCAAACTTGCTCATATAATGTATTTGCATGTTTCTTCGAATCTTTGTTGAATGTTGGTTTCAGCAACTTTAAACCAGTCTGGCACTTGCTTAACGATCAGTAAATAGTCTGGCAACACTCATTTGTGATTGTTCATGTTACTAATTCATAGAAAAAAAGAAACAGAAAATCACGTAATTTTTTTGAGTTTTTCGAGATTTAAACCCAAACGCACCGGCGCTCAGCAGCCAGACCGCCACTGTCCGCTGAGAAAATGACGTGAAATTTTCGCTGCCAGCTCCCGGTCTACTATTTTGATGGCAATAAAATTGATGTATCGTCATTATCGTCGATGATGGAGCCGAACCCCCCCCCCCAGCCGTGCACGGAGGCGGTGTTCATGGAGCTGTTCCACGAGTTCCGCGGCACGCTGGCGCCCGAGCTGGTGCGGCTGCTGGGCGCGCTGCAGCTGGCGCCCGCCGCGCCCGCCGACCTGGACGCCGTCCTGCGCAAGGACGCCGTCTACAACGCCGTCGGCCTCGCCGCCTTCGACCTGTACGACGACGTGAGTGCCCCGCGAGGCTTCCGCTGCCCTGCGGCCCTGACGTGGCAGCCCGGGTTTGGTTTGACCCCTCCCTGTGTATCTGTCTGACTAGTGCCATAGGAGAGGGACGCGGATAGAGATAAACTAAACTTGGCCAGTCATGTTAGGGCCGCAGAGCCCAATTTTATAAACGCATGTCGCGTGGTGCCCACTATGATGCGGAGTTTGTAAATCGGCAACGTTAATTGTCGACACAGTAATGTATTCCTAATCGTCATTGTCACCTGTAGCCTGTCGCGTTTATGAAATTGGGCCCTGGTAGCTTCTTGGCGCTGATGAATAACATGCTTAAACCGAGCCCGGTTAAATCAGTTGTAGTTGCTGAGAACATCTTTAGCATAAAATCGAGTGGAGAGGGTATGTTTGCGCGTACACATTTGTACTGGAAACGGCTCCTGCGCAGTCAAGGTCAGTGCTCAAGATGTTTGCCGGGAACTGTAACAGAGTAATTTTTGTAATGACGATTGACTGTCATGAATTTATAAAAAACGTTTCACAGAGTGATTCATTTCGCAAGCTGGTAATTTGGCAAAATTATTTCGAAACTTTGTTAAAATATTATACAATTTTTATAAAACAAACCTAACCTAACTTAAAGAGTTCTGCACGATGGTCGTAGGTGTACAATATTTGGAGCCAGGAATCGCCCATACAAGTCGGAATCATTTCCAAATGAATCAGTTTATGAAACGTTTCTTATGAAATGATTGGCCGCGTTAATTTATACATAATTCTATTGACTTGTTCGTTTTGAGCATTCCTTAGACAGACTTTTTTATTAAGTCTTCTGATAACTATCCTGGACAAAACATGTATTCCACCCACTGACCGATAAGTAATGGACTTCTAGTCAGCGTGTAAAATATGGCCGCATCAAAAGTCAAACAAAAGTACAGCAAATCGACAATCGCTAGCGCTGTCAGTCTGTCGGACCTACGGCGCTGCTGTCAATACTATTATTTTGTGAAAAAACCTATTTGCAACGAAACTTATTAAATTATTATTTTATGTAGTCAGACGTAAAGTTGTAAATCCAATGACTATAAATGGTAAGCTAATAATATGCATTTGTAACATTGGCGTCAACCTGTATTCTTACGTCGGGCCGTTTTTCTGCTGTTATTTAGTATGACACTGTAGGTACATCCATGTATTATGATACCATTGATTCCACCAGAGTGCGCCAACTACTTATTAAGCAAAGTCAAAATATAATAATGAAGACATTTTTTTTTGCAGGTGGATTTCGACGAATGGTTCACGAACGTGTTGAGCCAAGAACTAAAAATAAAAGACGATAATTACAGAATAATAAGAAGAAGAGTTTGCCAGTTAATAGGTAAGTATCTGGGTGACTGAGCTCTGAGTTTTCCCAGAAATGAGACATAGAACACACATAACCTGAGTTCAAAAGTTAAGCCGTACACGACATGATTTAACACCCAATATGGTCAACGTAGGAGGAATATCGTGGAGTGACGAGATTGTTCCCTGATAAACACCTAGGCTATGACAATCAAGTCCTGACCATATCAAGCATCAGTTATATGGTCTTTATATCCTAATTTATGATTTCGAATTCCATTTCTGAATATAGATTGATTTTTCACTCCTAAACCCGCAAATTTAAGGTAAGAAATTAATAGATTCAGGCGTTACTTTGCGGAGGTCCATATCAACAAACTGGAACAAATTACCTTGCTACTCCGCGAAACCAGTGCCGGGCTCGTGCAAAATAGCTGCGTCTGTGCGACACACATATGTTCATGCAAAAACCCACCCTCCTCCGCTTCCACACGAAACAACATATATCACACAGACTCAACTACACACCACCACCACTAAACACTAAAACTACACGATCGACGCGCGTTTCGCCTCTATACGAGGCATTATCAAGATCGACCCGTACGACCGTTCGCTACTTGAACGAATGGCGTACTGACAAACTAAAACAATTTTCTTTAATCCCGCCTACCGCCAACATTTTTGCACAACTACCCTTATTATTTCTCTCAAAGCCTACCCTCAAAATTTAAAAATAAAACAAAAGTACCCCCGTATGTTATCACAAACTACCCACATAATTTATCTCAATCTCAGCTACCCCCATTGTTAAAGACAGAATTTAAGCATACCCGCAATAAAGGAGAAGAAGGAAAATTAACCTGTTCATTGACAATGGATCCCGCGTTGTTGTACCTAACTATTTCCAAATGCTCCAAAACATTCAGACGAAATCCCTTTTTGCAAAAGTGTAATATTTCATAAGAATGAGCATCTGATGATGTGTCTATCAAATGTTTTGCAAAATTGGACTTCTCTGCGTGCTTATGCCTATAAGATGAAACATGCTCCTTATATCTAATATTAAAACTACGACCGGTTTGTCCTATATAAACGCTACTACAATCGTCACAAGTGAGCTTATATACTCCTGATCTACTCCCTCTTTCTACTTTATCCTTACCATTACATAGTCTAGAATACAAAGAATTATTAGTCTTAAAAGCAACATTTATTTCCTTTGATTTTAAAATATTATAAATTTTATCTGACAAAGGGCCAACGTAATTAATACTTGCTTTATATTTGTTAGTATGTTCAGTAGACGGGCCGCTATATAACATGCTATCAGCTATACGCCTCTGTTTCTTTTTAACCAGACTATTTACCATTGTCTCAGTGTAGCCATTTGAATTTGCAATCATGTGTATGGTCTTCAACTCTAAATCAAAATCTTCCCTAGAAAGAGGTACTGTTAACAATCTATGTATGTAACAATGGAAAGCAGCCAGTTTATGTTGCCAAGGGTGATTAGAAGAAGCTGGAATAACTGTATCGGTCTGCGTTGGCTTACGATAAATGTGGAACTGATGCTTATTATTTACCTTAGTTATAGTCAAGTCTAAGAAGTTAAGTGAATTATTTTGTTCTAATTCCTTCTTAAATTTTATTTTCGGATGTTTGTTATTAAGACTACTCACAAATAAATCCAATTGTCTCATACTACCCCTCCAGCATAAAATCAAATCATCTACATACCTATAATAATATAACATTTTTTTTTTTACTTTGCGGAGGTCCATATCAACAAACTGGAACAAATTACCTTGCTACTCCGCGAAACCAGTGCCGGGCTCGTGCAAAGTAATTTGTTCCAGTTTGTTAAGGTAAGAATGCTTACCATTTAAGGCTGGACGACGCCGGTTGCGTACAGTCAACTAATTTGATTCATAATAGACCACTGTAGAATTTTTTCACAATAAATGTAATAGTGACTTCTCACTAAATGTCATAGTATCAAAGCGATGCCACATTGCGACAACGTTCCACAGTGGCCCATGAATCAAATTGGTTGTCTGTACACTTTGCGTATGCGACACGGTTCCAGCTATACCTCGTTTTTTTTAAGATGAGAAATGTAGTATACTAATTTGGTAAGTCTTTTTAGAAAAGTGCTATGATAAAATATATAAATAGCCATTTTAAAATAGATTTAACTGAAACGAAAAATGTAATATCTTTGTTATCAGCTCTAATTTATTTTATTAAAATTAAAAGAGACTTACCAAGATTGTTTCCAACATTTCTCATCTTAAAAGTAGAGGTGTAGGTTCACAGAGCTGCGTTTCGCGCCTAACGCAGCTCTACGAAGAAAGCTGCATACGCTTCCCGTGCGGCTCCGCCATTAAGAAAAGCGTGAAGGTTGTTTAGACAGACAATATCAAAAGTCCAGTACAGTTCCCGGAAAAATTCTTGAGCGACTGACCTTGATTTATGCTCTAGTCGTTTGGTTACAATTATATGTGGAGTGACCGAGCGAGTGGCACAGGGCAGTGGTGCGGCGTTCGCGCGTCGGCAGCGCTGCGGCCGGCGCTGTACGCGGCGCTGCTGGAGCCGCTAGCGCGCGCGCGCGAGGACGCGGCCGTGAAGCTGGCGGCGGCCGAGGCGCTGCGCAGCACCATCGACGACTTCAACTTCGACGTCGACCAGTTCGCGCCCTTCGCGCCGCACGTGCTGGCCGCGCTCTACGAGCTGCTGGTGAGTGATCCCGACCGACGCTGCTGGAGCTGCTGGCTCTCGCTGCTACTGGCTACCCGCTCTGGCTTTGCTCGGGTACAATCGAAGACATATAAGTCACCATTAAAGACGGAACTGCGAGAAAGTATTTCTCGAAAGGGAGGCATATAAATAAATAAATATCTTGGGACAATTTACACCAATTGCCCTAGTCCCAAACTAAGCAAAGCTTGTGTTATGGGTACTAGACAACGAATCATCATCATCATCATCATCAGCCCATGTTCGTCCACTGCTGGACATAGGCCTCTCCCATGGCACGCCACTGAGCACGATCCTCGGCCACTCTCATCCAGCTCTTGCCAGCCGCCCTGCGAAGATCATCGCTCCACCGAGTCTGAGGACGTCCCACGCTACGTAGACAACGAACGAACGAATAAACATACTTATATAGAAAATACAAACTTAAATACGTAAGTGTGCACTATGAAGTTGATATATCTATTATCTATCCCTTTCGAGCGTAGACAATTTCTCTCAGGTCCCTCTTTAATGGTCGGCTAAGTTTGTTGCTGTTTGTACGATTAAGGTGCAATGATGAAAACTCCCTCTGAAAAGTTCTTTAAACGACAATGTAAACCATTTCGTAATGCGTTGCGTGGTTTAGAAGGAGTAAGCGGTCGAAGATATAAGGACAGAGGGGAACGAATAGCGAATTAGTTCGATACTATGTAAAGACGAACAGAACTAGGAAAAAAAGACAGAAAAAAAATGTATAAAAATGTAAGGGATCATAAAAATATAGGTTGTGACGTTTGTCTTCAAAAGGAAGAAACAAAAATTTTAATTGATATAGGCTTGTAAATTTTTATGAATGAGTTTAGGAACACGTTTTTCGTTTAACTTTCGTGGTGCAAGCTTTGAACCCGTTAACCTCTGAGCGAGTGATGTAAGTTATTGTCAGAATAAACATCACGAACGCGTTAGCGTTGAAGTCTCAAATACTATGCAAGTTAAGACAGCGCCTCTAGTGACGCGAATTCATAACCAAATGTTTTCATATTAATTTAGAACAGCGTTTCTTAACCTTTTTTGTCCACGGACCCCTTAGGAAATCAAGCACAATTTTATGGACCCCCTTAATAAAAAAAACAGCAATAAATTACGGACCGTTTATTTTAGTACTACAAATTACAAAAAATAAGCGTGCGGAGCGATTACAAGATTTTTGGTGGCATTTATTTGATTGTTAGATGGTCCATAGATAAGACTGCGGACCCCCATACATATGCTCGCGGACCCCCAAGGGTCCGCGGACCACAGGTTAAGAAACATTGATTAAGAAGCTAACGCGTTCGCGACGTTTGTTGTGACAAAAACTTACCTTCCACGATGGACCGCGACAGGTGGAGTCTGAGGAGTGCGACACGAAGATGCACGTGCTGCACGTGGTCTCGTACGTGATGGAGCGCTGCGGCTGCTCGGTGGCGCGCGGCGGCGGCGCGGACGCGCTGTTCGCGTACCTGCCGCAGCTGTGGCAGCACGCCGCGCGCCACGACATGCTGCGCGCCGCCGCGCTCGCCGCCGTCGTCAACCTGCTCAAGGTACCGAGCGCTTATGCGGCCCTGGTACTCCTGGGTGTAGACACGGTGATGTCCAGTTTGCGTGAACGGGGCTCGCCGCCGTCGTCAACCTGCTCAAAGTACCGAGCGCTTATGGGGCCCTGGTACTGTCAGCCTCAGTAGCTAAACACTTAAGGAAACTTTATCGAATTTGTCACATTACTGACAGCGACAAGGTACCAAAATATTCAGCTCCTGAGGCTGACCGTACTCATTGGTGTTGAGAGGGTGATATCCAGTTGGCCTGCCACAAATCTGCTCAAGGTAGCGCGTGCTTATGGCGCCCTGGTACTCATTGGTGTAGACCCTGTGATATCCAGTTTGCGTATAGAACCGATGCTACGCTTGCTGTCGTTGTCAACCTGCTTAAAGTTGCGCGTGCTTATAAGACCCTGGTACTCTTGGGTGTAGAGACGGTGATATTTTGGTTGCGTGAACGCTAAATAAAAACGATCATGTATGGATTTGACGTAACGGAGCGAAAGTAAACTTCGAAATGTGTCGATCGTCAACCCTATACTTTTTGTCGTTTCTACTAGCCTCGACGCTAATCAAGTGTCTTTGTACTAGCCCTGTATACTTAGTACGAACCTTTTCGACACAACGTAACTCTCGTACTAGGCTAGTTAGATAAAACGCTCTGAGCTGAGCTGCCTTCCAATCAATAATAGACTGTTATGTGTCATTTTGTTCATAAGACATAACAGTCTTTTAGTGATGGTGACGGCAGTTACGGCGTGTCAAAAGGTTCGGTGGAGTGTTCTTCTATTGGTCTTTACGTGGTGCCACCTTAGAGTTCTCTTAAATACCTCGGTTCCTCGTGCAGGCCCTCGGCGAGTGCGCGCCGAACGTGCGGCCCTGGATCCTGGGCGTGGTGAACGAGTCCACGCGGCTGTCGGAACCGGCGCACGTGTACCTGCTGGAGGACGCGCTGGACCTGTGGCTCGCCATACTGGAAACCTCGCACTCGGCAGACGCGGCCACGCTGCAGCTGGCCGACAACCTGTGCCCGATACTGGGTGAGTGTCGAGCGGGGCTGCTATACGTACGATGACTAGTCCACACGGCTGTCGCAATCGTGTATCTGCTAGAAGATGCTCTGGACTTGTAACTCGCTGTATCTGGGACGTCACAGTTTGCCATTAACTAACCTAGAAAGAAAGTCTCATAGAACAGTGAGAGTAGCAGCGAGTACCAGTACAGAGAGTCGTAGCAGCAGTGAGTACCAACTCACTGGAAATCCAAAATGACGTGAAACTTTATTCTTGAGCTGATGCTACCACTCTTATGACTGACACTAGACATTTTTTCAATAATCGTTACAGATGCCAAAAATTGACACGTTTGTCACATTTTAGGCAGTCCTCCCTTACCACAATGACACTAGTATCCAATCCTCTCGTCGTATTTTAATTTTGCATAAATAAATAGAATAACTATTTGTTCCAGAACAATCTTCGGAGCACCTCCGCATAATAGTGTACATAATGCAAGCCTACACTCTGCTGTGCCCGGAGGAGTTCCTTCTGGGAGCCGGCGGCAAGTGCATGGCGCTGCTGGAAGACATGCTGTCCGACATGCGCACCGAGGGCATCCTGACCGTGCTGAAGATGGCCGAGGTCTGCATCAGCGCGTCCTTCCCGGAGAGGAACACGTTCCTGGGGGTCAAGGTCATATGGCCGATCCTGATCAGGGTTATACAGTGAGTATGGTTTTTTAAAACTTATTTTACATTATAGTAGGTGTTTGACCCTATTTCTAAGCACAGAAATATGAATAAAGTAAGAAGCTGACTTCTCATCATCGTCATATTAGCCGGACGATTCCTACTGCTGGGCTTTCTTCACAAGATCGTCGGTACACTTTGTAAGTGGCCTACCAAAAGTCGTCTAATCAGCGCTTTTTGCCGACTAGTCGCCGACCGGTCGCAAGCTACAAATATGGCTGGACAGGCCGCTTTCTCGACTAAAGGTTGGGACACAACGGATGCATATGCGGCACGGCTTCAGCTCGCTCTCAATATCTCCGAAGGCGTCCTGTATACGCAGGCGTGGCCCAGCCTAATATCTCTGATGTGAACCCGACCGGTTTGCGCAGCTGGGTGGACATGGACGACCTGCCGATGGTGCTGTCGCTGGAGCTGTGCCTGCTGTCGCGCGTGCTGCTGCTGTCCACGGAGCTGTTCTACAAGCTGGTGCAGGAGGCGGCCGCCGGCATGCCCGAGTACGAGCACGACCCGGCCAAGGTGCTCAACAAGATCCTGCACGTGTGGACCGAGAAGATGAACCTGGTCACGCAGGTCGAGCGGTGGAAAGTAGCGGGTGAGTCGCGTTTCGCGGGGTTTACCTCCTTAAGTTCCCCCAGGGATCGGGAATATTAAATGAACAAGGCAAATTCTGTGCAACAAAAATTTCATAAGGCCACAGGCCAACTTAGAAGGTAGAACAAAAGGGAAGTAGTAGACGGGTCACATGATGGTAAGCAATCACCGCCGCGCATAAAAGCTGCAACTCCAAGGAGTTTGCAGATGCATTGCCAATCCAGAGGGTCCAGAGGGTGATATAATCCCTATATCACTGTTTTGTGACGACATTTGGTTTTTGAGAATTTCTAACGTTGGACTGTTTACAGTGGTTCTTTATGTAAATAAAACAAAGACAAGCACAGTATAAAACGAAGTTGCTATCCGTTCCTGTCCGTAATCATATCTTCGGCCGTATTTATTTAATCTTTATTGCACAAACTGAAATGTACAAAAGGCGGACTTAATGCCGTATGCCAATGATAACTGGGCACCGCCGAGTCGAGCAAAAAAAAGCGGCACGGCCGTACCATCCTTTTCTCGAAGCAGTTCAGGTCATTTTCGACCCCCTATAACTTCGTTGTGGATTAATTAATATGATGCCAAATGCTGTGCGCGCAGGGCTGGGGCTGGCGGCGCTGCTGAGCCCGCCGCACGGCGTGGTGCTGGCGCGCTTCCCGGCGCTCATGCTGAACCTGGCCGAGGTGCTCAACGACGTCATGAAGACCGACGACAACGGCGAGCACAGGGAGTAAGTCGCACCCTCAGCCCACTTTTTTCTTTCTTTTTTTCTTCTTTTGAGGATTAATGTAGGAACGGTAATGAGCAGTGGCGATAACGCTGGGTAATTACCGACTTCATCTTGGCGAAAAATAATTTGAAAATGAAAATGAAAAACATATTTAGCGAATAGACCGCATAGGGTTTTTTTTAATATAAGGCCTTAATTATATACAGTTGCATACACTATTTTATCTACACACATATCATAACAGCAAAAAACTGTATTAGAAAAAAACCAACAAACGAACGACAACAGTAATGGCGGCAATTCGATCCATCCGTGAAGACGAACGTTTTTTTTAAATCATAGACAAACGAATGAGTTCCTTACTCTCATGTCATTCAAGATCAAATGTCGTGCGGTTTACATTTAAAAACAAACTGGACTGAGGTTTTGTATGTGGGATCGTAAGAAGGAAACAAACTTTAAACGCA
Source organism: Ditula angustiorana (assembly GCA_963691745.1). Taxonomy (NCBI): domain Eukaryota; kingdom Metazoa; phylum Arthropoda; class Insecta; order Lepidoptera; family Tortricidae; genus Ditula; species Ditula angustiorana. The sequence goes on along the minus strand of OY829486.1, from coordinate 1,842,547 downwards.
AATAAAAAAAGTTTAATTTTAAATTAAAATACAGAAAGACAAAAAATACAACTTTTTTTTTTATACAACATAGGAAGGCAAACAAGCAAGTGGGTCACCTGATGGTAAGTGATCACCACCGCCTATAGACACCTGCAACAACAAAGAGAGTGCAGATGCGTTGCCAACCCAGAGGGCTAAGATGGAATACCTCTTGTGCCAGTAATTACACCACAAGCAGCTACAACTAAATCACCGACCGCACTCCCAGTCTTTTACTCAAACCCGTTCGTTCATTCACAATAATCTCTTTCAGACTAAGCCCAAGTCCAAGAAAAAAAAAAATCTCAGTCATTCGCTCGTTTACATCAGTCGTTCGTTCTGTGTCGCTATCATTCCCACATGTATCGATAACTGTTTTAATACCTATGGCTGCTAGAATAGAGACGTACTTCAATTTTGACAGCTGTTTCAATTTTAAATTCAAAACGGTAGAGATAGCCGGTAATGTGATGACCAAGTACAGATTTATTTACTACCACGGACAAGAAAATTCTTATTATAACATTAGTTGTATTAATGCTGGTCATTTCCTTCGGTTTTTGAACGCATAATAGAGCAGTAACGATACGTCTGTAGATAAACTATTATTTTAGTGGTCGTCTACAAAATTGTAGTACTTTTGTGCCATTCGATTTTTGGGTGGAATACCGTGCTAGAATACGGTATTCTAATGACTTTTTTTTATTACCAAAATTGATAGAGTTGGTTAAAAGAAGAAAAACTGTGTTTTTAGTTTTTTTTACGATCATTATTTTTCGAAATATCACGAGTAATAAAATGACAACGGGCGTGCGTCGCGAAAACGCTCTATTGCACTGCATACAGGACTAGTGACGTCACTATAGTGATTTTGTATGGAGCCAACACTAAATTGTATTTATTTTAATACTGTAAGCTTTTAACTAATTACTCATATACTAAAATTTTCTACATTTTTTATTTGGATTCAAATGACATATTTCGCAACAAAAAAAAGAACTTTTTCTCTTCGTCATCTTTGTAACTTCGTATCACTGGTTTTTTTTACCTACTTCTTTGAACATAAATAAGTCTTTAGTGGTCGTCTACAACAATTTTGCATTTTTATGCCATTAGATTTTTGAGTGGAATACCGTATTGACTTTTCAATTCCCCCCACAGCAGCCTGGTGGCGCTGCCGGGCTCGCGGCCGCCGTCCCCGCTGGAGGGGCGCGGCGGCGCGGCGCGCTGGGCGGGCGGCGCGGGCGCGGCGGCCGGCTCGCCGCACGAGCAGCGCCGGCGCGCGCGCGCCGCCGCGCACCCGGCGCACGCGCTGGACCTGCGCGCCGTCACACACCACCAGGTCGGCCTCGCTTCCGCGCATCAAAATTATCCACTCTCATATTGACTGTCCTTCCCTCCTTTCTCTCCTCAACTTCACCACTCGCTTCAAATCACGTAACCCGTCACCTAGGATCTTTCAGCTACAAATTTTCAAAAACGACACCTCTTATTACAATCCCGTAACTAGAATGTGTCGATTGTACAATGAAACGGTTGCTGAACATTCTTCTCTGGATATTTTAAAGCACAAGCTACCCACATTTAAAAATATTATTAACAATATATTTTGTAAATTACCGTAACTTTCTTGTGTTAGTTTATAAACTTAATTATTATTACTGTTTTGGTTTTTGGCCGGTGAGCGCACTGCAGAACTTTGTTAACTTATATTGTCTTCCTTAAGAACATTAATTTTAGCACATTATGTATCTATATGATTTCCCTCTAGCGATCATTTCCTGTTAAGTAATGTTATTAATCCTTCTGTGCACACATAGTTAGAATTATAGTCCAGATCTAGACAGTAAGCATTACCCTACCAGTAGCGTGGGGTCGGAATATAGGGTAGTAAACCCGGAGTAAAAACGTGGGTTAGAAATATGAGTTACTCAACTCCGAGCCAAAAAAAGTAAGTTATACCTCGTAGCTTCTGTTCTTTGAAAACCGGTGCAGTTGGGGAAGCAAAGCGTGCTTGTGTCTATGTCTGTGGTAAGCCCAAATCCTCACAGTTAGTGTTAACAACGTAAATACTGCGATTATCTGAATTGTGAGTTTCATCATGACCGCGAAAGGCCGACTCCTGCTTGCTTAAAAGATCGACCGCGTCAATCAAACGTTTCATTAAATTTCGATTACGCTCTACTTTCCTATTATGAGCATTAAAGTTATTGCCACAAAAAGTCTCAATTCTAGTATTGCCAAATTCATGTAAAATAATATACAACTGCGTATGTGTTTCTAACTTTGAACGTCTTTCCGAGCTGAATTAGTCAGATTATTAATTTCTAATTAGCAGTTTCGATTCTACACACTACTCTAATCGGAAAAGAACAGACATGGAAAACAAAATAATTTGATCAGCTTGCAGCTCCCGGTTAGCCAATTATACTTTTCGTATAATGAGCTGCGAAAATGTTTGAAAAACCCGTCCCTTCGTTTAAAATTAATTTTTAAAACCGGACAAACCTATAACATGTTTCTTATTTTCAAAGGACAACTTTGAAAATTGATTTGCTTTATTGAGCAAGTAGTCAGCAAGACAACAATCAATTTGCACTAAAGCAGCCATTTATACCCACTTAATTTGTTGTGCCCAATGAAACCAGACTACCTATTATGAATGAGTTTTTAAAACGAAAATATGAACTAAACAAACCTGAAAATAAATCAGCCACACAAAATCACGGTTGCACAAAACTATAATAAGATTAACTTTCACTGGTTTTCCTTAAAAATCGCGAAATTATTCAATAAATACAAAAAAACAAAAGTGATTCAGAAAGTCAGTACTTTCGTTCGTAATGCGAACTCAACGCGTCTGTTTATGTGGGAAAACAACGAATTTCCACGAATTTCAAACTTCCAATTTCTAAATAGTAGTGTTGCCATTCTAATCATGTGCGTTAATATTAGTCTAGAGTTAACATGGGTTATTAATACTGAATTTGCAAGGAAATGTTTACTTCTTTGATTGATGATATTAAATATACCTTAAAAACATTTAAATAAAGTAAATACGACCACCTTATTTTTGAATTCGACATATTTAAAATAAAAAATTCCCTTTTCATCATTTATTATGACAAGAATTACGATAACTTAAAATGAAACTGCAGACTTATTCTGTTAACGATAAGATTTACTTTACTACGACACTAGTTTCGACCCGGCATCACGCTAGGACATTAAGGGCTTGAAAAAGAAGTAAACCTTACGCTTAGCACATAAAGTCTGATTTCAAACGTAATAACCCGCTGCATCGTGGCCGTACCGAAGACCATAATTTCTTGGAAGCGCTTTGAAAGTGTGCGTCAGTTGGTGAATGAATATGCGCTTGTGTGCGTGCCTCAACTCCCAAATTTTCGAGCGCATTACCGGAGAAATACAATGAAATAAATTAGTGAATCGATTGCGTTTCGATTATGCATTGGTGTTAAGAAAAAAAGTTGATTTTTGTTATAGGCGAGTGAAGCTATAGTACAACGGATAACTTAGAGTTGCGTTTGGTTTTGGGTTCTAATGACCGTTCTGGGCTTAGGGAGGCTACGAGGAATCGGCTTCTATGGGAAATTCGCCACTGTACCCTACTACTGTATTAAAGACTGTAATTTGTTTTGTGAGCCTATTAAATAAAATAAAATAAAATAAAAATAAAATCACGGCTACCTGACCTTATGGAGCCCTCTGTCGATTGATTTTATGGCAATCTTAAATCTTGACAAATTTTATTAAGGTTTACTGGGCCAAAATTCTTTTTAAAATAGAGATGAAAATGTATAAACGCTTTTACAAAATTGTAGATGTCTCGAAATATTTTCCTAGTCGCGTCAGTTCTCGACCGGGCCCCAATTTTTATTATGAATTTTCCCACCATCCTGGGTTTTTCTTTGCTTACAGAAAATTCTCATTTGGTACCCAAATTACCACTGCGTTACCGATCCCCATGATTCCTCAAAAACTGTGTCCACTGCGTTACCGAACAGTAGTTTTTTTCCTATTCTGACCCCAAATATTTCTATAACAGTCATCATTCGGGTATGCGTATGTCATTCTGAATTTAAAGATAAAAAGTTTTTTTAAGAAAATGAAAATGAAAAAAATATTTTGCAAGTTGGCCATATAGGCTCTTTTACATGTCTGAATCTACTAGCGCTTCGGAAAATGGAAGATACTATTGAGAAGAAACGCCGCAAGAAACTCAGCAGTTTATATCAGAATAAGTAAAAAATATGCGTTAAAATGTACAAAGGACGTTTTTATAGGCATCAAAAAGAATTTTGGCCCTACTATCAAATTTTGACTGATGCTATGCGAGTGGATACTGAGGAATTAAGAACGCTCTCGATAAAATCGCCTTTCAAAAAAGAATCAAAATCGATTCATCCACTTAGATACGAATTTCAAGCTATAACTATATAACACCCATCTTGTTTCATCAGGAGTTAAAAATATCCTCGCTGTATAATAAAATGCAAGTTATTTTTTAGCAATGGACTGTATTTCTTTTTAGATGGTCATTTTGACACACACAACAACAAGTGTTGCAATAAGAGAAATTAAAAAGCAAAAAGTATATGTTTAAAAGTTTCTTAAACATAATTGGGCCGGGGCCAAAATGCAAGAAATGCATATAATATGTGTCAGAGAGACAATTAACTAAATAACCCATAAGAGTAAAAAAAATAACAAATCACACTTCTTATAAGTTTGCATCAAAACAAAACAAAATATTAAATATTCCAGTGCTCAGCCCTATGACACAGTTTTGGGATTGGAATTACATAAACCACTGAACACAGGTTTCCAATAATTTTTAAATTGACCGCATTTCATTTTTATAATTAAAAACACACAATTATGGCACAGAAATTAATTGAAATGTTGTCAGTTAACAATTGGTAAGGGACACAACTTTCTAAACGACCTCACATATATTTTGTTATTCATTTTAACTTCGGCTACCCTAACTCTACCATCAGGTCCGGGAATTGTCTTAACAACTCTGGCCATTGGCCATGTCAATGGAGGAGTATGATCACTGCGTACGATTACTAAATCTCCTACTTTTAGGTTAGCATGTACTTGCTTCCATTTTGGTCTACTCTGTAACTGAGTAAGATAATCCCTTGACCAGACTTTCCAGAAGTCTTGTTTGATTTTACTTAACATATTCCAAAATTTAAGTCGATCCATAGCTTTATTTGACAGATCAACGTCAGGGTAGCTCGTCATAGCTGTGCCTATGAGGAAATGGCCAGGCGTAAGATAATCATAACACGATGCATCAGAGTTTATGGGCAGTAAGGGCCTAGAATTTAAAATTGCTTCGATTTCAGTAATGACAGTATATAGCCCTTCAAAAGTTAATGCAATATTTCCAACTATTCTTTTGAAATGATGCTTAAAACTCTTAACGCCGGCTTCCCATAAGCCTCCGAATTCAGGTGCATAGCTTGGAATAAATTTAAATTCGATATAATTAGAAAGACAATAACTTTCTAACTCATCTATATGAGCCTTAGATTTAAAAAGTTCATACAAGGCTTTTAATACATTTGACGCTCCTTTGAACGTCTTAGCATTGTCACAGAAAATCTTAACAGGCATACCTCGCCTGGCTATAAACCTTTTGAGGCATGCTAAAAAAGCATCAGTTGTGAGATCACTAACCAGCTCCATATGGACAGCTTTAGTAGTGAAACAAACAAAGAGCGCAACGTATCCTTTGGTTATGATTGGTTTTCTAAGACGTGATACTTTTACACTAAATGGGCCACAAAAATCAACGCCAACTACATGAAATGGTCTCACAGCATCAAGCCTTTCTAGTGGAAGGGAGCCCATCAGCTGCTGAGCAGCTTTTGCCTTCATCTTAGCACAAGGAATACATTGGTGAACCACTTTTTTAACCTGACATATGCCACTAATGAGCCAAAATCGCTGTGAAAGTGAACCGAGTACTAGCTTTGCCCCTGCATGCAAAAGCCTTTTATGTTCATTCCGAATAATAATAGTCGTTAAATGAGAAGCTTTGGGTAATATCGCAGGGTGCGTTTTCTCATAATCAAAGTCTTTGGCATTCTGGAGACGGCCACCTAACCTTAGAACATCATTTTTATCCATGAATGGAAACAAAGAAGCTAAACCCGACTTGATAGGTAGGCCATTTTTAATTGCTTCTATTTCCTTGTGGAAATGTTTCTTTTGAACGCAAGCTATAACCTTTAATAAAGCATTTTGGAGCTCCTTTGGTGTTAGAAAACCTGTTTGTTTTGAATTACTGTTTAAACAATTAAAGCGAAACCGCAACATATACGATACTATTCTTTGTAATTTACCAAGATCAGAGTATTTATTAATAAACTGCATCGAGTCAACGTCTTCATTAACTAGGTCACCAACACCACACATATTAACACTTATGCCTACATCTTCTAAGGAAGGAATCGGTAATTTTATTTCAGGTACTGAGTGCTCAAAGCTCTTATCAGAAAGTTCTTCAGGGCCATGCCACCAAAGCTTATTTGATTGCAACTTTCGGGGATCACAACCTCGCGAAAGTAAATCTGCAGGATTACTGGATGTAGGTACATAGGACCACATGTAATCTCCAGTTAACATTTGAATTTGTGACACTCTGTTTGAAACATAAGGGTTTGATTTTATTTCAGATGATTTAATCCAAGCCAATGTGATTTGAGAATCACTGTATAAATAGACTTTGAGAGAAAACCTCCCCTTTAGAATCCCATGAACCCTATGAGCGACCTGAGCTAGTAATAGAGCACTATTTAACTCCAATCTTGGGATAGTTACACTTTTATTCAAAGGGGCTACCCGTGACTTAGAACACAATAAATTAGTAGTCACTGTCCCGTCCGAATTTAATAGTCTTAAATAAATGCAACATCCATAAGCTTTCATGGAGGCATCAGAATAACCAACTAGCTCGGCTGAAATGTGAGTATGACTGTTCACACATCTAGGAACATTAAGGGTCCCCATGGACAGTAAATTCTCTAAGAATGAGCGCCAACTCTGTAGCTCTTCTTGGGGCAATATAGTGTCCCAATTTATATTCATAGACCACAACTTTTGCATTTGTAGCTTAGCTACGACTATAATTGGAGTAATAAGTCCTAACGGATCAAACATCCTACCAATAAAACTTAAAACTTTACGTTTAGTGTGAATAGCAGCACAATCGGTACTTGGACAGGTAAATGTCAGCTGATCATTTAAAACGTCGCACTTTAAACCTAATGTCTTTACAATGTTATCCTTATTAACATCAAGTTTTTCAAAATATTTTTTCTCTTTGGGGAGATCATCAAGCACTCTAGGTAAATTAGAGCACCACTTATGGAGAATAAAACTCCCTTTCCGCAACAGGTCAATCAGCTGATTTTTAAGCTCTATGAGTTGATTTTCATCATCTGAGCCTGAGATAACATCGTCAACAAATGTACTTTTAAACATGGCCTCAGCAGCCAGAGGATATTCTTTTTGATACCTACGGGCTAACTCTATAAGACAGCGTGTAGCTAAAAAAGTGGAGGCCTTTAATCCGTAAGTAACGGTCTGAAGCTGTAAACAGCTGATGGGTAGGCTCGGGTCCTCACGCCACAGTATATTTTGAAGACTGGTCTGAGGGGAATGTATATGTATACCCCGAAACATTTTAGTGATATCACAGCTTAGTGTGTGAATGAACGTTCTCCACAATAAAAGAATGTCAAATAATTCACTTTGAACCACTGGACCGTTCATCATCACGTCATTCAAAGAGACCCCAGACCTGGACTTCATACTACCATCAAATACAACACGGAACTTTGTTGTTAAGCTATCCATATTGAGAACAGCATGATGAGCCAGGAAATAAACTGAACCACATTGCACATCATATTCGCCTATGTTAACCTTTTTAGCATGCCCCAGTTGAATATATTCCTCAATAAACTTTTTGTACTGTTCTAGATACAATTTGTTCTTATGAAACTTTTTCTCCAGGGTTAAAAATCTTTGCAATGCTACAGAGAAAGAATCCCCAAGCTGTAAATCCTCTAAGTCTGCCTTCAAAGGCATATTGACAAAAAATTTGTTATCTATTAATTGAGCACTTTTTTGAAAACATTGCTCAGTTTTTTGAAGCTCTTTTGAATTTTTATTATTATGCTCGGGGATACTTTCAGATAGCCAGAATTGTTCCATCACATCCTCTAACTTGTTACTGTCACAGATAGCAAAATTGTTAACTAAAGTGTCATTACCACAACTTTGTTTTTCTATAGTGCCACCAATGGTATAACCAAATAAGGTGTTTTGCAATACAGGCCCACCCTGCAGTTTTATCTGGCCTTCCAATAACATATTAAAATATATGTCAGCTCCCAAAAGCATTGATATCTCACATGGGACATTGAAATCATCATCAGACAACCTTATATTTTTAGGTATATTTATTTTTGAAATATCAAATTTTTGTTGAGGCAGGTTGGATGTAATGGAATCAACAACATGGCACTTAATTTGTAACTGAACATTGTTTACTGGAGAATGTATAGCAATATCCACATATTTATTTATTTTATTATTTTTATTGCCAATACCAATAATATTGCATGCTTGGCTTATTGCATTTAAGCCCAATTTTTTTACAAGCGATGTAGTAGCAAATGAAGCTTGACTTCCACAGTCCAGTAATGCTTTGACATAAACTTCTTGCCCAGAGCTACTTAATAATTTCACTTTTATAGTGGGCAGCAATACATTTACTGAAGAGCTGTGGGAATGATTGTTTACAACATTGGCCATATCCAAATCTCTATGCAAAAGGGTATTGTGCTTTGCCTTACAAATTTGACAAATAAAATTAAATTTACATTTGCCCTCATGGTTCTTCAAGCATGTATGGCACAATTTCTTATCTTCAACAAACTTAAGACGATCCTCAATAGCAGATGTCTTGAAAACAGGACAGCCATGTATAGCATGGTTCAAGCCTTCACAATAAGGACAAACATACGCCTTTTTAGTGACAATATTGGTCACTTTATTTGAATAATATTTTTTAGGTTCACTACCACTGCTATAGCCAGTAGCAGTACTACTATCTTCAAGTGCTATAGCGCGCCTTTCAAGAAAAGTAATAAGCTCTGCCACCGTTGGCAATTCATCGGAATTCCTTTCAAGTTGATAGGTCCGGTTTGTATATTGATCTAATTTTTTAGTCAATACAGAAATGAGAATCATATCCCATTGATCTACAGGCTGCTTTAAATTTTTCAAAGCATGTAATTCCTGTTGCACTCTCGATATGAAAGACCTTATAGAGGCCGCAGTACCTTTTTGCATAGACGGCAAATCTAATATAATGTTAATGTGATTGGAAATCAATCTAGTTTTGTTGTCGAAACGCTTTTTTAATAGTTCAAGTGCTTCCTTATAAGAGTCATTGACAAGCGGCAGATTAATAATAACAGACAAAGCATCCTCTGTCAAGAATTTTCTTAAATAAAACAACCTTTGTACATCTGATAGCGAGCTATTATTATGTATGACCGCATTGAATAAATCCATAAATGAAGTATATTCAGTGAAATTCTTTCCACTAAAATAAGGTATTTCTATATTTGGCAACCTTGACTGGGATGCAGAATTGCTTTGCTGTATGTCAGCACTACTTTCACGTTTAATCGCAGCATTCAATTTAGAAATAATATTGAAATATTTCTCTTCCATTAGAGCCATATTTTCTTGGTCGTTTTCGTCTAGCGATAAAATATCCAGCTGTACACATTCATAGTCTTTGAAAGTGCTAATTAGCTTCTCTTTACGTGCATACAACATTTCACTGGTCGCCGACGACAGTAGTACTTCATCATTGGTAAAGTTTTCTATTCTAGTCACAGTACCTTTAGATTGTCCGCGCGCGAGCCGCAACTTTTTCAGTTCCTCCGCCATGATGTGGCATGGACAGACTTACCGTGCATACGTACACACCTCACTACGCGGAAAGCATACCGTTTTTCACTATTTTATTACGGAGACACTGAATTTACCAAAGTTTTGTTTTTGTTTATTTGTTTACACCGACCGAAGTTTTCAAACAGACACCGCCTTGACGTTTTGCATCTGACAGACAAGATGCGTTTCGTTCGCCGCTTAGCAGACTGACAGCCAAGTAATTTTGCCAAATTCATCGATCGAAGGGTGACGTCACATAAACAAAAGCTTTACATAAAGCTGTCAATATAAATAAATTTTATATTTTTACAATTTTCTTGAAAATGTAATGCAATCATAGCTTGCAATTTTTCTTGATAAACTAATGCAATCATAGCTTGCAATTTCACTCTTCCCTGTGAATAAGCACACTTATAGATAATTTGAAGCGAAAATTTATAGAATTTTCGCTGCAACTAGCGCGGCCATTTCGAAAAATAATTCGAACTATAGGTCGAAATTTCGCGAATTTTACGAAACCGCACTAAATTAACACTGTACTTTATTCACCGGTGATTGTAGGACCACAAACTTGCATGTATAATAAAATGCAAGTTATTTTTTAGCAATGGACTGTATTTCTTTTTAGATGGTCATTTTGACACACACAACAACAAGTGTTGCAATAAGAGAAATTAAAAAGCAAAAAGTATATGTTTAAAAGTTTCTTAAACACTCGCCTTTTCGATTTTTAAAACAAAAGGTTACGCTATCGCTATAAAGTAAAATAACCGAATAAAATACCGGCCTTGTTCAAATATCACATCAAATAGATATAACATCACACCTTTTTACAACCCTACCCTGTTAAAATATTCATAAAATCATCCTTTTTGTGTCTTCCAGCTGGAGACGCTAAAGGCTCAGGTTGGCGCGGAAACCTTCGAACGGCTGCTCCAGTCTACCGACAAAGAAACCCTCCAACAAATCAGGGAATACATACCTATTTGAATAAAACATTCGCAACGTGCTGTCCTACGGATCATCCTCAGAAGAAACACGCGTGACGCGTATCATCGTAAACTTAGACTCAATGCTACTTAGAGTTAATTCACCCAAGATTTTAGCCCTATAAACGTGCAGTAAGTACGTGTTATGTTGTATAGTGTGTTTTAGGTACAATAAAGTACTTACTTATTTACCTACTTAAGTTGCTTCTCGGGCCCGAAAGGCAATCTGCCAAAATCCAGCGCAAAGTTGCAGTTGGACTGCAGTTGTTCTGCAGTTAACGTAACTGCATCAACTGCGCTGTCCGCTTGCTGTGCGTCCAGTTTTAACGACTGCATTCTGATTGCATTGTATGACTGTAAGTAGACTGTGGAATCGGTCAGCAGTTGTGATTCAAACGGCAAATTTTGCAGCTGGATTGCAGTTCAAATGCAGACCGTCTGTGTGGATTCTCAGGCAGTAGTCCCTCCGGGCGGGGCTCCGTCTTCCTTATACTTTGAAAATTACGGGTCAATAACCCCGGGTGAATTAATTCTGGAACCTAAATTTAGTACCGGGCAAATATTAAATAGAAAAGTTTAACTAAGTCTTCTGGGCTTTGCTTCTTTTTTTTGTAAAATGCGTCGAGAATGCCTTTGAGTGTATATTATGTCATAACAGTTTTTGTTAGTACTTTGTACATTTTGTATTACTTTGTTATCAATTAGTTATTTTTAATAGAAGATTTTTGTATCTGGATAGATAGAAATCTTTGACGACGTCTCAGTTATTGGTCGTACATTTTTTTGTAATATTTACCGTTCGCTATAGTATCTTTGTAAATTTGTTGTTTAACTAGTAACGAATATAACATAAATAATAATTAATAATGTGTATATGATTGTGATATACTTACAATTTCCTATTGTAGCTTAAATATAGGATAATGGTATTCTATATTTGCCGTTTGGAAGTCAATATTTATTTGACAATTAACTGACGTTGGGATTTTTTGCGATAAGTTTGGTTTAATTTTGCGCAAAATGTTAAATTGACGTTTCGATTGCCGTAGATTATTTTGATTTATATTTCTAATGAAACAGACAATAATTTATCATCATCGTTGTAACATAATGAATCATCTCATAATCACAGAGATGTTTTAATACACTGAAAATAACGATCACATTCTTTTTGTAACAAACGTTTTACTCATAGCTAGAACATTCAACAGGGATTTTTTTTGTTTATTCAGAGTGGAAACTAAATCGTAAGCCAAAGTATTATTTTTAAGTCTAGACTACCAATCTCTGGCATTGACATTTATCTTAACTCAATTCAATTAAATATATATATATATATATTTAATTGAATTTAATTCATATTTACTCCCTACAATGATTTTCGCAGCTGTAGCCTACGGAATGATTATAAGTCTATTATCCAAAAATGTGGTACAGTAAGATGTTTTACAATTTACAGTACTTTAGACCGTAGACCGAGTAAGGTGTCTATAAATAATGACAAGTAGGCCTTCATTTTTTTTATAATATAAATAATATTTATTTTTTTATAATAAGTGATGTGTTAATGACCATTAACACTAGTGCTCTGTATTAACCTTGGTCAGCTCTATCAGAAAAACATAGCATCATAATACCTATATAAACTGGTTTTTTTGATGTGGTTTGATTTTTTATTTATTTATTCACGACTTAGTTTTCACCCTGTGGATTCTGACAATAACTCCCGTCCGTGGATTTTTGTACAATAATGGCTTTCATCTCCAAGTGTAGAGGGTTATTATAAAGCCATGAAAATGGAAAAAAACATTTGTTGTTTAGGCGTTGTGCTTCTTCCAAACGGTATACAGAATACCAAGCTAGATGTAGAAATAATGCACATGACTAATTATAAAACACTCAGCTGTAATCTTTGAACGGAAAAATAATATCATCATTGAATTATTGAAGTTGCATTACATTGTATTTGATGTTGAAATTCTTAAATTTTAACAATTTCGATAGCTTCGAATATCGTGAGAATGAGAAAGTTTTATAGTAAATAAAAATGAAATCCGCCATACGCGCGGCGATTTTTTGAAGCGATCCTGCAAAAACTTGCCGCGCGTCGCTCGTTTCGACTCTGATATTTTTATTTCGATGCCAAATAGGGTAAACGCCCCTACTTTTGGCACCCAACGTACCAGTCATTGGCACTTGTTATATATAGTAAGCGCGTCGTTTATCGTAGACAAAGAATCCGCCCCTCACGCAAACAAAGACTGGTTTAAAAGGGACATATGTTTTATGTCGGCGATAAAAGATAGAGAGGCTTTTGGTTCTTGAATGGTATTACCACTATTACCTTGAAATAATGGAACACGCCTACCATTGGAGAGAAGTCGAAAATAGGATTGTTTACCCTATGGAGTAAATTAGTAGTAAGCTGTGCCATTAAGGAAGCGACGTTTAATTCTTGGTTAATCCCTGATTTTGTTTTAAATTATTAAAAAACGGTGCAAAATAAACCATTGAAACTTCATGTTGTTTTGCGGAACTGAAGCGCCCACGCTAAACTCTATTGTATAAATGTAATACGTCGTGACCTAAGAATAAACATGTTGGAATTATTTATAACGTTATCGGGACATTAACGCGATAAAAGTATATTGTTAATTTACCTCGACGTTCCGTGACATGCCGGTGGAAAATAAACAGGACAAAGTGCGGGTAGTTCGTAAAACTCGCGCGGCTAAACAGAAGTAATACCCTCCTCTTCAGTCTACTCGTGACCACGGCCGTTGTAACATGGTCGAGGTAAATTAACAATATATTTTATCGCTGAAAGTCCCGAAAACGTTATAAATATTTAAAACAATTGATGTTGCAATTAATAAAAGCGTAGAAGGAATACGAACTTCTTAAGGCTCTAATTACTAAAAAAAATTAAAGTTAGTATAGTTAACCTAATTGATTCCTAGGCCACTGTGGAACGTTGTCGCAATGTGTCATCGCTGAGATATGACATTTATTCAGAAGTCACATTTATTGTAATAAGGTTCTACAATGGCCTATGAATCAAATATGTAGACTGTACATTTACGGACTTACTCGTCCGTCTATTCACCACTGTCAGATGGAACTCTTTTATTCTCAGACTACGCAATTAGATTTGGCCGACATTTGATCTGTAAAAATAGTTAACTTAATCTGACTTGCACCAAAACGTTAAACATGTTTAATGCCGCGTTCCTCTCTTCAAAGAACGAGTCTTTTTGCCTACCATCTGTTAATTTTTGACAGGTGTCCTATGGAAGATGGTTTTCCAACCTTTTTCAGGACCGAACCCTAGTGCGCTCTTGCATGATCCGCGGACTCCTAAAAGAACAGTTTCGGTACTAAAACAACAACAAACACTCTTTATTGATTCACACAAGTAAAAAAAAAAACTTGTTTGCAATGCTCACATTGGTCACTTTAACTCACATAAAAGATGTGGTTTGCGGACCCCCAGGGCTCCACAGGTTAAGAAACCCTTCCTCAGAAAATTTGTCAAAATTTAACTGTTCTTCGACAGAAGGATTCGTTGTTGACAAATAGAAACCGGCTATATGACACTATACTGACAGTCCTTGTATAAATATGACATGATTATGAATTTAAACACATACGTTTTGGTGCAAGTCAGCCTGTGATCACTGCTGATAGAACTGGTAATTTTCATTACAAATTGTATCAAAGGAAATTGAAATAATTCAGCGTTTCCTATAAAGTACAGCATAATAAAAGGTCTGTACAGCAACTGTGTATATGTATGTAGCAATTTATCTTAAACATGTAAAAACGCATATTTTTTTATCGCTCGAATTTAATATAAGCTTGTAAATGACGAACTAGCATGCTGTAAAACAAATAGTCTTGTGACTAATTTCTTGTGTCAACTATAGAACAAAAAAAGCAATAAATCGAGCATGCTAAGGTCAAATTTATTATTCCGTGGAATTCTGACGTTTCTTGGTATTACCAGGCAAAAAAATATTTTTTGAAACTGTGGTGAGAAATACAAAGAGAAATAAATGCAAACATAAATATTGTAATTGAAATGTGTAACTTTACAATCACTTCAACGTATTATTAATTAAAACAAACTTAATTTAATTTTTATCGCACGACTGAGACATAATAAAATATTTAATTATATTCTGAGGAAAAAAAAAATTGTTGTGGGTATCATTCTGATATTATCACATATTACAAACCTTCGGTTTAAGATTATATTTCAATATTTTATCCACACACAATTTATTTCGTAATTGTTATTCCATTATTTAAAATCGTACAAAAATAGACCGCAAAACGTCAGCTATCAACTGTTATTTTCCCATCAAACTATACAAAATTATTGTATGCTATGTCATTCGGATTCTTATTTTAATTCTAGAATAAGCTTGGACTTCTTTGTCCGTGATATTTTTGCAGTTTTCGTTGATTTTATTGCTGCTAGTCCTTTGGTTTAGTTTTTGTTACGTTTCTGTTTCTACCAATAATTTGTACAGTAGAAAAAATGTTTCTCATCCCTGAAACGTCTTATAATGACAGGTGCCAGAATTCCAGGGAATTAAAAAAGCGAGTGTAGCACGTTCAGAGATGATGGATCCTTTACAGATTTAGCTTTGCTCGTAATACAGACATGACAACGCAAAACCTTTTTTTTTTCAGAAAAGTATTAAAAAATTGTGTAACGATGTGTAATTTACACTCTTAGCTAAATGTGTGAAGGGTATTTTAATATCTTATGGTGATCAAAAGAAAAGAGTGGTTGGCAACTCCTGGTTCCAAAAATTTAATACGCAAACTATATAGTAGAAAAAACCGAAACCTTACCAATATATGCTGTGAAAGAATATTAACAAGATTAGCAAGATAAGTGCTCAAAAATATTTAAACCGCGTTGTGTGAATATAGCGACACTATGGTGTAAGTGAGAGTGGCAGCCATTTTTGAATGGATTCTTCATTGGCGCCGCAAACGGATTTACAATCAGAATTAACGAGCGATAAAAACGCAAAAAGCGGCCATCTTGCGGTCATCGACCAATCAGAGACAGCTATTGTAGCGCTTTTATCGCGTGTAAATTCTGATTGTGAATTCGCCTTAATACCTAGATTGACTCCATATTGACTCCATCAGCAACGAGTAGATGCGTTTTTGGTGCTGTCACTTAGCGCAGGTGTCACCTTACGTAGTCATTTAAGAGGAGTGTGAACCCAGCCCCTAAAAGCGCTTCTAATACAAACGGCGATAACGTTTTCCACCCTCTAAACCATAACTTATGGCAATGATTTTTTGGTATGTTGTCATTATGCCTTAGAACTAGGTTCGTATGTTTTGATTTTTTTAATATTCTTCATAGATTTGACAATATTTGCATTTTAGGAGTTTCATACAAAACACAAAAGCGTCAATATTTTTGAAATTATTAAGAATATTTAAAAAATCAAAACATACAAACCTAGTTCTAGGGCATAATGATAACATACAAAAAAATCATGGTTGTAGGTTAAGGTTTAAAGGGTGGAAAACGTTATCGCCGTTTGTATGGAGAGCGCTGGGTTCACACTCCTCTTAAACGCAAATATACGTTTGTGCTACCTGAAACTTTGAAAATCATGCCTCCACTCCACTCGAGATCCGCTATATAAAAAGGCGCAGTATCGTGTTTGAATGTTTTCGAGCAGCTTGCGTGCTCTGTTAGCCGTTGCTCCCTTTACTGTTTAGTTGCCTTCTAGACAGGTAACTAAGTTTTAAGGCGACTATCAAACGTGGTCAATCCAAACTCACTTCCCACAAGGTACCTACAATCAAGATTTTTCAAATTCTATTAGATTATTAGAAATTGTTCGGTCGTTGCATTAGTTTCAAATAGGAATAACCCATCTCTACGGCTCCTTTTTCTATACCTTTTTAATATTTTAAAAATTAGTCATTATTAATAAAATTATAAAAGTCACGTTAAAATTGCATGCACTGTTTTTATTTGGGGACGATTCCACTAGTTATGACGAAATCAATCCTAAAATATATTAGAAATAAGTATTTTCGATTATAATTATGGTCGCAACGTGTACACCAGTTAGCAGCACAGGTAACTACATTCGAAGAGGTCAAAAAGTTCCTAAACCCACAAGCTCTTAAGGGCAATTCATGCGGTACGAGTTGTATTACATTGCGGGTTACTGGTAGGGCCTAATTGAAAGTTCTGAGAGCCCTAGGCTATTAACATATCCCCCCTCTTCCCGCCCAGCTCTGTATTCTGTAAATAATTGGTAGTGCTTGCCAGAGCCCAGCGCCTCTTTGGTCCTTGTGCCCTAGGCTTTAGCCCAAGGCCGGCCTATAGATTATCCAAGTGGGCAATTCTTTTACGCGGTGGCGGCGCCGGGCCACCAATTTCATAGGCAATTACTAACATAATAATCATAAAGAAGTAAATGATAAAAAACCGTTAATCGGGCTTGGCGGGCAAAACCCGCGGGCCTGGGTTTTCGCCGGCCTTGCTCTAGCCTAATTAGCCTGTGGGTAAATCAGGTCCTGGCTACCGAGGTCGTTTGTATACCGTTTTAACTTCAGATCTTTCATAATGTACACAATAAATAATTTCATTTAATTTCGATCGGTCGCGCCCTGCAATGTAATGCAACTCGCATGCGAGAACCGTGTAGTGTAAATGATCCTTTACTCTGACCTAGAGGCGCGTGTACTATTTGACCATTTGGACTGTGTAGATACGTTCCCTGTTCACTGTCGCCGCGGTCCTATATTCAAGCGATGGATCGTTTAATTTATAGTTGCAGGCAAACACCTTGAACATAAATCGAGTGGAGGGTATGTTTGCCCATACACATATTTGTACTAAAAACGGCTACTGCGCAGACAAGGTTAGTACTCAAGTTGTTTGCCGGGAACTATACCAGAGCCGTTCTTTGAATGACGCGGCATGTACAGTCAAAGAATTTAATCCCCTACCCATTTCGTTGAAATGTCGTCAGACATTCGCAATGCATTAAGGTCGATATGTCAAACTAACGTCTTGCTCTATAGCTCTTATGGTGACAGTTTGCTATACGATATTAAACCTTAGGTGGATTGGAAATTAAACTCCTTGACTGTACATGTGTATTAAATACACTTGGCTGCAGATATATCTTAATTTACGAAAACCTCTTGACAATAGGGACGTGTTTTTGTCCGTGTTAAGACCGACACACACCGGCCGCGCACACCACGCGGCTTCGACTAGCTTCGGTCCTACCTAACGAAGCTAGATGGGGTCGTTCATTAATCATGTCATGTTTTTTAGCATATTTAACCTCTCCCCCTAGTGATACGTGTTGAGGTTTAAGACTAACCCCCCTCCCCGACCCAAAACACGTATACATTTTTAGTACAAAGTATCCTAAAATTTTTCGCTACCGCCACTTTTACCACGGTTTAAAAATCGCGCGTTCAACGAAAGAACAAATACACGTGATATCTCACCACACCCTCTCCCCTCTTTTGATATTTCGTGATTATTGCTGAATCCTCCCCCCTTTGAACCTCACGTGAATAATGGACGATCCCTTGGAGCAGTGTCGCATACGCGACGTGTACGCAACCGGCGTGACCCTAGGATATT
Organism: Ditula angustiorana; assembly: GCA_963691745.1. Lineage (NCBI taxonomy): Eukaryota > Metazoa > Arthropoda > Insecta > Lepidoptera > Tortricidae > Ditula > Ditula angustiorana. Next base: position 1,823,872 of record OY829486.1, on the reverse strand, counting down.
TCTGCTGGCGACTGACCTCCCTAACCACCTATCCCTCCCTAGTTAGTTTTGCTTAGTTTGTATACAGCGGACGCGAAGATCGTTGTTAGCCTCATCGCATAACTATAATAGACGAAATAAAATTTGTTTTACAATGCAAAGTTATGTTTTATTGCCCTTTACCAGTGTACGTTCACAGTCCAGTGCCCCACAGGGGCGTATTTACCCTAGGGCCATCCATCCAGGCCATGGCCTTGGGCGCCAGGCTGCAAGGGGCCGCAGCCGCCTCTAAAATGAAATACTTTATCGTCATTTAATGGGGCGCCAAATCTTTAAATACGCCTCTGGTGTCCCATAATTGGGTCACGACAATTTAGCTCCAGTAGCCCGAGTACCATATATGTAGCACCAAGATACATGTATTTTTAACGCATGACATGTGGATGTGACCTGAGTGATGTGACTTGTCGAGTCCTTTTTTACCCGACTACTCTGCAAAGCTAAAATGAAGGGTTATATTTTTAGCAATCTATGTATTTTAGTTAAACATCCTTATTCATAAACGCCCAGTAAACCTCCATTTGCTTACACGTTTATTATTGAGGAGTTTTTTTTGCGTTAAATTGCGTTTATTCACTACAAGTTCTTACCCGCGGCTTCACCCACGTGATGGTATAACCCCCATGCCCCCTGGAACCGCCCTTGGCAGCAAGTAGTTGGAGGTAAATAACAATCATTTATGAGTAAGTAGTTAAGTATATTTATTTGTAATAATCATAATTATAGATACAATTAATTCTTAAAGTAAAACTTCACATGCTGTCGCGGCCGTCGCGGCTGTGTCGTCGGGCTACGGCCGAGTTTTACAGCCCCGCTATTCTCTAGCGCATCAGCGTTGAACCATGTCTGTCTCACTCACTAGTGATAGCAAGGCAGCGTCGCTGCCCCAGTGTCGAGGTCGTCGCTGTTGCATACAGAGAATAACAGGGCTGCTCTGAAAATTGCCATTTCCCCTAAGATTGCAATTCTCAATTTTTAGGGTTTCGCATCGTGACCATTTAACAATTTTTTTTACAGACAACAGTGCCCGTTTTTTTGGAAATTTGGTATGAAACTCTAAAAACAAAAATCTACAAATATTGAATTGCATATCGGAAGCGATTTATTAAGTAGTTTTGTTGTACACTCCCGTTTTTTATATGGTGTTGTTAATTATTTCTCAAAATATAATATAGGTGCATCAGGAACTAAGCCGACCTTTCAGTGTCTCATGACACTGAAAGGCCCCTGTTTTATAAGCTTTTCAATAATGAAATTTTACAATTATGTTAACCTGTAGCACTTGCAACGTTTATTAAATACGGCATTAAAGTGCAGTTTTTGAATCCCACCGGGAGCCTACAGCTCATCAAAATGGCCGAAACTCTATGAAAAACGGCCATTTTGGTAATTTTAGTCACCCGGTGAGATTCAAAATCGCACTCCTTAGTAACCAAAAAATTGCGGAAATTTTATGCAATCACAATGTCACATACACACACACACGATGATATATGTTAATATTGAGAACGCAAGCGCAATAAACGATCACCGCTTAAGGTATTAAATATTTTTTAGCGAACAATAACAGTTAAGTCCCATGGTTACATGTGTATGGATTGACATGAATTTGATTAGACAGACTCATTTAACACTTGATTCTCAGATATAAATAGATAATTTTTTAAAAGTGTACTTTAAAGAAGAAAGCAGCATACGAGATTGTGTATACGATTACTGCCAGTTGAATATTTTATCGTAATATGGCCAGGTCGGTTCAGTTCATTGTGTGCCTATTCTACATTGTGAGAAGTAATTAGCCCAAGGAATAATTTCATAACTCTGTATACAAGTGATCAGTTCGGTACCTTATTTAGGCCACGGTTCTCGGCTGGAGGTTAAATTCACACGAGCGTCATTTGTATCAGTCCAACTTCCGCACAGCTCACACTATTTCTGTATATCCGTCACTCTGTTCGACCGCAAATAGATGCACGTCCGCGTGAGATACAATACAATTCATTAAATAAAGTTCATGTATTCAAAAGAAACGCCCAATCGCTTCGGCCGTCCTCGTTCGTGTATCTCACAGCTAGCAGTGATATAGTTAGACGCGTTCGGGTGCAGCGGGCGCGGCTAGCCCGACAGGTCGCCGTGGTCGAACAGCTCCTGGTCGTAGAGCGCGGCGCGCACCGTGCGGCCGCCGAAGTAGCGCCCGTTCAGCGCCGCCGCCGCCGCCGCCGCCTCTGCAAGCGGTACACACGTTAAAGCTGGCGTCCACTCGGTAAATTTAACCTGAATTTGCGAGTGGTATGACCTTGTGCAAGGTTCGCTTGGATCGCTAATCCAGCCGCTAAGAAACAGTGATGCATTGTTGTGTTCCGGCGTGGAGAGCAAGACAGCCGGTGGAATTACTGGCACAAGAGGTTTCCATCTTAGCAATCTTGTTTGGTAATGCATCTGCAATCTCTTTGGCGGCGGTGATCACTTACCATCACGCGATCCCTTGCTCGTTTTCCTTGCTATTCTATATTAAATAAACCCAATCGAATCACAAAATTTATCCATGACGTGCTACAGCGATCCGAAACGTTGGCGCGCAACGCTCGTCTTATAAATTGGCGATGCGTCACGACTCAATTCGATGCACCTCAGTCAGTTCAAATGCTTTTAATGAGTTTTTCAGGGTTGTGCTTGTTTCGTAAGGTTTCATCTAATCAACCATCCTTCACCCCACCAGCACGACTAACCGATTCGTTTATAACGAACGGATATGACAGGAATGCGATTCGGTTCAATGCGTTTCAACCGTGGTCGCCTCGACGCGCCTGCACCGGGTGCTGTGCAGCGCAGCACTCACCCTCTGGCTGCTTGAACTGCACGAAGATCTTGACGAGCGCGTGCGCGGGGTCGTCATCCTCGCTCTGCCGCTCGTTGTAGATCACCAGGCGCTCCACGCCGCCCCACTTGCCGCACTCCTCCTGCACGCACACCATATCGTTGGAAATAACCCGTTAGCTATTGTTCTTTAATCTAATGTGTGGTAAGCTAGTGATAAAATGCGGTTAATAATGGTTAATTATCCGACCAAAAAAGAAGGTATGTCGTTTAGTTAGTTAAAATATTAATAATACGAACTAATACTATAAAAAACTGGCGAGTGGAACATACATTCAAAAAATATATATTTCTCTTCGGGCGGCAGTCCAAAAAATTGCAGTTAATTAACTTTTAATAACGAAAAATGCATTTATCACCTCTCGGTTAACCCTTTGAACGCCAAGAACTGTCAAAGGTGTCGCGAGCCCATCACGCCAACGACACATACAGTCGACCGATGACAGAGCGCAATAGCGACCTACGAGCTCATGTTTAAACTCCAAATTCGCGTTTGACACTCTGGCGACCTGGCGGGTCGGTGACGACTTTTGTTTGCTTTGTTGGCGGTGATAAGGTTAACATCGTGAATAGCCGGCCTCTCATGTACAACCATTAAGCACACATGAGTAATGACTGGCCTGTATCTCGTGGTGCAGCGCCTCGTCCACCTCGTCGGGCGCCACCATGTTGGCCAGCAGCAGCGTGCGGCTGACGCGGCGCCGCATGAGGCGCTGCATGACGAGGTGGCGCGCCGACTGCCCCGAGATGGACAGCGACTCCTGCTGCTGCAGCGTGTCCGGCGACGAGTCCAGCAGCTTGCGCTGCAGCGCCGCCTGCAGCCCGCCCTCCGCGCTGCTCAGCGCGCCGCCGCCGCCCGCCTGGAACTGGTCCCGAGTCGCGTGTTACAACAGAACGTATCCCGAGTGGCACACCAGCGCTAGAAGAACTATGTGCTGGTTGTACAGGAGTGATCGCTTTTGAACAGCCGCTCTAGAGCTCGAGTGACTATTTGATAAGCAAACTAGTGACATGAAATACAGGTAACACAACGAGGGTTGAAGTTGATGATTACACATCGCCGTACAAAACGAACGACCGAGATCGAACGAAACTTCCGTAGACACATGATATGCAGCAGTGTGCGTGCCATCAACTTTCGTTGCGTTAGGTTTACATCTCTCCGGTGAGCCGTCTGAGGCTACCAGCACAGGTCCATTCGCAAAAAAATACTTATACGTGTCGCAATGTGACCTCACCTGCGGTGGCGGCTGTGGCCGCGTGGAGACGGGTGGTGGTGGGATAACGACGCCCGGCGGAGGTAGCGCGGGCAGCGCAGGCGCGGCCGGCAGCACGCCGGGCAGCGCGGCCGGCAAAACGCCGGGCAGCGCGGCCGGCAGCGCGGCGGGCAGCGCGGCCGGCAGGGCGGCGGGCAGCGCGGCCGGCAATGGCCCGGGCAGCGCGGCGGCCAGGGACGGCAGAGCGGCGGCCGGCGGCACGCCCAGCGCCGACAGCTTGGTCAGCCCGAGAGCTACGGCGTTACTCGCCACCGCGTCCATCGCCTGTCGAAAGTCACACCTTTCAGTTCGCTTTTCATGAACACAAAAATTATTCGATTCACAGAGTGTAAATACTGAATAAGGAATGTACAATCGGTAGCGGTGTGCGGACCTGTATCTTGGCGGTGGCGGCGGCGGCGGCCACGGCGGCGGCCGTGGGCATGGCCTGCGGCGGCGGCGGGCCCTGCAGCGCGTGCGGCGGCGTGATGGCGCGGCCCACGCGCAGGTACTGGCCGCCCAGGTCGAACAGGTTCATGGACGCGATGGCCTCCAGCGCCGCCGACAGCGAGCCGTACTCCAGGAAGCCGTAGCCCTTGTGCTTGTGCTGCTGCGCCGTGTGCGCCAGCTGGCAGTAGGTGACCGGCCCGAACGCCTCGAACACGTTCTTGATGTCGTCCTCGCTGAGCTCGGGGTGCACGGAGGCCACGTAGATGCGGTTGTAGCGCTTGGCCTCCTCCTGGATCTCGTCGATGACGGCCTGAGCCTGCGGCATGTTGCTGGGCCGGCCCACGACCTTGATGTTGCGGCCGCCCAGCATGACGCCGTTCATCTGCTCCAGGCTGAGCTGCGCCGCCTCGGGGATCTCGTACTCGACGAACGCGAAGCCCTTGTGCTTCTGCGTGACCGGGTCCCACGACATGTTGATCGACTTGATGGGCCCGAACGGCAGGAACGCCTGCCGGATCGTGTCCTCCTTCAGCTCGAACGAGATGGAGCCCACGTACACCCTGCAACAGACGCGGCGTGAGCGGTCGAGCAAGCCACCGCGCCCCGGCGCCCGGCGGTTCGTCGGCTCAGATCTTTTCAGCTTAACGGTCCCGGGCTCGACCGGCGCGAGGCGGGAGCCTCCCGGTATCGTTCTCATCATCCAATTCGATTCCAGGTATTTTAACAGCGTTTACGCCGCATTGTATAAAAAAAAGTTTATGAAGTACTTAATCTTCGAATTGAATAGATTAATTCTGTTGATACTTTGTATGTATAGTCGGCCAAGTAATTACTGGATCACACTTTTCAACCTTACTCCTTTGCAATACGGTCGGAAGTGGTCAAGCAATTTCTTGGTCGACTATACACGACGAGTACATCAATTTAGATCGATTAGATCATCGAGATGAGAACACATTTTCGAAAAGTACACGAAGGCTCGTGTGATTTGTCTTGACGAGTATTCAATACAATAGTATCAAAGACACCAAATATTTAACAAAAACTTATTCAATCCGAACATTTACAATTCCAAAAGTTTGAATGAAATACCGCGCGGCGTAAACAATCTTAAAAGCAATAAAAAAGATGGAGGTTTGATTGAAAATATGTAAAGTGAAAGAAACATAGTCAGGTTCGTCACGGACCTGCACATTAGCGCGAGCGCCTGCTGGCGTTGCACCTGCGTGCGCTGGCTCGCCATCTGCTGCTGCTGGTGCGCCAGCGTCTGCTTCATCAGCACCATCTTGATGCTCTGCTCCATGGCGTACTTCTTGGCGCGCGCCACCGCGTCCGCCTGCTCGCTGGACAGCCGCGGCAGCGACCCGCCCAGCACGGCCGGCAGCGTCGAGCACTTCGCGCCCGGCCCTGCAACGTGCGCCACCGTTAGTTCCCATCGCGCCAGATAAAATGTCTCGCACCAGAATCGGATACATTTTTTATTGGTTAATTCGACCGAGTAGCTTATTACAATTGTCAGAGTAAAACTCCAATGTGAAGTTTAAAAAAAATATATTTTAATTTTTGGATCTCATACTAATAGACTACAAGTAAGACTACACTGGTGGAGTCAGTGGAGACCAGTGAAAACCTTCTTTTCAGTGGCTTCAGCGCACGATAGTACTGACGAAGTAATGCCAAACTTCAATTGTTTGCTTGTACCGCAATTTTATGTACTTGTTATTTAATTGAAATTGTTGTTGGCAATAAAGATTTATTTATTTAATCTAGAACATGACCAATGTTTGAGACAAAAGAAAAATACTGTGTGCATGGACAGACTCACCCGTGTAGACGTCGCCCACTTGCTGCAGGTCGTAGACGGGCGCGGCCGGGTCTCCTGCAACAGGCGCGGCGTTAGCGCGGGCGCGTCCCCCGCCCCCCGCGGCGCGCGCGGGCGGCGGGCGGCGGCACTCGCTCGCACTCGTCTCCTCTCACACCGCGCAGCCCGGCCCGGGAGAGCCTCCTCGATCGTTCCTTCCCCTTTCGCACGCGTCACGCGTCCGTTCACGCTTCGAGTCTCGTTTACGTCCGGTTCATGCCATCGATCACGGTCACACTCTTTCATTCGAAATCAAAAACAAACAGAGAGCATCAGATAGAATAGCGAGATCATCTTCCGTTAAATTTGCAGAGTTATGGCCTATCGAGGGCGAAACGTTGACACGCGGGCTCTGTGTAGCGATAGGGGCCGGGCGCGCGCCGGTCACGCGACGGGCGCTCGGCTCGAGTATGGAAGGTAAGTACATTGTGCTGCAGCGGCGGCCGGCGGCGGGGCGGCGGGCGCGGCGCTCCGCCTAAGCGAATAGCAATAACCTAACTTATATCTAGTCTGAAACAGAAAGCAGAAACACTGATCACTGAGGAGAGCGTTCAAGGGGGCGGTGGTATCGCAAACGCGAGAGGACACTCTAGCGGCGCGGCGCGCGGCGGCGGCGGCGGCGGCGGGGCCTGCAACAGCGAGCACAGGCACGCGGCGTTAGTGCGCGTCTCAACTCTCAGCGGCCGCGGGGCCGCGGCGCGGGGCTCACCTGGCGGCGGCGCGGCGGGCAGCGGCGGCGCGGCGGCGAGCGGCGGCGCGGCGCTGGGCGGCGGCGGCATCGCGCCGGGCGGCGCCGGCGGCGGCATGGCGCCCAGCCCCAGTCCCGGCATCCCCGCCAGCCCGCCCATCATGCCCATCCCGGGTATCCCCTGCATCCCCGGCAGCCCTTGCATCCCCTGCATCATCCCTTGCATGCCCGGCATCCCCTGCATGGCGGGCATCCCAGGCAGCTGCATCGCGCTCGTGTCACCACCCTGCAACTGATACCATTGCAGAAAGGTCTATAAATGGTATTTGAGTAAATTGCTACTCAAATACATACCTACCTACTAGTCTTTTATGTACCAGATGCTACGTCACGAGTTGTTCAAAATAAAGTTGATTGTTTAATAATAATCAGGTGAATTCTTAGTTGTAAGTAAAAAGATAAATAATTTACTTTATGCAAACGTTATAAATGTTCATATCCAACACAACAAGGATGTAGATAAAAAAAAGGTAAGGATGTAGATAAAAATAAGAGAACATAATTTTGCCGAATAGTACCAAAAAGGGGCTCACTCAGGACCATGGTGAACGAAGAACCATGCTTCGTTGATAGGGATCGCAATCACTGGATTTTAGTGTGACTCCGGTAGTTGTATACTAAATTTTCCAGGATTGCGATTCCCATTTGCTGATCTGAGCGCTTGTCTTGCTCACTTGTTAGGCTAGTCATTGTCATTTAACTTTAACTGCATCATCATTCTCTCGTGACAAAATAGTGTAGGACTGCAAGCAAGTGAGCCGGACATTTGCAGTGAGCCATACATATAGCTGAACACTAGTCAATATACACTTATAGACTCAGAGGCGTATTTAGATATTTGACCCCCAGGCCATTTAGCTTTGGCGCTCCATTAAATCACGATAAAGTATTTCATTTTAGGGGCGGCTGCCGCTCCTCGCAGCCTGGCACCCCAGGTCATGGCCAGGATAGCCCTAGGGTAAATGCGCCCCTTTATAGACTTAATTCTACAACTATAACACCAGTAAAGAGGAGTGATGAATCCTTAGTACGCATTGTTACACTTGCTTCGCAAAAGATTTCGTCACCACATTGCTAGCCATACAGTCAAGGATCTTTAAAACTACAGCTTCGTAAAAAGACCACACTTTTAACAAGGCTTTTTGATGCCTAGAACTCTGCTGAGCGCTTAGTATGAGCGCACTAACATCGATTTACAATACATCTTTCGTGTTTAAGTCCTGAACAAACTAAACAATTCCAGTCATGATTGAGCTAATACTGGAACCTAATAAATGTGTAGTCCCGTTCGTTTTGCTCACCGGTTATCCAATGAAGTTCACAAGAGTTCACAAGGCCGTGGGGGAGCCAGGAATATCATACATATTTATCAAGTCTGATGCTCTAAGAAATGTTATAGGTTAGGTTTCAACTTTTGACAGTTCGCGTCAATATAAATTGGATTGTACCTACCAGTTCCATATTCGCGTATATATTTGTAACTGCAAGCGCAAATTCCTTGTTTTATAGCTGTAAATCTGGTACGATTTACGGTTACTGTTCTCCGCTGTTCTATTTCTATGGGTCAAACGCGATTCTCAATAAACATAAAACATCACAACACTTGGGATCACCTTGGGATAATGAATAAAATGGCCGCTTTTGTAGTGTTGCCAACGCCAACTTAGCTCTGGCCTTTTTTGTGATTTTACTTAAAGTTCGATTAGAGGATGGGCATTTCGTAATCGATTCCTGATAACAAGATTATTTGAAATTACTTTTATTATCCATCCATCACTGATTAACAGAGTATTTGTAACGTAATAATGTGTCATGCCTCATGGTATTTATCGTTATATATTAGAAAGTTTCTAATCATAATTATCTATACAGATATTAAATTACTTGTAAATTAGCAATCAACGTCATTCGTAATTATCGGAATCGTTTACTTAATTACCACCAATAGTACAATTCAGTCTAAGACCGGTTTAACTGACCATTAACCATTAAACTGAGAGTATTTTTTCCTGACTACGGCAAAGTCAAAAGAATTATGTGTTTTGACTATTTGTCTATTGCAGTACCTAACAGTGACCTAACACAATAGTTTGCTACAACATAAACGCGTATTATTTGTATCAGCGACTAATTAGCTTTATAAAGCTTAGAGACATAAATAAATGGTTTTTGGTACTTCGAACTTCAGGTAATTTAACTATTTAGTTTAAAACTTTGCTCCCCAACCAATATCCTGTTACTTCATGACGACCTTGCCAAGTTATAACTAAGTAATGGCAACTCTTAAAAACTTTAGGTCTGAAAGCGGCTGAAAGATTCTATATCCATAGCCATGAATAAATAAAAAATAATTTTTTTTTAAGTGTGGCAACCCCAAGTGAGACTGCCTGCCTCGATCATGAAATAGCTGTGGCGTAGATGTTGAGCTCTTCGTTGTTGCGCCTAGAGAATCACCCCTCGGATCGATGGCTCCCCGTGCGCCGGCGCCGCGCAGCTGCCACCGTCTATCAGCATTTGCTTAATTAATCTCTCCTTATGGAAGCATCGTGATTAACAGTCCATTTAAATAATTACTATTTACTTAAACGAAGATTAAAGATAATAGCCTCTTTTAGTATTAGGTAGTTAATTAGTTTAAAAATATACTTACAAGTTTTTTCAATAAATGATACTTAAATTGGTATCTTTAATCAACTTACACCAATTGACCTAGCCCCAAACTAAGCAAAGATTTCTATCCTCCTATGACTTCTTAGCAGTTTTGTAATCGAAATTTACTTTCGATTTTTTGTATTTTTATTACGGAAAGCTGCGGTTGTAGGTTCGATTCCTGCCATTACCGTAATTTTTGTTTGTGTTGTCAATAATGATGGGAAAGAAGTAATGTTTCGAGTTGGCTAAAAACAGGATTGTAGATTTTTATTTCTTTCATATTCTTCATAAATTAATAAAGTTCAGTCATCAAGGATCACCTTATTTCACTTAAGTACCTATAATAAGTTTTGGTGGGCTAGTGAGTAGGCGGGTGGACTTCGTGATTGTCGTCGTCGTGTAATGGTCGCCGTGTACATGTACCAATGAGTTTTACTAACTTATGAAGTACATTAACCTATAAGTACGGTAGTAACCAGCGTTCTTACAGTAGGTCCAACTGTCCTGTTTTGTACAGGACGTTCCGTTTTTCACCTACTATTTTGGCTGTCCTGTATTTTAATAACAGAAATACAGCACCATACATGCCGTATCATACCATAAACGCGTTGTCCTGTATTTTTCCTAAAATCCTGTAATTTTAGATCACATTTACTGCAAAATGAGCGCACAGGGTTGGTCACCCTATCTTACGGTTAGGGAAACAATAACTCTTCCGTACGAAACGCAGTACCTAGCCGCTACTTCATTCTGGTATTCTGTGAGAGCGTGGTACTAGCCAGATCGAGTCGGTCCATTTGTACTGCAACCAGCAACTGGCTACAGTTTGGTTCTATTAATACTGCCCTGGATACTCTTCTCTGTGAAATTAACAATCAGTCATGGCCCTTATGACGTTCGCCGGCCGCTGCCGCGGCACACCTCGCTGCGATCGATTAATCGGCTTCACTCTTTGTGGTGGAAGCAAGATATAACTAGCTCAATTCTGGCATCGTTTTTCATCCCACCTACGTATAATTTAAATGATAATAACTGACCAGGGGAGACAATCAAAGGGTCATCAATTCGACCCTCTATAATCAGAATGTTACTAATATACTACAATTACATGATCAGCACAGAACCAACCCCAAACAGTTATTTGACAGCTGTCACCGATTGAAGATTTGTAAAATAAAAACAAATGATATTATATTAAACACAGAGAGATCATTGAATTTTTAATTATTTACAAACCGAAAGTTAAGTTTGTTTTGCGATCGCAAAAATAATTGCTCCTAAAAGATGTGAAAACGTTGAAACTCGTTTTATTTTGCTAAATATACATATAACGCAATTATACATATCGCACGCTTAGTATTAAAGTGACCCATTTCTGAATAATACACGTCCCAAAATATCACCTTAATTAAAAGACATAGGGTTTAATTTTGGGAAATATCAAATTCAGAATTGGGTCACTTTAATACTAAGCGTGCGATATGTGTGGTTTAGATTTTCATTCAAAAAGTTTAGGTAGTTGTTGGGTAATGTCTGTTTTGTTATCGAAATTCAGCACATAATTATAACAAACCGGTCAGTTTTTTGGGGGCACGGGGGCCATAATGTTTTAAGACAGTCATAATTTCATAATTTATTTTATTTTTGAAACCTAGGTAAAAAAAGATGTACTTTTAAATTACGAAAAAAATATTAATTTATTTTTAGGTTTGTTATAATTATTGAAATACTCCTAAAGAAATTGGTTAAGATAATTAATTAATTACGAAGTTTATGTTTTATTACATTTTCAATTGTATTATTGTATTTTTATGAGTTTATACCTGCCAATAAAGAACTATTATTATTATTGTAATCATTAGATGGTATAGCAATAAAATAAATATAACTAAATGCTTAAAAAAACTAACGAATATCAGTGAACTCTGAAAAAAAAACATAATAAGTAACCCCACCATAAGCGAGGGCAATAACAGATTATAATTTATTGCAATTAAATATAACAGCAGGGTGGTATAAATCGCAATGGCGGAACTGGGCTTTAATTCTCTTTAAGTTTTAAAAGAAGGGCTTATATTTATGCTTTAAAAAATTAAACAAACACCATTTCAAATTTGGCATTAAGTTTTTTTTATTGATTATATGAAGGGAGGTTGAGTCGACTGAGTTAGGGTGACGGCGACGTTTGTGGGTTTTATTTAGATGGAATGAATTATTTTATTAAGTTTAGTGAGTTCAGTTGATATCTTCATAATTCATGAAATTTAGACGAGAGTTAAGGCAGAAAACTTAAACATATATTAATATTGTCGACTTGCCTAAATCCAAGCATAATGTAATGTATATTTTTTGGTAACTGAATCAACTCAAGTTGTGATACAAAACTTTTAAGAACTTAGGCAAGTTTGATAAGATATGGAAATCTGTAGTCCTATGACGTACGAGTAAGTATGACCCGTGTCGATAGAGAGGGACGCATATTGACATAAACTTAAGATAAACTAAACTTGACTGGTCACGTTAGGTCCATTTTGACAAAACCACTCGAAAGCAAAAAAAAAATACTTGTGCATCCATATTAGGACCGCTGTAGAGGTGTAGAGGCGAGACTGTTGGTGGCAAACGGCTAGCGGGGTGGACACCTGAACGTGAGGTACCGAGCTCGATCTCTAGCGGTCACCATGTACCAATGACTTTTTCATATACTTATGTACATTACTTAAGTACTATTAATACCCAACGCTCTTACGGTGAGGGAAACATCGCAAGGAAATCTGCACACTCATGTTAATGAATGAGTAACCATAATTGTGTCGGTATAGTTTCTCTGTAACAGAGATTACGGAGGTCCGATGGCAGTCGCTCCAATGTATTAACTTGACCTCCAAAACCTGGAATTACGGTCAAAGCGAAGCGTTCCTCGAATGATTAAATAGGAAAAAACGCTATTCCGAAACCCTACTGCGGCGTACGCTACGTAAGCTTCATACAAAAACAAAGCTAGTGGGGGTCAGTTTGTATACACCGTGACGTATACATAGAGTGTGATTTTTACCATGATGATAATGAGTTAAGGTTTCCAGGCGTAGGCGGTCTTGCGTAGCGCGGTCGTAGCGAGCGGGCGTAGCGGCGCGCGCGCTCAGTAGCGCGCGAGAGCCCGAATAGAGTGCGCGAGCGCATCCCTCGCTCTACCTTACGACTAGTTTACAGTTTTCAGTGCTACGGGACGTTTGTTTTGCTACAACGGATTCTTTTATTTTGTGCAGTGAATTCCACCTCTGATTGCAGTGCACTCTTACGCAAGCAACTGGAAACTTGCGTAGCGCCAGGTATTTCTTAACACCTCGACAGCGTTCTAATTTCAGTTATTGGCGGCAGTTTGGCACCAACCTCGTGGATCATGTCAATTTGTTCGTAGGGCTCGATTATGATATTATTTATCACCGCGTGTTGTGTTAGGAAAGGATGCTGTAACTTTCAGGCATTAAAGCGATTCACTGGCGACAATGCATTTCTGCCTTTTCCATGTACCATGACTGAAAGTACTGATATATGTCTGAAGTTTCCAAAATTGCGAAGTTTTCAAAGTTACAATTTTTGATAATGTTTCCACCTTTTTAGAACTTTCTGCAACTAGTTCATCCCTATGATGTGCAGGTTAAACTTTCCAGAAATGCAAAAGTTGAGTTGCGAAAAAACTCTGAGAATATTCCCGCCTTTTTGTGAATTTTCTTAAATTAGTCCATACCTAAATGCAAAAAACACAATAATTATGTCAGCTTACTTGATCATGATCACTAAGTATAAACAATTAAGGTCCGTTTCACCAGTCTCTGATAAGTTCCTTGTACGTATTATAACCAAGAGATATCAGCCGTCTCTGTTTATTCCATAGACACAAACAGAGAGAGATACGGAACCTTCCATCAGGGCCTTGATATTTTTACTTGATTAGAGAGACATAATTGTACCATGGCAAATTTTCATGGGAGTACTAGTAGCTGTTACACAGCCTTATTCTGTAGCTCTAAAGGGGCTCATTTAATTTATCTCTCTATCTAACTAGTGTTAAGTATAAGAAAAGGACGCACATAGAGATAAATTAAACTTAGGTATTCATGTTTGTGACAGATTTGAAGTTAGAAACAGAACACTAGGGATATATTTGTTTGAGTGAGTGTGCGTTTGGATACATTTTTTAAATGTGTGAGAGACTGATTAATTATCAATAACATTTTGTAGGTGGGATTGAGCTTTGAAAAAAAATATTGTTCTTTTAACGGTCGCAATATCGACTGCTAAGCAAGTGTCAAGGACGGGGCCAGTTTATTTCAACATATACGATAAATTTATTTATTAAAAACATAACATTAGGTCTAAGCTATTTTTACTCGAGAAAATTAGATGAAAACTGTTGTTACTCACATAAAAGTCTGTAATAATTATAATTTCTAAGGTACGTGTCTAAGGTAAGGTAGATAGATTTCTAAGGTATTATGGCAGCACGAGGTCCAGCTGCGGTGTGCGCGCGCGCCGGGTATAGCGAATTCCGCGCACGTCGTCGCTTTTTGCTATTTGACTCCATTACGGGTTGATTTACCTTTGTTGTAAGTGAGAGTAGTGTTGATTTGCTCCTGTCAAATACTCAGAATACTCCAGCTGTTGCTGGGGTGATTCTAAAATAAAAAAGTTATCTATCTTAGGTACACGAAGCGTTAATCTTAAGCGTCGAATCGTGTATTGTTGAATGTTTGTGAAAAGTGACTGATTGTGTGGTCTGTGCAATCAACCAACCCTGACCCCACTATGGTACTATGTCAAAGTGATGAATAAATCAAATCGTAAGAAGTATCTTACTACTTTACTTATTATGTCAATTTGAGAAGTAAATAAAACCGGCCAAGTGTGTGTCGGACTCGTGTACCGAGGGTCCCGTAGTCCGTAAACTTACCAGAAAATACAGGAAAAATCCGGAAAAAACCTAATTTTTGCATTGTAACCGGTCGTTCGGCTCAATTTACCGGTATTCAAGCCACTGAGCCAAATTGGTTCTGAGGTGCAATTTTTGAGTCTCACCAGATGACTAAAGCTCACCAAAACAGCCGAATCCCTATGAAAAACTGCCATTTTAGTGAACTTTAGTCACCCGATGAGATTAAAAAATCGCACTCCTGGTCGCAGCGTGCGAAATTTTGAAAATGTATTGGAAAGAATGGCAATGAAGTTGATGTTTGCGAAAGTATTTTATATCCTAAAGTCAGTAGTTTTAAAAATAAATACTTACGGATAGTTTGTAAAATTAATATAAGTATATATTGATATAAATCCCAATGCACATAAGCATTTTTTGATTAGTTGTATACGTAAGATTCCAGCGAGATAAAGCGCGCGCGCAGCCGCGGGCAACGAAAAGAAAGACAACAGTTTCGTGTGCTGTTTATTTTTCATTCCATCGCACCTGCTTCTAACTTTAACGTATTTGCTTTAATGAGAAGCTCGATTCTATTCCGGAGCGTGTTCTATGTAGTTTGTTTTAAATATCTCCGGATGGTAGTATTGGCCGATGTCGTCGGGGAAGCCTGTTTGTGACGGATATAGCCGCAGGCGCACGCCGTCCAGCTCTGCGGAGATTGCCGCGCAGCTTCCGCAAGTGATTCTGGCCATTTCTGGCCACGTTTCACGCAGGAACCACATAATCAATAAATTAATCAATATATTTAAATTAGTTTAAAGGATAAGAAGGAGGAAGTTCATAAGATCGTAAAGCTTTTGAATATGTGTCCGATTTAATGCACTTAATGACTAATTTGCTCATTTAATTAGGTACTTATTCGATGTTGACTGTGCAATCAGACTGTGCTATGTCAGGGGTAAGTGGCTATTTGTTTAGCAAGCGTGCTTTGTCTTAGACCACATAAAATGTATAAACACCATCAGGTGTAATTATAAGCAAATGCAAGACCAGCCCATAGAAAATACAAAGAAAATTACTAAAAACTGTAAGGAGCAGTGCTTGCACTGTTGTGTTCCGGCGTGCAAGACAGCCGGCCGGTGCAATTACTGACACAAGAGGTAATCCATCTTAGCCCACTGAGTTGACAACGCATCTGTAATCTATTTGTGTTACGGGTGTTTATGGGCGGTGGTTATCACTTACTGCGAGGTGACACACTTGCTCGTTTGCCTTCCTAATTAATAAAAAAAATGAATCAATTTTACGAGTTTAAAGAGTGTTTCAAACCACTGCTTTTTCATTATAATTTCTTATGTTTTCACGACCTGTAGATAAAACAATTGAACAGTTTAATTCGCCTGTATTCGCGTGTTTGCCCGTGCACATGAAAACTGAAGAGGGCTCGAAACTTCCAGAATGAGAGTCGTAATAATACTATACTAAGTTAAATAACCGTCATAATCAGTATCGAGTGTGAAGTGGAGCCCACGTAAATCCCGGCACCGCGCACATGTCGCGAGCACTGGCGCAGGCGTCGCTTTACCGATAGCGCGAGTGCCCATAAAGCTAATAAACATTCGAGTGCCATGTGCCGCGCGTTCCCACAAGACTGATTTCACTTTCCAAGAAATAATTTTTAACCTACTTAATTTAATTGCAGTTTTGATACTGAAAAACTGCTATGAGATCTTCAATGAGCCTGAGACACCCTTATGGTGTAAGCAAGTTATCCAAAATCTTTTTGCGGGTGGTAGGACCTTGTGCAAGGTCCGTCCGAATCACTACTACCGCCTTGCTCGCTAATTCTGTCGCCAAGCAGCAGTGCTTGCACTGTTGTGTTCCGGCGTGGAGAGTAAGACAGCCGGTGCAATTACTGGCTCAAGTGGTATTCCATCTTAGCCCTCTAGGTTAGCAACGCATCTGCAATGTCCTTGGTGTTCACTTACCAACAGATACCCTCTTGCTTGTTTCGTTTCATGTTCGTTATGACAGTAAAGTTTTTCAGGCCTTAGCTTTTACCTTTGACACAAACGAGAAATAATATTATGAGACTTTTGAGCCTTGCCTACTTATCTTATGAATCCCACCTACATTTTGCTATTAGGAACGAAGATTTCGTAAACGTTTCGATGTTAATAAAGTTTTTTTTTTTCATGAAATAGGAAGGCAAACAAGCAAGTGGGTCACCTGATGATAAGTGATCACCACCTATAGGATTAGCGAGCAAGATGGTGGTAGCGATCCGGACGGATCATGCACAAAGTTATTAGCATTAGCACTGGTGTACAAGGCAGATTTGTATTTCAATCTTACCTTTCATTAAAAAAAGTAAAAAGTGACATACAAATCCGGCATATTGACGATGTTTATCAGTTGGATTGGACGTTGGATTGGATGTTGTCGAATAGAAGTCCAAACACAACGGCGACTAGCTCAACTGTAAGGCAGGCTCACTCGCGCGTTAGAATATGCTATCCCGGGCAAGCAAGACCGATGGTTCGATGTCGAACTCGTCGCTGTTGTGAGAGAACCACCCCCCCGTGCTGCGCCGCGCCCGCAATCGCAGGGTGCGCCCGCGCCGCGGGGCGCTAATTAGATTCGTTTCAAACCAACACGCCTGTCATCCTCCGTGTATTTATTGTTTCTCCGCCGCGGCTGACCACCATAACAATTTAAGTTTGTTAAGTTTAAATTAATTTATAGAAATGAGAATAGGGCAGTTTAAATGTTATTTATAATGCAACAGTCACGCCCTTATAATGTTTTCTTTTGGAAAGGTTAGATCAAAATAAATAACTGGTTAAAATTTGACGTCACTTCATTTTAAGAAAGACGAGAAAGTGCTTTAAAACGCCCTATTCTCAGATCTAGTGTCAGTTTTTGTTACAATAAACGCCTCGAACGCGGTACTGGTAACTTCTCAATTACTATGGAAGTAAAGACAGCGCCTCTAGCGGCGCATATTTGCAACAAAACGTTTGCATTTAGTAATTAACTATAAGTATAGTATAGTTGACCAAGTAATTGCATGAACACTTTTGAACCTTATCCGTTTGTAATACGGTCGAAAAGCGGTCAAACAATTTTTTGATCGACTATACTTACTTATATATTTTTTAAATTATTTGTTGCAGGGAGCAGACTTCACTGTTTTCTTCTACCGTGATGGATCCGCCGGACTAAGCCGCGTGCGTGTTGCGTACTGCGTGCGTGCAGCGTGCGTGAGGCGCGATGTGCGCGTGGCGGCTGCTCCTGCTAGCTGCGTTGCCGGCGCTAGTCGGTAAGTGTCGTTGACTCTAAACAATACTAGAGGTGTATTCACATATTGCTGTGCCGGACGGAAACAAGAAAAATAATACGAAACCATAGACGGTAATCACACTTATCACTTGAACTTGGTTTATACACAAGTAGTCCGACTGAAGCTTCTACCATCAGCTAAAAAAGCCTTCGTCTTCGGTCAAAAGGGGCCAAAGTTTTGGCCCAAGCTGAAGGTTGAACGCATTTGTTAAGATTGAGCGAGAGCGTGATGGATGTGTCGATGCGCGGGGGGGCACACTACGTTGTGTCACAGTATACATAAAATCAGTACGGAATCTACGTACAAACACTCGAAACCGGCGCACTCACACAGACGCACGCTCAACACGGCCGCTAAGGGGTTTTCGCAGTGCTGTCGGTCGCGGCTGCCGCGTCCAGACGAGTGGACACGCTTTGTGTTTATCGTTATTGCATGCGCCCGAGACAGTGCGCGAAAATTTAAGAGGACAACCCTAACGCTCCACCGGAGCGTAGGTATCTATCTCACCAAATAGGCCTAGTTTCGGTACTGCATTATTTTTATACTGTGGCTGTGGATTGTGGACTTGTTGCGCCGGCCGGCGAATGCCACGCCAATCATAACAAAACAAGTTCGTACGTAAGTTTTTAAGGGATTTTGATTTCAGCCAGAAGTACAATACAGGAGAGGACTGGATACAGGACAAAGATCTAATATATGGGTATTACAGCATTGCGACGCTCACATATATTTACGCAGAATTTAAGGAAAACATTGGCTAAGGGAGTTGCAGCACTAAATTTGAAATTCCGAACGTTAAAAAAGGAAGTTAATTAAATGAGCACATAATGAATGCCGCGGCCCGCCCTCCGCCAGACAAAGAGCACGCGGCCGGCGGCGCGCCAGATGTGCACTCGCTGGTACAGTCAGCACAAGAAGTAGCGAACACTCGAAGAGGTCAAAACGATCTGCATAAGCTCTTATTCTTTTGAGAATAGAGTCGTGAGTAGTCTCTTTGACCTCTTGGACTATGTACTTTATATTTGCTGGCAACTCTGACACTACTTTCTACATCCAGCGTGCTGTGGGGTCCTCTGATGCGCCATAACACGAAACGTTACGGCAAAAACTGTCAGTTATTCCATTTTTTAAACACTTATAGTATACTAGCGGACGCGCGCGACTTCGTTCGCGTAAAATTAATAGCCTATGTCCATCAGGGATAGTGTAGCTTTATATCTGTGAAAGAATTTTTGAAATCGCTTCAGGAGTTCCAGAGATTACCCCCTACATACGCAAACAAACAAATAAAGTTTTCCTCTTTATTATATATTAGTGTAGATACTGTAGATGTAAATTGATAGCATAGCGGTAAGGCGGTTTGACCATAGTGGCCTTAACAGACCTGCCCAGGTATTTATCCCTGTATTTATCCCTGTGTCTCTGACAAACTAGTCGTGTCCTAGGGTAGTCGATAGAGATAAACTAAACTTGCTCAGTCATGTTACCGCCGTTGAATAATAAAACTTTAATTGAATACGTCACAATTTTTGTTTTACGGTACACGAAGAACAATTAACATAATATTTTAACCCTATGTTCTTATGCTTCTGAGAAAATCAGCTCAATGGGAGGTCGCCATAAAATTTTGAATGTTAAATTACTGACTAGTAAAAGTTATTGTAATGTAAAGTTTTGCGAGCAGCCCCAGCCCGCATTCAAGGGTTAAGTTCCATAAAGCTTTGTTCGCCACAGCCTCGTCTTAGTGTCAGAGCATAAGTAAAATGAATATTAAGAATGTTACGACCAGGCGTCTAATAAAATTCAGATAATAACTTTATGAATGATGGTGTTGGCCGATAAATTGGAATGTGAAACATAAACAGGTACCTACATTTGTGGCTAAGAAGCGACATAGTTGAGATTCCTGAAATGAATCACCGCACCTAGCCCCCAATTCTTGTGTTCATCGACATTCATCTCATACCAAAAATTAAAGATTCCATAGAGATCTGACGACTCTTTTTGACACATCTTTACTGTGACGTCATCTCTACTGAAGTTGAGAATTAGGTACACATACGCCGTACAAGCGCCGCAAACGCACACGTTGCGCATGCGCTGCGCGCATGTCATGCGCACGCAGCGTCACCACCACTGAAACAGGCACCATCAATCCTTACGACATCTTGCCTACGAGTAAGGTCGACGAACTCCCATTAGCCGAAAAGTGTGATCCTACGTCAGCTGCACTAAATCGTGATACGCTTGAGTCAATATTGTCACAAGTAATATACGATTTGGTCTAAAAAGAGATAGAGAATTGAGAATAGGGGCCGTGAAGTTTATTACGCGCAGGTGCATACATATAAAAGCAAGTGGCGTGCGCCCGCGGCGCGCCCCGAGCGACTTTTCGATGACAACAGTTAATGTTGTATGCATGAAGTTAAATTCCACTGAATTAGTTAATTCTATTGTTGTAGTGAAAAGCACGCACGGCTTAGTTAAATTAGGGCTGGCGGGAGTGGCTTCTTTTGAACGCAGTGACAGGCGACGACGGAGTTAGCTAATCCCGGCCCAGATTGGGTTCGGGTGTTGGCTGAAGAGTCGATGTGACAGCTGCCCCATTATTTTCTAAGCGCTACAGTGACGAGCTCGCCGTCGAAACATCGTTCTATACAGCTCACTCGTACTAGCTCGCTAGAGCAAGATAGAGCGCTGCTTCGGCGACAACCTCGTTGTTAAGCTTAGAGAATCACCTTCCAGGGATAGCAAGGGACAGGCGCCCTCTGCGTAACTACTGTGGTAACTTTTAGCGAGGTGTGCTGTCGCCGTCAGTTGACACAATGCGGTAAATTAGTTTCTAATTCGGGAGCATACTTATAAACAGCTGTTGCCCGGCTTTTAACATTCTACAAATGATTGCGCGCCGTCAAAGGCACACGTCGCTTTGTTAGCGTTTGTGCTCTGCCGCTTTAAGTCGTGACTGCTCCGCGCCCGCCGGCAGGGACATCGCCGGACACTCCACTCCATACTGCTGTCGGCATGTTCATTCAAAATTTACTTCAATAAAACTTTATCACGTATCTGAAACTATTAAAAGCATAGGTCAGGAACCTCTTCTAAAAACTGGGAAGTATTTCGGGAGTAGGTATTATTAATGAGTTTCCCGGCAAATCCGGAGTGGAGTGCGAGAGCGTGATTATTTTTATGCTCGCGGCGATGTGGGTCGAGCGGCGCGTGGCCGCGGCCGCGGACGATGCCAATACCTTCAATGAGTGGCGCTTGTATTATTAGCGTCGCGCGCCGAGATTTTGGTGTTCGCGCGGAAACAGTACTGGAGGGTAAGGGGGGGGGGGGCGCCCGCATCCTGCGTCCGCTTGATTCACTCCTGCGTGACGCAGCTGCCACGTGCGCGGACCACCGCGGCCCGGCGTTTGTTTACTGCGAGGCGCCCGCGGCGGCTGTGACGAGCAAGGAGCCGATGTACTAACTACACACAGAGGAATACACGTCATGTATGATATACAATGTTATAATGTATACATGGATCTACAGCGGAATGTGTAGCGCCGGCGCCACGGCATCGCTTCTAGGAACGTGCGGGGCGGTGCACTTTGTTACCACAGTAACATTGGATAAATTCGTAGATACAATTTCTGGCTTTAATCCTAAACATCTGGATAGTGCTAAATGTTGACAAGAGTAAACAATGACCACTCAAATCAAAACTTCAATCGTTTGATACATATAATGGAACATTGGTGCATCAAGCTCGTCTTTCACGAGGTGTTGCATTCAATGGAGAGCAGTACACTATTCGTTTGAATTTCGTTATGATTTGTTGTCAATCACGTCGGGCCAGGTCGCGCGGCCGGCCCCGGATCGACACGTTCGACTGATCCGCTGCCAAGTGTCAATGCCGCTGTAATGGCGTGTCAGAAGTCACAACATGTGACGGAGCTTTTGCTGGAACTTTAATAGTAAGTAGAACATCACACGACACGCGTGCGACGCGACGTGGAGCGAATGCCGTGATGTCACGCTTCATTGAGCGTGGCCGCTGCGCCGACGCACTCGTTACACTCTCTCACGGGATTACGGCCTGGACTGTGTGATTCATGAGATTAAGGTCGAGTTCACCGGCAACATAAAATGCACTCATTACACGTTCAGTGGTTCAATGCCAAGCGTACGTTTAATCAAATGTTGATTTATGAATATTTTGAGATGTTACGGTTATGATTTATTTTATACGTTACAGCTTTACTGAATGAAGTAGCGTGTTTGGGATGGATCTCATGAAGTAATTGTTGGATTCACGAGTTGTTTTGGTTGCAGGTGTGGGCGCAGGCGAGGTGGTGGAGGCGCGGGCGACGGGCCCGGCGTTCCTGCCGACGCGGCGTGCTGTGCTTGCCGCGCCCGGCGGCAGCGCAGCGCTAGCCTGTCGCATCGCTCACCTGGGAGATAAAGCAGTAAGCACCAACATGCTCGGTGGTTGACTAACTAGGGCTTCAGAATTATTAACTAAACCTCCAAAACAATCGTAATAATTATTATAATGGAGCGTCAACGGCGCTAGTGATTCCTATAAATAGCATGCCACAATTGTGGAATCCGAGCATAGATTCTGTCATCGCAACTATCGAATGGTGGGAGCGTGGAATCTGAGCATTAGTCACGCCGATGGGCGTCGTATAAACGAATGATCGCGAGTGGATCTGAAATAATAAAATCGTAAACAGTTTGATGCCCGCCCGAAATAAACGCGGCCGCGTGGGAACCCGCCCGCGCCCGAAGGCGGGGGACACAACACAACGCAACATCGTTCTTTCTCCTCACAGCCCGTTTTCATCTTATTTGGAGTGGATTTAGAGTCAAGCAACTACGCGGTTTGCAAAAAAAGTTATTGAAAAATACTGAATTACTTTTTAATCCAGGTTTTTTAGAAATACTGAGTTATTTTTTCAGAATAAGGAGTATCTCTTACGGAGGTCACAAAGAAGCATTCGTGCTCACTTCCTAATTCTTTTCGTTCTGAGACAAGCTGGGTAGTCAAGTCACTAACATTAGAAGAACCAAGTTAAGTTTAATTAAGTGATTGAATCGTGATTGGTACTACAATATTGATAGCTCTAAATACTTACTAATGTTCCTATGAGTATAAGTAGGTAACTTAGGTTGAATGCTGTCGCGTAAATCAGCTAACTCGTGACCTTGCGTGTTGCGCGCGCGCCGATTTTAGCCGCTTCCCGGAAGCCAGCGCCCCCGCCTCCAGGCATCACGACAAATACTAATTACGCGGCATCGAACGCGTGCGCCGCTCTCTTCTTGCGGGCATGATTTACGCGTGCGCGCGCGCTTTTCAAACGAGCTTTGATGTTCTCTAGCAATCGCGGTAACGACGCCACTCATTACACGTCGTGATATATTGTGGAAGCGCTAGAAAGCGAATGCCAAAGTTATTTAGGCCGATACTGGCGCGTGCTACATATTACTCGCAATACGTGTCATTTCATTAAAACCGTTTCATAAACTAATTCATTTCACAAACTGATTTTTCCATTTGGCAAAATATGCAGCATTGCTAAGCAGCAGTGCTTGCACTGTTGTGTTCCGGCGTGGAGAGCAAGACCGCCGGTGCAATTACTGGCACAAGATGTATTCCATCTTAGCCCTCAGGGTTGGCAACGCGTCTGCAATCTCTTCGGTGTTGCGGGTGTCTGTGGGCGGTGATGATCACTTACCATCGGGTGACCCACTTGCTCGTTTGCCTTCCTATGTTGAATAAAAAAATGCTTTTATTTCCGAAACTGTAATCTATTCATGAACTATTTCAGGACCATCTTGTTGAACCTTATAGGTTAAGTTAGGTTAGTTATATAAAAATCCTGAGATATTTACGGTTTCGGAAAAAAATGGATCAGTTTGTCAAATAAATTCGGTTGTGAAACGTTGTTTTTCGTGAAATGTCGGCAAACCCTCGCGATAGCGTGTCGTTTTAGCTCCGGGTCGGAGTTCGGCGAACAGTAAGCAAGTTCGGTGGCACTTCACGGTAGCAATAAAGTGTGTCGAGTGGCAGATGGCCTGCGGGGTGGTTTACGACCTTCTCGTATCGGCTCGACCAGTTTCATGCGCTCTGATCTTTGTTTGGCATCGCTTTGTCGTAAACCGTATTGTACACTATATTTACGATTATGCCTCAACAAGCTATGACCTCGGCAGTCTTCTCGTCACTTTGTTCCATGGCAGATGTTGCAAGTTTAGTTTACG
Source organism: Ditula angustiorana (assembly GCA_963691745.1). NCBI lineage: Eukaryota > Metazoa > Arthropoda > Insecta > Lepidoptera > Tortricidae > Ditula > Ditula angustiorana. The sequence goes on along the minus strand of OY829486.1, from coordinate 1,799,482 downwards.
TAGATATCGGATGTTTATGTGGATAAAGTCTTAAAAGATTCTGCAAATCAGCAATGCCCGCTTAATTCAACAAACTGGAACAAATTACCTTGCTACTCCGCGAAACCAGTGCCGGGCTCGTGCAAAATAGCTGCGTCTGTGCGACACACATATGTTCATGCAAAAACCCACCCTCCTCCGCTTCCACACGAAACAACATATATCACACAGACTCAACTACACACCACCACCACTAAACACTAAAACTACACGATCGACGCGCGTTTCGCCTCTATACGAGGCATTATCAAGATCGACCCGTACGACCGTTCGATCAGGAGTATATAAGCTCACTTGTGACGATTGTAGTAGCGTTTATATAGGACAAACCGGTCGTAGTTTTAATATTAGATATAAGGAGCATGTTTCATCTTATAGGCATAAGCACGCAGAGAAGTCCAATTTTGCAAAACATTTGATAGACACAGATCATACATTATCAGATGCTCATTCTTATGAAATATTACACTTTTGCAAAAAGGGATATCATCTGAATGTTTTGGAGCATTTGGAAATAGTTAGGTACAACAACGCGGGATCCATTGTCAATGAACAGGTTAATTTTCCTTCTTCTCCTTTATTGCGGGTATGCTTAAATTCTGTCTTTAACAATGGGGGTAGCTGAGATTGAGATAAATTATGTGGGTAGTTTGTGATAACATACGGGGGTACTTTTGTTTTATTTTTAAATTTTGAGGGTAGGCTTTGAGAGAAATAATAAGGGTAGTTGTGCAAAAATGTTGGCGGTAGGCGGGATTAAAGAAAATTGTTTTAGTTTGTCAGTACGCCATTCGTTCAAGTAGCGAACGGTCGTACGGGTCGATCTTGATAATGCCTCGTATAGAGGCGAAACGCGCGTCGATCGTGTAGTTTTAGTGTTTAGTGGTGGTGGTGTGTAGTTGAGTCTGTGTGATATATGTTGTTTCGTGTGGAAGCGGAGGAGGGTGGGTTTTTGCATGAACATATGTGTGTCGCACAGACGCAGCTATTTTGCACGAGCCCGGCACTGGTTTCGCGGAGTAGCAAGGTAATTTGTTCCAGTTTGTTGATATGGACCTCCGCAAAGTAACGCCTGAATCTATTAATTACCCGCTTAATTCCTCTAGAGTTGTGCGTTTATAGGTAATTGCTTACCAAATCGTCGAGTTGCATACCTATTTTCTATCGACGTGGTATAAAAAAGTGGTGATATCGTTGGTCCAAAGCCAGAAACACATGTGTTCGATTAGTACTTAATCCAAGAAAATATACGTGTGTTTCCGCTAACTGACTAACATGTGTAATGTAAACCATTGTCAGATAGGACAGTTTGCTGGGAGCGGGACGATGTACCATTCATATTTGTAACTCCCAATATTTAAGAGATCCAAATATCTTATTAAGCGAACTCGTGGCTTTTATACTGGGCCGACGATGTATGTAACCATAAGTGAAATAGTTCAGGGCGCTCATTGTCGCGGTGTGCAGGTGTCGTGGGTGCGCGCGCGCGACCTGCATATCCTGGCGCACGCGGGTGCGGTGTTCAGCGCGGACCCGCGCGTTGGCGTGTCCGTGGCGGCGGCGGGCGGCGTCGTGACGCACACGCTGCGGCTCGAGCGGCTGCGCGCCGCCGACGCCGGCCGCTACGAGTGCCAGCTCAACACAGACCCTAAGCTCAGCCAGATCTACAACCTCACCGTCACAGGTCAGCAGCCTCTTCAAATGTTTCACGATCAGCAAATGCATCTAGGTCCGTCCGAATCGCTGACACAATCTTGATCGGTAATACTGCCACTAAGCAACAGTGCTTGCACTATTGTGTTCCTGGCGTTAAGACAGCCGGTGAAATTAATAGCATATGAGGTTAATTCCATCTTAGTCTTCTGGATTGGCCGCATCTGCAATCTCCTTGGTGTTGCAGATGTCTATGAGCGGTGGTGATCACTGACCATTAGGTGACCTGATTGCTCGTTTTTCTTCGTATTTCAGAAAAACAATGCGCTAGTGCTGGAAATATCCTCCGTCAAATTATGGTACTTTTTTGTCTCCAGCGCTGCAGTCTCCCACGACTGTGTAATTTAAATGATACATGCAATTAGTCTGACTAGACCGAATAGATTTATCTTGATCGGAACTTTAATGTATCTGGATGCATATAATAATATTACATGCGATCATAATGTTTCGAACGTCGGTTCTATCGTCTCTGCACTTTATTAGGAATTTTGGAATCATCTGTAGCCGTGCATATTTACAGAATTACATCAGACGTTCAGATTTAGTCGCACTAATCCAATCTAATGCGCCCCGGTATTTCCGGAAGCCAGTGGAAACGTGACGACGGACTGATTTCAACCCGCCAACTGGGACATGACGTAGTCAACTACAAACTATATTGGCAATACACACCATATATACCGTTGGCTTAGGGAATCAGTGAGGGTACCTAAATAAATATCGTTTTCATAGTGATAGAGCTAGAATGTATCTGGTTACAGTACACATAGGCCAGCTCGAACAGGGTACTACGATTATCACACGCCCACAGAAAATCGGTGTAAAGTAGTAGTTTACTGCTGCGATTTTATGGTAAGTGAGAAATTCGGAGGCACATACGTCTTAGAGGCTTACTTTGGCTGTGTCGTTTCACTTCCCGTCAGTTGACGCGTATGGTCATTTGCATGAGCGTTGCCCAGAACGGGGCGCTAAAGGGGCGGCTGCACCCCCCTACAGCTTCAATAAGTGTGTAATCTACCTTTCCATTTTTACCAGTTGTATCAAAAAGTACGAACTGCCTCCACTTGTAGAGGCCAGGGCGGTTGGCTGGCGACATCCATGTTCGTTTGCGTCTCTATTCCATAAAAAAGTGTGTGTGCCGGTTGCAGAGGGTCCGCTGCCACGCGTGGAGGTGTGGGCGGAGGGCGCACGCACGGTGCGCGCGCTTGCAGGCGGCGCGGCCACGCTGGGCTGCGCGGCGCGGCTCACGGCCGCCGGCGGCGCCGCGCCGCTGCGCCTCGCCTGGTACCGCGACGGCGAGCCTCTGCTGCCACAGGTTCGTTCGCTTACCCTGTTCATTGGAGCAATATTATTACGGATCGGTTTGGGTGGAACCACTATAAGAGCGAGGTGACGTTTTTAGAAGTTAAAAGCTTTCTGTCAATTCAGGGGGATGGAGAGAGTAGGTACGTGAATTCAGTGCCGGGCGTTGCGTGATCATTCTGTATGACTTACTATTACATATATATATTCTGTGTGGGTCGTGGGATAGGACATGTGTGAGTTGGTGCGTGACGACCTGAGTCCACCCCCTATCCATTATTACTTTATGTATATGTTGTATTGCTCCAACAAGTCGTAGCCCCCTTGTTCGTAAGATTTTGTAGTGATTACATGTATGTGATTGTGTGTGCAGGGCGGCGTAGCGCTGGACACGGAGCGCAGCGCGGCGCGCGCGTCGTCGCGGCTGACGCTGGCGGCGCTGGGCGCGCGCGACGCCGGCCGCTACACGTGCCGCGCCGCCGCGGGGGAGGGGGAGCAGGGGGAGCCCGAGCTGGCGGGGGAGGTCGAGCTCACGCTGCTGGTGCTCGACGACGCCGGTGAGCATTACGCCGCGAGCTAATATCTCTGTAGAAAGCACGTGTCTCTGTTCAAATTAAGGTGTTGTTAGGTTTTGGAGCATAGTCTTCTATAAAGTAAAGTCGCTATCCATCCGTTCCTGTCTGTTCAAAATCCTTTAAGTTAAGTTCGGCTGCCATCTCCTTCGAAACAGCTGAACGGATTTTGATACAGTTTTTCAGAGATTTTTTCACAGAATGTAGGTACATTACATTCCGATTGTATCTGTGCAAAGTCAGGGCGGGTGCTAATGCTAAATAAATACTTTTCTACCGTGCAGATGTGGGCGAGATGGAAGCGATGCAACGCGATGAATCGCCTGCGCCGGGCGCCGCGCCGCGCTCAGCCGCTGCAGGCGCCCTGCTCGCCACCATACTCACAGCGTGCTATTTTACCTAGCCACACCTACCTCAGCTGCGTTGACGTCCATCTACCAGCTTTTACCAGTGTACTTTGATCACAAGTGGAGTGTAAAAAGACTGAAGTCCGCAGTGCCACAGTACACCGCGCCGCGCGTCCGGCCGCTTCCGGTCCGCGCCGGCGCTCTGTATATTTTGTTCATGTAAATATTGTAAATAGCGCCCGCGCAGTAAATAAATAATGCGAAGTGCCACGCTGTTTCTGTTCCGCTGCCTGTATTTATAGCGCGATTAGCGCGCCGCTAAATATACGCGGGCCGCGTGGAGCGCTCTCGCGCATAGTGAAGCTGAAATAGGCCTCTATTATTGAAATGGCTAATAGCACGCGCGTGCCACGCGCCCGCGCGCGCCCACGAAGGACTTACTAGCGTAACTTGTAAATAATGTGTGCTAGCGTCCGCATTTATTTAGGTCGAATTCTCGACATCCATCTCTATTGCGGAATCACATGGACCTAGATTTGACATTCCATGCAATCTCATGATAGTGATGATCGCGACAATATCGAGATTGCCCTGGAGATAAGTGAAAAAGACTGTCTTTAAAAAAAAACAACGACCAATCAAATTAAATGAACATAAATTTCTTTATACGTACTTATAATGTTGTATAAACATGGTAATTTTGACAGACTAGACATTTATATGTCTATCTGTCGCCAGGAGTATTTTATGATACTCCTGGCGAAGGTTCAGACGCAGCGCTATAGCACTCTAGCGTTTATCGTGGTCATAAAGCATGCGTCCGTTTCACACACGCTCACTGGTTAAAAATGTATGCTATGTCCGCGACAAAGCTTGCGTGCTACAGGCTCAGGGTAGAATACCTAGCACGAATATTCTCGACACGTGGTAACTGGCTACGTAACTCACTGCGTCTTGTTCCGACCCGCCCAGTAGGAGAGAGACGCACTGAGTTACGTAGCGAGTTAACGCGAGTGAGAAGTTTTGTGCTAGGCGCGCTGGTCCTGCTCTAGAGCGCTGGCACGAGTGACAGAGTGATAGCTCAACGTCGAGCTCGACGCTGATGCGCTGCGGCGACGGGCAGGACATAGGGCAGCGAGGCGATATGTCGGCATCGGCAGTCTATTTGTGAGGCGCGTGTCGCCGCGGGCTCGGCCGGGCGGCGTGACTAATTCTCGCTTCCTACTTGGCTATTAGTTCAATTAGGCATTTGCCCTTTGCGGAAATCGAACCCACTATCAGTAGTTTCCTAGTCAGAGTCAGAACCACTAGCAAATATCACGTAACTAGCTATTACTCGTGGCTTATTACTCGTAACTATGCATTTTCACGGAATCCTTAATCACAGTGTGACAGTTGCGGATGTGACTCGTTGGGAACAAATATTAAATAATGACCCATCTATATCCAAATTGCGAAGTTTGCGGAATTCCCGAAGATGTCTATCATTTGGTCATGGAGTGTGTCCGGACGAAGCCTATTAGGGACAGGTTGTTTGTGCAATTTGGGTTTGATTCCTTCAATGTGGGATCATTGCAAATGATTTTAGCTGAACCAACTAGCGATGCAGCTAGGTGTTTGTACAGATGTTTGATAAAATAGTTTTTTTTTGTGTTGGGGATTTTTATGTGGTTTTGTATATTATTGTAGTGTTTTCTAATGGGGCTGACATGTTCAATTCTGATCAAAGCCCTTAAATAAATAAAGAATTAAAAAAATATATACTTCTATAGTACCACTGTGACTAGTTGGGATTTACTGTAGCAACAAGTGTTCCCAACGAGTCACAGTGCGACAGTTGCGGGTGTGACTCGTTGTGAACAAATATGAAATACTGTCCCATCTAGTAACAGTGTGACTGGTTGGGATTTTTTTAGTAAAAATATTCCCAACGAGTCACAGTGTGACAGTTGAGGGTGTGACTCGCTGGGAACAAAGGGTGGAGTGCACCAGTAGTGGTGCTCGCCGGTCCGTACCGCAGCCGAAAAATAGCTGACACACCCCTCCTCGCTTTGCGTTCGACTAAGGATTCCAATACTGATATTTTTAGTTTGCCAAACACCGATCCCGAGATTGATCATGAGTACATACATATCCACTTTGAGCTTAGTATTTCTTGTTAAAAAGTTTTCGCCTCGTCAAAATAAAAAATGTCCAAAGATTTTTTGTTAACATTTTAGCAGGTATTGAAAATAGCACCCTCTGGCGGGTAAGGATAACACGCGGTGGCGAGCGCAGCTAACCGGCCGCTTGACTGCGGTGGCCGCGACGCGCGGTAGATGTGTTGCTACATAACCAAAGCGCGCGTCGCGGTGGATCGCCCACGTTCACGTCGAGCTTGATAGGTGGCAGCACCATCGCTTTTCGTTTTTAGAATTATGTGTAGATGTATTGTATATTTTATTTTTTAAAAGAGGGAACAGAATCTCTCATCTTGTCATCTAATCTAATTTTATAAACAAATCGCTGTCTCATTATATCAGACGGGACCTCTAGACGCCTTACGATTATACCCTAATTGGTGCCTAGTAAGACTGCAAAATATTTTTAGTTAAGCCAAATTGTCTTTAGTAAAACTGAGATAATTACTTCTAAGTCTTCTTAAATGAGTTTAAGAAGCCTTAGAAGTAATTATCTGTTGTTATTATTTAAGGATTTAACTCAAAATGACAGTGAACTGAATTTAACTGTATTAGGCGCGATGCTGAAAATAAGTGCAATGACGGCGTTAGGCAATCAGCGCTGCGGCCGGAGACGGAAGTGAGGACAGCCGGCACTTCCTCAGCTCCCCGGGGCGGGTTCATAACTGTCATCCAACTCGAGTTATACAAAGTAAGTTGAATCGCGAGTTAAGTGGCGGCCGATGGCGCCCTCGTCAGGCGTGTCACGGCTGTCAGTCCGACTGTCGCCGCTCCGGCCGTCCCTTGCGGCGAACTTCCGGCTCACAACAGGCTAGGCTAGTGTTAATAACCTCCTTGTTAAGATATCGTGGACCTCGTCTGTTTGGTCTCATCCCCTCGTAAGGTGTTAGTGTATGTGTGCAATGACACCACCCTATCATCTAATCTGCGAGCACCAGACGTCAATTAAAATCAAATTGTCCGTAACAATTTGACAAGCTTACGAGTAAGTTCCCAAATCAAGTAGTGAGTGGCGCGCGCGCTGCCGGTCGGATCGCATTACGACGCATTACGCCGGCACAACAGGGCGCGGGGGCGCGATTATAAACACTCGGTCGACACTAACGCGATTTAAGGCTCTGCCCGGCGCCGGGCGGCGCAAGCGAGGGCCGGCCGCGGGCGCAGCGTGCTGTGCAGACAAGGCCCAACCGAGACTTCGCTCGCTGTTTCGGCCATCCTCGGCCAACAATCCAATACATTGAATACTCCTCTACACCAAACGATAATTTTAAAATTCGAGCGAATCGCTCCCTATACCTATATCACCATGAACCATGCCTGAATCACAGGCGACTTAACTCAAGCTTGAGTGATGTCACCTCAATGCAAGGGTTTTATGGTGGTGAGTGAATGCATGTCCTAGACTGCACATTTGACTTTGCCAGGCGCTACGAACTTCGCGAAGCTACAAGCTACATGCCATTCGGCGTACCTCTACACTAGAGCTGCCGCAATTGAGCTGCAATTAATAGAAGTTATACGAAAGACCTCAGTCTTTCCTATAACTTTCGTGAGAGGCATACAGTTTTTTTTTTTTTTTTTATGACTTTTATTTTTGCTGGTCGTAGTCCTCGCGAAGGGTACGGGCGGCTACGATCGCTTAACAAATGACAATTTATTTCAACACAGATAGGTGATTTAACAATAGTCAAAAGGCATGCCTATTGTAGGTCTGAGAGGACTTTACGCGTACACAGGAGTGGTTCCGTAGACGCGTAAAGACCAAAAGCGGTTTGCCCTTTGACTATTGACGTCTTTATGTAAAAGATTGTGGGGGCGATTGTGATATGATTACTAATGGAGTCAGCATACAGTAGGACGCTTTTTATACCTAAACGCCGTTTTAGTTCAAAGAGAGACTTCAGTACTTGTACAGTTGAGCCCCAAAACGAAACACACTATCACTATAATGCACTGTACTGTATTAACTTCATGTATGTACCACTACTTGCTTTGAAGGAACTAATTAGCAATAAAATTTCGAGTCTCATGTTAAACAAAAGTGATGTGTCGTTCAAACCAAAGAGATCTTTCCGAACGTGTCACCGGTAGATGTCTATCAGCGCCAATGGTAACGTTAATAATTTAATATAAAACATCAGGAACTTGAATAGTAATTACATATAAACGTTTGAAATATTCCAAATAACACAAGAAACTTAGTTTCAGATACAAAATACAATACATTAATACAAAAACGCCATCTGTTATAGACGACACAAACTAAACATATTATACGTTTTTGGGTATGAAAACAAGATAAACTAACATAAGTCTTCAGTAAATCACTATACTCCTGAACAGTACTTGTGACGGGTAAGCCCGGCGCGGGCGCCACGCTCGTGCCTCACAACGCTACTCAAAGCCAGCCCTGCGACTCAGACGCGTTCCCTTGCTTAATTTCGCGGAATGAGCTCTTAAGCGAAGCCCTTTAGTTGTCTTAGTCGGTGTTCACCTGAAAGGGTCTCGCGTAAGTTTAATATGGCTTTGAGCCTGTTGTGTTTATATTGCATTCGGCCGAGATTACCCGAGCGGGCCGCGTCTCGTAACGGCGCGGCGAAGGACTCGGCGGTTGGGTTTCGGATCGAACTGTGGACCTTCGTGTCTTAAGCTCCAGGATACCTGTAGAATTTGAGCATTTTTTCAGTAGGTAATATTTTTAGCCGAGTTTGTTTGGAACTTTTGATCATAAGCAATTACCGCAGCCTACAAACATTTGTAACCCCAAAATTATCATTCGTGCGTTGTCGAAACTTCAGGATCAGTAGATACAAAAAAACCCGATGAATTGAGAACCTCCTCCTTTTTTTGAACTCGGTTTTTTATTGTCTACACAACAACCGAAATGTATTTATATTGGTTCAAACGACTTTACCTCACGCGGCTATCACACATATCTAAAGTCTATAGGGACTTTAACGCGATACGAGAAAGTCATTGTTAATTAACCTCGACGTTTCGACCGTAACGGCCGTGGTCACGAGAAGACAGAAGTGAAGGGTATTACTGCTGTTTAATCGCGCGAGTTTTACGAACTACCCACAACAGTGCACCTAGCACGATTCTTCTTGATACGCGTTTAATCGCTACGTAACTTAGTGCTTCTCTCTCCTACGGTACCCTTACCATGAGTACATCGCACCTAGCCGTTACCGTTCTCTCTAGCGACGGCGTTAACGATTTGTATGGGGAATTGTACAGCGCCTCTAGCGCTCACTTAGAGAACTATAGATCGCTAGTATGAGTCCAACGGAAAATTACGTATCGAAATCTAAGTGCTAGTGATTAACATTTTGTAGCTGTTGCCGTAGAACATCGATACCATGAGTCACAAATTTGACATATATGTCAATGAAAAATACCGTATCGACAACAGCTACAAAACTTTAGTCACTAGCGCTTTGATTTCGATAGGTAATTTACCGTTGGACTCATACTAGCGGTTTTTAGTTCTCTAAGTGAGCGTTAGAGGCGCTGCACAATTCCCCATACAAATAGTTTACGCCGTCGCTAGCGCGTCGCTAGGACTAGTTAGAATGAGACGCACTGAGTTACGTAGCGAGTTAACTCGTGTCGAGAAGATTCATGCTAGGTGCACAGGGGCCCTAGCACATACATCCCTTTCTAACTATGCGTGTGCGTGAGAGACGGAAGCGTTTATGTGCGCGATAAACGCTAGCGTGCTACTAGAGCTGCTCTTGACAATGATTTTATGACGTTCATTAAAGTCCCGAGAGACGTTATAAATATGTGATTTTAACTTACTCAACCTCTGTCATGAGTAATGAATACAGCCGCACAACGTATTCATCGTCTAACAAAGATAAATATTATTATGCGTTCGTCTTTTCCCCAATGCAATGATTGAGACATGAAGCAAATAATTTGCTTTCAGTAAGGATTTCCATTACGCATCTCAGAGCAACCGGCGTGCTTTTAATGGATTCTGAAAACGTATTGACGGCATTTAAATAAGAATTAAGTTGCGTTTACAGAGTCGTCACGTCCCGCGCAATCCTGTTACCCTCTAAGCATATCAGCGCAGAGCGCAACGTCGAGACATCTCTCTGTTTCGCTCTGTCGTGTTAGCGTGCTAGAGCAAGACGGGGAGCTGTCCCAGTATCGAGATCCCTTAGAGAATCCACTCCTTGCGCCGAATGCGCCGCGCCGGCCCGGATGCCGGATCCTGGATCTGTGTACGAAACTTGCTCAGTAACTCAGTCTGTCCCTCTCTTTCTGGGCTAGTTAGAACAAGACGTACTGAGTTACGTAGCGAGTTTACACGTGTCGAGAAGGTTCGTGGTAAGTGCACTGTAACCGGACCTCAAGAGCCCACATATTTCTTACTAGACTGAGTTAGTGACTGTTCGTAGTCCTGGACACTCAAGATCACTTAAGTTTGAGAAAAATGACACAAAGGGCCCTTTCACTACTCTGTGATAAGTTCCTGATACAATATTTAATAGATATCTGAGATGCCGTCTATATTGATATCGCTTAGATATGATATGTCGCATCTAACAAGTTTGTTCTGGTAGGTTTAGAGCCCATGTGTGTGGCCTAAATGCAAAAAAAAAACAAATACACAACACGACAGTTCAGTTTATTTATAAACAAATAGATATTTACACGTCCAGTCCTCACATTAATACCTTAGTAATTACAATAAAACTGTGTACAGAATAAAATAACAATGCAAAATTTTAAGCAATCGTAATTACAATGAGTTATCGTGGTTACAATTATTGTGATGCACTGGAATTGCGCTGTGAGCCCTGCAAACAAGAGCGACTCCTCGCTGCCAACTGGTTAAATGTTTTTTTCCAATACATCTTATTGTAGCTGTGCGAAACCAGGATGGGTCGTTAGTTGTTTTATTGTCAAACCGAGTGTTATTATTATCTTTATTTTTAACTATTGTTACAACTGGGGCACCGGTCGGCTGCGCGGCAGTGGGCGGCGCTCAGGGGATAATTTCATTTCCTAATTGTCGGGGCTCGGCGAGACATTAATCAATTTCTTGTAGATCTCGACCGTTAACTTTGGATCCATTTGTAAATTTAATTCTGTAAGTCTGCGATCCCGCTCGGACCTACCTGCCGCGCCCACCTCCGCTAATCAGATTTCGTTTACAACAGTTTCAATTTATTCCCAAAAGTTCGCAATTCAAATTGAGTTATGTTTTTTTTGACACTTCAGCAGCTGTCAGAGAAGGATGGTGATGGCGGGAAAGTCGCCATGCCTGAATAAACATTGTACTTCAGTTTAGTAACACAAATGTTAGTATGCACGGAAAGGTCCAAAAATAAGGCGAAAAATTTTCACATTGCAGTTTCATTAATTTATTAAGTTTCGTCCGGTACAAACATTATAGGTACGAGTATATTAGGGTTTAACAAGTTTAGTTTAAATTAGTTTAGTTTATTTATTCAGTCAGTATATTACAGTATAAATTGCATAAGATGTCAAATAACACAAGTTGCAATAACTTCTGAAAAAGGTGAGAATGCTTAATGTCTTTTTTCTTTGCACGTTTCCGCTGGCATAATCAGCAAGTGTAGAGGCTCTTAGCGTCAACGATAATCGGAAAGCAGAATGTTTGGGTTTGGCATTGACAATTGACACATTTTGACTTCTTACGTGAAGACCATATTTACATGTGGTCGTTTCTACCTTGGATAATGAACTAAAGTATGCATATAGTCTCAATACATGTCAATTGTACATCCCCAAAACTGTCAAAATGATTACTTTATAGAAGTATATATGTAAGACCCATCATTTGACACATGACAACACCCATATAACGTAAATGTGCATTATCCATTGAAATTATAAATAAAATATTCAATAACTTTTGAGCCTGACATATACCTAAAAGCTATGTATATGCTCTTTTGAGGTGCAACTAAGTGGTTATTACATTAATTTCTATCGTAATAATAAACTATTTCATACTAACAACTCAACACGTAAACAGTTACATATTAAGTCTTTTTTTTCTTAAACTTAGTGTAGTGACCAAGTTCTTCGTTTCGATTCAGATGACATTTTCGTAAATTTGTTGAAATCGATTAATTGTTTACAAAATCAAAACATTAAGTCAAACATTAAAATGAACCAAAAAATCCCCATGACTAAGAACGTGCCCTTTTTAACCGACTTCAAAAAAAGGAGTAGTATGTTCCGCGATTACTTGAAGACGGCTGGACCGATTTGAAAAATTCTTGTTTTGTTTGAAAGGGTATACTTCCAAGTTGGTTCCATTGTCATCAGGTGACGATCTGATGGTGGGATACTGGAGAAATCGAGGCAAATCTTAAAAAAATATACGCACACCTGTAGCTATTTGGATATTTTTTATAGTAACTTGTACTTTTGCTATCGGAAAACTGGAACTGATGGTGAATACAGACGGCCTCCGGAACCATTCAATAATATGTATTTCACGGGTGGCGATACGCGCGGTTATTTTAATATAGTTGCTAAGGCAATTTATGCTCATTGCAAGGCATTTGGTTAAATGAGGCTGATTGTGAAGAGGTGCAATTTTTGAATCTTACTAGGTGACTAAAGCTCACAAAAATGACCGAATCTCTATGGAAAACGGCCAGTTTGGTGAGCTTTAGTCATGCGGTGAGATTCAAAAATCGCACTCCAGGAGAATTCCTCAAGAGTTAAAGTCCCTTGGGAAAAGCAATATTTTGTAAAGGGTGGTGAGCAATTGACATTAGGCGTGTAACTTAAATAAACAACTACACTCACTGAAAAGCAAATTTTTAATTTTCAAAGCAAAGATTTCTAACCGAAACAATATCAGATTATGGTACCAATCTGGACGGAACCTGTACGAGGTTCATCGTCGTAACTCAAATGAAAATATTTTTAAAAATCGTCACTAAAATCGATTACAATAATCTGCCATCCTCAGTCGATAATCGGTAGATACGTAAATCAACACGCCTTAGCCTCGTCACTACAAACGTCAATAGACAAGTGTCAAATATCGTTTGTAAAATCTCAGCAATAATAGTAAGGTAGTAAAACCTGTAAATTTATAAGAAAAGCGTAGATTGTACTCAATTGTAAAAATAAAAATACGTTTTACTGAAAATAAACTATACCATAATGACAAGAGCAGTATTTACTTCCGAATTCATCATTCCTTTCCTATTGTATAGTTAAGTATTTTAATTGTAATTGTAATTGTAATTTAATTTCAGTGTAATTATACTAATTTTTAAACATAACTTTGAAAAAAATCAGACAAATATTGGAAAAATTGGAAAACTAACGGAAACATTTTTTTTCTTTTCTTTTCCGAACGATTTTTTTCCACATTACCCATCAGTAAAGCAGCCGTTAAGTATGCGTCGGCGCTTGAACGCGGGGGCGATTGTGCCTCCCGGTCAGCGCAGCTCATTCATTTCAATGACAAAGGGCATGCGGCGGCACGCGCGGCGGAATTAGCCGCGCACTCGACGCGCCGCCTCGCTCGCATTCATTACCCGCGTTTCGATACACCTGGAGCACTAGGCGACGAGGCTCACTTGCAATTTGTCGTGAGTCAACCTGGGTTAACTGGTTGACTCACTAACATCTGGGTTAACTGGGTTTAGTCGTGAACGACTAAAGTCGAAGTATCATCATCATCATCATCATTTCAGCCGAAAGACCTCCACTGCTGGACATAGGTCTCTCCCAAGGATCGCCATAACGACAGGTCTTGTGCTGCTTGCATCCAGCGGGTTCCCGCAACGATCACCAGGTCATCGGTCCACCTTGTGGCGGGTCTGCCTACGCTGCGTCTTTCGGTACGCGTTCGCCACTCGAGAACTCTATGGTCCTATCGGCCATCCATTCTGCGAGCAATGTGCTCCGCCAACTGCCACTTAAGTCTAGCAATTCTAAAGGCTACGGTGGCTTATGAGGCCTTTTGTTAGCGACCACGTCTCAGTACCGTACGTCATCACTGGCAACACACATTACTCGAAGATTTTCGTCTTCAGACACTGCAAGTAAAACTAACCCAAAGGTAATTAAAGCAGGGCCAGACCGTGAGTTTAGGGGGCCCTAGGCTAAGACTACTTAGGGGCCCACCTGATTACTCAAAGTAAATACAATTATGGATTTCTTTCGCATTATCGTCTATTTTTGACGTTGACTCGACTAGCTGGAACTTCCCCTTGAATCCACGGGGAACCGGGCTGAGCGCAAAAAGCCATATGGTAGATCCGGCCCTGCACATGTAGGGTTGCCAGGTCCTAACCCCGAATAGAAGACAGACCAGCCATTTTAGCCGGATACATTTGGGAAAAAAGGTTGGACATCCGTAACTATTAAGGATTTTGTATGACAACAACAAGCAAGGCAGGCGCCCGCAAGTCAGGCGGAGCGGGACCGACCACGTGACTGGTCAAATGCAATAAGCCTAACAAAAGCCGGACGTCGAATTTGCTAGGCCACGCATTCAAAAAGCCTAACTATGTCCAGCTTTATCCGGACGCCTGGCAACGCTAGCTGTAGGTCATGTATGATGGTGTGTTCCGTAGAGTAATGTTCGAATTTTCAAATTTTTGTTTTTGTTTGTTTCACGCTGTGTAGTTGTATGTGTAATCGTTAATCTCTCGTTGCATTACCTAATCGAGTATTGCCTTAACATTGTAATAAACAATTCGTCGGTCGATTCACGAAGGGGCGTATCTGCTAAAAAATCGAATTTAAGTTAAGTACTTAGCTAGGTATCGAATGCAAAGTGCATATTTTATGATGTCACGGAAGTACGCAACTGAATTCCTATTAGAACCAGACTTACAATATACAGTCCATAACGAAAAGCCCTAACTACTCAATATTCTGATTTTAAACATCACGAAAAGGCGTAAATCGCTCTAGTGTAAAGTTGTAAAAAAAGCAGTTAGTGAATCGACCGACGAATTATGTCTATAAATCGCGAAACATAAAAAAATATTGACTATATCTTATCAATCTGGACCAATTAGTAGTCTGCAAATAAAATAATTTGAATTTGAATTTTGAATTTTGAATTTATCTTTATTCAGAAATATGCCGTTATTATTCTAAAAGAGCGTCATATTTGAATCACATTTAGTATAACTTCAAGGTTATTTTTGGATGAAAAACTTAACGATTATGTCAAATTGTTCTTTAGATAACCAGGCTAAGCCGGAGTATGCAATTAGGTTAATATAAATTTGGAGGGAGAGGTTAATTCACCGGATTTGACCCCATATCCTGACCCCCGATAAACTAGCGGGTTTATTACACTAACGAACAGTATGCAAACCTATCGTCGTAGATTTAAATATCTACACTTCTACAATAATAAAATTAAGAGGTAAACTTAGTTTGTTTGTACATAGGGGGGTAAATATCTGGAATTACTGAACCGATTCCAAATATTCTGTCACTAATAGAAAGTTACACTATCCCTGACGGATATTAGGCCACTAATTTCATGCAAACGAAGTCGCGCGCGTCCGCTAGAAGTCAATAATTATTGATTCAGCTAGTCAATAGGTGGAAATAATCCGTAACCTAGGTTATTACGAAAAAAAAACAATAGACAATATATCTAATTCATAAGTTTCACATGTTTGACGTGTCGTTACCCAAGGGGCTTAAAGGGATAGACCAGTTTCAATGCGGTTTATTATTTCTGGGCTCTTAGCTAAGTTGCATCGCTATGTGTTCGTCTAAAATATTTAACAGATAAGACTTACAGGAAGCATTTATGGATGTCATAAAATTTATCACTTTTAGTGTAACAACGATTCCCGTATCCGAACCAAAAAGTTGGTAACGAATGGTCCCAGCTAGCTTTACTAAAGTGACATGTCACGCCACTGAAGTGTGTTGCTGTTTGTGCAGCAGTAAGACGTCATGAATTGCGGAGGTTAATTCAAATTGTTGAGAAAGGCTACTCGAGCAAGAAACAACCGTATTCTGGCTCCGGTTTTGCGGCTAGCGCTAAGTGAATAGTTGTCCGCTAAGTTACTCTAAGTCTGCTAAGTAAGCCGCGGCCAGCTTGCCTACGCGGGCACTTCGCGCCACTTTTATTGGCTACGGATCGACGGCAAGATATCAGAGATTGACTCGTTATTTCATGAGATTTCAGGAAGTAACTCATCATTCTCCTAGGGATTATTCCTACTTCTGAATTCGGGGTACGTTTGACCATGATTTGGCTGGGCAGTGGGCAGGTTATTCAAGGTTAGATTTCCATTAGAAACTATCTACATATAACTAAATAAGTGACTAAATTGGATTGTATTTATTTTAATACAAAGTTTCTTGTGACGGTCCTTTATTATTATATTGTCATACAACTACGTACAAATGCCTATCATATTTAGATACAATCCGACCACTAAACATGAGTTAAAATTTACTTGCGCTTTTTGAACTACACTGATGTAAAGTTCAATAAAAGCTTGTAAAACCGGTACATTTCCTAACCGAAGTAAATATTACTAATAATAGTTAAAACTCCTCATTAAAATTCACTCACTTTTACTACTTTTCGGCTTTAGATTTAATTGTATACATTATCATTATCCCGAACCACTTCGAAATGCACCGATATGGCACGCAGCATGCAGGCAATGCCTGTACCGTGCCGGACACCGGTCCGGCGCTGTGCCGGACGAGCCGTGCCGTGCCGTGCCCGCGCCGGCATGAATATCGGCAGCTTTCATTTCATTGTTCGAAGCTATCAAGCGGCGCGTCATGCGACAGGGTGACCATGATCCCTAAGCCTAATGAAAACGGCTCGCCTAAATAAAGTGGTTATTAAAGCCATGAGAAATCACATTTAATAAAAGGAAGTGTCAACTAGACGGATTAGTGAAATCGTAAACATTTTTTTATTAAAACAGTACTAAATAAATGAAATGTAGTTTAAAAACGGAGAAACATGCTTTTAGAACGCACTAAACAATATAAAACAATTAAATTAACTTCAATTTATTTGGATCTACCTATTACGGCAGTCGGGCAGTAAGAGTTTAATTAAAAGGACCTACACACAATCTTGGTGTTCAAACCATCTTATATCACCGTGAATTAAGGTTCCTTAGACCGTCTTTCCACTGAGGCGCATCCGCAAAGATTAATGCTGCGTTTCTATATTTAAACATACTAGCCGTCAAACGTTATACGTTTGCGGTTGGTACCTAGGACTTTGTGCAAGGTCCGTCTGGATAGCTACCTCCATCTTGCTCGCTAATCCTGCCGCTAAGCAGCAGTGCTTGCACTGTTGTGTTCCGGCGTGGAGAGCAAGACAGCCGGTTCAATTACTGGCACTAGAGGTTTTCCATCTTAGCCTTCTGGGTTGGCAACGCTTCTGCAATCTCTTTGGTGTAGCGGGTGTCTATAGACGGCGGTGATCACTTACCATCAGGTGACCCACTTGCTTGTATACCTTCCTTTATCATAAAAAAAAAACTTTGACAGATATCCCATAGAGAATGTGTCAAAATTTTACTGTTGGTAAGCAAAATAATTGGTCGTTTTGTAGGAACGCAGCATAAGGATAGACTTTTAATTATTTATTTAGGGGCAAGCATAGACCTAAGATCGGTGCGTGGTCGTGTGGTCGCCGCGCCGAGATCAATGTGATTCGCTTTTGTTTTGGCCTACGGTGCGCCGGAACGATTCGCCGTTAGCTCGCTGATTGCTTTCTGACACTGAGTGCGCCGGGGCCGACGGCGCGGGCAATATGCGGGCGCGGGCGCCGCCGCCCGGCTGGAACCAGCCGAGCGGTCAAACCGGGTTAAATGAAACATAATGTGTATACTAACAATCAATCTGTTTAATAAAAGAAAGAAAGAAAAGAAAACAAAGATTTATTTAACTAACAGATAAGAAAAAATGAAGGTACAAAATTACACTATTGATGCTGAAAGGGGCTCAGTAATAAGTAACAGTATAACAGTAGGTATAGTAGTCATTAAGTGTTTAGTAAGTAAGTAAGTCTGTGTAAGTGTGGCAAGCGCGCATGCGTTTACTTGGTTAGTCAAGAACCTTAAGTAACAGCGTAACGGGAAATCGGTGCAAAACTTGATCGTATCCATTATTAACGTAATTAGAAATAAGTTTGAAATCTGTTTTCCTGTGAAGACTGTAATTAACCGTAATGACGACTCGTGGGTAACCACTGACATTTATGAATTTAAACAGTTATTATTTGATATTATTGACATTGGAAAACTTATGCCTGACAACGTAACAATCTCGAATTTAATATCTGACATGAACAATAAATACATTAAATTGCTGAATTTAGGAAAATCTTCTTTTTACACTAAAAAAATATGTAACAGTTCTAACACTGTCCAATCGATGTGGACTGTTATCAATCAAGAGAGGGGCAAACCAATCCGCGAACAAATTGAGTTCACGGACATAATCAAGGATTGTAACGGTGCACGCTTTTTGTGTAAGAAAAGTGCTGCCGATGCAATGAATAGCAGACTAGCCGGCGCGGCGGCGGCGTGCGGCGCACGGCCTGCGGTCCGAGCGGCCGCGCTGGCCGCCTTGCGCGCCGTGCGCCCCCCCGCAGACAGGAGCATCAGGTTAAAACCGTTCACGGCACACGAGGTGTTCACCATCATCACATCTCGCATAGCAAAGAAAACCACGAAAGATATCTTTGATATTTCAGTGGTAATGCTTAGGTCGGCGGCTGTGCATCTGTCGCCGGTGCTGGCGGCTACATACAACAAATGTATTCGCGAGGGGGTCTTTCCTCAGCCTCTGAAGGAAAGTCGAATAGCACCACTCTTTAAAGGTAAAGGTAGGAGGGACGATATTGATGGGTATAGACCGGTCGCCATCATCCCCGTCCTGGCTAAAGTGTTCGAGCATGGTCTCAGCTCTAGAATAACAGACTTTCTGAAGTCAATCAATGCACTCTCGGATCGGCAATACGCCTATCGCAGAGGTCGATCGACAACAACACTAGCACGATGCGTGGTGCGGCGAGTACTGGAGGCTCTTGAGTCCCGGCAGCAGGTCGCGGTGATCTGTTGTGACTTGTCCAAAGCATTCGACGTGGCGGACCACCGAGTGTTGGAAGACAAACTGCGTCACTACGGCTTTGCTGGTCGCGCTCTCGGTCTGGTGGTTGACTTGTTGCGCGACAGGTCTCAGGTGGTGGTTGCGGATGGTGGGCGCGTGCGGTCGGACGCGGTGCGTACCGACATGGGGGTCGCGCAGGGATCGTCCGTGTCCAACATACTGTTCTCGCTCCTACTTAATGATCTACCCGAGGCCATACAAAGTGGTGAGGCATACATGTATGCGGATGACGTGGCGGTGGTTGTCTGTGCTCCGGACTACGACGCGCTAAATCAGCAGCTAAATAGAACGGCAGCGTGCTTATCAGAGTGGTTTAGAAGTAATGGTCTCATCTTGAATATAAACAAGACACATTTCATTAACTTCGACCTATCGGGTAGGCAGATGAGGCCACTCTTGGTGGGCGCAGACGGATTCACCATCGACCAGGTTGCGAGAACAGTATTTCTTGGCTTTGAACTGGACAGAGGACTCACTTGGGCATCCCATATCGACAAGGTGTGCGATAAACTGTCGGCAGCCTGCTTCGCCCTAAAACGGTTGGCTAGGGTAGTGCCTCGTGAAATGGTACGAACCTGCTACTTCGCGTCGGTGCACTCACATCTGCAGTACGGGGTCGAGCTGTGGGCAAGAGCCGCCGACTGGGAGAGGGTGTTTCGGCTCCAAAAGCGCGCCGTGCGAGCGATGGTCCGCGTGGTGCAAACCGAGTCTGTCAGACCTTACTTTACGTCCCTGGGTATACTAACTCTACCATCATTGTTAATACTCCAAGCGGCAGTTTACACGCGAGAACAAATGGACAGCAACCCCCCTAGCGCGGTGCCCCGCCGGTTCGCGGCGCGCAGCACCCGCGTCGGCGGCGGCCGACCGACCGCGCCGACCGTGCGGCACCGGCTGGCCAAGTCAGACAGGCTCATACACGTCATGGGCCCGAAGGTGTATAATCATCTCCCCGTTGAAATAATTGCTGCAAAGAGCGCTATACAATTTAAATTTAAGCTAAAAAATTGGCTAATCGAGCAGGCCTTCTATGACCATAGGGAATTATTTGGTCTAGATTGTTAAATAAAAGTATTTATCTAAGTATTTATTTTGTACTAAGAGTACAGTAAGTTTAAGTTAAGTCTGTTGACTGACTGTTTAATGACTTGTAATTTTTTTACCAATAAATATGATTATGATTATTATGATTAACTAACTCTAGCCAATAAACCAAACCAACAAATATATAAAAACGTTTATTTCAGACCTTAGGTAGGTACCATTAGAATTTTTTTTGGGTAATCTTAAAACAAACCAATAACCGATAGATTGATAAACAAAATAGCAATCAAACTAAATAAACCAACAAACTAAAATATGGACAAAATCGAACAAGGTAACTAATAAACTAACAAAGCAACTATTGACCTGTCTTAATAATCAATCTCGCTTACCCGTTTATACCCCTCAGAAACCACTGTGGACGTGCTCACAGAAATTCATTAAAGTTTTGTCCCAATCGAATGAATGGTTTATGAAAGCTAAAAAGACGAACAAATCAACAAACATAATATCCTAATTTTTATACAGGATAGACGACAGAAACAATTTAAGTGCACCTAGCAAGGCAGGCAAGCGCCAGCCTTTCGGTGTCTCATCGTTGATAGCGTCGTTGCACTACAAAGGGGACCCGTTATAATGGCAACACATAACCATAATGCTTGTATAGTCGACCAAGAAATTGCTTCACCACTTTTCGACCGTATTACAAAGGGATAAGGTTCAAAAGTGGTCAAGCAATTACTTGGTCGACTATATTAGCAAATTGCTTCTGAGTTTAGATGACGACAGCATGCGTGATCCCTCTGTCGCTCACTGCATTGCACCTTTTCAAATCACCTGCAAATGTGTGCGCTTTGTGAACAGGGCACAGAGGCAAATAAAGATGATTTTCAATGCAAAGCTGTTGCGAGGACGTAGCAAAATATTTGAAAATATAACAGAGACGAGTGTTTGGAAACAAATTCCCTCGCGTTCAGATCTGTGTGATCAAACAACGCGGCGCGCCACAGTTTTGTTGACTGCCGAATGAAAATTGTAAATAAAGCATTCGACAATCGAGCATAAACTATTCAGCCGAACGGGCTGCTCGCGAGTCCGTATTTGCTCAGAGCTCCTGCCGCCGTGCCGTACGGGTGCGTTGAAGGCGCGCTTCTTAAAATGCAAAGCATGTCTTGTCGAATTTGTGCGCTACCTCCATATAGATGAATCATATTGTACGATTGTCTCGGATTCCGCTGCGCTCCGGGCGTTTTTTTTTCGAATTTCCCTACTCGTACACTGTTATGCTTTTAGTTCGTAGGCGTTTATTCCATTTGCGGATCCCGTGTGAGGTACGAGTGCCGGGCAGTTCGAAAAACGTGTTTTATTAATGTATTGTAAATGATCCACCAAAATGCGTACAAATATCGTATCTTACATAACGTTATTTAAATTGGGGTTTTATTAGTTAGTTTTTCTTACGTACGTCATTCCAGAGGTAGGTATTCTTGAAATATTTAGGCGATCGATCGCGGTCAGAGCGAAATAGCGTCGCTCGCCTGATCCCGCGGACATAATCCGTTGACCGGCGGCGAAACTTTGATTTGGGTATAATGACATTCGGCGGAAGATTATTGTGCTGATATCAAGAGTGACGCGCGGAGCCGCTGCCAACCCTCGCCAATAAAAGATGGAAAGCGTTACACGAGATACGGCGTAATGTCATCAAGTATTTATACGTTTACGGAAAATGTCGAATAGTTGAGCGTAAGGTCCGACGAAGGGGTTCGCGAAAAACGTGTTACATTTCTGGAAAAATGAGTTAAGGTGCCAATCATATAGCGTAACCTTTTTATCGATTGGTGAAATGTGCCATATTCGCGGGCCACTATGTGGCTTCGAGGCTTCGGCCATCGCCGCGTCGCTAAAATCTGTCTTAAATCGATCATTTCATAACTGTCGAAGCAAATGGTGTAAAAGAAACAAAATACAAGTCGCGTACTCTTTGCAACACGCGCCGAGCCGCCGCCGCACATTTAGCGCCGATGAATATTCAAATAGCTTTCACGTCTCCGCCATTTCGCTCGCGGAGTGCGTACTCCGGATCAATTAGTGACGTCATTACGTACCGTTCCGCGAAATGTCTGCATGATGAATATTTGCAGTTTAGCCGCCGCGTAACTTATGCCTATCGAGCACTGATCGGGTTAACAGCTTCATATCAATCGCCCTGGGTACTTGTACTGACGGTGGCGGCGACCCAAGTGAGTTATAAAGGTAGACGAAACAGAAATGGGCAAATAGGAACCCAAAAGTTTCAAATGAAAAGCAAATAATTCTTAGCGACGAAACTTGCCGCCGGAGTGGTCCCAAGACCGGCGCCGGAACACGGTGACAGACGGATGCGCATAAATTTCAAATATTTTGTCACTGTTTTATATTTCGCAATTTTTACGGGTTTTGTAGAGTGAATAACACTTTAGTTTTTTCGACACTGCGACATTGTTCTAAATCAACAGCCAAATGCAAGTTTTCCGAAAATGTCGGCCGCGCTTTTGTATTTAATATAGGTATCATTCGAAAACAGTCCTTGTTGTATTAGAAATTGACTTCATCAAGATGTTTATCTTTACATAGTATATAACAAAATCGCTATTCGTTCGTCTGTCCTCACATCTTTGACAGTCTGCCTTCTAAGCCACGCATCGGATTTTGTTATGGTTTTCACTATAATTTTGAGATTTTTAAAAAGGAAGGTATTGTACCCGAAGCCGGAGCGGGTTGCTAGTTCACTATAAAACTCTTTTTATTGTTCGAATAGAAAATGCCATTCGGACAAGACGTATACGAAATATGAATCATTAAAATCGTTTTCGAATATGACAATTAAATACTGCGTTTTTAGGGTTCCGTACCCCAAGTGTAAAATGCGACCCTATTACTAAGACTCCGCTGTCCGTCTGTCCGTCTGTCACCAGGCTGTACCTCATGAACCGTGATAGTTAGACAGTTGAAATTTTCACAGATGATGTATTTCTGTTGCCGCTATAACAATAAATACTAAAATACAGGAGGTTCCCATACAACAAACATGATTATTTTTGCCGTTTTTATAGATAATGGTTCGGAACCCTTCGTGCGCGAGTCCGACTCACAATATATTATTATTATACCCTAAACACATAGTTGTTACTTGTTTCTTGCTCTACAGTAATTTGCGCAACATTTAAGAAAAAGACTCTTGCGACAAAGAAACATTTTCTTAATTTATTTATCGCGCCCGTTATTATAACAACAGTCTGTTTCCAAAACGAATTTTAAAACAAGATTAGACTTGGGCATCAGCCGAATCTACAACCCTGATCTTTAACGACATTAAAGAAAACAGCTTTCGACCAGTAATATACCCGACTTAGTAGAAAACGGGCCGTCACCGCGTGATTTTTTTTTGGGATTGTCCGAAACATTTGACTTTAAAAAATAATATAGATAGACTAGGAACAGAACAATGAAAACAAAATAAAATTAACAAACAGTAAACAATTAATAGATTCAGGCGTTACTTTGCGGAGGTCCATATCAACAAACTGGAACAAATTACCTTGGTTTCGCGGAGTAGCAAGGTAATTTGTTCCAGTTTGTTTAAACAGTAAACAATTGTTAATATTTCAAATACAAATATCCAACCTTATTAAGAGGAGAAGCTCAGCTCTTTTTAACTCAAACTCAAAATATTTATTTTCTTTCATAAAGAAACAATACGAAACCCTGCAAGGGCACAGTAAAATATACATTATAAACTAAAGTAAAAATTAACCTAAAAAAAAATCACTTAACCGAAACATTATCACGGAACATTTGCTGTCGTGTCATTATGTGTAACAGGATATACTTTTTATTTTTGTTTAATAGAAATATGCTTACACTAAGATAACAATAAATATCTATACATTTCTATTAGAGGCAAACTTACCTAAGTATCCCTAAGTGCTACAAATACTATTTATCGTCAAAAAATTCTTGTAGCGTGTAATAGGACTTTGGCAGTAAATACTTATTTAGTAAATACTTGTACTAAATACTTGTTTATATACGTACTAGTTAATGTAGTTGTAGTTTTTAGAAGGCGCTGATTGGTTGTAGTTCTAGTTGTAGCAGAGTTACCAATGATATTATAATGCATGGATGTACAGTGTTATACTAAATGACAACCGAAAAATGGCCCGATATGAGAATACAGGTTGACGACAATGTTTCAAATGCAAATTATTAGTTTACCATTTATAGTAATTGGATTTAAAATTTACGTTTAACTGCAGAAAATAATAATTTATTAGGTTTCTTTGCAAATAGTTAATAGGTATTTTTTACAAATAGTTAGGTTTTATTGTTATCTTTTTTTACACTTTATGGAAAGTACTTACTATTGTGATGATTGTGTATATTGCTCTGTAATCTTGTTTTGATAAGAGAAAAAAAAGATAAACTGCTGAGTTTCTTGCGGCGTTTCCTCTCAGCAGATTCTTCCATTTTCCGAAGCACTAGTAGATTCAGACATGTATATTCATTCTCATTTACAAAATAATAGTATTGACAGCAGCGCCGTTGGTCCGACAGAATGACAGCGCGAGCGATTGTCGATTTATTGCACTTTTTGTTCGACTTGTGATGCGGCTAATTTTTAAACGCTGACTAGAAGTCCATTATTTATAGGTCAGTGAGAATTGCGTAATGTATATTGAGCCACCATATTGTGGGCCAACGGCTCGCGTAACGCGGTGTCCGCTGCGCAGGTCGCAATAACATTCAGATGAGATGTGTGACAGCGAAACATGGGTCAAATTATTATTGCACCGTGCGCGTTCAGAGTACGCGCCGCTCGCTCGGACTATAATTCAATTGTCAATTATTGACATGAAATTTTTCCAAACAAGTCTATTTTATTATCTAGTTAGAAAGAAAATTCAGAACCGACCGTAGGATAAAACTATATATTTTGTTAGTTTCTCCAATAGCATCCAAAGTCCGAGGCAGTCACATATCGAAAAATCATGCTATAGATAAGATTTAGAGGATGGAAAACGTTATCGCCGTTTGTATGGGGAGCGCTTTTTGCGGCTGGGTTTACACTTCTTTTAAATTAAGTTTAAAAGACATGGCTGTAGGTTAAGGTTTAGGGGGTGGAAAACTTTATCGCCGTTTGTTTGGGGAGCGCACTCACACTCCTCTTAAAATGAAACAATGTTTAGACCAGACCAGAGAAAAAAAAAGAAAGCCGGTGTTTTGTTAATTACTGGCACAAGAGGTATTCCATCTTAGCTCTCTGGGTTGGCAACGCATCTGCAATCGCTTTGGACTTGCGGATGTCTATAGGCGGTGGTAATCATTTACAATCAGGTGATCCAATTGCATGTTTGCCTTCCTATTTTATACTTAAAAAAAATTGCAGTTCGATTGCGCTCCACCGATACCACAATTTCCTCGTAAGTATTCGTGAAATAGTATAGTTTTGCGTTTCGTTCGGTGAGAGGGACATTTTGATGCTTTCGACCCAAAGGTGGGCAACGGATTAGCGATTCTCGTGGAGTGTCTGGTTCCCATTGTGATCACTTCACATCAGGCGACCTGCACACTAGTTTTCCCATGAAAAAAAAACTGTTGTTTCAAAATAGGAACGCGGCCGGTGCCGGCGGCGCGCGGCGGGTAGCTCAGACCGCACGCGCAGGCACACGACGCACGACCCTTCTCATCCCGAGCCGATTCCTTCCCATTCATTGCGTGTCCCCTTTTTTAAGCCGGAACTTATGACCGTGTTAATGTAACGGCAAGGGTTAATATCGTATTTTATTAGACGCGTCTCTGCGACGGTCAGATTTTAACTTTTTACGTTTTGCGGTAAATTTGTTTCTATCCGACGCCCGGGCGTGAGTTACGAGGGGATGTTCGCGCTGAGATACTTGCTTGCCACCCGTTTTTTTTAACATCACCTGTGCACCTATCACGAATCTTTTTAACACGCGGTATCTCGCTACGTAACTATTGCGGGTGGTAGGACCTTGTGCAAGGTCCCTCCGGATCGCTACCACCATCTTGCTCGCTAATCCTGCCGCTAAGCAGCAGTGCTTGCACTGCACAAGAGGATCTTAGCCCTCTGGGTTGGCAACGCATCTGCACTCTCTTTGTTGTTGCAGGTGTCTATAGGGGCTGGGTATAGTGCGTCACCTGATGGTAAGGGTGATCCCTTACCATTAGGTGTCCCACTTGCTTGTTTGCCTTCCTATTTCATAAAAAAAGCATAGTGCGTCTTTGTCCGGACTGGGCTAGTTAGAATGAGCTGCAATGATTTACGTAGCGAGTTAATGCATGTGGAGAAGGTTCGTGCTAAGTGCACTTATTAATGTGATAGGAATGACAAGATTCAATTTTTTAATCACCCCCTAATCATGCCTAAAACGTGTAGTATCAAATTATGATTAGAATTAGTGGCTCAGTCGTTGAAACTAAATGATAATTTCTCACGTTTTTTATTTTATTTAACAAAATTGAAAAGTATTGTGAGAAGGAGTAAAGCTGTATGTTTGATTTTTTTCCAGGATCTAGTTTTTTTTAAATATCACGAGTAGTAAAATCAGAGTGGGTAGCCCGCGATAATTCTCCATCATGCTTATTTCGCCGCGTAGGGACGTCACTATCATAACTTATTTTATGACTTTTGAAAGTTTTGTACCGCTATAATTTCTAAAATATCATTTTTTTATTTCTTCTCGTGGAGTTTATATATTTATTGATGATCTACTATCATAAAATTCACACTTTTATACTATTTCGTTTATGAATGGAATCCCGTTCCAGATTTTTGATAGGTACTAAGAAAACTCGCCCAGTGTGGTTAAACACTTTGAGAGTGTCTCGGGAGCTAGTAGAAAACACCGTTCTGTCGCGACATTAAGTATTTAAACTTACAGGTCACGTTTACATATTTAGAGAGAAATCTTGACCTGCTAGCTAGCACGACGTTTGAGCTTCAGACCTACTGAAACGAAGCTCAAAGATATAATACCTCAACAAAATTTTGATAACCGACTGCACCTGGCTCAAAGCTTAATATAACACCATAACTTTTTGTAATCGATTTTTTTTTAATTTGCGTTTTTTTTACCACACCATAACTCGCTACGTAACTCAGTGAGTCTTTCTTCCACTGCACTAGTTAGAAAGAGATGCACTGAGTTACATAGCAGTTACGGCGTAATGGAAAGGCTCGTGCGGTGCATTGGATACTCTGGAACGTAATGTCCTATAATTGGTCACCTCTCATCGCCACTACAGGTCACATTAAATGCAGGGATTGTTGTCAACGATTTACGTACCATACAAATGTATGCAATATTTTGATCATGAAATAGTATTTTGAAAAATATTTTTTTTTTACTGAAAGTTAGGCAAACAACCATACAGATGACCTGGGAAGTGATCCTCATAAATCAGGGGAACCAGCGGTCCCAATAGAATCGCTTATGCGTTGCCCGCCTTAAGCCTTAGGATATCACACTTGTCATAGGAAAAGAAGAAACAAGCTACTACTTCACGCCGGTATTCTGTGAGAGCGTGGTACTACCCCGGTCAAGCCGACTCATTATAATAATATGGCGCATAAATAACTTCAACTTTATGTTTCTATGCCTCAACCATTGAGTAATATAAAGAAAGAAAGACGTTTATTTACACATTCCACACAACATAAGAGAGAAAATAATATAACAGTAATAAAATTACAAGTATGTGTGTATCTACGAGTACAACTAAAGACAAAGTTCGGTATCGTCGGCGCTGCCCCCAATTATCTCGTCAACAGAAATGAAATATTGACACAAATCTTCAAAGGGCGCGTCGATAATCAATTACCGTAAATAATTCAGGCGGGTGATCTCATTACGGCAGTAAGCACCCCATTAGCCGGCGGGGAATCAAAAGTCAATAAAATTCATGGGAGTATCGCGCCGCAGTAAAATCGCTATACATCCCGGCGAATTGGATATAAAACTCGATCCATTGAACACACTTCCTGAACATTACGCGGGGCAGGTGGGCCCAGCCGCGCCCGGCTCGCTCCCGCTCCAAATCCGCTTGGAAATACACGGAAAATCGAATTAACTATAAGTATATTACAAAGCGAATACTACGCCACTTTATTTATTTAAATTATTAATAGATTCAGGCGTTACTTTGTCCAGTGTGTGAGATCCATATCAACGAATGGGAACATACCTTGCAACTCCACTCACCAGAGTTGTCCATATGCATGACAGCTACGCATGTATTTTTTTAAATTCTATTGAATCTGAAATCTAGAATGACGGGAAATCGATGGATGCAAGCAGCACAGGACCGACTGTCGGAGAGATTCTATGGGAAGGCCTATGTTCAGCATTGGGTAGCTACCGGTTGATATGTTGATGATTTATTTTGAAATGGCGAACAACATGTGGAGTGTTTAGTTGCATTGGCCCTTGCTGAAGCGGTTGAGATCGTTGCTGTCGCATCGCCTCGCTAGGATAAAGCACTAGAATGTTGAATTTAATAATTGTCAAATTAAGACAAAAAGTCTAATAATGGTTACCTATGTTGCATTAAGACAAATTAGATAAATTACGTAATCACAGAGTGCCAATTACAGGATTTCGCAGATAATATCAGTATACAATTTTAAGCTTAACTTAAAAATGAAGGGCGCACTATGTCAAAGCAACACATAATGATGATGACATTATATAATGATGATGGGTTGCTGAGGATACAGATAAGTCAGATGATTGGAGCGTGCGGTCATTAATGGGCATCCCACGAACAAGCCCCGCAGGAGAGATGTTTAAAATTATAATTTCCCTGACACAATATAATCCTGAGCTCGATAAGTATTTCAATTTATTTTAATTAAAACGTTGAGAGCCGGTTCCCTTGGTAACCTTTCGATGTTCTGAATGGAAATAATCTTGTAGATCTTTCTCGGTTGTGATGCCATAGAACTGCGGCCTGCGAGGCGCATTATACTATTTTCAGCTCCCAAAGGAAAAACTGCCTGGAATTTCCTGCTCCGATAAGGTGGAAATCCTCCGCTGAGTCTGGAGCGCTGCAGCCGCGAGCCCGAGAATCACTTTCCAGGATATGAAACGTCGTGTTTGTAATTTCGACACGTGCTACCTTTTTACTCTGGCTTAAATTGAGCCCGTCGACAATAAAAGGCACGCTCCTAAACGTTCCAACACGCCTAATACAATAAACGCGGCTGCATAAATGTATTCCGCTTTCAAAAACACACGAGTGGTTCAGCGCGCGCCGCGAGCGCACATCAAAGTCGCCCGTGATACGCCGCCATGTTTTACATATCAATTTGGGTTTCATCGCGCGAACTGTCCTCGCCGCCGCGCCCCGCGGACTTTTTGCGATGTGATCTCGGTCTATTGCTGAGCTATTTTCTTTGTCGACAAAGCGGAACGATTCCTCAAAGCGATGGCTTGCCACTATCCGCCGTAGGTACGCTCCGCTCGGAAGACTTTTTGTAACTTATTAAAACTGGTTCAATAAAGCTTCGGTTTTCATTTTGATAAAAACAAGCCCATTTGCACTTAAACTTGCTAATGTAACGCCGATATATGAAGCTTTTGATTCGAGTAGATACGTATTGAGTTTTATTTGCAGTTAGTTTTATCATTCAGGATCGCGTGCGACTTATTATACCCAACTTTCCTGCGAAACGAATCGAGCATACAAATATAAGCTGTGTATGAAAGCAGCCGCTATAACTCAGAACGAGGCAGATCCAAATGCTTGAATTGTTTCCTCCTATTGTAGCCTCGGCTTGCTGAGAGACACGGTGGCTGAGCGCGTCGCCGCGAGTACGACTCGTGCATGTAATAACCCCTTCCGTGCTCCTAGTTGGAAAACTCTCAAACTTCTTAAAGTTTTGTTGCAAATTCCTTGTAAACTGTTCATAAAGATTTTCACCTTAGTGTTTGGTAATAGGATTGTGAGTTCCGTGGCGGTCCGTGCACGTTTTAAAGTGAAATTTTTCACGTATCTCTTAAACAAATTGCGATGTAAAGATGTTGCTTCGAGGTTGGCAACTGTCATTTGTGCTCTTAAGTGGATTCAGTACTTCCAGTCTAGTGCCTCCGCGAGGGGAGTTGTGCGTGAGAGGTTATAATAGAGCGGAAGAAACAATTTGCTTCATTACACTGTGTAGGGTGATGTTCCAGCATTCCGATGAATTACTTTATTACGGCGACGGCGTGTAACACTACCGGGTGTGCGACCCTCTGTCCGCGACCCACACACGCTGCAGCCTCGCAGCTAAAGCAAAGTCATTAATTCTGTCGAGGAGAAATTAAAATCCGATACGACACAAATTTTCCTCGTTTATTCTCCATCGGAAAGAATCTTTCAATGTCTGTTTCATCACCCAATCTCGACCCTATCCCCTCGTAGCGAGGTCGCGTTTGCAACAGGCGCGCCACGCACTTGGGATTTAAGCGCTTGATGTAAAGAAGAGTTTTCGATTTAATTTGCCGAACACGCCCTGTCTTTTTTTAGTATTCATCTTCTTTTGATTAGATTAAGCATTTAGATTGGAATATTTTCTCATTCCACTAGAGTGTTTATTTTTTTCTAAATAAACAAGGATGTTGACTCGGCTTTGTTGAGATCTGTTTGATTTGATCGGCAATCCGACCCGCCGTGGATCTTCCATCGCGTAGATGAGTTATATTCTTATATAACGATGATCGCACCATGCAAGAACAAAAGGTACAATGCTCATTCGTATGTGTTATATTTGAATGTAGATTTTATACATATAATAAAGCCGGATTTACTTGCTACTTTGTACAAGGGATAAGTTCGCCTTTGTATAGTCGACAAAGAAATTGCTTGACCACTTTTCGACCGTATTACAAAGAAATAAGGTTCAAAAGTGGTCAAGGAATTACTTGGTCGACTATACATCACTTTATCTCTTTTTGTCATTTATGTTTTTTTGTACAATAAAGAATTTATATACATACATTCGTCTACTTCAATGGTTGTCTACTCAAATTAGTTTATTTCAAAGTGCATCAGACAGATCAAAAGTTAGCGTAGTTGTACATAGCGGTATCGTCACCCCTTTGACTTATGTATCTTAATGTATAGACTAACAAGCAGACCACCTAGGTCACCTAGCTAGGTGCTCCGTAAGTCGATACCTAGGTCAGTGCCTCTCCTTCTAACGGGCCCGATAGTAGAGAAACGCACTGAGTTACGGAATGCCGAAAGGTTCGTGTTAGGTGCACTGCTCATTGCGCTACGCGCTACGAGTTCGTCGTAGAGGGTCTACGCGAAGGTGGCCGAATGTCGTAGCACAAACGAATGCGTTGGTCACAATACATGTGCGAGCGGAAGAGGTCAAGTTACTTTTCGCCATATGTAACGCAGAAGCAACCTGACTCGTAGACTATCCAGCTGCCTATTTGTGAATACCTTCTTCATTTTTATGAAGGACTGTTTTTAATCTCTTGGTCCGATTCCCATTTTTCAACGACCCATGTGTCATGTGTGTATTTGTAGCTGGAGACACGCTGGACACACTATTGCTGCACTAAAGACACGGATCATTGGATCAAATGCGGTACAACGTGATATAAGCATGAATTTGGTTTTTGAGATGTTCATTGTTAACCCTGCATTTTGACTTTGTTCGACTAAAGATGACTGCCTGGTATACCACACCTTTATTAAGGAGTAAGACGTCAATCATAGCCTAATGTCCCGCGTCTATGTAAATAGTGCGTCCGGTCAATTATATCCCGTGAAAGGGCGCGGCGCGGCGCGGTCCGGCGCCGCCGCCGCCGTCGAGCGCGTGGACGGCGACTCGTTCGTCGCTGCCGGCCATTTCCGGCCAGTAATCGACTTCCGGGCGCGGGCGACGGCAGATTAATCAAGTATTACCGGCGGGACGGGAGCAGGTGAAGGCGAGATTGACAAATCCATTAAATGAGGTATTTCAAGATGAATTATTACTTACTACGGCTGATAGAAGCGGCTTAGAGAGAGTTCATATTGAAACAGACAAACATTAAACCTTCTTACTTTCTTCTTTTGGAGGTATCCGTAAATTACGTCACGCAAATTGGAGGGGGTTAAAGCCAAAGAAATGGGACAATTAAATGTTAGTAATTTCTTTATTGCACAAAAGAACATAAATTAGAAGAAGAAATACAGTGATGTACAAAAGCGAACTTATTCCTTTAAGGGATGTCTTCCAGTTAACTTTTGAGTGGGTGAAAGGAACATTAAGGACAAACAAAGAGCAAGATAGCAACAACAATGAAAAAATACCATACAACATGCTTATAAAAACAATACATAAACTAGTAACAAATAATAAAATAAAATACAATACAATTGTCTAGAAATCTTAAAAATCATGTGACTTAATTGTGGAAATTGTAGATGGTCTTGACCAACTTTAAAGAACAGTTTTAGTCTTAATACCTCTATGAAAAATAAAATCTTTTATTCGTAGGCAAATCTTATGTTTTTCGTTCAATAAAGAATTTAAACCCCACATACTTATCAAACATTGGTCAAAATAATTAAAAAAAAACAGAGTTTTCCGTAAGCTCGTCTTAACTCACGTTTCCATGCATGTTACGTTTTAATTTACAAATGACACGTCGGATTGTAATGTAACTTTATAGAATGTAACAGGATGATCCATAGCTTTTAGTAAATTAAATCGTAACTATGTACGTACTTGTTATCTTAATTTCAAATTACTTTAAAAGGAAAAAAAATACGACTATGTTCTAATGTTACAAAACACCACACACCACCACCACAGTTACCATAGTTTTATTTACAAACTGGAACAATTACCTTGCTACTCCGCGAAACCAGTGCCGGGCTCGTGCAAAATAGCTGCGTCTGTGCGACACATATATGTTCATGCAAAAACCCACCCTCCTCCGCTTCCACACGAAACAACATTTATCACACAGACTCAACTACACACCACCACCACTAAACACTAAAACTACACGATTGACGCGCGTTTCGCCTCTATACGAGGCATCATCAAGATTGAACAGTACGACCGTTCGCTACTTGAACGAATGGCGTACTGACAAACTAAAACATTTTTCTTTAATCCCGCCTACCGCCAACATTTCTGCAATACTACCCTTATTATTTTTCTCAAAGCCTACCCTCAAAATTTAAAAATAAAACAAAAGTACCCCCGTATATTATCACAAACTACCCACATAATTTATCTCAATCTCAGCTATTCCCATTGTTAAAGACAGAATTTAAGCATACCCGCAATAAAGGATAAGAAGGAAAATGGACCTGTTCATTGACAATGGATCCCGTGTTGTTGATATGGACCTCCGCAAAGTAACGCCTGAATCTATTAATTATTTACAGTTTTATTTATTTTAATTTTTTTGTGCAAAATGGTGTTATAAGGGAGAAATGTGGTTTAAAAGAAGATGAAGTGACTAAGATAGAAAAAGGAATGTTGCGTTGGTTTGGGCTTGTAGAACGGATGGATGAAAGACGATTATGTCAGCAAATTTATAAGGGTGATGTGACTGGGTGAGTTGGTAGAGGGCGGCCTCGGCGTACGTTCGTTGACCAAATTGGCGACGTCCTAAAGACAGGCAGAATTAGAAGTACCCGTAACCGTCGAGCGTGTATGAAGAGAGGAATGTGTGTGGAGGAAGCGGGGGAAGAATGCCAGGACCGGAGCAAATGGCGTTCTGTGGTCTCTGCCTACCCCAAACGGAAACAAGCGTGAGCTTATGATAACAATAATATTTTACCACCAAAAAGGTACCCAGCGCCACGCTGCACCTGCACCCTGCACGCTGCACGCCTGGAGCTTCTGTAGAGCCTTCGAGCTGTTTAAACTGTGTTTATATAGGTACTTATGCTAGGAAACACACAAATCTTGGTTAGCAATTGGCGCGCTGGCGGTTGAGACCCAGGTTTTATTCTGGCGGAGCTATAAAGGCCTAGAAATTTATCTAAATCCGAAAATCTTCGCATTAAAGTATGCGTTTGTACTATTGTCGTCAAAAGTGTTTAGAAGGTATTGTTGCCATTGTTGCCAACTTAGCTTTGTAGAAGTTGCTAGAAATGTTGCAAAAAGGTCCAAATGTCGCTAGATGTATGGAGCACTGGCCATAAGAAGTCGCTAAAATGTATGGAACACTTGCCGAAATAGTCGCCAACGTAGTTCCAAAACTCGCCAGATCTAACGACAAAGTCTTTAAATTGGCAACACTGATGGTTTCTCACGTTAAACATTTCCGAAATACATTTAAAATAAAATTATTCGTTCAATGCAGTTCTTCTAAGGGGATAGTACAGCTGATTTGTAATAAATATCAATCAATCAAAGTCAGAGTCAAAATATTTTTATTCAGATTAGGCTTACAGGAAGCACTTATGAATGTCATAAAATTTACCACCGGTTTGGAAAACCTCTGATGAGAAAATACCGGCAAGAAACTCATCGAAGTGTAATTTTTTTAATAAATCAAAATTACAATGTTCTTTAGGTCACGTATTACCTTCATCATCATCAGCTGAAGTACGTCTACTGCTGGACATAGGCCTTCCCCAAGGACCGTAACGATTACCCTGTCCGAATATCATTAGTTTATGAGATACGAGTCCTGCAATTCAAAGATTTTTCAGAATAATGGCGCATAGAAAAATTACCAAACATGAAATTTACTATGATCAATATTTTGGAATCTTAGGATTTTCGAACAGGGAACTTTATATATTAATGAAACGGATCACTCATGTATTTATAAGTCGAGAAATGCCCGACATGTTTCGGACCAGTCCGTGGTTCTTAATCATGAGCCTCCGCGGCGGTGGCGCAACGACGACGACTGGTCCGAAACTAGTCGGGCATTTCACGACTTATAATACGTGAGTGATCCGTTTTATTAATATTTCTGAGTCTCACGGTAGTTTCATGTTTAAAAGGGCACTGTATAATATTTTCACTGCGAATAAGCTCTAATACTTTTTCGTTAACAAAAACAAGCTTGAGTAGAAGTGTGTAAACGGGGACCACGCAACCTGTTAATATTTTATAACTAAGTGCGACGCGGGAACGAGACAGCGGGATAAATTGCCGTGTATAACTTTTACTCGCGACTGTACGCGCGTAAATTCAAATAAATGAGCGAGCGCCGGGTTAGCTACGACGTATTTATTCTTATAAATCGGACTTTACGCGGCGGCGGTAAAGCAGTGTTTTGGACCGCGGGGCCTGCTTTGCCTACAGGTAACTGCTTGGGTTATAGCGGTTTGCACTTTGATGGGTAACAACATGACTCTTAAAGTAACCTTACAGGTACAGTCAGCATCAAATACATTGCGGCCAAAATGTTCAAAAATAACTAAACACTTCCGAACGTATTTGACAATAAAGTGTGCTTGTGCAAGGTCTGTCCAGATGGCTAACGATTTTGCTCCCTAATCCTGCCGCTAAGCAGCAGTGTTTACAATATTATGTTCCGGCGTGGAGAGCAAGACAGCCGGTGCATTTACTGGCACAATACGTATTCCATCTTAGCCCTCAGGGTTGGCACGGCATCTGTAATCTCCTTGATGTTGCGGGTGTCTTTACGGTGATCACTTACCATCAGGTGACACACTTGCTTGTTTTCCTTCCTGTTTAACAAAATAAAAAGAGTCGAGTTCAGATATTTTTGACCACCTTATCCGCTCCGAAATATATTTTGATGCTGACTGTACACCATTAAACTTTCAGATTGTCAGTTCACGTAGCCAAAGTCAGAGTCTAAATATCTTTATTCTTACAGGCTTACAGGAAGAACTTACTCACTTAGAAAATTAACAACCCGTTTAGAAAAAAATCTCTGATGAGCAGACAGCGGCAAGGAACGAGGAATTAAAAAAATGCAAGTTTTGAAGAGATCAATTGAAAAAAAAACTTTGAAAGAAGGAAAACAAACAAAAACATTTATTTAGGGCTATTCATCACAATAAACACGCAGACACACATCACAGAGAGTACAAATGAATATAACAAATACATTAAATTGCAGAAATTAATATAAAAAATACACGCTTCGAATGGCCTCATACGCCGTAGCCGTTTGGCAGAAGCTGCGTCGTATTACTAATATTTAATTGCTTCTGAACCTTTTAAAAGGAGAAAATGTAAAAGAACAATATTGGCAAAGCTATTGAGTATTTAAATCTGCCTTAATTTTCGAACTCCAGACCTTTCATGTAATTTATATACCACTTTTTGTAAAACAATGTGGAAGCGGTGATAATTTAAAAGTACCGTTTAACCTTTTTTCACAAATACGCTTGCCCTCCATCATCGCTACAAAACGTAAACAAAGACGCGCTATAAAGTTGACCAAAGGTCTACAGTTTG
This sequence comes from Ditula angustiorana, assembly GCA_963691745.1. Classification (NCBI taxonomy): domain Eukaryota; kingdom Metazoa; phylum Arthropoda; class Insecta; order Lepidoptera; family Tortricidae; genus Ditula; species Ditula angustiorana. The sequence goes on along the minus strand of OY829486.1, from coordinate 1,762,692 downwards.
AGACTTAATCCCTCTTATGGTTACAGATCTGCGTTGAAATCCAACAGGGCACGTGACACCTACCCCCGCTTCCCAGCGTCCGACACGGCGACACTCGCCCTGACCTACTTTTACAAGAGATTTCCCTAAATAATAACGAAGATACCGAAATTGTTATACTCCTCTTGACCCTAGTGAAGAGCCGATGTATGCGGAGCAATCGAACGGCGCAGTATCATTGGGTAGTTTTAAAGGGAGCCGCGGGGACGCCCCGCGGGACCGGCCGCGCGCGCCGCCCACTGGACAATCGGTTTTTTATATTTTGATACATTTTATGTAACAGTGCTTGGTTCATATCGATTTAAATAATATCGATACTTGCCCTCGATGATGATGATGATGATGATGATATATGTTCCAAAACATATTTTTATAGTAGGATTTTATTCATTGTTTAAACATGAAATTAGTAAAATAAAACCTTACTTTTAAAACACGGTATTAGTAGAAATTCATATTTATCTTTATGTTTGAATTCAAGTCAGAAAGGTCAAGTGGGCTCTATTTGGTTTTGAGTAGTTTATGGAAAATCTCGGGGCTCATAAGAATGATAATCCATGTTGGACGAGTATTAGGCACACTTATAGTTGTAAAACCCAGTTAGCTACAGTTAATTAACTGAATGTCTGGTTAGATACCGATAAAATAATGATGAAAGTTAATGACTGTTAATTATCCGTCTGCGACCAAAAAGGGTAAAATTTTTAAAAATTCATTTAACGAACATGTGAGTAAAACAATAAACGTAATAATAATATTATTACTATACAAAACCGGGCAAGTGCGAGTCGTACACTCAAAAAACTCTTAAACCTCTCATCTGGCAGCAGTCGGGAAAAATGCGATTAATTAATTATTAATGCTCGGATAAAATTATTAATAACGGCTTCATATCTGTTGCTACTCTATTATGAATATCAAAAAGAATATTTCGGATTAGAATTAGGATTTAGGAAGGCAGGAGATTAATTAAGATGCCTTCAAGGCCACGTTGGTTTGTGGGATACATGTGGAACGTCTTGCTCTGCGGTTAGACAGTGTTCTGTGGAGCTCCTCCACGCGCCAGTCGGTAAACAGCCGGAGACTACTTCACCGACGCATGCTGCCGACTGCGGCGGTTGCAGAAGGGTAAAGTAATTATATTATTATTATGTTTTCAGATAACAAAATAAAAATCGATATATTTTATTCGATACACTGAAATCGCTTACGTAAAACATTGTTATTTTTAATAGCAGGAATAAAAGACTTACTAAAAGCTCCTCCTTTTTTGAAGTCAGTTAAAAATACATCGTTTTCAATTATTATATACACAAAAGACAATAAGAATTGCAAACTATGCTGTCATGTTGTCTTTTGTGTGTATGTTATGCGATATCGACGCCAACAACATATCGACGTATAGTATTGGAAAAAATATCGATGTTTTTCACTTGAACATTAGAACATCACTAATTTTATGAAACATTTTTCATTCATAGCTGAGCTGAATAGCGACAGGGTTAGTCAGTTGTGCCTTGAGGGTTTCTTTGAGCTGTTGAAAGCCGAGAACCTTCGGAAACGGACAGGAGAGTGATTCTCTAAGCAACAGCGACGAGCCCGACGCTGGCGCCTTGCTCTAGTACGCTAGCTCGAGTGAGAGACAGGGTGATGTCTCGTCGTCGAGTCCGACGATGATACGCATAGAGAATAACAGTGCTGACCTCGTAGGCGGTGGTCGGGCGAAGGAAACTGGCCACCGGTTGAAATTGAAAGCTTTAAAAGTGCGAGGGTGGCTGACAAAGGGAAATGATGAGTTGGTATTCATATCGAGCATTACATTATAAGTTAACGAAAAGTCACACAAATAAATATAGTAATATACTTAATCCTTATTGAATCATGCAGGTAAACAAAAAAACACACACAAGGAAACTTTACAGGGTGTTGTCGCTAAGCAGCAACTCTGCCAGGCAACCTTTTCAACCTTAAATCACTCGAAACAAAATAGGGACCACTTAACTTTTGCTGGTAAAATTAAAACATAAAAATAAACATGTATTTCTAATAATGTGTTTTGAAAGTAGAGTTTCATTTTATTAATTTCATGTATAAATAATTTATAAAATCGTCCTTTAAAAATAATGCTGTGGCACGTACACATTTTATGTTTTTGTGTTATTAGAATAGTCGAGAGGCCCTATTTTAATTTGAGTACTTAAAATAATGATTTGATTTGATTTTCTTTATTTCTCAATTTAAATTATCATATAAATTACAATTTATGTCAAGATATATGCATTCACATTGAGATCGTCAAAAAATATATAATAAATTAAGAATAATAATAAAAAAAAAATGTAAATAACAATAACAAAAACACAAAATAACAGCAATATAAATTCACAAAATAATACCTAATAATGGATAGTCAAATACAAATTTAGTATGTCAAAGTTATTACATAATCAATAAAAGAATTAGTTAAAATAATGTCAATATATAATAATAATAACTGTGTAATAAATGAATTAGATAAAGCAATTTTTAAAATGCTATATAATGAATGACAACACAAAGAAAAATTTGGGTAATGGCAGGGTTCGAACCTGCAACATCAGCATTCCGTGCCTCGCGTATTCCAGTTTCCGCCACATTACCGCTGCCATACCCTGCGAATTTTTCAATGTGTTTCGTCTTTACGGTCAAAAAAAAAAGTCAAAAGAAAAATCGAAAAAATTTAAAAATAAATAATTTCGATTACTACAATAAAGCCATTTTTATTTCGCGTGAATAGATTGACTGTTTGCGACATTGACTACAGAAGTCAATCTTTTATTTTTCAGGTGTGTAAATAAAATTTTAACAAAATAACCGGTTTTTTAAATTGTGCCCTGATGAAGGCCCTGCGTGCGCTGTGCAGTGTGCGTCGCGGCGGGCGGCCAATACGGCCTACAACGTAATAAATTCCAGGGAAAGAGCTCGCTGAAATGGATGCCTATCACGGACCGAGCCGGTTTCCCGGCCGCCGGCCCCGGGCCGGGCTGACAGCCGCCAGACACACTGAATATAGGGTTAAGTATTTTGCTTTTTGTTTCAGGAATCCTTATTGGAATACTTGGAGGTCATGTCGAAGTTACTCTGCTGTCACTGCTAAAATGATAAGGCGATAGGTTTTTTCTGCGAAGGACTGATCGGCGTGCTTAATAACTTACCAAACCTTTCTCATCCTACAAAATGTTATTGGAACAAACAGTTTGCTCGGATGAAACTGCCGCGGGTAATAAATCTTTGTACATGCTAAATCATCATCATGTTAAAATAGGAGATAATTTTGTAAAACGCGAAGTTTCCCTTAGACTATTAATGGGTCAGAATAGCGGAGACCGAATATCGGGGGAGGGGATTATTAACAAACAATAACTATAATCTCACTATATCCTCTACACCTTCGGCCAGAAGAACGAAGTCAAATGTACTTCAGCAGCGCATTCGATTGTTTAATTGTTTGTAAAAGCGTAATAGCCCCTAGAGCCTAGCGCGCGCTGGCACTAAAACACTAGCTAATTTACTAACTATTATCTAATGAGAACACAACTGAGCCTGGTAGTGATGCATATAACGAAACCGTTTTTCGGGTTCCGTACCTCAAAAGGAAAAACGGAACCCTTATAGGATCACTTCGTTGTCCGTCTGTCTATCTGTCACGACCCTTTTTCTCAGGAACGCCTAAAGGTATCAAGTTGAAATTAATATCAAACACTCAAAACTGTAGTCCCTTGGAGCCGTGAAAAAATCAAACTTCTAAGTCAACGCAATCAAAAGATACTATGGCGGAATACGGTGAATAATATGGCGGAAATGGATGGCCCGAGTGCTACCAGCTTCAGATCAATGAGCGTTTCGGACTTCGTTGTGGAGAAAGAAAAGAGTATTCGTCCATCTATACATCCTGTACTGAGAGGCACTGCTAGTCCGAGCTTAAGCGGCCTGGAAGCTTCCGAGAAGACACAATATTTGCACCTTTACTACCTTAAAAAGGGAACAACCAGCATACAAGTAGCAGCTCACCTTAATAATATTACTGGAAGCAAGCTTTGTTCAGTGGAACAATTAAACGCTCGAGGCAATTACGCTTCATTCAAATTGGAGATACCGCCAACATTGACATCCTATGTTATGGCTCCAGAGAGCTGGCCTAAAGACGTGTGCATAAAGTACTGGAGGCAGAACTTTCGCAACTTTCGGGAGAAAAAGCAAGAGTAAACTCACAAAGTACACATTACATGCATATTACCAAAACGTGAGGGGCTTGAGGTCCAAATTGGTTCAGTGGAGAGCGAACTTATCGATTGCAGAGGATGCACTTCACTTACTGGCCTTAACCGAGACGAACCTTAACGAGTCAGTGAACGACGCCGAGCTGTGCGTGGGTGACTGGCGGGTGTTGCGTCGAGACCGCTGCGATGGTCGCGCGGGTGGCGGCGTGCTACTAGCGGCCCGCCCGCCCATCCAACTGGAGCGCCTTCCAGCCTACGAAACGCTGAACGGGGAGGACCTTTGGGCCCGCTTCCTTGTCGATGGACAATATGTTTATGTTTGTGTCGTGTACATACCTCCGAGATCTGATGTTGATGTATACTCGGAATGGTTTGACAAAGTTGAAAGTGTGTGTTCAAAATATGATAGTAGAAAGGTATTGATTCTGGGTGACTTAAATTATCCTAGTGCTGGCGATGATGCACTGTTGTATTACAGTTGTTTTCTATCTGCTTGTAATTTTTTTCAATATAATATGGTGGTCAATATGAACGATAGAGTGTTGGATGGAGTGATCACGAGCACGGAGTTGATGAATGAAGTCGAGGTTCGGGCCGCGGAGCCCGGAGAGGAGCTGTCAGTTGTCGATGGACATCATCCGCCCTTGATTATTCAAATTGAGTATGGATTTTCTGAACCACTAGTATTTATGCTACCGTCTAATATTGACCGTGCCTATGATTGGGACTTTCGTAAGGGGAATTACTTAGAATTGTATTTTGCTATCGAACATGTAAACTGGAACAGTTTATTAGAAGCTAAAGATCCTAACGAAGCAATTACTGTATTCAACAATATATTATATGAAAGTTTTAATTGCTGCATTCCAAAGAAAATACGGAAGCGATCGTGTAGTCGAACATATCCAGTCTTCTACACGAAAGCAATAATCCGTGACATTGGGGTAAAAGCTAAGCTGCATCGTCGTTGGAAGTCAGAAGGAGATATATCGGCTAGGGATAATTTCAAATATTTACGCTCTAAAATTAAAAGCGACATAAAAACTGCTCATGACGCTTATGCCGCCAATGTCTCTGCTAAGTTGTCTTCATGTCCCGCGAAGTTCTGGCAGTATGTCAATAGTTTGCGCTGTCGGGGAGGGATTGAACCTGCGGTCACTCGTGGAGATTGTGAGTATAGGGGCGCTGATGCTGCGGCCGCATTTGCTGTACATTTTGAATCTGTTTTTCTTCAAGACGCGCCAGTTCTTGATCCGTTAGTGGCTGACGCGGGTGGTGGTAGAGCTGATGCGCGGCGGGTGGACCTGCGATCTCTCAGTGGGGAGGATGTGCGTCGAGCAATCAAAAAGCTGCGGCCTAATGCGGCAGCGGGACCAGATGCGATACCACCTTTCATCATCAAGGGTTGTGGCGACTTCTTTATCGAACCATTAACTTTTTTATTTAACTTAGTACTTACCACTGGATTATACCCTATTTGTTGGAAGCAATCACGGGTTACACCTATCCCGAAATCAGGATCCAAATCCAAAGTCGAAAACTATAGACCGGTAGCACTACTGTGTACCTTGGCAAAGCTATTTGAGATTGCGCTGCATTCAAGAGTTTTACCGCAATGTCTGGCGCATATTACCGACGCGCAGCACGCTTTTATACCAAAACGATCAGTAACCACTAATCTTGTAACACTCGTCAACTATTTGTCCGTCGAAATGGATAGAAAGCATCAGGTAGATGTTATCTACCTGGATTTCCAAAAAGCTTTCGACCGAGTGGATAATGATATACTGTTAGGTAAATTAAGTCTTATGGGTTTTACACCACGATTGCTTAGGATGTTTTCGAGCTATCTTGGTGACAGAAAGCAGTTTGTTAAATATGGACCTTACCAGTCTCATTCTTATTTGACACGATCCGGTATAAGTCAAGGATCAAATTTAGGCCCCTTGCTTTTCAACATCCTAATAAATGATTTGCCTTCTGTAGTACAGGGTTCACTTATATTGATGTTCGCAGATGATGTGAAGTTATTCAGGGTCATTAAAAGTGAGGAGGACGGTAGAGCCTTGCAGGCGGATCTTGACGCGGTGTACCGATGGAGTGTATCGAACAAACTGCAATTTAACCTGGGCAAATGCGAAATGATAAGCTTCACTCGTTCCCCTGCTCTAGTGGATTGTAAGTACACACTGGGTGGCAGCGTCGTGTCGCGTGCGAGGCTAGTCCGCGATCTCGGGGTATTATTTGATCCGCAGCTAACTTTTAGGGATCACGTTGTTCGTACCTCGAAAAAGGCTTTCCAAAGATTGGGATTCGTACTACGCAACAGCAGTGTGCTTACTACGGCTGCCCTTCGTACCCTATATGCTGCCTTGGTGCGGAGTGTGTTGGAGTCGAATGCAGTAGTTTGGAGTCCACATGAAGATAAATATATTCTCATGTTGGAAAAAGTCCAGAAGAAGTACCTAAGAAACCTATACAAGAAGAGATTCACGTACTACCCATTCTTGTACCCAACATTGTTCCTCCTGGGCCAGATGGGGTACGAGTCTCTCGAGTTGAGAAGATCTCTAGCAATGTTGAATTTGGGGCTACGGATAGTTCACGGTAGGGTGGACTGCATCGAGTTGGTAGGCGAAGTGGTGAGATTATTCGTACCCGACGCTCGCTCTCGGCTCCGCAGCCCGCGGCTCCTGGCCGTGCCCATCGCACGCACCGTCCATCGGCGGCACTCGCCGATCCCGCGCATTCTGCGCCTCATTAACGCCGTGCTCAAGGAGGCACCACACTGTGATGTGTTTGTCTCACGAGAGCGATTGGTGATGGATGAATGTGCGAGAATGCTTGAGATTAAAGGAACATAGTCCATGTAAATAGAATAAGTTTTTTAATTTTATTTTTATTAATTTCTTTAATTTAGATTAAGTTTGTAATGCGATGGCAATAGCTGTAAGTTGCAAATGTAATTAAGCACAATAAACAATAAACAATAAACAAGATACAGCCCTTTATGCTGCATGTCTCATACATTCGCAAGGCACTTAAAAAACTATGGGGATGTATCCCGTTGACCTAGAACTATGAAATTTGGCAAGAAGCTAGGTATCATAGCACAAATAAAATAATTAATCCGAAAACCGTAAATTTGTAGTTACGTTGGTACCTACGGAAACCTCGGTGCGCGAGTCCGACTCGCACTTGGCCGGTTTTTGTTATTGAAATTGGAGGCAAACGAATATGATGTGCACAACCATGGGACCACCATAACCCATTCTTCATTATTATGCATTCTGTCGAGATCGCGCAAAGCATACGTCTCCAGTACGGTTGTGCGAAATGGATGCTTGAAATAGTGATAAACGCCAGTGATGTGTTACCAATATTTTTAGATAGGAACATGAAACTTAGAACATCTCCTTAGGAGGTGTAGAGTTGCCCGAAGTAAGTCATCATCATCATATCAGCCGGAAGACGCCCACTGCTGGCATAGGCCTTCCTCAAGGATCTCTACGACGGTCGGTCTTGCGCTGCTCGCATCCACAAGTTTCCAGCGAAGAAAGTGTTTTTTTGGAATTGTCATCATGAAGAGGGTTAAATGGGGGAGGGAGTTAGTATATGACTTGAAGTCAAAGTCGGGAGCTAAAGCTAGTGTTGGTATAAATGTGGTGATCGCTGGTAAACGAACTGAGTCTATTCAGGCCGGGATCGAGTTAGCGTGTAAAAACGCGCAGTGCGGCGTCACCGGCGCCATTTGCATCACAATTGACGTGATTGCGTCCGAGTTACACCGCTGCGTCGCACTTGCCGCTGCGCTGCAAAAACTGACGTTTTTTTTGCTAACCCCAAATCATTACGTTTTGTACTTGCGTTTTATAACCATAAATCTATTGTCGCACACATTAATTTGACAACCGGATAGGCAAGTGGTTAGTGACCCTGACTACGTAGTGGTTCCATGAGGGGCTAATATTTGTATGATGAAAATGAATGTTTGTACTGAGTCGTGGATGTCAAATGTGTGTGTGTATGTTTGTTTATCCGTTATCCAGTATATCCATAGCACAAGCTTTGTTTAGTTTGAGACAGGGAGAGGAAAGGATTTAGCTTTAAAATGGTGTCTATAAAATGCTGATGTCACACGGGGGCAGAACAGTAAGGCAGTAGAGTCGACAGCACAGTACTATTAAACAGTATAATTCAGCATAAGAGCCTTATTGCACTTAGCACACTACGGTGGCGCTACCGGTAAGAATGGAAAATATCAAAATATCCATCACGACAGCGGATGTGAAGTTAACTGGGCCTAAGCAAAGTTGGAGGTTTGAAGGGCTTTTCTACAAAGAAGCGAGTCCCCTGCGCCCAGCCGCTCCCATCAAAGCTAACGCAGCAATTGCCGCAATCAATAAAGCAATTTGGAAGCACTTGTTTGTCAAACAAAGTTACAAATGGCGGCCGCATCCGTTTCATTTTTCGCGCGTCCCCGCGGCCGGCGGTTGGTTTACATTTACGAAGTTGGCGTTACAGGTTGCGAACACTCGCGCGGCTAATTTGTGTCGAAAGTTGTGGCAGTTGTGGAGTAAGCCAGGGCTAGTTCCGTCACGAGTGAGTTAGTACCGGTCGGTGGCGCACCAGCTACTGACCAGGAGGCTTTTAATGAAAAAGAAAAAGATACCATTTTTATTTGTCAGAACATGAGTCAATATGGGATGCAGATTTGATTGCTTACAATTTTAAGTCCTACATGTTATCTTGCGGCGTACAAAAATGTGTCGCTACAGTAAGAAAATAAAACTAAAATAAAATAATTATAATGTATATGTATTACATTAACAACTCAAACTTCAAATTATTTCAGTATCATTTCAAGTCCATTTATATGCCAAAGATTACATTGATCGTTAAACTTTGTTATTAAAAAATTAGGTGCATTAAGTTAGGTCTGTCTAATTCATTCTTTCTTTAGCATTTTAAGGCAGTATTCATTTTACCGGAATTTTATTAAACAAAACGCTTTATATTTGAAGAATGCGAAAACTACACGATGGGGCGTGGGATAAAATAAAAATGACCTATAATTTCCATGTAGGTAATGACGTTAGACAGGCCGTAACTATAAAGATTCCTTGTTTGGATATGGAATCCTACAAAAATCAATCAGTATATTTCTTCACGTAGTGTTTTTTAGACTAAATCGTAGGCATTAATTTATTAAAATTATATTAAAAACAGATCATTTATACAATTTTACTTCCACTCACAAATCGCGTCAATGTCACATCAGTCACATTCGAAGATAAATCATGTCGGGCCCAATATTGGCATGTTTCTCCATTCCTAATATGTCTTCATTCTCGCACGGGATCGGTATAAAGGGTAGGATGCAACACCCCGTAATATCACCAATCCCAGGGCGCAAGCAGGGTTGTCAAAAAGTTGTAGATTCGGCGTAAGTGCGCATTACTGGCGGCGGCGCGGGCGGCGCCCTGGGAAATTCTACACTCTCCTGTACAGGCATATTCTCACCTAGAGCAGCCGGTGGTATTTCATAGAGATGCCGCGCGGCAAGCCGGCGGCACAGGCGGCAGTCGGCGGGCGAGCGAGGGCGAACCGTTCCAGCGTATTGAATCTACGACAATTCATGGAGAAAATCAATGGAGACAATCGCCGGAGAAAATCCATGGTGACAATTTGCGGAGACAAACCATGGGGACAATCCAACGAAACTATCTATGGAGACAAACCATGGTGACAATCCATGGAGACAGTTCATGGATACAATGCAAGGTCTTTTTGGATTAGATAAACTATAATATTAGATTCTTGGGTTGGTACAGTTAATAATGACCCTATCCAATAATTTTAGCATAAATAATGGTAGTTGTCTCTGAAAATTGAATGGTTTAAAAATTATCATCATCATCATCGTTTTCCTCTCGCTCATCAGCAGGGACAGTGCTCTCCTTTCACTCAATAGTCTTTGCACTCTATTCTGTTTGGAGCGATTTTTTGCGCAGATTTCAGATCGAATATTTAGTATAGGAGTTTAATATTTATGATTAGTAGTAAGTAATTTTTTAAAACTGGTTGGATACTCTGTTGATCATGTTTGTTGCAATTATCGGTATACTGTATTCAATAAAAGACTTTGTAAATTGTCTGAATTTGAACTCTTTGGCTCAAAATTGAAGTGATTTTTGACGCTTTCCTCCCCGCCGGCGCGTGTGGCCGGCGCCGCGCACGGCCCCCAGGGGGCTCTTACAGAATAACTTCTATGCTGAGGAATTTTTATTAACCGACCGCTTTCGCGTTATTGTGCTCGGATCCGAACATCGACGGGCTTTGATGTGCGCCGCCGCGGTTGATATTCATGTATTTGCGATGTATGAAATATTCACAAAAGTTCTAGTCAAAGGTAAGCCTTTTTGAGCCTACATTCGCACGTTAGCCAAGATATTCCTAATGCCTGTTTTATTAGCTATTACTACTTAAGGTACATTACAGTTCTAATACTTAACACAGAATACCTTGTCATTTCTTCGGAAAGTCAAGGATGCGGATGATTTGAATCCATTTTTTACTGACACAGGTCTAAAGTATACCTAACGCCTGGAGCCCTGGAGAAGTGAATTCAAAGCGATCACTTTCAATCATCGCAAACAGTAAAGAACTTTTAGTCATTTTAGCGACGTCGACGTTTACAGTACCGGTGATGTATGAAGCACAACACTAAATTGCGTTAATTTTAACGACTCACGTTCATCTGAGTGCAGCCACAGGATAGTTGATTCAAAATGGTGGCGGGGGAAGCCAACTGCCCCGAAAAATAGACTAGTCGGCTTTTAACTGTCCTGCCATGATTGCTGTCTTGACAGTGCTGTTCTGTCAAACTGTATTAGTACTGTGTTGACCACTCTACTGCCTTACTGTTCTCCCCCGTATGAAATTAAAATTACGTAATGAGGTAACGACGTAAACGTGATCCTTTACAGTGGGCCTCATAAGAAGGCTCAAAGTCACCCAAAGGGCAATGGAAAGAGCTACGCTCGGAGTTTCTCTGCGAGATCGAAACAGGATTGAGGAGATCCGCAGAAGAACCAAAGTCACCGACATAGCACTACGAATTGCAAACCTTAAGTGGCAGTGGGCGAGGCACATAGCTCGTAGAACCGATAGCTGTTGAGGCGGAAGGGTTCTCGAATGGAGACCACGCACCGGAAGAAAAACTGTTGGCCACCAGTAGGTGAGGATCGCTGGAAACCGGTGGTTGCGAGCAGCACAAGATCGCCGTGGAGATCCTTAGGGTAGGCCTATGCTCAGCAGTGGGTGTCTTTCGGCTGATATGATGATGATGGTGATGAATCAAGTAACGCGTGTCGAGAAGGATCGCCCTAGGCTCTTGTTGCAAGTATGCGGCGAACGAAAGCAAATACGCTGAACAAGTTGCTACGTAACAGTTTCTCTACTATGATGCAACGAGAGGAACACATAACAAGACATTAACTTTATTTTTTACGAGCCGTTTGCCGCACTAGTTTTTCAACTTTTGCAGTTCCGCTACTCAGTCTACGTAGTAATCGCGTCACAAATCCTCATTTTATCTACAACTCGAGTTAAAGTTTATATTGTTACGCAAAATGCCATTGTGGTTACCTGAATAGTGCTATAAAGTGAAATTAGTCGAAAACTTAGACACGTAGAAATTTCTGAAGTTATTTAATTTTTCCTTTGCTATCTAGTTAAAAATAATAAAACAATATACATAGGTACATAAAATTAGGAAAGCAAACGAGCAAGTGGGTCACCTGATGGTTGGTGATCACCACTAAAGAGATTGCAAATGCGTTGCCAATCTAGAGGGCTAAGATGGAACACCTCTAGTGCCAGTAATTTCACCGGCTGTCTTGCTCTCCACGTCGCCGGAACACAACAGTGCAAGCACTGCTGCTTAGCGGTCAGATTAGCGAGCAAGATGGTGGTAGCGATCCGTACGGACCTTGTACAAGTAATGAAAAAAAGAAACGATTTTTTCGTTTGTGTACCATACATTACCGAAATGGTGTTTATGGATAGACTAACGTCAAATATTCACGAAGACGAATTTATGTAAATGTTGATAAGAGCACAAAATAAGAGCAAGAAATTGTTGGCAAACAGAGTTACCTGACTGGCGAGATTCAAGTTGCGGACAGTTGGCAATGCATTCCAAACATTTGTACCAGAAATGACACGAAATTAATGCTGGCAGGCACATTTAATTTAATTAATACTTTTTTTTTTGATTTTATTTAATACTAAGTTAACTGACTATTTAAGTATTATTCTGTTAATGAATTCATGACTGAATGTAATGTGTGACATATTTAATTTTTTTTTATGTATTGTTAAGTGACAATTATGACATTTAAATCTCTTTAATGTTATACAAAATAATTAAATGAATTGATTAGGAAACGAATTATGTGTAAACTTGTATAATTTAGAAATATTTGTACACCAAACTATGGTAAAACAAGAATTAGCACTCTAAGACGTGTAACACCGTTTTATACTCTTGTTTAATGCAAATAAATTGATTGATTGATTGATTGATTGATTGATTGATAGGTTACAATTTATAACTATGTAATTACTTTTTTCGCTTGTGCATTATTGTAATAAAAAAGAAATACTACGAACTACAAATATTTGTGAAATACCAATAATGTCTCAGTAAGTTTTAATTAATTGAGCCTTTGATTTTGTGGCGTTGCATCACGTACAAACGAAATATCTATTAGTTGAAGTTGATTTCTCAAGTCACTCTGCTTTGCTTTGCTTTCTTAATACCTCAAAGACGACAGCTGACACTGTTCTAGTAATTTAATCAAATGGATGTGTATATTCGTGATTTACTGCAGGAGCTTGACGACACCTACGACATAATTGGCTTAGGAGCGCGTCTGGTGGCGCACGCGACGGACGCCGCGCGGCATGTCGCGTGCAACATTAGCGAACTGCGGAACAACGTTTGCGTCACCTTGGCTTGGACGCGATTAGCATTGCAAATGCCTCGACTGTTCTAGAATGTTCTGGAATGTTCTGGAACGTTCGCGTAGCGGTGAGCGTCGCGGCGCGCTGTTCTGGGTTTGATTGCCTCGCGGACGCGGTAACGAGCGGCTTCTAACTTTATGTACGGAATTCCGATTGGTGTGGAGTGTTGGAATAATATATGATTTAGGTTGTAATATCACACGTCAGGCGCTTCAACACTGACAAAGTGTAAGTGGCTACTTGTAGTAGTTTCAACGTTATGTTCATAGTTAGAATCCGGTATTATTTGGAGTTCTTCCGGAATGCTTCGTTAATATGTCGATTTTTTTTAATAATTGGCAGGAATTAACATGACTACTAATCAGATAAGTACTTAATTACAACATTTTAAGAAAACCGACTGTGCAAGGATGCACGAGTATGTAAATGTAAAGGGCGAGTGCCGAGGAATAAAACGACCGCGAATAATAAAAGATATTGTATTCTAGCTGGTCAATCGTACACTGAAATTATAAAAAAAGACTTTAAACTTTGCAAACTGTAATTCGATGCACGTACAGGGTTATTGACTTTATTGCAAGCTATACATATATGCATCGTTGCAGAAAATGTATATATGTACACCTACAATATTATGCTATGTAACGATAACACAAAGAAAAATTAGGGTAATGGCAGGACTTGAGCCTGCAACATCAGCATTCCGTGCGTTTTCCAGTTTCACCGCATTACCGCTCATACCTTGCGAATTTTTCAATGTGCTTCGTCTAACGGTCATTAGTTCATTACATTGTTGATTTTAAGGGTGCAACTACCCACGGTGTCATCTATACGAAAATTTTAACAAGTTATCATATTCAACTGGGTACCTTTACAGCTACCGTCAGCTAACGAGATATGGCGATAATTTGAATGTTAAACATTTAAAAATAAAAATCGAAAGAAATTTCGGTTACAAAAATGTATTCACCAACAATATCTTTAATAATAAATGGGAAGATTTCACTTGATATCAAAGTTCCCACTTGCAGTATTATTCCATACATTTATTCAGCCGTATGACGGCGTAAAACATTTTATCGCTCGCTGCTCGAAGGATTTTGAATTGACATTTTCCCAGTTACTTTAACTGTCCTTTATGGTGCACAGTTAAAAGGGTGGTTAAATGCCTCCAGGTGGACGCGGAGGCAGCGAGTGCCTGCTAAGTGCATTTTGTAGGACGGTATTAATGTACACTCAGCATCAAATAGATAGGAGCGGCCAAATGCATAGGAGCAGAAGATTCAAATTCATTTATTGCAGGATATGATCTCATAATGTGTTAGTAACAATAATTACTTACAAAACCATGTTAGTGCGCAATATAAATTAAAATTTAAAATTAAAATTTTGATTATTTTTACTATGGATGTCAAATAGAAAAAATAATAAAAAGAAATGGAAAAGTCAAATACATAGGATCATAGTTTTGATAAATCAAATTTAAAAAATTAGAATTGAAAATAAAATTGTATGTCGTTAATAAATAAATAATTAAAATTTCAAAACAATAATCATTAAATCGAATAAAGAAAATTAGAATTTTAATAAGATAAAACAATAAAATAAAACGTTTATGTATTGTTTGGCAATAAAGATGTAACAAACTGGAACAAATTACCTTGCTACTCCGCGAAACCAGTGCCGTGCTTGTGCAAGTTAGCTGCGAAAGTGCGACATATATATGTTCATGCAAAAACCGTCTTCCGCTTCCACACGAAACAACATATATCACACAGACTCAACCACACACCCCCAACACTAAACAACACGATCTACGCGCGTTTCGCCTCTGTACGAGCACGAGTACGGCACTGGTTTCGCGGAGTAACAAGGTAATTTGTTCGTTTGTTGAAATGGACCTCCGCAAAGTAACGCCTGAAACGGTTTTCACTGTCATATAGATTTTTTAACAAAGGTTTTTATGTACACTAAATCTAATTGCATCCGTGCGAGGCCGGGGCGGGTCGCTTGTTCTAATACAATTTAATTAACATTTAAACTAAACAAAAAAAACAAATCCGAATACCCCAAAAATCAATAAAGTAATGACTGTAAAAACGAAACACATTGAAAAATTTGCAGGGTATGGTAGTGGTAATGTGGCGAAAATGGCAAACGCAAGGCACGGCTGATGCTGCAGGTTCGAGTCCTGCCATTACCTTAATTTTTCTTTGTGTTGTCATTATACAGCATTTAAATTTAATTTAAATCGAAGCCGAAATCCTGGTTAAGTTATTGCTCTCGTCAAGTGCGGCGCTGGGAAAAATGGAAGTACGCGGCGTGATCGGGACGTACACTGGACGATAACCGTTAAAGTGAACGGCAAAGAGTCAATTAGCGTCGACGGGCAGCACTCCCCGGAGCGTGCCGTAATGGCGACGACTGAACAAGTAAAGTGGCTGTTTATTTACAAATATTATTTATTAGACTTGTTTATGTTGTGGCAATTACGCGGGTCGTGTTTCGAACAATAACCTACGAGCCTTATTTATCGCCCAAATGGAGGGTTAATGTTAATATAACATATCAAATATTGCTCGAATTATAATAGCATTACGCCTCCGGGCTTCGGGCGGAACAATCGCACGTGAGATAAAACGGCGAGGCGTTACGGCGTCCCGAGCGTCTTTAAACAAAATTAAGTGCCTACATCTATACACGCGGCAATCTAAACTCATTAAAAAGCATAATAAGGAGTAATGATGATTATTAGCGCGTAATTGAGGAAGTTCGCGAACGCGTGCGCCGCGGATTTTTCATCAGAAACAATTCCCTTCGGCAATTAGTGCGGCCAGTAATTGCCCTAATGAAATCTGCTCCGCCCGCGCCGCCAGTTCTCATCGAAAGCTATCACCATTACATTGTGCTTCTATACGAACCCCAAGCCAGAGCGGTGTATATCGGGTCCTAAACGTTGAATACGAAAATCTTTTTTCTGCTTGATTGATAGTAGTCTATATAGCTGCTAATTATATACAGTTGCATACATTACTTGTCTTTATCTACACACATATCATAACAGCAAAAAACCGTAACAGAAAATATCAAAAAACGAATGAAAACAGCAATGGCGGCTATTTGATCCTCTGTCAAGACCAATGGTTCCCAACCAGTGGTCCGTGGACCACCAGTGGTCCGCAGAAGCCAAAATATGGTCTGCGAATGATTTTAAATTAGCGGGCGGTGAGCCGTCGGTCGCCGTGCAGAGCCGCCGCGCGCCGTAAGAAGAGTGCGGGTGGATGCGGGTGGACCTAAACAGTGGTCCCTGCCAAAAATAAAAGTGTAAAAGTGGTCCCTGACCAAGAAAACGTTGGGAACCCCTGGTCAAGACTAACGTTTTTTTTAAATCATAGACAAACGACAGAAGTCCCTATTCACATGTCATTCGAGATCAAATGTCGTGCGATTTATATTAAAAAACATACTGGATTGACGTTTCGTATCGATAACTGTTTTAATATCTATGGATACCTACTAGAATAGCGACCCACTTGAATTTTGACAGCTGTTCCAAATTTAAACTCATAACGTTACAGAAATCGGTACTGTAATTGCCATTAAAGTAAAGATTTACCTACAACCACAGACAAGAAAGTTCACATAATAAAATTGGCTGTCATTTTTTATTATTTATTTATTTTATTTATTTATTTATATATTATCTTCAGGCCACTGCACCGGGGCCGGCACAACTGAGATGCCACGCCTGCGAATGAATACGAGTTATACTATAGGTAGAGATGCATACAATAGGATGAGTCTTATACCTAAACGCTGTATTTGCTCGAAGTAAAACATCTGTAGTTATACTATTATTTATTCTGTGTACTACTGTTGTACGCTGAGGAAGTCTGTACGAACAAACGAAGCCGAAGGTGTGATGTTACTATTAGTACAGCAATGGCGCTACCTGTCGCAAACAACGCGCGAACAATTGGCGCGACCGCAGCCGGCATTTGCATCTCATCGTGGATGCGCGCCCGCGACGACCCGCCTCTGGACGCGGCATTGCCCACTAAGCAATTTGCTTCGAAAATATTGTAATAAGAACTTCGGCCCTAACATGACGGCTTAAGCTATTTTTAACTTCCCTGCAGCTTTGTCTAACTAGAGTCAAAAGAAAGAGACACAATGAGAAATAAGTCAAATTATTGTAATCGAAACTATTTATTTTTAAATATTTTCGATTTTTCTTTTTGTATGTTTTTTTACATTTAAATTAAAGTCAAGTTCAAGTTTTTAATTTGAATGTAAAAAAAAACAAAAAGAAAAAACGAAAATATTTAAAAAATAATAATTTCGATTACAATAATTTAACAACAAATGGCGTCATCTCTCGTCAGCTAACGGGCATTCATAAAATGACCAAGTTGAATGAGATAACTTGATTAAGTCTCTCATAGATGACACCGAGGGTAGTTTTCCCAAAGAAAAAATATCAATAATGTAATGACCGTAAAGACGAAACACATTAAAAAATTCGCAGGGTATGGCAGCGGTAATGTGGCGGAAACTGGAATACGCAAGGCACGGAATGCTGATGTTGCAGTTTCGAATCCTGCCATTAACCTAATTTTTCTTTGTGTTGTCATTCATTATATAGCATTTTAAATTTAAATAAGTCAAACTTGCGCGGTCGTGTTAGTCACTGAGGCACGGTGGATGACGTCTCGTACAGCGTTGTTTATATTACGGCGATATTGTGTCCCAAAAAATGTGAAACTTTCAGGCGTCGCAATCTAATTATCAAGCAATTTCGGGCATTCTCTTTGCGTATTCTCTCAAGTCTGAAGAAGAAACGTTGTTTAATAGAATCGGCTCGAGATAGACGTAGGCCTGTCTGCAGCTGCCGCGTAGGCGACCGCGGCAAAGTGAGATTGATGGCCGAAGTCACCGAGTAGACAATACACATTAGCGGCGTTTACTTTGACTAGCCAGCTGATACATGCCACGGTTACGCAAAGCTATATATAAAGCGCCAAGTAGTCCAATAATCTAGCTCAGTGTTTCTCAACCTGGGGACCGAGGACCCCAGTGGCCCTAACATGACTGGCCAAGTTTAGTTTATCTCTATCTGCGTCCCTTTCTTATGACACTAGTTAGACAGAGACACAGGGAGGGGCTGTGTCTCTGTCTAACTAGTGTCATAAGAAAGGGACGCAGATAGAGATAAACTAAACTTGGCCAGTCATGTTAGGGCCACTGGGGGTCCGCAAACATATCCCAGGGGGTCTGCAGACGAAATAAAAGAGTAAAACATATGAGGCAAAACAACGCAGCCGAGCGTTTGACGGCCGTGCATTTTTTGTAAGAGTCAAAACTTTTGACTCAAAAGTATGCAAGTATGCAAGTGGTTTTTTGTTTGATTTTGAGGGCTCACGGATCATGGTAACATTGAACTGGGGGTCCGCCCTTGCAAAAGGTTGAGACACACTGATCTAGCTAAATCTCTACGTGTTCCCTTCAAGACGGTGATGGTAGTAAAATATGTTTGTAAAACGTTAAGGTCATAAGCGGCGCCGGAGGGATCTAAGCGTCGCCGCAATGATATCGTCTGAAATGGCGCGTCGTTTGTTACACGCGTTGTTACTGTCCATCAGGATCATAAACTTATAATATACTAATCGTCCTGCGTGTACAAGTGAGAGATTAACATTATCGGTGGCAGTTCCAAAAGTAAGAAAGAGCAAACAAATACAATGGCATTGTAGACCGTTTCGAATGATAGCTGTCAGGTCAAGTAAGCCCGCTTTAGTATGAACCGTGTGTTCTTTGACAGATATAAAATGGTTACACGTCTATAAGATCTTTGTTCGTGTATGCGCAGGTTTTTATTGGACAAACTACAACTGTCACAATTTAACGCCACCTTTTGTTGATTAGCTGAATTATTTGATAAAAGCGCCATCTGTTGTTGAGTAGCTGTATACATTTCGGTGTATTCGGTAGTGGTATATTGTACGGTGGTATGGAACCCTTCGTGTGCGAATCCGATTCTCACTTCATCACTTTATTAAATTACAAAAAACCTTTGCTAATTGAGAACCGTCAGACACAAGAACAATTAACAACAGATGGCGCTATAATCAAATAATACAGTTTTCCGACAAAATATGGCGTTATAATCAAACATAAAAACGTCCAAAAAACATTATTTTTTCTATAGGGACCCTCCTCTGTTTTTAATTTAAATTTTATTATTTGTTATAGTAACTATAGTAATACACATTCTGTATTACGGTTCCGGACAGCGAAGCTGCGAAGGCTTAGTAATAGGGTTCCGTTGGCACCCTTTGGGGACCCTAAAACTGATTTGCTTTACGAGCTGCTCATTTTGAAACTCTCGTAGTTTTGCCTCCTCCGCCGAGCGACTCTTCCACGAGTCCAACGGTTAGATTTTGCAAGCAATTTCCGCCTTAGAGACAAATGCAAATAGGAACGAAATGTGTTATTTATCGCGAGAATTAGAGCTAACTACAGCAAGTAACGCTTTTGTCAGGGTTCCGGCACTTGCATACATTAACATAATGTACGCCATTTATGAAACGTATTGGTTCAGAATGCTTTAGGGGTTAGTTTTCTATGGGATCGAAAACAATCCAAACTGTTGCTACTGTGGCCCTAACATGCCCGGCCAAGGTTAGTTTATCTGAGTTTATCTCTATCTGCATCCCTTTCTTATGACACTAGTTTGACAAATATTAATGGAATCAATTACTTTGCTACTCCGCGAACCCAGTGCCAGCAATCGAGAAAAATGACAGCGCTTGTTTTGAATACTTTTATTTAAACAGACAGACAGATAGACAAACGGACATAAAAGTGATCCTATAAGGGTTACGTTTTTCCTTTTGAGGTACGGAACCCCAAAAAGAAAATATAATCAACACAAACGCAACTATATAACCCAACCACCAACACCAAAAAAGCTGCAAATAGTGGACAGTGCTGTTCGCCGTTCGTAGTATCGATAGTTAACCTCGTAAGACCCCAAGTCCTAAATATAGGACAAATGTCAAACTGACGTCGAACTCACTGTCTCAAACGATATGGTTCAAAATGCATAGAACGAAATTTGACGTGGGCCTTACGAGGTTAACTGATCTATATTTGAACGCCAACTGTCTTCCAAAAATTTCTCTTTGGCTATTCTGCGTCACTATTCTACTGTAGTGAGACCAGTGGCCCGTTTCACGAAGCTACAAGTTACAATTTTACAAGTCTAAACCGGCAACATTGGTCATTATGCCCATTGCCATTGGTCAATTGTTGCCGGTTTAGACTTGTAAAATTGTAACTTGTAGCTTAGTGAAACGGGCCTCAGCTTTGTTAGACTGCCGTCGGCGCTTGTGTGGGATTACTCCGCGCCCTTGCGTATTAGGCAAGGCACTAGTTGTATGAGCATGTTGTTTCTTAATATGCGCCGGTAAGCAGCGGCCGCGGCCGGCTCGCCGGGCTCGGGACGACGTTTGACCTAATTAAGGCAAGTGTCGCGGAAAATTACTCGAGATAGGGTTCCGCCCTAATTGCCGAAGGGTTGCCCGAGGGTTGCGCCCGAGGGTTATCTCCTTATTGAGATTTCAACGAAATATTGATGGAATTTCCCAAGATTCTAAATAATAAATACGGGCTGATGGATTTCCTTTAAAACGCGTTGGTCATTAAGGAAATATTTGAGGTGAGTTTTTTTAGGATTCGCTTATGGCAGGGAAATCTGCTTCCGGGAATACTTTGTAATGTGAAAGGTAGCAACATACTCGTACCATTCAAAAAAACAGCGTTGGATTAACTGGCATTAATTCGGTCCTTTTCCTAAAACAGGCCGTCCGTCTGTCCTCCCTTTTCGCATAAAAAATAATTAAATGAACAACCAATATAGCTGTCGATTTTCCCCTATAAAAAAGGTAAGGGCGTTAAGAGAGTAATCTGGCCGGCGGGTCCGCTCATCAGGTAATGGGGTTCAATTATCGGCGCACGGGCCATTCGTCAAATTATCGCCTCCTCCAGGATACACGCCCCCCTTCCTCCAGCGCCGAACTATAACTCCACTAATGGACTAGAAAAAGCAATTATGTTAAAGTACTGCTATTATTACCGCTATAATTATCTACTGGGTTCAATCATTCTCAACTCCCTATAAAAGGGAGCTGTCAGAACTGCGTAGCCTTTGTCTGTTAGTAAGTCTAGAGCTAAACGGTTTGAAGGAATAGTTTGGATTAATGTATTTGTAGTGCTTTTTACGCAATTTTATTTTATACAACATAGGAAGGCAAACAAGCAAGTGAGTCACCTGATGGTAAGTGATCACCACCGATTATAGACGCAATATAGCTTAAACTAAATAAGCTGTTCTCAAGTATTTGTGGCTAAGAACAAGTCATTTTATATGCTTTAGGAACGGGTGACTGTCATTTCTTGATTATGAATATACCGTTTTTGAAAGAAAAAAACTCTATTGAATCAACATACACAAACAATAAAAAGAAGTAAAAAGTATGGAGAATATTTACAAGGCAGATCATAGGCAAAAATATCTCTTAAATTCAGTATCACGAATCCTCTAGCTGGGTTCTCTGTTCGCAGATGAGTTTCGCTACAAAGCGGGAAACCTACGAGCACTACGTGACAGTAAATGTGTTGTTGTTTTTACCAATAGTTGACATCATTCTCTCCCCTTCTTACTCATGTTTCTGGATGTTCTCGTCAACTATGGGTCACTTCTAAGGACTCCGACCGTTACCTTGCAGTATTATTTTCATTTCTTATAGTAAACTTAAATTGCTAAAAATTAACCTTTCAGCATTGTGAACTTGTCAGAAGCGTAAAATAGGCCTTTGTAGCTCGACATTACTTTAAGTCTAAAAGCGAGATGGTGCCGTGGCGAGGACGCGCAGGATCTGGGTTAACGACGCTGCGCAGTCGCCCAGTTTATGTAAATAATTGTCGTAAACCTATAGTAACAGCATCAATAACCTAAAATCAATCAGCCTCGCCCGACCGGAGCCACGGACGCTGGTAAAAATTGGAAATCAATCTATATCTATTTCCAGCCGTCTCCGAAGCACCCATTATCATAATGTGATGGGGACCCAATCCTATAATCAGATATCTGCGAGACCTTCCCGGTTATGTTTTATATATGTATATTTTTATTATAAAGGAATAAGGAACGCCTCTCGCTCGGCAAATGTTATGAGTATTTTTGCGCCGAGGATGTGCCTTTTATGTGTCGCGCCTTCAACTGGCTCTAATTTATAGGAACGAGAGAACTGTTAGTATCTCTTGTTACGTTTTTAGGGTTCCGTACCTCAAATGGAAAAACAGAACCGTTATAGGATCACTTTGTTGTCCGTCTGTCGGTCTATTTGTCTGTCAATACCATTTTTCTCAAGAACGCGTAAAGGTATCGAGCTAAAATTAATACCAAATATTCAAGTCTGCAGTCCCTTAGAGGTATGAAAAAATCAACCTTCTAAGTCAACGCAATCAAGACACGGCCGTTTATGCCGCTTGTTTCGTACATTTGAAAAGGATTCGAAAAACTACACTCAAAGGTTAACTGGAAGAGATCCCTTAAAGGAATAAGTTCGCCTTTGTACATCACTGTATCTCTTTTTTTTAATTTATGTTTTTTTGTACAATAAAGAATTTACATACATACATACATACTATATGATACTTCCAATTGACCTAGAACCATGGAATTTGGCAAGGTCTTACAGCACAAATAATGGAAAATCTCCGAAAAGTGTAAATTTGTACGTACATCACAAAAAAATATTACTGTGCTGTATAGTAGAGACTCCTGGTGACATCTAGTTAAGATTGAAGGAAACCAACTGGCATGCGCTAACCCTACAGATGGCGCTGTCTCTCGGTGCAACGAGGTGCTTTCGTCCAATCCATTAGACATCGGCCTATCGTTTTTTCAAGGGTCTTTTTGGAAGGCCATGCCTAGATGGCGCTGTTTCAGAGCGGTGATATTTCCAGTCTGTGAGAGGGTTTGTACGGAGTCCTCGGTGCGCGAGTCCGACTATTTGGCTAGTTTTTTATCAAGCTTGTGACTTTATCAGCGAGGGCCCACAGTCTGGTCCCGGCGAGAACCGCTGCAGTTATTGGTCTAGAGTCTAGACACTGTGAAAATTTATTATCTAATTCAGTCCGTAGGTTTCGTTAGCAAATGCTCCATGTGACGGAATTTCTATCACATTCACTCCGTATCATTTTTACTTAAACTACATACTTGAAAACAGTTCATCGAATTCTTTGTCCTTAAATTATTGACTAGCTGCGAATTTATCCAGTGATTTTAACAAGTCAATGTCGTAAAACTCTTGCGTTTTCAGCTATGTAATGCTAACCCAAATACACGAATGAAAAAATCTTCCCAGCCGAGTAAGGATAGTTAAAGGTATTAAAAATTATTGCTTCTTTTGTTATTAATGAAATGGGGTGACTTGGTCCATAGACTATTTAGATTTTAAGCGAAATTAAAGCTTACTTAATTAGTTTAATAACACTAAATAATTTTACACTTGTATTAGCGAATGACGAATAAGTTTGTAATGGAACCGTTTGTACAATATTTCGTTAGATAAAAAATGTAGAGGCCTGTAGGTACATAGCAGCACAGTGAACCTAACGCCGCATTTACACAATCGCGTATTCGTGCAAATATTCGCGCGAGAGAAAGAGATGCTCTATAATGCTTGCTGGTTTGCATCTCTTTCGATTTCGATTTGCACAAATTCTTTACATACTTACTATAAAACATAGTCGCTATCATTTCCTGTCTTACCTCATATCTTCGATCGCCAACTCCTTCTCAGCCACGCAGCGGATTTTCTGGGGGCACGGCAGTGCCCCCGCCAAGTCGAGCGAAAAAAAGCGGCACGGCCGTAACATCCTTTTCTCGAAGCAGTTCAGGCCATTTTCGACCTCCTATAACTTCGTTGTGGATTAAACTAGAAGCCTGTATTTTCAGTAACCAAGCAGGCATTGTATAAACACGGTATAGTTCAAATTTTAATCAATTTGAACTAGTAGTTTAAAAATTATAACTAGTCAAAGTTTCTTAATTTGTCACTCACTGACTGACTGACTGACCGATCATCAAAACTTTAAGGCACTTCTAGTAGACATAGAGGCTTCAAATTAAGAATACAATTAGTGTTTCGTGTATAAATTAAAGAAAAACCTAAATTTTTCGCAATTTCTGTCCAGTTTTCTAGTGACCACATTATTATTAAAAATCGTTTATGTTTAAATAACATAGATGACTTGGCCATCGCATGAAAACACAATGTAACTCACAAGCAATACATATTGTAGTAATTATGTAACAAGATTGTTTAGTGCGATGGCCAAGTCAATCTATTTTATTTAAACATAAACGATTTTTAAAATTAATTTGGTCACTATAAGATGTTGTTAGATTAGCTAATTACGTAATAACTTAAGACAGAAGGTCCCTTAAGTAGGGACTGAATAAATCAACCGACTTGGTATTACATGTATCTCACAACTTTTTACGGTAGAAGAACTGAGTTGCGAGACTTGGTTTTTTTTACAAGTTTTATTTTTGATGGCATTCGGTTTTCACTGTCATATAGCGATTTTTTACGGAAGGTTTTACGTACAACACATTCTAATCAAGTCTTCGTTACTTAATAAAAGAAACGTCCACTGGTACTCAGTTGTTTGTCCCCGCGGTATAGGACCTGGGTACAATCAGTGCACCTAGCACGAATCCACTCGACACGCGTTAACTCGCTACGTAACTCACTGGGTCTCTCTTCTACTGGCCTGGTTAGAACGAGACGCACTGAGTTACGTAGCGAGTTAACGCGTATCGAGAGGATTCGTGCTAGATTAGGGCGACCAACCCTATGTGCTCATTTTACAGGACATATGATCTAAAATTACAGGATTCATTTAAAAATACGAGACCAAGTGGTTTTTGCTATGGTATGGTTCTGTATTTTCTTATTAAAATACAGGACGCGGCCAAAACGATAGTTGAAAAACGGGACATTCTGTTGGCGACCCTATGCTAGATGCACAGGTCGCCGTGTGCGGATCAAATTGATTAAAGGCCCGCGCCTGCGACTGTTGTCGTGCGCTAATTGCTCACGGCCTCGCGTAGCTTTGAGCACTGACAGATACGTCTGTGAGACAAACGAGCTGTTGTTTTGTTGCTTTTGAAGCTCATTTGCTCATTCGTGTCAATCCACTATCCAGTCAATCCAGTTGACTTACGCATGCTTCATACACTATTAACTTACGCATGCTTAAAGAACACCTATAATTTTTTTTTGTTGCGCAATATAATTGTTCGAAAAGTGACCGACTTGTAGTAAGGGTTGACAAAACGATTGATAAACGAATACTATACTACTATAAGCTGCTCGGCAGGGCGCGTTCATTCCAGGACTTAAATGAAATTAAAATTTATTTTTATTATTATTATTTATTATAAGCTCACGCCTGTTTCCCTTTGGGGTAGGCAGAGACCACAGAACGCCATTTGCCCCGGTCCTGGCATACTTTCCTCGCTTCCTCCACACACATTCCTCTCTTCATACATGCTCGGCGGTTCCGGGTACTTCTGATTTGACCAGTCTTCAGGACATCACAAATTTGGTCGACAAAAGTACGCCGAGGCCGCCCTCGATTCACTCGCCCCATTACATCACCTTTGTAAATTTGCTTACATAATCGCCTTTCATCCATTCGTTCAACATGCCCAAACCAACGTAACATTCCTTTCTCTATTCTAGTCACTACATCTTCTTTCAAACCACACTTTTCCCTTATAACACTATTTCTCACTCTATCAGTCAGCTTAATCCCACTCATACTACGCAGAGAACGCATCTCTACAGCATTTATTCTACTCTCGTGCTTCTTCTGCCAAACCCAGCTTTCACTTCCATACATCAACGTGGGCACTAACACGCCATCGTGAACAGCCAAACGTGCCTTTTTAGAGACATTCTGGCTGCTCACAAAAGCATGCAGAGCTCCGTTTATACAATTTCCTGCTTTCACTCTCCTTTCAATGTCTTCATCATGCTTTCCATCCCTAGTAAACACACTACCTAGGTACACAAATTCTTTCACTTGTTCAACACTTTCATTACCAATCTTTATTACACATTCAGAAACCTCTTCATTCTTCTCTAACACCATTACTTTCGTTTTTGTAACATTAACTGTCATCCCTTTCTTACTAAAAGATTCATTCATTAGACTCACCATGTCCTGCAACTCCTGCGCCGATGGGGCAAGAAGAACTTGATCATCAGCATACAGGAGGCATTTCACCAGTGAATCCCCTATTTTCAATCCGCAGTCACTCCCTTTCAAGCCCGCCAAACATTCGTCCATGAATAAATTGAACAGCCACGGCGATGCCACACAACCCTGTCTGACTCCCATTGAGATGTCAAACCAGTCTGTGTAAGCGCCATTAATTCTGACGCAAGCTTTGGAGTTCCTGTACAAGGACCTCAGTGCCCGCGCCAAAACACTGCTCACTCCATTTCTGGACAATGTTGACCACAACTCGTGCCTTCTCACTTTATCGTAGGCCTTTTCCAAATCTAGGAAAGCACAGAATACCTTTTGATCTTTCGCTAGCATCTTCTCGGCTATGCACCGTAAGGAAAAGACCTGGTCCGTGCATCCCATACCCTTTCTAAAACCTGCCTGAACATCCCAAATACTATTTTCCGTCACATCCACAACCCTATCAATCAACACCCTAGCATACAGTTTTCCCACTACGCTGAGAAGGCTAATCCCTCGGTAGTTTTTGCAGTCCTGTCGGGAGCCCTTCCCTTTAAAAATTGGCACAATAACAGCCTTCGACCAGTCATCTGGAACTTGACCCTGCCGCCAACAAAGGTTAAAAAGGCGCCACAACATGTCTGCCACTACTCCGTCACCAGCATTCATCATCTCAGCAGACACGCCATCATAACCTGCAGCCTTACCCAATTTCATTCTTTTCATAGCTTTCACGATTTCTTCCATACTAATACAGTCATCACAAGGTGATGGCGCGATTTCTTCCATATTATCTGAACTTTCTCTCTCACTCTCAAACAAAGTCGCAAAATATTGTTCCCAACACTGCAATACCTTCCTTTCATCTTTCATTATCTCTCCCTCAGCATTCCGAACTAGACTCAAAGAATTCCCAATCCCTTGACTTCGCGCAGATTTCACGAGTTTCCAAAATAATTTAATATTTGTCCGGAAACTAGCGCAGAATTTTTGGTCTAGTTTACTCTTTCTTTCATCTTTCTTCCTCTTAACGCATTCTTTTACTTTCTTCTTGGCATCCTTGTAATACTCTTTCATTCTTTCTATAGCATCGTTCTGACTGATACTTCCTAATACTCTACTGTTAGCTTGAATAGCTAACAGATCCAGCCATGCTTTTTTCTTCTCTTGCACAACATGCCTCGTTTCATCATCCCACCATTCAGCCCTTGCATTTTTAACATTCCTTCTTTTAGTAACTCCACATACCTCTCTTTAAAATTTATATGATCCATTAAACTTTTACAGTGCCGGTGTGAAGCCAGGGCGAGTCACTAGTGCGTAAATAAAGTTATTCTCAGACAATATGATAGATAAATAAAGAGCGCATTCCAATTTTTAAACAAATTATTTTCTTCCTTTCTTTCAATTGCAAGTCTTCACTCAACTTCCTACGGCCAATCAATGATGCCAGCTTGGATCTTACTATAAAGTATCAAGGCTAGTTAAACAATAAACATTGGAGTATAAATAGGAGGTAAGTGCACCCTCCCCCCACCCTCAAGTGCAGCTGCACTGGGCTCGCGGAGATTACTCCGCGATTGGAAATAAATAAAAATCAGTCCAGACCTAGTTGTATGACGGCGATGAAAGCGAGCTACGAAATCACTGAGAGTGGCTGGAGATCTCGACATCCAATGTTGTGTTCAACTTTGTAATAAATATAAATGTTGATCAATGTTTTTTGTAGCCGACTACACTGGAAAAACAGTTTTGTTACACGTAACCAAAGTTGTTTATCTATTACACAAAATAGAATTATATTATTGTTACTAATTGATTTGTGTTTATCGGTAGTAAATAGTTTTGCTAATTTAAACGAACTTTGATTACCATTAACCAAAATCACGAGTAACCAAACCAGCTCAGCTGTCTCTTTTTTTCAGTATACGGCGAAGCAAAAGGGGATGATTTTGACCGGTGCACCTAGCACGAATTTTCTCGATACGCGTTTACTCGCTACGTAACTCAGTGCGTCTCGTTCTAACCAGCCCAGTAGGAGAGAGACGCACTGAGTTACGTAGCGAGTTAACGCGTTTCGAGAAGATTCGTGCTAGGTGCACGGTTCATCTGTTCTTTCATAACTTCTAAACTTCTTATTATAATTTGATAAATGAGAGTCAAAAAATGATTGTCCGCTAAATATGTTGTAAGCTTTATGGTTGTTTGGAAGAGATCGCTTTTAAGCGATAAGACCGCCAATTGTTTACTTTGTAAATTGTTTTCTAATTAATGTTTGTTAATTATTTTCCGTGTGGTTTTCAATAAAGAGTATTTGTCTTGTCTTGTCCGCTGGTGACGTCATATTCAATTTAATGTGACGTCACAGCCTATTACCAGTCATGAACTGTTTTTTTAAATGACACTGTATAGTCTAATTACCCAATGTTTATATTCCTATTCGCGTTTCTCCCCATTTTTTTTATTTTCCATATGTTATTATGACCAATAGTAGTTCTTAATTCAGTGCATCTCGTTCTAATTAGCCAAGTAGGAGAGAGACGCACTGCGTTCGTAGCGATAACTCGCTACGAAAAGAATACGTAGAATAGCACGAGAATATACGAATAGAATAGCATGAACCTTTAAGAGGAGTGTGAACCCAGCGTTCTCCATACAAACGGCGATAACGTTATCCACCCTCTAAACCTTAACCTATAGCCATGATTTTTTTGCATGTTATTATTAAGCCATAGAACTAGGTTTGTATGTTTTGATTTTTTAAATATTCTTAAGAGTTTTCAAAATATTGTCGATGTTGTGTTTTGTATGAAACTCCTAAAATGCAAATATTGTCAAATATATGAAGAATATTGAAAAAATCAAAACATACGAACCTAGTTCTGGGGATAGGTTCACACTCTTCTTAACGCGTCCCGAAAAAGTTCGTGCTATCCTCAGAAATGAAATCAGACATCAAAAGTTGCGGTTTACAGTTGACATCATCTGATGACTGATTTGGCTTTGATCTGTCTTGTCCGGGAATCAATGTTGTCATGTCATCTGTAGAGGCTTACTTTTTATTCTGGAATCTATTTCTGAGTTTAGGAGCAGTATTTATTTATTTAAGCTTCATTGCTCAGTTTACAAAACAAATAGCGGACTTAATGCCAGTAGGCATTCTCAACCAATCAACCACACTGTATGGCAGTGCTCCGCGCCGGCCCGCGGCCCGGCGCTCGCGACCTCGCACACAAAGGGCCACACAAACCGCGGCCCTAATTCCGTTATAACGAGAGAACTTTTTCCATTTCTTTCTGGAAAGTTCACGAAAAAACGTCTTTCGTGATTTTTTTGGCATTTTTCCGCTAAACGACGGCCGTCGTTTAGCCGCCGACTGGTTCTGATGATTTTGAATACGAATTGTGTTTCTCTTGGCTAAGCCTGCCGCTACATTAATAGTAAACACTTATAGAAACATCTTCAATTAACTTAAACATTTTCAATGAATCTCATTTCTGACGTTACGACCCTTTTTTCGAGTTAACTAAGTGAATAAATGAAATTGAAAGTCACGAAAGCATTAAATAATTTGTTCAACAAATAATCCACGAATAAAAAGAATAAGGCAAACAATAAATTGCTTCCCAAGACGAGGTCGTTGACTCCGCAGTTGAAACTAGAGACGTTCGTCTTCCTGGATCTCGTTACGGCAACGTAGTTGTCTTCCTGATATCCGGAAAAAAACGTGACGCGGACTGTCGGTCATCGAACACGTTTTCATAACTTACTTGCCTATATCGAAATTCTAGGACGCTCTGTACTTCACCAATATTCAAGATTAATTCATGTTGTACAAACCTTAACTGGGTTTAAGGGGCAACTTATCGATAACTGAAGAACAGTGTTTTTATTTCAGAAAAATCAGTTTTTTTTCTGTTTTTCCGAGGCGCGACGTAATTAAACTTACAGTGTCTTTTATACCTTAAAAAGAAACAAAAATGGATGCGCAACAGTGCTGGGCGGTCATTCTCCGATGCGTTCTGACAAAGCCTCAGTCACGATACATTGCGTAGCTAAAATAATGTTTTAATTGGAAAAAATTTGCTATTAAGTTACTATCATATTTTTCGGAGTAAAATCCACTTATTTCAATTCAGGATAAAGGTCTGAAACCAGGGTTTCAGTTTTCGGTACTCTGTCTATTACACCCTGTGCACTTAGCACGAATCTTCGCGACACGCGTTTAATCTCTTCGTAACTCAGTGCACCTCTTTCTAACTAGCTCAGTGGGAGAGAGACGCACTCGTGCTAGGTGCACTGTATAGTAATATAACAAAGAGTTACAACCTAAAAATGGGACACCCAAACAGGGGGGGGGGGGGGGGGGTGTAAGCTTTGTCGCAAAATAGTTTTTATTTTTTAATCTATAGTGAGAGCCCACAGACGCAGATACAGACAGCGAGGTCAGCGAGGGAGGAGCGCGCGCGAGTAGTAGTACCGACTTTTCTCAAAATACCGGACATAGTTCTGTCCGGTATGACCATTTATTTTCTACCGGACAAGCCCCGAAAATACCGGACTGTACGCTTAAATACCGGACATCTGGCAACCCTACTGACTGATATTTGATCAACCGTTTTTTAACTGGCGAATTGTTTAATTTCGCCTAAAGTTATTTTTCTTTGATTCAAGTAAGTTCTTGGTGATAAAAATAACCTAAAAACTAATCACGAAATATTTATTTGAATTGTAATTCCAATGAATAAAACAATCTTAGATAAGTCAAATGCTACAGCTCTTCGGCCTTTCGGCATCCACTAAAAACACTTGGCCACATCAGTTAAACCCCCAAGGAAGCGGCCACAAAACGGGTAACATTATTCTTTTTGGCTTACAAGAGATATGAACGTGGACAAAACACGGCGTAATCCGCGCTGAGCTGTATGGAGCGGCTGTCGCGCGGCGTGGCGCGGCAAGGCGCGGCAAGACGCGGCAAGACGCGGCGATCAGTATGCGCGGGCCGCGAGCCATCCGTCAGCGAGCCGCGCGTGCCGCGAATACGGCGCGACGCGGCGACGCCGGCGCCCCTGTTGCAACTATCGACCTGCTCGGCTGTTACTATCAACTGACTTGTTGTTCTAAACCCAAAATTTTAAATACAATACGGTATACTGCTGATCCTGGTCGAGTCATAAGACTGAGCAAAATTATTGTACAGAGTGTAAAATTGAATGTTTTTTTTTATAAAATAGAATGGCAAACAAGCAAGTGGGTCACCTGATGGTAAGTGATCACCACCGCCTATATACATCCGCAACATCGAAGATATTGCAGATGCGTTGCCAACCCAGAGGGCTAAGATGGAATACCTGTTGTGCCAGTAATTACACTGGCTGTCTTGCTCTCCACGCCGGAACACAACAGTTCAAGCACTGCTGATTAGCGGCAGGATTAGCGAGCAAGCGTATGTATGTATGTATGCAAAATTTAGTATTGCATACATAACAGTTTTTTACGCAAAATAGGTAGGCAAACGAGCATGTGGGTCACCTGGTGGGAAAGTGATCACCACTGCCCATAGACACGCAACACCAAAGATCTTGCAGATACGCCAGATTATTATTGAGATGCTTAGTTTACAAGAAAAAAAAAAACAATATGTACAAAGACGAACTTTTCCCTATAAGGTATAGAGATACCTTTAAGCAATTGTTATTGGTAGGTATTGTTAACCTTCGAGCAATTGACAGGACATTAGAGTCGAGAGTAAATACACAAACAGTGAGAATGCAAAAGAAAAAAATATGAAACCGCAACAAGCTTTATTGTCTTTTCGGTAGCCAAATTATATTACCAACGTAACAGTATGAAGGTCAGTAATACATCCTTGCCCTCTACCCTTTAGCAGGCCGGGGTGATTATGTTAATAGGGCGTTTATAAAAATCTCAAGGAATAACAGAAGATTGCGTGGGTCCGCTATCAGTCAGTAGTTGCCAAGTCAGGAAGCTTAAGCACTTTGAAAATATTCTTTAGGACTGCAGTATAAGCTGCTGTTTAGCTTCAGTGAAGTTTATATGTTTAATGTTATTTATATTATTTGCTGCATGTAGGACCTTGTGCAAGGTCCGCCCAGATCGCTACCAACATCTTGCTCGCTAATCCTGCCGCTAAGCAGCAGTGCTTGCACCGTTGTGTTCCGGCCTGGAGAGCAAGACAGCCGGTGTAATTACTGGCACAAGAGGTATTCCATCTTAGCTCTCTGGGTTAGCAACACATCTGCAATCTTCTTGATGTTGCAGGTGTCTATAGGCAGGGGTGATCACTTACCATTAGGTGACGCATACTTGTTTGTTTGCGTTCCTATTTCATAAGAATAAAACTTAGTATTTCAAGTTTAGTTTCAAATAATATGGTTTTATCTTAAATCTACACTAATATAATAAAGATGTAAACTTTGTTTGATTGTTAGTCTGTTTGTAGGGGGTAATCTCTGGAACTACTGAACCGATTTCAAAAATTCTTTCACAGATAGAAAGCTACACTATTCCTGACGGACATAGGCTACTAATTCAACGTGAACGAAGTCGCGCGCGTCCGCTAGTTATAATATATAAGAAATCTTGAAAGAGATAACCAACAAAATGAGTAATGACATTGTAACCGGTTTTCAAATACAGGTTCTAAGTAAGACCGTTTTGAGACAAACTATCGCATTACTTGGAATTCTGGAACAATTTGACTGAATGACGTGAATGAGATCTTTGTACGTGAATTAATTTAGAGGTTTTATAACTAGATTTATTTACGCATGGCCTGCAGCATTTTACAGTGAACACATTTACCGTTCTAACTACTCAAATACTATTTTTATGTTACCCTTTACTTCTCTGAATATGTAATAACTGCATGTCGTAAATAAAAAGTCAACTCGACGCCAAATCTCAAACATCGCGCCTAAAACAGCCACAAAAGAACAAGCCATCGACGAGCGAATCATACCTCGCAACGACGAAAGTGAAATTTCATCGCAATCGCCGGCAGATTCGGAAACAATGTAACTGTAGGTGCTTTAAGAAAATAAAACTCATATTCGAACATCTGGTATCTCCCAATATTTCCCTGAGAGCAGGTTCCGCAGCAACTGAATGCGTTTTTTCCCTTTTCCAATTTGCCGGGACTTGCGCGAGGCGTGCCGTATTTATTATTATTTGTTTTCAATTGCAAAGTAATCTACGGACTGTGCAGCTGCTAGCGTAAGATGGCAGCGCGGCGCGCGCGCAGGGCGGCGAGGCGCGGGCGCGGTAGCGGAGGCGGCAGCGGGCAGCGTCGGTTGCTGAAAATAAATGTATAACGATGCCCAGATATAGACTATTTGATTGTATTACACTTGTGTTTCGAGGAATTAACGAAAGTACGCACTTTTTCTTTCATTTGTTTCGTTTTATTCTTACTTTTTAAAAGAACTGTATACAATTAGCTTTCATTGTGTGGTAATTATCGCATATTTATTCTATTCTCTTTTATTCAATATGAGCATTAAACAGATTATAGTTTTGAACTTGCTTATCTTTTTAAAAAGCATCAGAATTCTGTTAAAAATAACATTAGTTTTGCGTTCCTGTTTTTGCTTTCTCTCATGACGTGATTAGGTTTTTTGACCATTCCTCACCTACACTTGGTCACAAACTCTGATTAAAAAAACTTAGTGAATTTCTTAGTGTTGTTGCGTTAGTATTCTCGAAATTTGGTATAATTTGCTGAGGCAACTCTGATATGCGTTGACACGAATTTCAGTGTATACAACACACAAAACTTTCTTTTATTACACCTATAGGTTAACAGTGGACTTCTTGTGGCTGAGATGATGATGATGATGATGATGATAGGTTAACTGCCAGTGAATTCCTTAACTTAAGTCCACCTTATGTACATTTTGTTATTAGTGCAGTAAGGGTGAAATAAATACCGTACCTACCCGCCTTCGCCCGCACTGCGCGCTAGCTGCGCCGCTCCCCGCGCCAAAATTGAGGCGTCAGTGCGCTATCGAGGCGCAAAGGGCATGATTAAAATGTACTCCGGCGACTCCCTATTTGTCCCGGCGAAGGTTGCAGGAACGTCGAGCCGGGATAGCGGCCAAATCGCCGGCTTAAGACAAAGTGCCAAATCTTTCATAAGTTAGTAAAAAATAAAGATTCCACACAGACATAACTTTCATCATTGGACTAAGGTAAACTCAAGTTTTGGCCAAGCCGGATATCACTTTTATTCATTGAGCCACTGAGTCTTGTACATAAAACTTGAAGTAACCATATCTTTACTTAGATTAAGCCTAGAACAAGCACTTTTAAATGTCAGATTTACCATCGATTCTGAAAAATATTTGATATGATGACACCGGTAAGAAAATTAATGAGATATCATCAGAAATTTATAGATTAAACAAGCTCTTGTTTTTAGAAAAATTCTGCATGTTAAGTGCGTTTTATTATAAAACGTACATGATGCTATGTTTTTAAGTTTCGATTACTATAAACGAAGTCCACAAACCGGATCAAATTACCTTGCTACTCCGCGAAACCAGTGCTTGCACGTGCAAAACAGCTGCGTCTGTGTGACATTATAGATTGCACAATTGCACAGCACTGGTTTCGCGGAGTGGCAAAGCTATTTGTTGATATGGACCTCCGCAACGTGACGCCTAAATCTATATATTAATAAACAAAGTGTTTTTGCATGGCTGTATATTATAATGTTTCTTTTTGGTCAATGAGTGAATGCCCCCTGCAGCCATCAAATGTTTTATGCAGCAAAAAGCGACTTTGTCAGGCTTCTTTTCTTAGAAAGCTCCTGGGATCAATTTCATAAACGCAACATGCGACAGGTGACAGTGACAATTCGTCGTACATTACTCTGTCGACAAGTAACGCCACACACTTATAGACTTAACATCATAATGGGCAAGCAATGTATAGCGAATTGTCACGGTCGCGTTTATGAAATTGGGCCCTGGAGAAATTAAAGGCAGGTGTATGATGAACGATCACATGTGTGATGCCATAAAACACAGTCGTTTACGGGAAGCAGCAGTTATTTATGGTAAACGAAGCTCTTGACTGTTTCTCCCGTTTCACACTATTTCTTTCTACGTTTTTATAAGTGATGTGTGAAATTCCACAACACTAGCCGACGATGGCATCCTCACATTTCCATGTTATATCTTCATTGTAGTATGCACTTGCTACAATATAAAATTGCAACGCGTATTTTACGTACCTACTAACTGCTACTCGCTAATGGCTTCTATAATGAAATGATAGCTACTTATATAAATATGAATGTGATTAAGCTACGTTAAAAATGAAAAAAATATTTTGCAAGTAGGCCTTATAGGCTCTTTTACTTTTGAGTTTACAGCGCTTCGGAAAATGGAAGATTCGGTTGAGAAAAACTATTTAAAACAAGATTACAGAGCAATATCATAATCATCATAGTGCAAGCACTGCTTCTTAGCGGCTAGATTAGCGAGAAAAATGGTGGTAGCAATCTGGAAGGACCTTGCACAAGGTTCTCTCTTAAGCTTAAAAATGAACGCTTAAAGGTACTGCAACACGAAATTGACGGATAACAAATTGATGTTGTAAAGACGTTTACAGATAATTTTGAGATCATGGTTTAACTTCTGCTTGTATAAAGGTTACTGTAGCTTCAGAAGTGTTTTGCACGAAGGCATCAATCCAGAGCCTTTGAAACTAAACGAGGTTACGTGTACCAAATTTCAAGTAAGTCTGATATCGCTCAGATTCCCTCCGACGTGAGCCACGTGTTCCTTTCGTCTTGTGAAGGGACAGTTTTTTGTGAATGAACATAGTTTACGCGGTAATCGTGTCCGCAGTCGTCTGATATTGTTAGTATATGCATGTGTATCGTATTATTAGATTCGGATGATGCCTGGTATAGAGACGAAACGCGCGTCGATCGTGTAGTTAGTGTTTCGTGGTAGTGGTTTATAGTTGAGTCTGTGTGATGCGGAGGAGTGTGGGTTTTTGAATGAAAAAAATATCGCACAAACGCAGCAGTCTTGCATGTGCACGGCACTGGTTTCGCGGAGTAGCAAGTTAATTTGTTTCAGTTTGTTGATATGGACCTCAGCCAAGTGACGCTAGGATCTATCAATTATTGATTATGTACGAGTATGTATATAAATGACTAGCGGACGCGCGCGACTTCGTTCACGTAAAATTAGTAGCCTATGTCCGTCAGGAATAGTGTAGCTTTCTATCTGTGAAAGAATTTTTGAAATCGGTTCAGTAGTTCCAGAGATTACCCCCTACATACAAACAAACTAACAAAAAACAAACTAACAAAAAAACAAACAAACAAAGTTTTTCTCTTTATTATATTAGTGTAGATGTAGATGTAGATGTAGATTAGTGTAGATGTAGATTTATGCGTACAAAAAGGAACAAACAAACACGACAAATAGTAATGTAGAATCAGCAGCAGATTGCGGATGGTAGGACCTTGTGCAAGGTCCGACCGGATCGCAACTCGCATCTTGCTCGCTAATCCAACGGCTAAGCAGCAGTGTTTGCACTGTTGTATTCCGGCGTGGAGAGCAAGACAGCCGTGCAATTACTGGCACAAGAGGTATTCCATCTTAGCCCTTTGAGTTGGCAACGCATCTGCAATCTTCTTGGTGTTGCGGGTGTCTATAGGTGGTGGTGATCACCTATCATCAGGTGACCCACTTGCTTGTTTGCTTTAAAAAATAGATAAATAAAAGGCAAAAAAGTTGGCGTGCGGTGCTGTTACATCGACTGCCGTTACAATCATTTCGAAGTATATTTAAGCTCTTAAATCTGCTTTATTTTCTAAACCCTTTATCAAATAAAATGAAAGCTCCTCGGAAATTGTTAGCGGAATAAAGCAGCCCTGGGTGAGGTTTCATTCATCAAGAAGTAATTAGGGCGGTAATAAAAAACCAACGCGCCATTGTTGCGGCGTCGCGGGCGCCGGCCCGGGAGCCTTTTTTTCTACACTAACCCGTCGAAAATACCGGATAGTTGACCCGGGATGCGCTTGCGATCGATGTAGTATCTATCTGAAAGCACGGTGAAGTTTACAACTGGCTCAAAATTCACCAAAAAAACATAATGTCAGGTGACAACGATAATTCAGAGTACAGTCAGCCTCAAAGGTAGCTAAACACTTAACACTTTGAACGCCAAGAACGCTTAAAGGTGTCGCGAGCTGTCGTAATCATCACGCCACCGACATTTATAGTCGATCGATGACATTTTGCAATAGCGACTTAAGTGCGTGTGTTCAAGCTTTAAATTCGCGTTTGACATAATGGCGACCTGACGTTGTAGGTGATAACTTTTGAATGCGTTGTTGGCGATGAATAGGTTAGGAACCTGTTGTAGTAACGTATGAAATGAGACTTGCTAGGATTTCTCATAATATTGACAGCGAAAAGGTACTAAAAACTGAACACAGCTACTACCGAGGAGGACCGTACAATACGTAGCCACTGATTAAGCTCGGCAATACAATACTCCTCGAGATAGCCATGTATATCGAATTGTCGTTGTCACATGTTGTCTGTCACCTGTCAGCTTTGTAAAACAGGCACTTTAAAACCAAATGAACGGAAAATGGTTTATACTTAGTTTTTTAGTATCAACGTTTATGTGATGTTGTCTAATATATCAAATAAATGTTTTTTTTCTTTTATTCAAATCCTTGATATTTTTTTTGTTCAACACCAATTGGACCAATTAACCAAAATAAGCCATAGCCATTTTATCTGAATAAAAAGTTTACAAAAAAAGCCAGCTTTAGTTAGTTTGTTTGTATGTAAATTTTTTATCGTACACTTTAAATAAATGACAAACGGATAACATGTTTACTATTGACTTATAAATGGTAAAAGTAGCGTCCTCATTCTGGAGTTCCCACTCGGGTCAGGATATTAATTAACAAGTCACTGAACATCCGCGTATGCCATTTAATTTTTTGTCTACAAAATAGTTAGTGGTGCTTTAATAAGGATAAGAACTTGGAAAGCGGTAATAATCATAATGATATTGTAAGGGTTGGACTGCGAGAGCCGGCCGGAAGTCTAATTACAAAAAACCCAACACGCTCACTTGGCAGAGTCGCGGAAATCACTCCATCTATCCGAGCCGGTCCTGCTAGCGGAAATTAGAGCCTCCAGGCTCTGCGAATGGATTTCCGGCGGACTCGAGCGCGAGCCGAGCCGAACCGAGCCGCCCCGAGCCGGCCAAGCCGGCCGAAGCACCCGAGCGCCCGAGCGGCTGAAGGCACCGGCCGTCCATTTAGCTTTTATCGTGTTCGGGCCAAGTGTGGCCAATTGTTGCTCGAGATTGCTCTTAACGGTCAATTTAAGAACGCTTTTATACTCACTTAAGGCTTTGGAGTGTTTAGTTCCAGAGTGGTTGCGATTCCACCTGCATCATGCTATTATATTTTTATGCTGCCATTTTTGAAGCTTATCTAAATAGCTTTTTATGTCTTCATAGCGAACTCCCGAGCACACTCGCTCACCAGCCTCGCTTTTCTTAGTCTAGTAAAGCAGCAATACTAAATGATAATAATATATGGCAACATTATTAGAAAAACAAGCACCCAAACAAAATGACCGGGTAATAAAACAGAACCCCGTGCGTTTTACGACGCGGTCCCAACACGGCGTGGCGTCACACGACCTCCAAAACGCATGCCCTGCGATCTGACATTATTAAATATTAGTTTAAGTCTTTTATTAATGATAAGTATATTGCATGAAAGATAGGTACTGCTGCTGTTTACGTTCGATAACTAGCCAATGCGCCTGTAACTTGAAGAGGTGTTGAGGAAAGTCGCAATAGACCGATCTCTTGCCAGGCTGTGGATGAAAAGTCGAAGAATGAGAATTGGAATTATATTTTACGAGATCGTGTTACGAAACTTCGTAAGCGTGCTGTAGCACATGTTAGCTTTTCCGTTCAGAACTAGATGGCGCTAGGAGTCGCTATGAATTCGGAGTCGCGGTAAATGTTCGCGACTCAATTATGCTCGCACGAGTCAAAATTAAATGCAATATTCCTTTAACGTTTTACGTTCAGGTGATGTAGCCGAGCAGTAGTGAAACATGATTTTTATTCATTGTTCCGCGCGGCTCCGGCAACAAATTAAGTAGTCTCGCTGCGTCCGCTGAAAAATCTCCACGAATTTATCTCCGCTTATCCCCTGCATTAAAATCTGCGCCGACCAAATTGTTATTATTTGCTCCGAAATATTGCAGCACTCACTGGCCCAGGAAGCTGTAAAGCATATTCATCCTCTCTTGTCTTAAGTAGCAAATAAAATTCTAACCTACAATTTCAGTTTTTTAATTAAAACAAATCGAGGCAGTAAATAGAAGAGGTGATTCGTAATATGTTGCTTCCACTACATGCGTTTCACTTCGCTCGTGCTGGCTGAAGGGTGTCGTGTATGGCGTTCAGAGGCAGCCTGCCACTGGAGAATTCAGCACCAGAATCGTTGACGCAACGGAGCCAAGCCGAATCGTCACCAAAATAATGTTTTATTTTTTGTTATACATTTTTTGGTTCATGTGTAAGGTCTAACGTGTATGTGTAAGGCGTCTATGCGTCTATGTTTTCACCTAAAAAGAAATGATTTTATTTATTTATATAGCATTTATTCGGGTATACATACGTAGGTCCACTCGTGACTACACTCGTGACGATCTACAGTCGAAACATCGAGGTAAATAAACAAGAAAATCATCGCGTTAAAGTCACGATAGAAGTTATAAAAATGTGAAAAGGCGTGGATGTTTAAAACAACATATCACAAGAAATCGATTCATTTATTTATCATACACTCATAATCTATCTGTATCAATCGCCGTAGAGTTACGCGCAGGTAAACGATGGGATATTGACTCGCTCTAATGTATGCCCGGCTATATTATTCATAGCGCCGCCGCGCGCGATTCTTTTTATTACTAGCAGTAAACGTGTTTATTTATTCGTCTTTTCAAATATCGCCCTTTTTCACTGAAGCCTCCTTTATGACGTGTTTATTGCTTATTTTCAAAGCGATTCTCGTATACATTCATGAATTAAGACGAGATCACAGGGTCGTTTTATAAGGGAGGTTTTATATCTAGTTATTTCTGATTTTGCTATCAGTTTGAATTCAGAGTGTCCTCCTTGTTTTTTCTTTTGTCGTTTGCTTGTTTGTTTTTTTTTTATACAACATAGGAAGGCAAACAAGCAAGTGGGTCACCTGATGGTAAGTGATCACCACTGCCTATAGACACCTGCAACAACAAAGAGTGCAGATGCGTTGCCAACCCAGAGGGCTAAGATGGAATACCTCTTGTGCCAGTAATTACACCGGCTGTCTTGCTCTCCACGCCCGAACACAACAGTGCAATCACTGCTGCTTAGCGGCAGGATTAGCGACCAAGATGGTGGTTGCGATCCGGATGGACCTTGCACAAGGTCCTACCACCCGCTTGTTGTTGCAGCGATGCATTTTTTTTAAGTCTATATAGTTTTAATATTTCTATATTTAAAAATTAAGAGGCTATAGTCCAATATTTTTGATTAAGTCTATACTTGCATGGGCGGTGATCACAGTAAGAGGATTCCGTACTC
Source organism: Ditula angustiorana (assembly GCA_963691745.1). Taxonomy (NCBI): domain Eukaryota; kingdom Metazoa; phylum Arthropoda; class Insecta; order Lepidoptera; family Tortricidae; genus Ditula; species Ditula angustiorana. Next base: position 1,721,374 of record OY829486.1, on the reverse strand, counting down.
TTCAGACTAGATAAAACCCTCGAAATCTTAACGAATAGCTATTATTTTTGTAGAATGCTTTGCTTTGGTTTACATTTTTTTTCAAGTACCCTTCGTAGTTTTGCATTTTAAAAGTTTCGTACAAAACAAAACAGCATCATTATTTTCAAAACCTGTAAACAGCAGCGACGATTTTCACCCTCTAAACCAGTGTTTTTAATCTGTGGGTAGCAACCCCCAAGGAAGTCCCGAAGCCTTGCGTGGGGAGGTCGCGATCGCAGAGAATTATCGCCAGAGCGGAGTGCGTCCACCGGTCGCCGCATTTTTAAGGGCCCTAGGGGGTCGCCACTGGTCGCCAGGTTTTTTTTACTTATAAAGGGTTCGCGTATTAAAAAAGATTGAAAACGCTGCTCTAAAGGTAGAGCTCAGTTACTGCAGTTTGTATAAAGGGTTTACAATTACAGTGATTTTCAATTTTTCACTCAGCGTTAGTATTATCTGTTTGGAATTGTTTACTGTCGGCATATGAATCAAGACTCGGTCCAGTCGCAAGCAATCCAGCTGCAACAGCTAATAAAGGCAAATAAATAAGGTTTTATGTGCGACAGTTTGTTCCGTTTTCGAAGGAGATATTATGGCGCACGTGCGCGGGAGTGCACTGGCGAGGGACGCTCTAAACATAGGTAACAACTGAAAATACAAGACATAACCCTCTCTTATGAAAACGTTGGGGAAAAAACAAGCCCTTAGTTACTGAATGTATTAAGATCTTGACTGCTTGAATTTTACCGTTTTTCGGCAAGGAGAGCTAAAACACGAAAAAAGGCGAGTAGATGAGTTCCTTGTTTTTTACATTTTGTATAATTTGTAATGAATAAAAAAAAAATATAGTTTAAACCGCCATTACAAAACATGCTCTGTTAAAATTACAGCCAATTACTTGCCTATAACGTTTTAAGAGATAGAACCTTTAAGTTGGGACGAACGGACGAACCGATGGAACGGACAGTGTAGGCTTAATAGGGGTCCCGTTAGCGCCCTTTGGGTACGGAACCCTAAAAATTTGCACCCTAACATTTCCAAAATCTAGGTCACATTTACTAAACAAAACTTTAAAGCAATCTGATTATTATACCAAAATTGTAGGGCGAGACAAGATTCATTCATTATTTCCCCATGGAAAATCTTACCTGGAAATAAGCCTTAGTTACAACTTAAAAAAAAGAGTTGACGCTGGGAAGTCATTCTTCCCAATGTAATAGTGTAAGATCCCACCGTAAAATTGTGCAGTGCACCTATCTTGACGACCTGTATGGCACAGTGGCACATGTGTCTGCCTACTGTGCAAGAGGTCCCGGGTTCAAATCCTGGTATGGGCAAATATTTGTGTGACGAATACGAATGTTTGTACCTGAGTCATGGATGTTATTTGTATTTAAGTATGTATTTATCTATATATGTATGTTTATCCGTTGTCTAGTACCCATAGTACAAGCTTTGCTTAGTTTGGGACTAGGTCAATCGGTGTAAATTGTCCCGAGATATTTATTTATTTATTTATTTATTTATCTGTTATTTTATCGAAATGTGACTTAAATAAAGACGCCTTTTTTAAATTGCAATCATATCTTTGAAAGTAAAATAAGCGCAATAGAAAAGAAGCCGATCTAAATAAATAGAAAAAAAATAGGTAACTACCTCTTAGCCTGTCACAACACTTGGGTTGCCAGGAGATATTAATTATAAAATTCCCTAGGGATGAACACCGGCAAAGTGCTTGGATCTTTATTCGTTACAAAGCAATTACCTTCCTAAGTGAAAGAATTTTTTTTAGTTGCGTCAGACAATTGTAATAAATAAAAAGATGTTATAAAATTTGGGACGGATTAATATAGGTACATTAATTAATATAGGACTAAGGTAAGCATGTATTTCAATCCGTCCCAGATTTCATGCAATGTTTTTTTTTTATAATTATATGACGCAGACAGAAATTGTTATTATTTTTGTTTACTTAGGAAGCTAATTACTTTGATACGAAAAAATATTTAAGCACTTAGCTAAAGTTCATTCCTAATTATTGTATACACTTCAATTATACATAGAATTCTATCTTTAGTCTTCCCCTATTTTGTGAAATAAAGTTGCCTGATAAAAGCTGCCGCAAATGGTGGTTGCCGTAAAGGTACTTGTGGCAAGGTTTTGATAATCCTGCGGCGTTGTATGACCCCACGTGTATCCTTTTATTTAAATCATATTTCGATTGAATAACAGATAGGTGCAGAATTTTTCGGTGGGATCTTAGACTATAAATGCACGCCGAGACGTTTTCGGCGTCCGTAACCAGCTGTGCACCAACCACGAAACTTCGCGATACGCGTTAACTCGCTACTTAACTCAGTGCATCTCGTTCTAACCAGTCCAGTAGGAGAGAGACGAACTGACTTATGTAGCTAGTTACCGCGTCTCTAGAAGATTCGTGCTAGGTGCACTGGAATCAACCTAATGAGGGTCGCGGAGGGAACCTGGGAGGAACTATTCATCGCGAGCTATTCAATTATTAGCCACCACAGACAAGATTTTTGAAGAATATCTCAAGAAAATAATTGTACTGAGATTGTGAAAGGATTTCCAACGGGCAACTGAGCGGAAAATTTGACGGCAAAAAATCACGTTCAGCACTTAGTTTGTCTAAACTTAGTCTATTCATAAAGAGTTCTGTTATTGAATGCCAGATAAACACATCGTAAACCGTTTAAGACAGAAACATGTTTAACAATAGTTTAGACGTTCACACAGAAAAGGTTTTTGGAATAATAAGGTATACAAGTGTATTCGAAATTACAATGTTATCTGAATCTATGCGGACGAAGTTTCGGGAAAAGCGAGTCGGACATAATTATGAAGTGGCTTGGTCTGTTTGTCAGTCAGTCGGTGAGTAACGGAACATAGATATCCCTAAGGATATAGATAGATTGGACGCCATGATAGCGTTGTGTGCAAAGCGTAAGCAGTTATTGGTTGTTTTTTTTATTTATACAAAATAGGAAGGCAAAGGAGCAAGTCACCTGATGGTAAGTGATTACCATCGCCCATAGACACCCGTAACATCAAGGATATTGCAGATGCGTTGCCAACCCAGGGGGCTAAGATGGAATACCTATTGAGAAAGGAATTTCACCAGTTGTATTGCTCTCCACGCCGGAACACAACAATGCAAGCACTGCTGCTTAGCGGCTGGATTAGCAAGCAAGATGGTAGTAGCGGTCCGGACAGACCTCGCAATATGACGATAACGCAAAAAAATATTAAAAACCTTTGGCATGCCTGTTGCTAAGGCCTGTCGTTCATTAGGGCGACGTCGTCTACCTTTCGCGACGCCTAAGGGGGCCACACCGTACGATGGGCTGGCACGCCTTATTAATTTTCTGGCGTTGCGTTTTTCTTTTCTGCAAGCCAGTTGACGGCATATTGCGTCGCGACAAAGGAGATAGCGTACTAAATATTCTGCTTAATTTTATGACTTCTGCTATTATCGGCTTAGTGCTCTCTAGGTTTTACTATCGATAGCCAGCTCTTAAACCTAGAGAGGTTAAAGAGCTGGCAATCGATACGATACGTTACGACAGAACACGATTGCTAGATTTCGTTAAACTATACTAAAACCCTCAACTTTAAAATTTCCGTTAAGCCGGCCAACATTTCAAGTTATTAAGAGCACCGTAAATATTAAATTAAGAACGCAAAATTTTAGTGGCCGGCATCAAACGGCGAGCGAAGTTAATGTAATTACGAATTAGAGTCAATAAAGAGACTTGAATAGTCTATCAAGCGAGTTCGCCCAAAAATTCCTGCGCGAGCTACTAACTCTTAAGTCTAATTTCCAGGAGTTAAGAAAGTTAATTAAACAAAACTGCTGTGAGAGAGACGCGAATGTAATTGACCTCTGCAGAGGCCGCTTGAGCCGTCACGTCGACTACAGTTTCATTGAAAAAAACGCAGTTATATTTAAAACATTTTTTATTTTTAAGTGCAACATGGAGGGAGTAAGTAATAAACCGTAGAGACTTGGAACGAAGTCGTATATTAAAAGAAATAGATGCACGTGTGTACGGGTTTAAGGTGCGAGTTCGATTGACTAAACAATCTACAAACTGACGTACCTATCTAATCTATTGCATTATAATTACAAACCTTAATATTTTTAAATATGTTTGTCTAAACGCTATAGTACATATCTCTTTTAAGCGTTTATTTCTTTATTTTTTTGGTTGTGTTGCCTTCAGTAAAAACATCATTGGATACTAGTCCATTATTAATTAAAGTGATAAACGGGGATACCTCTCAAAATATTGTGCCAGCCAAGATAGAACTTGCTTTAAGGGGGATCGCTTCGTATGGGGCGGGAATTTTGAAATTATCACAGTTTTTAATTTAATGTGGCTAAATGGTGTGACTTTTTATCAATTCAAGTGGTTTTCCGTAAGTATAATACTGTTTATTAAGGCGCTGTGTTTCGTTTTTAAAAGTTCAAGCTGCTGATTTTTAACAATTGTGCATTAAATGCCTAAAAGTCCGTTGATGCATGAAGAGCACAATTATTTAAAATTAGTAACTTGAATTTTCATAATGATATCACAATCGCATAAAAAACAGTGTTTTATTACCGGAAAACTACTTGAATTGATAAAAAATCACACCAATTGGCTACTAATAAAATATAAAATAAAAAATATAAATTAAAAACTGGGAACATATTGAAATTCCCGACACATACGAAACGATCCACCTTAAACTTTGATCCCTAAAAATAGTTAAAGCCCAATAGATCCATGAATACCTTTGGTATTTGCCGAACGTCCGAAAATCGCCAACCCTGTGAATTGCCGATATCAAGCATAATTACGAGCTCTGAGTTCACGCCTCTTCAATGCCAAAAGCAACTGCATTGCAACGGCATACGGTATATATAGTGAGAGTGGAGAAGTACCGGCTGGGCTAGCCGCCGGCCCGGGCTGGCTGCCCGCATTCCTTGCTCTGATGCGCCGGCAACCGCGGTCTCACCTGAATCCGTGCAACTATCTCTCGTTCGTGCAAACCAGGTTTCAATACTAAATTTATGCATATTACACGGAATGAAGCGGTAGATTCTGCCTGTCGATACTCGACTCAATTTTCAGTACTGTATTGGGAAAAGTTGTAAATAATGCTTTATAAGCTTAGTGCAATACAGAAGTTTAGGTTTCTTTGCAACTAGGCCAAACGTGGTATATAAAAAGAGCTTCTCCACATTCTAAAACAGTGTTTTAAAACTGCCTAGTTAAAATTGTAATGACAACACAAAGAAAAATTAGTGCAATGGCAAGACTTGAACCTGCAACGTCAGCATTCCGTGCCTTGCGTTTGCCAGTTTCGCCACACTGCCGCTGCCATACCCTGCGAATTTTTCAATGTGCTTCGTCTTACGGTCATTACATTATTGATTTTAAGGGTACAACTACCCTCGGTGTCATCTATATGAAACTTTTTTTAACAAGTTATCATATTCAACTGGGTACCTTTACAGCTACCGTCAGCTGACGAGGGATGGCGCCGTTTTTGTTATTAAATTTGAAACCGAAATTACTGCCCAGTTTTCGAATAATCATGATTCCCTCTCTCGTTTTGATTTGCAGATTACAAATGAAAAGTTTCCTCACTTCCACAATTAACATACTTAAGACCTGCTGATATCCATCAAACGGCTAACCGTTGAGGCTCCAGAGCGTAACAAAGAAATAGACCTACATACACAGACGCTCGTAAAACTTAATCCTTCCTTTGAGCGGCAGTCGGGTAAAAATAAAGAATCCGATCGAAGTTTATGTACTGTTATTCGGCGAAGAAACACCGGCGGATAGGAGCATGTTTACGCGCATTATGCCACGGGAATAAATCGTGTGCAATCTGAGTTCGCGCGGCGATGAGTTACGAGCTGCGCCTTATCGCGGCTGCCTCTCGGCCCAATCAGACCTCGTAATAAAATGCTTCGCTATTCGCTGAGGTTCAATCTTTGGTTCCCTCGCTAGGTAGATAAGAATACCTGGTATCCACAGGATGGGTTTATACCGAGAGAGAGGCACTAATAGAGAGAGGAACTAAGGCAGTAATAGGAATCCCAAGGGTCCCACTGAAAATCAGCGTCTCGGTTTACCGAGACAGTATGCTGAGTGGGGCCCTTTTTGATTCTGTTCAACATAATGTTATGTTTTTTTTTTGTATTCTGTCCGTGTTGTGTGTATTTTGTTGGTTTTGTGTTGAATAGTTTTAAATAAATGTTTTTTCTTTCTTTCTTTCTTTCTTTCTTTCTTTCTTTCTAATGTGTCTCTCTCTTCACTTGAGAGCGACTCTTGTGGGTGATGTAGTCTCCAGCCATTCCTGTCTTATGACAACTGCTTCACTTTTCGATACGAGCCGTATGACCTTTAGGTCTTTTTCTTTACTAACTGAATGTAACTTTGCCTTCACCACCTCTCTGTCTTTATGGTTTCCTAAGGAAGAGTTCATGTTCACTTAAGAGATTAGTGGTTGCCCTCAACTAAGTATACGTGAAATTTGAAAGGAGGTATTAATATTCTTGCTTGTCTATACTAATCTACATCTACACTAATATCTACACTAATATGATAAAGAGGTAAACTTTGTTTGTTTGTATGTAAGGGGTAATCTTTGGAACTACTGAACTGATTCAAAAATTCTTTCACAGATAAAAAGCTACACTATTCCTGACGGACATAGGCTACTAACTCCACGCGAACGAAGTCGCGGGCGTCCGCCAGTATTATAATAAAGAGGTAAACTTTGTTTGTTTGTATATAGGAGGTAATCTCTGGAACTACTCAACCGTTTCCGAAAATTCTTTTAGTAACAGAAAGCTACACTATTCCTAACGGACATAGGCTACTAATTCCACACGAACGAATTTAATTTAATTTAATTTAAATTAAATTAATGAAATTTAATTTCGCGCTCGTCGTCTAGTAAATTATACATATTATAAGGTAACGGTCCCAGTGCTTGACACACGTAGAACATTCTTTTACCAGTAGTTGACATCATTGTCTCTCGTCTTACTCATTTGTTTCTCTATCGTCTCGTCAATTATTAGGTCCTTGTCTGAGACTGGGCCCTTTACCTTAAGTATGCTAGCAGTAAACATATCCCAAATTAGGACCGTATGATCATAATAACTTGAACTACAGCTAATCAAGTGCGCAGTATGTAGTTGAACTTGTTTCCGCGCGTTTAAGCGGCGGCGGGCGCGGGCGCAGAAAAAGGCAGAAACAGCAGAAGCCGAGTTCGCTACAATCCGCGCCTAACGAGCTCTCTAGGTAATTAGCTATTTGTTCTGAAGTCAAAGAGTTGAGTTTTGCGCCGTCGCGGGCGGCGCAAGCTACGAGCGAGCGCGAAATGGATATATCACACAGATACAGCTGTTTTGCACTGGTTTCGTGGAGTAGCAAGGTAATTATGGATTATGGGGATGTTATTTGTATTTAAGTATGTATTTATCTATATAAGTATGTATTTTCGTTGTCTAGTACCCATAACACAAGGTTTTCTTAGCTTGGGTTTGGGCTATTATTAATTTGTGCCAGTTTGTTGATAAGTAATTTAAGGTCACAAAAACTTTGGCTTCCTTTCCTTTCTATTACGTTTGAAAGCTTAATGGGTTAGTAACTTTACTAAATCCAATTAATAGTAATATTTTAAATAGTCTGTTAGTTATTTGTCTATCGGCCTTTTGTACCCAGAGACCTTAGTGTAAGTTTTCTATTATAAAAACGTCTCGAACGCATAAGCGTTTACTTTTAAATTACTATGGAAATATTTTGTTAGCAATATGCGCCGCTAAAAGAGCTTTTACTTCCATAGTTAATGAGAAGTTAATGGTAACGCGTTCGAGGTGTTTATTATAACAAAAACTTACATTAAACGCTCTGGTAATAAATGTTTTATAGTATACGTGTTTTTTTATGTTTTTGATGACCGGATAGCCTAAGGGTTAGTGACCCTTACTATGAAACCAGAGGTTCCGGGTTTGATTCTCGGGAGGAGCAAATGTTTGTACGATAAATATGATTGTTTCTACACGAGTCTTGGATGTTATATGTATGTGTGTATTTATTTATATAAATATGTAAATCCGTTGTCTAGTACCCATAGTACAAACTTTGCTTAGTTTGGGTCTAGGTCAATTGGTGTGAATTGAGATGTTTATCTATTTATTTATCGCTGGGAGTTCATCGCTTGCGCCGCTCGTTAATATTTCGGCCTCGACCGGCTAGAATAGAGTTCTTAACTTGATGAAATATACAAATGGGGCTTTTAATTTCATTTTTAACTTGTGGAGTGGAGGCGAGCGACGCATCGGAGCGTTCGTTGCAGCCAGATAGTGTTTGCTAGGAGTGGTTTATACAAAAAAACGTCCATTCATTCTGTACTGCCCTACGAAATTTTGTTACCGGATTTTTACGGATATCAATTCATTAACATTGTTAGGGCCTCGGAAAGTAACACAAAATTTATATGAAACAGTGTCTTAACAAACGGGTTCCCCCTATATGGCAAAACATACTTTATTGTCCGAACAGATTTGGCATAATTGGTTTTCGCCGAATGGTAATGTGGCAGAAACCTTATTGAGTATAATTAGTAACATTCCGAAAATGAGTTTGTCCGAAATTAAGTTATTTTTACGCATAATTCTATTTTGCAGAATTTTGATCGGCAATAAAACGAACACTTGCTAGAAAAGTAGGTTAGGTTAGGTTAGGACTGCAACCCTTACATAAAACAAACTGTTAATTTAATTGTGTAGATATAATTCGGACCATGAATAATATGACTAAATAATATTCGGACTAACGTAATTCTGCGTGATTAAACTATGCGAATTTAGATTCTGCGATCATTTGCTTCGCTCTCCGTATTCCTAATAGCATTATCACCTATTTCTCAAGCAATTGAATGGTTTTTCTATATTATTTTTAACTACTTTATATTTCTTTTTAAATATGAATATTGTTTATCTCAGATTAATATGAATATTTTATTGTTTGCCGTCTGCCAACACATGATTGACAAACCACAAACATTTAGGGTCGTAGTTATACATACTTCGTTTTCAAGTACGACCACGTACTCAATCACATTTGTCGTCTCATTCCTATACAAACAAAATGTCAAATACGTCTCGAGTACGCTACTATACTTGAGACCGATTTAAAACTACAAACCGTAGCTACTGAAGTAGCAGACGAACATTTAGTAGAGGCAACTACCCTACCTGGGGACACTCTAAATCTTAAAGCAATAGTCTCTCATCTGGAGTAGTTGATATGCTTCTCTATTCCCTGCCTTCTCTCGACCTCCTGAAGGCAGGAAATAGAGAAACATGGAGATTGCTTGGACGATGACAAACTATAGCTTTAAGATCTAGAGAGTGGTCCACAGGTACAGCGGTCCAGAGGTAGACCAGTTGCCCCTATACCTAGCACGAATCTTCGCCATAACTCAATACGTCTTGCTCTAACTAGCCCAGTAGGAGGAAGACGCACTGAGTTACGCAGTTAATGCGTAGGTATCCAGAAGATTCGTGCCAGTACAAAGAGTAATGTAAAACGCCGACACTGCACCCGCGGGAGTTTACGGCACCTCGCAGACATAACCTACTCAAAGTCAAATATCTTCACTTAACAGAGAGGACTCGTAAACCTTTTTTTACTGTCTCCGGTAATGTTTTCCCGATGTAAGCACAATTCAATCAAATCAGCGCGGCCGTCAAATCACGCGCGATCACCGCGGCGCGGGATCGTAAAAAGGCATGTGCGAAGCGAATACTGATTTTAAGCCACTAAGTGAGATATTGAATTCGGACGATTTGGTGCCGTATTGGCTGTCTATCGCGGCGCAAGGTTCCGTGACGTTTGTCCTTTATATGATCCGGTTTGATGAGCATTCCATAAAATAAACTGCTAAATAAAGCCATGGAAGAATCATACGCGCAATGTTAAGCATGGTTTGGGTTACGCGAGCTTCGGAATGTTTTTATGTTTCCTTAGACTTCCGCGATCGTTACTTAAATATCATAGAAAAAACGTGTTCTGTTCACACAAACACATTGCCATATAGGGTGTTATGTTAATTTTCTCCTCTCGGTATTTATTTTCTTTGTTTTCTTGTGTGGTGCCCAATAAAGATTATTTATTGTGGTTGTTGTTAAATACATCACTTAAAATCATAGACACTTGGTGTAAACTATTTAATATATTCAGTTATTACTAAAACTTATGTTGTTTGAACATACAATTATTACTATCTCAGCCCTTAATAACGACAAAGTTTACCTTTTTTAAGGCCCTTTTGTCACAGGTCAAAATGTCGCCGAACCTTTTAATAATTATTTGTTGTTAAGTCACAAATAACCAATTAATGTTGTCCACACAACAATGATGACACGCTTTGCTTATTTCCCAGCCATACTGTAGTAACGGTCATCGTCGTATTTTGCTGTTACAAATGTTGTTAATCCAGTACAGGTAGCATTATTATTCTAAGTAATATCCTTCTTCATTTGAATAATTTCAGCTTGCTTTCGTGGTGCTTGGCGCCAGTCCAACCTGTCGGAATGTTCAGCCACATGACACGCCGCCTCGCCGACACGAGCGAGGTGCGGTTTCTTAGGACAGTATGGCCGACGCCTCAACACCCGGCTACGGGTATACTCCTGCGCCGAATATGGAAGAGAGAGTTTATAGATTCAGGTGTTACTTTGCAGAAGTCCATATTGATACTAATGGAATCAATTTCTTTGCTAATCCGCGAGACCAGTGTCAGCAATCGTGAAAATGACAACACCACGAGGCATCATCAGGAGCTATTGACCTCTCGACTGTCAGTCGACGAAAAGAGTCGGGTTTCGTCGACTGACAGTCGAGAGGTCCATGTCCATATGTTCATCTAAATTCACATAGTTTAATTACGCAGAATTACGTTAGTCCGAATATTATTTGGCCATATTATTAATGGGCCGACTCGTATCCACACATAAATTTACAGTTCATTTTATGTAGGGGTTGCAGTTCTAACCTTACTTATCTTCTTTTCTAGCAACAGTTCATTTCATTGCCGATTAAAATTCCCCAAAATAGAATTATGCGTATAAATAATCGGTCATAATAAAAGTTTGCGAACTTAATTTTTGACTGACTCATTTTCGGAATGTTACTAATTTATACTCAATAAGGTTTTTGCCACATTACCATTCGGCGAACAACGATTATGCCATATCTGTTCTGCTAAAACAGTTTCGGTCAGTAGATGTCATGCCATATAGAGGGAACCCCTCTGCCCATCTTAGCCCTCAAAGTCAAAGTCAAAATATTTTATTCAGATTAGGCTTACAGGTAGCACTTATGAATGTCAAAAAATTTACCACCGGTTCGGAAAAACCTCTGATGAGAAAATACCGGCAAGAAACTCAACGAGGTGTAATTTTTTTTTTTAGCCCTCTGGCTAAGATGGAATAACTCTTGTACCAGTAATTTCCCCGGCTGCATTGTTCTCCAAGCCGGAACGCAAAAGTGTAAGCACTGCTGTTTAGCGGCTGAATTAGCGAGCAAGTTGGTGGTAGCGGTCAAGCGAACTCGGTACCTCACGACCATGAGTCCATCCCCTAGCCACTGGGCCACCACGTGCTTACATTTCAGCAGGTAATGTTGTTACATATTTATGACGTTATTAGGACTTAAACGCGATAAAAATATATTGATAATTTACCTCGAATTTTCGGCCCTGGTTTTGGCCGTGGTCACGAGTAGACTAAGGTGGAGGGTATTATTTCTGTTTACGAACGAGTTTTACGAACTACCCGCACTTTTTCCTGTTTATTTTCCACCTGCATATCACTACACCGACACACAATGCTTACAATGTCCGACGATTTATCCGAAGATAATTATATCTCGACGCTTACACCTGCTGATTACAGGATTCCATGATGAAGAGAGCTTATATCCGTCTTCCGTTCCGTTCGTCGTATAGGTAATGTTGTTAATTTTAATTTATTTAGTTTTAATGCACACGTTTTTAGTTTCAAAAATATGGGATTTATGTTAACGGGCGTCTTTAGTTGGAAAATATAATAAATTAAATCCAATATTTTCCTACGTAAGAATCTATCCGCTACACTTTAGAATACGTAAGCATTGTTTATAAACCTTTTATCCAATTTGGTACAGAGCCTTTTAATAAATTACATCGCGTCGGAATGAAGCTCGTTATTTCCGGATTAAAATCAGTGAAGACTCAAGTATATTAAGAGATATATAAATGGAGGAGAAATTTGATGCTCACGACTTACGTAAACACACGAAACCTCTGGCTGGCAACCCTTTCTATCAATGGATATCATTGTGATATATTTTATTTCAAAATATATGGAATTCACAGAAAGATCGTCAAGATTATTAAAAGAACAACAATAATAACAATCAACAAATTAAAAAAAATTAAAACATAAAAATAAAAGTCTAGAAATAAGCCTAGAGAGTGTCAAATAAAGATGTCAAGATTAAATAATAACAAAAAATATATGTTTACAAATATTAAAATGTCAAATTAATAGTATAGAATAAAAAAAACTCTTAAAATACTCCTATAGGAAACTATAGGTCTATTTATATATAACTGATCACTAGCTTTAGCTAACATAACTCCTTAAAAGAGTACAGAGTGATTTATTAGAAATGTCTTCAGTCTGCGGCCAAATGCTGCGTCCGAACTCTCGCACTTCAGGTCAGCGGGCAGTCGCTCGTAAAATACTTAAACGAGAAAGTAATGATATTAATATATTTCTATATTTGTACTTTAATCACGTATTAACGGCTGGACGGCTCTAGATAAAATGTGGCAGACTTAGATCAGGTCTTGGATTAAACTGAAGGATTCGTTTTGTCTCCTAAAATGGACAGAAAATAATATAACGCGGGCATAGCCGCGGGTTAAAGCTCGTTCCAGATAATTTTGTGCAATTATTATGTTATGCAAAAAGGAGTAGTAAAATAAAAAATATATTCATAGTAAAATGCAATATGCATCCAATTTTTTTGTGACCCACTCGTGTTCGGGCTTTGGAGCTGAAAGGGTAGGAAAACGTGTAACATCCCCTAACCGCATTACCGGTCAAAAAGTCGACTATTTCTATCCCGCATGAAAAAACTCGTTCGAAAACCTATCCATTCCGCTTTCCGCTCGCGGGCGCGTTTCCGCACGGCTTCTGTTTAAAAAGTTTGTTTCCAAAATTCGACTGCGAGTAAATATTCATTTTTGTTTGCTTACATTGTTTATTTGGCGGATATCCTGCTGGCTGCGGCGGCCCGCGGTTTCCAGCGCCCTGCTGCATTACGATGGATGCCAGATGATATAATGTCTTTATTTTAAAGGTCGCTAATAACAATGTATGTGACAATAAATAAAACGTAAGTCACATTACATCTTGTATTCGTTACCTTTCTTTGTGCTGGACAGGCAAAGGAGTTTAAAATGCATTATTTGTAGTAAAAAGCGAGCGTTGGCGGCCTAGCGGCTAGGGGAGTGGCTCTTTATCGCGAGGTACCGAGTGTGATCTCTAGCGGTCGCCATGTACTAATGAGATTTTCATACATTACCTAAACGGAATATGACATTATTTTTGATCGTAAGAAAAAATACAACTTTTTTAAATATGAACATGAATGTTATGCTCAAAATTGTTCAGCATGTTGGTATTTACAAGGCCACAACGGCAAGGCAAATGTAGAGCGAATTTATCGTTTCGATGCACTCGGCCGCCACCTATTCCCGGTTTATTCGATTTTGACGAGTAGCGAATGCCCGGGAACGATGGCCGTAAACCCTCCGCGCAGCCAGACACCATTTTATCGTACGTCACTCCCTCGGACTTTACGACAAGTTCAAAATAAAGCCACACTCCATCTAGAAACGAAACGAACGCGATCGCAGCCACTCTCCAATATTCAATTTATTTCTAACTATCACACCCTAAACTTACACAACGTTGAGCTTCCCGGACCACAGTGTAGTGGCGCCGTTAGAACTTTCGTGCGAGAACAGGAGTCCGGAAAGGTTTGCGTAGTTTATTTTCCCGTCTGTGTAAACATGCGGGGCTCGCGTTACAAGTGTGTACGGGCTGCCCCGAGGGACGTCCACTGATTGAAAAAGAAAACAGCTTCACCGCTGTCCGATTGATTCTTTGTGCCCACACAGTATATATCTTGTCTTAGGTGAGCGGGAGCCGCGCGGGAGGAAGCTCGTCGCAGCGCTCGTTGCTAAAATAGTTTACTAACACATTAAAAAAACACATGAACAAAACAAATGAAATGGACTGAGTCTAAATGCTCAAGAACGTCATGACTAAGCCTATCTGTTGCCTCATTGGGTTTATTTTGGACACATATCCTTACTGCAGCAGATATGTTAGTAACATAGGCTTTATAACTAAATTAGTAAATATTTAAAGGCTCATTGGACTTCCCGCGTGCATGCTCGTAGATATATCTAAGTGCGGATAGAACTATCCATCTTTTCAGCGACCACCTTCAGGCGAATGTTAGTGCTGCTCTGCATATCTTTTTTTACATAATATAAAACAAAATCGGTGTCCGTTTCTGTCAGTCCTTATCGTATCTTCGGCCGCGTACTTTTTCTAAACCATGCGACGGATTTTGATTCCTATGGTTTTCTTTGGTACGGTTTTGACTGTTATTTTTATGGAAAACTTTTGTGTACCATACCCTAATTGTACCTGTGCGAAGTTAGAGCGGATCACTAGTTTACATATAATGACGTAAGAATCATCAAAATCGGCCCACGCGTTTGGTTTCTAGATCGCCACAAAGGAACATACATACATACGCCGATAAACACATTACCCTCCTTTGTAAAAAAACGACGCGCAGTCGGGTAAAAAAGAGGAAGGAAAACGAGCAAGTGGGTCACCTAAAGGCAAATAATCATCACTGCCCACAGACACCTGCAACACCAGGGAGATTGCAGACGCGTTGCTTACCTAGAGTGCTAAGATGGAATACCTCTTGTGCCAGTAATTGCACCGGCTGTCTCACCCTCCACGCAGGAACACGACAGTGCAAACACTGCTGCTTAGCGGCAGGATTAGCGAGGTGATAAGTACGTAGTGATCCGGGTAGACCTTGCACAAGGTCCTACCACCCGCAATATTGCATAACACAATCTTAATATGACATTGTATATATAATGGTGATACGATAGAGTAACTTAACTCAAGCAAGTCTTGTTAACGGATGCCTTGATTCACGGAGTGTGTAGAATTAGATTCTCCGTGCCGTGGCCGGGAGTCTCCCGGGCTAGGCCCGGTCGGTTCCGGTCGCTTCGTTACGCCCCCGGCGCACTGTTTGTCCACCCTTTCTTGGCTCTAAGTACTAGTTACGCAGCAAACGACCTTTAGGTATACTAGAGACGGCTGTATAGCGAACACGAGATGTGCGGGCTGACTAAACGCATTGGGCTAGGGTTTGCAATACCGGTATCTTTAGCATCAATAACAAAATTACGACATCGGCCATACTAAAAATACCAGTATTGCAAATCTTAAATGGAGCTTGTTAAGGCGTTCACCGCTGAAAAAGCATGTTTATAAGTTTTAAATAAATACGCCAGGTTAGTGTTGCTGTCACAATTATGCAATCATTAATTAGTGGATTATTTAGCGTAAGGTGTTAGTTTTTTCATTTAATATTATTTTGCATGTATTTTGTAAAAACAATAGGAAGTACATTGTTGAACAAGGGACTACAAGGGGCCACTAGGACACGAGAAGGTTAACCGTCCGAGCGGTTTAGATTTTGGAAATTTTATAATCATACCGACATTGTTTTAAATTCTTCACGTCACGAAAGGACTTATTATCACGAAAGAATTTAACGTTAATCATGATTTTCAGCGTTCATGTTTTAATATTGTTTTTGTATTTTTCACGAAATAGGAAAGCAAGCAAGCAAATGGTAAGTGTTTGATGAAAATAAAATAAAATTTCTAAAGAGGACCTCTGCATTTCGAGATACGATTAACTAAGTTTCAGCTTTATCCATTCAAAGTGTTATTCAGGGAAGTAAAAATTCGCCTCGACATTTCAAAATTCAATTTGCCCCCGTTCTGTGTCAATCTATGTTGATTCGTATAAAATAGCAACCTTGGCCGGGATGAAGACAAATCGTCCTGCATCCGACCTCCCCCCACCCCGGGGCACGCGTGACTCAAATAGTGACGACTTTTCCTCATTCACCACCAAAATAAATTAAAATTCCTTAGGGACATAATTTGATTTGGCATTTTGCCGATGAATGCTAAAACAATTTTTGTTTTAGAACCGTTTTCTGTACTTGTTTCAGTTGAGTATAGTTAGCGGTCCGGTACCTAACTTTGCATGTGGTGGTAGAATTTGGTTTAATGATACTTGTTACCCATACGAAACATATTTCACTTACATGATAAATTTGACAAACTATTAACTAGATTGGTAGCGGTAAATCGCGTTTAGTGAGCATTAATTTTACATACACATCTTAAATTAGGTGCAAATAAAGTTAGGGTTAAATCAACTCATGAAAATAAGTAAGTTTTGTTCATAGATTTTATTTACCAAATTCGTAAAACAAACAATGAGTCGGATGATCAGTACTTTAGTATGGGCCAGAGTGAAATTTATTGCCAATTTTTGAAAAATTGGTAAGAGCAAATGTTGCTTATTTTGATAAATAGATTTGTTCTTGGAAATATCGGTATCTAATATGTTAGCAGCCTGTATAAATAGTTACAATGCCACAAATGCATAAAAAATAGGTAGGATATAGTTTTATGTACATATATCTGGGAATAGTTTAGGCAAGAAGTAAAATAAATTGACGTTACGTAATACGTATGAATTCTAGATCACTTTGAACCTTTCATAGTCTCTTTGAGTCTTTTTCAGAATCAACGATGCAATGGAGTCGTCACAAAGATAATTTAAGTGGTTTTTTAAAATACTTTTTATGCATATTATTCTGCAAGGTATTTATTTGTACCCTAAAATATAAATGACTTTATTTATTTATAGTGGCGATTTTGCGAGTGGTTTCCGAAGCGATCGATCAACATGCCTGTTGTGAACTAGCCTCACGCGTTACGCCAGATCCTTTGGAAGTAACCTACGTTTATGGCATGGCGTTTTTTGCCAAATATTGCGAGAAAAACGGACCATTCTCATTAACAGATTTAGGCGATACTTTACGGAGGTCCATATCAATAAACTAGAACAAATTACTTTGCTACTCCACGAAACCAGTGCCGTGCTCGTGCAAGATAGCTGCATCTGTGCGACATATATTCAAAAACCCATTCGCCCATTCGACAAAAACGCCATGCTATAAACGTCGCGGAGTTCCAGTTTGGGGACCATTCTAGCTTGCAAATCCACAGTGGGCGAGAAATCTACTGAGTTTTATGTTAAAAATAGAGAAATCTCTTGTTTATTTCGTGAGTAACGTCGCAAACGGCCTAGCTTTGACTGCTACTGTAATGGAGTTGTCACGGCAAGTCAAGCAGCAGCTGTCTCAGGGGATGATCGATGGCTCATAAAAAGGGACAGATATGTGCGATCAACGGGAAGGCCTCACGCGCTCCGAGATTTTAAATGGCAACCTCAAGAATTGATGACATATCAATATCAGAAAGGCTTTTCGGATATGACTTCACGCTCTGCATCGTTGACACAGTTTAGAAACAAATGGAGTAACATGACCACGGATTCGATGGGTCCATACGTTACTAGTAATTATACTTTGTTTTATGAGGGTTCTGTAGTCTCAACAAGGAATCTTTATAGATTCGCCATGTCCTTCCTTCCGTCCACAGGTTAGCTCAGAGCCTCTTAGTACTATAATGCTGTAATTTGTCACGGATATTCATATTAGTCACGCTGATAAAAAGGTAAAATAAAATAATGAAAAAAGTTCTTTTAGGGTACCTCACATACACGTCAAGTGGGGATGTTTTTTCTTCTCGTCTACCCTACAGTGTGGGGTGTCGTTGGATACGTCTTTCGAAAATATTGTGGGTTTGGGAAATCAATTTATTCGATTAAGGAATCCGTTTGTTAAAATATTAAGCTTTAAATTGTCAATTTTTGTTAGAGTCAAATGTGGGGGACAGTGTGACAGGACTGTCAGTTAAAAACTTGTTTTTGGATGTGAAACAAGTTTTGGTAGCAGTATATAATGTATGACAAAACTAAAAGAAAAACTATTACGGCTATGTAGGCTTTACAAGTTTACGAGTATTAGCCTTTATACGGTTTGCACTGTCATTTAGATATTTTTTTACAGAAGTTTTTTGTGTACATTACCTCCCGATAGTATCCGTGCAAAGCTGGGGCGGGTCGCTAGTAACAAACTATGTATTATACTACGTAATAATTAAATAATTTCATTAATCCGCCGGCTTTATTCATTGACCTTTGGCCTCGAAGCCTAAATGTAGCGCTGGTGTTAATTTTATCAAATTAAGGCCAAATCGTGTCAGTATCTGGCTTGGCCTTTATCCCGTCGTGTGGGCGGAGGTGGGGAGATCTGATTGATTGATAACATTTGATATATTAAAGCTTAGAGACTATACATCTCTATGTTATTCAATTATTAGTTCAGGGACGTATACGTCCCTATCAAATTTCTATGATCGGTGCACCTAGCACGAATCGTCTTGACATGCGTTAACTCGCTACGAAACTCAGTGAGTTTCTCTTCTACTGTGGCCCTAACATGACTGACAGAGTTTAGTTTATCTATATCTGCGTCCCTTTCTTATGACACTAGTTAGACAGAGACACAGGTAGGGGTTAAACTAAACCTGCATTGTATTGTGTACCCAGCGCTCTTCATACAAACGGCGATAACGTTTGCCACCCCCTAATACATATCTCTAAACCTTAACTTACAGCCATGCTTTTTATATGTTGTTATTATACCCTAGAACTAGGAGCGCTTTTTGAGGCTGGGTTCACACTTATTTTAACTAGACCCAGTTACTCGTATATAGTTCAATGTGCTTAAAGCTTGCTGTTTTTTTTCTCACACTCTGAAATCTACATGCCACTACGGAATCAGTGTTTACTTTGAGTCATACACCGATACTGTTTATATCCTAAGGCGATTTAATAAATCGAAAATCAAACAAGGGAAAGTAAACAAAGATCGAGCAGACGCGGAATAAAACGATGTCGTAAACGCTGAGCGAAACATAAACGGTCGTGGCTGCCAACCGCTGACGAGGGCGGAATGCGAACGCCTACGTACACGCACCATGCTAAACCCTAATCTTAAACGAAACGAGCTCGAGCGGCAGGGTACAAAGTTGCATACCGATTTGTGAGGCGACTGTACTGAGAGGTGACGTCATTGATTTTTGACAATTTCACTTTATTTGCATCTTTAAGGTTAACTTTGCGGGGGTCCATTATTACCTCGCTACACCGTGAAAACTATACCAAAATAGATACTCTAGTGTAAAATAGATATGTCGCTGCAACATCTGTGTTTTTATGCAAACACGCTCTCTGTTTCAACTTTTAGCAATTTTGAACATTCTGCAATCGTTTTGTTTTTATAGGACGTATTATAAACGTCAGCCCAAGACAACCCGATTTAGTATGAACTCTCACATTATTTTTAACTTTATAGCACACTGTAGCAGATGCCAAAAAGTTACACGCCAATGACGTCTTCGTCTGTACGCGACTATACAGGGTGCTAACAAATATGACATAAGATACCGGTATTTCCTGGGCTAAATGTATTTAATAAAATAAACAGTTTTGTTTAGTTGACACTTTTTAGAAATTCGGCATAAATTCACACTCACTCGTACTACAGTAATCACCTAGGACTGCTAGTACGCGATGTTGAACTCTTCTTTTAATTTTGGGCAAAATGGTGGTAGTGGTTAACTTGCTTATTTAATGAGTAGATACAACCCTGAAAATAATCAAACTAACCTAATTTGGGAACACCGTTTATACTAAGTTTGTGGATTATGAGCATTATATTTATTCCTATCACATTAGAAGGAACTTAAAAATCCTGAAAAGCATACAAAGCCCGTTATTTAGGTTCCCTGGAAGAGATCGCTGCTTAGCGATAAGACCGCCTTAGACCACCTAAGAAAATTTCTTTGTGTGTGCATCAATAAAGAGTATCCTATTGTTGTTGTTCTTGTTAATCCCAATATTGTAAGTTAGACCACCAGCAATACAACTGGTACAGGTCAACACTGGAATAGGTCAAAAAGGCCTTACACAAGGTTGTATCTTGGCATAGTATCTAATACTGAATATACATCTACATAGTCATTCACTGTAATGTTATTACTTATTACAGATAATACATAACTGAAACGTCGCTCCAGCTAAACAGCACAGCGATGGCCGACAGGAGGCACTAGGAAACAGGAAAGTTTTTTGGCAAAATTTCAATCCTGCCGGCAGCTCGCCGAGCTAGGCCACAGTACACTAAAGTCACTAGTATTTTGCCTCGGCTGTGTCCGTGAAATATTTACCTACGACCGCTCGTTGAATAAACACGCACTCACTAGGGCTGCCCTCCGACTGTGTGATGTCACGTATTTGATAATGCTATAGGTATTAAACTGTTATAGGCGTATAGCTATAATCTTTTCATTGAAATAAATTTACTGCAAATTTCGTGAGTTTTAATTGAAATTATTTCTACTTTGGTTTTATTTCGTAGGATATTTTTTTCTAAAAAAAAAATGCATACTTTTATAACGTGTAAAAAATATCATTGTGATAAATAACTTCAGTTGAAAAAAAAAATAAATGAAATCAAACAAACACAAAGGTAACTTCGTGCCGTGCCTTTTTCACGACAGTAAATAAATGAGCGAGAGCGTGTCACACCATCCGCGTCTGTACTTAACTGCGACGCACTCGCTTGTGTACCGAAGTATACCCAGATTTCGAAGCGCGCCGTTTCGGCCGATTGTATGAAGATAAAATACTGGTTACTTTAGTCTACTGTGACTAGGCCACGGAAATTTAGACAAACACCAACTCATGAATAAAACATGCGCGACGGCCGATCCGTCTCCAGTCGATATGCGGGCTCTGGATGAACCCGATCCCACGAGCCTCCTCAACCTTAACCCGACCCACTAAAGTCCATCATCCAACAGCAGGGCCGCTCAAGAATGGCAGTTTTTGCGAAGACGTTTGTGTAGGGTTACGATAGTTTTTAGATGTTATTTGGCGATCCTTTGATATTGTCTTCCCATTCGAATTTGAATTGAAATTACTTTGCCATTTGGATCAAATCGTATTTTGGGCTGCTATAAATACGACTGGACTGCTGCACGATGGTGTGGTGCTTTTGTTTTTATTTACTTTTTCTGTTACTTTAGCTGTTTTTTTTTATTTTAACACATTTCTTGCTTTAGAGAAGGTAAAGCTTAAAATATGTCGAAATCATTATAATTAAGTTAAATTAATTAATTCTAAAAATACTTTAATAACTCAACGGGCAGAGTCGTGTGCGTTAGGTTGTAAATACGTAGCTTAGGCGGCTTACAAGCATACACGCAGCGCACCAAGATGAGTTGAAGTCAATATACCAATGTGTTATATGATCGATATGAGTTGAGGTCTGTATACCAATGATTGTTATATATGATGCATACTTCTATTGTTAACGCAATATGAGTTTTCAAAAGCAACTCAGGGTACTGATGTATGATAGAGTTACGAAGGAGTCGCTGATCCATTGCAAGCCTTGAGGTCTCCCATTACCAGGGCCTGTACTATAAAACTTACAAGTGTAACAATTTATTATATTTGTCACGTGTTTGTATGAAAACCTTAACAATTATGTCAAATTCTAGTACTGTGGTGTTGCGGGAATATATTGAACAATCGATAGTATTGTTAATATTATCGATAGTAATTAAAAGCACTATTGCTACTATCGATAGTATTGCTTTTTGATACTATCGATAGTTCTGGAAACTATCAATAATATCAATAATTTGTTTAGATAATACGTCAATAGTGTTGATGTCTAACGATAGAAGTGGATTTTAATTACTATCGATAATATCAATCGTACCGATATTATTGACACTATCGGTATGCCTATCGATATTGTGACTATTTTTCAAGGTTAGTTTCACGGTAGTTCAGCAACCCTAAAGCACAGTCTTTGTTACTTAGTTGGCTCTTTGCGTGCTTTCCTATCATTTGCTATGCAAGCCGGCTCCTTGGCAAAGTATTTCCGTTGGCTGCGCTGCGCGTTATCTCCTATTAAGCCGTATCAGAATCCAACAGGATTCAGGTATTCTTGCAACATGACGTCAAGTACTTTGTTGCTATTGACCAACAAAATCCTATTGAAGCTTAACTTTTAGTAGCATAAAAACAAGTTTACTGTCTAATTTTGTTACTGATGTCTTTACATTTTTTAATTTTAATGTATAACACATGAATATTATTATTTGATGACCGGATAGCATAGTTAGTGGCCTAGACTACTGAGCTTGAGGTTCTGGGTTCGGTTCCCAGGAGGAGCAAATGCTTGTATGATGAATACGAATGTTTGTACGTGTGTGGTGGATGTTTTATGTATTTAAGTTAAGTATCTGTTTATCTATATAAGTACTTATATCCTCTGTTTAGTACCCATATAACACAAGCAGTTTAGTTGCTTATTTTGGGACTAGCTCAATTAGTGTCCCAAGATAATTATTTATTTAATTCGTTCTTTGTCTGCTTGAGATGACAACAAAGTTAACCAGTTAAGACATCTTAGGAGAAGTTTCTCATAGATAACACCTAAGGAAGTAAGCCCTCTAAATCAAAAAGGCGTTCATTGTAAAAACCAAACACATTAATTCGCAGTGTTCTACGGACCATTTGTAGCTTAATTGGTAAAAGCAAGGCACGATGCCGAGGTTTCAAATTCAAGTCCTACCAGATGACCGCGATTTTTCTTTGTGTTATCGTGGTATGTATCAATGCATAAGTTTAACTCCAGGATTAGCTTCTGAAAGCGAGCTTCAAAGCAACGTTCCGAAGGCTACCTACCTCCAATCCGTGCATGAATCGCAATTTAAAAATAAAACTAAGCAAGAAACTTTGCCAAGAAAGCTTTCACCGCAAACGTTCGGAACATGTTTTAAATCGCTCCGTTGAGATATATGCGACGCGTCCGCCTGAGAACCAGCTCAAATGTTGAAAGCATAAGTATTCTTTTTGTTTGTCGATAATATGGAGACAAAATGTAGCACTTTTAGCGGACTTTGGTTCATGTCGCGATGGGTTAAGATTGGGTTTGGCGTGCGCGCGCGCCGGCGGCCGCCGCGGCCCAGCTGTCAGAGGTCCCAGTAGTGGGATTCCACAGGCGGAGCATGTCGTATAGTCAACTTGTTTATTGTCAAGAATTGCTTAAAGTAGTGACGTTTGCCGCTTCTTGATTCTTTTATGCGCGGAGAATGCGAGCAAAATTTTTCGGAAGAGGTCGGCATTTACCTTTTTAAAAGTGGAATGTTTAGTTCTTTGTGATAAACTCTATCGGATCGTTTAGTAATGGCATGTTATGATTACGAATTTTTCTCTTTGTCCTGAAATAGGGAAGTAATAATGTTGTATGTTCCTTCCGGTCAAGTCAGTCATGGCGGTGAAAATTAATTTATGATTAATTAATTTGGAGTTCTGTTCACAGTCATCAACTCCTTTAGATTTAAGATCGCTAGGCATATGATTACCAGCGTCGCTAAACCTATAAAGCAAGAGGATGCAGAAAACAATAGCCCACAGACGCGAATAACTGCGATAGAGCGTGAACAGGTAACTTTTTTTCTAAAAGTAAATTTTATTTGTAGCTCTTTACGTTCCACGAGAATAATATTCCTCAACCGTTACGAGACTTGTGCGAGCATAAGCTAACACATTAATGTGGGATCGTATGAAGGAAAGTAACCTTTTTAGGAGAAATATATTTAAAAAATAAAATATAAAAAGAACAAAACACACAAGCAGGTACAATCAAAACGTCTAACGCACTCCCAGTCTCTCTGGCATGCCCGTTCATTCACAAAGATCTCTTCCAGTCATTCGCTCGCTTACATCAGTCGTTCATTCGGTATTGCTAGCATTCCCACATGAAGGCTCCTTGGTTAGAGAATTTAGAGAAGAGTGAGGAATCGACTGTTATTATTTTTATCGTTTAAACATACGTATGATACGAAAAGATAAGATAAGAGCGGAATATTACAGCTACCAAATGAATAATTTTCATTGTGTTGCAAAAATAAGAGATAGGTCTTATTTATTTAAAGAAAGATAATTTTTACAATCAGCTGGAGCTAAGTCCAAAATAATAAGCAATAAGTTCACCCCATTTTGGTTTGATAAGCAAAGTCCACTTTGATAAAGGAAATAAACTAGTAAACCCAAATTGTGACGTAGTTCCTGAAGAGATTCGCAAAACCTGAGGAGATAATCTGATACATTTACAAGTGTACCTGAAAATAACTTTTTTTTACTTTTGTTTTGTTTAGCACATAACATAACATGCCAGTCCCATCGTACCGTTAATCAAATAACATATCAAAGAGGATAACGGCTATTAAAGTAGGGATTTGGTTATATTATAGAGCAAGTTAGCCGCATCTGAACGCGGTTCAGCCAAGATGCTCTGAAAAATGCCGACATGGAGTACATTTAACTGCATAGCGTTCACCAACCTCTCTTTTTTACTTTGGTTACGGGCATATTCCATCAGCAAGTGTTGCTCGTCATCTACACTGTCACACTGTTCACAATTTGGTCTCATCAAGTGCTTAAACTTCTTAGACAAAATGTGATTCTTAATGCCGTAAGGCCCGCTGGTCCGCCCATTTAGGGAGCATGGAAGATGATCCCAGCGCCAAGAGTACACATCCGTGCATCTAGCACGAACCTTCTAGGCGCGTGTTAACTCGCTGCGTAACTCAGTAAGGTTCTCTCATACTGTGCTATGCACCATTAGGTGCACGTGCGCTGTCTCACAGCAAGCCAGACTTGCTGTGAGACTGCGTTTTAGTTTTCAAAGTCGTCGGAGGTTACGTTTTTAACCATTTTTTTTTAATGGAATAGGAAGGCAAACAAGCAAGTAGGTCACCTGTTGGTAAGTGATCACCACCGCCTATAGACACCCGCAAAACCAAGAGTTTACAGATGCGTTGCCAATGCCAGTGTTGCCAGTGATTGCACCGGCTGTCTTGCTTCCCACGCCGGAACACAACAGTGCAAGCACTGCTGCTTTGCGGCAGGATTAGCCAGCTAGATGGTGGTAGCGATCCGGACGGACCTTGCACAAGGTAATACCACCCGCAAAAGTATCCATAGTTGTGAGTCACCAATGTGGGGGGTAGGTCAATAGATAGATCTCTCTCCAGGCGGGTGGTATGCACCTTACTATATTTAAGGCATATTTAAAAGGAGTTGGAGGTGTTTCTTTCTACATTGCCCAAACTTTTTTGAATCATGGGGCTCGTTTTTTTCTTTTTCGCTATTTATTTCTTATGCAGGCGGGTTTTTGTTTTTATTCATAATTTTTGGATATGTGCAAAATTCCACGGTAGCAGTAAAAGGAAAACTATGACAGTTAACCAAGCTTTACAAGTTTGCGAGTAATAGTCGACCAACTTATAAAATGTAGTTGGGTGAAAATTGTTGCTGACAATGACGGCGGTTGAAACGTCCAAGTATTCACCCATCTTGCAATTACGGAACCCTGCATTTCGCGTGGCCCGACACGCATTTGTTTTTTTAATTAACCACTAACTACTGACCGCATTGCAAGAGTCGTGGTCACGATACTCTAGACACGGTAAATTTGTTTTACGACACTGTCGCGTTTTTACAATAAAATAATCAATATGGAGTTATTAAATGTAAACTTGGAGTTATTTCAACAGATTGTGTTGATGACGTCATTGTGTTGAAGCTGTGTTCGGTGCGGCTATGAGTGTATCGTTTTTTTTTGTAATGTTTGAAATGTGTGCACATACAGTAGGGGAAATACATTCACGTACCACCTTAGAACCCTATCGCAATGACGCGATGCGTTAAACGCCACGCTATGTCATACAAATGTCATGCGTATGTCTCTTCGACTGGGTGGTACGTGTTTCAATTTCCTTGACTGTACAAAACTCTGATTGTAATGAAATACTGTGATTTTGATTAAAAATGCCTCTAAAAAATTAACTGGTTCTTGTGGAGCGTCGCCATAACGCCAAGGAATATTCATTTAGTTTTTTGCAAGGTTTGTCCAACTCTTTAAATCATCTAATTGTTTTAGAAATATAATAAGGGAAGGCATTTTGATCAATTTCTTAATTCTGAGCTCTTATCTTGACACACCCTTTTAATTACTTGTAATTGTCTTTTTCCTAGGCAGTCCAAGGTTTATTTATACATTTTGATAAATGTTGTCTTTATCGACGTATTTTATCATATAAACTTAACTATACCGGATTTATAAAGATAAAAAAGATCTATATATTTGGCCATTCATTCCTAAGTAGAATACTTCAGATTTAGCGTAAACTCGAGTTGGCCAACATGATCACAGTCACTATCGTTCTCATTGTCTTGGTCGCGTTGTACCTGTACGGCACCAGAACCTTCGACTACTGGGAGAAGCGCGGCATTAAGCATGACAAGCCTGTCCCATTTTTAGGGACTAACGCAAAGACCTATCTCCTTCAGAGGAGCATTACCCAGCTAGCCGCGGAAACGTACAACAAATACCCAAAAGAGAAGGTTGTTGGGTTTTTCCGTGGAACTAAACCAGAGTTGATCATACGAGACCCCGAAATTATTAAACATATTATTTCGACTGACTTCGTTCACTTCTACCCGCGAGGTATCAATACTCATAAGACTGTTATAGAACCTCTGATGCGTAACGTGTTCTTTGCGGATGGTGACCTATGGCGGCTACTGCGCCAACGTTTAACGCCAGCGTTCACGAGTGGTAAGCTGAAGGCGATGTTCCCGCTTATCGTAGAGCGTGCTGAGCGCCTGCAGGAGCGCGCACTGGCCGCGGCCGCCGCAGGCCGCACTATGGACGCACGCGATCTTATGGCTAGATACACCACCGATTTCATCGGTGCCTGCGGTTTCGGAATCGATGGCGATGCACTCAAAGACGAAAATTCCGCTTTCCGCAAATTAGGACTCAACATTTTTACTATGACGATTAAAAGAGCTCTTATAGGCATGATGAAACATGCGATGCCGGAAGCCACCAAACATATGAAATTCCTAGGCTCAGTAGAAAAACCATTTATGGAAATCGTGGCTGAGATATTAATGCAAAGAAATTACAAGCATTCTGGGAGAAACGATTTTATTGACATGTTGTTAGAGTTGAAAGCGAAGGGCACTATGATGGTAGACTCAATCGAGGACATAAAGGCAGACGGAACACCGACGCAGGCGCGGCTAGAGTGGGACGACGAGCTGCTCGCGGCGCAGGTCTTTATATTCTTCGTGGCCGGCTTTGAGACTTCATCCTCGGCGACCAGCTTCACGCTGCATCAATTAGCTTTAAACCCTGAAGTACAGAGAAAAGTACAGGAAAATATTGACACCGTGTTAGCTAAGCATAACAACAAGCTTAGTTACGATGCGGTGAAGGAGATGCAATATTTAGAGTGGACATTCAAAGAGGGTATGCGGATGTTCCCATCGCTTGGGTTCCTCATTAGGGGTTGCGCTCGAAAGTATACCATTCCTGGAACGGATGCGACGATCGACGAGGGCGTGCGGATCATCGTCCCGGTGCAGGCGCTCCACAACGACCCCGAGTACTTCGACTGCCCTCACGAGTTCCGCCCGGAGCGATTTCAACCTGACGAGTTTGAAGCAAATAAATATAAATACATCTATTTACCCTTTGGCGAAGGACCGCGAGCTTGTATCGGTAAGTAATATAGATTGTATATTTGCTAAGAGTTTCGCAAATTCCTGACGTCTTTGAATATAAAGACGCTTTGATATGTTTGAGTTAAAAGCTGAGCAAATACTTTAATCGTTCAAAAGCTTTCTATTTATTTTGTTGAGTTTTTAATCGAATTCAAAAATCAAAGAAGGGATTTCAAGATGATCTGCTTTATTTGTCTGCAAAATTCTATCAATATTTATTCAGCCATTAGTGCGCGATTGAGGAACAGACGCAAAACATGTATTCGTTCTCCAAATTCCGCGTTCTGTGAGATATTTGGATGACTTAAGTTTTCTCATTAAAAATAAAATACGTAGGATTTGTTCTTTCACTTTAAGAGAACTAACAGAGTACTAAGAGAAAGAAGCGTATATTTATGATCATGACTGTACCCAGTTCACAAATGGGCTGGCTGATGATGTTATACGTTACTATAGTGTTTCTGAAATTGTGTAATCTCGCAGGCGAGCGGTTGGGGCTGATGCAGTCACTGGCAGGACTGGCGGCGGTGCTGTCGCGGTTCTCAGTGGAGCCGGCGCCGGCGACTGTGAGGGAACCGGTTGTGGAACCGAAGATGGGCATCGTGCAGAGCATCAAAGGGGGTCTTCCACTGCTGTTCCGCGAGAGACAGTCTTTTGTCAAGGCATAGGAAACTGAAAACCTGGATCTGTTTTGATCTCTTCAATGGACCGTTGAAACAAACAGTGATCCAATCATGAACTTAATATCTAGTATGTAAACGTACAAAGAGCTTATCCAGGTATAGCCGTTTTTGATCTGTCAGTAGGATGACAAACGAGCAAGGGAGCCACAGTCAGGGCGGTGGTGGTTAGTAGTCACAACTGCTCATAGACTCCGGAAAACGAAGGAGGTTGCAATCTGTTGTCAACCCAGAGGGCTAAGATGAAATACCTATTGTTTTTTGGTGGGTCACCTGATGGTAAGTGATCACCACCGCCTATAGACACCTGCAACAACAAAGAGAGTGCAGATGCGTTGCCAACCCAGAGGGCTAAGATGGAATACCTCTTGTGCCAGTAATTACACCGGCTGTCTTGCTCTCCACGCCGGAACACAACAGTGCAAGCACTGCTGCTTAGCGGCAGGATTAGCGAGCAAGATGGTGGTAGCGATCCGGACGGACCTTGCACAAGGTCCTACCACCCGCAAAATGCCAGTATTATTGTGCCAGTAATATCATCTATAATACGAAAGTTCATACTAAAGCGGAAGTACTCGCACTCGGATTCACTGTTATTCAAAACAGGTTAGAAATGGCACTGTTTATATTCTCTCTCTTACTTGTGCTTGATTACTTTTTGACTTGCACACTTAGGACTCTACTAAATTCTTAGTTTTATGGATCCATTGAAAATAACTTGGTTGTATGTAAAAAAGTGATATTTTTTTTGGGGTGTACCATTATGGCAACAAACGGTTTATGTTTTTAATTTTTTTTAACTAAATTTTGATATAAAGTTACTGCTTAAAGCCACAAGGTCCCTTTAAGTTGAACTCTTTATGACAAAAAATATCAGCTAATACTGTTGTATTGTCAGTGTTGTCTTGTAGTGTCAGTATTGTATGTACGAGTATGACATTTTTACTAGCAGACAATTATTATATTTAGACTACACTGTATTACACCTTCATTTCTGTGAGAAAGGATTTATTAAGGATTAACTTAGTTAATTAATTTATTTAAAAAAATAAGGTAGTCGCCGTACTTGAAGATCTAGCGATACTAATTAACAAGCCATAACATAGCTAATTAATTGATGTCTTAGGACAACCAAATTAGTATACGTTTATATTTTATTAAGTGTGTGTATATCTAAGTCAAGATAATCTTCATTCAGATTAGGCTTATAAGAATTATTTATTAATGTCAGAAATACGGAGAAAACCTTTGATGAAAATATATTGGCAAGAAACTTAACGAGGTATCTTAGAAAAAAAATAAGGTTACAATGTTTTTTTTAAGTATTATTCTGTTTTTTTACAGAGTCTTTATTATGTACCTGTAACCGCTTTCATTTTCAGTGTTTCAAATTTATTGTTGTTTCGCGTCATTTTGCTAATAAGTTCGGTTGTCTTGTGAAAAAAATAAAAACGGATGTTGTTCTTTTTCTAATAAAATAATGTAAATTATTTTTAACTGTTTTTTTCTTTGTTTCGTAAATAGGATTTTTAATAATAATTCACGAATAGGCTTTTAACTCTTCTACTTGCAGTCAAGTAGAAAGAGATAAATCCTTTTTTACCTTATTTCAATGTAGGTGCAAAAGTCGACACACCTTTTTGCAGTCGACTGTATCCCACACAGATTATTCCTCTGTTTAAAAGTACTATTTGTTATTGTCTCTGTCAAACTAGTGTCATAAGAAAGGGACGCACAAAGAGATAAACTAAACCTGGTCGGTAACCTAAAATTGAACTGGAACCACACGGAAAGCACCAGCTTCCATATCAAAAAAAGAATCATCGAAATCGGTTCACCCAGTCGAAAGTACTGAGGTAACAAACATAAAAAAAAATCAGTCGAATTAAGAACTTTCTCCTTTTTTGAAGTCGGTTAAAAACAAATAAGTATGGCATACATTTTTGGGTAATCGCGTTCTACCTTCGGCCTCATTGACGGTTTCCAGTAGGTGAGACTGTTACAATAAATTCATCATCATCATCATATCAGTCGAAAAACGTCTACTGCTGGGGATAATGGCTCCCTCAAAGAAGGCCTTAATACTCGTGCTAGCTTACGGCGATCGCCAAACCACATCCCAAGCTTGGCAATTATGGCAAACCCCTCCCTAAGGTTACAGTAAAGAAACATAACTCTTCCTTCTGGCGGCAGTCGGGTAAAAAGATTGTTATAGTCACAGGCAAACATCTTGAGCATAAATCGAGCGGAGGGGCTATGTTTGCGCATACACATTTGTATTAGAAACGGCTAATGCGCAGTCAAGGAGTTTGCCAGGAATTAAGTGTAGTCGGATTATGGTTCTGGTTAGTTATATTCCCGGATGTACTTATAGTTCAAGATTACGTTAATTTCTCAAAGTTCACTTTAAAAATAAACGGCCCAGACGTGTCCTCTAGACGAGACGTCATACAATACGCACATGCTTGTATATCCTGGTTTGGATGTACTAAGTAGGAGGTGTAGTCAACCATCAAACATTTTAATCTTATCTTAGTTAGAATATAACATGATTCACATCCGTATAATTTAAAGATTACCTATTTTTATTGCTGATTAATTACACCTACGAGGGTACGTGTCTGGTTATGATTATTATTGTTGGTACAGTTTCCGATCACGGGCCCATGGGGACCCGGTCATTTGAAAGGCGCTCATGGGGCCGAAGCCAACATGAAGAGGCCTTTTTGGTACCATATAATATAAATGAGATGGGCGCAACTATAGAGGTCTATCCCCTAATACACTATGGAGGATACTAGCGGACATTATTATTATTATTATATATTATATTCACAAGACAATGGTACCCCGGACATTTAAAAGAGAGAGACAAAATTTTAATATTCCATTTTTCATTTTGACCAACTTACAACATTGTCTTAGTTACAATACGGTATTCCAATCACAAACAGAATGGCACAAAAGACAAAACTTTAAAATCATCATCATCATCATTTCAGCCGAAAGATGTCCACTGCTGGACATAGGCATCTCTCAAGGATCGCCACAACGACCGGTCTTGTGCTGCTTGCATCCAGCGGGTTCCGGCGGGTCTGCTCACGCTACGTCTTCCGGTACGCGGTCGCCACTCGAGAACTCTATGGCCCCATCGGCCATCCGTTCTGCGAGCAATGTGCCCCGCCCAATGCCACTAAAAGTGTAAAATGGTTGTAGATAACTATTAAAATAGATTAATGTCCAAGGAAGCAGATCAAGAATCCAATATATTAGAAGTTACAGCTTTAAAAAATCCAAAAATTATAGAATTTAAACTTTTTGTTTCGAAATATGCTCATTTGAATTCAGAAAAAAAATAGAATATTTGACAAACTTGTATTTTCTTTTCAGTTTTCATTTATTTTATTTTACACTTTTTAGGTCGAATTAAGTGAGAATGGTTGCTAACCAATTTTAAAACGTTATAGATCCTAAATGGTCATTCAAACGATAAGAACCTTATGTAAAAAAACGATATACATAAAAAAATATATCGTAAAACCTTAATTACTTTTAAATACCTATTCAATGAAACTCCACTTGACATAAATTAAAATGCTATGCAATGTCAACACAAAGAAAAATTAAGGTAATGGCAGGACTCAAACCTGCAATATCAGCATTCCGTGCCTTGCGTTTTCCAGTTTCGCCACATTACCGCTACTATACCCTGCGAATTTTTCAATGTGCTTTGACTTTACGGTAAAATAATCACATTATAGATTTTAAGGGTACAACTACCCTCGGTGTCATCTATATGAAACTTTCTTTAACTTTTTTCCACTTGACATAGTTCGTCAACTTTTTTTTTCACAATATGGCGTCTGCCTGCCGTTATATAAAATTTTGATGACTGTCATGTCTTTAGTGACACTTGCCAAAATAAGTCAAATCGATTGACGTAAGAACCATCAAAATCGTTAGATGCGTTTGGTCTCTGAAGCGCCACAAAGGAACAAACATTTATACATGCATTGGCTGATTAACACATTACCCCCTTGCGTCGCCAGTCGGATAATAAGCTTTTATCATTGATTTTACAATTTAGAATCTTTTATCATACATTATAAAAGTATATTGTTGATTTACCTCGACGTTTCCTCGAGTTTAAAACAATTTTTTTTTATAAAAACAAACAATCTAGTTTCACTTTTGTAATATTAGTTAGTAACAAATCTAGACATATGAATGAAATCAAAGTACAATAGTGATAACAGCTCATTGATTACGAGCTCTTATCGGTTCATATGACTAGACGTTTCGTGGTTGGACTTTGACAACCCAAACATATAGACAATTTAGTGGGTGTGTCTGGCTATTTATTTGGAATCTACATGATTGTTGCGATAGGAAGATATGTTTAAAATAGACTTTAGGTAGGCAAGAGCAATGGTGATTTATCTTTGTTATTATATCTCTATTATTTTGTATTTTATCATAATATTAGCGCTATTTTGGCCGTAACTGGCCTTTGAAGGAACTTGTCGATGATTGCAGAATCGCAAAAGATGAAGTTTGATTCTTTTTCAAAATATCACACATGTATAATTATAATATGTGTTTTTTTGTACAACATAGAAGGCTAACGAGCAAGTGGGTCACCTGATGGTTAGTGATCACCACCGCCCATAAACATCTACAACACCTAGGAGATTGCAGATACGTTGTCAACCCAGAGGGCTAAGATGGAATACCTCTTGTGCCAGTAATTGCACCGGCTGTCTTGCTTTCGACGCCGGAACACAACAGGGCAAGCACTGCTGCTTAGCGGTACGATTAGCGAGCAAGATGGTCGTAGCGATCCGGACGGTCCTTGCACAAGGTCCTACCACCCGCAAAATGAAATAAATAACAAAAATGCTTAAAACCAATTCTACCTTTTTTTCCCTTAAACGAATTTTTTGTGTAATTTTAAAGGCGATTAACCAATGAGTCTATTCGTTTGTCCAGTATGTCAGGAGAGACAGATAAATTAACCGTTGCCCAAATCTACACTTATCTACACTTATCTACACTAATCAACATTATCTACACTAATGTAATAAAAAGGTAAACTTTGTTTTGTTGTTTGTTTGTATATAAGGGGTAATTTTTGGAATTACTGAACCGAACCGAAAATTTCTTTCACTAATTGAAAGCAACACTATCCCTAATGGACATTGGCAACTAATTACACGGAAAGTCGCGGGCGTTAGCTAGTCACTTATATGGTGCCCTCCTTTTGTCCGAAGTGTAAAGTCCACAGACAACGACCCTGAACTATCGTTTCTGCTTACTCGAAACAAAACGGCTAGGCTAGCTGGGGTTTGTTGGCCCACCTATTTCATAGTCAGCATCTTTTCTAGGAGCGAACACTAAAATGTTATCCCCATCCCATACTATCTAGTAAGGGCTATTAACCTGCTCGTAAAAGTTGAGCGCTTATTGAAGGACCTTGGCTCCACTATCACTAGCTAAAAATAGTAAGATTTGGACGCTCTAACCGATGTTTTGTCATTACGTCTATCTTTATTGATATTATGCTTGTGAAAATGAAATTACATGTTCATTCAGTACCAAAGGTTTGCACAGTCAAAGTGTTCAAAAAAATGTGTCATGTCATGAATTGGCAGAAAAACGAGCAAATAAGTGACCTGATGGAAAGTGGTCCCCGTTGCCCAAAGGAATCCGCGATCCCAAGAGAATCGCTGATCTCATGCCCTACTTTAGATCCCCAACCCTCCGGAATCCGGACCTCCGGATCACTCACTCATCGTCCAAAAAGCTACTACTTCATGCAGGTATTCAGTGAGAGTATGGTACTACACCATGGAGCTGGCCTATTTGTACTGCGAATTGCAACGGGCTATGCGGCTCTTCCAATACTAAACAAAACAAAATAATTTCTGGTTTCTGTTTGCCAGCCTATGTAGAAGTTATCGGTTATAAGCCGCGATGAGCGAAATCAAGTTCATATATATTTCATTATTTACTCGCGACGCAAAGCGGATTTACCCTAAATAGAGCCAATGATGTCAAAGTAGAGGAACGTGGAACAAGACACAAGAAAGTCGCGGACGCATTTCACAGATACATTATTTCTTATCACAATTTTTGCGCGGAAGAAAGTTGAGAGGAACGTGCATGTACGAATAAGTCGGTATATAAATGATTTTTTTTAATACTGAGTAATAATCCAACTCTATCAATTAATAGCTCCGTCGTTGATTTATAATTTTCTTCCCCAGTTCCTCATACCTTTTAAGCCACATCAAATAACGGTACAGCACGTAACGGTGGTCACACCTAGCTGGTACTACTAATACTACTGGTATTATGGTACTAGGCGGGTAGAGTAAGTCTCTATGATATTGATAAGGGACAGATTCCCCCCAGGAGTGCGATTTTTGAATCTCACCGGGTGACTAAAGCTCGCCAAAATGGCCGTGATTCATAGAAACGCGGCCATTTTGGTGAGCTTTAGTCACCTGGTGAGATTCAAAAATTGTATTTGAATCTCACCGGGTAACTAAAGCTCACCAAAATAGCCTTTTTTCAAAGAGATTCGGCCATGTTGGTGAGCTCTAGTCACCTGGTGAGATTCAAAAATCACACTCCTGGTGTGCCCTCACCTTCATTAAATTTACTAAAGGGCCTCTAAGTCTTGGCTTCGGCATCACACGCACCTCCCAAAAGTCTGAGATAATCTGAGAAAGTCTGGATGAAAGGAAAATACGTAAAAATAATACTAATTCGCACAACAAATCATTTATTTACGATAAAAAATTCAATTTTCCAGAGTTAGTACGCAAGAAATCTATAAATAATTAGGGATATTGAAAGTCAGTCTTGCTTCCCTAAGGCAAAAAAAAAGCAAAACGCCACAACGCTTGGTCAGAAATTGGAGCACAGAAGCCTCTGTTGTTGCTAGGTTGCCTACCTTAATTTAAAATAATTTAAATGATTAGTCTTACTAGACTCGAGCAGGTTGTTGAACACCAGGGACCCTTCTAAGTTAGATAGTTTATTTGTGAACATAGGTATACAGTGGTTCTTACATAATAATAATAATCAAGCTATGTTTTGCCAGAATGGCGTACAAAATATACTTATGGTCTAACAGACATTACAATAATTTGAGCGGTCATAAAAACATGCAAGTTAAAATTAAAATACTCGAGAAAAACATCTGTTCTAAATCATGTCAAAACTTATTAGATGAGCAACCTCATATTAGCTGGCGGATGTATTGAGAGACTCCCTTGTCGTCTCCTTATTCAGTCGACCAACTTTGGTGTCCATAAAGAGTACTGCAGCCTGAAGGCACGACAATGCTGTAAAAAACTCTCACGTTGGTTACAATTGAACGCTAATGATGTTTCCGTAGTTAATGAAAGCCATGCAATCAGCGTAAACTCTTTTAACTGATAATCAGGGGTTTGGTTTGGGAGAAAAAGTGCTACAACAGCCTAGAGACTCATGGTCACAACATAAATAAGCCATTTATGACAGTGGTAAAACTTAACCGCATAGTTAAAGCATGAAACTTAGAATATTCTAGACGTGCAAATGAGATCAAAGTCTCACTTGCACACTCAGAACGTAGTTTAAAAAAACACATCGCCGTCCGCAACCTGTTTTAAATCACTCCAAGGAAGCATCATATTAATTATTGAACATTATTGCATACTTTGATGGATCAAGAATAGTCTTTTAGATAAATTTATCATCAAATGTTGTTTTAGAACATTTCACAGAAGCATTTGAAATTAACAACCCTAGTTGGTGGATTTTTGATTTTTTGGTTTTTGGTTGCATCTACTTAATTTAATGCTTTATGGGTACCTGAAGAACGACTTGTGGAATAAAAATCACTTCACTCGCTCACGCGTCGCGCCGGGTCCCAAGCGCTGGCCCGCAGTCGATATCGTAGTGTATCGCCGGCGGCTGAGGTCGTTGTTAACTATGACAAACACAATTACCGCCGCACACAAACTACCCCAACCCCAGAGCAACAGGATATTTACACTTATACTTAAGCCGTAAACAATTTTGTTGCCGAAAACGCTTCGAATTTGGAAGGCATGTATTTGCAGACGCAAGTTTGCAAGCTGCACTGCTAGATGCAGGTAGCGAAACTATTTGCAAAGCGTTGGTTGGTAGAATCAAACGAAAATTTCAATATTTCTGTGTTGTTTATCACATTTTCCCGCGTATTTGACTCGTAATAAAGCACAGTTAACGACTTCTCACATCCGACTTTTCCAAATTACGATGGATTAAATATACACGTAGAGTCGAAGCTAGCAGTCATTAGCATGCAAAAGCCACCATCAATGCTCTGGAGCATAATAACGTGTTTACGGAAAATGCTTTATTATTTATAGAAGTGAGCCCATAAAATAGCGCCTTAAGAAGCCTAGTAGCTAACAAACAAAATTGTAAAGGCTGGCGTCGTAAATTGGTGTTTAGGTGGCGGAAGCGGCCCGCGCGGGAAGCACTAAATAAAACCATTCTTCATGGTTCCGCGTTGATGCTCACATTTCATAAAGTAACCGGTTTAAATGGCAATAAAAACAGCTATACATCCTTCAGTTTATTAATAAAGTATTAACGTTTTCAGGTAAGGCTCAGACAATATTTTGTACTCGTAATAGGCAAAGACTTGTGGATGTCGTTTCGGCCAAATGAGTGAAGGCTACTTCGAGAATTCTAGACAAGTTCCCAAGCGATAAAATAAGGTGTGTTCATGGAGATTGGTGCATATTTTTTGAGCATTACCTCATTTAATAGCCCATATTAGGTCCAAAGACTAAAAAAAAACTAAAACAAACCACATCATTAGTGACACAAATATTTGACTGAAAGCGATCCAACAAACCCGTTACTACAGCTTTTTTTTAATATATACAACATATGAAGGCAAACAAGCAGGTGGGTCACCTGATGGTAAGTGATCACCACCGTCTATAGACACCTGCAACAACAAAGAGAGTGCAGATGCGTTGCCAACCCAGAGGGCTAAGATGGAATACCTCTTGTGCCAGTAATTACATCGGCTGTCTTGCTCTCCACGCCGGAACACAACAGTGCAAGCACTGCTGCTTAGCGGCAGGATTAGCGAGCAAGATGATGGTAGCGGTCCGGACGAACCTTGCACAAGGTCCTACCACCCGCAAAAGCCTTTAAAATGTTACTTAATTTTTACGGTACCTACCTGTATCATTATATTATTAAAAAGTGCATACAGGTTTACACAAAGCTAATACGACGTCATAACACAATAAAGGACCTCAGTCTCATGTTGCACCGCTTTTGTGAGGCGATGGAAAGAAAGCAGGGGTTATAAAA
This sequence comes from Ditula angustiorana, assembly GCA_963691745.1. NCBI lineage: Eukaryota > Metazoa > Arthropoda > Insecta > Lepidoptera > Tortricidae > Ditula > Ditula angustiorana. Next base: position 1,683,250 of record OY829486.1, on the reverse strand, counting down.
AGGCGAGCCTCGCCTCGTGGGCTAACGAGCTCTGAGCTAAGTAAGAGTAATTATCAGCGGAGATGTTCCGTGCACAGCCGCTGAATAAAACAATGAACATCGTGCTTCGGAGGAAGCTGGGACGTGAAGAATTAGGAGTGCACGGAGGAGTCCTGTTTCTGTTGATACTATGGGGATATTTATGGTTTGTTCGTCATCAACAGGGTTATGTTTTTCATTTACTATCTTCTAATGTTACAATTATTTGAACTGATTAGTAGTTTTCTTGACTCTGTTAAACTAACCAAAAATATAAATCTAAAAAAGGCAAATATGGTTTCCAGGAGCTGGCGTCGTTGATAAATGGTTGACATCGACCGGTGCGTAGCCCTGTTATTTCTGAACTAAGTTAACTTACTTCCGTGTGCCTACCTTAGCAAGTATCATTTAGGTCAAAAAGTCAAAGGAAATCATTAAAATCTTTTCATTCATCTGTGCATTTATTGTATTGTATTCAATACACTTATTATAAGCGGAGCTATATTCAATAGTGGAACGTATACTCAATAGGCAAACAAGAGGAGATTATTAAGGGGTAACTGGATAGTATTTTTTTTTTATCGTCTGATCGGTTTCTATGAGCGACACCAGATCCACGTTAATTTCGTAGATCTCAAGATTGAAAGCAGTTGCACGGTTCAGCCAAGTCTAGCGGGCTAGTGGATGAATAGTTCACTAGAAAACAGTGATGCGATGTTAATTGCCTCTCGTTTTAATACAGGCGCCGTCAGTGAAACTATTACCGTTGCTTGTTAAACTTTGTTTTCAGCTTGTTTCTTGCTAATATTTAAATCATAAAGTTAGCTGAAGTCAATTGGTCATTAAGATGTTTGTACTTACTTAGTATTGTAATAATTTAAAGTTATTCAAGTTTAAAAAAAGGGGTTTTCAACAAATGAGATTTTGGTTGAGTAACATTGTCGCGTTCAACAATGTGCCTGCGATGATAACTTAATTTGTATACAGAGCAAACGAGAAAGCGCGCAGGCGCTGCGTTGTGCGGCGCTGGTGCGGCGATCATAGTTAAAGATCACCTCCTAAGATTGTAGGAAGGCAGCCATATGCTTCAGTACGGCAAAAATTTTGTTCATCAACATCAATACTTACATTTTACTACCTTGACGCACACGAAAGGTAACCATTTTGACAGTTTTAGGTGTATACGTTTGATGTTTCAGTTATTCATCCAAGGGCCTAATCAACATGTCTTTTTACCCGACTGTTTTAACCTCAAAAAGACGATGCCATCCGTAAGTGTGTCAAGCAAAAAAAACTTTTTTAATAAAATTTATCCTTAACATTATTCGGTAACCGATGCGGATGGAATTCGAAGCAGTTAATACCAGAAAGTGGTATTTATTATTTTTGATGTACAGCAAATAAGACTTTATGTAAGAATTTGAAGGTCAGATCTTGCAATGCCCATGATCGTTTCGACGAGTTTACGCGCTGGTCACCGGGTGGTCAGACGATCTTGACCGAAACACTACGCGACCAGATTAATGTGAAGCGATTGGTTCCTTAAAATAGTCTATTTGACTCTGTTTTGTTACGTACTACAGAATGTTTACATGGAGCTTGTTTATCGCTAGTTATAAGCTTGGGAATTGTTCTCACTAACCACCACCACCAATCGTCTCTAAACCAGTGCAAAGAGCTACAAAACGTTCAACCCCAGTTGCCGGCTGTAGCGGTAATCGACTCATAAATCGCCATAAACGTCGCGGTGACAGATGCGCGAACGAGACTTACGATCCCTAATAAATAATGTCAGATATGTGTACTCTGTTCCTGCGTTGACAATCTCAAAATACCTGCGGTGAGCTGATAGGCGACAGTGTCTTTGCAAATGAAATTTCAAGGTTAAGGTGTTGAGTATAATTTATCTCCTTCAAAAAAATGTATGTTTAGCATCGTCAGCACTCATTCATAATATTATGTTTTACGAGCGCCTGCCCGCTGACTTAAAACACGAATGGTGTGACGAAAAATTTGGACGCAACTAAGTAGGTACTAATTAGGTACTTATGTTCCAACACAAACCACTGAGCAGGCCCCGCCAGAGAGGCGCGCCGAGGTACCTGTAGCTTCACGCTTACAGCGCGGAGTGCGCCGGGCCTGCCAATATGCAAAACAAATCGTCCAATCCGATGAAAGGTTTTGTGTTGCATGCATTACGCGTTCCAGCTCTAATGAACAACAGGCCTTTGTATATCGAATGATACACGGAATAGTTAATGAATCAAAGGACTCCATTTGATCCATTTTACGTATTCAAAACCATGTTTTTCCTGCATCTGTCGACGAGTTGAAGAGGCATGTTTTTCTAGAAAAAAAGGGAAAAAGCTTGCAGTTGCAAGTCTCGCTCTGTTACCATTTGGTTGGTCCTCACCATTGAGCTGTTGGTTCACGTCACATAACAGTAACATTGCAAACTTATCCTAATAAAAATCCCCACCGTGTGTCGTGCCTGGTTCAAAACTTCCCATATTTTAATTCAACTTCGTAACCGTTAAGTTTTCTAAAAAGCGACTGTGACATTCATACAAACACAGAGATGACGAAACTATAACTATCCCTAGTTAGTCTACGGAAACCTAAACCCGTGCTACAGAAAGGCGTTTCGATACATTGACTTTGTCAACTCGTCCAATCAATTACGAGCCTCTTTTCGAACTAAACTGGTAAATTATCCTACTCGAGACGGTCCCAGCATTAGGTGGCGCGTGGGAAACTGGGCCAAGTTCGTAAATAGAGATCGTTAGGCAACTTCATCCTGCGCTCAATGTTCCCCGCAGCGTATCTCCTTATCTAGAGTATTCCATTTCAAGTTGCAAGTATTTCGGAAGTTTTCGTTGAAATTAAAATAAGTTTTAGTAAGATCGGATTAATTTTTTTATTACAACAAAAGTTGTCTCTCCTGTGGTCAAAAGTTAACGTCTTATCTAATTATTCATAAAAAGTTAACAATATTTTTGAAGACGTTACAATGACAGGTAAAGACATAAAACATGTTAACTAACAAACGTTTACGAAGCGTTTATGAATAAGAGGGTTAGGTATAAGCAAAAAAATTATGTGAAGCTCTTCTTGCATGTACGAGGAGTACTTACGTGTTCGTGAAGACAAGTTGACGCTCCATATTCGAAAAATGACGTAAGTTCCGTATCAGTTTTGTACACTATTACATGCAGAAGGGGCTTTACTTTTTTTTTATGAAATAGGAAGGCAAACAAGCAAGTGGGTCACCTGCTGTTAAGTGATCACCACCGCCTATAGACACTGCCTAAGGACCACCTAAGGTTATTGCAGATGCGTTACCAACCCAGAGGGGTAAGATGGAATACCTCTTGTGCCAGTAATTGCACCGGCTGTCTTGCTCTCCACGCCGAAACACAACACTGCTAACACTGCTGCTTAGCGGCAGGATTAGCGAGCAAGATGGTGGTAGCGTGGTGGTAGTGGTGGTTTGTATGACGCTGCGTAGTTGCGCTCACCTCAACAATCGTTGCGGTACATACCTCAAATGAAGATTAAAGTGTCTACTAATCCATACAACACACCTAGTCGGCAAGAATGCAAATATGAAACTCCAATCTCAATACATTGAAGCATAATGCCGCCGCCGTCGCCGATGCGACGAGGAGGGCTTCATAACGGTGCGAAGGAAGAAGAAGCCCACCAGTCAGAACTTGTGCGGTACGGCACCGACGGGACCGAGACATCTGCTGCGTCCTGCTGTTCCAACGACGCAGCTGTACGTGTCCCGGCTGCATTACTCTACGAAGGTTGAGGAGATCGTAGAGTATATACGGGTGAAGACCAGTTTTACCCTGAGGGCCGAGCGGTTGGAGTCCCGCCACAACGTCAATTTTACGTCTTTTGTGGTGCGGGTGCCGACCGATCATCTGTCGACCTTCATGAAGCTGGAATTCTGGCCGAAGGGAGTCGCTTTCCGGCGTTTTCGCGGACGGTTGCTGGACACCCCGAAAATAGGTCACACGTCGCCGAAGTAACGTGCTAATTTTAATTGTATTTTAGTCTATATATTTTTTATGTATGTTAGTCTGTAAGGTATTTATCTATGGGCCCTTGTTGCCTGATAATAAATGATTTTGAATTTGAATTTGAATAACTCATAGGATGTAACGCCATCTATTTCATTTTTTCTATTACAACAGCACATAATTCAAACAATTATAGTTTCCTCCTAAAAGGTGGTAGTTTTTACAATAATGTTTAAAGAAGCACGCTCCACTTGAACTTGCATCTATTAATCGACTTCTTTGCTGTTCTAATACCAGGTAGTCTACTTCATGGCGCCATCTAGTTCTACTAGGTTTGGTTAGAGATACAGCCCACTTAGGCCTTTCATAAGACGATTGAAAATCTTATACACATTGTCTTTCCCTTAACATTCCTCTTCCTCAACCATTACCAACGCAATGCTGAGTATAAGTCTTTTCTATAGTGCACGATGAGCTCCTTGGTCTAGTGCTTTCCTCATCCAAATTTTCCTTACCACTTTGACAACATCGTTAGTCGGTCGAAGTTGCCTCCCTAGAATTCTGTACTTGAATTATATTAATTTGGATAAGTAGCTAAGACAATAGCTGCCCATATATGCCAAAGCCAGGACGGCGCAGAAGAGTGTTTAGATGGAGACATAGAGTAAGGTACAGAAATGTAGGCAGGCAACAGAAACGACAAACTGACGATGTTGTTTACGTAGCAAGGAAAAAGTGGATAATAAGAACACAATACCAAGGAGTTTGGCGTACATCAAAAGAGAACACTCAGCTTAGCTTAGTACGCACGTATATGCCACGAAAAAAAACGAATTTCCTACTAATAAGACCTAACCAGATCGATTTATCGCCCCTGTAAACTCCTATATTGTACGTATGGATCTCATAAATCCCGTTTATCAGAATGGGATTACAAACAAATTTAGACATAGGTAATTATAAATATAGCTCATAGGTAGAGGATGCGTGCAATAAGTAGTGCTTCTTTGAGCTTGGGTTCCATGTTACATAGTGTGTTTTTATTTTTATTCGCTAAATAGGCAATGAACTAGTTTTTCCAATACCTTTTAAACTCTAAAGCAGGGCTTAAAAAAAGTAACGCGAAACGAGCATCGGACAACGCGGAGAATTATTTTATAGAGACCAGCCATAACAGGAGTATCGAACGATTTGCGCTCAATTTATACCAAAGGTAACCTTATCTTGTAGCCACGAGGGTTGTGACGACGGGGTAACTAAGTCGGTGGCCTGGTAATCCGTAGAACGGGCTAACTGCTTAATTATGCGGTCCTGGTCCTGGATTATGTTTTTATTTTCGCCTGGTATTATAAATTCGTTAGAAAAGTCCCGTAATGCGGGATCTAGCCACTTTCGCGCCTGTGCAGTGGACTGTGTAAGTTATTATTATTTGATGACTGTAGTCAAACAATCACAGGAAGGAAAGGGAGATGAAGCAAGCGGGACGTGTCGACGGCTCATTAAGTATAGCTGGTAGTTGTGTGAACAACTTTAATTCGTTTGATTAAAGGGACTATTATTTTTTAACACATTTATTGCCACTATTGATGAGAATAACTACATAGTTGTACAGAGAGAGTTACCTTCTCCGGGAACTGAACCTGCAACCTCTACCTTAGACCGCTAGGCTGTCCGTTAGGTGCGGGTAACTGACTATGCGCCACCTCAATACTCTATGACTTTTCCTATTATTATGAAATGGTCACTGTTGTACTGTTATATACTAAATGTCACGGTCCGTTTTACTATACTAACATTATGTCAAGTGACAACGACAATAAAGTTCATTACGTGTCGACTATTTGAGCCCCGCAATACAAAAACTCTTCGAGTCAAGCACGAAGGCTGAAATGCCGCTGTCACATATCACCTTGGTGAAATAAGGGCCTGAGCACCTAGCATAAACTTTTCCGATACGCCGTAACTCAGTGCGTCTGTCTCCTACTAGGCAAGGTAGAAAGAGACGCACTGAGCTACCTAACGAGTCACGTAGCGTCGTACATAATAATATTCATGCCGAGTGCTCTGATCGTAACTATTACTGCCTAATTCTAATTTTATACTATGTCTTTGATTTTAAGACAAGTAAGCTGATTCTACTGTGTGATCACAGTTTGTTTATATTCCCCGATACAATAATAGAACATTATAGTATTCAAACCGGCACGCGTCCGGTAAACACGCGTGGTAATGAGAAGATAACATGCTCCCAGCAGGACAACGTTTTCTTAGCGCCGCCAGGCGGTACATGCATTATTAATGACCTGATATAAAACCATTATTTTCTGTTCAACTCAGTTAACATTGAGATTGTTATAAAAATATAGCATTGTGTTAACGAGTTATATTTGTGATCGGTATTGGTTTCCGCGATACCGGCCTATAGAGTCTAGTGCGGTGGCCGCTAAACAACTAATGTCGTACAGTCAAGCAATTTGATTCGTAGGCCACTGTAGAACCTTTTCACAATAAACCTCATTCAAACTTTTGAACAAGTCATAATATCACAGCAATTACACATTGTGACAACGTTCTACAGTGGCCTATGAATCAAATAAATAAATCTCTAGGGACAAATTCACACCGATTGACCTAGTCCCAAACTAAGCAAAGCTTGTGCTATGGGTGCTAGACAACGGATATACATACTTATATAGATAAATACATTCTTAAATACGTACAACATCCAAGACAATTGAAGAAATTGGTAGAAATTGGTATTTTGTTGGAATTATTGTTACTTGTAATTCTTAGCCGATGACATTATTACTGTATGTAATCCTTTTTTGTTTAAAGAAATCTTATATTAGATCAATTTACTATAGTAAGGATATTGGAAGAGAGTACTTGTAGTTTTCCGTGGCAAATAAAAATCAACAAGAGCATGTTTGACGTAAAAAACGATGCAACGCAAGCCCCGCGAGGCTTGCGTTGCATTGTTTTCTGTTCGCGATATTTCAACAAATAGTGATTGTAGACGAAAACTAAAACTACAGTTTTTCTTCTATTGACAAGTTCTTTCGATTTTGATAAATGACAACATCGTTCCCATTGAGAGGATCTTACGGTTACCTCTTACAGACCTACCTATTCTAGAGCGTATGTGAATGCCACACTGTTAGGGCTGATGCATTCTACAAAGTTAAAAATACTTAATTCAGGGAAAATTAATTTTTGATTTTGGAACTCCTACATTGATGGATTGGATTGTAAGGAAATATATACAAGGGCAATTTAATTAGTAAAGTTTTATAAGTCGCACAATTGACACAAAAGGTCTCGGCCATCTTCTGACATAACTGCGTTATGACGAATTTGTAAAGCATGTCATGATACCTATGAAGCTTTTTGACGGTTGACCAAGTTTCTACTTCTTTCCTTATACGACAGATCAGTTAGAAAAAGGAGGCACTTAGCAGTAGGCCAGCCAATTTGAGAAACTTTAAAATATCTAGAAAGTTAGGAATAATATACACCGATCCAATATTGATTCAATAAGCTCATGAAACAGTTAAAAAATGCACTGGAACAAGCTTCCACTATAGAATCAACTTCCTGCGTCGGTGTTTTCAAATTGATATGACTTAGGGCCCATTTGCATGGAGCTAGTTCTCGTTTGCGAGTTGTATTACATTACGCATCTCGAACAATCGATTAATCTCATCATACCTTGGTAGCCCGCAATGTAATGAAACTTACATGAGAGAACTTTTGCCATGTTAATGGCCCTGTAAGGACCTCCAAGAAACAAGCCTTATAGGCATACCTTTCTTATAGGCTGGCAACGCGCTTGCGATTATTTTTTTATTGCCGTTTTTCATGCGGCGATTGCTGACCATTAGGTAACCTGTTTGCTCGTTTTCGCTCTAAAAAAACTAATGCTATGTACAGTCGACTAAACAAAGATGTATGTAGTACCTTATGCATTGGCATCAATAAGTACATTTTTTGTAGTAGACTGTAATTCGCCGGATTAAAAAGAATAGGCGAGTTCTAAAACTTACACCAATGGCAACCCTACGCAGGGCTTTCAGCGGCCGGTGCGGCATGAAACTGCGGCCACAGTCAGAACTTGGCGTGTATCTCCCTGTCCTGATTACATTCTGGAGTGAGATCTGCATTTCCTCAGCGCGCGGTGTATAAATCATGCCCGTGAATGGCGAGCCGACACTTGCCCCGGCGTACTTGGCCACCGGCCAGCCCCGCTATTCTCTAAGCGTACCAGCGTCGAGCTTAGCGTCGAGACATCACTCTGTCTTGCTTAGTCGTGCTAGCGCTAGAGCAAGACAGAGCGCTGCCCCGGCGTTGATCTCGTTTCAGTTGTGTTTAGTGAATCATCCCCCAGCGCCGCGCCGGTACCCACGACGCCATAACACTTGATGCCGTCCTTTGTTCACACAGCTCGTTAAAAAGAGATAGTGTGTCGTGTTTACTGTGATGTTTACATGAACAATTACGGCCGATCGTCAAAGTGTGATTTGTCTGAATAGATTCGTCAGATCCCTATGGATATATTGACACAAGCGCCGATTTAGATGTATGAGAAATCGTGAATTGGGTGCTTTATTTCTTATTAACATTACTTTCACAAAACAAAGGAAAGTTTTCATGATTAATTTCGAGTTCATTTGTTAATAGACAAGCAATTAAAGTAACAATTTTTAAATAGGCCTTAAATACCATTATAGTAATGAATCTTTCGTACATTAAAAATATTGTTTACTAGCTGTGCCCGCGACTTCGTCCGCGTGGAATAGTGTCTTTGGGTAGCATTTTTAATTATTTAAGCTAATTATTTTACAAAAAGACTCATGCCTATAACTTTGAATGTCATATCGAATCAACAGCCTAAAAAATAAGTTTCAAGCTTCTAGCTCTAAAAATGACGATACTTCTATACAACTTTTCATCCCCCCTTTCAACCCCTTACAACTCTTTTTTCGCATTAAAAAGTAGCCTTTGTCCTTACTCAGGCTCTGGACTATCTGTGTACCAAATTTCATTTAAATCGGTTCAGTAGTTTTGGCGTGAAAGCGCGACAGACAGACAGAGTTACTTTCGCATTTATAATATTAGTAAGGAGTAAGGATTGTTTTATTTCACATCAGTTCAGTCGTCCGTCTGTGCGAGCGTTGTAACCTACGTAGAGCGTTCTGCTACGAAATAGTTTTCAGTTTTGCTTATTGTTCTGATACCTCGAATAGTAGCGAAGTTGCAGAGCAAAGGCCCGTATACACTGCGCAAGCAGTTGCACTGACAAATAATAACTCTCGTGTGTACTGACTGATAGCAGCTCGACTCGCTTGGACTATATCTTGCTCTGGTCTAAATATTCCCATTTCATTCGATGTTTGCCCCTTTTTTAAGCAACTGCGGCGAAGCCAAAAAGTAAATAAATAATAATATGAAGTAACGAAATAAATATATGGGGGCAATTAAAGTCCCAAACTAAGCAAAGCTTGTACATCATAGGCACTAGAAAATAGATACACACATAACATTCAAGACTCATGTACAAACCTTTATTATACTTATCATTCAAGCTCTTTCCACTCACGGGAATCCAACCCGGAACAGCGTAGTCGGGGTCACTAACCACTAGGCACAACAACAACAACAAATATTCTTTATCTACACATATATCATAAATGCTCTATAATGCGTTCAGAAACCGTAGGCAATGACCAGCATTATAACAACCAATATTATTATGAGAATTTTTCTAATTTGTTTCTATATTTGTTCAAATTCATTTTTTATTATATTATTTAAATGTGTAGAGTCTATAGATATTTAATAGTTACCTAGCACTAGTAGCTAGTAGCAATGCAGATCATTGCCCTATGCCTTCTGAACCCATCATAGAGTACTTATGATATGTGTGTAGATAAAGTAATGTATGCAACTGTACATAATTAGGTCTTAAAACACTCGTGTGATCCTATTATGAAACTCGCTGACGCTCGTTTCATAAAACCACACTCGTGTTTTAAGACCCCTCATTATGCAACAGTTGCATAAAATACTATTATTGTACACCACATAAAAATACAAAGAAAACAAAGAAACGAATAGATAGGCACTTTACTTAAGCAACTTGTTGCTAAATTTCGTGGTGTTCAACGTAGTTCCTTGAAAATGCTGGAATAACGACACATTTCGAGAATTTTTGTCAGGTTCCAAGATCCAACCTATATATAGATATAGGATGGATCTTGGAACCTGACAAAAATAGTACCTATATCTATAGGTACCAAAAATCCATCATTGGTTCAGTGAGTTAGGCATGAAACCGTAACAGACAGAGTTACTTTCGCATTCATAATATTAGCTTCAATGGTTATACGCTAGTGTGCTACTGGCCCAAACAGTTGTGGAATACGCGAATTTATAATCACAGTAGTTTGAAATGGAGCTACATCGCTACCGCGATGAAGTGTTCAAACTTCAACTACTTGTATGCGCAACTTAAGTAGAGTAACTTCACGGCTGCATCAAGCTTGTGAATGCCACTGAATTAAAATCTTACGTTTAAGTAACACAGATAAATATGAAAGTTACAATAAAATATACAAGGACATCGAGAGTTCCATGCAAAATAGTATCAATCAATCAATCAATCAATCACTTTATTGTGTGTCACAGGTAAATTATACAGGTGTTATAGCTTATATCTACGTGTCTCTGTAACATGCCATTACGACATACAATGTATCTTATAACTAGGGCTTATAAAAAAATATTATGTAGACAGTTCGTCGGTTTGAACGGCAAGGTTAATTTTATAATTGAAAGAATGTTTGCCCATACATCACTATACGTCACGGTTATTTATCCAGCTGCAAATTTAACTTTGTTATCGTTGCTTTTATGTGACATAGCTACAAATTAATGTTTTCGTATTTCATTCCTTGTTTATGCTTATTTCTTGTCCAGTTTCATAATTCTAGGTTAACGGGAAGTAGCCTATAGGTTTTGATTTTATTATTATTTTACAGTATTATTTACAGCTCCAAGGTACTAGGGAGAGACATACAATATTAATTTCAACCTTAAAGCTTTCCTGAGCAAAACACTCTTGACATGCAGACAGACGGACGACGAAGTGATTTTCTAAGGGTTCCTTTTAAAATAGGTACGGAATTCATAAAAATATTCTAACTATTTGTGTATTACATTATGCGAGTCAACTTGCAGTAAGTATCTGACTTGAAAACTCGTGACTCGCTTTGTTCCAACTCGCCTTACGAGTATGTAGCGTTTGGAACTTGCACTTCACATGTGGATGTTACCAAGTATCTGCTGAAACAGATGGTCATCAGCTACAGTCAACTTGGCTAGGGTTAAAGCTAGAATAACAATGAAATGAAATAAAACGAAATGAAATGAAATGAAATGAAATGAATTAATTAACAATTAGAGGAATAATCCATTAGACAATAACCATTGCTTTTAGTTTGTACAAATGATGAAACTTTCAGTTCCAAGTTTTTAACCGACTACAGCAAAGCCAAAAGGAAGGGTTAGCAGTCTATGTATGTATGTTTGTATTTACGTATGTTCCGCTTTTTTTTTAAATTGCAACCATGCTTTTACAAGCTGTTATAAATTAAAATTTGTGAGCCATACATGGACCCTAGTAGGGTGTAGCAATAAACAAGTTATTTACATAATTAAAAGCAGTCGGGTAATAAAAAAAACATGTCTTTCCTTATACCTAACCATAATCACTAAAAGTCAACTTACACATTATACAAACCGGAACAAGCATAAAATCATTTCTTTATTATTACAGTCATATTATTATCATTCTTCAATCATTATTACATTAGTCATTGAATACTGCATTATGACGCCATTTTTCATTATCAACATCACACATTGTCATACATTTCAAATTGCAATTTTGTACCTATATTAGATTATTTATCAGCAAATGAGTTATAGTGCTTAAACGACTGAGCTGATTTTGATGAATGAAACATTTTATGGTACGGTCAGCCTTAGCAGTACCCAAACATTTTAGTACCTCGTCGCTGTCAGTAATGTAACAAATTCGAGCAATTTTCATTTTTTAACTTACTGCGACATGGTTCATGCACTCAGACACTTGAAATTTGGAACACCTAATCCTTATGGGATGCAAATACTCGTGTATACTAAAAAATATTTTTTGGAAATTCCACCATAAGGGGGGTGAAAGTTGTATGTAACGCTGTGCCTATGCAACCAAAATCGTGGGAATTAGCTAGTTTTACATGATTTACTAGTTTTTTCTTAATCCAATGCGTAGCCAATAAGGCGATGAGCAGGGCAGTAAATCAGAGCCGGCTCTCAAGGTGGCCAAGGTCAGTGTCCGCCAGGATAAATCACGGGCGCTACAACGTTGCGGGCGGGCCCCATCCGATGTTAGCCCGGAGTCGTGAGTCTTGTGGATTCTATGTTTTAACCCCTGTTCGAGGGGTGATTCTCAGTTGGGCACCCCTAACTTTTTACCAACTTACGTCTAATCAGTCAAGCTAAATTCAGTAGGGCAATTCTCGCGTCAGTAGACATTAAGACACAGTCGAGATTTGTCAAAAACAGCTGGCAGATCCCTATGAAATCTGTAATTTTTTGACATATCTCGAGCGTGAGATGGATCTCGACAGCGCGAGAATTGGTGGCCTGGGCCTTCTCACAATCATTAATTTCTTCATAATTTTCGCCTTTATTAACAATTTTCAAATTAGTCTCATTCTACAATTCATATTACAAAATGCAAAACTATTGAAATGTTTATTTTTAATCACGCATTAACGACTGCAGCGATTTATATGAGATTTAACAGACTGATAAATCGTGTTTTGGATCAGAAAGAATCTTTTTATCCCATAAAATTCACCGAAAATACAATAGAAGCTCATATGATATAAGTTCAGACACCAAAACACAGGCCTTCTAGCCGCGGCAAGTTTTGGCAGTGATCATAGTCAAAATCCCTGTATGCAGCGTGATAGAGCATTTTCGCAACGCGCGCCCGTTGTTATTTTATTACTCGTGATATTTCGAAGAATAATGACCGTAGAAGAAAACTAAAAAATACAGATTTTCTTCTTTTAAAAAATTCTATCAAAAATTTAAAAAATTCTATCAAAAAAAGTCATCAAAATACCGTATTGTCCCTCTATCCTCGCTACGACATATCCCTTGAGTGATTGTCGAAACAAAAGTCATAATCGAGGTTCGGCCTTAACCGAAAGCCCTAACGACTCCTCGTCGAGAGCTTATGCCGTCATTTGTTGGGTCAAACACGCATATTTAACTTTGAAATCTACCAAAGATTTTAAGTGGAGTTATAGTTAAAACAACAGAGACCCGCGAAACAAACCACAACAGAGTGGATTGTCAGTATTCTCCTAGCGTTTTTTCTGTTTTTTAATTAGGGGTATCCTTTAACTATGACATCAGATTTGGCAGGTCAGGTTATTAATTTTTTTTAAAGAAATAGGAAGGCAAACACTTGATGGTGAGTGATCACCACCGCCTATAGACATCCGCAATACCAAAGAGATTGCAGATGCGTTGCCAACCCAGAGGGCTAAGATGGAATACCTCTTGCGCCAGTAATTACACCGGCTGCCTTGCTCTCCACGCCAGAACATAACAGTACAGGCACTGCTGCATAGCGGCAGGATTAGCGAGCAAGATCGTGGTAGCGATCCGGATGGACCTTGCACAAGGTCCTACCACCCGCAAAACATATCATCACATCTCTCTAGCAAGCAGTTATCGACGGACCACGGCTGTGAGAGCTCTTGAGAAAGGACCACGCACTAATCTGAACCATGTCGACAATACCTCGGTTTAAAATACGCGAGAGATCCGTTTATTTCAATATAAATTGGAAACAATTACCTTGCTACTCCGTGAAACCTGAGTTCCTGGTTGGAAACTTGTTTTCGCAGAGTCGTAACGTGATTGGTTCCAATTAGTTAGTTTTATCTAGCCAAACTAAGTATTTTTTGGGAATACTCTGCAAAGCAATATCCTGTAGTTAAGGGAAATTGAGTTGCATCCCTTTATAAAGAGCAAAGCGAAGCGCTTAAAAAATAGACGTCTCCACCTGTAGCCGTACCCTCCTCTCATTCAAATGCAAATGACCCTTGCCGAATTGCTTTATTAAATCAAAACGTGCCTCCCAATAATGCCGCGTTCCGCACACCTCGGCGTAAACACTGCGATAAATATCAAATGTTTTTATGGGGTTAATTCCGCCTGGTCGGCAGAGGGTCTAATTTGGAGCATCGCTGGCCGCGGCTGACTCGTTCGGCGTGGACCGTGACGGAACTGACGCGGATTTCTGATTTTTGCGATTGAATATTTTTGGATGACAAAGTTGTTTTATGCTTGGAACCGACACTTAGTATATTTCGGTAATTCTCAAGCGTTTTTACCGTTTTTAATGGGTGAAATACATGTCTACAAACATACACTTCAGGTAAGAAGAGAAGCTGTACTCGGGGTTGATACTAGTTTTATAAAAGCTTAAATATGACTGATTTAAGTGCATCTTTATTCTATTGGGCTGTGAAATATTTTGTGTAAGTCGACCATTCATGAAATTGCTTAACCACTTTTGAACCTTAATCCTTTGTGACACGGTCGAAGAGTAGTAAATGGATGGAAGAGAGAATTGGAAAATAGAAAAAGTCTTTGGTCAATTCCGAAAAACTCAGACTGGTGAACCGGAGTCTGCGACCATTATCTTGTAGTGTAACATCTTAGATTTGAGCATTACAGTGGCCTTAACATGACTGGCTATGTTTAATTTATCTCTACATGCGTCCCTTTCTTGACACTACTTTGACAGAGATGTAGAAGTGGATAAATTTAACCTGGGCCAGTCATGTGAGAGCCACAGCCGTAAGTGCATTGAGGCTAAGCTAGAAAGAGCGCTAAAAATAAAAAATGATTACTGCATTGTAAGAATGTGTGTGTTCGGTTTTATACGAAAAAAAAACCAGATTGGATATATTTTGGACTACAGCCACTGTGGGTTTGGTTCGTTAATTATCATTGTGCTGAACGGAAATGTACTGATTATGAAGTAGAATACTGTTTTATATTTAGGGAATATTTCTATACTTAGTAATTAAGAAGTTCAAGACGTTTGATGTGTCAAAACTTACACTAACGGTACTGATGGTATTGCACTAGAACTGCAGTTGACTATACTGAGCTGAAAGTAATGCACAAAACTGTCTTTATTTTAAAAAGACGCTCTTCATAGCCGCGCTCCATTATCCAACACGACAGTTTTTATCCACTCGCTCATAATAAACTCAGTTGCAAGAGATTGCGCTTACAAGATGAAGTGAAAAATACGCTCGATGCAAAACGGGCTGAATTTCCCGAGATATCTCGAGATATAGCTAGTTAGCTCGTAACTCGGGATCGCGTCACGTGTCCCCGTTAACCCCCCTTCGGTCGCCGTAAAGCGAGATACGGTCCCGGTAAAGCATTGCACAAGTTTCACCGGTAATGCCAACCCTTTCAGCACATAAGACTGGATGAGGCTTGGAAATGTAGGCCACTGTTATTGTCGAAACTTGAATTTAGATACGTGGCTATATGTATGCCGCTCTCGTACCTGTTGGCTTGCCTGGCCATCTTTAATAACTACTGCCAAGAAGTCTTTAAAATTCTTTAAACATGTTTAAGCCTTCGACTGTGTTAATTGGTGGAGTTTAGTGGGAAAAGGACATTGCAATCAGATTGATGAAATACGACTTGCTTTTGTATTTCATTATGTAGAACAGGAAGGAAAACGAGCAATTGGATCACCCAATGGTAAGTGATTACCACCGCCTCTTGACACCCACAACACCAAGGAGACTGCAGATGCGTTGCCAACTCAGACGGCTAAGATGTTTTTGTGCCAGTAATTTTATTAGTTATCTTGCAGTTCACGCCGAAATAAAATAGTGCGAGGACTGCTGCTTAACGGCTGGATTAGCGAGTAAGATGGATTAGATATTTAATAATTTTAAGGACATCCTTCACTTACCAACTGGGCCCTCTGGCCTCTGGGTTGGCAACGCATCTGCACTCTCTTTGTTGTTGCAGGTGTCTATAGGCGGTGGTGATCACTTACCATCAGGTGACCCACTTGCTTGTTTGCCTTCCTATGTTGTATAAAAAAAAACCAACGGTTTTCAAAGGTTGAATCGATTACCTGTGATACTCAGAATAAAGATGCGTTGCAGAAAGCGAAGTATTTGTTTAGAGGTGGAATAAATCATACTGGGTATTTAGGGTGCCAAAAGGCTAAGGTAGACTTTTGCGCACAGAGGGCTCCGTACATATGTATAAAGACAAAATTTGTAGTAGATAGTATGCACTTATGTATGTCAATTCTTTATTGTAAAAAACATGAATGACAAATAGAGATACAATGATATACAAAAGCAAACTTATTCCTTTAAGGAATCTCTTCCATTTAACCTTGCACGTACCCTTGCCCTAGCTTGTGTTGCCTTGTTACTTGATAGTAGACCAAAAGATGGGTTTTAGTTTAAAGCCCCAGTCAATCAGACTGGGGTTCAGCTCAAAAAGTATACTAATTATGCAAAACTATTTATTTAATCAAACCGATCCCGAATTAGGTGAGATATTTCTTAACCAAGTTTGGTTGTAAACGGGTCAGTGGATTTAGAAATATTTCACTTTAAATAACCGTCGGGGGTAAATTTAAAGATTTCAGTTTATGTACGATGTTATACAAACAACTGAATAATCAGCGTAGTTAACTCTTTACAATAAAAGAATTCACAAAATAAAAACACAAAACAAACTTGGTGCATCCATTTTTATTTTTCCTTTTCATTTAGCTTCGTACAGCTGAATGTAAAACTTCATCAGTTGAGGCGAACTCGTGTAGAAACTTTGCCTTAATTTCATATCATTATTATTTTACGTATTTTGCGCTTCATGTTTTGCTTGCTACAGTGACGAGAGCATTTTAAGTAATAAGAATCTGCACTATTCAAGTTTAGGCCTGCAGTTATGTATTTTGGCCTGGAAAATCGCTACCAACATTTTGCTCGCTAATCCTGCCGCTAAGCAGCAGTGCTTTCACTGTTGTATTCCGCCGTGGAGAGCAAGACAGCCGGTGCAATTATTGGCACAAGAGTTATACCCTCTTAGCCCTCTGGGTTAACAACGCATTTGTAATCTCCTTGGTGTTGAGGGTTTCCATAGGCGGTGGTTATCACTTACCATTAGGTGACCGATTTGCTAGTGTGCCTTCCTTTTTCCTATAAGTATACCCGTCGATGTCAGGTTGGAGGCCATACTGACCCCGCAGTGTAATGTAACTGACCTCTTCCACACGCACTTGTTTGGCCAAAGCACAAGACATCGCTGGCGCGGCGAGTCACGTTGCAGCGAGCAGCTGCTTGCTTCCGCAGTCCCGTTTGATTTCCGCAGTCGCGGCACCGCGGTTTATTTCCCGAGATTTATTGTGTGCCGGCGCAATTTAAATTTCCCTCTCAAGAACTTGTTTTCATTGCATCCGACGGGAAATAAATTAAAGAGAATTCCCTTTTTAGTTTTCTTTGATGCCTTCAGCTTTTTGTTAGGGATTTGGGGCTTAGGCGTTTGTTGCGTAAGGATTACGCGGTTCAGTACTCCTCACGGAGTCTGCCATCCGACCCTTTACTTCAAACATTAAGGAGGAAAATTTACAAGATTGCTTGTCTTTAGAATTGAGATATTTCTTTTCACATGGCCTCAAGTCTTACTGATTTAGTGATTGAATTTGGACACCGACGCTGGAATGACCGACGGGTCGGATGTTCAGTCGAGGAAATGCATTCTCGTACCTAGAACCATGACGCAATGAGGTGGCGTATTGAATTTCACATCACTCAATCCTGAGTGATGATGCCTATCTTTGAGACAGGGTTCTACAGAGGTACGTGGATGCATTTCCTGTGCTGTACTATACGACCTGAGAGCCTGAGATTGGTATATTGACCTCTAATTACGAATTTCTCTATTGATTTGTGATAGGATAGGTTGTATTCCAAAATATACCCAGCCGCATCATAGAGGTTTATGATAAAAAAAAACATTTCATATTTTGAAAAATTAGACATCCATCCAAAAATATCCAGAAATATCTATAGCTTGTCATGTTTGGGCCACTGAGCTGAGTATGCAGGATGGGTATGATTACATAACACAATGTACCAATAATGATACCATATGTACTACGAATCGTGGCCCACGAAATCTTTAGCTCTTTCTTTAGCATTTTCTTCTCGGTGTAAGAGATAAAAGGCGCATTACTGGGTTTTCGAGCGGTCTCTTCTGAGGGGGTTTTCATCACAGTACTTGCTAACGACGTATGATGTGAGCTGACGCACTTGTTTTTCTTCTATTATCATGTAAATATCGTTGTGAAATAAGTCTTATAGCATTAAATAATACATGGCTCACTCCTAATTAACATTATAAGGCAATTTTAAATATTCACTTACGTGTTTTATTTGCTCAGCTGTGGATACGACGAACGACACGAAAAGCAAATTCCATTTAATTTTGTCGAATATTACACCACAAAATAATATTTATCTAGTGAACCAACTCTAGCGTGGAAAGACTGTATTAATATTATTCTTGTCGTGGTCTCATCATAACCGTTATATATTATTCGCTGAGTTTTAAAGCCCATCGTTCATTAGACTGACAATCAACTGACTCTATAATAATTATGATGCGATTAATTCTACCAAACAGAATGCTTCTCACATATCACACGCCACATCCCTAAATGGCCACATCCCCGAACGGTCACATCCTTGAACAGTAAAAATCACTTAAGTTGTGGTTGGTGCTTGTCGGCTTCTGCGCATCACAGTACGGCTTCGTTAGCTCAAAATAAAGTCGAATTTTCCCTCATAATTGTAGGCTTAACATCCAGTTACGATAATGCTCGGCCAGTTGGCCTGTTAACGTATAATGTTCAGTTATCGAAAATTTTAAAAAGAGGAAACCGGTTAATCGTTTTTCTACGAGCAATATTTTTTAAAACATCGCGAATGGAAGATAAATATAAATAAAACTTTAAAAACTGTGACCCCCACTTTTTTGGATGTAACATTCGTCATTTTCATTTTGTTCACAAAAAATATAGCCTATGTCACCCAGACTACAATTTTCTTACGAACGGATTCTAGGCACAAGTGCATAAAAATGTTGGCGTCATCTAGACTAACACAATAAAATCCTACAGCCAGATAGACGAGGTTAACATACATTAAATAAAGTAATATTAATACATTTACTTTAATTTATTTGACTTCTTTGTTGCATCTAACAAAAAAGAAATGATAAACTATTAAAAACAAGTAGGTAAGCATATAAATAAAACCATTACAAAATCAACGTATGGCTTAACAGTATCGCGTTCGACCCAAGCTTAAAATCTCGTGCTGAAACTTAAAAAAAAAATAGGTACAGTAGCAGGAAAGGAGCCTTTATCTTGTTTTTGGTTACTATTTACTTGCTTTTTTGCAAAATTTGTTATGTTACCTAAGTTAATTAATTTATTAAATAGATTATTTAACATTATCACTCTTTTATTTCCACAATCGAAGTGAAAAGCAGAGTGTACACCTCGGTCTTTAAACCCATTTCACACTCGACTTAATAATCGTCTCTCGCCTACGGGTCGGATGGATACCATTAGAGCGGTTTCGCACTACGTTCGATCCGAACCCGTGAAAACATGGGTTATTTTCAACATTTTCAATTAAAGTAAAAACATCATAGCGAAACAACGCAAATAACAACGTGCACATGCGCTCGCTGCCACACTGAACTAATACACTGAATTCCTGCCGCTTAAGTCACCCAGCCGCATACCCCGCCCGTCCCGCTCCCTCTCTGCTCGTACGCAGCTCGGCTTTAACTCGAACGCAGTGCGCGAGTGTTCATACAAATAATAATATGGTTATTTCGGTTCGTCAAAAATCTTCTCCGGAATGGAGATTCTAGAATGACGGAAAGAAATCGGATGACGGATATCGGACCTAGTGCGTATATTACCATATAAATTGTTCTACGGCTACTACGGACCATATTTTCACGGATGCGGATCGGACGTAGTGCGAAACCGCTCTTAGGTTTGGATAAAATAGCTTGTTTTAAGCCCTTGTTGCATATATTATTTTGTTTAAATATAAGTTTCATACCTTTGAATCGCAACAGCCCCCATAACAAATTAAATATTACTTTTTTTTGGTTAATATTATTTTAAAACTAGCTGTTGCCTGCGATTTCGTCCGCGTAGAATGGGTTTATCGCTGTTACCGAACTATGCATTTTTACATAATAAAAATTATCCTGTGTTAATAATCCAGGATAAAAGCTATTTCCGTTCCAAATATTATCTAAATCTGTTGAGCTGTTTTAGTGTAAAGAAGTAACAAATCTTTTTATCACACACAAATTTTCAACTTTATAATATTAGGAGGATGTTGATATAAACAACAATTTAACACTTTTCGCTTTTTGATAAAAAGTGTCAAGTCATCAATTCTGATATTCAAAATAACGTAGAGAAAATATCGATAGGAAAGTAGGTACTTTCCTATCGATATTTTCTCTAGATAAAGATACATGAAGTCCTACGAAACTAAGACGTCCGTGGTGTGAAGATGAGCGGCAAGCCGCCTCTGATTGCTTGTACAAGGTTGGACTTAGGTTCGATCATGGGGTGACGCACGGAGGTGGGCGCGGGCGCCACGGAGAACTGTGACAAGATGGCCGCCAGCCCCGCTAGAGACTGCATCAGCCCCAATCGCTCACCTGTAACAGATACTGAGATCATAACCAACTTGAAATGCTCCTAAATGAAATCTTATATAGTTTTAAATTCATGAAATAAATAAAATAATACTTTTAAATCTGCAACTTACCAAGACAAGCGCGCGGTCCGATGCCAAATGGAAGATACGCAAACTTATGTTTTGGTTCATTGATCTCTGGGCTGAACCTCTCGGGTCGGAACTCTTCCGGCCTGTCCCAGTATTTCGGGTCTTTATGCAACGCCGCAGCCGCGATGGTTATACGAGTGCCCTCGTCCACCGTCATGCCGAGATCTTGGAACGAGCACTTTCGGCGACAAATTCTTACCAACTGCCCCGCTGGAGGCAGAATCCTCATTCCCTCCTTGAAAGCCCATTCCAAGTAATGCATTTCTTTGATTGCGTCATAGCTCAGTTTGTTGTCATATTTAGCGAGTACTCGATCAATGTCGGCTTGTATTTTTTTCTGCTCCTGCGGATTGTAAGCAATCTCGTGCAATGTATAGCTAGTGGCAGAAGAAGAAGTCTCATAGCCGGCACCAAAAAACAAGAAAATTTGAGCTGCAATTACGTCGTCATCAATTTCTAGGAACACGTGCTCTGGCGTACCATCTGACTTCATATTCTTCATAGATTCGCACTCTATCTTGCCCTTTGCCTGGATGGCTAACATTAGATCCATAAAATCGTGTCTCTGTGATGGTTTGTAATTCCTTTGTCTTAGAAGTTGCTTAATCAGGCCACAGAATTCGTTTTCAACTCTTGCTAAATGTTTCAAGTCTTTGAATGCTAACGGAAAAAGTAATTTCAGCAAATCCACGATGAAATCTTTGATACTAACTTTAAATATTTTATGCCCTAATCGTTCAAAATCGGAATGTTCTTTGGTTTGAGAATCTGCGTCGATGCCGAGGCCGCAGGCTCCAATGAAATCCATAGTATACCGCGCCATGAGGTTGCGAACGTTAACTGGCCGAGCACTCTCGCTGGCAGCGCGCGTGCGCTCGCGCAAGCGCTCAGCACGCTCTATAATGAGTGGGAACATTGCTCGCAACTTTCCGCTCGTAAACGCTGGCGATGTCCCGTTCCTCAGCAGTCGCCACATGTCACCCTCTACAACGAATAAATTTTTTCTGAGAGTTTCCAGTTTTCTATGATCAGATTCAGTCTCTAAGTAGCCTCGTGCATAAAAACTGAGAAAATCAGATGTTAAAATACGTTTGATGACATCTGGATCACGGACTAGGAGTTCGGGACGAGAAAATCGATAGTAGCCAACAACTTTGTCTCCTGAGTATTTCCAGTACAGAGTTTCTAGGACTTGGGGCATACTTTTCTTTGCGAACACACTAGCTGCAACATTGCCAAAGAAGGGTATGGGCTTCTCGTAGGTTACGCCTTTTTTCTTCCAGTACTGGAACGTTCTTGTGCCGTAAAAGTAAAGCGTTACAATGACGCCGGATAAAATGATTACGTAATTTATCATGATGCAAGCAAGACGCGTGCACAGTGTCTGCCATTTTAATTTCGTGGGGCGGTATAAACCTCTGATAATGTTTATTTAGACACATGTAGGTGTCAAGCCAAGTATGAATAAATTGCGTTTGCGTAACGTTTTCTTTTGGTGCGATTGCTTTTTGTTCGGAACAGAGCAATAGATTTGTGTCATAAAAAATCTATATATTTAAAATTCAAAGTCCTGACTGACTGACTGACTGATATATCAGCGCACAGCCCAGACCGCTGGACCTAGAGACTTGAAATTTTGCACATAGATACCTTATATAGTGTAGGCATCCACTAAGAACGAATTTTTGGAAATTCCAACCCTAAGGGGGTAAATTAGGGGATGAAAGTTTGTATGAAAGTATGTATGTATGTATGTATGTAAATTCTTTATTGTACAAAAAAAAACATAAATGTCAAAAAGAGATAAAGTGATGTACAAAGGCGAACTTATCCCTTTAAGGGATCTCTTCCAGTTAACCTTTGAGTGGATGAAAGGAGTATCATAGCAGGGACAGACAAAGACCAAGAGTTTATCAAAAACAGTGGAGAATTACCATACAATTTACCTATAAACACATTACATACAATAATAAAAGTCCGTCAGTTTTGAAGTTAGGATCTTGAAATTTTGTTGTTAAGCTTACGTAAAAATAAAATTATACGGGTCTCAGTGTTTTTGATAATTCCACTCCTGAAGGGGTGAAAAGGGGGATAAAGTTGTGTTTGGAAAGGCCTACATTTTCACAGCAAAAATCACTACATTTATTATTTAAGCTTATAACGCAACGAGTATATCGGGTGTTATTGGAATTACAACCCTTAAGGGGGAAAAGGGGGATGAAATTTTGTATTTGACTTGTTCATTCACATTTTTTTTGTATTGAAGTAAAAATAACGTACGTGGTAACGTGTTATTTCTAAGCCTCTATTTGCCACCCGTCTATCCGTCTGTCTGCCTGTCTGCCACGCGCAAACATGTCCTGACTGATTTGCGATCATCGTCCAACCGAAACTGTTGAATCAAGAAAGCTGAAATTTTGAAAATAGGTTTATTTTATAACGTAGGCATCCGCTAAGAAACCATTTCTGGTATTTTTTACCTTTAGGGGGAAACGGGGGGTAGGGGTTGAACTTTGTATGAAAGTCTTTGTTGATTGAAGTTATAAACATGAAAATTTGAATTAGAACTACTGATCATAAATAGCTTATAAGTATTATAACGTATTTCAGGATTTTTGCATTTTTACATTTAAAGGGGGAGAAGCGGGGGTGAAAGTTTGTAAGGACGTATTGATTTTTTTAATAGGAGCTTGTAATTTTGAAATACAGCTTACTTATCATAAATGAATAATGACGTGTCACAGGGTTTTTGGATTTTCAAATTAGTAGGGGGAAACGGGGAGTAAAAGTTTGTATGGATGGAGATATCGGGTTTTTAATAGGAACTTGAAATTTTGAATTTTAGATACTTATCATAAATAAATAAATATGTGTTTCAGGGTTTTATGACTATCGAATTTTAAAGGTGGGAAACGGGGGTGAAACTTTGTATGGAGGGGAGGTATCGGTTTATTCAAAAATAAGAACTTCAAAATGATTGTTTGTTTTAGGGTATTTGGATTTTTACATTGGAAGGGGGCAAAACGGGCGGTGAAAATATGAGAGGGAGTGAGAGCACTTATAAGTTTTTGATTCTAAAAAAAAGACATTTGTTTTCTGTAGACCACGCGGGCGAAGCCGCGGGTAGGAGATAGCTATAAATAAATAATGAGATATTTCAGAAATTTTAGATTTTTAATTTTAAGGGGTAATACGGGGAGGGGGGAGTTTGTATGGAGGTATCGGCGTTTTTTAAAGGTAGAAACTTGAAAATTAGAACTATTGAGTATAAAAGATTACCGCCGTGTTTAAGGGTATTTGGATTTTCACAATTAAAACGAGAGAAACGGGGTTAAAACTTTGTATGGAGGTATGGAGGCTTTTTCGAAGATATAAACTTGGAAGACTTTAAGGGATGACAGTTAATGTTAGAAAAACGAAAGTAATGGTGTAGTAAGAGAAGTATGAAGAGGTTTCTGAATGTGTAATAAAGCTTGGTAATGAAAGAGTTGAACAAGTGAAAGAATTTGTGTACTAGGTAGTATGTTTACTAGGGATGGAAAGCACGATGAAGACATTGAAAGGAGAGTGAAAGCGGGAAATTGGGAGCTCTGCTGCTTTTGTGAGCAGCTAGAATGTCGCATCCAGCAACGTGAACAGCCAAACGTGCCTTTTACGACGTTCGGCTGTTCACGATGCTGTGTTAGTTTCCACGTTGATGTATGGAAATGAAAGCTGGGTTTGCAAGAAGAAGCATAGGAGTAGAATAAATGCCGTAGAGATGAGTTCTCTGCGTAGTATGAGTGGGATCAAGCTGACTGAGAGAGTGAGAAATGGTGTTATATGACAGAGAGGTGAGGTCTGAAAGAAGATGTAGTGACTAGAATAGAGAAACGAATGTAACGTTGGTTTGGGCATATTGAACGAATGGATGAAAGGCAATTATGTTAGCAAATTTATGAAGGTGATGTGACTGGGCGAGTTGGTCGAGGGCGGTCTCTACGTACTTTTGTCAACCAAATTTGTGATGTCCTGATGCCCTAAGATGTCAAACCAGAAGTACACGGAACCGCCGAGCATGCATGAAGAGAGGAATGTGTGTGGAGGGAGCGAGAGAATATGCCAAGACCAGGGCAAATGATGTTCTGTGGTCTCTGCCTACCCCAAAGGGAAACAGGCGTGAGCTTATAATAATAATAATAAAAATAAACTTGAAAATTAGAATTGCAGCTGCTCATCATAAATAAACAACGATGTTTCGGGGTTTTCGGATTTAGATGTCATTTGTTTTCTGTAGGCCACGCGGGCGAAGCCGCGGGCAGAAGCTAGTAAAAATATAAGTTAACCGTAGAAAGAGAATGATATAGAAAGCTGGACGTCTTCCTTTTCGCTCGCACAAGAATAAGATATAAATACGAATTTGCTTGTGAAAAAAAGAGACAGAGTTTGATATGTTTTGTCCCTCATGGCATGTTGAGTTTATTCAAGTTCAAGTTTGTTTAGCATACTTCTATGTTAAACAAACTTTGACGTTTTGTGACAAGCTCAATCCATGTCACCTGAAAAATTACAATAAGTGCCCGGTTTATTTAAAATTACGTGGACTATTTCTTTGTACAGGCGTTAAGAACAGTATAACGAGTCTGCAGAGTGGTGCGATGTTCTGTTTTAGGCTGCAAAAGTGACAGTGAATCGAAAATTGATGAACTATCTTTTTACTCGGAAGTTATTAAAAATTTGATCTTATTTGACTTATTAGAACAGATGTTTCATATTGTGTGGTTCCTTCCCATTATACATCCGAACGTGTTTCAAGATCAAATAAAAGCTGTTTTATGCATTTTTAGTTGGTGCTTTTTACATAACCTTAAAACTCAGTGTTGTCACTTTTTCCCACGAATATTACCCCACGTTAAGGGGTAAATAGTACGTTGATGAAATATTGGTATAGAAAAAACTTATACAGGACCCTGTTTCGTAAAGCATGTTAGTCTAGTATTTTGATTCACTTAGTCGTTTATTTTACTTCCAGAATGTGTTGTCAGCACTTTGACCGAAGTCTATGTTACAGTGTGGGTTTACAACATTATTATTTCCAACCTTTTTCGCTTTTATTAGGTACCATTATTATTATTAAGAGTGATTTTATAAATTCCTGTTAATTATTGAAAACATTTTCCAAAAGTAATTCTTCTTTTTTCAATTTATAAAAATATTGTTTTTTTTTATTGACATCGTAAATGACCTCAAGGAAAACTGCCTTAAAGATGGAAACCCTAAATATTCATTTGTGTGTATTTGCTGTCCCTTTCGGAGACACCCTCGGCCGCAGTCTTTTAATACTATGTTTATGAAGTGAACTCATTAGTTTAGTTATAGGAATTTGGCAACGAATACACTCATAGTCGTATAAAGATAACTTTTTTTGCTCGACTTGGCGGGGGCACTGCCGTGCCCACAGATAATACACACACTCATACTCATAAATAATATGAATTACAAATGTACAAAACTTATTTTTATTATTATTTAAAGTAAAAGAAATACATTTAAAGCAAATGATCTAGAAAACGTAAATTTTTCGGGGGTATCATAAAATAAATAGTAATTATTATATTGATCTGGAATATTTGGAAATAATTCTAACTTGCATTGGCAATTCTGAGCTCCAAATAGTGTAAGAATACAACTGCGTTAAATTTTTAGGTGTAAATAATAATAATGCAACTTTTTTTAAATGCTACCTCGTTGAGTTTCTTGTTGGTTCTTCTAATTAGAGGTTTTTCCGATCCAGAGGTAAGATTTCAACATTCAAATAAGCTTCTTTTAAAGCAAATCTGAATAGAGATACTTTTTCTGATTTTATTTATTATAAAAAAATGTTCATGTTTGTTGTGGTTTGATTAAAAATGTAAGAAATACCGTCAGTGATTTGTCTTTTTCCTTTTGATAGTTTTACTAGACAGAGTTCAGAAGCGCAATAGCTGTTGTAGATTGATATTTTTTCTGGAAACTACGTCCTTGGTGTGAAGATGAGCGGCAAGCCGCCTCTGATTGCTTGTACAAGGTTGGACTTTGGTTCGATCACGGGGTGCCGCACGGAGCTGGGTGCGGGCGCCACGGAGAACTGCGACAAGATGGCCGCCAGTCCCGCCAGAGACTGCATGAATCCCAGCCGCTCGCCTGCAATAGATACTGTGATCATAACAGACTCGAAATGGTAGCTTTATCTTACCTAGCTTAAAATGTATAAAATAGTGAAGAAACTACTTTTCAATCTCAAACGTACCGAGACAGGCGCGCGGTCCAATGCCAAATGGAAGATACGCAAATTTATGTTTTGGTTCATTGATCTCTGGGCTGAATCTCTCGGGTCGGAATTCTTCCGGCCTGTCCCAGTATTTCGGGTCGTTGTGCAACGCCGAAACCGAGATCGTAATACGAGTGCCTTCTTCCACCGTCACGCCGAGATCTGGGAACAAGCATTTTCGGCGACAAAATCGTATCAACGATGCTGTTGGAGGCAGAATCCTCATTCCCTCCTTAAAAGCCCATTTCAAGTATTGCATTTCTTTGATTGCGTCATAGCTCAGTTTGTTGTCATATTTAGCGAGGACTCGATCAATGTCCGCTTGTATTTTTTTCTGCTCCAGCGGATTGTAAGCTATTTCGTGCAACGTATAGCTAGTGGCGGAGGAAGAAGTCTCAAAGCCGGCTGCAAAGAATAGGAAAATTTGGGCTGCAATTACATCATCATCAATTTCTAGGAACACGTGCTCTGGCGTTCCATCTGGCTTCATGTTCTCCATAGATTCGCACTCTATCTTGCCCTTTGCCTGGATCGTTAACATCACATCCATAAAATCGTGTCTCTCTGATGGCTTGTGATTCCGCTGTCTTAGAAGTTCTTTGATCAGGTCACAGAATTGTTTTTCTACTCTTGCTAAATGTTTAAAGTTCTTAAAAGCTAACGGAAAATGTAATTTCAGCAAATCTACGATAAAGTCTTTGATACTAACTTTAAACACTTTAAAGCCTAGTTCCTGGAAAAGTGAATGTTCTTTTATTTGAGAATCTGCGTCTATGCCCAGGCCACAGGCTCCTATGAAGTCCATGGTGTAGCGCGCCATGAGGTTGCGAGCATCGATAGGCCGCGCGCCAGTACAAATGGTGTGTGTACGCTTGCGCAAGCGCTCAGCGCGCTCCACAATAAGCGGAAACATGGCGCGCAACTTGGCGCTGGTAAATGCTGACGAAGTTCCATTTCTCAGCAGTCGCCACATGTCGCCCTCCACGACAAATAAGTTTTTTCTGAGAGTTTCCAGTTTTCTATGATCAGATTCGGTCTCTAAGTCGCCTCGTGCATAAAAACTGAGAAACTCGGATGTTAAAATACGTTTGATGATATCCGGATCACGGACTAGCAGTTCGGGACGAGAAAATCGGTAGTAGCCAACAACTTTGTCTTCAGAGTATTTCCAGTACAGAGCATTTAAGACTTGCGGTATACTTTTCTTTGCGAACACAAAAGCTGCAACATTGCCAAAGAAGGGTATGGGTTTGTCGTAGGTAATGCCTTTTTTCTTCCAGTACTGGAACGTTTTTATGGCGTAGAAGTAAAGCGTTACAATAACGCCGGATATAATAATTACGTAATTAATCATAGTGAGAGTAAGACGCCTGAACAGTGTCTGCCATTTTAATTTCATGTGGCAGTATTGACCTATGATAATGTTTATTTAGACACATGGTAGCGTCAGGCCAAGTACGAAGAAACGGCGAACGATTTAGTTTGGTGCAGAGACTTTAAGGATATTATAACTGCTGACATACATTATTTTTTTAAACTAAAACTTGTTTGTTTATTTTGGTAGAACATTCAAATGATTAAATATAAATGATATGCAATGTCAACTCTAAGAAAAATCTTTGGCGTCTGACAGGACTCCAATAAAAAAAAAAAAGTGTGAATAAATACGCTATTTTAATAATTTTGTAGCATGCTTAGTTCGTTCATGGCGTCATTGAATATAATCCAATTATTATTTTATATTTTCACAAAGTTATTAATTTAATTAATAAAGCACGAATATTTATTTCTGTAGAAAATTTCTCCGTTTCCATACACCGAACTAAAGTTCAAACATCAACAAGTAATCGATACCTAATATTAAAGTTAGTTTAGAAAGTTGTAGAACAAAATGTTTATGCATTCGAGTAGTAGATTGACCCTAAGTTTAAAGCCTATCTTGTAGAATAAAATATGGATACAAAATATTCATATGCTACCAGTATTTTCTTCTATATATTTCTTATTAAGTTGGTTCTTTACTTAACTAAACGAAAATGGAGTTTTGGATTATACAATTTAATATTGTGGCAGGCGCTAAACCCTCTAAAAAATTCACACTTGGAGTTTATATTAGTACCTAAGAATTATTTTCTATTCCTTACTTTTAGTAGATCTAGATTACCTACAGTTCTGACAGTTTCCTTGCTTCCAAGTGTTTTGAGGCACAAGACTTTTTATCCACCTGTCACCAGAACGGAGACCTTTTCATATGAAAACTTGGCCCTTTTTTACATAAAGATTTGTTTATGGAAAGACGCAAGCTTTCCTCATAATGGCATACTCGACTCATGTTATTGATATTGTACACCAAATTGAAAAGGTAAATGGAATAATAAATACATAATATTGTTAGTCATACTAAATGGCTGAGCAAGGGGCATAACATAAGGTCGTTTAATTAACCAATCTTTATACTTAAACGAGAATTGATGTTGCCCAAAATGGAGCAGTCACAAACGATTGTAGATTATGATGGCTAAACTCTGATGGTAGCCCAGGAACTCCGTCTCCGACGCAATCATGATCAGGGCGGGATCATCCCTGTAGTGTCGTTAAGTTTCCAGCCTGAAGTACTCTTGGTGGATATCTATTGTAGGATATCGACAGTTCCGGAATAAGGCTGATAATGAAGCCATGATCATGAGCTTAAACATCGTAAAGCTGAATCACGAGAGAGTTGAATACAGCAAATTGTTCATTCACGGTATCACCTCTATCAATGACAGTCACACTCACGTCACCACGAAGTGTTAGCATCCACCCGACTCAAATTACGTTGAAGAAGAATTTTGGGCTTAGTTCTAGATGAATGAATGTTATAAGATATGTTACAGCAGGTCATGGTATTAGAAATCGTTCGCAAAGTATTGACCATTCTTAGCAACACAATCAACAGAGGAGATAAGCATAAGACCCAGTAAAGAAGAGCGTCTTTCTATACCATATTTCATCAGGTAGTGGTCTCCTGGAACTTCACAAGTATTTTATTTATTTAAATCTTTTGCTATACACAGGCTGACTGACTGGTTTTTGTTATACACTGACGATATCAGCCCTGTAAAATTGTTTACAAGGTACTTATTACATTGCATGTGAGTATAATCGAATTAGCATCTTAGCCTGCTCAGATAACGAGTTTGCTAACCAGTTGTTGCAACTACCTACATTTAGATCCCTTACAATACCCAGACTTTGCCACTGGGTTTCGTTCCGCACATATTCCATCAGTATGTGTTGAACTTCACAAGCTATGGCTTAGATTTGCCACTCTGAGATCAGCAAGAACGACGAAGAGATATTTCTTTTGTACGTCCACTACAACAGCACAAGCGTACTCATCATCTTCCTCCGCTACACTCTAGACTGGAGCAGTACTTACCGGCCAGACCTCATCTCCTGCTGGTTCACCTGGTTTTTCGAGCACGCCAGCAGTAGGTATCTGCAGCTGCAGAAGCTGAAACGCCTTGAAAATAAAGCCTTTGAAGGCTCCAAAATCCGTAGCCACCGAGGTCACAGCGGGGTTGTCCGACCCAGCTATGTTGAAGTTGGCTTCACATTCAACCATTTTGGATTTAAAGCGCAAGTCAATTCCACCATGCACTGCATGATAGCTTCAAAATCCATAGTGTTTTTTGTGCTAACATGGGTTAAGTGACAGTGCAGTGTTGACGTTTAGAAGTAAAAAATACTTAAAGATCTATCGGTAAAAAGCTGCATATTTTAATAATTAAAAAAATTATTTCTTAAGAGAGTGCTGATCTTTTTTCCTACACTTACCCAAAAAAATACAACAAACAATTGTAAAAAAGAGCAAAATAAAAAGAGAACAAGTAATTAACTACATCTACCAATAGCCACATCATTTGCAACCATCCTAAGCAAACTCCTGGGGTTTTAAATCAATTTATTTGCTCAAGTGTTCTGATTATAACTACTGTCAGTGCGGATAATAGTGTACGGCCAAAAAAAGGTTTTGCAAAATATTTTGCTGGTTTTGCATGAAAAATATATATGTCGTACAGACGCAGTTATTTTGCAAATGCCCGGCACTGGTTTTTCGGATCAGCAAGGGACTTTGTTTCCGTCTGTCCACTGACCTATAAGTAATATGGACTTCTAGTCAGTGTTTAAAAAATGGCGTATCAAAGGAGGCTAAAAAGAAATCGATAATCGCTCGCGCTGTCAGTCTGTCGGACCGACGGCGCTGCTGTCAATACTATTCTTTTGTAAAAAAAACCTATTTGCAACGAAACTCAATAAATTATTATTTTATGCAGTTAGACGTAAAGTTGTAAATCCAATGACTATAAATGGTAAACTAATAATTTGCACTTGTAACATTGGCGTCAACCTGTATTCTTATGTCGTGCCGTTTTTCTGCTGACATTTAGTATGAAACTGTACATCCATGCATTATAATATCATTGCGTCTGTCAATTAAACAATGTCTAAAATGGCCAATTAATTATTTGCTCAGCTGAGTAGACACTGTCAACAAAATTACTTTACTTACGATTTAAGATTTCGCGATCATTTTACATATTTTGCGTTTAAACATAAAACTCCTAATTCGTTCGTGCTCAAAATTTACAAAGTGTAGGTAAATAAATTTAAAAGGATTTCAACACCGCTCGTAACTTTTTCAGCAAGAGCATACATTTTGCTAGATTTTCACGCTTCGGCGGAGCGTATTACTTTTTTTAGTGGCATAAAAAAAACCTACGTTGCCACTGGGCAAATTTTTCGTGCACACAAACCGCTGAATGGATGTAAAAATTTTCAACATTCATTCAAAGGTATATGTGATTTAGAACATTAATTTACTTACTTGTTACATTTCACGCACAGACATCAAAATATATTAGCTTGAATTTTGCCAGTAATCCGTTCATCCTTCTTGATTTTAGTGGTAAACTATATTCATTCTACTATTTATTTGCGGGTGGTAGGACCTTGTGCAAGGTCCGTCCGGATCGCTACCACCATCTTGCTCGCTAATCCTGCCGCTTAGCAGCAGTGCTTGCACTGTTGTGTTCCGGCGTGGAGAGCAAGACAGCCGGTGTAATTACTGGCACAAGAGGTATTCCATCTTAGCCCTCTGGGTTGGCAACGCATCTGCACTCTCTTTGTTGTTGCAGGTGTCTATAGGCGGTGGTGATCACTTACCATCAGGTGACCCACTTGCTTGTTTGCCTTCCTATGTTGTATAAAAAAAAAAATCTAACTAAAATTGTATTTATTGGCGTGAAAATAGTGTTTATTCATCATCATCATCATCTCAGCCACAAGAAGTCCACTGTTGAACATAGGCCTCCTCCATGGATTTCCAAAGTGACCGGTTGGAAGCGGCATGCAGCCAGCGCCTTCCTGCCACTTGTATGAGGTCATCGGACTATCTTGTGGCTGGTCATCCTACGCTGTGCTTATTGCCTAAAATTAATTAGACTTCCGTAAAAAAACGCCTAAATCACTTATTTGAGGTATTATAAGTGTTAAATACTCGTAGATATATGGTGAGATTACTTTATTTCTCATAAAAAAATTCATTAAGTTTATAATGACTAAACATAACCAATCCAAACACAAAAAGTATAATATAAAATATGTAGAATTAAATCTGAATAATGTCTTAATTTCAATAAAATTACAAATAAAAATAAATAAAATTGCAATAAGGCAATAAATCCAATAATCAAATAACATCGTTATGAACTAATTATAACACTGCGTTTAAATGGACTCTAAAAGCTGCGTACAGTCAAAGACATTTTATAAGTGAGTATTAAAGTGCGAAAGGGAGGCATATAATATATGCACTATGAAGTGGTTCTCTATCTATTAATTTTGGCGATGCAGTTGTGCGCTGTACATTTACGTATTCCATGTAAATTTATATTTTTATGTATATATTTATTTTATATGTATGTTTATACCTTTTCATTTATTTATTATTATCTATGTAAACTCTTATGTATGCTTATTGTGAGTGTGTTTGATTCTTTTTTTTATTTGCATTGCCCGTTGTACTCTATTTCTCACCGTATCTCTTTCCAAAGGTTGTCTGGAAGAGATCGCTGCTTAGCGATAAGACCGCCTGTTGAATCCCATGTAAAATTTCCCTGTGTGTGTTCTTTTATTTTGTTTACTTGTGTGAATCAATAAAGAGTATTTGTTGTTGTTGTTGTTACTTTCGATTTGAGCATAAACTTCTCTTAGTTCTCTATTTATTGGTCAATTAAGTGTGTTGCTGTTTGTATAAAACAATACAATTTTAAATGTAAATCCGTAATCTTTTGTTTACTCCCGGGAGACAATCACGTGATTATTTTATCAGTATGGAACGGTCGATTTGCAGTCAGAGCTGGAGATATTCGGGGTTATTCGGGGCTATTCCGACGCCATCCAGCGGTAATGGCGGCGTCCGTGAGATTCCGATCGCACGTAAATGACCAGATCGGGCCCTGGGCCGCACCAGCAAAAACAGCTGCCTCATAGAGCTTGAGCACTGAATGGCCGGGCGGCCATCTTTATTACCTTTAATCTATGAGATACTTTGGGAGTCTCTATTAATCATGTGTTTAAGTCTGGTGATACATGGTGAGGTTTAAGAATGTCCCCCTACCAAATATCACGCGTATTTTTTAGTACAAAGCAATGATATTATAATGCATGGATGTACAGTGTCGTACTAAATGACAGCAGAAAAACGGCCCGACATGAGAATACAGGTTGAAGTCAATGTTACAAATGCAAATTATTAGTTTACCATTTATAGTCATTGGATTTACAGCTTTACGTCTAACTGCATAAAATAATAATTTATAGTTTCGTTGCAAATCTTTTTTTTTTACAAAATAATAGTGTTGACAGCAGCGCCGTCGGTCCGACAGACAGACAGGGCGAGCGATTGTCGCTTTATTGTACTTTTTGGTCGACTTTTGATGCAGCCATTTTTAACGCTGACTAGAAGTCCATTAAATGAAGGTCAGTGGTACAAAGTCTTTAAAAATCTTTGTTCACACTCCACTTTTCGGTTAAGAAATCGCGTGTTCTATTAAAAAATAAATAAACGTAATATCTCACCCCCCTCCATCCTTGTGATATTAAATGATTAATGGACGATGCCTTGTGACTCTACTATGAACGCCCAGGTTATCTTATCTCCCTGCGTCTCTGTGAAACCGTCATAAGAAAGTAACACACTTCTTTACAAGATAATTAATTATCATCATCATCATCATCAGCCTATGTTCGTCCACTGCTGGACATAGGCCTCTCCCATGGCACGCCACTGAGCACGATCCTCGGCCACTCTCATCCAGCTCTTGCCAGCCGCCTTGCGAAGATCATCACTCCACCGAGTCTGAGGACGTCCCACGCTACGTTTGCCGATCCGCGGTCTCCGCTCAAGAACTCGTCTAAAAGATAATTAATTATAACGAATTATAATGATATCGGGGTAATTAAATAAAAACACTGAAAATTGGCTTTGCGCCTTACTCGAGCTACGAGTACTAAAACGTCCTGCTTCAGTATTGCCACGTAATTTATCTACACACATATCATTATTGCTCTATAATGCGTTCAAAAAACCATAGATAATGACTAGCATTATTACAACCAATTTCATTATGAGATCTTTCTTGTCTGTGGTAGAAGGTAACATCTTTACTTTAATGGTCATTACAGTATCAATATCTGTAACGTTATGAGTTTAAATTTCTCTGTAAACTCTGTAAATTTTCTAACAAACCAGAGCAAAGCTGGTTGTATGGAAAACTGGTTATTTCTACTCTCTATATATAATAACACAGTACAGCGGCAATAACATGACCGGCGCAGGTTTATCTTATACCTCCCTTGTCTCTGTCAAAGTAGTGTCATAAGAAAGGGATGCGCATAGAGATAAACTCAGATAAACTAAACTCGGATGATCGCGTTAGAGCCACTGCGCTAGCTTCTCCTTCGAACTGCGATCAGATCTCAGGGAAGGCGGCTAAGGCGGGGAGGGGGCGTGATTCTTTCAGGAAATATGTTTTGTTATCTAAACTCGGCGCGTCACATTACGCGCCGTCGTCACAGGCGACTCGACTAGCAAATGTTTACGCTGTACGGTATTGCTACAAAAATTAAGTGCGTATATAAATTGGTGAAATACGTTTTGCGACAAAACTGAATAACGAAACGCAAGCCTAAACATTGCAGGATTGACGCGTACTGCTGGCAATGCGTTTAGAACTTTTATCCAGCCTTTTTATACCTTAAAGGGAGATAAACGAGCATGTGAGTCAGCTGAACGGGAAGTGATCACCGCTGTTCATGGGAACCGGTGACCCCAATAGAATCGCGATAGAAGGCTGAGAGAGAGAGAGAAAGAGTGTTAAACTGACACGGTAGAGTCGGGCAATCCGTACCAAGTAACTGGTACCACTTTTTAGTGCAGTAGGACCTTGTACAAGGTCCGTCCGGATCGCTACCACCGTCTTGCTCGCTAATCCAGCCGCAATAAGCAGCTGGGCTTGCACTATTGTGTTCCGGCATGGAGAGCAAGACAGCCGGTAAAATAACTGGCGCACGAGGTGTTCCAAATGAGCCCTCTGGGTTGGCAACGCATCTGCAATATCCTTGGTGTTGCGAGTGTCTATGGGCGGTGGTGATCATTTGCCATCAGGTGACCCACTTGTTCATGTTCCTACCTACGTTGTATAAAGCGAATAACGACAAACAATATCAAGCTCATTTCGCCGCAGTCTTATAATTAAGACATTGTGTCATTTATTATTTAATTAATTATTTATTTATAAATACAATCTACAGCATTACAGTGACCAATGCGCCATAAATCTTAAGCTAAACTAAATTAAAAACTCAGTAACAATCTATAAACAATAACAAAGAGAAAAAAATATATGCATAAATTATGTTTGCACACTAGACTGCCTTACGTCCATTCCCTCACAGAACCATAATATAGTCATAGTTTGGTATAGCTTTGGTATAGGACAGTTACGTCCAATGACTACATATTATGTGGTCGGTGGTTAAAGGGTTAAATCACTTTGAGTTAGTGGTGGGTCGTGGTAGGTTTTTCCGTTAACGCAACGAAATCGTTTGTCGTCAACGTTCAACTAGTTGACAAACCAGTTGACGTTTTAACTGGTTATTTTAATGTATATTTACGTTGATTGATTTGTTCGTCGAAACGAATGGAAATGGTACCTTCTGCTGCTTTTAAAACGTTAACTGTAGTTAATACTGTAAACGGTAGATTTATAAAAAAAAACCACCTTCAAAAATCTATCAAAAAAACTAAAAAGCAAAAATATCCCGTAAAGTTTATCTACATCCGATTTCCGATCCAATCATATACCTAATTAAATTTATTCATACTATTTCATAAATTTAGTAATAAGTTTTACCTACAAATTTGGTCCGGCTCGTTTTCACGATCAATAGTACGGTGTTTAAAGCTAACAGAGATATAAAAAACTAGCGGACGCCCGCGACTTCATCCGCGTGGAATTAGTAACCTATGTCCGTCAGGGATAATGTAGCTTTCTATCTGTGAAAGAATTTTTGAAATCGGTTCAGGAGTGCCGGAGATTACCTTCTAAATACGGTGTTGCGGGTGTCTATGGGCGGTGTTGATACTTACCATCAGGTGACCCAGTTGCCTGTTTGCCTACGAATGTACTACGGGGTACGTAGTACAAATTACTACGGGGGTACTGCAGGTATAAATAGGGCCAACCATTCTGGGCAACCTCATTCGTCGACTGACAGTCGAGAGGTCAATAGCTCCTGATGATGCCTCGTGGAGAGGTGAAACACGTATCGAGTGGTATTTTTGGTGTTGGTAATTGGGTTGTGGTAGCGTTTTGTGTTGTTTGTTTTATTTCTTTAATAAGGTATTCAGCACAGGCGTTGTCTTTTTTCTTGATTGCTGACACTGGGTTCGCGGATTAGCAAAGAAATTGTTTCCATTAGTATCAATATGGACTTCCGCAAAGTACCGCCTGAATCTATAAAGTATAAAGTTTACCTCTTTATTATATTAGTGTAGATAGACTACCACTTATCATATACCAAAAAAAAACGTTAATTATCACAAAAACGATCTAATTATAGCGATTTGTCCGCACCTTCTTATCGCACGTGTCTCAGGAGACACTTAATGTCTCCTTCGATTTACCTGCGATAGGGCGACTGCACACTTGCGATTTATAAACCTTGGACTCGTAAGAGTGAAAGAGAAACGACCAATATTGAACGAGTTAGATTTGAGAAGAAAATTCTCGGGCTTCTTGTACGAGACAATTATTTCAAGATGGTTGCGGCTGAATCGAAAATGTCATAGTAAATAAACTTAAGCCGGAGACTTAAGCGAAGCGTATTGCTGCTTTTAGATAAAAGTTCAATAATGTAATGACCGCAAGACCAAGCACATTGAAAAATTCGCAGGGTAGGGCAGCGGCAGTGTGGCGAAACTGGAAAACGCAAGGCACGGAATGCTGATGTTGCAGGTTCAAGTCCTGCCATTGCCCTAATTTTTCTTTGTGTTGTCATTACAATTTTAATTTAAATGGTCAAGTATTAAGGTCCAAAGAGGTAAATAAATACTGAAGTTTTGGAAAAAAAAAATTGTAACAGATCAGATGGAATTCGTGTCTGAGCATGTGTGTGACAATGAAAAAACTCTATTCTTGTGACTTCTTTGGGCATAAATATATTTTTGATGATAATCTTCAACAACATGACAGGATTATGTAATATTCCTTCCTGATGCATATCCCTATTCTATTGCTATAAGGGCTGTTTGTCGCCGATGAAAGTGTTAAGTACAAAGCCTCTAGCACAGTGACTTGTTATTAATAGACAGGTTATACCTATACAAAAACTCCAAGAAAAATGATCCGAACGCAGTGGCGAACACACACATGCAAAATGTTTTGTTTTTACTTTTACGCACACATAGTGAACTGTGTAAAAGGGACAACGTGATTAAAACCATAGAAACAAAAATATTTTTTTCCAACGGACCAATCACGGCCTTTGGAATTTGGAATTGACCGTAAACACACGTCTTAGGTTAATATGCGCACGGTTCGCTTATGTTGCTTTGCGACTGAGGACACTGGTGCTATTTAACTCCAATTTGGAGCTCGCTACCGGAGCGCTTGTAACCTATCTACCTTTTTAATATCATTGCTCTAGCACCGTTAAGCGTCACTCGGCTATCCAGTCTTTAAAACCAAACGAAACAATTCTCAACATTTATATCCCCCAAGGAACTCCGCATTTCCTCCCTATCGGCTTATTTTACGGTCCTCCTCGGTTACTAGAGGTGACATTAGTGCAGATTCGATTTCCGACCCCGTTCCAACTTTATGACCTGCTCAGGTATCGAGAACGTTCGAAAGTCCGAAGTGGGACCAAAGTCCACAACCATGCTAAACATGTTAAGTCATCGTGAGGTAAAACTATGACGGAATTATGGAAGGATAAAAAAGTTTAAGTACAATTATTATTAAAATTTAATTGTATATTTACATATTTAAAATCTTAGGCTAGGCTTTTACAATATTTTTATAAAAAATAATAAAACAATATCAATACAAAACATGATAGAAACAATTTAAAACCTAACCTAGAGTGCCGCCGGCAGCGGGGCAAGGCTCATGCTACCGGTGGTTAGGGCCGCAGAGTGAGGAATCTCCTGACTATTCGTGACGTGTCCAGGAGTACCGCTTTCTGAATCTGACCCTTGATCCAACCTGCTTCCGAGAGTCTCTTGAGGTGTTGGTTATTATTATCATAAGCTTGTTTCCTTTTGTGATAGGCAGAGACCACAGAACGCCATTTGCTCCGGTCCTGGCATACTTCTCTCGCTACCTCCACACACATTCCTCTCTTCCTACATGCTCGGCGGTTACTGGTACAGTCAAGGAATTTAATTGCCTACCCATTTCGTTGAAATGTCGCCTGACATTCGCAATGCATTAAGGTCGATATGTCAAACTAACGTCTTGCTCTATAGCTCTTATGGTGACAGTTTGCTATATGCTATTGAACCTTAGGTGGGTTGGAAATTTAATTCCTTGACTGTACTTCTAATTTTGCCTATCTCTAAAGACTGGCAAAACGAACGAATGTCACCAATTTGGTCAACGAAACTACGCCGAGGCCGCCCTCGACCAACTCGCCCAGTCAAAAAAACAATAAAAAAATAGAAGAAGAAAAAAAAGAAAGAAAAGAGAAGATAGTAAAAGTAGAACATTGATGGTTAATTTTATTAAATTTAAATGCTATGTTATGACAATACAAAGAAAATTTTAGGCTAATAGCAGTTTCCGATTCCGTCACATTACCAATTTAGGTTCGAGTCCTGCCATAACGTTACAGACCGACAGACTGATAAACGGATGTACGAACAGACAGATAGACAGACGGACGGACAAAAAAGAGATTTTAAAAAGCTTCCTTTGTTCTTTTGAGGTACGGAACCCTCAAAAAACAAGCGAATTACTTTGTGGGTGGTAGGACCTTGTGCATGGTCCGTCCGGATCGCTACCACCATCTTGCTCGCTAATCCCGCCGCTAAGTAGCAGTGCTTGCACTGTTGTGTTCCGGCGTGGAGAGCAAGACAGCCGGTATAATTACTGGCACAAGAGGTATTCCATCTTAGCCCTCTGGGTTGGCAACGCATCTGCAATCTTCTTGGTGTTGCGGGTGTCTATAGGCGGTGGTGATTACTTACCATCAGTGACCCACTTGCTTGTTTGCCTTCCTATGGTGTATAAAAAAAAAGAATTGATAACCACTTTCTTGAATTTGGTTAAAAAGGACAAGATCCATTAGTCCAACCCGAAGTATAGTATCAATATTTGAGGTGTGATTGATAATCTTATCAGTACACCTAGCACAAACCTTCTCGACACGTGTTTACTCGCTACTTAACTCAGTGCGTCTTGTTCTAACTAGCCTAGTAAAAGAGTGACGCACTGAGTTACGTCAGGGGGGTTCCACTCTGCACTGTAGGTACGCTCGACCGCCTTGTCTATGGCATAGGCAAATCACAGTAGGCTGTCAGATTGCCGCACGCTCGCTCAATCGCCCCCGCCATGTCAGT
Organism: Ditula angustiorana; assembly: GCA_963691745.1. Lineage (NCBI taxonomy): Eukaryota > Metazoa > Arthropoda > Insecta > Lepidoptera > Tortricidae > Ditula > Ditula angustiorana. Next base: position 1,642,720 of record OY829486.1, on the reverse strand, counting down.
GTAATTGAAAACGAATGTCGCGCAACCCTAGCGTGTCGCCGGGAGTAGCGGGGGGAAGGCGGGCGCGGGCGGCGCGTTTCCTTTGACTCGCGCCATCTGGCGCATGGTGTATGAAGTAATACCAACTTTTTGAGCGTGTTAATAAAGTTGAATTTCGTTTAATCGCGGGCGTAAAAGAGGAGTTTCTGTACGTTATTTATTCTGTGGTTATGTAACGTTAAAGCATTCTAGATTCATGCTAGGTGCACAGATGTACGGTGTAGAGTCGCAAAGGATTTGTTATTATATAAAGGCTCTATTTCATCACTCTCTTTTTTTTTTTTTATACAACATAGGAAGGCAAACAAGCAAGTGGGTCACCTGATGGTAAGTGATCACCACCGCCTATAGACACCTGCAACAACAAAGAGGGTGCAGATGCGTTGCCAACCCAGAGGGCTAAGATGGAATACCTCTTGTGACAGTAATTACACCGGCTGTCTTGCTCTCCACGCCGGAACACAACAGTGCAAGCACTGCTGCTTAGCGGCAGGATTAGCGAGCAAGATGGTGGTAGCGATCCGGACGGACCTTGCACAAGGTCCTACCACCCGCATAACCTCCTCTAACGCACCTCTCTGATAAGTTCCCGATATCATATTTAACAGACACCTGTGATACCGTCTCTGTTTGTGTTCATAGAATAAACAGAGACTGCATTACAGATATCTGTTAGATATAATGCCAGGAAGATATCAGAGAGTGGTAAAATAGGCCCTTAAACTTATCTACCCAAATTGTGTAGTTGGAAAACAAATACTGTGAAGCTGAACATAAGGTTGTTTTTGCAACTACTTAAGGTGACAATATGCGCAGACGCAACAAATGTGTCACGTGTGATAAGAATAAGCTAATATAATACTCAGGGTATATCAGAGGAACTGATATCGATAGATCAACATAAATTTAGCATTAAATCAAAGGTTGTAAAGATTTTGAGCTATATTCGATGTTATGAAACGTCATGTCTAGACAATAACAGCTATAGCAACATATTAAGGTTAAGGCGTCATAAGTGGAAGAGATCCCTTTAAGAAAAAAGTTTCTCTTCGTACCATAACCTGTGCATTTGTAATTACGTATGTATTTTTTTTTAAATCATGTACCATAAAGAGTTTCCACACATATATACTTTGTACAAGTAAAGGCTCATGTAAACAAATCAAAACAAAGTTGGTAGGCCCTCTCTTAAAACATATCTAAATAAATATGCATAACGAAACACACAAGCGAATCATCATTATTTAACAAAGTCTCAAATTGCGTAAGACCATGACTTTGATTTTCCTCGAAACATTGCAAATTAGTTTAAATGAGGATAAACAGGTTCTGCGACTAGTGAGCGACGTATACGGCCAACAAAGATAAATTAGTAAGTATTACCACTAGGAATGAGTTTGGACTCAGAACGGGTTGTTTGCTGGACTTTGAACCGTGAATCTGCGCGATGACACAACACTATAACAGCCCGATAATAACGTTTCTTATTATATATACGATGCTCAGTCCCGAAATTGACACATCGTCAACATAACTCATGCAGGCAGCATGATCAACTTTGTAATCATTTTTTGCGGCGTCCTTGCGGCGTTTTATCTCTACACCACGAGAACTTTCAAATACTGGAAGGAAAGAGGTTTGAAATATGAAAAACCTCTACCCGTTTTCGGTAACATGGCACCTGTGCTTTTGGCAAAGAAAACTGTGTCACAATTTCTTGAAGAATTATACTGGAAACATCCCGAGGAGAAAACCGTAGGTATTTTCCGATCCTCGCACCCCGAATTGCTCGTCAGAGATCCAGAAATTATCAAACGCATTTGGACAACTGATTTTCAATATTTTTACTCTAGGGGAATCGACGAGATGGATCATGACTATCGTCATATAGAAATTCTGAGGAGAAATTTAGTGGTTGTTGAAGGTGATAAATGGCGGCTTCTACGACACAGCACGACGCCCGCATTCTCAAGTGCTAAGCTGAAGGCAATGTTCCCACTCATCGTGGAGCGCGCTGAGCGCCTGCAGGAGCGCACGCGCACCATTAGTGCGGGCGGGCGGCCCATTGATGTACGCGATCTCATGGCACGTTACACCACGGACTTCATTGGCGCCTGCGGCTTTGGAATAGACGCCGATGCTCTTAAAGATGAAAATTCCAATTTCAGAAAACTTGGCGCAAAAATCTTTCAAGTTAATATCAAGGAAATCGCAATCGTTATGCTGAAATCTTTATTTCCATATACATTCAGAAATGCAAAAATTTTGGGAAAAGTGGAAAAAGAGTTTAGCGACTTGGTTTCAGAAATGCTGAAACAGAGGGATTACAAACCATCGGGCAGACATGATTTCATCGATCTGATGTTGGAAATTAAGGAAAAAGGAAAAATGGAGTGTGAATCAATGGAGAAAATGAAGCCGGACGGGACGCCGGAGCGCGTCTCCATGGAGATGGATGATGATCTTATTGCGGCGCAAGTATTTTTATTCTTCGCGGCTGGCTTTGAGACCTCTTCTTCATCTTCTAGCTACGCATTGCACGAGATTGCTTTCAACCCAGAAAAGCAGAAGAAAATACAAGAAGAAATAGACAGAGTGCTCGCAAAACACAATAACAGGCTTAGCTATGATGCAATTAAAGAGATGCAATATTTAGAGTGGGCTTTTAAGGAGGGAATGAGGGTACTTCCTCCGGTTGGGAGTCTGATACGAACATGCCGACACAAGTACACGTTTCAGGACTTAGGAGTGACAGTAGATGAGGGCGTACGCGTCGTGATTTCAACGCAAGCGTTGCATAACGACCCGAAGTACTGGGATAGGCCGGAAGAGTTCCGCCCTGAGCGGTTCAGCCCAGAAATCAATGAACCAAAGCATAAATTCGCGTATCTTCCATTTGGTTCCGGACCACGGGCATGCATTGGTAAGTTTTATTAATTTTTTTTGCTAACTTTCAATCGCTACATGTCCCATTATTATTTTTAAAAATACTTCATTATTTTTCCTTACTTGTAACGGCTTCATATTGACCAAGCATTTGTTATGTGTCCAAAGATGTATTGGCATTAAAGAATTGGCTTCTTATCACTTAATTCGAATCATGCATAGTAAAAGAAACGCTTAACAGTTAGTTTGTGAACTCCTAAATAACCTCAATAATCTTATCAAGAGCGGAAAAAAATATTGTATCAAAACAAGCGTTCTGTTTTATTCTTGGACCTGTCATTATTACTGCTTTCGTTTTACGTGGATTCCTTAAAAAAAAACAAGCTTTTTAAAACTATTATTATTCTTATTAGCATATTTGAGTAAGTGCGATAACTTAATGATTCTGTGGAGGATTTTCAGAATGAGCTGATGCCTGGCCCTCAATTCTGGCATCATCAAGAATCATCTCACGTTCAAGATATGTCTAAAAGTGACAGATTTTGAAGGGATATAACAGCTGTTTTTGTCGTAACTCGAATGTGACTCCATCTCTACTGACGCGTATTTCCCCTCCGATCTTTTACATTATCGCATTACGTTGTCCTTTGTTCTTAAAATAGAGTTTTATACACAAAGACAAAAATAGGTCTAAGTACTTAAAATGTTATCAAATCGCATTTATACAATGTGATCTTACTTGGCCATAAAATGCGTAGGTATGATGTTTGCAGAAGAAATGGAACATTATTCTTATAACGTAATTTTAACTGGTTTTTTCTTCTGAGCTGTATTTAGGCACATCTTTGCAACGGGTTACAGAAAATGTTGTTTCATAATTGATTCTACCAACTTTGATCCTTTGAACCGGATATAAAGTGTGGCGCTTTTTTAGCTACTTCAGGGACAATAGCGTCTGCGTTTTGGCTTCTCTAGCTACTTTAGAGACATTAGCGTCTGCGTTTTGGCTTCTTTAGGGACATTAGCGTCAGCGTTTTGGCTTCTTTAGCTACTTTAGCGTCTGCGTTTTGGCTTCTTTAACTTCTTTAGCGTCTGCGTTTTGGCTTCTTTAACTTCTTTAGCGTCTGCGTTTTGGCTTCTTTAGGGACATTAGCGTCTGCGTTTTGGCTTCTTTAGCTACTTCAGGGACATTAGCTTCGTAGGCGCCAGCAAGTCTGACTCCTTATATGGTCATATTTTCAGGTTTGTTTACCTCCTTATATGGTCATGCCTACAGACTTTTGTTCGTACTGAAATGACCGCGCCGGACTAATTGCCTAATGTTTATTTAGCCACTCAGCGACAAATTGTTAACGTTATAGATAGCATTTAAGTAGTTAAATATCTTAAGGTAGATGCCTTATAGGTGCTTACTGTGCGAGTAGATCATACATCTATTAAAGATTTCCCTACCAAGGGGATTCTAAGTAGCATTACTGGTGCATATATTGTGGCGGGCCATATCTCAAGAAATAATATAATTGATTTATTAATACTTTAGTATAAAATATATTTGTGAACGTGACGGGCTGCTGAACCCAAAGCCAGACCGTTACAGCCAACCCCCAAAATGTTACGCAGGTGTCTAGAATATTATTCAACCGGAGTACATTTTCTAAATCTCAATGTTCACAAATATACATAAAGAAATCTTCATCTGTTTGTTAGAATTTCTCTACATATGTATAACTTCAATTTATTGACATTTTACCCCAAGATTTACATGTAGTGTGTTTTTATACCAAGTCCATAGTGATCACAAAACGAATTGCAATACCAAAATATGATAGATCAGCCATGAATAACCATCAGTCTTCACAAGGAGATTCTAGCTCAAGTGTGGGACACTGGTTCTCAAGCAGCGCAACCCTAATGGTAATGCATCAGTTTATCCAACCAGATCCTGCATTGCTTTTATGGATTATAGATTGGATCCCCCAATACATCCCTTTCTCAAACTAGCTTAACGTTTCTAGCTCGAAAGATACTTATCCGGTGGCCATATATCTATTCGATATTGTTTTCCAAAATCATAACCACTACTTTCTTGGAGAATGTGCGCAAATGAAAATCTTTAAAGAAAAGAGCTGTTGCATTTGGTAAAATACAGATTTAATATAAAATCTAAAATGTGTTACACACCTCTAATGCTGAGTATTCTGGTACCGTTCGAACAACTCCCTCTTATAAATTTCTATTTACGGAGTAGGTATTTAGTCAGGGGTCTATGATCATGTGGAGTAGGAATTCTCTGTGGGCAGCCTAAAATGCTGACAATGTCAAAGTTGACCTGATCCTAACACCAATTCCCACAAAGAATTCAAATGTGGTGCCTCGGAGTCAAATGCCAACAAACCGTCTTCACTTCTTTCAGAGCTATAAAAAATGCGAGAGCCCTCGTAAAATTATCTAATGCCATCCATTAATTACTTCACACACTCCCATTTATTTCTATCTTAAGCAAGTATCTCATAACTGCATTCAAATATCTTTCTTCACGCCACGCAAGCAAGTCAACAGCTCAACAAGAAATGAAAACTATTACTTTTCTAAAATAATTAACTATTATTAGGCAATTTTTAATGCCCTCCGGTCGAACAACTATCCCAACACACCAACAATTCAACTGAGTACAACTTAGACAACCAGTGCAGGAACCCGTCCACATTGACGCAACCCCCCTTTTATAGAACCCAATTACATAATAATTATGTACCGTCACACTATATGCTATCTCGCCTACGTACTAATTTAAAATGTTTCATTTTATTTTAACATTATGTTTACAAGACAAAGCTAAAAGAGAACTTGCATAATGGAAATTTTTATTTTTAATTTTACTTTATTCTGTTCCTGATTTCGCATAGAAATGGTTTTATGTTATAGCGTCAATGTGATGACACAATCCTTCAGTATATTTTGTATGAAATTCACTAGTAATTGTATTTATGAAGACGATCAATTACCTACTCACAAAGTCGTTGGCTTTGGCTATCGTTTTTTAATTCAATAACTCCAGTGGTTTATAATAAGTAGGTACCTCTTATTTATAAATATTGATTGCATGTCTTTTTCGAGTATGCTTAAATCTATTCAAAGTTTATATTGTCAATCGTACAAATTGGCTAGTTCTTAACCTATCTTTCTCTGAAGGTTGTCTGGAAGAAAATGGCACCTCGAGACAAGACCACCTATTGACCACTTTGTAAACTACTATGTATCAGTCTACTGTCCCCTTCTTCGAGCTATGTTCACACGTGTGAATTACGAAGTACTTGCTGTTATTGTACCTGTTTCGTAATTTACGAATGAAGTCATCACTGATTCATCCTCTGCTTCTTAAATAACTTAATTAATTAACCTAAACATTGTTTTCTCTTACGTTCCAGATCATATATTTCGCACCATCACATTTTCTCTACCGTACTGTCGATTAATCAATAGGTCATATTATTATAATTATCATGTCCCTATTGACTATTGTAGGAAGATAATACTCTTTCTCAGAGCGAAATAAATAAGCTATAGGTACCGCTTTCAGTCCAGTATCGAAATGGTCTCTAACACCAACTTACTTACTTAAAAATAAGTTTAATTAATTTAAAAGTTTTAAGAGGTTTATGTTTCGAAAGTAGTGTTATTGGAGTCGAACCAATACTTCATACATAAATAGCACGTATAAACTAAAACTTGGGTCGAACTGATACCTATGATACTCCTTTCATCCACTCAAAGGTTAACTGGAAGAGATCCCTTAAAGGGATAAGTTTGCCTTTGTACTTCACTTTATCTCTTTTTGTCATTTTTTTTTGTACAATAAAGAATTTACATACATACATACATACACACCTAACACAAATCATTCACCATGAACTAAAAATTGGGTCTGAACCAATCACTTGCTATCGCTGCATAATAACAGCATGAGAATTAAAACCCGGGATTAAATCAATCATTAAGTAAGTACTTTTTACAAATAACACAACATGATTTATAAACTGGGATCGAACCAATTCGAAAGTAAGTACTTATCACAAAACACAACATGAATTATAAATTGGGGTCGATCCAATTCGTAAATACGTTACGTACGTTCCGTATATATTATCCTCTGTCTCTTACTCAAAGGTCAGCTGGAAGACATCCTTTTGAACTGATAAGTTTGCCTTTCTACCACTATTTCTGTTTTCCTACGTATTTTCAATCGATTATGTAGCATAAAAAGTTTACATACAACAGACATAAATGCAGCAAGAATCTAGAATTGGGATCGAACCAATTTACACAATCCAGTTATTAGTGACTAAGTAAAACCTAGCGCATTAAAACTTAAAAAGGCTAAGATCTATTATTACTTATGATAAAATTGGGATCGAACCAATTTGCACAGTCCAGTTACTAGAACTTATATATTATCCTCTGACTTTTACTCAAAGGTTAGCCAGTAGACATCTTTTTAATTAATAAGTTCACCTTTCTACCACTATCTGTATTTACTATGTATTTGTAATCGATTTTGTAGCATAACGAGTTTGCATATAATATATATAACGCAGCAAGAATTCAAAATTGGAATCGAACCAATTTACACAATTCAGTTATTAGTGACTATGTAAAACCTAGAAAACAAAACCTAAAATTGTTAAGATCTATCATTACTTATGATAACATTGGAATCGAACCAATTTGCACAATACAGTTATTAAAACTTTGTAACTAACACTAGTTTTAGAACCTAAGATATTAATATCTATCTTTACTTATGACTATGACAATACCTATAAAACTAATCATCCTATTTCTTATCGCAAAAGCGTCAGCTTTCAGTGGAAGCCTTCCACCCAACTTCAGACCATGGTGACCTTAAACCCCGTACCTTGACTTTGATTGGTTAGATACAATTAATTAAAATGTAAAAGAACGAATGCAACACTCGGACCGCGTTATTTTTTTTCCGCTTAAATACCATAGTAGCGTACAATCCTATAGACGGCACTAGCAACAGCGTCGGATATCCCCGAAAATTTCAAACCCAGATACTAATGGTTGTTACCTTAAATGCCAATAACAGGGGCGTTTACCTTATTTTAATCTTAATAGACAACTTCTCGTCCATCATAACGCTTTCTGGCTCTAGCCTAGCATAGCATACGCATTTCGTTCCTAACCTATGCGTATTGTTTCTACTAAACAATAAAACATATCACCTCTTTTTTTTTTTCAACTAAAGCTTAATAGGTGCACATAAAACATAACCCTACCTTGTGCCGGCAGTCGGGCAAAATTTATTTCGAAACGGTTCGAGACTTACTAAAAATATTACTAGTAATTCCATTCGATAGCTTTAGTATTTTTATTTATTTATTTATATATCACAAGTAATTGCGAGGTCAAGGTAAAATTTTCCTACTTATCAAAAAACTCAGTCTCGGTAGGAAACTTGGCTAAAAGACCTAGTATCCAGGTTAAAACTTAAAACAAGAATTAGAAAATTTTAATTAAATAACATAGCAAACGTGGCTGTATGGTTAGAAATCCCTTTGCCTTCCTAGGAGAGCAAAAATCGAAAACCTATAATAAATTTGTCAAAAATGTCAAAATGACAAGCGTCCTAAACGCACAGATTAGAGAGATATAGTAGTAAACGTTTTGTTGATTTCGATTTCATTTGTTATTATTAGTTATAGCCATTTAAGAAGGCGAAGAAGTCATTAATTACTTTTACAATGTGCCGTAGCATAATTATGTTGTTATGCTAAATTTGTTTATCCGAATACCTACTTACAACCACACATTGAAGATGGACGTGCTATAACCAGCCGCTTATGCAGTTTAATCATCATCAAACATGTACGGAATGGATACGTTATGTATAAAACCCCGTGAGAAAACCAAAGTATCCCTACAAGTCTAGGTACCTTAATTTTTGTAAGTATTTTACTATTCACTTATTTCTTAAGTATGCAATATCATTAGTGATTGTGAACCTTAACCTATACTCACTAAACAAATCATATGCAATACACACTCTTGGATAATGTAGCCTACTTAAAACTAAGTTAATCATGCTCCTTACTTGTTTCAGGAGTTTGAAGATAATAGTTGATCATTCTACCTAATGACAAAGGAATGATCAAGATGCTATACTATTTCTACTGCAGGCATAAAAACATTGCACAATCTAAAACCTGCTGCTACCATGTGATGTCTATGAAATAAAACTGAACCTAATAATATATCTGTGATTGCTAAAAAATGCTACCGCGATGTTCCTTTAATGCTATGGGAGAAGTTTGATGCATTGCACTCAGTGTTTTATATTACACTACGCACTAACCTAAAGTGATATGTCTAAATTATAAGTGTTGCCTTCGGATTTTATGGCTATGAATGTTACTAATTTGATAGAAATAATTTGACATAAGTGCGTAACTCATACTTGCTATTCCATTACTTGACAAATGTAACCCGTTAATTAAAATTTATTAATATCTTCGCTTTATACCTACTACTCCTATTCTATATTGATTTGTGAAAACTATCACTGTACATGAGCTAATGGAAAACCTTCTGCAATAAGTTATAAAAGTATTTTTTCATACATGAGTGTATGAGGGAGTGCGCAGCCAAGTATTACTGATTTGAGAAGTTATGCAATACCTTTCCTTTCTTTTTGTTTAAACTGGTGAAATTAGCTAAGGGTAACATATACAATAAATGCTTTACCTTTTTATGTTTCCTTATTTATTCTAACTGAAACCTACAACATTGTATGTACATTGCTTGTGTATCTTATTATAATACTGACATGAAAGATACCAGGGACCTCTTGACAATAGTAACCATTGTGAGGAAACCTTGAACACATAGGTGAAGTAAACTATAATTATGAGCAAAGTACCATTCCACTCAAAGACCTCACAATACTCTTCCAAGTCTAGTTTTCTGTTCCTACTTGAACTACTTTTATCAAAATAAAACGGTAAGTTTTTTTTTTCTCAACTAATTATGGTAAGAGGTTTATTAACCATGCTCATCTTGAAATGAATCACTGCTCACAATAACATCTACCTACTTGCAATCCTAAAACCTCCTAAGTGAGCAGTTGTTTACATCTCAAACCCCACCTAATGACTTATGTTATAACATAGTGCACATATTTTAAGAATATGTTGGTAAGCTTAGAATAGAACTTGGAGTATCATAGCAGACATAATAGTAGTCGTATTATACTTATCTAACAATTCCCTATAATTTTAAAATATAGTATTATTCTGTAGTTACTAGTTTGACGGACAGACAGAACCCGCAACCTTAGGTATTCTCATTTAAAGTAAAATTGCAACCCCCCTTTTTCTCAATTTTACTTACCCTATTTTAATGAAACCGATAATAATTTACCAGTTTGACAGGCAGATAGAAACTTAAATTTTCATTCTACATAGCACTACATACATACAACCCCCCTTTTCTTCAATTTTACTTATCCAATTTTGATGAAGTTATATTCAATTTAATTTTAGATAATGCTTAAGTACAATTAAGAGTTTAATTACTTACTTTTAAATTCCTAGCTAACTTAGTCTATTTGCTTAATTAGATCTTGAAACTTTCTACCAAATACTACTACTAGGTGTTATATTAGTTAAATACCTATTTTGTGAATGTAATCTAGTTGATAGACTCCACATACAACATACTTTTCTTCTTTTACTACGACTACTCCTGTACCAGTAGGTTGGTATATTTCCGTTTTCTTGGTTTTGCTGACTTTTAACCAAGCATACTTAAATTAGACCTTTTTACTTTGTTGATTCGATACTTTCTGTTAATAACTGGCTAGGTAAAAGTTACCGAACGACCACTCAAATCATTGTCAGTCCAGTTTTGATATTGTCCCTAGGTCTTAAGACCAGGGTGCAACTAAGTCGCACCTATAGTAATTCCACTCTCAGGCAATCGACCGACAAACACAAACAACTATACTAAGCAGGTAAACGCAATCGCTGAATGCAAGCAGCATAAGGCCGGTTGCTATAGCAATCCCTGAGAAAGCTCATGACCAGCAGCGGGCGTGCCCTAACCGATATGATGATGATGATGATGAACACAATGAAGCATTTCCTACATAATTACACGCCTAACATAATACAGCTTACACTTTAGTGCAATTAATTAATTCGCAACCGTGCTTTGGAACTGATATAGAATCTGTGCATGTTACTAAATTACAAAGCAACCCCCCGTTGATAAAACTTTATAACTGTTGCTTTGTCAAAAACTGCGCCCCACTCGTCTAAACAAAATCTATTTCATAAAAATTGGCAAACATATAACTGCCCTGTTCATTAACATGATAATAGACTCCAAAGAGCTGAACCTAAGAACGATCGGTATCTGTTGTTCAGTTCAGATTGATGCAACAAACAATACAATACCTACAACATACAAACATTACATTCTTACTTTCCTACTTACAACCATTTTACTCCTTACTTACTATGAATGAATAAAGGTACCTACATAAAGTAAAGACTCTCTCAAACGACCAGATGTATCGAGAAACCCAACGTTGTTGATACGTTTACGTCAACTAAGACTTCAGTCACACGTACGAACGTACTACCTATTTCACAAACGCTTGTTAAATTCGCCTGTCTACTTATTAAATAAAACTAGACCATTAGATACACAATTTGTTTGACAAACATGAATAAAACTAAACAACTTGTCGAGTCCAACACGCCAGACCCGACAATCACGTCTGACCGTCTAGTTCAGTCGTCTGTACCGGGCCTTACAAAACATAAAATTAATTTTTAAGTTTGCTTAAATACCGATACATACTATAATTTCTATACACGATACGAACTTCAATGAGTGCAATACTGTCGGCAAACATTGAAAAATTTAAATACATTAGATTTTGCTTACGTTCGTTTTAAATATGGAATGAAGCGTCTATACACGGCTGATTAAATGAATGCTTATTCGTTTACCTATCTTATCTATGCCTTATTTGTATCTTGTTGATAGCCTACCTGCATTCAGTTTTCTATGGAGAAAAATCTTATTAATGTAATTAATTTTAGTGAAATTACTAACAGAAGTAAATACAGTGCTTTTCTGAAGCAAGGCTAAGTGAATGGAAGAAACATAGCTATAACATCCTGACAAATGATGTTAATTTGTAGAACAAGAGTTCTGCTGTATAAAATCCTTGCTTCAGGTGACCCAAGGATGACCCACAAGATGACCCACGGATATCCCACGGAACTTTACGCAACCAAGATGCCTAATAATTGTGATTGTAACGCAAAGGATGAAAATGAAAGTGAAAATTTAATTTGAAGTGTTGCGTGACTCAATACCATTTCATAAATACCTGTGACGTGTCTAATCTAAAACGAAAATTGGTTTCTGTAAAACGTTTAAAGAATAGTTTCCTACTTTGAATTTACTCATTTATCTCCCTAATATTCTACCTAGAAATACCATTTTCATGCACTCTCCATTTCACAAACAACAAATTGTGGCCGAATAAATCGACCACTAAATTAAATCAAACAAACTCAATAAAAGCTAAGTATCCTAAATTATAAACACTAAATATCCTGGTCACGGCACCAAATTGTACCTGACTAATAAATCGTCTTTTTTTTTAAATATTATTTTATTTGTTTTTGATTTGTTTAGTTTGTAATTTCTTTATTTTGGATTATTTTTAGAGATTTTACTATTGAATTAATAATTTTGAAATTATATGGAGATTTTATTGGAGAAGTTTGTATGGGGAGTTTGTTTGATTTAATCGCTTAAAACTAGTACTTAAAATTAACTGAAGATTTAATTGAAGATTGATGATTGAAGATTTGGCCAGTGATTCGTCTAGTGGTGATAACCCTGCGTTGTGATCCGTAAATAACCTCGGTTCTTTTAATGCGTAAAAATGGTACCTATTAAGCTACAGATGAACATCCTACATCTTAGAATATCCTATGATCTACCTATTTAAGTAACGTCTAAATATTGCTGAGGCTATTACGAATTACGAGCGTGGAACGTGAAATAGATTCAATAATAACATGAGTCGATAGATACTTAGTTAGAGGTTGATTTATAAAGATTATAGAAATAGGCTGATTAGATGTTTGATATCATAATAATGAATTCTAGTGATTTTATTAGCAAATATGTTTTTGTGGTAAAGGAAGTGCCCACTCCCCGCACCTTCCAGTGAGACCGTCACATTACTTCGTCTCTCCTCCACTTTTATTATTATTTAAAGAGAGAGAGACTTGGGTTCTGCCATATTTATGGAACAGTTTTATAACCCAGTATTGATTACAAAGTTATAGAATAATATTATTTCATAGAAATGCATAAAGCAAAAGTATTTTCCTTCATAGATTTTATTCTTGATTATTTCAAATAGGATAAGGTAATTTAGCTTCTCTCTCTGTAGTTAGCAAATATTACCAGCACTTCATAAGGGAGTCTATTGAGAAGAAATGCCGCAAGAAACTCAATAGATTTGACTTTATCAATCTAAAGCAAGGATAATAAGAATCTTTGTTCTTTTAGTGAATTAACATTATAATATCAAGTTCTTGGTTAAAGTCAATAGTATTATTGAAACAGTAAGTACGATGAAAGTAAGTATGCTGTTGATACTTCATTTGATTATAAGTACATACTTTATAATAAAGTTTAGTCCTGTAGACATTAAATAACTTATGTTATTTAAACCATAATATTACTTTCACTAAGTAAAGTATAAGCTTTCTAGCCAAGGTACGGTTTTCATCTACCAAAAACAGTATACATCAAGTCTATGTTTTCTATAGCTTGAACAAAGTCATATTTTGACTGTAGTGAAGGATATCTGATTGATTTATAATGAATGTATTTGGTCAGACCTTAATATAGGACTCCCCTCCGTTTGGTAGTAGGAATACTAAGCTTGCTTTGCTTCGCTAGGAAAGAACAAATATATGGGATGGTTTTGTTTTATTTCTTAACAATTCCAACCAAATGTAGTATAAGGTATTTTTACTGTAAAATAGCACATTGTTCATGCTACAGAATCAACCAATAAAATCCCATCTTAGGCTAGAATTGCTCACACAAGATAATTATATTATGGTAAATAGTTGAAGGTAATTATGGTAAGTAATTAAAGTTAAGACCTGAAATAAATGTCCAAAAGAAATTAGAATTTCCATCCGCTTAATGACGAACCTACGCCCTATGCCTACACTTAGAGAAGGTTCCTATTTCCCTAAATTAAGCTAAGGTGTTAACAAATCTAGAGGACTGGCCTCACATTTAAATTTAGTGTGTGTGTGTAATGTTGTTTATTCTCAGTGCAATGAATAAACCCCTAACTCTAACCCATTCTCGATGCAAGGAATGGATTACTATCGATTCTAAAACCCTATAAGATGCGAGGTTCGGGACTACCTCTATAGACCTATACCTAAATCCCGGTGTTACGTCTGGGTTGGGCCCCCACACAACCGAGAGGGTTGGGAGAGAAGAAGGGCCCCTGGATACCCCTACACAAACGAGTGAATATATACATATATAGATCAGTACGGTCCACAGCAAGCTGGACCACATGAGAACCTCACTGTCTAGACATCCTCATGGTGGACCAACATTCCCGTGTGTGGCGAGCTCACACAGGAAATTAAACATGATAATCAATAAAGTTTATCATGAATGAAAACCCATGCCCAAAAGAGGCCACATTTTGGGGCATCCAACCGTTTGGATTCTAAATCCAGAGGACTTCGTTGTCACCATGTTAGGTATCCGTCCAAAGGATCGCTCCGGTCGAGCCATGAAGTTAACACTAATGCAACAGCAAAATGCAAGTTTCATCTTGCCAAGACATTTACTTTAACACTAATTGAAGTTAAATTCAAACAAGTGAAACAAATTGTAGGATCGCTGAAATACACACAATACACTTTAGTTTTAGCAAATAATACAGTTAAATAGGAAAGATCTCACCAATACCGTAGCGCAGTTTCGTTCGATTCGGGTGTGAATATAATAATGGTACTTCAATATGGTATATAACGTAACACACGTCCACACGGCTTGAATGCCAAATAATGAATAATCAATGAAAGATCCTCCGCACGTCTACTCAGTACGCCAGACAACAGTAAAAAGCCCCGATTCTCGCTTCTGTGGTCTATTTATAGTCTCAGAAGAGCGTTTTAGCTTCATTGGCTACTTTAGCATCAGCGTTTTGGCTTCTTTAGCTACTTCAGGGACATTAGCGTCTGCGTTTTGGCTTCTTTAGCTACTTCAGGGACATTAGCGTCTGCGTTTTGGCTTCTTTAGGGACATTAGCGTCTGCGTTTTGGCTTCTTTAGCTACTTCAGGGACATTAGCGTTTGCGTTTTGGCTTCTTTAGGGACATTAGCGTCTGCGTTTTGGCTTCTTTAGCTACTTCAGGGACATTAGCGTCTGCGTTTTGGCTTCTCTAGCTACTTTAGAGACATTAGCGTCTGCGTTTTGGCTTCTTTAGGGACATTAGCGTCAGCGTTTTGGCTTCTTTAGCTACTTTAGCGTCTGCGTTTTGGCTTCTTTAACTTCTTTAGCGTCTGCGTTTTGGCTTCTTTAACTTCTTTAGCGTCTGCGTTTTGGCTTCTTTAACTTCTTTAGCGTCTGCGTTTTGGCTTCTTTAGCTACTTTAGCGTCTGCGTTTTGGCTTCTTTAACTTCTTTAGCGTCAGCGTTTTGGCTTCTTTAGCTATTTTAGCGTCTGCGTTTTGGCTTCTTTAGCTACTTTAGGGACATTAGCGTCTGCGTTTTGGCTTCTTTAACTTCTTTAGCGTCTGCGTTTTGGCTTCTTTAACTTCTTTAGCGTCTGCGTTTTGGCTTCTTTAGGGACATTAGCGTCTGCGTTTTGGCTTCTTTAGCTACTTCAGGGACATTAGCTTCGTAGGCGCCAGCAAGTCTGACTCCTTATATGGTCATATTTTCAGGTTTGTTTACCTCCTTATATGGTCATGCCTACAGACTTTTGTTCGTACTGAAATGACCGCGCCGGACTAATTGCCTAATGTTTATTTAGCCACTCAGCGACAAATTGTTAACGTTATAGATAGCATTTAAGTAGTTAAATATCTTAAGGTAGATGCCTTATAGGTGCTTACTGTGCGAGTAGATCATACATCTATTAAAGATTTCCCTACCAAGGGGATTCTAAGTAGCATTACTGGTGCATATATTGTGGCGGGCCATATCTCAAGAAATAATATAATTGATTTATTAATACTTTAGTATAAAATATATTTGTGAACGTGACGGGCTGCTGAACCCAAAGCCAGACCGTTACAAGTTGATATCCCTCTTAGTTTGTATCGTTGTTTAGGTAATGCAGCACCCGCGCAACTTGCCAGCCTGTCCTAATGCTCGTTTGCCCAATTCAATAAACCTTTACTGGCTTTCTTTGTTCCTTTAACGAGCGCTCGGGCAATTTGTCGATCAACAGATGTCTTGTATATCATTAGAGGCTGTTTGCTCAAACAAATCGAGTTAGGAAAAGTTAGGGTGTTTGTGTTTCGAACTTGATGGTTATCATGCTTTATGGGGAACATTTTTTTTATTACCTTTACCTTTGCATAAGTTTGTTAACTGAGATGAAACGTTATACCTTTGTTTATCATCGATATAACGGGGCTAATGGATGTCAGCTGACCATGTAACATCGCTGTATTTAACGATACGACAGCGACGAAGGCTGAGACCTTATAAAGAGATCCAAGTGCCAACGAGTGAGACAGTGCGCCGCCTGTGCTGCGTTGAATGCAGCAATGTTAAATTTACCCAAACGCCCAAAAAACACCCAAGTTTTAACAGCAACAAACAACAGTTTTACTAATTGTTTTGTGACGTTTTATTCAATGGAATTAAGAAGAAGGGTAATACCAGTCTGATTGCGTAGTCCATGTGCATTGTGCTAGAATTGGCATCAGAGGGTTTAGTGTAAGTTTTTACCCGACTACGGCAAAGCCAAAAGGAAGGGTTATGTTTTTGTTACAAATAAACGATCGCGTTAGCGTTAACTTCTCAATTACTATGGAAGGCAAAACAGCGTCTCTAGCGGCGCGTGTTTGCAACATAGTAATTTCCATAGCAAGTTAGAAGTTAATGTTAACGCGTTCGCGATGTTTTTTGTGATAGAAATCTTTCAATAAATGAGATACGGTGGCGTCTGAAATGCAAAGACATCAAATTTTCTTAACTACGAATAAGCGAATACACCCAGTTCATATGACTAGACCATCAGTGTTTATCCTCCCCAGAATTTTCTGGCAAAGCATACAAAGCACGAAATTGTTAGTAATCATAGAGGTTCTCAAAGGAAATAATTAAAAACAGTTTTGGCATGCGTCCGTGAGTATTTTCATTACGTTTGTGATTATATTGAAATATTGCACGCGGCCATTATGCTGGTGGCGCGGAGCCAAACCAATATGCAAGTGTTCGGTTCGGGCGACTGCCCCGGGCTGGGGTGATCACCTATATTGCGGGTAGTTTGTAAGACAGGATCGGAGACACCCCTTTACCGTGAGTTGTGGCCATTTCACGAATTGCTTTTGTAGCAAGACGAGGTAGAAGCAGTGCAGTTTGCTAACATTAAACGGCATTTAGAAAGATATCTTGGTTAGATCGGTCACAATCGTAAAAACAAACGTTCTTTTCTGTGATCAGTAGATAGCGACTTAGGTACAGTCAGCAACGAAAGTCCATGAACACATCCTAATTTCCAAAACACCTGCACACTATAAAATTCCATATGTTACTGAACAGGCTAATGTACAAATGTCTGTGGACATTTGAGAATAACAAAAGTCAATAAACATCGATTTTCCAATAGTTGCTGAACATGTCTGACTACATAATTAGCTGATATGTACAATATCAATAGTCGCTGAACATGTCTGATTACATATTTAGCTGATCTGTAAAATATCAATAGTTGCTGAACATGTCCGATTGATTACATAGTTACACTCCAAATGAAAGAGATGAAACGCTCACTGACAAGTGAGTACTCTTCTCAGTGATTGTCAAAATTCAAAATTCGAAGAGATGAGCATACTCGTATGTGATAAAACAAGTGAAAAAAAATAGGTCAGGTTAAATTGAATCTTATCGCGTATCGTCAATGTCACACTGGTTCTATTATGTCAGTTTCTCACTTTACCTATAGTGAGTAACATATTCATGAACCCGAGATAAAATAAAAAAAACTTATGCCATTTAAAATAAAGCTCAGTTTACCTTAATACCTTTAAAATCAATAATATAATGACCGTAAGGACAAAGCACACTGAAAAATTTGCTGGGTATGGTAGTGGTAATGTGTCGAAACTGGCAAACGCAAGGCACGGAATGCTTAGGTTATAGGTTCGAGTCCTGCCATTACCCTAATTTTTCTTTGTGTGTGTGTAATTATATATTGTTCTGCGACTATTCCAAATATTTAGAAAATGGTAGTGTTCAGCAATTTTTGGAATTAGGCTGTTCAGCGACTATTGAAATTATACTTGTAATTAGGATTTGTTTAAAAAATTACACCTCGTTGAGTTTCTGGCCGATATCTTCTCATCCGAGGTTTTTCCCGAACTGGTGGTAATGTGGTTAATTTTATGACATTCATAAGTGCTTCATTTAAGCCTAAACTGAATAAAGATATTTTGACTTGACTTTGATACTGTTCAGCAATTTTTGAAACAATGGCGTTCAGTATTTTTTTGGCATTAGTGTTGAGCGACTTTTGTAATTAAGCTGTTCAGCAATTTTTGGAATTATGCTGTCCTGTAATTTTTGGAATTACGCTAGTCAGCGACTTTTGTAATGGGGCTGTTCAGCAATTTTTGGAATGATGCTGTCCTGTAATTTTTGGAATAACGCTGTTCAGCGACTTTTGGTATTTCATGGTGTTAATGTAATTTTGCTCTTAACATAGTTCAACGACTTATGGACAAATGACCTGTTTAGTGACTTTTGTAACGTTATTGTGGTCGGCGACTTTCGTTGCTGACTGTACATGCAATATATGTTTTTTTTTCTTTCTATAAACCAGAACAAGGCCAAGGCAAGGGCAAGGTATGTGTTTTTGCGGGTGGCAGGACCTTGTGCAAGGTCCGTCGGGATTGCTACCGCCATCTTGCTCGCTAATCCTGCCGCTAAGCAGCAGTGCTTGCACTGTTGTGTTCCGGCGTGGAGAGCAAGACAGCCGGTGTAATTACTGGCACAAGAGGTATTCCATCTTAGCCCTCTGGGTTGGCAACGCATCTGCACTCTCTTTGTTGTTGCAGGTGTCTGGTGGTGATCACTTACCATCAGATGGCCCACTTGCTTTTTTTCCTTCCTATTTAATAAAAAGAACATGGCCAGGCATCAGATGTGGATTTGACTAAAAGAGACTGGAATAGATCGTTAACTGTCTTCCACGGGAAAGAAATTTGTAAAATTAATTTTTATTTTTACCTAATTAGGTACCAAATTGATTCCAGTCTCTGGAAAAACCTGGAAAAATATACTACAGAGGCGGATAGCGACTTTGTCGTATACTATGCAAAAATAAAGAAGTGATACACGCTTAGAATATATAATCTATTCTTCTCATCTGAAGTTCCCCGAACAATCAGAACCCAATCCGCCTAGTTAACCCTTAATCGTATTCAATAAGATAATAAGCCAGCGAAGAATTCATTGCAGTCCTAAATGAAGCCTTTTAAATTTAAATGAACAAAGGGTTATTTGTCCCGCGGAGGTAAAAAAAGCAATTATTGTAATGGCAGAGATGTTGTGCTAATCGTGGGGAGGAGGGGGTTCATTATGTAAATAGATTGTGTCATCGGCTGATGCAGAGCGGGGTAATTGAAAACAAGATGAGAATAGAAAGGCATACGGATAGGGTACCTTGAAGTTGACGAGTGATGAATGCGGAATCAGGAGAAAGTGGCTCATTATGAACATCCTGTGGGATAAAAACACTAAGCGACAGATGATATCGATACTAGAAATCTCAAATGTCGGAAGGGACATGTCCCTTAATGTCCCTTACGACATTTGAAATTTCTGGTATCGATATGTGACAACGACAATTCGATATACACGGCTAACTTGAAGAGTTTTGTATTGTCAGGCTTGAAGCGTGGTACGTAATGTAATTTGAATTGTCTTTGTCACCTGACATAATAATTATGTTTTTTTGGTAAAACAGGGACATGAAAATTTCGTTTTTATTTTCAACCGCATTTGTTTGCTACAACACAACAAAGGTTTTTATAAGCAAAGGACGATCAATAATAACTGTATTCGCGTGGGCCCCTTTATTTAATGACTAGCGACCCGCCCCGGTTTCGCACAAGTAGGTACAATCGGGATGTAGAACACATAAAACCTTCAGTAAAAAATAACTGAAGGTCAGTGAAAGCTGTATCAAAATCCGTTGCGTGGTTTAGAAGGACAAGGCGACCGATCATCAACATACACTTTAAGGACAGACAGAAACGAATAGCATCTGTACTTTCTTTATGTAAAGAATTATAGATAGTAAAAGTTTACTTCGGAGATTTCCAAATTTCGCAACAATTGTATAAAACCGAGCAAGTGCGGATCTGACTCGCGCACCCAGAATTCCTTACAGATTTGAAAGTGGATAGTTAGAAGTTAGTAAAGACTAAAATGCAAGCACATTAGTTATTTAACCATTATTTTATTCTCCCTCCGCGCGCGAGGCGCAGTTAGCAAAATGAATCATGTTGCCCACCCGGTTAGTTTACGTACTCGTAGCCCATAAAATACGTCGTTAAAGCTCCCTAAATCTAGTTCACTCAGAACATGATATCCTTTATCCTTGAAGTCCAACTTAAGGCTACTAAAATTGAATTAATTAAGATAGTAAGCTTATGTGTTCATTAAACAGTGACGTGTGGCGTCTCGGACCCTGGGGAGTGACCATCGCCTTCTCGAATTAGTCTTACCGCACCACGCAACAGTTAACGGCTTACAACCTTAACCTAAACCCTTGCTTAGCTAAAACAGCCTTCATTCCGACAGGTTTAAGCCCAGGATCCCCGAAGGAAGCTCTGGCGAGGATTAACTTAAATGGGACGTCATCTCCGAAGTTAGGTTTAATTAAAGTTGCCAGTTTGCGTCTCCGATTCCTAGTTTAGAATCTGAGTTTGGCAACAATTTGCATTTTATGTTTGATCACGTTCATAGCTGTAATCGGGTTACGGTTGTTTTCTGTATTGTGCCTATGAGTGATTGCCACGGATTTTAGACGATGCTCTTGAGTTTTACTACAGCGCAACGTGATGAATTTACTAGCCAGACAAAAAAATTTCACAATAAGATGGCCAATTTAAAAGGTAAATAAAACTAAGGCTAGACACGCTAGATTGACGTGTTGATTCAACTTACTATTGTATGACCATTCTCATGGTTTATGTGAATTGGTCTCGTGACCTATTAAAGAGTATACTTCATATTCGCTTTCTATGAACACAGTTTTGACACATAAGTTAAAGCTTATAAGGCATTTTTGTGGCTGATATTGTTTTGAAGGTGCTATAGACAGGTAAAATGATTTATTCAATAAAATAACCAGTCACTTTTTTTAAGTTCAAGGTCCCACTGAAAATCAGCGCTGCTGCTTGTAGCAGCATATGCTGAGTGGGGTCCTTTTCAGCATCAACCGTGTTATTTTGCATCTGTATTTTTTCTGTTTCTTATTCCTTGCTGAATTAAACATTTTCTTTCTTTTTTTCTTTCTTTCAGTCATGACCAACAAAAGAAGAGCTAGGTATCTCTACTTTTCTGTCTTCATATATTCGGTCGTCTATTCCTTTTAAGCCACGCAACGGATTTTCATGCGGTTTCAGAGGTTTTTTTTAAAGTATTCGTGCGAAGCCGCGCTGGTCGCTAGATATGCAGACAGGAATAAAAAATTCAAGACGAAATAAAACTAACCAACCCAGGACAACGTACACGCGTGACGAAGTAAAATTGTTTTAAACTGACAATGCCTTACCTAGCCAGATTTATAATAATTTCTCAGCGATCAAACTATCTTCTAAGATATTACTAAAGTGTGCTTTTTTGGAAGAAAGATACGCGATGCCTGTGACGAAACATAAAGGATGATGGATGAGACGCGAACATAATCTGCCACCTTGAGAGCCGTTCGAGGTGCCAGTTTCCGAGAAAGTGCTCAAAACGCTTCCAAAATACATCATATACCCGTTTACATTATAAGTTTATGTTGGAATACGATACTGGCATGTACAGTCAGCGTCAAATATACCAGAGCGGGGAAGGTGTCAAAAATATCTGAACTCGACTCTGTTGTCAAATACGCTCGGGCGTGTTCAGATATTTTTGATCATCTTGCCCGATCTGGTATATTTGACGCTGATTGTACAGTCAATTTGATTCATAAGCTACTGTACAACCGTTTAACAATAAATGTCATAATGACTACTCAATAAATGTCATACCTATAATATCCTAGCGATGGCGTATTGCGGCAACGTCGTATAATAGTAACAAAATGAAAATGTAAACTTTTGAATGAAATAAACAAATTTAAATTGAAAATTGAATTGAAATTGAAATTGTTGTATGGTGTGACGTCGACCAGCATTGTTGAGATTTCTTTTAAGACGCTTAGCACACCAGCGGCCTTAACATAACAGCCCAGGTTTAGTTTAACCCCTCTCTGTGTCTCTGTTTAAATAGGGTCATAAGAAAGGGACGCAGATAGAGATAAACTAAAATTGGCCAGTCATGTTAGAGCCACCGGACCAAGGGCTTTAATCATTATAATTAGTTAATACAAAGTTAGAAAATATCACTAATGGAACACAAATTTAAATTTGAATTCTTATTTTGTCCAAGTAGCATTAATTAAACAGGGTCCAAATGTCGTGGCTAGTTTGTGTTGACTTCCACAGGAGGTTATGTTACTTCCAATACGATCAATACCAATTGAGTACCAATTGCGCCGCTCAGCAGAAAATCTCAGTATACTGAACGCTGACTTGGGAGTTTTCACAGCCTGCCAGCATCACACTAACGGACCAATTACAGCCAATCAGGGTTCATTATTGCCTACAACTTCTGGATTTACTTTTGCTAAACATAATTTATGTTACGCAACCAATATTAACTACAGTAAAATTGTGAATAGGTGTGGTATTTTATTATCTGGAGTATCTTTTGGCTGAACAAGGCAAGGGCTATTTGATTGGTTTTAACTGTAGTTTTAATTCAAGTTCCAAATCAATCAATCAATCAAGTTGAATGTGAAACTTGATTAAGTTTCTCATAGATGACACCGAGTGTAGTTATACCTTAAAAAAATCAATAACGTAATGACCGTAAAAAAACGAAACACTGAAAAATTCACAAGGTATGGTAGTGGTAATGTGGCGAAACTGGCAAACGCAAGGCACGGACCATTACTCTGATTTTCTTTGTGTTGTCATTATAATAATATAGCATTTAAGTTTTATTTGCATGTTTCAATCAATCAAATCAAATATTGAATCTTTATTCGTACGCAATTTCCCAAGACCGAATTGTCGTTTTAATTATTGTAATTGAAATTATTTATTTCTAAATTTTTTCGATTTTTCTCTTTGTATTTTTTTTTTACATTCATATTAAATTTAAAATGCTATATAATGAATGACGACACAAAGAAAAATTAGGCGCCTAGGGCCTAGGGATTGAGGCGATTAGGGGGTTTATTATTATTTAGCGGTAATGTGGCGGAAACTGGAATACGCAAGGCACAGAATGCTGATGTTGCAGGTTCGAATCCTGCCATTACCCTAATTTTTCTTTGTGTTGTCATTCATTATATAGCATTTTAAATTTAATTTGTCGTTTTAAGTCGATATGTAATTTGAAACTTTAAACTTTTCCAAGTTTCTAGTAAATGTGACAAATTTACCCCTATTAGCATAGTGATCTATCGGAGGTCAACGATCCCGTCAATCCGGTGATAAATTATGTCAGTTTATAAACCAAACGGGCGGCAGTTTTGTCAGTTTATCCCGACGATTTATTCGCGATTGCCCGCTAATTAGCCGGGCGATAATTTGACGCGCGATAAGCCATGCTAGCGGTAATGACCAACGCCGGATGCAACTTGCCTACGATTTGCAAACAACTAAACGACAGTTGGGACCAGTTGATTGGTATTTGAGTATAGGCTAGTTGAAAATATGGCTATATGTATAATTATATAACGAATCAAAAGTAGGTACGTAGATACTTTTACCACCGTAAGCTGCCGCTGCATATTTTTGAGTCGATTAACTAAGTGGATACCGTTATTTTTACTCAAGTATGTCAACACTACAGTCAGCATCATAATTATAATATGGGAACGGCCTAAGTAGATATTTAAGTCACGCCTGTTTCCCGAAGGGGTGGGCAGAGACCATGGATTTCTACTTACTACGATCCTGACATACAAGTTGGGCACAATTTCATAAACGCGACTGGCGACTGGTGACAGTGACAATTCGCCGTACATTACTGTGTCGACTAGTAATACTACAGAGTTAAAGACTTAAAATCATACAGGGCAAGCAATGAATACCGAATTGTCACTGTCGCCTGTCGCCTGTCGCGTTTATGAAATTGGGCCCTGTACTTCACTTACTTTGGTTCCTAATTACCGTACCTTAATTACAAACACGGATTTTGGCAATAACAGAAGCTACTCAGAGTTGACACTAGTCTACGTTTGATGGCCGGATAGCCTAGTGGTTAGTGACCCCGACTATGAAGCTTGAGGCACCGGGTTCGATTCCCGGTAGGGGCAAATGTTTGTATGATGAATACGAATGTTTGTGCCCGAGTCGTGGATGTTATATGTATTTAAGTATGTATTTATCTATATAAGTATGTATATCCGTTGTCCAGTACCCATAACACAAGCAGCTTTAGTTGCTTACTTTGGGACTAGGTCAATTGGTGTTAACTGTCCCAAGATATTTATTTATTTTTATTTATTTTATTTACATCTACACTAGTATAATAAGCATGTTAACTTTGTTTGTTTGCATTTAGGGGGTAATCTCTGGAACTACCGAACTGATCCCAAAAATTCTTTCACTAATAGCAATGATATTATAATGCTTGGATGTACAGTTTCAAACTAAATGACAGTAGAAAAACGGCACGACATAAGAATACAGGTTGACGCCAATGTCACAAATGCAAATTATTAGTTTACCATTTATAGTCATTGGATTTACAACTTTACGACTAACTGCATAAAATAATAATTTATTGAGTTTCGTTGCAAATAGTTTTTTTTACAAAATAATAGTATTGACAGGAGCGCTGTCGGTCCGACAGACTGACAGCGCGAGCGATTATCGATTTAGTCTTTTTTTTAGCCTCCTTTGAATCGCCATATTTTAAACACTGACTAGAAGTCCATATTACTTATAGGTCAGTGACTAATAGAAAGCTACACTATCACTGACGGGTACAGGCTAATAGTACCCCGTTGAGTTTCTTGCCGGTATCTTCTCATCAGAGGTTTTTCCGAACCGGTGGTAAATTTTTTGACATTCATAAGTGCTACCTGTAAGCCTAATCTGAATAAAATATTTTGACTTTGACTTTGACTTTTGACTTTGAGTCAAGTGTCTCCTCCCCCGCCAGCTAAATAGTTATTTTTGGATATGTATATTCATATTCATATTCGTATTCATTTATTGTATGAAAACGGGTACAAAAGGTGTTAATAAATATAAACATTTCGGAAGCATGACCGTAGTCTACCATGATACATGGTGTACAATACTGTTTAGAGGAATGTCTTAATCTAGAACATACATGCATTATATCATCATATCACAATTATTGATGTCAAAATTTACAGTTAATTATACTTGAAGTCAATACCGACAAATCACAATTGAAGATGTCAGAAAAATAAATGGTTCATTATACTTAACGTCAAAATCAATTATTGTATGTCATTTGATTTTTCATCCATTTTATAAATTTCATTAAACATTAAATAAATTAATAGAGATACAGGCAAAACAGATTAATTTGAGGGTACCATACATTAGGCCAACAACCATTTCACAAATGTAGCATTTCGTTTATCGAATAAAAACAGTGGTTTAAAAGCCATTTAGTTAGCTTAGATTTAAAAAGTGTGCCATGAAGTATTTTTAAATCATCAGGTAGAGCATTAAATACTTTTATACACATATTATATGCATTCTTTTTGTAAATGTCTGTGTGGCAGGCTGGCTGGAATAACAGATTTTTGTACTGTGCCCTAGTTTTGTTTCTCATGGTTTCCAAACGCAGCTTAAAATAGCCTGGATGCGTTTTGACAAAAATACAAACGTTACGTATATACATGCATGCTAAGGGCAGGATCTTCAACTCCTTAAAAAAGGGCTTACAACTATCCTTGAACCAGGCATTTTTGATTGCACGTATACATTTTTTTTGGAGCTTAAAAACCCTGTCAATCGCCACAGAGTTCCCCCATATGATTAATCCGTAATTGAGTATGGAAGATACATGGCCATGATAGGCTATAACGGCTGCTTTAGTAGAAACTGTCTTTTTAAGTTTTCTTAAGGCAAATATAAATCGATCCAATCTGGAGCAAATGGAATCCACGTGATCTTTCCAGTTTAAATGTTTGTCGATTGTTAAACCAAGGAATCTAGTACTTCCTGTTTCATCCACGAGATCATTATTATAGCTAATGCTTAATTTCAAAGGTTTAGTTCGATAGGAATGAAATTGCATGTACTTAGTCTTAGAGAGATTTATCATTAGCTTATTCTGTGAAATCCATCTATAAAGTTCAGTTAAGGCATTATTTATATTTGATTCGTAAAGGTTTTTATCATCTCCTTTAATTAATATAGTGGTATCATCGGCAAAAAGCACACATTTCGATGTAGAGGCTTGTGAAAGGTCATTAACGTAAATTAAAAACAGCAATGGCCCTAAATTGCTTCCCTGCGGGACACCTGAATTGGTATTCCGTAACTGGGATCTATAAACTATCTTATTACATTTATTATTTACCTCCGATACTTTTGTGATCTCTGTGCATTGTCTCCTATTATTCAAATAACTCTTCAACCAGTCATGCGCTTGACCTCTGATTCCACACGTATACAGTTTTGATAGAAGTATAGAGTGGTCCACAAGATCAAACGCTTTGGTCATGTCAAGAAATATTGACATGACCGGTACTTTACTATTATTTGCCTCAGTAACAAATTTGATAAAATCAAAGCAAGCTAACTCCGTAGAGTAACCCTTGCGAAAACCAAATTGTTCGGGCTGTAAAATGCTATGTTTTGTGAAATAGCAATTCAACCTGGAATACATAGCGACCTCCATAATTTTGGATAATATGGGAACAATAGTTATAGGTCGGTAGTTATTGGGATCCTCACGGTCACCTTTTTTAAAAAGAGGCTTTACTATGGACACTTTTAACTGTTCCGGAAAAACCCCTTGGCTAAAAGAAAGGTTTACAATATGAGCAAGGGGGCGGCTTAAGCACGTCGCATTAGCTTTAATTATTTTTGTTGTAATATCATCGTACCCACAGGTTTTACTGTTATTTAGTGACATGATCAGTTTATAAATCTCTTTATCGGTAACCGGCATGAGGAATATTGATGACGAGATATTATTTAGTTTATTAGTATATGAGCATGTATGAGAATTATGTATATTATCAATATCAATAAAGTAATCATTGAAGAAGTCACATATTTTTTGGGGATTAATTATCATTTCATTATTACCTTTTATTGATTTCATGTCATCTGTGTGTATATTAGTTCTCATATTAGAAGATATTATGTCCCAGATAGCTTTACACTTATTCTGGTTATCATTTATATACTTACAATTACTTATTCGCTGAGATATATTTATACATTTTTTTAGTATGGTGTTGTACAGTTTAAGTTTACTTTTTTGTACTCTTAAGTTTCCTCTATACGTTCTACTTTGCCAGAGCAAATTACGTTTCACTTGGCATGATTTACGTATGCCCTTAGACAACCATTTTGACTTCCTTGGTGCACTGCTAAACCTAGCCTTAATAATAGGGAAACATAAGTTATAGAACAATCGCAAAACATTGTAAAATTTGTCAAAAGCGTCTTGTAGATTATTTGCGTCAAAAAACACTGTAGCAGTATATTACTACAGTGTTTTTTCGTTATATATAACGAAGTTAAAAAGAAAACTATCACAGTTAAGTAGGCTTTACAAGTTAAAGAGTAATCAGACAGCTACGGAACCCTTCACGCGCTTTGCCAACACGCACTTGACCGGTTTTATCACTAGCTATGGATAAAGAGTACGTCATTAGATTTCTGTAAAGATCTTTACGAGGGTCCAAATAAATGAGCGGATTCCGATACGACTGGAACAATCAGCGAGAATCGGAACACCTAAAGCGGATTTATCCACGTCCATACCAACCGCACGCCCCAGAGCTCTTTATAAGCCAAAACGTTCCCCAATACACGCGACGCCCTAACAAGCCCATGCGGTTAGTGTGTAACTTATCCCAGCGTTCTCCAGGTTTTCTTATTTTCCCCGGTAATTCCACCGCCTTTTTAAATCTCGCCTTGATCCTGGCAATGAGTTGGCAAATTACACGGATATTCTATGCATACGAATGACTCGTTGGGACTCATTTGATATTCATAATGGGTGCCTATCGCAAACGCCTGGAGGTTCACACCTGCTTTATTTACTGCATAAACTCAGTATGCCAGTTCCCGGGCGCAGGTTTCAAATCGGTGATTTTTCATGTGCTAAGCAGACTGTGTAAATTATATATTATATTTTTGCAGGGTCCGTTCGGATCGTTACCATCATTTTTCTCGCTAATCCAGCCGCTAAGCAGCAATGCTTGCGCTGTTGTGTTCCAGCGTGGAGAACAAGAAAACCGGTGAAATTATTGGCACAAGAGATATTCTATCTTAGCCCTCCGGACTCTCAATGTATCTGCAGTTTCCTTGATGTTATGAGTCTCTATAGGCGGTGGTCATTGTTCGCCATCTAGTGACCCGCTTGCTCGTTTGCTTTCTATAAAAAAAAACATTAAAACTTTCCGTAGGTACCAGTGCCTAAAACTTATCGGTTTAGGTCTCCCTAGTGGGCCTCCGATTCTCTTATTCGCCATACGAAACGTAATAGCAAGCTACTATATCACGCCGGCATTCCATGAGAGTGTGGTACTACTCCGGTCGAGCCAGCCTAGCTACATTGTGCCTCTACTACAGTAAAATGCAGTAATCCATCTTAATAAAACGGATCACTCACGTATTTTTAAGTCGAGAAATGCCCGACATATATGTTTCTGACCAGTCCGTGGTCCTTAATCATGCGTCCCCGCGGCGGTGGCCCGTGCCGTGACTGGGGGCTCATGATTAAGACCACGAATTAGTCCGAAACATGTCGGGCATTTCTCGACTTAAAAATACGTAAGTGTATAAGTCTCAGTTTTATGTTAAAAATATCCCATCTTCTCGTTTTCCACCCTATCACAGCCTTCATTACTCACTCTCAGATAATCAAAGTTCAAACTGTACAAGCTGTACACCTTTTAAGGGGTAACTGTCGTGAGTTCCCCTAACCTCCGACAGTTCAGTGGCCACCGATTGAACCCGGGCACCTACCTCATAATACCTTAAACAAACAGAACAACTGTCAATAACGCTCCAAATCTATGCCAACCCACGCAGCAATACCTCGATAATGATCCCTAAAGTTACAGCTTTAGGTTTCGTTTTGGCTGCAGGAAAATAGAGCTAAGTTTGTGTTGTTAAGGAAATTAAATCACTAAAGATATTACGCCGTGCCGCGGCATAATATCAGGGTTATACTCGAATTTGATGCCATCCTTCCGAGGATAAATACGACTCGAGAAAAATGCTTTGGACACAGATTTTTTGGGGTTTGTGTTACTTTAGCTGAGTCGGTGTTTTCGCACTTTTTCATGTCACTGAGATTGTTTAGATTTAAATGTCGTTGTTACTTTCTTATTCTTATTTCTTTAAGGAGTAGAAGCGAATTTGTTTATTCTTTTATACCTATATATCCTGTGACTGTGCGTGGTCATTTAAAGTTAACGTTAAAATTCGTAAATTGTTTGTAAATCTAGAAATTATCACGTCACATCTAAACGGAGTTTGGAACTCTTTTTTACGTATTTATTAAAGTTTTTTGCGACTGTTAATTTATTTAGAAACGGGAGACTTAATGCCTGAAAGCACTCTCAAATAGTCAATCATCGGGTAAAACTAGAGGCAATAAAATATATTAACTTACATCCCAAATTATCGAATAAATAGTAACATAAATATAAGTTTAGGAAGAGCGATTTTATTTATTTATAGCACGGATAAATAGTGATCTTATTTACCTAAATGACCGAGCTTTGCTCAGGACAGACGTAAACAACACGAAAATAACGATTTTTCCTCGCTATAAACTCCTATGTACTTACCTACTAAATTTGGAATGAATTTCGAAAAAGCGGTTAAAAAGAAATACACAATTACGAGTGTAGTACCCCTGTAGAATAAATTCCCAAAACATGATTACATAGATTAGGTAAGGTCCCGTCATTGACAGCGACCCAGTCATTGATGAAAAGATACAAAAGCTTACGAGTTAAAACGAGAGACGAAGATGTCAACTCCTGTGAAAACAATGCCCTCGAGTGCCAAGCACTGGTACATACGGTTACCTATACCTATTGACTTTCCGTTCCCAAAATAAATCATAATGTGCCTGGAGTAAGGTTTCTTTAAAATAGTAATGATCTAAAATAATGCAAAAGAATATAATTTTTAAACTCGTCTGTCCATAACGATTTTACGGTTATTCATATAGCTGAGGTATTCAGCGAATTCTTCGTTTACAATTTTATCCAATTTACTATCGAAAAATAATCTTATCTAATAAACAACTCAGATTTTCGGGCTTCTCTCAGTCTAAGACAAAAACTTGAACCAGCAAAAAGTGAATTCCATTTTCGCACCTCAAGTCGCTTCGAAAGTTAGTAACCGCGGGCGTCCGCGCGATGGCGCCACATCCTTTATTACCCGTTCAAAGGCTAAGGTACAATTATCCACCAACAGCAGATCGCCCTTTTATCCCTAATTGGATTAACCGTTTTCTTTCACCCAAGGGAGCCATTTTGGTAATGGTGAAAATTATCTCGCTATAAATAGTTGAAGAATTCTGCTTTATGAAATGGTTGCTACGATTCCTGTTTCCAATGAAAGCCATGATGTTTAAGTTGATTGTTTTTGACGTTCTTTTCTCTTGGCTTGTTCTTTTCCGTGATTTTTAAATTAAATATGAAGAACTTTGACCTCAAATTAATTGATATCATTGTCGCTCGTTTTTAGAACACGTTTCTGTATCTGGGGTGCAATTTTTGAATCTCACCAGGTGACTAGAGCTCACCAAAATGGCCGAATCTCTATGAAAAACGGCTATTTTGGTGAGCTTTAGTTACCCGGTGAGACTCAAATGCAATTTTAGAATCTCACCAGGTGACTAAAGCTCACCAAATTGGCCGTTTTTCTATGAAAAACGACCTTTTTGGCGAGCTTTAGTCACCCGGTGAGATTCAAAAATCGCACTCCTGATCGTGTCAAGTCACTGTCAAGAACTGGGACCCCTAAACATAATTGTTACTCTCTTTGACTAAGTTTCTTCTCGAGATTCACTGCACTGTTGTGTTCCGGCATGGAGAGCAAGGCAGCCGGTAAAATCACTGGGGCAAAGGTGTTCCACCTTAGCTCTCTGGGTTGGCAACGCATCTGAAACCCCCTTGATGTTACAGGTGTTTATAGGCGGTGGTGATCACTTACCATCAGGTGACCTACTTGCTTGTTTGCCTTCCTATGTAGTATAAAAAAATTAAGCAAATACTCCTTATTTTGTCTACTTATAAGTATAAATTAGTAAAGATAATCATAGAGAATACAAAACCGTATTCTTATCAAATGCATAGAGCATACTCCGGTTTTAACGAACGTTTAGAGGAGCGTTCGATTCGAGAGGCAGTATTGCTTTTTAAACAACAGAATAGTTTCACGCCATCAAAACCCATTAAGCCCGCCGAAGCTTCTAGACAAACTTGGACCTGTGTTTGTGCTCCCACAATTACCTAGGGACTCGATGGCATTACCTGTTTTTGCCGATGGCTGAACGTGCGCAGCCTACGCTAGAAACATCTGAACAACTAATGCATTATGTATAGCGCGTTTAATATGATTCGCGGTCTCTAGTTAGGGGATTGGTTTCATTCTTTGGAACGTATTGTAGCCACTTATTTATTGTCCGACTGGGTCGGGTGAGGCGGAGAGAAGGGTATGTTTAGGACGATTTCGGAAAGCGATCCCTGCTGTATCTCGTGTCATTACGAGTGCAAGCTTTTATATCACTTGTTCTGTCTCTCATTGTTACATGTGTAAGCGTTTTCTGGGTTAGCTGGAAGAGATGGAGAGATAAGTTCGCTTTTGTTCTAATTAATTTTAATGTACTTGTTATGTTGTGTAGTGTGGTAACACACATTGCAATAAAGTGTTTAATTTTTGTGCTGACTTCGAAAAAGGACTACATAATGACTCTTACGTAGCCTTTTTTTTTTTTTTTTTTTTTTTAATGAAATAGGAAGGCAAACAAGCAAGTGGGTCACCTGATGGTAAGTAGTCACCACCGCCTATAGACACCCGCAACACCAGAGATTGCAGATGCGTTGCCAACCCAGAGGGCTAAGATAGAATACCTCTTGTGCCAGTAATTACACCGGCTGTCTTGCTCTTCATGCCGGAACACAACAGTGCAAGCACTGCTGCTTAGCGGCAGGATTAGCGAGCAAGATGGTGGTAGCGATTCGGATGGACCTTTCACAAGGTCCTACCACCCGCAAAATTCCGATATCGAGTTAATAATTCCTTAATTTAGCCTGTCTGAAGGAGGCTCGGATCGTTTCTGCTAATTGATTCTTCAAATATCAAGTAGCATAAATATCAATTTACATTATCCTTGTTATTAGCGGAGTTCCGAGCTGACATAAGATATCATTCGTGGTAAGAAAACTAAGTCAAAATAAATTAATGTCAGACAATCGTCGTGTTACTATGAAGCGTTGGTGGGCTTGTGTTTTTTTTTTAAGTTCTGTTTTTTGCTGATTCTAGTTATCGTTGCCAACCCAGAGTGTTAAGATGGAATACCTGGCTGAGTTGCTCTCCATGCCGGAACACAACAGTGCGAGCACTGCTGCTTAGCGGCTGAATTAGCGAGCAAGATGATGGTAGTGATCCGAACGGACCTTGCACAATCGGTCTAATAGGGTCTCGTTGGTACGGAACCCTAAAAATTAAAGTACTAAATTGGAATCGCGTATTGTTAAAAGTCCATTTGGTCACAGTTTCATGTATTGTCACGGCAGAGGGCGCTGGCAAGCTTAAATTGTCCGCCCTCTACTCATAAAGAGATTACGTCTGACGTTACATAAAATATATCATTTAAAGTCGACAATACCGTATGAGTTGCAGTATTTACGTTTTGTTTTTATTGTCCAAACGTAAAAGCGACGGGGGGTTGAATTTGATGTTCGCAATAATTCCAGCCAGCGTACACATTGCAACTAAAAAATTTGATTTACCAACTTTTTTCTGTAGATATTATATTATAAAATTCGCAGGGAAATACAATTGGGATTATCTTGTTTGAACAGATAAGCGTGTTTTTAACAATTGTTTCGAAATGTATCGATGGTCGACCAAGAAATTGCAAGCAACTTTTCAAGAATTACAAGACGATAAAGTACCTACAAGAGCGTTACGTAAGGCAATTTATAGGTTTTGAGGCCAGGTAAGGATTTCTTGAGTCCATTACTGAAGTGTTGCAGACGTCAGAGTATAAATAAGACCTGAAACTATGACTCAAACAGAAGGCAAAATAATCTCGTGTACCTAATATAATTTTGTTTAATTTTATTAATGATTGCAGATTATTAGGACTCTAGCGCTCTTTATAAACGGTGTAACCGTTTTCCACCCACTAAACCTAAACCTATAGCCATGTTTTTTTTCTGTATGTTGCCATTATGCCCTAGATCTAGGTTTGTTTTTTTAATATTCTTCATAGATTTTAAAACACTTAAGGAGTTGCATTTAAGGAGTTTCATTCGAAACAAAATAGGGTGAATATTTTTGAATATTTGAAAATTCAAAACATAAGACCTAGTTCTAGGCATAATGACAGCATACGACAAAAACCATGGCTAGGTTAAGGTTTAAAGGGTATGTATGCAGAGCGCTGGATACACAAAGGTCTTAATAATGTACAATCATGAATAAAATTAATTACAAAGGATGCTAAATACACCTGAATTATAATTATAGCAAAATAGGATTGTAATGGCGCCCAACGTCGTTAACAACGCGTGCTGATTGGGTGCATTGTGTTTACTATGAAGTCGTTTGTTGTGAATATAGCCGCGAAATCACAAATTACTATCGCGATTGTATGGTTACAATCCGAATTTAGGCAACAATTCGCCGCGTTGCCATGTAATTGCAGGGCGGGAATAGGTTTTGATGGAGCGGATAATTTGTGTAAACTAGATGGAAAAATTTGACTGTGTGAAACGCTGTATAAATTAGTTTTATAGTGATTGTTTTTTGTTAGGCATGGCTTTGTATGAAAGTTTCTGACCCTGTGTATCAGATGCTATAAGTATAAATGTCGTCTTGATCTATCATTGTGACGCTTCGTTTCGAAAGAAAGAAACAATACAAATTTTAGGTGAAAAAGGTCTGTAAACTTTTTAATTAGGTACCTGACATCAAAAGCAGTTCCATTGTGAGTATGATTTTTTAATTGGACCCAATGTCCGGACTTTATATACAAATGAGATGTTACTAGACTCGTTATTATTTTGAAAGTATTCAAGAGTAAATGGCAGAACGCATAATAGCATACAAGACAAGTACTTAGCCTAGTATTAAAAAAAATCTGTTGTGAAGTCTTAGGAAACCTGCACATTCATGTGAAATGAATGTGTAACTATATTATCCTATCGGTCTGATTTCCCTGCAATAGGGACTATGGAGGTCTGAAGGCAGTTGCTGCAATGTAATAACCTGACCTCCCAATTCTGGCATCATGGTCATAGCGTACCCCGAACTAAGAAACGGAAAAAAATGCTAAACGTTTATGCAGGATCTTTTTTTAAGTCTCTTGATTATTAATATAACCTGCTAATCTAAACAAACATAAGGTCAATTCTACTAACTACTTTTTAAACCATTAATTTAGAACGTCACAAGATTTTGAACAAATCGAAACGCCAATATCCTCAGTCCAAAATAACACCCCGCCAAATATCGACACCGAAGAAAACACGAGAAACGAATTCCACGCGCGCCACGCCGCAAACAATGGCCAGTAAATAATAAGAAAACCAAACCGTTAAACACGCAGATAATAAACACATTTCACCAATACATAGGTTATCCCACAAGATCCTTCGATTACCACCGGAATGGGCGATCCGATATAATGGGCCGGCATAATACCACGCAAGGTGGCGACAAAAAGCAAGGTGCGGTGGAACGCCGGCGCGTAAATCAGACCGACCCGAGGCGCCGCGGTAATTTATTTTTTGTCCACGCGCCCAAACGGAGAGTAACGAAACGGTATCGCACCGCTGGGAGACTTCTGGAAAATGTTACGTGAAATTTATTGACGCTTGAAGGTGATGAAGATTTTATTGCGACTGCCTTTTTTATCAGAAGGCGGGCAGCTCGGGTTGCGTACGTATGCTAGATGCTAGTAGCTGGGTGTTTTACTAAAGCTTTCTTTGAAAAAAGATGGGATGTAAATTATTCAGAGTAGTACTAGGGACCAGGGTCATCTATGACGAGAGGGACTGAGAAATATTCCTCAAGCTAATTTTGTAACTTTTTTGAACCGTGTTTGAGATTTTGTGTTTTGTTGGGTAATGTTAAATATTTGTTACGGAAAGGGTAATTGAACCGCCTGTTGAATCCCATGTAAATTTTCCCTGTGTGTGTTCTTTTATTTTGTTTACTTGTGTGAATCAATAAAGAGTATTGGCTGTTGTTGTTGAATTCTTTTTTTTAATATATGATAGGACGTTTGGCCACTACTCTCTTGATATTTGTCCTTAATTTTTTATCTCGTTACACAAACTTACATTCATTACATACATAGTATTTGGGTCTGTAAGCGACAGTCTATCCAAAGATAATTATTTTCGCATCTTCTTCTTCTGTATTTTTACCTTTTTACCCGACTGCGCGACGCGAGGGTAATGTGTTTATCAGCCTATATATGTATGTATGTTTGTTCCTTTGTGGCGATCTAGTTTCATCTTTACATAATGTAAAATAGAGTCGCTATCCATAGCTACCTGACCTCATATCTTCAGCCGCTTACTCAACATAGACAATAAGGATTTAGGACAGACGGAAAAATCGCGGTTTTGCTTTATACTATGTGAAGATAAAGATTAAGTTAATTAGCGGAGTCCATACATTCGCACATCATGGTCCCAGGCGGCGCTTTGTGCCCGGCGCGCTGGGCGATCGACGTTCGATTCTCAGCGATGAGTTACGGCCGCGCCCTACCTGCACCATGATTTATTTATAACCCCTTCAACCCTGTTCTTGAGGAAACTTTTCCATAAGGAACCTTTGGAAAAGATAGGTTCTTTTTGCCAGGGTTCACATGGAAGAAGGATCTAGTATCTGTAAAAATAGTGTCGACAGTTTGTTTTTGTTTTAATTAGAAAAGGAGGCAGGGGGCGGTAACTCTTTTAACGTACATATCCATGTGCTTCCTGTAAGCCTAATCTGAAAAATTTTTTTTGACTTTGACTTGGACTTTTGACTTTGACTTTGTAATGAGCATTAGGGGCACCTGATAGAAAATAATATGCCGCTTAAGAGAATTGCTAATCGGTTGACGGCTTTTAATAACCCCTCCCCAAAGCAGCAAACTTAACACAGAGAAAATCGAGCATTGCCCTATTTCTATTTGTGCCCTCCCGCTCGCACAGTAACCTTGATCGCCGGCGGCAGAGATTGTAAACCTTACGGGCGGGATCTTACGCACGTGTTATTTTGCTTGCAATGTTATTGGTCCCATGATCATTTGGCGTAATATTTATTTATCAAAATGTCAAGAAATCTTTAATTTGCTAATTAAAAATTACTTACCAGTCAAGGAATTTAATTCCCTACCCATTTCATTGAAATGTCGTCTGACATTCGCAATGCATTAAGGTCGATATGTCAAACTAACGTCTTGCTCTATAGCTCTTATGGTGACAGTTTGCTATATGCTATTGAACCTTAGGTGGGTTGGAAATTAAATTCCTTGACTGTACCATCTTACTTATTACAGGCATAATGCGATTAACATTAATTAAGAAATAATCGCTAATTGGTTCCTATAGCGAGATTATAGACTTATGCTTATTAATTTTAAAGCAGGCTTAATTTAAGGAAAAATGTCGGCGAGATGCACAATTTCACCAAATTACAAATTAGTGTAAATGGATCACTCACGTATTTGAAGTAGAGTTTTAGATTCGCAAAGCACCACCATAGAGCACAAAAGTTCCCTTACGTTTAGAACCACTACTTCTTGAGGTGGATCGCTTCATATGCTACGAGAATTTCGAAATTTTTCAATCAATCAATCAATACCTACTAAAAAACAGAATGAAATAAATATTTAAGGGGACTCCCATACAACAAACGTCATTTTTTGCCGTTTTTATAAATAATGGTACGGAACCCTTCGTGCGCGAGTCCGACTCGCACTTGGCCGGTTTTTATTTGTTTATAGTGGCTAAATAGTGTGAGTTTTTATCAATTGAAATAGTTTTCCGGTAGTAAAACAGTGTTTTTTACGCGATTGTGTTCTGATTTTGGAAGTTCGAGATAATTTTAAATAATTATGTTCTTTATGTTTCAACCAGCTTTAACGCATTTAGTGCAAAATTATTTATAATCAGCAGCTTGAACTTCCAAAATTCAAACACAAATGCCTTCAATTCATGTCTCGGGTTTATCGTATCTTCGGCCGTTTACTCCTTCTAAACCACGCAACTGATTTTAACAAGGTTTTTAACTGTCATTTAAACAATAATTCTCTAAATTTGAAATGCTTTTCTTAAAATAAACAGATTATTAGAGTTTTTATTATTATAAGCTCACGCCTGTTTCCCTTTGGGGTAGGCAGAGACCACAGAACGCCATTTGCCCCGGTCTTGGCATACTTCCTTCGCTTCCTCCACACACATTCCTCTCTTCAGCGGCCTCGGCGTAATTTAGTCGACCAAATTTGTAATGTCCTGAAGACAAGTCAAATCAGATGTACCCGGAACCGCCGAACATGTATTTTAAATACCTACATTATTTACATCTTAATTTTGTCCATTCCAAGTCCGGGCGGGTCGCTGGTCGAGTTTTTTTCATACAACATAGAAAGGAAAATGAGCACGTGGGTCACCTGATGGTAAGTGATCACCACCGCCCATAGACATCCCCAAAATCATAGGCATTTCAGATGCGTTGCCAACCCAGAGGGCTAAGATGGCATACCTCTTGTGCCAGTAATTGCACCGGCTGTCTTGCTCGCCACACCGGAACACAACTGCAAGCAGTGCTGCTTAGCGGCAGGATTAGGCAGCAAGATGGTGGTAGCGATCTGGACGGAACTTGCACAAGGGCCAACCACCTACAAAAGTAGTTTAATAAATCGACCAGTAAAAGCAATTCACAGGTGGTTTCGTGAATAAATAAAAAGGTTCCATTGGAGGCTGATAATGAGAATTAATAGCATTGCTAATTAATTTATTATGTCACGGCGTCTCAGTACGGACCTAAGAAATAGTAGGTGGTAAAAAAAGAGTTTTAAAATTTAAAAGCGATGTTTATTAACTAATCTCTTTACTTTAAATTGCAACACAATGTGCTAAAAAGAGACGACTACATACACTAAACCTCCTCTTCAATTGACACCCTGTACACAAATTAAACGTCAAAATGGTTACCTTTGGTGTCCATTAATGAAGTATTATCTACGTTTTTCTTATTAATTTCAGATTTTACTACCTTGACGCACACTACTACAAAGACAACAATTTTTACAGTTTTGGGTGGACGCTTGACATGCACTGAAGCTATATTTATGCTTTAGTTCTTCATCCAAGGTACGGACCTTGAATAACGAAAGGATGGTACACCTCTTGTGCCAGTAATGTCACCGGCTGTCTTGCTCTCCTCGCGGGAACAACAGTGCAAGCACTTCTGCTTAATGGCTGGATTAGCGAGCAAGATGGTGGTAGCGATCCGAAAGACCTTGTACAAGACCCTACCACCCGCAAAGTATAACAAAACAATAGAAGAACCTTTTTTGGACATGTCTGTTTAGCTTATACTTCACTAATATACTGGTAATACGCTTGTTTCCAACCAATTAACTGTCTGATTGATTTCGTTCCTAAACTAAAGCCTTGTACATTTTTAGGGTCCCGCACCTAAAAGAAAGAAACAGAGCCTTAAATTTAACTATACCAAGACTTAGGGTCGCAGTTCTAGTTTCATACCATGTAAGTATGCAACTGGAATTAGAACTTAGTTTATAGCTACCACCCTTAGTTTTAAACTTTCGCGATTTTCAAACATATTTACAATGTTATCGGGACTTTAACGCGATCCACGTGACCACGGCTGTTGAAACATGGCCGAAACGTTGAGGTAAATTAAGTATTATATTTTTATCGCGTTAAAGTCCCGATAATGTTATAAATATACCACCGTTAGATACTAAGCGACCTGCTTAGCGCCTAGCGGGTCGCTTAGCTGCTCACTTTAGACAACAAACGCTCTACTATAATCAATATAGCCAATACTACCATAATACCACTACCCTATATGCGAACAAAGACCTCATTAATGACTTATCTGTTTAATCGGTCAAAAAGTTCCAAATAATTCTGAAGGTCATACTTTTCGGGCTTAATAGGCCTTACCTGTCAAAACATATTAAAAATGGCGTTGAGTTCGTTTTACTTTCTTGTACAACTGCCCATTGGCCCGCTGGCCAATCAAATACACGAATGTATATTTTAGACGCCACTGATTGGCGCGCGGCTGGCGAATGTCGAGTGATCGAAATTCAAAGAACAATCCGCAGATATCAGTTCAGAGGATTGAAAAGCATTCGTTTCTCGAAATAAATAGCCAGAAAGTTCGTTAGACGTTTAGCGGTATACAAATCACCTATCAGTATCTATTCTTAATTAGTAATACGATGTTGTATTTCATATTTATTTATTTCAAGTGACAATGACAAAGTCTGGGAGAATGTTTCCTCTAATGGCTTAGACACACAACACCTCCGCCGTAAATCATGGCTTCAGCAAATGGTCTCTCATGACAAACTTAGCCGACCATTAAAGAGGGATCTGAGAGAAATTGTTTCTGCTCGATAGGGACAGACATATTAACTTCACAGTGCATACTATATGCCTCCCTTTCGAAAAATGTCACTTTCTCTCAGTTCCGTCTTTAACCCTTTAACCGCCGAGACATGTTCATTCGACATGTTTGTGTCGCCACCTATACAAAAACTATACGACATTTGTCTTAATTCTAAGAGCTGGACATGTGTGTCTTAAATATGAGACAGTGGCGGTTTATGGTGGCTTATAGTGTCTTTGATTGTACGGAACCCTACGTCCATGACTCAAAATCGTCCTTAGTCTGTTTCTCTCTCGCTGTGTTTATACCGATACAACATTCAATGAACTGGAGACTTTAAACGAGCTGATGGGACGGGAATTGCTATTTGTTTTAACGAAAATAAATACTTATTAAGACTGCTCGCTCGAAGTTAATTATTTCACAAAGCTAGTCATTAATGCGCTTGTGATAACCTATGGAAAAATTTGAAAAACATAGACAAGGCTAGACCAAGCCATTTATAATTGTTGTTGTCTTTACTTCTTTAGGCTATCCATTTATTTATGGGTAGGTATATACAGATTATTAAGAATTGATTTTATTATTATTTTACTGTCATTAGAGATAAAGAAAGAGAAGGATAGAGAGAGATAGAGAGGCAGAATAGGGCTGTAATAAAATGAAGCTTTTTTATACCACAAAAGAAGGCAAACATGCAAGTGGGTCACCTGATGGTAAGTGATCACCACCACCTATAGACATTCGCAACACCAAGGATATTGCAGATGCGTTGCCAACCCAGAGGGCTAAGATGGAATACCTCTTTGGCCAGTAATTACACCGGCTGTCTTGCTCTCCATGCCGGAACATAACAGTGCAAACAGTGCTGCTTAGCGGCTGGATTAGCGGAAAAGTGTCAAAAAATCCTATAAAAATGGTAATGATGATGATGATGGTGAATGGCCCAACGGATAAACCCATTTGCATAAAAGCACTTTTTAAAAATTTTAATAATTCATCGCATTCAAACGTCAGAGACAAGTCATAAAAATATGTAATGATATTTCCGAGTCACAACTAAAACGTACCGCTTTGAAAGGTTACGGTCTAGATCACGAGTCATATTGGTCAACTGTTGGCAGGAATTTGACACCAAGTCAGTTCAGCAAAGGGCAAGCCGGACCATTTCTTTATCTTGCCATGCCACCATCGTTTAGCGTCCGGCTGTCGGTAAGGCGCCGGACTGTTTGAGTCTGCCGCAGACTCTTTAGAAAAAGAAAGATCACTGATACAAATAAAAAAGTAAAAACGCTTATTTCTTTGTGCATTTGTTTTTGAAGGGTTAATTAGTTAGGGTCACCATGAGTGAAGTTAAGCGTTCTTCTTTCTGTATCAATCATAAAAAGCAATGTTTCCACTTACATATTTGACAGCACTCTGGTTGGGTTCAACTAAATTTGGCATCGTACGGGTCGTAGGACACATAAAAATGGTGAGCATTCATGAAGTCAAATGCGAATCAAAAGAGACACACTTGTAGATAGATCAAAAAGGACGTGCCATGCATGACCATGGTTTTAACACACACTGATATTGTAATAAGTAGTAACTTGCTGCTACTGTTGGACTCGGCCATATTAATAAAAGCCGGTGGCGGTGATTAAGGACCACGGACTGGTCCGAAACATGTTGGGCATTGCTCGACGTAAAAATACGTGAGTAATCCGTTTTATTAATATAACTTACTGCTACTTGGTATGGTTGTACGGTGTGGACAGAAAGGCCTAGTAAAGGACCAGTGGCTCTCTTACTCTCTTATGGTTCCCACGGTCTTCAATGGTGTTTTCCATCAGGTGGCCCCTTTACCACCCTATTCCATTACAAAAAACTTTATATTATATTCCAAGATGAAATTAGACAAAAGTTGGAATTTACGCATGGCTTTCATCTGATGCCTGATTCAGGTCTTGATCTGTTTTGTCCTCACAAGCTTCACACGTCATGATATTGCTCCTGATCTGACCATAATATTTACCAAATCATGTAATCCGTAAACCCTTACGATTTTGGACTCCATTTCATAGTTAAGCACCTAAATATATTTAGAAACACACGTAATATTTTTATTTAGTGTCGACTCAGTCTTATTCTAGGTAAATCGCCGACAAATGCTTTCCAAGATTACCTCGGCGAGGTCACGTTGACCACAAATGTAGGCCCAATTTATTATCTTCCAAGAACAAGATGGAATGTTAAAATATTCTAGCTGTGTAAGGTGTGCTGTCTGCCGCATCCGTCATCATCTATCAGCCTGTTTGCTGACGTCTCCGTCTTTTTGCTACACGAAATAACATTAGCTTCCAGTTTCAAGTGCTTTCCTTCCACTTTATTACTTAACTAAGCTTAGGTGCAGTGTTTAGTTGCGGAAATTAAGCGCAAGTTTCTTGTGTAATTTGAACTGTGTTGCATAATGCTGCGGTAGTGTGTCTAGGTTGTTGCTGAGTGCTGGAAAACTTCGAGTTATCCCTGAGGGGTAGTTAAATTATTATCTTCGTACAGCTGACTCCATTAATTATTAAGCATAGTGAATAAAAAAAAAGGTTCCAGAATTTAATTACATGGGCCAGAGAAGTCTGGAGGACTTGCGGAGGTAGGTATGTATGTATGTAGAGGAGGTTAGTGGTAGGTTGTTGCTCCAAGATAACCGTTGGGGCGGTAGACCCCAGGCAGATAGATATAAAAGAGTTCGGGGGTCCTTTGTAGGTATCTATAGCATAATATTAATTGCCATAAATTATAAATCAGTATAACAGACTTGGCATAGTATTATTTGTGTATAACAATTAGCTAGTCTGGTTATAAGAAGCATAATAATTAATCTGCTTATTCTTTATTTTTTTCTTATTTTCTTCTTTACACAGTATAATAAAGTCGCTATCCGTTCTTGTCTTCTCCTTCTAAGCCACACAATGGATTTTGATACTGTTTTACTGTAATTTAGAGATTTTTTACAAGTTTTTCTTCACCCGTGTGAAGCCGGGGCTGGGTCGCTAGTATATCTCAAAATACTTCTTAGGATTATCCTTTCCAAGAATACCAAGATAAGTAGGAATTCTCAGAACCTCTGCTAATATAATTTAACCTGCCATTGAGTGTGACAAACAAAATTAGGCGTGGATAAATCCAAGATATCTTATCCTTTCATTCGTGTAATGAAATTCATCGTCGGAGGCTTCAATGGCGTTCTAGGAATTTGTAGTTATGTATATAAAGGCTCGTCACTAAAATAAGTATTACATTTTTTATGTCAAAGTAAATCAAAAGATCATACGAGTCACCTTGCTTCTATTTGACCAAACTGACATAATGTCAGGTGACAGCGACAATTTACAGCACATTACGCATTTTATTATATTAGATACAGAAGTTCGCCCTAAGGGATTTTCAAGTGAAACACTAGATTTTCACTAATAAGTTTTTATTAAATAAAAGCTCTCTAGGACGACTAGAGACTCTAGATCGTAAGTCCGTAGTTCTTGTGTCTAATTCCTAACTTGAGTCAATTAACGTGATCGCTCGCACTCCTCTTGCCAGACAACTTGGACACTGTACCCTGGCCGAGCTGCTCCTAGCCGGTTACTTGGACAACCGTACCCTTGCCGAGCTTTCTACGCCGTCGCAGCCTACGAAGACCTGCCGAACCTCAAGTCTACGCTGCTCCACGTCGGGTCACGGCCAGGGGAGTGCGAGCGATCACGTTAATTGACTCAAGTTAGGAATTAGGCACAAGAACTACGAACTTACGACCTAGAGTCTCTAGTCGTCCTAGGGAGCTTTTATTTAATAAAAACTTATTAGTGAAAATCTAGTGTTTCACTTGAAAATCCCCTAGGGCGAACTTCTGTACCTGACCGGGTAACAGTATTTAACCGTTAGTAATATACACATATGAATTTCCCTGTGTGTGTTCTTTTATTTTGTTTACTTGTGTGAATCAATAAAGAGTATTTGTTGTTGTTGTTGTTGTTGTTGAATGTGAATATGTGAATGTGTGGTAATATGGCACTTGTGGAATAAGAACTGTTATACCTTCAGATTTCATTGAATTTTTTACGTTAATGATTCAAGATCAAACAGTTCGAAAAAAAAATGGAACATGGAAAAGAATAATTCTTGGCGCCTACACATAATTGTTAATGTTTGA
This sequence comes from Ditula angustiorana, assembly GCA_963691745.1. NCBI lineage: Eukaryota > Metazoa > Arthropoda > Insecta > Lepidoptera > Tortricidae > Ditula > Ditula angustiorana. Next base: position 1,597,943 of record OY829486.1, on the reverse strand, counting down.
AATTTTTAAACATGAATAATAGTCGGTCGTCTTCATATTTTCATTGAATGATTCATAATTCATTATTACGTCACAATCCTTACTTCCGTACTAATATTATAAATGCGAAAGTAACTCTGTCTGTCTGTCTGTCTCGCCTTCACGCCAAAACTACTGAACCGATTTAAATGAAATTTGGCACACAGATAGTCTAGAGCCTGAGAAAGGACATACTTTTTAATGCGAAAAAAGGGTTGTAAGGGGTTAAAAGGGGGGATGAAAAGTTCTATGGAAATATCGTCATTGTTAGAGCTAATATATGTAAAATAACAATAGGGAATAGGGGATGAAAGTTTGTATGGAAATATGTAAGGTTTATGTGAATGTTTTACAAGTTTGCGACCAGAGACAAAATATTAGTGCTATTCTGATGTAACATTTACGGAGTTATTATGGGGGGGGGGGGGCATGGTACGGCGCGGTGTAGGGAGGAAAATATGCCTAAGTATGCTTACCCGAACGGGCAGACACGTGAGGGCAAACACATTGCAAATAGCTCATAAAAGTATTTATACGTTTGTCTTATTTGTAAAATTATTAGCCCAATTAATCGGAAATGCTTCCCAAAGATACTATTCCATGCGGACGAAGTCGCGGGTACAGCTATAACTGAATAATTTTCATTTTTCTGCGCGGAGCGTGTCCGTAACAAATTATTCTCACAGTAATGGAGAAGTTAACACCAACGCGTACGAGACGTTTGTAGTCACAAAATCCTACGCTTAAGGGACGGTAGGTACGGTCATGTGTTAAAATATATATCGATTCTAACTAGCTATTTATTTATTGTTATCTTTTTTACACTTTATGTGAAGTACTTACTTTAGTAATAATTGTGTATATTGCTCCGTAATCTTGCTTTGAAAAGAGAAAAAAAAAAGATAAACTTTTCGTTTCTTCTCAGCAGATTCTTCCATTTTCCGAATTTTTAGATTCAGACATGTAAAAGAGCGTATATACTTGCAAAATATTTTTTTCATTTTAATTTTAATTTTACCCCATAATATGTAGCAGCGGCCTTATTAAGCCAAATGCGTTTAGTTTAATACATATTTTTGGGATTTAAAATGTACCCATGTTTACACCCACTGTACGTGAATAACTGCACCATTTTCTCGTATGATTTGTTTGCTATTTTGGATAAGTATTTGCAGTGTTAGTAGTGGATTGTTTGTTTGTCGTGATACATTTGCTTAAGCACGGAGCTCGACGTAAATCTGCTTTTGAGGACCACTAGGGTTCCCTCACACGGCGAAGTGGCCCTTGTGAAGTTTGCTTTGGAGATTTTATCGTCTTTACTCACTTTTACAAGTATTACTTGGTTAGTTCCAGTGCGATCTATAGGTTCAGTTAGGGTCATGATCTTTACATTTAAAGTGTTACGTAGCTGACTGACTGACAGAATACACTGCCTGATTTAAGTCGCTGAGGTTAGTGACATGAAATTTGAAATATGTGTTCTTTAGGGTCTTATTTGCCTTGTGATAGTTATTTAATACATTTTCACTGTAATCAACCAACCTTTGCTAGTTTGGGACTTAGGTCCATCAAGAAAGCTTTTTTTTAAGCGTAATTGACTAAAACACTATAAACTTCTTCATGACTTTGACTACCAAAAGTTCAGCCGCACACCACTTTTACTAATTACCTAATTCAACTTCAAAGAATCAAAATATCAAAATGCTATATAATGAATGACAACACAAAGAAAAATTAGGGTAATGGCAGGATTCGAACCTGCAACACCAGTATTCCGTGCCTTGCGTATTTCAGTTTCCGCCACATTACTGCTGCCATACTCTGCGAATTTTTCAATGTGTTTCGTCAAAAAGAAAAAATCGAAAAAATTAAAAAATAAATAATTTCGATTACAATAATCAAAATATCTAAAACTTATTTACAAAAACGGTCAAGTGCGAGTAGGATTCATACACAGAGTGCTGTTCCACCAGTTAATTATCATTATGTATTTAACAAGCGCAGCGAAGGATGACCAGCCACAAGATGGTCTGATGCCCTCATACAAGTGGCAGGAAGGCGCTGGTTGCATGCCGCTTCCAACCGGTCACTTTGGAAATCCATGGAAGAGGCCTATGTTCAACAGTGGGCTTCTTCTGGCTGAGATGATGATGATTTAACAAGACCATTTAATGAAAAATTGTCTATGAGCTCGAGACCTGTGACAGAAGGACGGACAGACGTCGCAGAATGTCAGCAATAGGGAACCACTTTGGACTTTGATTGCAAACTCTAAAAACAGGTATGACTTGTGATTTGAGAACCAATTCTGTTGTTTTGAAGTCAGTTAATTAGAGTTTTGAATCATTCCTTTAAAGTAAACATACCCATGATTAATTCATAATGCAAGAGAAAATAAGGCTGATAGCAAGCTGCACACAGATTAATTTACATTTCATTCCTCCAGAAGAATAAATAAAACGGAATCATCCGGTACTTGATCCTTTTGGCATGAAGTGTCACGTATAAGGGATTTAGCATTAACTGTTTTATTTTTAATGCTCTTATTTCTTTTCCAATATAATTTACCACATGCCTTAGCAATTGCTTTAATTTGAAAACGGAGCAAATGTTCAAATACAGTTAACCAATTTGAATTCTTATTGCAATTAGTAATAGCTTTATATTATAGCATTTGCTAAAAAAGTTCACATGAGATCCATTCTGAAGGCTGGCTGTTTGTATACTCATTGTTACAACAATATCAATTTGATTATCAAGTGTTTTTAATGTTTTAGTTTATTTTTGCATACCGATACAAAACAAACATGTTATAGCTTTGTAACATACTACAAGACAAGTTAAAGGATTCGTGATTCACTTTATGGTAATCAATTATCACAGTTTAAACTTGAGACAATTTCGTTGCCTCTTGTTAGTTCTATAGGGATTTCTTCAATGCTTCAATTGTGAAAAGGCTTCAATGCCAATTCAAGTTTAAAAATGTTGCAATAGTGTGCTAACAATTGCATTAACATTCCTCAAAGCACGTTCAAGTTAAAACTTAGAGCAACCTGCAACTATATGCACAAACCAGCTAAATTAATGGATGCAACAAGTTTGCAGCCCATCAGAACTTGCCCGAATTGTCTTAGAAGTGTTCTAGCTAACTTAATAATGCTGGAAGAATCTATTCGCAAGCGCAGACACTTAAAACTGAGGAGCTAATACCCAAAGGCCTTATTTGAATTTCGGCGGTATTTCAAACTTGAACTTTATTTGGTCGCTGATACCCTCACAACTAAAGGGGTTGTTGAAAACTACTTCAGCTGTTCTGGAATGTGGAGTGGAAATGGAACTGGATATGAGAACCTAAGTTCGTGTGGAGAAGACGGTAGTTGATGTTACATTTGAATTCCATCATTATACAGATGTTACGCGAGTTATTCTAACAGTGAATTCACGAAGCAGCTACGACGCATGTGTTTCAAAGTACAGTCAAGTGTAAAAGTATGGGTACATTCAACGTCTCAATAATATGTATGTACTAAGAGCATAATGAGGCCGCCGATACATTTTTTTCAATCGATACATATTTATTTTTACACTTCACCGTACTTTAATACTGGAAATTCACAAAGTAATGCTTGAAAATACTTATTATTACAATTTATAACAATTATAGGTCTACAACGTTGTAAGCCTACTGGGCACATATTGACAGATTTTATACTTGTAGGTTAATTTGAGAATAAATGAAAATTTCTGTGTTTTTGCTTTTGATTTATTCTTTGAAATATAATACTTTAAATACAAAATAAACCGTATGATAACGAACTTGCATTTTCAGTTAGAAAATTAGCCGTAACGTATGTTTATCTTTAATGTGTATGTGCCCAAATTTATAAACAACAAAGTAACTTTGTCTTTTAATCCAACTCATGCTTTCATAGTTTTTGAACTTTCGTAATCTTTACATAGCATTAAACAAAGTCTTTAACCACTACATTATAAACCAAATAACGCATTTTAATGTGGTTTTCAGTATTATTTAGAGTTACTTTTGCAGTAAGTACAGTACAATACATTTTAATAAAATTTTCGTTAGTAAATTGTGCCCCTGCGAAACTTATGTGAATTGCTCTTGTGAATTATTTTGGTGAAGGATTCTTTGGGCACCCCCAGACCGCCCAAACCCGACCATGTACGAGCAGGACTCGCACTCAGCCGGTTTAATTTAAATTTTCCAGTATCCTTAAAAAATACAGTGTACAATTTTATCAGAAAATATATTGTGCAGCGGCAGTATTCGTTTGCGCAGAGATGCGCAGACCGGTTTCCGACAGTAGCCGAACGTGTGAATAATCCATATTGTACTTTATTTGACAGCGCAACTGGCAGAGTATTGCTTGCTATGCATTCTTAGCTTTGTTCCGCTTACACAATTCGTACACTGTGGCGTACGGGCTGCCGCCATGTTGCTGCGAAATCGATAGACCAATAAAAGCGCAAGAGTTTAGCGCGCGTAAAATTATACTTTATCATTGGTAGATCGAAAATTCTCGCGCTACTAAAATTGATCTACTGCGCAGGTACATCGTGGCACAATATATTTTTGGTAATACTGTATTGTAGTTTATAAAGCCGCAAATCTCTATGGCAGCCCTGGCACAGTTCAGGTGCCCGTCTAACGCACGTGTCTCGTAGCGGCTGATTCGGCTTTGAATACATTGCTCTGCATATTGCATGCGAGCTCGGAACGACCGCGCGGGGTGCCACGGATTTTGTCACGGAAGAAACAGTGCGGTACCTAGTTGCTACCTAGCGGGACTTCAAATTGGTCGACTGTTGTTTAAATCCAACAAAAGAAATAAGCTTTTGTATTATTGGTGGGAAGAAACGGTACTTTTTGTGGAAATCCTCGTAAAAAGTAATCACAGCTGCCCTAAGAATCGTTGATCGGCTACAAGCCTTCAAGTCTCGTCGCGAGCCACCGAATCCCTTACTCACTGTACGAAACACAGTAGCAAGCTACTACTTCAACCAAAAATGTATTTGAGTTGTGGTCCTATTATATCCCGCTCGAGCCCGTTTCGTCCAATTGTATCCAATACTAGCCTAGTATAGAGGTGAAACGCGCGTTAATCGTGTAGTTGTATTTAGTGGTACCTAGTGGATTATAGTTGAGTCTGTGTGATCTATGTATGTTGTTTTATACTATACAAGCGGAGGAGGGTGGGTTTTTGCATGAAAATATATAGTAATGTTCCGCAAAGAAGCAACTGTTTTGCACGTGAACAGCGTTTCATGGAGTAGCAGGGTAATTTGTTCCAGTTTGTTCAGGTGACCAAATAATGTTTAAAACTGTAAATTTTATGAAAATGACTAATAAAAATATGAATAAGAAATACTTACAGTAAACTCCCATTTTTCCCATTTTGAAATGATGACTCCGAGATTTATGATACCTTATCTAATAGTTGATCAGACCTCATTTATAAACTTCTGACTTTCAATCACGGTACGACTTCGCAATAGCAAATCCATTTTTCACAATTTCCACAACAACTAACCGGGTTCTGATAACTTTCCGTAATATCTAAGACGGTTTAAGTTCCGTGAAGATCGGTGGTTGTTCTGAGAAGTTCAGCGAGTTATAACTTAGGTAGGGAGGTAGGAACCTATTTTACTAGTTTGCAATAAGCTATTGAAATTCATTTTGTTTCATTGCAATTCCTGCACAAGGTACAGTTTCACAAAACTTAGACAAGCGGAATATTGGACAATTGCGGATTTTTTATTATATTAAGGAAATCACATTTAGCGAAAACAGTTCATTTTGCAAAAAAACTAGACATTTTGCTTCTCTTCCAGGGTTCTGTAGTCTCAACAAGGAATCCTTATAGTTTCACCATGTACGTCCGTATGTCTGTCTGTCTGTAACTAAGATCAGAGACTCTTTGTAATTTTTGTAGGGTACCTCCCCTAGTGTGGTCCCCTACCACCCGCAGTGTGTGTAGAAAGAACATTAGTGGTAGTAATAGTGGTGGGTACGAAGTAAATCTTTGTGAACGGCCGATGAGAGCACAATATTACGTTGGACCGCAATAAATAAAAACCACGTGCGCCGCTTGCGCACTGCAGGGGCACAGCTGACCCATCAGCTAGGAGATACGAAATAGACGGTACCTTTCCATTATACAGTGGAAGACAACTTTAACACCTTGACTTTGTGTAGTTGGGCCAAAATTCTTTTTGATGCCTATAAAAACGTCCCTTGTACATTTTAACGCATAATTTTTACTTATTCTGATATTCTTAAAAGAATATTTTATCTTTAAATTCAGAATGGCATACGCATACCCGAATGATGACTGTTATATAAATATTTGGGGTCAGAATAAGAAAAAAACTATTGTTTGGTAACGCAGCGCAGTGGACACTATTTTCGAGGAGTCACGGGGACTGGTAACACAGTGGTAATTTGGGTACCAAATGAGACTTTTCTGTAATAAAAAACCCAGGATGGTGGGAAAATTCATAATAAAAATTGGGGCCCGGTTGAGAACTAACGTAATATTACAAGGAAAATATTTCGAGACATCTACAATTTTGTAAAAGTGTTTATACATTTTCATCTTTATTTTAGGCACTAAAAAGAATTTTGGCCCAGTTACTAATTTATAAAGCTACATAGGAAAAACATGTAATTTGACATGCCATGCAATTTATAATGTAATTTTATTTTGACTGAATAAATAAAGAAACTGTCATATTAACTGTCCACATAGCAGGAACTGAATGTTCCTGAACATTAAGGTACTTTTCCATCGCTGAGGCGAGGCGAGAATTGAAATCACGTCTGTAAAGTCCATCTAAAATAGCTATGAATACTCGTAGATATCTCGAGTTCGCGATTGATAGTAATATCCATCGCGAGCTCGCGCAAGCACGCGCTATAGATACCTCGCGAGCCTGCGCGATGCAACGCGAGCCCGTGCGATACTGCGCGAGCCCGCGCGATGCCACGCTGGCCATTGCGAGAATAGAATTTCCGTAGCCTGACTCATTATTAATAGATTCATGCGTTACTTTGCAGGTCCATATCAAAAAATTTGAACAAATTACCTCAAAACCAGTGTCATGTACGCACGTGCAAAACAGCTGCTTCTTTGCGACACATTTTATATTTTTCATTCAAATCCCAACCCTCCTCCAGTTCCTCGTGAAACAACATACATCACCCAAACTCAACTATTAACACCACCACTAAACACTTACCTTATTCTTATTTAAAAAAAAACTAACGCCTCTTAACTAACACATGTTTTGTTCCTTTCATTTGAAGGCAAATGTCACAATGACAAATAAAGACGACGTAAGTATCAAGTTATTAAGGTTTACTAAGCGTTTATGAATAAGGGAGCTAAACTACACGACGTAAGCGCGTTTCACCTCTATACGAAGCATCATCGGAATTTTCAGCTTCAGTTTTATGTGTTTCATAGCTGAATTAAGAGAGATGGTTTAAAAACCAGCAAAAGCTATTTTCGGTGACACAGATGTCGATTTTTGAGATTATAAACTTTTATAAAACGCCAAGGGTAAATTCAAAATGTTGACTTTGAATAATTAATAATTAATAAACCTACGTATACGTTTATAGCTTATTATTGTCTTTCACATGTTTAAATAGGCGTTAAATTATACATGTACCCAATTTATAATACTCAGAATTCACATAAAGGAGTCTGAGTGTCTCATAAAACAGTAATAGCACCAGTTCCAAGAAATTCGGCTAGTAAACGTAGCGTTGTACAAAGAACTTCTAATTGGGTATAACCTAGAGTTTATACCACAAGCTATCCAACAGTTGAAATATCCCTACAAAATGATAAACAACGATAATTTCCTTAACAGCATCTCGTTAGCAACTCAAGTTTTAAATAAAATGAGCTGCTAACTCGCCAACTCCTCGCCGAAACTAGCATTAAACAATGCATATTTACACTAAATCAGCGCGTTAACAACTGTACCTTGGCTGAATATGTTTATTTGTACCAACTTGGCTGGGTGCGGAAACTTGGTCGACACTATTTACATCATCGCTGTTAATTCTAACAGCTACTTTGAGCCTTACGCCTCGGTACTAAAACTGTAGACGATTGCACAGTTAAGTTGGCGTTTGCGACTCGTAAAGCCCACTGGCGTAATAAATAAATAGTTGTAGGTAAGTCGGCGCCGCGCGAACTTCGACGCGTCTCTCAGTTTCTATTCCTTCACCTGCTGAATTATCTTGGACTTTTTGTTCGATAGTTGCTAGTTTGAGCCGGAATATCTTTAACTTTTTATTTGGGCGGGTAAAATGCAGTGGAGTTCGAAATGTTTTAAGATTTAATACCATCGCCTTCCTAGTTCGAATTTCTAAGAAACTCTTCTAGCCATTTTGACGCTGTAAATTGAGTGGCTTCCAAATCATTGCAAACATACGAGAATTTGCAAGTGAGTTAACGATGCAATAAAGTAATGGTAACTAATGTGACTTTTGTAAAATAAAATCTTCGAAATTAACTACAAAAGTGAGCATAATAATATGCAATCGACGAGCATCCATGACGAATGTTATGCGAGTAAGTGAAGCAAAGGTTGTATGTTAGGGTAAAAGTAATTTTATTTTAATGATTATAATTGTATATAGTAATGCGTGTTGGTGCATACTGTAAGCTTGTATAATTTAAAAAAAAATCTTTACTTTGTGTGACCTTAATGGTATATTTTTATCCGAAGCTCACCTTCCCAGCTTAATAAGCAATGTGAGGATTTATCCTTCAGGGCGCAATAAACGCGTTAAGACGCCGAATAACAGCGAATACCGTCAATACACGGCTCGCAGTCGATTTATCACAAAAATATGGTATCCTCAACGGAACGGCAAAAATAACCAACCGAGTTACCGGTCCGGGGCTGCCGAATGTAATTTTCTCCGGCAATCAGTCGACCGGTATTACCGCCAGTATTTATCCCGGCTCATTACCGGATGGGATCCAATCGCGGCTTGCCAGTCCCGCGGCCGCGCCGCATTGGTTGTCAACTCCCAAGAGCGGAGTTGAGATTTGAAGCGCCAATCCACCTTGAGCCGCCTCACCTCTTCCGCTCAACCCAGATTCATAACCCAAAGGGGGATTCGTGGATGGGCCTCGGCTTTTGCTAACTTGGCCGTATGGTTATGATCTGATATTGGTTTTATTGAGGGGCGTCGGAGGTGCTCCCCGATGATCGAGGTGTCACAAATAGTTTTTCCGCGTCGATTCCGCCTGTCAGTTGATATACTAAGACAATTTTGCGGGGCGGTATATTTTCCTTTTATTTAAGTTATTTGTCTTATTGATGCGGCCTGGGCCCTGGAGGGCACTGATGTATTGGCCTTTGAATTCCGCTCGTCGGGCCGGATAGTTTCCACCTGGCTAACCAATACTACGGATAAATATACGAAAATACCTTAAATATTTCGCGTGTCGAATAAATGTTGGCTCTTAGTTTTGACCTTTGTGGGGTATTGTTCTTAAGATATATGTATGTATGTATGTATGTAAATTCTTCATTGTACAAAAAAAAACATAAATGACAAAAAGAGATAAAGTGATATACAAAGGCGAACTTATCCCTTTAAGGGATCTCTTCCCGTTAACCTTTGAGTGGATGAAAGGAGTATCATAGCAGGGACCGACAAAGACCAAGAGTTTATCAAAAACAGTGGAGAATTACCATACAATTTACCTATAAACACATTACATACTAATAATAAATATAATACCCAAATAATAAAGACGAATAAGAACGCTACAGTAACTAAACCCTAAAATAAATGATAAATATTGGGCTCTGTTGATGATCGAGTCTAGATTTTTAGTTAAATAGTTTAACTAAGATCGAACTGTTTTCTTTTAGTATCATGCTTAATGTTGAAATCACTTTGCTATACAATGTTCGAGAACAAATATGACTTAACCTTATTATTGCTATGATTATTTGAATGTGAATTATATACAGCAAAATATATATTTGATCAAAAATAACTCAACTGCTTTCCTTTTATAATAATTATTAAATCAACCACAAAAATAGAATTGCGAGAATTCTCGGACACTTGCAATGAAGACTTGCAAAGTTGTAAGTAATTAATCCAACACTGCGTGTTCAATTAGCTTGCTTACGTACTTGCTTTATTTATTAAGATTTCTAAGCTTTCTACAGAAAGCCTGCAAAAAGTTCATTAATGTTAATAAAAGAATATGTTAACACCTGTAATCTACACAAAGTGTGGATTTTAATGAGAAAAGAAAAAATAAAAACTAGCGGACTAGGTTTTTATGTACGTTACATCCTATTTGTACTAGTGCAAAGCTGGAGCGGGTCGCTAGTTAACAAATAAGGGGGTAAATGTTCAAATATTGGGTGTTATATTCCTTGTTTTTTTTTTCTTATGAAATAGGAAGGCAAACAAGCACGTGGGTCACCTGATGGTAAGTGATCACCACCGCCTATAGACACCCGCAATACCAAAGAGATTGCAGATGCATTGCCAACCCAGAGGGCTAAGATGGAATACCTCTTATGCCAGTAATTGCACCGGCTGTCTTGCTCTCCACGCCGGAACACAACAGTGCAAGCATTGCTGCTTAGCGGCACGATTAGCGAGCAAATGGTGGTAGCGATCCGGACGGGCCTTGCACAAGGTGTATGTGTGTGTGTATCACAGACTTAGAATAAGGGTAGGTATATAGGTTACAGGTTGAGGCTTCCGCAACTCGACGACTAGAAAAAGCGCCTATTTTGCGTGATGAGTGGTTGGCACTACTCTAAGGGTAGGTAATTGGCAAGCTACTTTATTGACAAAGGGTATTCCATCAAGGGTTAAGTCGGGATGCTATATTCTGAAGTTCACCGTGAAATATAAAAGGTACGAGCCGCTCCACGGCCGGTTAACCCCTTTCCAAGATAACATTTAAAAAGCGGCTTACAAACTCCAGACAAAAGTCTTTCTTAAAAATAACTCCTCTTATTTTTAATTGGCGGAGCGCTCGGCTACAAAATAAGCCACGAAATTGAAATAAAAATGCTAAAGTCCCCTTTCTTGGCCTGAATAAAGGATAGGTTTTTAGCAAACTAGTTTTGTGAAATGGAAGTTGTAACGAAATAAAGTACAACTGCTATGACTAACGTTTCGTTACTGGAAGTTTTATTAAAAATGTACTTTAAGGACTTTGTTCTTTTTTTAACTCTTCAAATTATACAGCACCATGCAATTTTGTGAAGTTTTTGATCATTGTACATTTTTCGATTATAAAATTGCAAGAAAATTGACGATAATATTGCTCTATATACAATCTAAAGCTATTTAAATTTATTTGCTAATTTATAAGGATTTACATTAAGACACAGAATGAATAATTTAGCACAAGTACAGTAGTTTTACTTCGAACAAAAACATCGTTTAGGTATAAGAAGTTTCCTGTATGTCTATCCTTCAGTTGTATAACTTTTATTCATTCGCACGCGCGGCAACTCAATGGCACCGGTCCCAGTCTTGACAATAGAACTGAATTTTGTATCACTTTGTTCAGTGCAATGCTCCACAAATTCTCCAAAGGAAAGGCAGTTCAAAACCTAACTGTGATTTTGACCTACTAGTTTACTTTTCTAAGGTAATAGAGTTAACTGACATTCGACGTCAAAACGCACCCCGACTCAACACAACATGTCCCAAACAATAAGAGTAACATTAAGTCAAATCTAAGCGCCCTGGGGACTGGCAATTGCGATTCCACACCACGGCCCTCCACGTGACGCCGCGCTAAGCCTCACCTGCCAACTCTCGCCAACTCCCGCCAACTGCCGCCAACTCCGGCCAACTCTCGCCGCAACTTTACGCAACTTCGCCAGCGATGCTAACTCGCCTTACCTTATTTTTTCGAGGCGGAAAACTTCGTGACGGGTTTCTTACGAAAGGTAAGCTGAAGGTGGCGTTATGTGAAATATTAGATTTTGTCGCGGCTTATTGTGTGATCCTGTATTGTATTACTAGATACGATTATTTATTTCCAAGTTAAACTAACGTCTAGTATAGTCGACCAAGAAATTGCTTCACCACTTTTCAACCGTATTACAAAGGGATAAGGTTTAAAAGTGGTCAAGCAATTACTTGGTCGACCATACATTCTTGGCATAAAGGTCTTATATTTTAAGCGTCCTGCTGCAAGAGAAAAAGTAATTTTTAAAAAGTTTTTATTAATAATCTAAACACAATATACCTAAAATGAATCATTAGGACATCAGTTTATCGGTCGCTCTGTCACTTAGTAGCTAAATTCTTACATACTGAAGAAATGTCATTTTTAAAATGTTTTAAACTTTCGCAATTTTCACAATATTTATATGGTTATCGGGACTTTAACGTGATAAAAGTATATTGTTAATTTACCTCGACGTTTTGGGCAGTGTTTCAACGGCCGTGGTCACGAGTAGACACAACAACAACACAACAATACACACAAAAAAGAAATAAAGATCTTTTTTGATCTTATGAAAAGAAGGCTTTTATGATCCTTTTACATTTTCAAGGCCTTAATATAGTAGTTGCACTAGTAATAACGACATCATTTATGACAAGCTGATAGTGATGATTAGGTGACTAATGGGAAAAATCATTATGAGTGCCATTTTGAATTACAATCGAGCCTTCAACCAAAACGCATGCAGACTCATTCACTTGGCAGTGCAACGATAGAATACAGTATGATGAAGAGCGGGATCCCTCACTCCTCACTGTACCTGGAAGGTTAGCTAGGCTGGTACGCTTTATAATTTTGTAGCGACCGTAGCACTTTTCTTCGTGACCATCCAAAACGCTGGATGGTCACAAAGCAAAGTACAAAGCAGGTCATTTTCGCTTCTCAATCAATTGCTCTTTCCTACCGGGTTAGATAGAAGGAGACATATTGAGCGACAAAGCAACTCGCGGTGTGTCATGCTAGCCGTATAGCTATATGATGAGAGAGAGCACTATAAAACCACCATGTTCCAATTAAATTATCCGAGTCGTGCATGTTATAATATGTATTTAAGTATCTATTTATCTATATAAGTATTTATATCCGTTGTACCCATAACACGAGCAGCTTTAGTTGCTTACTTTGAGGCTAGGTCAGTTGGTGTTAACTGTCCCAAGATATTTATTTATTTATTTTATTTAATTATAACAACATAACACAGTACGCATAGCTAATATTTGAAACGAAAATGTGTCAAACCCTAGCGCCTTTCATATGTTTTGGTCTGCTGTCTCTCTTTTTCCCTCAGGTCCGGACAGAGAGGTAAAGTTAAGGAAAAGTTGCCAACAGTCGTCTAAGTAAGCCTTCAAGGCAACTTGGGGGCAACAACTTTTACGCGTTTTACCTGTCAACGCACTGAGACGAAAACGTAGCGGTCGAAAAACGTTAAACTATATCCGCTGTATTTTCGATTAAATGGAATTCATTTTATAGGTTAGAGTGTCTGTGAATGTTATACATATGTTTAAACTTATTATTATTATGCCTTGCGTTGCGAAACTGGCAAACGCAAGGCACGGAATGCTGAGGTTCCAGGTTCGAGTCCAGCTGTTACCCTAATTTTTCTTTGTGCTTTGGATTTTTACTATTATTTTATTCCTTCAACGATAAAATTTCGATTTTAGGTGTCTTAACATGTTGATACAAGATACATGTTATTTGGAATGGGAAATGTTACTCTTGTAGTCTTTCCAAGCATTTTTCTCTTTGACAGGTGTGGTCGAAGTCGCGGTAAAACCTATAAAGTACCTATACTAAATTAGATAAGAATGCTGCTAATAAATGCTCCGCTTTTAACTCAGTGCGTACGTAGTCGATACGTGGACGTGCGCGGCATGGCGCCCGCCGTAAATAACTGCCGCGTTTAAATGCGACGCCCCGCGGGACGCGTGTATGCGCACGCTCTTACCTTACTCGCAATCAGGGCTAATTTATTGATCGACATGGCTGTAGCAGGTCTTATGAGGAATGAATTCCAATTCCGATACATTTTATGTCTGCTAAATAAATTTAAAAAAATATCTTGGGGCTTCATACTAATTTGACTGAGTCCCAAATCCTCCTCTTTGAGTTGCGTTAGGTTAATAATTTTTTTAAACCCGCCGTCATAAAAACTGTAAAAAGAAAGTTTTATTGCTTATTTTCAGTGGTTTATTTATCATGATTTACCTTGCTTTCTCTATCATCAGACCCTAAACACCATATATCTGTCCAATGAGCTCAAACACGATACCTCTGCCAAAAGGTTTTGAGGAGTTGGATATCCTGCAGATTTCAGGTGATGCTGCAGCATTAGGTGAAGTGTACTATGTTTTCACAATGTATGTTTAATCCAAATATTATGAAAATTTACAAACTTCTGTTTTAAACGGGTTTTGCGGGTGGTAGGACTTTGTGCATGATCCGTCCGGATCGCTACCACCATCTTGCTCGCTAATCTTGCCGCTAAGCAGCATTGCACTGTTGTTTTCCAACGTGTAGAGCAAGACAGCCGGTGCAATTACTGGCACAAGAGGTATTCCATCTTAGCCCTCTTAGCGGCTTACTGCTTAGCGGCAGGGTTAGCAAGCAAGATTGTGGTAGCGATCCGGACGAACTTTGCACAAGGTCCTACCACCCGCTACTACTTTCTGGAAATTATCTAAACTAAAAAAAAGGAGCTAATTTGTTCAAAATGGCTGATGCGAGAAGAGGCCCCAAAGAGTCAAGGTCGTATAGAGTCTTCAAACCTTTATATACAATGCTACATGTGTCAATTGGTCCCTAATATCGTTAGGTATCTTGCTAAAGTCGGACTGCGGTTGACGTAACGACTCGTGTGGCTCCTCCGCTTAGTTTGGTTTGAGTTGGACGTAATGACGCGACTTGACTCGACTGAATTGGTCTAACGTATTGACGCCATGTTTGCTAACTCGTACATGCATCGGTGGATCCAAAAGTTTCTGGCTTGACGGAGAGGACGCCTAAAACGTAGACTAGTTTTAGCTGCTTCAAAATCGATAAGAAATAGAAACTGCTTAAATATTGCCTTTAAAACTGTTCTTCGCTCTTCAAACAAACGAGGGTAACGTTTCACCCTCTAACACTCAAACTGTAGTCATATTTTATCGATGGGCGTGCAGCCCGCTAAAGCATCCATAGGAACAACGGAAACTAAAAATCTTATTTACTAGAAAAAGTACCAATGAAATCCCTTAGACTTAAATAGACGAAACACTTATTATACGGTATACTTTTTTGTAAATTATGGGGTCCATCTTTAGCTCATGTTATATGCATTAGAAACCCTTGGCCCCTATAAGTCTGTGCATCCATGCTCGGCTGGACATTTAAAATTAAATTAAACATGGGTGACAAGATGGAATCGTAAATACCCTCGTCTGCTGGTAAAATTTAAAAATGAATTGTCTAAACCAAAATCCAGCTTGCAGCCAATCGTGCAGGGGTAACAAACCGCGGGACGTGAACATCACGCGACTCATCTAAACAATATTAACTAAGTTCGGTCGCACGGCGCTGGGGAGGTGCCTGGCCGCGGGACAAGTATATAGCGAGGAGCGGGTAGGACTTTGTGCAAGGTCCGTCCGAATCGCTACCACCATCTCGCTCGCTAATTCAGCCGCTAAGCAGCAGTGCTTGGTGAAAACACTGACACAAGAGGTATTCCAGGTATTCCATCTTAGCCCTCCGGGTTGGCAACGCATCTGCAATATCCTTGGTGTTGCGGGTGTCTATAGAATAGAATAAAACATAACCATTTTCGACTTTTCGGAAAGAACTGCAGGCATGCTGCCTTACAAACCTTCTGAAGACGGAGATTCTGTGCTGTCCACAATCAAAACAGCGTCTGCTTTCTCTCTTAGTGGACTCTTTTTGTTAGCCGGGTACGAGAGAGATGCAGTAAATGATAACCGAGAAAATGTGCACGCGTGGGGACTGTTGGCTTTATCTTGTGTCCATGAATTTTATTGTCTTTTTGCAGACAGTCGCTAATAATGAACTTTCGTACCGAGTGTGAACATTTGAGGATAGTGATTGTTAAAAATCATCCCTAGCTTACAGAGACTAGTGTTTTACAATAAAGCTGCAAACTTGTGATAGTAACTTACGACACAGAAGAAACTATAATAGTACAAATATGGAGTTTAGGTATTAGAAAAAGCGTCCTGCTGTATGCCTTTCTGTTGATCGTATAACTTGTATTCATTCCCACTAGCGTCATCTCAATTAACATGATCAGTGCAGAAGTGCGTCGAAAGACTTGTAGCATTGCAAAGTGCGACGCACCTGGTTACGTTCACTGAATAGATCACTTTTTAACCGACTTGAAAAAAGGAGGAGGTTCTCAATTAGTCGGGATCTATTTTTTATTCAAATTAGGAAGGCAAACGAGTAATACATACCCCTGATGGTAAGTGAACACACACCCGCAACACCAAGGGGATTGTAGAAACCACCCAGAGGGCGTTAGCCGTAGAGAAACCGATGACAACCAATGGAAACCAACAACGTCGAGGTATTTGGGGAAAGCTGATGCCAAACAGTAAGCGTTTTTTGGCAAAAAAGATGATGATGATGACTTGTAATAGGTAAATCCGCGTTCCGCTTAAGTCTTAGTCCACTAACAAACATATTACAAACGCACCTGGCCAGACTAGTCAACTCGCTCCCAGTGGACAGAGCGCATAAAAATATACGTGCTTTATGTACTCGCTTGGCTGCGCTGCTGACTCTACAGATACACGTGGGGCCATCTTCGCTTAATTAACTGGCTAAGCTAGAAGCGAATTGGATGTTGCTTGTTTGCGCTCGAAAATTCTAAAATGTGCTCAATAAATTTGATATATTTTATTAAGACGAACTGAACTAGTATTCGTGTTTAAACTTAATTTACGTTCGCTCTTTGATTTGGCGACGACTTGATTAAATTTACAGTTTTATTTACGAACCGGTTGAAAATTTATTTAGTGGCTTCCAATTATAAAAAAACTGCTGAGCTTCATTTGAATTCATTTGAATCTAGTTATTGATAGTTGCTTAAAATCTGAGTACAAATTTTGTATAATCAGTTCAGTAGTGTAGCAGGGAAGACTCACTTATTTTTTTTTGAGTGGTAAAATCTTATTAGCTACAGAAAATGGAAATTAACCACGTGTGTGGTGTAATAAACTTAAAATTTGTAGGTACTCTTGTATGCTGGTCGCCTAAACTAAACCTAGTATAATATTGTAGGGGCACATGATTTGTACTACTTTCTGTTATCAATTCTGCCTCGGGAGCCTCGCGGGCACCTGCGACTCAAACTAGTATTAAACTACTATTAAGGGCCACGACGTGCTCTCAACTTCTCTTACATAAAATAATAACCCTCGTACTGAATATCAAACCCCTCATTTAAAAGGATACCACCATCCATTGAGCATTTGCCACGAAATCTCTTAATAAAGTGGTAAAGAAACGCATCAATGAAAGCATCCCTCAGAGATGTCGACGTGAGTTTTGGTGATCGTAAGCGAACTTGGTAAGGGGGTTAGGCGGAAACATAAAAAATGTTGTTGTTTTCATAGTAAAATGAGTTCCATTCAAATCATAGTTCTGATTGCGTTCTCGGTTTATTGTGATTAGCTTATTATATTTTTCGCGCTCGGGGTTGTTTTTATGGACGACGTAGGCATAAAATGATACTAAGCCTAGTTTTTTAGGTCGTGGGAAATAGTTGAAGTTTATTCAGAGCACGGCGGAAGTTAAACAAGATACCTAACTTTTACTTCAACGAAGTCATACCAATAACTTTTAGATTTATCTTAGTCCGCAGTGATACGGAAGGTGTTTTTTAAGGTTTCTAATTATTTTGTATTGGCTGAATAGTATTAGCTATTTTTAGCTTCAAACGCAACCAAAATAGTGCGTTGGTGATCCAGTGGCTACAAAGTGGATTTGTGGTAGTAAACTTACAACTTACCTACTAGTTAATTTATTTGTTAAATCATGTCGCCAAACAGACTGAGCTTATCACAAAATAATACTAGTTGAACAATCCGTGCTCATCACAAACATATGTCGTAATAAATTTATAGCTGCAGAACATATCTAACAGAATAACCAAAAAGCTTCAGGTTTAAAAGACACTATGTGTCATTTATAGTTTTCAAAACTAACTCCCATGTATTTACGTTAAAGGTTTAATTTTAAATTTTGTAAACACTGTTACATAGACCCTTTTAATAGTAGCTCAACAAGTCACAACACATTTGAGCGCCCTTTAAGACGTTAGCGGCGTGGCGCGCCTTACAGAATGCAGTTGGAGGCATAATCACGTCAGCTGTCTGCTGAGGGCGTGGGGAGGTGGCATGGGTGTCGGTACCTTTACCTTTATAGAACTATTAAATGTATAGAGCCGAGGGCTATGGCCTCTGCTAGCATGTATTGCTGATATGAAGTATTGTTATCCATTTTAAACCAGTTTGCAAAATATCTGCCCCAAAGACTTCAAGAACGAAAGGTCGCACGCCTTTTGTAAGATTTAAGTAACTAAGTAAATTTTTGTAACCGAAATTTCTTTCGATTTTATTTTAAATGTTTTAACATTCAAATTATTAAATTAAAATTGTAATGACAGCACAAAGAAAAATTAGGGCAATGGCAGGACTTGAACCTGCAACATCATCATTCCGTGCCTTGCGTTTGCCAGTTTCGCCACACTGCCTCTAGAGCCAGAGCTCTGCCTCTGCTCTTTAGAGGCAGTGTGGCGAAACTGGCAAACGCAAGGCACGGAATGCTGATGTTGCAGGTTCAAGTCCTGCCATTGCCCTATTGTTTCTTTGTGTTGTCATTACAATTTTAATTTAACTAAGTAAACATTTTATTGTGACACTAGCGATCGGTTCCGGCTTTACACGGATGCATTTAAAATGTAATGTACATAAAATCCTTCGATGGAAAAATTTCTAAAAAACCGTATCAAAATCAGTTGAGTGATTCAGGAGTAGGCGTCCGAAGTTATGAGAACTGATAGAAATAGATAACGTGCGACTTTGTTCAATACTATGTAAAGATACAGTGCCTGGCAAACAACTTGAGCATTGACCTTGACTGCGCAGTAGCCGTTTCTAGTACAAATGTGTATTCGCAAACTTACCCCCTCCACTCGCTTTATGCTCAAGTTGTTTGCCTGCAACTATAAAACATGATACACAAGTTAAAATTATTACTACAAAAACGATTATCTCTGGTTACAAATATGGATATAACTGTAATTTAGTCCAATATCCAGGGGGTCAGTTGACTTTCAAGAACTCGACTTAAGCCAGCCGCGGGCCAAGTAAATACGCGAGTGTATATTTTAGTCGGCACTGATTGGTGCGTGGCTGGCTAGTCTCAAGCACTCGAAAGTCAAATACCCTTCTGGTTTCCGCTAAACATGGCTCATAAGAACTACCTCCAAAAAAGCAGCTTCCGCGTTTAAGAGCGCAAAGCCACAGATCACCCCCTCCTCCCCACACACACATACAGGCTTGCATACATTCATTGGCTTCTGATTTGTAACATCACATCACTTTTTCTGATTTCAAAACTGCCTACGGCTTATACCCGTATTAGAAAATTTCACAGTGTCGAGGCAGATCTGTGCAGCTAGCACGAATCTTCTCGATACGCGTTAACTCGCTACGTATCTCACTGCGTCTCTCTCTTACTGGGCTGGTAAAAAAGAGACGCACTGAGTTACGTAGCGATTAAACGCGTATCGAGAAAATTCATGCTAGCTGCACTGAGGTCTCGGCATCGAATTAAGTCAACTCGTCACGTCGTCTTTGCTGCGATTCCTCGTCTAGACGCCGTGTTAGTTTATCGGGATTTTTCGGGAAAAAAGTTGCTGATAAAATGTTCTCTTTTATATTCAAACTCAAACTCAAACTCAAAATATTTATTTGCTTTCATAAACATTTCAAACATTTCGAAACCCTGTAAGGGCACTGCAAAATATACATTATAAAGTAAAGTCAAACTTAACCGAAACAATATGACGGAACATTAGCTGTCGTGTCATTATTTGTAACAGGATAAATATACTTTTTATTTTTGTTTAATAGACTTATGCTTAAACTAAGGTAACAATAAATATCTATACTCGTACATTTCTATTGCAGGCAAACTTACCTAAGTATCCCTAAGTGCTACAAATACTATTTATCTTCAAAAAATTCTTGTAGCGTGTAATAGGAATTTGGCAGTAAATACTTATTTAATGTTGTTTTAAACAGTTTGCGATCTTTTACATCTTTGATTGTGGCTGGAATTTTGTTGTATATCTTTATACACATAATATATGGTCCGGAATGAAATATTTTTAGGCTGGAACTAGGTAGGGCTAATAGGTTTTGGTTTCTTAAGTTGTGGGGTCGCGTATATTGGTCTTTTGCTTGAGAGAAAAATTACATATTAGATTTTACAAAAAGGCAAATTTCCAAAATGTATAGACTGGTTAAAGTTAAAATTCCTAGCTTATTAAAATGAGTTCGACATATTGATACTAAACTTGTATGCGGTTGAATGCTCTCCTGCGGGTCTGACATGTCCGGTCAAGTTTAGTTTGTCTGAGTTTATTATGTATCTCTTTCTTATGACACTAGTTTGACAGAGACGCACACATGGCCTAATGATTGTGTTATGCACAGTTTGTATGAATCGATTATATGTATAATGCGGCATACGCGCCAGTTTCGCCGCTTAGGTATTAATATTGTCCTTATTTAGTCAACTGTACATACTAAAACAACATGAGAAAGGAAACAAAATTAACCGCAAGACTACTTAAGTTCATTGGTGTCCATTCATTACTGTTACGAAAAACTGTGCTTGTTACAGTTTCCGGCAAACAACTTGAGCACTGACCTTGACTGCGCAGTAGCCGTTTCTAGTGCAAATGTGTATACCCTATCCACTCGATTTTTGCTCATGTTCTACTTTTCCTGTAAGTGATTCACGATGAGGTCGTCGTCAGCGAAATCACTATGGCTGTCTCATTCACACGCTATAGTGGCTGATAGAGTTCACCATAGTGATTTTCATTAACATTACCATCGGTATTCAACCCATAAAAATAGCATATAAGTTGGAGTTTTAGAATTCAAGGTGACATTTCAATAGCTGATCTTTTTACTTTAAATGGCAATATAGTGTGCCCAAAAGATGGACACCCTGTAAATATATGAATTTTAATAAAGCGGATCACTCACGTATTTTTAACTCGAAAAATGCCCGACATGTTTCGGACCAGTCCGTGGTCCTTAATCATGAGCCCCCGCGGCGGGGGGTGGCGCGACGACGACTGCGTACCGAAGCCCTGGCAGCTCGGCTGATTGCGGGGGCTCATGATTAAGGACCACGGACTGGTCCGAAACATGTCAGGCAATTCTCGACATAAAAATACGTGAGAGCTCTGTTTTATTAATATGTCCGAGTTTCACGGTGGTTTTATGGTCAAAATATATGAATTTTCAAAATGTTCTCCTTTGGTGTGCCTACTTTAAGGTAGTATAATCTATGTTTTTCTTAATAACTTAACACTTTTAACACTTTTTGGCAGTTTTGGGTGTATACTCTTGACATGTACTGAGCCTATATCCATGCTTTAGTCATTCATCCAAGGTTTAACTGAAGACTAAGTTAAAAATCTTAAGATAAATACATCAACCAAGTAGACTAAGTTTTGATTACCCATCAAACTTTAATTGGTACTTAAATTACATTTGAACTAATTAATAAGTGAAACATGAATTACGTCGTGAAATAATCTTTACATCTATCGATGTTCTAAGGTGGAAATTATTTTACATTACTGTGAAAATTGACAATAATAGTCAGTTTTTTTTTATTAAATAGGAAGGCAAACAAGCAGGTGTGTCACCTGATGGTAAGTGATCACCACCGCCCATAGACACCCGCAACACCAAAGAGATTGCATATGCGTTGCCAACCCAGAGCAGAGGGCTAAGATGCCTCTTGTGCCAGTAATGACACCGACTGTCTTGCTCTCCACGCCGGAACACAACAGTGCAAGCACTGCTGCTTAGCGGCAGGATTAGCGAGCAAGATGGTGGTAGCGATCCGGACGGACCTTGCACAAGGTCCTACCACCCGTGGTAGTCTACATATAAATGTTGTAGCTAAAAGAATTTGTTCCATATTACAGTTATGATATAAAAATTATGAAATTCTGAGATTTATCGTTATTGTTTTTTAATAAAAATTAAAAAAAATACCTAACGCAATAGAAAAAAAAATGTAATTCGGGACTTTAACGCGATAAAAGTATATTGTTAATATTTACCTCGATGTTTTGGCCATGTTAGTCCCAATAACGTGTTAGATATGTGTGAAAATCGCGAAAGTTTAAAACGATTTATTGTAATTCGATTCCATAAAGTTGCGAGTGCATAATAGTATTTTATGCAACTGCTATATAATGAGAGGCCTTAAAACACGAGTGTGGTTTTATGAAACGAGCGTCAGCGAGTTTCATAATAGGATCACACGAGTGTTTTAAGGCCTAATTATATACAGTTGCATACATTACTTTATCTACACACATATCATAACTGCAAAAAACCGTAACAGCAAAAAACCGAAAACGATGACAACTAATGGCGGCCATGTATATTAAAAAGGTACTCTGTGATTCGATCTATCCGTCAAGACGAACGTTTTTTTTAAACCATAGACGAACGAATGAAGTCTCTATTATCATGTCACTCGAGATCAAATGTCGTGCGTTTAAATTAAAAAAACACACTGAGTTGACGTTTCGTATCGATAACTGTTTTAATATCTGTGGATACTAGAATAGAGACCAACTTGAATTTTGACAGCTGTTCCAAATTTAAATTCATAACGTCACGAGCAGTCACGAGATATCGGTAATATTATGACCAACAAAGAACAGATTTACCTACTACCACAGACAAGAAAATTCTTATAATAACATTAGTTGTAATAATGCTGGTCATTTCCTAGGGTTTTTGAACGCGTTATTTAGCCTTTATGATATGTGTGTAGATAAAAAAATAATCACCACGTGAAAAATTGCAGTTTTTCATAAGAGCGACTTATCAGGAATTCACCCAGCCGGCGGCTCATTGTTTTTATGAACAACCAGCCAAAGTGTTCCGTGAAGGGTTTGAATAATTTCTAATTATTCACGGTGGCTGGACAAACGTCTAATTTTTCAGATTCCATCGCTCCCTGCGGGCTTATCGCCGCGCTGCGATGCGGAAACCATTGCGAGACTTGCTTTAGGATAGATATTCAGAATATTAAACACTTATATCTACCTATTGTGTTTTTTTTTTATACAACATAGGACGGCAAACAAGCAAGCGGGTCACCTGATGGTAAGTGATCACTACCGCCTATAGACACCTGCAACAACAAAGAGAGTGCAGATGCGTTGCCGACCCAGAGGGCTAAGATGGAATACCTCTTGTGCCAGTAATTACACCGGCTGTCTGGCTCTCCACGCCGGAACACAACAGTGCAAGCACTGTTGCTTAGCGGCAGGATTAGCGAGCAAAATGGTGGTAGCGATCCGGACGGACCTTGCACAAGGTCCTACCACGCGCAAAAACCCGCGTGTGCTCAGACAAGTGGGTGGGGGTGGGTACTTGACACCTTAAACCAAATGGTGCGAAACTGTAAAATTGTACCTGCACACATAACATCATTACAGCTCTGTAATGCATTCAAAAACCGTAGGAAATGACCGGCATTATTACAAACAATTTCATGATGGAAACTTTCTTGTCTGTGGTAGAAGGTAAATCTGTACTTTAATGGTCATTACAGTATCGATTTCTGTAACGTTATGAGTTTCAATTTGGGACAGCTGTCAAAACTCAAGTGGGTCTCTATTCTATTCTAAATTTTGATAGCAGAATTTTTAGTTAGCAAGCCAATCCGGATCTTCTAATTGTATGTATACTTGCTTTGCTATATGCTAGCTTACCTTAAACACGCTCGCTTGCTGCCTTGATTGCTCATTTGCTCATGTGCTTGCTTACTTGAATCTTTTCTTGCTTGCATGTTTGCCTTCTGTATTAACGCTTACTTGGATGCTTGCGTAAAATGTTCAAGCTTCACACTTTTAAATAAATACCTTTGCGGCTGGCGTTTACCAGCGGGGGTTACAAATCGCGTCGCTCCGTCTTGATTAACGCGCTATCTCATAAACACGCAGTTAGCGGCCTCACTAACGACGCCGTTTTCAGTACTCTTATTAAAATGTCTTTGTCACGCAAAAAATAACTATGTTTACCCAAAACGGCGACAAAGTGTCAGAAATTTAAAAATATTGCGAAGTGTTTCGGCGACGGCGGAACTTTCGGGTATTATTTGGAACGCTTAATAAAATTCAACGAATTGAGGCTTTTATGTGTTTAAATTTAAAATTTTATCAACAGTAAGAACGTTTTGGTCTCAGTTTATTTTTTAGTCATAAAATATGTATAAAGTTCAAACAATTTCTTACTGCTCAGTTGTTGCCGGTGTATCTTTTCAGTCGTGATCATTCAAAAAATAACGGAACGGAATGGTAGTTAAAGCTAACATGGTTTTAAAGCCCAAAGGTGTGAAAACTAGGGCCGAGATAATTTTTTTTAACTAATAATCGATATTCTGTCACCATAAACGCAATCATGTATAGACTTCACCATCAACATCATCTTCTAAACACTATTTACTATTTCTTAATTTTTAGCAGCTCATTATCCTTAATAATATTGAAAATAATTTTGTATACGATTTCTGACATTTGTATAAAGTTATTTGTAACTGGCGAATGTGTAGTCCACCAAGAAATTGCTTGACCACTTTTCGACCGTATTACAAAGGGATAAGGTTCAAAAGTGGTCAAGCAATTACTTGGTCGACTATACCTACCAAGTTGCTTGGGATGTTGATGTATTTCTCTTATTGTTTTGTCATGCGTGTACACCTGTAAAGGAAGAATTTTGGTAAAACAACAACTGATGACTGACGATTATTTAACATAATACCTAACTAATTAATAGATTCAGGCGTTATTTTGAGGAGGTCCATATCAACAAACCGGAACAAATTACCTTGCTACTCCGCGAAACCTTTCGCGAAAAGATTTCGCGGAGTAGCTAGGTAATTTGTTCTAGTTTTTTGATAATACCTAACTTCTAATGTAACCCAAATCAATTTCATTTCATTTCAGGTTAGATTGGAGGAACTGCCACCTGATCTCACCGCCTGAAACCAGACCGATACAATTTCATGCCAATAGCATACACACTATACATATTATTGTACGCGTAAAAAAAACATAATTGATGGCTTGCTCACTTATTACGGGAATTTTTTTTTTTTCGAATCCACGAAACCAAATCACAAGTCTTTTCCGGAACTTTCTGCATACTACATCAAAATCAATCTTTTGGTTGTTGTGCGAAGAAAAGTTATAAACAACATTTCATTTCTCTTAAAATAAGTTTAGAAATTCGCACAATAGGTGGGCAGCAAGGTTGAGAAAAGGTAAGTAGTTAAACCCACTAGACAACTCAACTTAGCGTCTTAATTTAACTTAACAGTCGACCCCTTAATAACCTTTTCACCTTTTTACCTTTAAAACGATCCTTAGGAATCCCTATGGTGCAACTCCTTCTGCCTCTCGGTCACAAAGCCATATTTCGAAAATCATTAAAGCTATTTTACTATTTGGAACGGGTTATGTTATTTAGCTAAAATAAAATTAAAAATACTCTCTTTGGAAATAGTTTAGAAGAGGATCCTTCTAATTCAAAATAATAGTACTAGTTCGTAATGTCTAAGAGGGATTCATTTGCGTTTTTATTAACTTGAATTAGGATAAAATTTTGAAAAGGAATAAACCCCCTTTAAAAAAATATATCTAGGGACCAATTACACTAATTGACCAAGTCCTTAGCTAAGCAAGGCTTCTATGAATGAATGAATGAATGAATTCTTTTATTTTCAGGCAACAAGGCCCATAGATAAATACCTTACAAACCAACATACATAAAAATATATAGACTAAAATACAATAGGTAGAAAACAAAACAAAACAATTTTCTGTTGGCGACAAAACGGCGTGGCCCCGTTGCGTCGTCACTTCCGATGTCGCGTTCGCCACCGGTAAGGTGCTCCGAAACCGTCGAAACACGACATCCTTCGGCCAGAAGGCTGCAGACGCGACGGACTCCAGCAGCGGCCGCGGGACGCGCACCACAAACGAACTAAAGTGCACGTAGTGCCGTGACCGCAGCTGGAACACCCTCAGCGAGCACCCAGTCTTCCGGCGGACATATTCTATTATGGGTACTAGACAACGGATAAACCTACTCATGTTATTTTATATTTGTTGAATAAATAAACCAAAGTCAACAGTAAACTAAAGATAGTTAAAAAAAAATGCTTAAATAAATAAAATAATATCCATAACTCAGGTACGTCCATATTTATCGTATGAATATTTGCCACTTTCGGGATTCGAACCCGTGACCTCTAGCTTCGTCACGTGACCTCTAGCGGGTCACTTACCAAAGGGTTATCAGTCTGTCACCTCACCTCCGAAGTTTGTAAAGCGAAAAATCTAAAATAATTACACTTGGAAAAAGCTTTGTCAATATTCCAGGAAAAATAGAACGATCTTTTTAACTAGCTCAGTTTTTCGAATTCATAAGAATTTCTTATATATGTGTCACTTGTTTTGGTAAACATCTATGGCAAATATTGTCTATAATGTACGTAATATTTAGTGTTAGAAGGAAAACTACCGATTGAGGACATCACTAATGCTGGGACGTTTGGTGACATCCCTATTGTTATTTGACGTTTTGTATTTTACCGGCAATCGTTTGTGATTATTGTGCTCGCGATGATATTTGTTTAAAACTGTAATCAATACCTTTAAAACACGTTTTGTATTTAACACACGGAACCCATGCATGAGTTAGGCTTGCACTTGGCTGTTTTTTTTTAACCTTTTCCTGTGCCTGGTAAGTATAATCTAGTACTTAATCAACGTTATTAGAAATCACGACTTGA
Organism: Ditula angustiorana; assembly: GCA_963691745.1. NCBI lineage: Eukaryota > Metazoa > Arthropoda > Insecta > Lepidoptera > Tortricidae > Ditula > Ditula angustiorana. The sequence continues at coordinate 1,570,752 of OY829486.1, read as the reverse complement.
AGTTTAATTTGCTTTTATTACTAGTAGGTACAAGGGATTAATATAAGTTGAAAACTTTTGTCTCTACTCTGAGCTTTTTATTAGCGAAAGCGTTTCCTTAGTGCATTTAAAGTTTTAAGAGCGATAAAATTTTCGGAAGCTCAAACAGGGTGTCACCTGAATTTATGATCTGCTAGATTATTTGTCTACACTGATAATTAAACAAATGAAGGTTTGGTGTTGCATGTCCCAAATTAAGGGTGACTTTAACGCTTCTAGTTGCATTAAGTACATTGCGGGGCTCGATCGATCAACCGATCACATTGCACTTTGGTAGCACGCAATGTAATGCAATTGAATATTATGATAGTTCCTGTTATGTAACTTCGCCCAAGTAGCATATTATGCGATATTTATGTAAGCTGTAGTAACTGTATAGCAAATGCAAACTGGTTAATTTCTCTAAGAGATAACCGATTAAAACCGAGAGAATAACCGGTTTGCATTCCTTTTAGGTGTATGGAGGTGATTGCCTATATCACAGAATTAATAATAGTACTAACATACAGAAACTTCTCTTGTACGACCGCGATTAAATGAATTCCAACTTTATTGACACTCACAAATAATCATTACTTTATACACATTCGTTATACACATTCGCCAGGCAGCTCGCGTCAAAAGAAACGCGTCTCTCCCGCGTCTACCTTCCGCCCGCAACTCCTTGGCGAAACGTTAGGGTTGCATCGCATTCGTTTTCAATTACACTGACGCACCGAGAGCGAGCAAGCAGGAGGGTGGCAAGCCTACAACCTACTGCGATTTGCCTACTCTGTAGGCAAGTGGGCTGAGCGTAAGTACAGTGCAGATTGGAACCTTCCTACCTATATGCAGCTAACGTACAGCTTTTATAGCGTTTGTGTGGCCTTGGGCGGCTTTCATCAGTAGAACGAAGACAAGGACCCTTGTTCACGCCTCTTATGGACCCAAAATGTACTTTTACCTCGGTCTACCTCGGGCAAGACAGCGTGTATACAGGGCCTGTAGGTCAGGCTTTACATCACGCCCGGCAATTTAGCCGTCCGGTGCGCTACACGCCGGAATAAATTCAACAAAGTGTCAAACAAGCGGGAACTTTCCACCTGCCCGGCGGCCGACCGCCCGACCGGCGCAAGTCAATAGCGGTAGCGGCTCGACATTTCTCAGAGTTTATTTATTGATTAATGTATTTAAATAAAGATTTCTACGTTGCGTTTTTTAATATAATTCGATTTAAAAGAAACAGTATCAGCCACTTTCATACGAGAATTTAATTACAAAGTCACTTAATTTTACATGAAACCATCCATTTTCACACATTGACTGCCACGAAGTGCTACGGGCTACGCTCGAAGCTTGTAGCCAGGATTTCCCGGTATGTAGCGAAAATCCTTTACAAACAGAGAAATCAACTAAAAATTTTGAAATTCATGAGTCACCCCGTCACAGCACCATGTCTTTTTTCGCAAACTTGCCATCCTAAAATAAATACGAGCAGCTGACAAAATGATTACAAATAAGTGACGTCATTTTTGTGTAATCTATTTGAAAACAGCAAAGTAATTAAATATTTTATTTTAGCACTAGCAAAAAAAAATTTACCAAGACCGTTTATTACATGTCTGATCTTAACAAAAACGAGGCTACCAAGAGGTTACGAGGATACCAAAAGAAATTATTATTGGAGTAACATGACGGAAAACCGCCTGTGTCTTGTACCTTGGACCACTCTAGCTGTTCAAAAACGCCTTAACTCCTGCAAAAAGTTGTGTCGCAGGAGTTCCGTTTATCTGACTTCTTTTTAATGCTCAAATTAGATTTTAAAAATACTCTAAACACAAAGTTATATTAAAAATTCGAGACAAGCTGCTCCGGATTTAAATACTTGGGTAGGACGAGGTCTTCGCATATATTGTGCAAGTTAAAGTTTTATAAAGGGAAAAAGTTAAGAGGAATCGACTACTTGTAGTGCCAGAGTTTAGACTTCGGTCTTGTCTTTACATTTAGGAAACGTTTTTTACTAATTACGAAAATTTTATGAATGAAAAAAATACCCCCGCAGAAAAGAAGGGGTGTTATAAGTTTGACGTGCCTGTGGGAACGTAACTCACAAGCCGCTGAACGGATTTCGATATGTTTTTTTGTATTTGAAAGTTAAAGAAGATGATTCTTATTTATGATTAATAAAAAAAGTATTCAGCCGTTTGAGGATCATCAGCTCTTTTCCTCGTTGATAAAGGCATTTCAACTATTTTCATATCGGATTGATTTGAAATTTGCTATACTGTGTAGGCTTTTATACTAGGTACAAGTATTCAAAGGTTTTGAAAAATAACCAGGTCAAATTTAGTAAGAAATCATTACGAGAAATATAAAATGGAACATTACCATATTCCAATGGAAACAGGATCGAATTAATTACGTTTACAAAGCACACAATGAATGAGAGAGTCACAAAATAATTCGGAACGTCATTAAAAATAACTTCGTAGCGTCCAGTGGAGCGAGGTAATTATAAATTCATCAAGAACAGAATAAAACAACGTGAACAATAACAAAATAACAAAAAAGAACAAGAAGTTACGAACAGAATTCACACGAACGACATAATAAATGCCAATAAAGGAAATGTTTCGAGCTCGCGCCCGTATTCTGAACGGTAGGTAGCTTTATTTGCGCTGCACATTTCATTCGAACTCTTTTTGACGATACGGGCCTTAAATAAAAACTTTAAAGCCTTTGCAATACGAACACGCATTTGTTATAAACGTATTTATGTAAAGTAACTCTTTATTCGGTCTTTTTTGGCGATCTGTATGAACGCTGAATACGTGGACATTTTAAAGAGTTGTACAAATATCCGGTTCATGTAATACCAGGTTATTGGTTCGACGTATTCTTTTTAAGAGGAGTGTGAACCCAGCCCCAAAAACGCTCCCCATACAACCGGCGGTAACGTTTTCCACCCTCTAAAACTTAACCTATGGCAATTATTTTTGGTATGTGGTCATTATGCCCTAGAACTAGGTTTGTGTGTTTTGATTTTTTTAAATAATCTTCAAAGAATTGACAATATTTTCATTTTACGAATTTCATACAAAACAAAAAACGTTAATATTTTTAAAACTATTAAGAATATTTAAAAAATCAAAACGTACAAACCTGGTTCTGGAGCATAATGACAACATACAAAAAAATCATGGCTATAGGTCACGGTTTAGAGGGTGGAAAACGTTATAGCCGTTTGTATGGAGAGCGCTGGGTTCACACTCCTCTTAGGAGCGTATAAAACCGGGTTCCATAGAAATGGCCAATGTTGTATACAAACCATAAAACTCTTATCACTCGAGAATAGTTGCAGGCAAACGACTTGAGCATAAATTGAGCAAGTTTGCGCATACACATTTGTACTAGAAACCGCTACTGCACAGTCAAGGTCAGTGCTGAAGTTATCTGTCGGGAACTGTATGGTCCCTGACTACTCTCCGTGTCATCTAAAACTCAAAGTCAAAGTCAAAATATTTTAATGAATACTTATTAAATTTACGTTTATTTTAATGTATAAGAAAGAGCGCTTGTCAAAAATGAAATAATACATTAAAATTTATACAACTAATAAATTTTTACCAAAACACATTATTTTAAACCATGTCTATTCAGCTAGGTTACTTTGCAGTGACCTCTAGTTGATGAGAGAGCCATCTCTCCTGGAGCAATTCATTGCTTATTAAATTTTAAATCAATAATGTAATGACCTTAAAACGAAACACATCGAAAAATCCGCAGCGTCTGGCAGTGGCTCTGCGCCGGAACTGGTGAACGCACGGCATGAAATGCTGAGGTTACCCTAAGTAGATTTTTCTTTGTGATGACCTTGCATATCATTTAAATTTAACATTCATAATGATTAACATTAAAAATAAAAATCGAAAGTAATTTCAGTTACATTTTTTTATCTGAGTTTATCTCTATGTAGGTCCGGCTTATGATACTAATTTGACAGAGATGCAGGGAGAGATAAATAAAAGCAGAACTGGTCATATTTGGGCAAAGTTCACAGTCTATATAACTGCAGCGCCCCGGAATAGTCTCTCGAAGGCACAAAGCACAACTTTGCTCATTAAACGCACCTCGGACGTCTACACTCCTTTGTCAAACTACCCTTCGCCCTGCGGCTTTACCCACAATGCCTTTATGATTTTTGCAATGAAAATGGAATTATTCTTAACAAACGAGCATTTGGCTTGCATGATGGTATAAGCAATTACCTCGATTTATTAATTATGACATTGACAAGTCAACGAGATCTTAAATTGCTTTGCAGATTAATAAAGACGCGGTCCAAGATAACTTTTATGTTGAGATGATGTTTAGTAATTATTATGGATAAGTTTTATTGCCGATACTAAGTTCTAGCTCAACGTATGGGTGAAGACATTAGATAAAATTTTCTATTGTAGATGATTTGACAGTCTATTTTATCTTAGTCCTCTGGGTTAGCAACGTATCTGCAAACTCCTTGGTGTTGGGGGTGTGCTATGTAGTGATCACTTACCATCAGGTGACCCACATGCTCGTTTGCCTTCCAATATTAATTAAAAAAAAATAGTCCAAAATTAAGCAAAGCTTGTACTCGCTTGATTCGAACGTGTGCTAACTCGGGGCACGTTCTAGGGATTTGATATCGACTATTAAAACCACTTCAAATAAAAAATAAATACCTCAATTTTTTTATTTGTTTATTGTTTTTGTTTGAAAATGTAAAGAGAGAGATATTATTTTTTACTGTTGAAAAATATCTTGATCTTGACAGTGGTATCGATATTTTTTTTTTTCCTCAAAAATTATTTTGCTTACATCACTTTAGCAATTTGCACGTTTAGAATTAAAGCGACCCAATTCTGAATTATACACGTCCCAAAATATCACCTTAACTAAAAGACATAGGGTTTAATTTTGGGAAATGTCATATTCAGAATTGAGTCGCTTTAATTCTAAGCGAGCGAATTGTGCTCCGAGTTAGCACACCTTTGACTATTATGATTTCAACGCAAGCTTTCTTCAAACAAACTTATGCAACAATTATTAATTTAACGAGCTTCAAACTAAAAGCCTACTTGTAAGCCGTCGATGTTTGCCATGCGAAATAATTCCTTGTGAGCACTAGTAGGTGAGTAAGCTTATTAAGTGACATGTAACGTACAACAATAATTTAACGTATGAGTCTTAAGACACTTTTTGCTGTGACAATGAAGCCTGAACAGTCCTAATTAGACCGAGGTCGTGCAGAAAGTAATATTATTACACTCTTATGTTTTACGACACCGCCCAAGTGCGTTGTCGGACTCGCACACGAAAAACTTCGAAAAACATTTATTTTTATTTTATGAAATAGGAAGACAAACAAGCAAGTGGGTCACCTGATGGTAAGTGATCACCGTCGCCTGTAGACAACCGCAACACCAAAGAGATTGCAGATGCGTTGTCAACCCAGAGGGCTAATATGGAATACCTCTTGTGCCAGTAATTACACCGGCTGTCTTGCTCTCCACGCTGGAACACAACAGTGTAAGCACTGCTGCTTAGCGACAGGATTAGCGAGCAAGATGGTGGTAGCGATCCGGACGGACCTTGCACAAGGTCCTACCACCCGCAAAATGTATAATATTGTTCCCCTTACATCGAATAAAATAAATATCTTGGCTCTGTGTCAATGAAAGTTTATTTTCTTCCATCTTTCTTAACATTACTTAAGAACTATAAGAATTCCACTTCAGGCTTCTTATCTAAAACAACTCGACGACGCGCGCTCCAAAAACAGCACAAGCCACCCGGTTGACCGCAAAGTTATAAACAAACGAATCCCGAATTATTTAAAATTGCTTATAAAGATAATTAAAACATCTCCGAGTTGGTGTTTGCTCTTCCAGTTAATGAACGGCGAGGGCCTGCAGGCACCGATAAGCTCCGGTTAAATTAATAGTGTTTATAATTTTGAAGCAATGACTCAGTTCGAAGCGATCGGAAAAGTTTACCAAATAGAAAGAGATTAATTAACTAATAATAAGACGTGTTCTTGCTTCGTCATTGAAGTATTTATGGGTCCCATAGACGAGCTATACTCAAAGTGTGCTCCGCGGAGCCCTAGGGCTTCACACAGAGGTGGGGGCTCCATGTGACAATAAGACTGGTTACAATAAGAAAAAAAAACTGAAATCTACCTCTCCTCTCGGGACAATAGTTCAATGATGTGGTTTATTTAAGGGATGGTTCTGTGGGGAAAAAAGTTTGAGAACCGCTGCCATAGACGCTATGGTCCACCGGAGAGGTCTACTTGTGCTGGTAGACCGGAGTGTATGGGTATGGATCTGTGAAGTTTCTTAAACCTGCGCAGGCAACCGGCGCAAAATTGAAAATTAATTATTTCGAGTGACACCTTACGTCTCTATACCCCCGCTACTGACGGGCGGTTGACCTGCGCAGGCACATCTGCACTGGTAACCTCTCCGGTAGACCGTGCGTAGCGTGTATGGCTTAGTTTAGTTAGTTAAGTGTATTTATTCAGTCAATATAATTACATCATAAATTGCACAAAATGTCAAATTACACGTTTTTATATTGACACCTTACGTCTCTACTGACGGGCGGTTGACCTGCGCAGACACATCTGCACTGGTAACCTCTTCGGTAGACTGTGCGTAGCATGTATGGCTTAGTTTAGTTAGTTAAGTGTATTAATTCAGTCAATATAATTACATCATAAATTGCACAAAATGTCAAATTACACGTTTTTATATTGAGATCGTCAAATTTCATAAAAAGCATTAATCAATAAGACTAAAACAAAATTAATACTGGAATGTCAGCATAATTAAACAAATAAAAAACTATTAAATACTAAAACTAATCAAAATTAATATTGGTATGTCAACATAATAAAAAAAATAAGCATTACACTAAAACTAAGTCAAAATAAAAATAAAAATTGGAATGTCAACATGAAAAATTCGTCTCTAATAGGGATCAAAAATAAATAAAAAAGAAGAAAGAAATAAAATATAAAAACATCAAATTACACATATAAAAACTAAACAAAAATGTCCGAATACTCTTTCACTGAATACAATGGATGATCCAACAAAAGGTTCTTCAGTCGGCGACTAAATGTTTCGTCAGTACTTTAGGGTATGTATAAGGTCATAGAAATAGTACAGCATGGCTAAACAAATAATTTCGTCCTACAAGGCAATTGAAAACATTTCCTCGTCGCATGGCGCTTGCAAGGAAGAACCCGCGCATCATAGGTCCCACTTACTATGACCGCCTGCCCGCCGAACTGAAATCCGAAACGTCTGACGAATCATTCACGCGCCAGCTTAAAGGTCTTCTATTGAAAAACCCCCTGTACTCAATAAAAGAATTTATGGATATTGAATTTTAAACATATAAACTTTTAACATAAACGCTATTATTATTATATATTGACATTATTTTAACTAATTCTTTTATTGATTACGTAATAACTTTGACATACTAAATTTGTATTTAACTATCCATTATTAGGTATTATTTTGTGATTTTATATTGCTGTTATTTTGTGTTTTTGTTATTTACATTTTTTTATTATTCGTAATTTATTATATTTTTTGACGATCTCAATGTGAATGCATATATCTTGAATGAATTGTAATTTAAATGATAATTTAAATTGAGAAATAAAGAAAATCAAATCAAATCAAATAGCATAGTGAATAGTATAGTGGTCTCATCATGGGCAGACTGACAAACCTAGTTTTAGGCCATACTGACAACATAATAAAAAACCGGCCAAGTTCCGTCATCAACAACATCTAGGTAGTATGGCATTTTTGCTTTGTGAGACCAAAACATTTTTATTTGTGTGTATTACTGCAAATTTACGGTTTTCAGATTTATTGTTTTACTTGTGCTGTGAGACATTGCTTCTTGCCAAATTTCATAGTTCTAGGTCAACGGGAAGTACCCCATAGGTTTTTGAGTGCCTTGTGAATGTATGAAACATGCGGTATAAACTACCGTCGCTTTTGATTCCGTTGACTTAGAAGTTAGATTTTTTCACCACTCTAAGCGACTGAAGCCTTAAGTATTTGATATTAATTTCAACTCAATACCTCCATGCGTTCTTGAGAAAAATGGTCTTGACAGACAGACAGATAGACAGACAGACGGACAACGAAGTGATCCTATAAGGTTTCCGTTTTTCCTTTTGAGGTACGGAACCCTAAAAATCATGACTATAGTTTTAGAGGTTGTATGGAGAGTGCTGGGTTCACACTCCTCTTAATTATGTAACTGGTGATATTTTGGTAGTGTAAACGGAAGCTTTTGAAAAACATGCAATGTTTTTCATTAGATAATCACAATTTCCCTAGCATATTTCCTTAAGTCACTTGACGAGGCGACAGACGGAGTGTTAACTTATCTAGGGGTGAAATACCACCGCCTTCGCCTGGGGGAGGGTTTTTACGAAGATTAAGGTCCAAATACCGATAAATGAACGCCTGTAATTCGATTGGACTGAATATCCTCAGGCGTGCTGCTCCCCTGGTAATCCCACAATATTCATACGTCGTGTGTTCGTGGAATTAGATTTGGTTTGCACGAGGATCACTGATAATCCTGGATGGGGTATTCAGGGGAATGTAGAAGCAGTAAATGGTTTTGTTTTTTTGGCAGGTCATGTTGGTACAAACGTCAAAATTTATTTATTGTGTTTAAAATTAAAATGTCCCATTCTTGGATGAAGGACTAAAGCATGGATATAGCCTCAGTACTTGTCAAGTGTACACAGCCAAAACTGTCAAAATGGTCACCTTTGTGTGCGTCAAGGTAGTAAAACCTGCAAATTAATAAGAAAAACGTAGAGTACACTACCTTAATGTAAACATTACCATAGCCAAAGGTGGCCGTTTTGTCTATTGGTCGTGTACAGGGTGTCAATTGAAGAGGAGTTTAGAGTATGTAGTCATCTCTTTTTGACACATTGTATTGCCATTTAAAGTAACGAGATCAGATAATAAAATATCGCTTTCAATTTTAACACTCCTTCTATGCTGTACTATTTTTATGGTCCCATTATTAAAAGTGTATAAAAACTAATTTTTGAGAGAAAAAGGTTAATAAAATTTATCAAAAACTTGGCCATAAATCTTATATTGTTAAAAAATTGGGATGAAGAGTTGCTACATAATGTTGTTTTCATTTATTATTTATTTAAATTAAATATAGTACCGAGTTATACAATTTATGGAAATACCAGTTTATTATTTGTTTTATTATTATAAGCTCACGCCTGTTTCGCTTTGGGGTAGGACAGGTGGTAAGACCTTGTGTAAGGTCCGTCCGGATAGCTACCACCACTTGCTTGTTAATCCTGCCGCCAAGCAGCAGTGCTTGCACTGTTGTGTTCTGGCGTGGAGAGCAAGCCAGCCGGTGCAATTACTGGCACAAGACGTATTCCATCTTAGCCCTCGAGGTTAGCAACGCATCTGCAATCTCCTTGGTGTTGCGGTTGTCTATAGGCGGTGGTGATCACTTACCATCAGGTGACCCACTTGCTTGTTTGCCTTCCTATTTTATATAAAAAAACGAATCCTTTTGCTTCTGATCTTTTGCCAGCTTTAAAAATGCCTTATTTGTGCATAATTTACTTTATGAGTACGAATGTCACGGTTGACTTGAGTATTATTCAAGACATGGCACGTCGGCACGGAGCAAATTTGTGTTTGGTTGAAATAACACAATGCATATTAATGATTCCGCTTCTAGTGCCTTTAAACGTGGGTTAAGAAAAACGTTAAGTGTTTCGTAGATCATAAATAAGCCAAGTCAAATTTTAAGGGTTAAGGGCTTTTAAATTTTGGTTTAAGGGCATTCGGGGGTGATTCCGTTTTGGCGCCTTTTTTCCGAAAAATAAACATTTTGATAATAATATTTACAACCTGCTTTTCGCTCAAGTTTCAGCTTGTTACGTTTAAAGATAAGAATGAATTTCTTAATAACTATTGTTTGAGATAAGAATCAATGAACATAAAATTTACAATACTAAATTATCTAAACTTACTTTAACAAATCTATTGATATAAATCAATGACTACATTATAAATAGCGCATGCCAAAAAAGCATCGTCTTAAAATATTAAATAAGCGTAAAAAATTACAACATAATTAATAATTACACGTGAAGTCATAGAAAAGAAACTAAACTATTGAAGCGATACCTACGTTTTGAAATTCCTAATTATTTCAGTTAGAAAATTCTATAAGTAACTTCAAAGCTTTTTAAAACTAAATCGATTTCTTTGAAGTCATCGATAACAAATCAGGTCCGTACAATTTGCTTGTCTAGACGGAGCTTTGCCTTAAAATGGGAATGTAATTTTAGAGGATCCCTTGCATTTTCTTTATCAGCCCCTGCAGTGCCGTTACAGGGAGAATGTTTTTAAATTAAAATTCTGAGGCTGTTTTAATACTAGTGAGATGTTACTTTTACCTATGCTAAACAAAGTTTTATGCAAAGTCTTGGCGATTTTTAAAATTTTTCATTTTCATTTTTAACGAATTAATAGATTCAGGCGTTACTTTGCGGAGGTCCATATCAACAAACTGGAACAAATTACCTTGCTACTCCGCGAAACCAGTGCCGGGCTCGTGCAAAATAGCTGCGTCTGTGCGACACATATATGTTCATGTATGTACGCCAATCGTTCAAGTAGCGAACGGTCGTACGGGTTGATCTTGATGATGCCTCGTATAGAGGCGAAACGCGCGTCGATCGTGTAGTTTTAGTGTTTAGTGGTGGTGGTGTGTAGTTGAGTCTGTGTGATATATGTTGTTTCGTGTGAAAGCGGAGGAGGGTGGGTTTTTGCATGAACATATATGTGTCGCAGAGACGCAGCTATTTTGCACGAGCCCGGTACTGGTTTCGCGGAGTAGCAAGGTAATTTGTTCCAGTTTGTTCATTTTTAACGATTTTAGAACCCAGAAAAGACAATATAAAAATATTTCAAGCGGTACGGTGTACGACACATTAATTTATCTAACACAACTTTTCATATGCCGACAACAGCATTAAATACAATACAAATACATTTTATTGAATACCAGAGAATAACAAAAATATCAGAGAATTACTAAGTGGAATACCTCCTGTGCCAGTAATTTCAGCGTCTGTCTTGCTCTCTATACCGGAACACAACAGTGCATGCACTGCTGCTTAGCGGCTGGATTAGCAAGCAAGATGGTGGTAGCGATCCGGACGGAGATTGCACAAGGTCATACCACACGTTTGCTCGTTGATCTACATTGATGTTTACTATATCTAGCCCATTGTTAAATAAACCTTTTTTACTTTTTAGCGAAACTTTTCTAATTTGCTTTCAATGAGTTTTAAATAAAAAAGAACTAACGTACTATAAAATTTATTCATTATACTCTGAAATCGTTTTTCACATTCGTCGTTTTAAAAGTTTTTAGATTTTATTTTGCGTTTCACTAGTTTGTGAAAATAAATTTAGTTTAGTTTCATTTAATTTGTCGGAAAAGGCAAACAGATATTACGCCCAGGGTCTAAATTAAAAAAGAATTAATGGCCAGTAAGTTGCAAAGCCTGCAAGTCTTAGGGTGCGCTTTGCAATGCCGCTATACCCTACAAAACTAAGACAAATACAAACCAATTTTTCACGCATTTATAATTCACTTCGTTTATTTATTTACTTCAAATCTTGCAACTCGATTTAAACTTACTTCTCGAATACAAATAACACAAATATGTCAATTACTTGTTGTAATATATCGTGAAAACACGCAGTGACTGTTTATCAGTTTATTTTGAATTAACTTAAGCTATACATTGTTGACAGATTCGTGTCTATCTACATCAGACGTATATGTCGTTTTATTGCTAAAATTACTAAAAAACACTAATTATTTATGTATACTATGCATGCTAATTTGTAACGTATTTGTTGTATCGACCTTGTTGCCTAAATTTTTTTTTTAGGAGTGTGTGTAGTTTTGTTGAGTGTCCCACTGCTGGGCAAAGACCTCTCCTCTTGACTTACCTGTTGCCAATATAACAACAAACACCAAAAAACAGAATAGAATAAATATTTTAGGGGCGCAGATACAACAAACGTGATATTTTTGCTCGTTTTTACAGATAATGGTACGGAACCCTTCGTATTCAACAAACTGGAACAAATTACCTTGCTACTCCGCGAAACCAGTGCCGGGCTCGTGCAACATAGCTGCGTCTGTGCGACACATATATGTTCATGCAAAAACCCACCCTCCTCCGCTTCCACACGAAACAACATATATCACACAGACTCAACTACACACCACCACCACTAAACACTAAAACTACACGATCGACGCGCGTTTCGCCTCTATACGAGGCATCATCAAGATCAAAGAAACAGTACGACCGTTTGCTACTTGAACGAATGGCGTACTCAATGCGGCCTTCGTATTCATTGCGGCTAAATGGTGTGACTTTCTATCAATTCAAGTAGTTTTCCGACAGTAATCACAATTTTTACATCATTGTGTTCTGATTATGAATTGATAAATTATCACATAATTAAGCCAAAATACCAGTATATAAAAAACTACGAAAAAATCGTAATTCCCGCCTTATACAGAGCGATCCATCTTAAAAATCCGTCTTTTTAATTCATTTACTTTGTATGGCTGCCGGCTTCAGCCCCTAAGCCGGCAGCGCGGCATGGGATTAAAGACTATATTAAATAAGTTGGGCAGGTCAGAGTTGCGACAGATGGTTCAAATGATTAAGTCGCACTTAACTATAGCGAAGTTAAAAACACTATACCGTATAAAGTTATTATACGGTATAGTGCGGTACGATAAAGTACCTTTATCTACACATATATCAAAAGTACTCTATTATGCTTTCAGAAACCGTAGGTAATGACCAGCATTATAAAAACCAACATTATTATGAGAATTTTTCTAATTTGTTTCTATTTTTTTTCAAAATCATTTTTTATTACATTATTTTAATGTGTACAGCCTATAGATATTTATTAGGTACCTAGCACTAGTAGCTACTAGCAATGCAGGTCCTTGCCCTATGGCTCCTGAACCCATTATAGAGTACTTATGATATATGTGTAGATAAAGTAATGTATGCAACTGTACATAATTAGGTCTTAAAACACTCGTGTGATCCTATTATGAAACTCGCTGACGTTCGTTTCATAAAACCACGCTCGTGTTTTAAGACCCCTCATTATGCAACAGTTGCATAAAATACTAATACATTTAAAAACATTTTACTGCGGTAAATTAAAATCAATTCCATGCACTAACTTCAAAGCACTAGCTTCTTCTTAAGGGTTAAGACTACATCATGGGACCCCCTACCGAGGGGATCAGACCTGGGAGACCTCACCTAGTTTTAGTTTCCCTAGTTTTAGTAATTAGTTTAAGTTGTATATGTCTATGTCCGCATTAGCACGCTGAAGTGGCAGTGGGCCGGCCATATAACCCGAAGAACCGATAACCGTTGGGGTAGACGAGTTCTTGAGTGGAGACCCCGGATCGGCAAAAGTAGCGTGGGACGTCCTCAGACTCGGTGGAGCGATGATCTTCGCAAGGCGGCTGGCAAGAGCTGGATGAGAGTGGCCGAGGATCGTGCTCAGTGGCGTGCCATGGGAGAGGCCTATGTCCAGCAGTGGACGAATATAGGCTGATGATGATGATGTCTATGTCTAGTTAAGAATTTTTAAATGTATTACCTATGTTTAACAAATAAATACTATTGACTTTGACGTTTACGTATGCACATACATTATGTATAAATAACAAACTTTTCCCGGAGTAGCAAGATAATTAGCTCCAATTTAAAAAACCGCTAAAAGCTTATGTCTTAATAGAATCCGACACATAAACTTCCTCATATATTTGATGCCTCCCATTTAATACAATTATTGTAGAATGAGCACGTGCTAGTATATAATTGTGTTTTGTTTCGCTCAAAGTCGAACCGAGACAGGATCTTTGATCTCCCGGGTTACAGACCTAGAGTCTCTACTAATAATATTAATGTTACGTCTGTATATCTGTGCGAAACTGTACTAAAATACCTAATATAGGAAGCCATGTATTTCATATCAGCCGGAAGACGCCCACTGTTGGGCATAGGCCAGCGGCCCTAACATGACAGCCCAGGTTTAGTTTAACCCCTCCCTGCGTCTCTGTCTAACTAGTGTCATAAGAAAGGGACGCAGATAGAGATAAACTAACCTTGGCCAGTCATGTTAGGGCCACAGCAGTGGACGTCCATGTTTTTAGTAAAGCTTTATTAATCACTAGCAACCCGCCCTGGCTTCGAACAGGTATAATCGGTATGTAATGTATAGTCGACAAAGAAATTGCTTGACCACTTTTCGACGGTATTACAAAGAAATAAGGTTCAAAAGTGGTCAAGGAATTACTTGGTCGACTATGCATAAAACATTTCGAAAAAAGAACTGTAAATGACAGCAAAAACAGCATCAAAATCCGTTGCGTGGTTTAGGAGCAGAAGGCGGCCAAGCAAACATTAAGGGCGTCCGCTAAGACGCGCGGGCGCACGGAGCGGGTAGATGACAGTAGAAAAATAGTATGAGAGCGTCCGCTAACTCGCGCAGACGCAGGTGCGGGCCAGGCGGGGCACACTTAAAACTTCATAAAATTTGACAGTTAGCAGCGTTCCCTCGCGGCTGGAAAGTGAGTACAAATTTAAAAAAAAAACTATCTGTCACTGCTAGTCACTCGTGTCGGAGGCGGCCATTGTCAACTCTGGCTTTGGTCTGCTTGGACGTTGATGCGCTCTTGGTTATCTCTTTTTGTTTCCTCATCAAGGTTTTGTTCTAGCAAATTTTATGAAAACTTATATAAGTAAGAGCTTATATAAGTTTTCATAAAATTTGCTGGAACAAAACTTTGATTGAGTACATTTGATTCTAAAAATAACACACACACGCGCATGTGCGCATATACACGTATATGCATATATGCCTATCTATAGCTATACAAGTATACTGCATTAGTTCACTTTCCTGACACTAACAGCAGCACTTTCCATACATGCAAGTTAAAACCCAGAGTTGCCACTCTTCTCATTCTATATTACAATACTCTTTGTTGCGGGCTCATACTATTTGTTCGATAGGCGTGCACCCGCTCCGTGCACCCGCGCGACGTAGGAGACGCTATAAGGATTTGGACAGACAGCAATGGATAATGACTTTTCTTTATACTATGTGAAGATAAACGCAGGCGAACAGTGGGAGTAGAGTCTATAGTGGCGGCAAACAGCTTGAAAAGATGGAACAATATCTGACATACTTTTAAGACATGTAACTTGCCTTTTTTCTGTAAATACACATTATCTATCCATGTTAGGGTTTGTGGCTCCCGAGGGCAGTGACCATAACAACAACAGTAACAAGTACTCTTTATTTATTCACACAAGTAAACAAAATAAAAGAACACACACAGGGAAATTTTACATGGGAATAAAAAAGCGCTCTTATCGCTAAGCAGCGATCTCTTCCAGTCAATATTCCACTCCCCACCACCACTTGCCATCAGGTGGCCCGTATGATTGTTTTCCGGCTTTTTCCATCAAATAACTTCCCAAAATGCTTTAAATTGTTATCAGCATTAATGTTCTAAGTAGGTCGCCGCATGAAACTCAGGAAATAACTTATTTTTTTATACAAAATTACAATATGTCCAATAGTAAGCACTTAACGTACACATAAGGTTAAAAAAAACAAGAAATGACATAACGTTAGCCAAGCTAACACTTCCGCTGCACACTGTACAGGAACGCTTCTAACTTAATATATTTAAAATGAACACTTGAAGCAAGCAAAGCCAAGACAGGAGGCAAGTAGCTTATAAATCTATGGCGACGATTGTAGGGTGTCTCCCAATTTGCACGCGTTCAAAGGACAACACGAGGCATTTATCTAATCTCACAGTACTGACATCAAAGTCTTTAATTAACGAGTGTTTGCGAGACGGTCCCGAAACATAAGAGCAATTTTGGTGACAACAGTTTAATTAGAACGCGATATGTTTATGGGCCGTTTGCATATGATTTTGCCTGAAGTTTGTGTACAATGTGTTTGATTGATTATTTACTATTAATGGCTTTGGAACGATTGCTGGCGATGCTTGAAGTAATAAAGCGTAGAAGGCTCGTAAACATTGAACTATAGTTTATGATGGAATAGTACATTAGAACTATGATCGTGTCCCTCAGGCTCCAGTAAAAGTGAGACAGAGTCAGTGAGGCGTGGTGAGGCGCCGGTGCCGCATTTGTGTAGAACATAGTGGTTATAACACTCAATCTAGTAAGTATAGTCGACCAAGAAATTGCTTGACCACTTTTCGACTGTATTACCGAGGGATAAGGGTCAAAAATGGTCAAGCAATTACTTGGTCGACTATACATAGTCGTCTCTTTTGCTCAAAGATTACCTGGAAGGGTCCCTCATGTGTTGCCTCTCTTCAGTGTTTCAGGAACCTTGAATGAACCTCAGGATAGTATACAGTTGTTTTAATTGGTTTTACAGCTTTTTGTTAAATAATAAATACAAGAGCTCGGTGTGTTGCCACTGCGGTGGTACGGTGCAGTCTGGTGGGGGCGTTGGTTAGAGTCCGTGACGTCACAAGAAACAGCAGGTATTTTAGTCTGCGCCAACAATCCCTTTAAAGGATAAGTTTGTCTTTGTACAATTATTTGTATTTTTGTGTGTATTTGTAATTGATTATGTACAATAAAGAGTTTACATTATATATTTACATACGTATATCGCTGCTCGTTAACTGAGAGAGGCTTAACGCGTTTCCCATCCCTATAAAAAATGTCCTTAGATAAATTCCAAAGTTGGTCTGTCCGTTTATCTATCTATCCTGCTTTCACGCTTAAACGACTGAACCTATTTTGATGAAATGTGTTACTAGAATAGTTTCACACCCGGAATGGAGGCAAATTTTTTTTTCAAGCCCAGTTACTTATAAGTCTTATAACCTGGAGCTGTTTGAAGCTCTACTACTATAATTGGATGCAAAAGGAGGATAAAAAACCTGCAAATCGGATTAGGGTAAATTTGGCAGCCTTCAGCAGCTAAGACTGCGATGGATTAAAACGCAAGGCGGCGTCTGCGCCACCCATCGGGTATAGCAGCGCGGAGCTGACACTAACATGATCGGCTTTAGGTTATCTGAGTTGATCTCTATGTGCATCCCTTTCAAATAACACTACTTTGACAGAAAAGCAGGGAGAGGTAAATTACAGCTGGGCCGGTCATGTTAGGGCTGCTGGTTCGTGACCGGCCAAGTTTACTTTATCTGAGTTTATCTTTGTGGTCGTCCCTTTTAAATGACACTAGTTTGACAGAGACGCAGGGAGGGGTAAATTAAACCTGGACCGGTCATGTTAGGGCCGCTGGCTTTCATAATTTAAATAAAGGAGGAGTTTGCAATAAGAGACTTTTACTTTGATCCACATGAATTAAGCAAATATACACTTTAATATGTATGAAAAACGTAGCACAACATTGCAAGTAAAATAAATTAGTATAAAACGAACTTATTCCTGTGAGGGATCTTTCCCAGCTATCCTCGTAAACATTATAAACATTATTATGTGATAAAGCCTTGAAAACGAAGAAATCGCGTTACTAAACGTAATAGAAGACCATCACAAGCCTTTAAGTTAGCTAGTTAGTGTGAGTGAAATCAGGCAAGACATGTTGTAACTTGAAAATATAAAAGAAAGGATATAATAAAGATATAATAAGAAAGTTAATATTTATTTGGTCACAATTTGGCATGATGTAATCAAAACCAAACAAAATGTTTAAAGAACATAAATACTAAAGGAGAAACTGACGCATCCCTCGAATAACTTCGCGACACCTATGCAGAAGGCTACTCCTGAGTTTTCACTGCCCCTTGCCCTCGGGAGTTATTAAATAAGTTGTGTGAAAGTTGCTCGGTGAGTTCCGCGGGACTTTTCCACTTTTCATTTATTTATAGCTATTTTATACAGCACCCCGCCTTAAGTATTAGTGGCCGCTCCACCTTATGTTAATTATGTTTAATTAATCTTTATAATATTACTAGCGAACTGCCCTGGCTTCGCAAGGGTACAACCGAGACGTAATATTCATAAAAACCTTCTGTAAAAAAATCTCTAATTTACTATGAAAACCGTATCAAAATCCATTGCGCGGTATAGAAGAAGGCGGCCAAACGTACACTATTAAGATTTAGGACAGACAGGAATGGATAGCGACTTTACTTTATACTATGTAGAGATAAAAAAAGCATCTCAGTAAGATACATAATTTTCAATTTCACCTTTATATCAAGCCTCGACAACAACAACAACAACAAACAACAACCATGTCATTCATGTCATTCAATTTATTTATTTTATTTATTCACAACAAACATGCAACATTACAGGGTAACCTAGGTCATTACTATGGTTGATACAATAGTTAGAATTCGCTAAAATAATTTAAAAATACAACTAGGATTAGGTACATAAGTTATTCGACATGTCATTCAGTCACAACATTCAATAACAACAACAAGACGGTAACAGGGGATTAAAATGTTCTTTCTTTTCTTTGTGGTAGAGCCACTATGTAGCCAGTTGCTGGCTGCAGTACGACGAGCTGGATCGTGTAGAACCAAACCACAATACGAGAAGTAGTAGAATGCTACTGCCTTTCATTCGATAAGAGAGACTCGAGATTCACTTGAGATCACTGGTTCGCATGGGCGACAGTGATCACTTTTCACAGGTGACCCGTATTCTCGTTTGCCTCCCTATTGCATGAAAAAATACTTGTTGATATTTTGTTGTATGAGTATTAGCTTGTTTTATAATAGCGACTCCTAGCGCCATCTAGTTTAGAGCGAACGAAACCAATTGACATGCGGTAACTTCACAGATGGGGCTGTCTCTCAGAGCAACGAG
This sequence comes from Ditula angustiorana, assembly GCA_963691745.1. NCBI lineage: Eukaryota > Metazoa > Arthropoda > Insecta > Lepidoptera > Tortricidae > Ditula > Ditula angustiorana. Next base: position 1,551,683 of record OY829486.1, on the reverse strand, counting down.
GTATAATGTTTTGCTTCCGAACAATTGATTAGACATCGGCCTATCGTTATTACAAGGATCTGTTTCGGACGCCATGCTTAAATGGTGCTGTTCCAGGGAAGTGTCATTTCCAGTCAGCGAGTGGGTTTATACAGAATCCCCAGTGCCTCTTGGCCAGTTTATTTACATGTTATTTTGATTTTGAGTGTAAATGAAATCAATGCATATGGCCAATTACGGGGAACCCAGTACGGAGGTGCCTCGAACGAGTACGTTCACTAAGTGCACCAAGGCTGGCAATGGGCGCAAACAAATCCGCACAATACAGGCCACAATAAAACCTGTAAAATTTATATCTACCCCCAATAACAGTAGAGGGAATACATAATGAACATTAGGAACAAAGGCATAAGAAAGAGCCGATACTGGAACGTGTCGGCGTGAATTGATTCCCAGGTTACCTCTCAAATTTTCGTCTTCCTTTTATACGTATAAAGTTCACTTTGCGTTATTCCTGTTGTGGTTGAAATGTTACAGGTTTATAAAAGGACTAAAGGGAATTTTAGCGTATGTCAAATAGAGTAGAATTCTGCTTGTATGTTGGGGATTCAAGAATCGAAGATAAGTGAGGTGCCGCGGTTCGCAGTCTGAAATATTAGTGTACCGACGTACCGACGCTTTTCTTTGGAATAGCCGCTTTCATTTGACGGGGTCGATACGAATACTACACGACTTTTTCATACGACGTTGGCGGTAAACAGACTTCAGGCTCGCCTGATGGTTTGCGGGTGGTAGGACCTTGTGCAAGGTCTGTCCGGATCGCTACCACCATCTTGCTGGCTAATCCTGCCGCTAAGCAGCAGTGCTTGCACTGTTGTATTCCGGCGTGGAGAGCAAGACAGCCGGTGCAATTACTGACACAAGAGGTATTCTATCTCAGCCCTCTGGGTTGGCAACGCATCTGCAATCTCTTTAGTGTTGCGGGTGTTTATAGGCGGTGGTGGTCACTTACCGTCAGGAGACCCCCTTGCTTGTTTGCCTTCCTATTTCATAAAAAAAAGCATTTACCGCCGTCTATGACGCTTGCAACTCTATGAGAATAATAATTATTAAGGACTACTGAAGAATTTTGTACAAATCTCCCCGTTAACTGCCATAGTTAGTTGTCACTTGTCCAGGAAAACTATATTTCTGTTTGTATCTGGGTATTTTCAACCGTAGTAAATAATTTATTTATCTTACTTTATGGTGCCTACACTAAAATAAAGTAATGCCTAAGCTATATTTAGATATCGGCATAGACTTCAATGTGTTTTGATGTGCCTATTATTTATCATCAATTTCGTAATTAATTCAATAAATAAAGGAACAATAACGAGTGATATTTTCCTTTTTATAAAATAACTAGCGGACGCCCGCGACTTTGTTTGCGTGAAATTAGTAGCCTATGTCCGTCAGGGATATAGTGTAGCTTTCTATCTGTGAATGAATTTAGGAATTCGATTAAGTAGTTCCAGAGATTATCCCTTACATACAAAAGTATACCTCTTTATTATATTAGTGTAGATTAAATTGAAAAAAAAGCAGTAAATACTTGAATATGAGTATAGGTATTGAGCGCACTATAATACTTATTTCGCCTCCATATCTTGCTAACGTCTTGCCGTGCTCAGAAAATTTCGATCCCTGGTGATAAAGAAAGACATGGAGTGGCCTTCCGCGGTGATTTGTGCAGATCCATTATCAACAATGTATATCGCTTACACGCAACTGAACACCACTGATAATGACAATAAGACCATACACACATATGAGCATTTGATCATATGCATCGACTATAAAAATCATGGCATATGGGTAAAGTCGAAACCCCACTGCGGTGAAAGCTACAGTTCATACAAAAATATAGCTGGCGTAGGTTTGTTTGTATGCACCGCGTGTTCCTTGTGATAGTCACGAAAAAGCTGATTTTTATTCTCATTAAAATCAAAAATACTCTTTGAGAATTGCGGAGGTCACTTAAGATTAATTTATAATAAAGCCCATAAATAAAAAAAACAAGTTTTTTTACAGTAGTAGAGCTATACCTATTCAGATCAGTTGCAACTAGCAGTCCAACAGGGTTAACTTGACCAAGGTAGTACCGCATTCTCACAGAATACTAACGTGACGTAATAGCTAGCAGTTTACTAATAACTAAGTACTAACAATAGATTGAGGCACTGTTACTAACAATATATGGATCTCGGGTCTGAAATTAATGTATTTTATTTTTATTTTTAACCCGACCTGGAGGCCTAAAAACCCGGCAACGGATCTGCGACTCTTTTGGGGTCGCTAGTTTCCAGAGGCGGTGGTTATCATTTACTATCAGGTGATATCGGCATACTCGTTTGGCTTCCTTTTCCATGTACAAAAATGTAATTCCACATCAGTAGATTAACACATTCTATACCACGAACCCGCTAGGTGGGTTCTCTGATGTTCATTGAGGATCTTCGCTACAAAGCGGAATACTGCTGCCACGAGCTACGAGTGTCCCGCGTAGCGCTAGGTGGCAGTAAATGTGTAAGCACCTTTGTGAACTAAATGTTAAATTGGCTTTTACTAACATTAGCTGACGTTTAAACATAAATTACCAAAGAATATCGTAGCCTTTAACAAAAAAAAACATACCCTTTCGTATGAACACGATCTACGGTATTCACGAAGTCTTTTGTAGCTACGTTTGTTCGTTTTATCGGCTACGCCGCAGACGCTCCGAGTGCTACGAGCGTAGCTGTGCTACGGCGCTACGATGCGGACGTAGACACACAAATCTTTTTATTCCTTTTACGTTAAGAGTGGATGTCATGTGTTCGTGGATTTGTTCATGTGGGAGAGCAAAGTCTATAGATTTGTTCAAGCTTGGATTTTGAGACGTATACCGTGTTTAAAAGGTTCTTAAATTAATTGCAACAGTTTCCAGTTTACCATATGAGTTATACAGGGCGTCTCGTGGCTATGCGATATGCCATAAAATTCAGGGTTATTTTTTTCACAATTGATACGTCCGATTTCTAGATAAGGCAAGCAATTAAAAAAAACTTACTTTAAAAGTAAAATACCTGTCTACTTAAAACAAAATATCCTATCCTATTTAAGGTACTTTCGATATTCTGGCGGTAAAAGCTAGTATTGAAATAATTAAAGCCGTCATTCGTGTTAACTTTGTTTACCTTACCAGACAGTCGTGAACTGAAGACATTTATGATTTCAGTAATATGATGTTTTTAACGTGTAAATACAAAAAAAATGGAGAAAGTGCGGAGTCTAAACAAGGGAGGTAACGCTCTGATAAGTCGCTTTTAAAAAGGGCAAATTAACTCCTCTGAAACAAACGTAAGTAATTAATAGATTCAGGCGTTACTTTGCGTAGGTCCATATCAAGAAACAAGGTAATTTGTTTCAGTTTGTTGAAACAAACGTAGCTACACTTGCTGCATTTTTATTTAAGGTTTAAAATAAAGTGTCATTAAAATTAAAAGGTTTCTTTTAAAAACATACATAGGCTGCTAAAACATAGCCCTTCCTTTTGGCTTTGCCATAGTCGAGTAAAAATAAGGTCAATTTGTCATACCAAGGCTCCGTGACAGCCGTCACCTTTAATGATTTACCACTCGGAAATTAATTAACCCCCCTACTGTGAGCCTAACGTTTAGGTAAGGAACTCTGAAATAATAAATAAATAAATAAATAAATAAATATCTTGGGACAGTTAACACCAATTGACCTAGTCCCAAAGTAAGCAACTAAAGCTGCTTGTGTTATGGATACTAGACAACGGATACAAATACTTATATAGATAAATATATACTTAAATACATATAACATCCACGACTCGGGTACAAACATTCGTATTCATCATACAAACATTTGCCCCTCCCGGGATTCGAACCCGGAACCTGAAGCTTTGTAGTCAGGGCAACTAACCACTAGGCTATCCCGTCGTCCTAAATAAATATATAGTAATGCCTGAAGTCCAGGACTATACAGTGTAATTCTTGGATACGGGACAAGACGTGTAATTCCAGGACAAGCCCGGATTTCCCGGGCATCTGGCAATACTAGACCCGTCTCTTCCTGCTAAAATTCGCAGGAAAAATTCGTAGGTGATAATATCGCTTGCCATCTCCTTTGGTTAAATACTCAAAGATTCTGAATAGTCTCTTCTCAGTTTTCTGTCTGTAAAAAGCATATGCATCATCTTTTCAGTGACACGGTCCATCGACCAATAGACAACCTTTTTACTGCCCTATCATCTTCACAAAATTTGCTTTGTCGTTACTAAACACTGAAAAAAGGGACAACCGAACTAGTTTGGTTACTCGTGATTTTTATCATCGTCATAATGATGATGAAAATCATCTCGTGATTTTGGTTAATGGTAATCAAAGTTCGTTTAATTTGATGATTTATGTATAAATCAATAGTTAGGTAAGGTGTAACAAATAGTTTTTTTTTGTGTAATAGGTAAACATAACTTTGGTTACGCGTAACAAAATTGTTTTTTCAGTGAACGTTGAAAAGAATTTTGAAAATCAATCAAAATCAACAGAACACGGCACGTACACGGAACATCGTAACTCATTGCGTACACGTTGCAAGCAAATTGCGTCTGGGAACGCACAGCGCTACTCCGATCATTCTGAGCGCTCACGCTAGCATTGACAGAGGGCTTCGCATAACCCACGCGTGTATTCTAAGCAACGCAACACGTCGTCTCGTCTCACCTAAATTATGCAACGCTCGCAATCTCGCCGCCCGCAAAGGCAAAAACACCAAACGGCACGCGGCGCTCTAGAATTTAATTCTATAAATATATTCCAAATATGGCTTTAGCTGCCGGCAACTCATATTCATATCTTTATTTAAGGAATACAGAGGCAAACGAGCATATGGGTGACCTGATAGGAAAATAAACAGCGATCTCAAGAGAATCGCTGATCCGTTGACCGCCTTTAGGTCCGCTCTCCATGGGCCTCCGGAACTCTTACTCACCTTATGAGACACAGAAGCAAGGTAGTAAGCGAAGTACATGTCAATCGGCACGGCCGATGCGCAACGACGTCGGCCGAGCCGATTGACATCTACTTCGCTCTTATTTCATAGACGTAAAGCCTTTTTGATCGGCTAAAGCCGATTCTGCGTCGATTGGTGTGGGGAGATCCTTCTCCTTTCCGTACAGCATCCAGCAAGTGTGACTCTACTAATATATTTATGCGTTAACTGTACTATTACTAAATACAGTTAATTTGGCAGTGATTTAAATGCACATGTGCGTAGGTTGCGTATGAAAATCTTGGGGTAGAGGAGCCAATGCACGGCATTAGCTTTTTCCTGACACTTGTCTCGAGTTGTTTCAGACGAGCTTTAACGGCTTCGCCCACGTGATATAATTTTCCATGCATTTTACGGGATTAAAGTATCCTCTGTTTTAATCCAAAAAATAATCTTTCTGTTTGCTAAATTTCATCTAAATCCGTCCTGCTACTAACGCGTGGTTGAGAAACAAAAATCCAAATTTCCAAATACTTACCAAACTGCCATACCTTGCCATTTATAATAATATTAATAGGGTAGAAACATGTAGTATTTGCGGGTGGCAAGACCTTGGGCTTGCATGTTTTTTCCAAATAAATAACTGTTCATCAGTAAACAGAAGGCTATGTATGGGCTCTTTAGAAATTGCGAATGTTTATACGTGCTAAATAACAATCTCAAATATTTGTGGTAATATTTGAGAAATATATTATATCTACCTTTTTATCTTAGATGCAATGAGGATAGCTGGTTTTTTACTTTTAAAGAGCCCACTTCCTAAGATTGGGCATTAATCCACTGTTAATGCATGATTAAACAGACATACCATCACTCACAGAAACGTTTAATTGACAATTATCCTTATCTAGATTCATATTTTTGCACGAGAAATCGTCAATAATAAACGATTTAAATGTCAATAACATCGCTGAATGTGACGCAAAGTCACGCAATTCTTATCTCTGTTTTGACCTTTAAGAAAGTATTAACTTGTGTGAGAGAATTTATAAAATGAAGATTGATGTAATCATTCAAATTATTAAAAATAAAAGACCCGACGCAGTCTCGAGTGACAGCTAGTCAGAGAAAATTTCAACAAGATAACAAACACTTTTCTCTTAGTCTCATTATAGAGAATAAGAGAGAACGCTTGTCATAACGTCAAGAACATTGTTCTCAAACATATTTCATTTCTCAAATTGAGTGTACTGTTAGAAGTCTAGACTCCTCCATGTCTTTTGAGTAACAAATTTTTAAACCAACAAAAGTCGAGATCCTTAGTCAGAAGAGCAGAAACGAGACGTGGGCTCAACACAACGCCCCTAACGATCATAACTTACCGCGTAAATAAAAATACATGGCAACAAGTAACGAGAACGAGCTAATAATAATATATGAATACGAATATGTGCGAAATCCTTTGAACACCCACCGTTTGATGTTCTCAAACATCTTAACGCTGAAAGAACCGGCTCAAACGCCTCACTTCTAAACTTCAACGAAAGCAAATTTCACGAGCATTCAATTCAGTTATATAAATTAGCAGCCCTTGATTTAGTAAGGTACACGATTCTAACATAAATCAGCCCCCACGACGTCATTAACACCTCAAAATGGCGCCGATAACTTATAACTGAAAGACTAGCACTTAAGACTCAAGGGGTGAGATAGCGTCTATTGAAGCGCAATGACAGGGAATGGTTTCTTTCTGATGTGATTTTTTTGTTGCCGAATTGCAGTGGAGGTCCAAAGGGGTGAGGGGGGTGGGGGCCGGCCGGGCTCAGGCGTGCGCAGCCGGCAGTATCTGGCTGCCCGCCGGTTCGAGTGTACGTCCACGCCGCTCGGCCCTCTCAGCGGCCCCACGTTGGGCGCCATCCAGCGCCAACGCGATGTCCTTGTGTTTTTACTTCAACAAATCATAATTACTCTTCTGAAACGTAATATTGTGATTTAATAAGTGGCAAGTGACGAAAAAACACAAGTTTACCAAGTGTTTGTGTTTGTAATCACTGCGAGACGTCAAAACATCGTATTGAATTGACACAATTTTACTTAAGTGGCTTATAAAGATTTCGCAAGTGTGGAAAGAAGTTAACACTGAGTGAAGTGACACGTGGTACAGTGCCTGTTATCGACGGACTCGACGGGACCGTAAGTTACTCTCCCTTGTTTGTAACTCCATAACTTTCGGATACTTGCTGAATGATTGATAGAGTAACCGTATAGTTCAGTGGGCCGGATTAATATTTCGTTATCGAATGGCTCGGGGTTACGTGCCTTCGTTTGGCGAAACACATTTTTTTGGCACGATACTCGATGAAATACAGTTTCTGCCAAATGTGTTTCTAATAACGCCTGATTGCACAGGAGTCGATCTGCGGCCATTATTCCTGGTACAGGGAAACTTTCGATTGAATTTGTTGAAATTATTGCGGAACTTTACTAATCTAATTCGGGCGACATTTGTATAAAATACTGAAGATTGACGCCTGTAGGTGGGCGCCTAAATTACCCTCCACAATTGATCAGGGCCTGAGGTGGAACTTTCACATTGTTTCCGCGAGCGTTGTGTTGAGTTGAAAAGACGGCACCCACTTTAAGAGAAATTTCTGAACGGAAGACTTGTGAACAAATTAAGCAGCGAAGTGGGCTCGTCCGCGGGGACCGGCCGTATTATTTGGTTTCCAATTTAACAAACTTTTTTTACTCCGCAACGAATTAATTAAGTAAGGATTACTTAGCGAACAAAGCGCTCCGTATTCCTCCATCTCATTATTATCTGCGACGAGGCTACCAATTTGGGAAATCTTTTTATTAATTTAGGGTGTGTCGCCAAACTTTGGTTTTGGAAACTTGAACATAAGTTGAACGAATGAAAAAGTTGAGCAAGACAGGAACGAGGACAAACGTCACAATGAAAAGTTTTGTCCTTGAAAATGTAAGCAATCAAATAAAGAGGACTTTGAATACGAATAATAACATCAGAAGTGGGATTCAAATAAAGACAAAACTTGATCAAATACAGTATAAATTACATCAGAAATGACATAATACAACTACACAGTCGTAATGGCCAAAAAGGTCAGCAAAAGATAATCTTGTCAAGAGACTATATTTTGTAGCTAGTTTTAACCTCTCCGTGGATTTAGCATTTTCTGCTGCAAACCGTAACAATTCCAATTAAGAGAAAACATGCAACTATGGCATGTTAAATTGGTGCAAGCGTTTCAAATGCGTGCTAACGAAAAAAAGGGAATTCAACGAACGAATATCTATTGCGTATAAATTTATAGTAACGATACATACATTGTCGAGAACAATAATTTACAGATTATATGGGAGATCTGAATAAACAATTATGGTGACTATCTCCTATCCACATATATGTAATAGCCTGGTCTGACCGACAGACAACGGACAACTTGAACTCTTGTAGAGACTCGAAATTTGAAACACGTGTATCTTAGGGGGTGAAGAGGAGTACGAAGAAAAGACCTGTAGAAATTCTACCATTAAGGTGGTTAGAAGGGGGGGGGGGGGGGAGAGGGCAGTTAGTATCTAGTCGACTACACGGATGAAGCCGCGGGGTTTACCTAGTGTTTCATAATGGCATAAGTAACGTATATATTTCTTGATGGCATCTGCATAAATAAACAATATATTTTTGAGATAATTGTAAATTCGGCGTAACAGGTAGATTATTGAGTAATTAATAAGCACTTTGAACAGATAATAATAATTGATTACGAGTTCCCAGGAAACCTTTCAGTGGAAATAGGTAAAATAACCCATAATTCTGTTTAGTTTAGGACCGACATTTTTATGTCGACTCTTCGGTCGTTACTAACAAATATTATTTAATGTATGGGTGGTTTATTTACTCAGAAGCAAATACCAACAACGTATAAGTGCTATTCTTTAAAATGATTGACATATTATCGTATTTTTTTTACAGTTGTGTCAATTTGTAGGTCGGGCACGTAGTCGATGGGATTGCGTAATAAAAGTGAATATTCAAAATAATTAAAGCTGTGAACGCACAATAAAACAAATACAAAAGGCATTTAAAATACGACCTGATCTTGAGGGAATATAAGAAAATGCGTACATGTTTGTGCAGTATATTTATACTCTTTGATCGCTCCTATTAATTTTGTACTGGTTGTACAAAAAAGATATAATTGGAAAATGTACCTAAGGCATGTAAATATTTCTCCACACTCACATATGTCAGGCGACCATGACAATTTAGAGAAAATTACGTTTTCATTATTTTTAAGATCAGCAAGAAGTTAGTTATGTAGGCCGAATTGTCATCGTCACTGTCACCTTTCAGCTTGATGAAACAGGGGCCAGGTATTTCTGCGTCGCATTTTAATTAAAGTACGACCGGATTACAGTGACGTATGACTATTTGGTATCGGTTTTATCAATTGTCCGTGTCGGCGGTCATTTCGGTTGGAAATTATTTTGTTTTTTGTGTAAAACGCCATTACGAGGTTTGCTTCGGACGCAGCCGTGCATTATAGTATTTTATGCAACTGCTATATAATGAGAGGCCTTAAAACACGAGTGTGGTTTTATGAAACGAGCGTTAGCGAGTTTCATAATAGGATCACACGAGTGTTTTAAGGCTTAATTATATACAGTTGCATACATTACTTTATCTACACACATTTCATAACTGCAAAAAACCGTAACAGCAAAAAACCAACAAACAAGTATGGCGGCAATTCGATCTATCCGTCAAGACGAACGTTTTTTTTAAATCATAGACAAAAGAATGAAGCCCCTATTGTCATGTCACTCGAGATCAAATGTCGTGCGTTTAAATAAAAAAATCATACTGAATTGACGTTTCGTATCGATAACTGTTTTAAAATCTGTGGATACTAGAATAGAGACCAACTTGAATTTTGACAGCTGTTCCAAATTTAAATTCATAACGTCACGAGATATCGGTAATGTAATCACCAATAAACACAGACTACTAAGAGATACTACCCAATAAAGAACAGATTTACCTACTACCACAGACAAGAAAATTGTTATAATAACATTGGTTGTAATAATGCTGGTCATTTTCTATGGTTTTTGAACGCGTTATTGAGAAATTATGATATGTGTGTAGATAAACCATATTTATAAACATCGAAATTTTTACAGTCAACCAATTGATTCATTTGACTCAATTTGATTAAATTGATGCTACTGCAGAAATTTCACAATAAATGTCATAATATCCTGTCAATGACACATTGCGAAAAGGTTATACAATGGTCTATGAATTAAATTGGTTGACTGTACTAGGCTGACTTGTACCAAATCATTAATAGATTCAGGCGTTACTTTGCGGAGGTCAATTTAAACAAACTGGAACAAATTACCTTACTACTCCTCAAAACCTAACTTCGCTTTCACTTTGCTTGCTTGGTGTCCCGGAGTAGCAAGGTAATTTGTTCCAGTTTGCTGATTTGCAACAAAATTTCAAACATATTTTAGACTTATCTTTTAAGTATAAGTTAGCTTTATTATCCAGAGTTTCAACTCATTAACTATTCTTATGATTATTGATGAAATATAGAAAATAACTACAACCAATTGAGGCTGTAAGTTGTAATAATATAATAACGTAATCAAAACCAGTTTTGCAAATGGCGAGGATTACCATAATGCTAATGAATGCATTTTAATCAAAGGGAATAATATCTTTACTGAAAATTGTTATAAAAAAACCTGTAATCGTCATAAATATGCACATCTGTACAATAAGTAGGGACGATCTCACTCGTAAAATAATACAATCTAGATAGACTTTATTGGCTTTAAAGTCAGACGTATAATTAAGGTCAAGCCTAGGCTTTATAGACTTAATTTAGCTTTTGAAGACTAATAGACCTTTCTGAATTAAAGGCAAATACTTTTTATTCATCGGATGTCAACTATTAAGACGATTGGCTAGAACAAAAGCTGTACTTGTTTGACGAGTCCCAAGAGTAATGCTGCCGTTTCTCCATACATTTTTTGTAATCGTTCTGGTTTATTTTCTCGCCTTGCCTAGTGCCTTGCTTCCTTATTATTAAACTAGATATAATACTCAATTTGTTTAGTTTTTACGGTAATTGTATTCTCGATTTTTAAGAGATTACTACTCTAGGTTTTACTTCACTTTGTCAAGTTATCTCGTTCAACTGGCAAAGTTTGCAGTAAACTGAAAAAACGGTTTTGTTAAACGTAGCCAAAGTTTTGTTTACCTAATAAGTATAGTCGACCAAGTAATTGCTTGATCACTTTTCAACCTTATCGCTTTGTAATACGGTCGAAAAGTGGTCAAGCAATTTCTTGGTCGACTATACACAAAAAACTAGTGACAAAGTGACTACTGAACTATTTGTTACACCCTAACTCTTGATTTGTAAATAAATTATCGAATGTTTATCAGTAGCTAATCGTTTTACTAATTTAAATGAACTTTGATTACCATTAACCTAAATCACAAGTATCCAAACTAGTTCGTTCGCCCCTTTGATCAGTGTAGCCGCAGGTTAACGAGTAGGATGCCATTTTCTCACTCCTGTCATGACTAATATTTTTCATTGTGTTATCATTTAGTCTATAACTAAAAAAATGTAAATTAAGGATTACACTTTTTAACTGACTGACAGACAATGCCTAACCAAAAACGCTGAAGATAGAAACCCAGTTTAGAGTATGTGCTCCTTAAGGGGTGTAGAAGTGAACTAAGACATTTATAACCTGTTATGACAGAATAAATATTTTGTTTCTAATTTTTTATTGAAGAGATTTGTGGAAATTCCAGCACCAATGGAATCGAATGGAATAAACTACGTAGACGACGTCACGTTTATATCGATTAACACTTTCCGCATGATTATTTTGGACACAATAACAAGGAGATCATTGTGGTAGTATACTAGTCTTCTTAACTCAATATTTTTTCAACGAGAATAGACCGAACGAGGGAAGAGCGCATAATGCAAAACGAAGGCTTCGCTTCGCTGATCTGAGGTTCCCGGAAAATATTTGATGAAAAACTGACGACCGCGGCCAGAACGTGGCGAGTCAAACGACGAGAATCATTACTGCGGTGGAGATAACTTCTAATGTGTTCACAGACATAGCTATGGCGTTTTGCATTTTATTGCATTATAATTATTTTTTATTGAAAATGACAAAGTTATTTAGCAAGTAGGCAATATAGGCTCTTTTACATGACTGAGTCTACCAGCGCTTCGGAAAATTAAAGATTCTGCTGAGAAGAAACGTTGCAAGAAATTCAGCGATTTACTCTTTTTTTCATTGAAGTCAAAGTTATGATTTCATATTTAGTTGTTTTGTGAAATTGTTGTTGTGGTATTCAAAAACACATGTGTGTATTGTATTGTATTTTATTGTTAATAGCAATGATCTTGAATATGCTGTGATATACTACTTAATTAGTGTAATTACATAAAGATTTAAATTATAAAAAAAAAACCTTAAAATATCAACTGAAAAAGATAAATGCATTTTTTTATATTAATTATAATCAGAACTAAATTTAATTTAAACTATGAATGGATAAAACAATCAAACTAAGCAAATAATAAGGATGAAGCCTGAAAATCATAAATTTGAATTCATACACATTCTCAAATAGACAGACAAAAATGACAGTTTCAGCCAAAGGAGACTAAGCACCTTGCTACCATAATAGTTAATTCGAAAAATTAACTTTAATTTTCAAAATTTTCAATTCAGGTACGGAACTCTGATAGAGTGTGGCACAACTCCTCCAAATTGTGACATTTCAACTACAGTCGAGTGACAAATGAAGCGACGGCGCAAGCAATTTGAGTGGAACAGTCAGAGGGGAAGAAAGAACCAAATTATAAACAACAGAGCACTGGCCTGATTTAATTCAGTTGTTTGGCAAATGGTGATGAACAAAGTTTGATGCAATGTTTGTTTGGGCTTTGGGTACATTATAATCGGACTACCATCAAGTTTTCCATACATTTTAGGATGAGTTTCCAACAATTGTGCATCATTAAATTCTTCTTTTACTTAATCATGTACTTTTAAGCAAACACATTTTTTTCCAGCGACCTGGTAATGGTAACGTGAACTCGCTGGATGCGAGCAGCGCAGGACCGGGCGTTGTGGCGATCTTTGGTAGAGGCCTATGTCCAGCCGTTGACGTCTTTTGACTGGTACGATGATGATGATGTGTTAATGATAATACTATTATTTTATGGTGTAAAATGGCAAAAGAGCATGTTGAGCACAACCGCTCAGTACAATCAAAAGTATGGTAATAAAGATTATGAAATATGCAACCTAGAACTTTGTTTGTATTGTAAACATGGACCGGACGGGGGCTCAACTGGCTACCTATCCCTTACATTCTTATTACCTCAGTAAATCAGTTTGCAATTTCTTTAATGGTTGTCCTTAACTCTCGTTTTTTTGACTGTTTGAAAACTTTGAATGAAGTTATTATTTAACCAACGATATCTGATTTCTTTGTACTTACTAGATTGAGTGTGGTAAACCATTACTATATTCCATTCTGCAACTGCAGCGCTGGCACCTCACCTCATTAGCTCTGTCTCTATTTTACTCGCACAGACGCCATAACATCGTGCGTCTATTTGCAAGCGTAGGTGGCCGCGTGAGGACGACAATCATTGTCCCAATGTGCTTATCTACTTAGTGTAACTTTAAGTTCGAAGCTCCTAACAATAAAATCAACAATTTAGTTTCTCAGAACCAAATTCTCTATGTCTTATAGAGACTTACACATTCTGACAAATGGACAGCTCGACCTCTCAGTTGGTTGGCTCTGGCACATAACTGTGAATCTGAAATGGCCTATTCAAAGTTTAACAAGAGTCAAGTCACTAGTTTAGCTCAGGGGAACCAAGTGGTGAACCGTGGTTCGAATCCGGATCATCGACTTACTGTGTGCGGATGCGGACCTTACCAGAACAATTGTTGCTATTCATCGTCAACCAACCCATGGTACCAACATGACCGTGATAGTCTTTTGTATTATTAAAACAGATCTCCAGTACAACTAAGGCTGGTAGTTTAAGACCCTACTTAAGTCCAGTTCGATAGAGGATCATAGTTAAAGACCGTACTTAAATTCCAGTTTGATCATGGATCTGTATCAAACTGCAACTATTTTACGATCTATAGTTACTACCGTAATTGGTGAAATAAAATAGTTTTATTTGCATTAACATTATGTGACATTTAATCCCTGATTAAAGCTCTAGATACTTATTTGTTTGAGTAATGCTAAAGCCTTTCACTAATTCAATGTACTTAGTCACGTAATGGCACAATTTCAGATGTAGTCCCATATTTTCTGTCACAACGAAAAAACAGCTCTTCCCAAAGGCAAATATTAGGCGGTTTATTTTGCAAACGAGGTCCTCACAATACTGGTTAAGCCAATAAAACAAAGAAAGCCGATATCGTAGGAAAGGACGGATCAGTCACGATTAATAATAAAGGGACTTTTCCCCGGCAATCGGATTGATTCGAATTCCTGCCCAAGGATCCTTAAGCAATAGAGTTTTCACACGTTATTATTGTCTACTGGGGTTCCTTGGTTTGGTTTGGCTGTAGTTGTTTATCTGTGGGGTGATTTTTCAGGGTTCGCAGCTACCTTGATAATTTTTAGTGAAGTAATGTTTTAACTTAATAAAATAAGAATTTCGAATGTTTTCGTGACTTAGACATTGAAATAAATCAATTAAAACGATTTATATGGCGTGTATTGTAACGAATCTTATCCATACGCGTTGACTCAGTGTCTCTTGCTCCTACTGGCCTTATTAGACCAAGACGCACTGAGCTACGTAGCGAGATAACGCGTGTCGAGAAGGTTCGTAGTAGATGCACTGTTTTGAATGACAGGTCTGTCTATATAGGAAGTTAGGTAAGTATTAAATTTCGTAATATTTTTGAGAGATCGAAAATGATTACACTTCAATAAGCTTTGTTCGTCCATACATACGAGTCTATTTATCCTCACTAACATCGTTTTTGACCTAAATAAAGCAAAGTCAAGCTTTAAATAGTAGAGGTGATTTATAGTTAGTTGTTTTGTAATGTTTTATTCAAACAATAATCAATATAATGACTGCAAAAACTGAAATTTTAGGTTAGAATTTTGTTTACTAGTTGAGACAAGTGAGGATGAATTGATTTTACATTTTACTAAGTTTAGATTCCGGTATAGTTCTATTAGTTAGTTTGTTTTCATTAGTAAATCTTTAATTAGATAAGTAAGAGTACGAAAAGGAGAACATTCTTCAGTGTTTTTGATTAGATATTTAATGTTTATTTAAGGACATTAAAAAGAAGCGCCATTTAATAAAACAATTTACAAGTGTTACATAGTAATACTTGGCCTGAAGTATCATTAAACAACACAAAATCTTTAAGTATTCACATAAAATACTCTTATAAAACTCACCATCCCATGAACCCTCCTTAGAGCATCATGCATTGTCATGTCACGTTCCATCTTATAAAACCCCTAAACATAACACTCCACTGCCGAGTAGGCTCAGCCGGCCATAATTCATAGAAGCTTCATAAATTACCCAAGTACCCGATAGAATATCGACAAGCAACGTGACCGGCCACGCGGACTCGAGGGACGAACCGTCTTGTTTTACATACCTACGTCGGCAGTGGCAGGGTTGAGGATTTTGACAAGCGTAATTTCATTGCAGTGTTTTGTAGAGAATTTGTCCCGAAATAGGCATGTTTACTAGCTTCGGGCGGGGTTACTTGACCTTCTTTTATGTAGCGAAAAATTGTAGTCTTATTAGTTTTGAATGAAAACGAAAGTTTTTTTTTAATATTTACTAGGGTAAACAAAACAGCCCTTTTATTAACACCCAATTAGCTATACATTGGCAAGGGATTTTACACGATTGTTACAACTTTTGCTTTCAAATAAGATCGAGTATGCCATTGCAATTGGTGTCCATACTTTATTAAATAGGCTCCTTTCTCTGCATAACAACTAGATAAACACTTATTGTCGATGTCATAACACAATTTGCCCCCTTGCTGAGTGACCTTCAGGGGTGCAATTTTTGGATCTCACAGAGCTCACCAAAATGGCCGAATCTCTATGAAAAACGGCTATTTTGGTGAGCTTTAGTAACCCGGTGAGATTCAAATACAATTTTTGAATCTCACCAGGTGACTAAAACTGACCGAAATGGCCGTATCTCTATGAACAACGGCCATTTTGATGAACTTTAGTCCCCCAGTGAGATTCAAAAATGCACTCCTTGTTGCTCGCCCCTTTTTCCGGTAAGCTAAAAAAGCCGTCTGAGGCTACCAGCGCACATTCTTCCAAAAAAAAAACACAATTCGCATACAGCTTTTGCGTATAGTCTTTTGTCATAAAATAATACAAGCATATCATTTCAATTGTCATAATTTAGAGGCCAATTTAAGTGAGATTTAATTGATTATGTCTAACAATATGAACATATTTACGTTAATAGAATAATAGAAACCTTCCAAATGTACTCAAAAAGGCTCTGTTTGATTATTTAACTTCACCGTGGCGTTCGAGGCGAGCGATCCAATTTTTCACCCAGCCGGGGATAAATCAGAGCCGCTGCGCTATATTTCATCCGGGCCGGGTGTGGGCACCCCTGATGGGGTCCTGGGATCTGGTGATAGCTGGGACTTTAAGTACTAATGTGTGTAAAAATTTGATTAATTAATAGTACATTATTTTATGTGGGATACATATTATAAAAGTGCTATTATGTAATGTGACAACCTCGTTGAGTTTCTTGTCGGTATCTTTTCATCCGAGGTTTTTTCGAAACCGGTGGAAAATTTTATGATATTCATAAGTGCTTCCTGTAAGCTAAATCTGGAAAAAAAGATATTTCGACTTTGACTTGTTTTTTGTAACATGTGGCACTACTTACAACTGTTTGCGTAAAGGTTCACTGGTAGAGAATGCCCCAAGGCATTAAGTGCTTTTTCATTATTGTGTAATTGATTTTGTGCAATGAAGAATACAGATGTAAAATAATAAAAGTCTTAATTTTCTAACAGTTAGGTAATTAAACCTAACAAAAGCCTTCTTAATAAATAAAAATAAAAATATACACAAATACTTAATGGCATACGATAAAATAGCACCAAATGAAAATTCGCATTGAATAATTTACTTTTTGATGCAGTAATTAATTCCTCTTGTTCACCTCGTAGCAAAAACACATATAAATTCATAGAAATATTTAAAAATAAGTCTGTCAATTTACAATTGAAATAAGAAATTAAGTTCAATAAAGCACTTAGGCAACAAAGTTCTTCTTAGCATAAATAGACGTAAAAGCTGTAAGAAAATAAATTTTCCCAGAAATAAAACCTAATTAGATTGATTTCCCGAATTATGTTCATTTATTCGAAATTGTAAGAGCTGTTTTCACGAACGCGATTACAAATAAATAAAGAAATATGCAAATATTCCTCATATCGTAGTAAGGTCAAAATTATAATGATATAAATAAATAAAAATAAAATAGCTATTTATTTAGGCATAAATCCCATTACAAATTACAATTTACATTACATTAGTTTATAGGATAAGATTAGATTAGATTTACATTGGATTAAAATTAATATTAAATTAAATTAAATTATTATCATTACATTTTTACAATTTAATATTCATTTTATTTTATTTACTACTCACTTGATATATACTACTCAAAATAAAATCCCCACTCGACTTTTCTCAGTAAAACAAAAATTTAATAATAATGTATAATCCAAAACATGTTTGTATAGTACGCTTTTATTAATTCATTGTACATGAAATTAGTAAAATAAAACCCTATTTCCAGGACATGTATTAGTAGAAATTAATATTTTTAATTTTCAGGGTTCCATACCTAGATAGGAAAAACGGAACCCTTATAGGATCACTTTGTTGTCCGTCCGTCTGTCTGTCTGTCTGAACCATTTTTCTCAAGAACGCGTGAAGGTATTGAGTTGAAATGAATATCAAAAACTCAAGTCTGCAGTTCCTTAGAGCCGTGAAAAAATCAAACTTCTAAGTCAACGCAATCAATACGGCCGTTTATGCCGCATGTTTCATACATTCGCAAGACACTCAAAAACCTATACCTACCAACTTCCCGTTGACCTAGAACTATGAAATTTGGCAAGAAGCAAGGTCATCACAAATAAAACAATAAATCCGAAAACCATAAATTTGTAGTTAATTAATAGTACACACAGAAAAATTTTTTTTTTGGTCTTACAAAGCAAAAATGCGAGATTAGATGTTGTTGATGACGGAACCCTCGTTGCGCGAGTCCGACTCGCACTTGGCAGGTTTTTATGTCTGAATTTTGTGAAGTTGCGAAGTGTTGAGTGGGCCCTATTTTGTTTTGAGTAGTTTATATTTGTTACGTAATAAATACCCTCAATCAGATTTCAAAATAGCATCATTATGAAGAGCAGAATCCAGGGACAGGCGATAAGGCATCCCTTGCGGTATCTAAAGAGTCCTTGAGGGTAGGTTGAGAGGACGAGTCGTTAAGGGACTAAGCTGAAATTAAGGGTCATGATAACCTTGAGCCACTGTTTGTAGTAGATGATGATTTAACCACAAAATGATTACATTCATACATACATAAATTCACGCCTGTTTCCCGGAGGGGTAGGCAGAGACCACGGATTTTCATTAGCTACGATCCTGCCATATAACCTTTGCTGGGCTTACTCTCATTAAATTCTTCATGCATGCTCGTCGGTTTAGGTTACTCCTGACCTGGCTTCTCCAGAATGTCTCCGATTTGGTCGGAGTACGTTCTGAGTACTCAATATGTCAAATTGCCATTTAAATGACTAACATCATCATATTATAAATTACTTTATTTTTAAAGCAAAATAATAATAAAGAAAATCCTGCCAAGTGCAAGTCATACTCGTACATAAATTCGATACAAAATGCAGTTCGATACAATTAATGTTGAAAAAAATCCGTTAAGAGACCAGGTTTTTTGTATGGTCCATTTTAATTGTCAACTTTATTTGAAAAAGAAAAAAAAGGAAAAAGTATTTATTTAAACCGTTTAACACGTTAGTGGTTGACAGGTAGTAAATAATTATAATTAACACTGTGCCATGATTTAACAAACATTAATTGCCTGTAGGACCATGTGCAATCTACACAGGCCTGTCTCGTAGAATGACACTCAATTTATTTCGTCTATTTATTGTTATGGGAGTAACCATATTTATAAAAGCAAAAATAATAAAGTGTGCATTCATAATATCGAACCGTTTTATATGAAGCGTTTTTACGGGGCTTTCATTGCATCGTATTTCTATTCGCGATATTTCATTCAACAGCGATCGTAGAAAAAAAGTAAAAGCACAGTTTTTCTTCTTTTAGCGAATTCTTTTAATTTTAATAACAAAAAAAAGTTAGTCAGCTTACCTATTACTCCATTTTTTTTTAATTAATCGCTACGCACTGCAATCTAGCTTCAGAAGATTTAATAGCAAATCTATTTACACGATTTGTAAACACGAATATAATTATTTCTACATTCTCGCTAATGGTGAGATCGCGTGCGCAATTTCCAACAACTTTTGTTTCACGTGTGACCTGCCAGATTGAATTAACACCACATCAAGGTTAATTTGATTAAAATCATTACTATTTAAAGTTTACACAAAGTTTTAATAATAGACCCTTAATGCTCGCGTTCATTGCGATTCGTCGTAAAACTTACACCCAGAAACTATTATAAATTTCTGATCTGAAAATTTGACATCAAAAATTGGGGTTCATAGATAAATAGCGGATGGTAGGACCATGTGCAAGGTCCGTTCAGATCGCTACCACCATCTTGCTCGCTACCACCATCTTGCTCCTTAATCCTGCTGCTAAGCAGCAGTGCTGGCACTGTTGTGTTCCGGCGTGGAGAGCAAGATAACCGGTGTAATTACTGGCACAAGAGGTGTTCCATTTGGGTTGGCAACGCATCTGCAATCTCTTTGGTGTTGCAGGTGTCTATAGGCGGTGGTGATCACTTACCATCAGGTGACCCACTTGCTTGTTTTCCTTCCTATTTCATTAGAAAAATATTATCTGATGCCTGAAGTGGTTGAGACTTGATCTGTCTTGTCCGAGAGATTTATCAGAGGCTTATCATTATTAGTATCGTTCTACACCTAGAACCGGGGCAAATGGTATTCTGTGGTCTCTGCCTACCCCAAAGGGAAACAGGCGTGAGCTTATAATAATAATAAAATTAAGCCTCTACACCACATCACATTGCTTCTGATCTGACCTTGCATTCTGATGAATGGTCTACAAATGGCATGATCTGATGATCATGCCATTTGTAGACCCTTACTTTTGATCTCAGAACCCATTTCCAAGATCAGCAATATATTTCTTTGTTTGTTTGTAATCATTATTTCCGTGAAATTGCAATCTGTGGGTTTACAGGGGCGTAAATTCGATCCAAATAGGTCTATTTTCTGATTATTTTATATTTGTCGTGGACGCACCTCGTTTGCACCACAGTACTTCGACATTATGTAAAATACCTACAACCTACATTTACATATTGCAACGAATAAATCATATAAAGCGTTGATATTGCTTTCTTTCAATGTCTATCAATCACGAAAATACAAGAAATTACTATAAAAATGAAATAATTTCAATTTAGGCAAACAATTAAAATGAATTTGTTTGAATAAAAGGTTTTGCCAAACAGAGCTAATGACAAATTTATATGTTTTCATTTCATTTAACTAAGAATACAAATTAAACGATTTACAAACTGCTTTCATTCGTATACAAAATAGTTGAACCAGGCCTTCAAGACGATACGTATATCACATTCGCATGTAAATTTCGCCCTCTAAGTGGAATAACGTGATAGGCATAATTAGATGATATTCGAGATAGGTCAACGAGACCGCAAGCCCTATAGGCAATCAAGAGCACACTAAATTAAGGGACAGAGAATCAAGGATTCTGTGATCCACTGAGCGTTTATGACCCACGAACGTTGAATTAGATCAGTCGGACCCTATATATCTACAGCGCTCAATCTGACATAGGATCTTGCGCTCAAGTGAGCTTACCGCGCTCCGCTGATTTTGTTTTGCGAATATTGGTTGTTAGGCCGAGGGAGGTCATTAAGACTATTTTTAACTCATGACAGAAAACCGTTTCGTTTATGGATGAACGCACAAGAGTATGCGGGTCCCTTGATGAGTAGTCATCACCGTCGCTCATTAGAACCATCGACTTTAAGAATCGCTAATCCGTTGGCACTCCTTTACGTCTTATTCCCTCCTTCCTACTTTCAGGTACCGTACGATACGCTACTACTTCACGCCGGTTATTTGTGAGGGTGTGGTACTATCCTGGCCAAGCCGAGCCATTCATATTACAACCACCAGGTTGCTACAGTGTGGATCTACCACTATATAGTTAACGATGATGAATGATGGAAGTTTTAAGTTGGAAGCAACTAAATGTTACTTTCTTTACAATTATCTTACAAACGAATTTCATTTCCTTTAAGCTTTTGTTTTTCTGAGCCTGGGTTTGACACCGTCCAAGGTTAACAAATCGATATAGGAACGGCGCACAATCCACGTTCTTATCTCAGTCGTACAAAGTTCGCATTATGTTTATTTAAGAGTAATGTTAATTAATATACGTGTTTGTCTGCATTAAGAAAAGTAGGGCTTTGGTAATAAATCTTGACTTCATAATTATTAAAGCCCAAATAGATCTTAATAACAGTAATTACGATCTCAACTGGAGCAACTAGGACGTAACTCATAATAATTTCTTATGTTTTCATGACCTATAGACATTGGAATATAACGAATTCATTGGGTTATATTGCGTTTACTGTAAATAATCTAATTCTATTTGAGTTCTTTTCGGGTCTCATATTCACGGGCAGACTGACAAATTAGTTTAAAATACAAACTACTCTATTTCAAAACATTAAATTCAAATTCTTTTTTGTAGATGCCATTTTTGAAGCGCTGGTAGAGTCAGTCGTGTAATTGTGTTAATTGAAATTATTTTATTTTTAAATATTAATTACAATAAGAAATTGAAATTAGGTACGTAATTTGTATTTTTATCACCTTTGTCAGTCTGTCCGTGTTCATGAGACCTCAAAAGGGCTCAAAACATTAATAATTCGATGTGTAACAATAACAACATACGTGATATAGAATTCAAACGATCTTCATTACCGAAACTAAGATTTTATTCTATTCTAAGATCAGCTGCAGTAACTAAGGTCTTGGCTACAATGACCAAGATCATAGTTGCAGTTACTGAGGTCTAGGCTGCAATTACTAAGATCTTAGCTGCAGTAACTAAGATCTTGGCTGCAATGACTAAAATCTTGGTTGCCGCATCTAAGTAAGATCTTAGTTATTGAAGTTAAGATCTTGTCAGTATCAAATTATATATTTCAAAATAACTTCTAGATTATGTAGGCTTCGAAGTCAAGGCTAATAATACTGGGACAGTTAAGGAAAATGAAAGTAAGTAAGTTAAAATAAAAAATAGAAATGATTGAAAAATCTAATAATTTTTTTTAAGAATTTAGATTGAGATGACGAAAAGGTTTCAAATTAAGTGGTAAAAAGATATGAATCGTTAATTTAGTGCTTTCTTATGTCCAGGAAGTCGTCCTTCGTCTGTTTTCAATTTGTTATTCAAAGTAAAATGCACATAACCATATAATTTGGGGCAGTAAACCTGTTTTACGGTCCGTCCGAATCTTTTTAACACACTTATAAAAAGTTTACCTCGTCCCATTCCCCGCAGTCATAAAATAAATTCCAAGAGACGAGGAAACAGATAGTTTAATATTAATTATTTGCATCTTAACGAAGCTAGGGACATTTAGAATGCTGCTGTAAAATTTAAGGGCTCCGAAACAAGGGGGAAGCGGAAATAATTCATGTGAATTACGAATATAAGGGGCATTATTTCAGCATTTTCGACGGCAGTTAAGTGCCTCGGGAGTTTATTATTTAACTAGCTATTGCATGGTGTCTGTTTGTAAGATAATTTGTATGACGCATTCAATTATAATTATGTATGTATATAAAATCTTTATTGTACAAAAAAGACATAAATGACAAAAAGAGTTAAGAGATGTACAAATCCCTTTAAGGGATCTCTTCCAGTTAACCTTTGAGTGGATGAAGGGAGTATCATAGCAGGGACAGACAAAGATCAAGAGTTTATCAAAAGCAGTGGAGAATTACCATACAATTATAAGTGATTATTTAATTTTAGTGTCATCCATGTTTTAAACTAAAAGACAGACTCTTGCGCTGCACATTAGTTTTCTTAATTAAACTAATTGATCATACCGCACGTCTAGGAAGAAACTTTAATTGCTTTTGTTTTGCTTGCAAGTTTTCTGTCATGGAAACTTTAAACTTTTTTCTGTAACCTTTTTTTAGTTTCCCTTGGGTTTGTGATCAAATTTTGCAAGTTAAATTTGACCTATTTTCGTATGTTTCATTTCTTTTTACATAAAATAGGAACGAAAAACCCATACAAATGAACTTTATTTAAGTGGTACTCGCTTGCCTTTGGAATTTTTTGGGATTTTGTAGGATTTCATCTCCGCAATTGGCGAAGCCAAATATTTGAGACAGTCTTTCCGATTTGTATTCTGCCTACACATTAAGGCAGCAACGACCAAAAATATTATAATTTCAAACTATGTACAGTCAACCAATTTCAATCTTATTTTTTATGAAACAGGAAGGGAAACAAGCAAGTGGGTCACCTGATGGTAAGTGATCACCACCGCCTATAGACACCCGCAAGACTAAAGATTTTGCAGATTTCATTGCGCTGGAATCTTCCATACGTGCACTTGTAAGTAAGATGACAATCTAAAAAAATGGTGTCATAGAGCTAGTCTGATGATGGAGTCGTAAAGTGGCCATAGGAAATTTGCAACAGAACGACGCGACCCCATCGAGTTTGGGCTTGTTTGGTTTGTTTGTATTATCGAGTACCTACTCTGTCGCAGTAAGGTCGAAGAAATTTTTGTTTTTGCGTGATAGAGCTCTGTTTTAGTAAACAATTATGGAAATCGCAAAAGCCTTGAGCAATGTGTGATTCATAAGCCAGGGTAGAACGTTGTCGCAGTGTGATCGCGGGGATATTGAGACATTTATGGAGAAGTCATTATGACATTTATTGAGAAAGGGTTCTACAGTGGCATATTTGACGGGTGGTAGGACCTTGTACAAGGTCCGTCCGGATCGCTACCACCAACTTGCTTGCTTATCCTGCCGCTAAGTAGCAGTGCTTGCACTGTTGTGTTACGGCGAGGAAAGCAAGATAGCCGGTGTAATTACTGGTACAAGAGGTATTCCATCTTAGCCCTCTGGGTTGGCAACACATCTGCAATCTCTTTGGTGTTGCGAGTGTCTATAGGCGGTGGTGATCACTTACCATCAGGTGACCCACTTGCTTGTTTCCCTTCCTGTTTCATAAAAAATAAGATTGAAATTGGTTGACTGTACATAGTTTGAAATTATAATATTTTTGGTCGTTGCTGCCTTAATGTGTAGGCAGAATACAAATCGGAAAGACTATCTCAAATATTTGGCTTCGCCAATTGCGGAGATGAAATCCTACAAAATCCCAAGAAATTCCAAAGGCAAGCGAGTACCACTTAAATAAAGTTCATTTGTATGGGTTCTTATCGTATTTAAGTTACGTAACTTTGTAAAAACAGAGAAGCAATGTAAATTTTTTGTTGTAATACAAAACTCTAGAGAGGAAAGCCAAGTACCTATTCTTCAGATGCCCAAGAAAATTTTGTTGAAGACCAACAAATATAAAAAATATACAAATTTGTCAGCTTTATTGTGTTTATTTTGCATAGTAGGTATTCAAGTTAAATAGATACTTAAATACTTATAATACCCACGACTCAGGTACAAACATTCGTATACATCATACAAACATTTTCCCTTCCCGGGAATCGAACCCGGAACGTTAAGCTTAGTAGTCAGGGCAACCACTAGGCTATCCGGTCGTCAAAGAAAGCTCTAGAAGAATGCAAAGTGAAACAAAAGCATCACAATATATTGCTAATTACATCAGTCCTACACACGTACGGGCCATATTAATGCGGAGTCAGGCACATCCGTGCGCGGCCGCGATTGGCCGAACTTTAAGGTCCGGTAAAGTTAGAGGTCTATGAAGAATTAGTTTAGTTTAGTTCGAGTTGACCTCTCAGGGATATATAGCCCGGGGCTCTGAGGGATGTGTGATTTTTGCCAGTAATTGTCGCGGGTTTGGTATCCCCAAGCGAAGATGTACCCGTTTTCTTGCAATGAATGAATCGATTGATTGAAGCTAAAAGTGAGATCTTCGGTTAGTTTAACATCAGACAGTTCTGTTTTTTTTTAAGTACTTGGTGACAGTACATACAACAACAACAATAATTACTCTTTATTGATTCACATTAGTAAACAAAATAAAAGAACACACACAGGGAAATTTTACATAAGAGAGGGTATATAGAATTAATCAATAGCCTACATATAAATTTCTTAGATGTGTATGTATTTATGTAAACTCTTGATTGTACAAAAAACACAAATTACATAAATGTGATAGTAATCTAGTGGATAATATACTCCAGCTTACATAATCAACTAGTCAAGCATAAAAAAAACTTTTCCAAACCATAATTGCTAAATTTCGTCATAATCGGTTCAGCTGTTTAATCGTAAAGGGTCATCATCTCAGCCACAAGAAGTCCACTGTTGGACATAGGCCTCCGCCATGGATTTCCAAAGTGGCCGGTTGGAAGCAGCATGCAACCAGCGCCTTCCTGCCACCTGTATGAGGTCATCGGACCATCGTAAAGGGTAGTCATTTGAAAAATTATTTTCTGCAATTACATTCTTAGTAAATATGCCCGTAAGATACAATATTTTCTGGATTGAAACAAATAAACAGACAGAATTAAGGGCCAAATAAAATTGTGCTGATTACTATTGCTGCATTATTTAACCAAGTAGCTCGCGAAATCTCCAGTGTTCTTACAAGAGAGTTCTAATTATAACTCAGATAGCTTCAAGTCTTTAGTGTAAACAAAACACTTAAGTTCTATAGAGAACTTAAGTACCTACAGAGGAATCCAGTCTCTACATGCAGTCCCAAACAAGCTTGAAGGAATTTAAGCTTCGATTAAATAACTAGAGTCTAAACAGACAGACAGACGGACAACAAAGTGATCCTAAAAGGGTTCCGTTTTTCTTCTGAGGTACGGAACCCTAAAATGTAAGTCTTAGATATGAGGACTTTTTTTTTATACAACATAGGAAGGCAAACAAGCAGGTGGGTCACCTGATGGTAAGTGATCACCACTGCCTATAGACACCTGCAACAACCAAGAGAGTGCAGATGCGTTGCCAACCCAGAGGGCTAAGATGGAATACCTCTCGTGCCAGTAATTACACCGGCTGTCTTGCTCTCCACGCCGGAACACAACAGTGCAAGCACTGCTGCTTAGCCGCAGGATTAGCGAGCAAGATGGTGGTAGCGATCCGGACGGACCTTGCACAAGGTCCTACCACCCGCGCAGACTTGAATCTTTACCAAATCTACTCCGGTCAGAGTGCTTGAAGTGGAGTGTTGATGCTA
This sequence comes from Ditula angustiorana, assembly GCA_963691745.1. Classification (NCBI taxonomy): domain Eukaryota; kingdom Metazoa; phylum Arthropoda; class Insecta; order Lepidoptera; family Tortricidae; genus Ditula; species Ditula angustiorana. The sequence continues at coordinate 1,524,862 of OY829486.1, read as the reverse complement.
TTCATTAGGTGTTATCATTAGTAGTAAGCCTTCGATTGTCGATATCAGCATAATTAATTATCCGTTATATCAATTTAATAACAACGTCTTGATAATCCCAATAGTATGTCATTCATTCAAGTAGCGAATTCGAACGGTCGTAACCAAATGAATCTAATGATGCCTCGGCGAAACCTGAGCCGATCAGTACGCCTATGTGTTTGTGTGATGGTTAATAGTTGAATCTGTGTGATGTATGTTGCTACATGTCAAAGCGGAGGAGGGTAGGTTTTGCACCTGCCACAGGTTTCGCGAGGTAACAAGGTTATTTGTTGAAATTCCTATAAGTCAATAATTCGCAGGAGTCTTCTCGATTAGGAAATATTTTGATCCAATTTGTGTCTTGTTTTAAGACAATTTCCCTATCCTGCTGCAATTGGCGACAAGTGGCCGCTTTAACTTGTAACGAAATGAAGTTTTCCTTAAAACCAGTGTAGGGACTTTCTGTGTAAGGCAAGGTTAGAAATGCGGCGTAGCGAGAGTAAGGCTACGTGGCAGAAAATTGCGTTGCATAATTCAGTCTCTATTAATTTAATTAATACATAATTTCATAGAATTAAACAAAACCGTAAAATGGAAATGTGAAACGTACATGTATGAATAGAGGAATGTGTGTGGAGGAAGTGAGGGAAGTAGTTATGCCACAACTGGAGCAAATGGCGTTCAGTGGCGTCTGCATACACCAAAGGAAAACAGGTGTGAGCATATAATAGTAGTAATTAATAATAAAACAAAATGAGTATGCATTGAGATGTCGTTGCAGTGAAAAAGGACCTTATTCTACTCTCTTTATAAAACTGACGAAACTGGCGAAATCCACCGGTATTCACTACCGAGGACCGTAGGGATATTGGAAGGGCAAGGACTTAAATGGGCGATACTAAAATGCCCTTAAAGAGCTCGATATAGACTATTCTTTTAGTCTTACTCTGTTCTTAATATGGTACTTGAAGACTATGTTAGAACAAAACTGAAACTTGACTTCGGTTCATAACTACCACCCTTTGACACAGGGAATCCTCAGGCTTCAAACTAACAGTTTTTTTGAGCTCCTCATTTTTGTTGTCCGTCTCTCTGTCCGTTGTTATTGCGACGTCTTTATATATTTTTTACTTTATTTCTCAGTAAAAAAAAAACGCGACTCGTTACAAAAGATGCAGCCTTACGCTTTCAACAAGATCTGTTTGACACAGATACACCATCCTCTTCCGTATGAAGTCTAGAGGACGCAAACTCTTCAGCCGTTATTCCCGGGACACAGAATCCCAATTCCAATGATCAGCACCCTAATGCGTATGTAAGCCGGTTCAAGTGATTCGATTTCCCGTACAGTGCTTTTTCGCGGGGATTTCCTCAACGACGTTGTTTTGAGATCGTCAATTGATTTGCATGAAGAAAAAATATGGTACGATTCTATGTATTCAAATTATTTCTAAACCGTAATAGATAACAGTAAAAAAAAACGGCTAAGTGCGAGTCGGAATCGCGCACGAAGGGTTCCGCACCATTATCTATAAAAAGGGGAAAAAATCACGTTTTTTGTATGGGAGCCCCCTTAAATATTTATTTTATTCTGTTTTTTAGTATTTGTTGTTATAGCGGCTACAGGAGTACATCATTTGTGAAAATTTCAACTGTCTATCTATCACGGTTCTTGAGATACAGCCTGGTGACAGATGGACGGACGGACGGACAGCGGAGTACTCTGAGAATTTTATTTGTGATACCAAGTTTGGTTACGTTAGATAAAGTTAGACTAAGATATTAAAACAAGCTTTGTAGAAACCGGTTTAGAATAATACTGTTTAGAAGAAGGGATTTATAATTTATAATTTAAACCAAACTTTGATGACTATGAATTGTTGCTACATGTTCAGTGAACAAACGATTTGTTTATTTATTCACTCATATCAATTTGTGTTCAAGTACCATTATCAAACGTACACTTTTTTCGTTCAGAACAGTCGAATATGTTTTTCTGCTCACCTTTTTCTATAGAAACTAATGACAACGTCTCACAACACTTATACACCTGAATCATCATGCGGAAACCCGCACATACTTTGACTCGTTCATGCAATAAATATTTATGAAACAGCCATCAGTGTAGGCATTAGGGGAGGCCGGGCTGTATTAATCCACCGGTCAAGACGGATCCCTGTCGCTGTGTTCCCATTTATCCCCTGCCGACCTAATTTCTAAGCACGCTTGCTTGTGACACAGTGGGAATCTATGCTGTACTATGCTTTTTTGTGTAAGATGGAGCAAAATGAGCAGATGCTAGGTAGCACGAACTTTCGCGACACGCTTTTACTCGCTACGTAACTCCGTGCGTCTCTCTCCTACTGGGTCAGTTAGAACGAGACGCAGTAAGTTTCGTAGCGAGTTAACGCGTATCGAGAAAATTCGTGTTACGTGCACTAGTGTGTTACTCACGCATAACCTTAATGCATTAAATATCTACCAGTAAAACTTTGATAGTCTGTGCTGTGAAAAACCCAACATCTATAGAGTTTGAGGTCGCAGCATGTCCGTTCCCTTTTCCACCAAGACGTATACTTTTACGCGGATTTTATTATTATTTTTCTATAGTAATAATAACACTCTTGTAAGAGCCGCAAATCTACAAATCGTTGCGCACCTACACTGGGGCCGCTGCTGTTGAGTTGCCGAACGTGCGAATGAATACGACTTACACGATAGGAAGAGAGGCATACACTAAGACGCTTTTTATACTTAAAAACCTTTTTTGGTTCAACTCTTCCGTAACTGTATTATATATTTATTTTGTGCCACGGGGCTAGTTAGAAAGAGATATATTGAGCGACGAAACCAGGCGTGTCACAGAATAAATAACAGTACTAACGTACAGAAACCGCGACCGCGATTAAACGAATTCCAACTTTTTTTTCACGAACAAAAAGTGCGTATTACTTCATACAAATTCGTCAGGCGGCAAAAGGAACGCGCCGCCCGCGTCTGCCTTCCCCTGGCAACTCCCAGCGACACGTTAGGGTTGCGCAGCATTCGTTTTAAAAAAGGAAGGCCGCGCAACCCTAAGTCCCCGTGTCGTGCCGTGTCGGCGAGAGCGAGCGAGCGGGCGCATGGCGATCCGACAACCTACTGCGATTTGCCCACGCTGTAGGCAAGGCGGCTATCTTGCTAACAAAGCTTGCTGTCGCAACAAGGTCGCTTAGCTAATAGTGTGTGAGAAGGACAAGCACAGTTGGCTCAGAGCGCGCGAGAAGGTTGTACAGGTAAATTATAAGCGATAATGTACCGACTTGTTTGGATTAGTCTTTTATACTGCAGCCCGCTATTAGAGGGTGAGACGGAGCTTGTGAATAAAGTGAGCACGTAGCTTGTTAACGATGTAATTACAAGAAACCAACCTTTTTTTTTATACCACAAAGAAAGGCAAACGAGCAAGTGGGTCACCTGATGGTAAGTGATCACCACGGCCCAAAGACAACCGCAACAACAAAGGGATTGCAGATGCGTTGCCAACCCAGAGGGCTAAGAATCTCTTGTGCTAGTAATTGCAGCGTCTGTCTTGCTCTCCACGCCGGAACAGAACAGTGCAAGTACTACTGTTTAGCGGCTGGATTAGCGAACAAGATTCTGGTGGTTGTGGTGATCTGAAGAAAATATAACCATGCTTAAATATAAAATACTTAAGACGGAAGCCACCGGGTCGATTTTGGATTTTCGAGCGCTCGACAGCACCTTCCAGCTGCGCGGGCCAATCAAATACGCGAGCGCATGTTTTGCTGGCGCGCGGTCGGCAAGCGTCGAACGCTCAAAAGCCGAAACTCACTCTAAAGGTTGACTTATTGTTTTTTTTTATGTTTTTTTTTTGTACATAGCATACCTTCTGTAGTAGTGACTAGCATTTGATTAAAAAGACACACGACCCCCTACTCTATGGAAAATAGAGTCGGGTTTGGATCTTTTTGACTTCTCCCATACAACCAAATCTGGTCGCGGCGACTGAAATTCGGTAACGAAATAATCTGCACCCAAATTCTGGTTGCAGATCAGTAATCGTTAGTACTCTTTACGGCCGTGTGTGATTTTATCCCCAAAATATAGTATTTACGTTTCGGTAATTCCCCACATCTTGTCGACGTGAAGAAACTAATCGGTAACAGCGACTAGATTTGTTACTACTTAGTGTAGTAACACAAGGATGTTACTGTTGCTACATGGCGACCAAAATGGTTATATGGGATGTGGCTTTTTAAATACATTCTACAGATTCTACCAGGTATTCAGAATTGGTTTCATAATTCCTGTTATCCTATGATACGTGTCTCGTATATGTTTTGAAAATAAATTGGAGGATCAAATAACGTTCAGGCATATTTGTACGGTTATAAAAATAATGGCTTCCTAGAAACTGTTTCCGCAGTTTATTTTTGGTTTCAGTGCTGCTTTGTAAAATAATGAGGGAAAACATTTACTTGACATAATGTTTGATGTTTACAAAACTTCGTATCATTTCCCTTTTTTACGGAACGGGGTAAACGTGCATGCGGATCACACGATGGGAAGTAATCCCCATTGGCCATGGGATCCAGCGACCTCAAGGAAATCGCAGAGCCGTTGCCACTCGTTACTCTCGCTTACCGTACTAAGAACAGTAGCAAGTTTCCACTAAAAGCCGGTATTTTCTGAGTGTGGTACTAAATACTCCGGTCGAGCTCTTCCACTAATCCATTCGTACTGCAATCATCAACTGCCTACATTGAGGCTCTACCATTATATTTTTATTTTAAAGGTAATATCTACACAGGTAAAATTTTGAATATCCTTCGTTGTATTTTAAAAGCGAAATATCTTGCCATCCCGTATGACGTTTAAACTCGTATGGACCTTGAACAAGGTCCGTCCGAATCGCTACCATCGTGTTCGCTAATCCAGCCGCTAAACAGCAGTGCTAGCACTACTTACATTTACCAGCGTTGAGAGCAAAACAGCCGGTAAAATTACTGTCACAAGAGATATTCCATCTTAGCCCACTGGTTTGGCAGTGCATCTGCAACATCCTTGATGTTACGAGTGTATATCGACGGTGGTGATTACCTACTATCAGATGATCCACTTGGTCGTTTGCTTTCCTAAGTTGTATTATTAATAAATGTGTTATTCGAACAAAGAACTTCTCCAAAGTCAATCAAATAATCCGTGTTATTGTATAAGCCAAATCCTACACGTAGTAAGCTTTTAGTCGCCAATAAAACGATGAGACCGACACAGTCCATTTCTTAAGCAAACCCCTAGAATTGCCAGCACAATAATCCCCCGCCGAGAGAGTTGCGAAACAACCACATCAACCCAGATTACAACCTACATTAAAATTACCAAGTTCGCGGTAACTTTACATGAACAAAGTCCATTTCCGGCTTAACAAGACACGTCAACATTAGAATACAAATGTAGCGCGTAGTGTACTGCGAACAATGCGTCGTGTGACGGTTAGTTCTCCGCTAGTATTGGTTGTTTTTGTTGTCGTGTTAATGTGGAATTTTGGACGCGTAATCCGCTTTAGAGGAGAAATGAGGCGACGTCAAATTCTGAAATGTTTTTGTCAGCGGGATGGAACCAAACATGGCGGCTGTGAGGTCAAATTGTCATGTACATTGTTGACAGGTCTTAAGTACTTAGGTATATCATTACGATACTTCTAGTGAGCTTAGCATCTCTTTCTAGCCCAGCGAGAGAGAGAGACGCACTGAGTTACGTAGCGAGTTACCGCGCATCGAGAAGATTCGTATCGTAATCTATCGGCAATTTTCGTAAATGTCACTCGTTCTTGCGTGTGACAGTATATTCGTCAGTCGTCACTCGTCTTTCTTACCATCACGAAGATTACCGATAGCTATTAAGAAACTGGAATTACTGTACTTTGAAGTTCTTTAGGGAGGAAAAACGAGGAAGTGAGTTTTTTAATGGAAAGTGATCGCTGCCGCCCATGTTGATCTAGTCGCCTCACGAGAATCGCTGACCCATTGCCGATCCATCAGGCCAATGCGCCTCTGGATCTCGAGGACTCTCTGGACTCTTAGTTAGTAATCTAATGTTAACATTTTGTATGTATGTTTGTCTAGAGTACATGCATCCGACTCGAGAACCGGTAAAGTAGTGCTTCTTTTGATTAACTGTAAAGTTATTATTCTCAAGCCAGCTTTTTGTATGTAGATTTTGTAATAATAAGCAAAGTGAAGTGATGCAAATCCTTTCTTCTTATACGCAATTGCAACTGTTAAAGATAACGGTTAAAAGCGGCAAGATAATTGGTTCAATGTTATAATCATGTACTAAAATTATTTATAACAGGTCAATCGACCCGTAATATACATTAAATTACGAGGTTGAATTAGATTAGATTACATTACATTACGTACTATTAATTGACTTGAAATAATTAAAAAAAATGCGTGTGTCATTGTGTGTATGTCTCACTCTTACCGTGTGTGTGCGGAGTATGTAGATAAAGCGTAGAGAGACGAAAATGGTAGCAGTGGAATGAAAAAAATAAATGAAATAATTTTAGCCAGATTAAAAAGTTAACCTAAACCGTGGGCTGAGCGTTAATCATGACTAAACGGAGCTCCGCGTCGTCTAGATTATTTTTCAGCCAAATTGGCTTCTTCAGCCGCCCTCAGCGTAGTTTTTACAGGCATTTAGAATTTATCGGCGTCTATGTGTACTTAGGGCTGCCACTCGTATCATGATTGGAGTTAAATTATTTTGATTACAATATTTTAAAGACTTTTACTCTTTTAGTCATCAAAGTTTACCATTCTCTTTTAACCAACCAACGTTTTGTTCCTTTCATTCAAGGGCAAACGTCGCAATCACAAAAAAAGGCATAACACATGTTAACTAACAGAGGTTTACGCAGCGTTTATATATGAATAATGCGGGTGGTAGGACCTTGTGCAAGGTCCGTCCGGATCACTATCACCATCTTGCTCGCTAACCCTGCCGCTAAGCAGCAGCGCTTGCACAGTTGTGTTCCGGCGTCGAGAGCAAGACAGCCGGTGTAATTACTGGCACAAGAGGTATTTCGTCTTAGCCTTCTGGGTTGGCAACGCATCTGCAATCTCTTTGGTGTTGCGGTTGTCTATAGGCGGTGGTGAACACTTACCATCAGGTGACCCACTTGCTTGTTTGCCTTCCTATTTCATAAAAATAAGAGTTAGAATTTTTGCTTAGTTGCTGTGTAAAATTTGTAAATGAACCATATTATGTGTGCCGATGTATAATAATGATGTGTCCATAGTAAAAGCTTCGCTTAGTTTAGTTCTAGATCAGCTGGCGTTGATTGTCCCAAGAAAAGTATTTATTTCCTTCTGCACATCCCAATTCAAAGATTGACCCTGAGATTTCAACGTCGAAAGAAATAGGTCATGTCAATAAAAGCTACTTTCCAATTCGCATAATAAGTCCACTTTTATTCAAATATCCTTCGCTTGTCACAATTGAAATTCTCTCCTGATACACGACGTTTCATTTTCGCTCGTCTATTGATTCCAGGAGCCTGATTCTCTAAGCACAACAGCGACGAACTCGACGATGAAGCAAATACAAATGCCTTATTGTCAGACTGCAGGTACAGAAATAAGGTGTTATAATTAAATTATGTTGCTTTTCCATAGTCTACCATAATTATGGTGTATATGATATTATGTATAAAAGAGGAAGTCCTTAATAATATTATAATAGAAATGTCTTTTAAAATCAATACAACTGACGATTCATAAATTCTAGTAACTAAACATAGACTAACTTGACTTAAAATCTGTAAATTACAATTTAATTTGTTGTTAAGGAAGTCAATTACACTGTTAAGCATTTTGTTTTAACCAATCATTAATCGCTTCTTTAAATTTTACGTTACTAAATACCTTAAACATGTCAGGAATAATATATATATTAATTGTCATCTCATAAATACTCAGGGCAGCGCCCTGTCTTGCACTAGCGCGCTAGCACGAATGAGCGAGACACTGTGATGCTTCGACGTCGAGTCCGACGATGGTGCGCTCAGAGAATAAGGGGGCAGGCTTCCGCCATTGTCCTGTGAGTGACGCTGACGGCTTGATCCGCTCCGATCGGGACGGCGAAATCAATGCGCCATTTAGAGCTATTGTAGTTCAACATTTACTTGTATAAGGATCATAGTAATATTATAGTCACTATTATACAGTACCTACTTCCAGTTACGTAATCCATTACGTTCGGCAATCTTCGAACATCTCACTCGTTCTTGCGTCTGAGAGTATATTTGTCACTTGTGTGTCTTAGGAAGGCGAAGATTACCGATAGCTATTTATGAAACTGGATTTAATTGTACATTAACTTAATATACAGGGTGTCTGGGAGACGTGATAATCTACTTTATCGGATTACGAAATAATAGCGAATTTTATGCCATAGTTAAAATGGTGTTACATTTTCTCAGTTTTCATTTCACGGAAAAAGTTATTTTAGGTACTAAATTAATTCTCACCCTCCAGTTAGGAATGATGAAATAAATACCTATCTCTAATGCCAGTAATTTAACCGACTGTCTTGCTTTTCATGGCGAAACACAACAGTGCGAGCACTGCTGCTTAGTGGCTGAATTAGCGAGCTAGATGGTAGTAGCGGTCCAGACAAACCTTGATCAAGGTCCTACCACTTAAGAAGCTGAAGAAAAACTAAAAAAAAAACACTTAAAGTTACACGTAAAGACTATTTTTGCAGACCCGTCCGTATAAGTCCCATTCTGCGTTACGCACCATAAAAAGGTGTCAAATACTATTTGTATTTGTAACTCCGTATCAACCCTATTCGGTCGTGGTTCGTTTGTCCAGCCTGAATGTTGGGTAGTTTCGCTTACTTACGCCGGCCGGGGACACCGGATAAATCTCCCGGGAGAACTTGTTCAAATTACTTTCAGAATAAGGAAGGCTTTCACATTTACTTATATAAAGTCGTCGGTAATGGCCGCGGAATTTATCGCTGCTGTTGAAATGATTGAGATTTGAAAATTTCGTAGCATTTGCAGTTAATATTATAATTTGAAATTTTGTAACCGATTTTATTTTCTTGTTCTTTTGGTTTTTATTGGAGAACATTCATAATTAACATAAATTTCTCATGATAACCGCATGCCAGCATGTCACTCGAACCTAGATCTTTAGCGTTCCTTATCTTGCTCTTACCAATTTATAGGTGACTCCGACATTGCGAATTTCGAAATAAATGTCCTCTGCTTTATTGACTAAGTAAATATTTTTCTTTGTGTTGTCATTGGGACAATTCATCATTTAAATGGAATAGTGTAAACAAAGAATGACAAAATAATCTGTTTTGAATAACAGACAATCCCAAGTAAGCCAGCTTTAGTTTAAACTTTTGCATTACTTAGAACCTAAGTTTATGGTTTAAGTCGTCTACTGGAAACTAAAACAGCCTGTCCGTTCAAACTTCACCAGTGACTTATAAACTTATGAAGGAGCCGACACACGACAAGAAATCCAATGCACACGGCAGAGTTGATCCAACTGAAATATTTCTAACAACTGAGAATGAAATCTTCAGAATATTCTTCTCTAAATTCGGTGCCAGAATTCAAGAAAATTTAAAACAATTTCAACAGACATCTATTTACTAAAAGCTTCTAGCGTGTATGACATTGACTAATGCTTAGAACTTCTCTATCAAGGTTTGCCAGAAGGCCACGGAGCGCAGTATTTTTGGCGCCAAATTGACGAATAAAATAAGAACTCCCCTCCAAGATACAAATAGTCGAAATAGCCCTGATAGACTCTAAGCTGGAATCAGACTAGGCTGGATACGTCATCGTGGAGCTTCTCATAGGTCTTGCGGCTCCTAGTTGAAAACGAGTTTGAGAGCTCCTTTGTGGAAATTTTTGAATGGGCCCCCATTAGGGGGAAGAGTCCTGCATATCGCCCAAGCCGCTGCAGATAGGGGGAGACATAAACAGTTTCCATAATGTCAAAAAAAAAGAGTTCATCTGCCGAATGCTGAATAACATGAAGGCTAGAAAAGTATTGATTGCATTCCACCAAAAGAGTACAGCGTCGTAGTAGACCTCAAAAGAGATAGTGGAACGATGTTACAGCCTTCTGAGGTGCACAAATTTGAATAAACTACTTTTTTATTCTGCGAATATAGATTATTGTTGATACATACCTCCGGAAAGTAATGCCAAAATCTATGAATTTGTTTTCAGTTTAAATGGGTTGCATACATATCGATTACCATTATTGAAAATGTTTGTTTCTGATAATTGATATTAAGTAAACGGATATTGTTATAAAATAAACCTAGCCTAATCTTATCTAATCTAAGTAGTAAACACAAAAGATTTCCCAAAAAAAAAAATGTTTCAGTTGGATCGATAATGCTTCCCATTTAAACATCATTTTTACCTCCAATCTATCAACCACAGTCTAACACTTAAGTGTATCAATCAATCTTGATTTGTTCACATTATTCAATATGAATCATTAGGATCATTAATAAATTATTTCATAATCTCGATTCATTTTGATAATCAGTGCTGTCAATTAATTTAAAACAACAAGGAACAGCTTAAGCTATCGTCAATTATACTCAAAGCAAAGTGGATTTTAATAGGATCTACTGATTACACTCAATCGAAATGCGCTAATGAGGTGGTCAGGAATGATTAGAGAGAAATAGTTATCTGTATCAATGGGTTTTTATTCATTCTGTGGAGTAATGACGTCACTAGTTTATGTAAATTGATTTTATAACTATGTATTTTAAGGCGTAGAGTAAATAAATGTTTAGTCTCTAATTTACATTAACTAAGATCTTAATAACAGTAACGGAGATCTAAACTACAGTAACTAAGATCATAGCAATAGTGACTGAGATCTTAACTACAACAACTAAGGTAATAACTACAGAAACTAGGATTATAAAAATAGTAACTGAGTTCATAATTACAGTAACTAAGAAGATAACTTTAGTAACCTAAGATCATAACTACAGTAAACAAGATAAATGCAACAACTAAGATTATGTTTGACTCAAATGAAGTCAAGATCTTGGTTTAAAACAAAATTAAGTTTTCTGAAAAAGTGGAAGAATCCATTGATCAATAGTGGAACATGGTAGGCTCTTAATAAATTTAATTATAAATTGTTTTCCAAACCATTTTACTAATCTCTGGACCATTCTGAAATTGATGATATAACAGCTTGGAAAAAATAATTGTTTTTCTACCAAATCTATATAGATTATTTCAAATGTCTCGTTACGAATTTAAACGTTGCATACAGCGCAAATAAACTTCATACTTCATAGCCCATCTTATTTCAAATCCCAAAAAAAACAAAAGATTTCAAAGGCTAATCTTGCAAACGGCGCCTCTCGACACCTCCTTCCAATAAACCTCCGAAGCGCGACGCTCTCAATTCTTTAATTTCCGCTCTTTGACGGATCGCATGCAAAGACTTCCTGCAAGACTTTATTTTAGAAGGTGGTTTGAGTAACGCAATAACCTGCCTGTCGTTTGAACACACAAAGGTATGGATAGGTGGAAGAGTGTGCTACTGCCAGGCTATAGAGCTAAGGGTATTTCTGGTTTATGCGTTAAGTAACATTTTTTTTGTTCTCAGAATTGAACTCGTAACTATGCAATGAATATTTATGATGTTTGATATTTGGTCAAGTCAATCATTTATAAAAATCACATTTTAATTACTACTAGTAACTTCAGGGTTCGATTCAATTTTATCAAAATGAAATCATTCTTTACACGTCATTGAAGTTAAGAAAGGTATCTCTAGGTTGCTAGGTACTTAAATTAATTAATACTCAAGACTCAGGTATATCGCACGCTTAGAATTAAAGTGACCCATTTCTGAATAATACACGTCCCAAAATATCACCTTATTTAAAAGACATAGGGTTTAATTTTGGGAAATATCATATTCAGAATTGAGTCGCTTTAATTCTAAGGGTGCGATATTATATTCATTATACAAACATTTGCGCCTTAAGTCCGCCTTTGTACACTGTATCTCTTTTTGTCATTTATGTTTTTTTTTGTTCAATAAAGAATTTACATACATGCATACATACATTTGCCTCTCCTGGGAATCGAACCCGGAACCCCTAGCTTCAAAGGGTCATTAACGACTAGACTTTCCGATTGTTATTTATTTCATAATAACACCATAAGTAGTTAAAACACAAACGAATAGTGACCTGCCTTTACTTAGCACCAATAAATCAAGAAGAAAAATATTCTTTTTTTTTATGGTAATGGGAAGAAAACGGGCATGCGAGGCATCTGATGGAAAGTGATCACCGCTACCCATATAAACCAGAAACCTTTAGAGAATTTGTAATCCATTGCAGTTTCAGCGTCGTGTGCTTTCTAGTTTTTCTTTTTACTGAAAGACATAACTTTTCTTATTCACTTAAATGAATTTCTACTTCATTTTTATGATTTTTTAATAGCTGCGTTTTCTTGCGAGAGTCTGTTTTTTAATCATAACTTTCTCTCTCGTTGAATTGATCTCATTTACATAAGGTTGGTAGATTATATTAGTTACTCAATTTTGTAAAAACGTTGCAATCTCCTCGTCCCAAGGGCTCCCTCAGACCCTTGTCTTGGAGGGTCGTTCACTTTCACTGGATCTCCGAGATTATTAAAAAGGCTTCATGATTAACGTCTGAATATGGGATATTTCATTTACTATCTAATGTGATAAAAGTAGATAAAACATAATTGAAGTTTTACTAGTTTTTCATATAACTTCGCTCTTAGACTTTATGATTACTTTTTTTTGTAGTCACTTATTTTAAATAAGGAGTCTTGTTACAGTACACTTAAATAACGTCAAGTTTTCATCTATCATAAAGTCACGCACAGTATAATAAGCTATCTGAATCAACATTTAATTTAATCGAAATTAGAATTGCTTAAAATTCTCAGTGTCCCTTTTTTTTTAACATACTTTTTCGAGTCTTTAAATTGTTGCAAGTTTAGATTGAATGCTATCTGTTAATGTGAACTTAGTCTTATTCAGCTAGTTGGACGATAAAGCCGGAGTGTACCCGTAAGAAATTTGTAATAAAATCATACAATCTGTACCACAAATCCTCTTGAAAACTGTTATTTTTATTATTATGTACAATAAATAGTTTTACTTAAATATGTACAAACCTACAAATATGCTGAATTTACTTATTTGAGTCTACTCGTGACCACGGCCGTTGAAACATGGCCGAAACGTCGAGGTAAATTATCAATATATTTTTATCGCGTTTTAATCCCGATAATGTTATAAATATGCTGAATTTGCTTCATTCGTCTTGAAAATTACTTAGCACGTTTTTTCTATTTCTATTTCCATCAAAACAAAAATTTTAAACATAAATTTAAAACTACTGACTAACCGTCACGCTGTTCACACAAAATACCATATTCAATTACGACAAATCGATTCTTCAGCCTCCAGACATTCCTAAGACAAATTCCTCACTCCAAAGTGAGATACAGAACTCTAAAAACGTCACTAAACTCATTATAAGCTGTAATACGAACACAAACGAGATAGGATCCCCGCCCAGTCGTTGACGCATCAGACTCATAATGGCTGCCAGGCGCACGCCGACCGTTATTAATTTCAAAACTGTGCACCTAGCACGAATCTTCTCGTCACACGTTATCTTGCTACGTAACTCAATGCGTCTCTTTCTAACTAGCTCATTCAGAGAGAGACGCACTGAGTTACGTAGCGAGTTAACGCGTATCGAGAAGATTCGTGCTAGGTGCACTGTTCAGAACACGTTAACATTTTACAAGGCTATGATACACGTTTTTGGTAGGGCTGGGCGTGTTTATTGTGAGACTGTTTTTGTTTTATCTGTATAACGTTTTGTTTAAACGGTTTAAGCGTTTTAAGTTGGCGCATTGTGATTTTAGGGGCGTTTTATGGACATGTTGAGGTGTCGGTGTAACGCGCATTGGCGTTCACCGTTTCATTTATCACTTTCAATAGCATGATTTAGAATTGAATAGTAGTAAAAATGATGTTAGCAATTATAAAGAAGTAAGGCATGTCACTTTTCAAATACAACGCCGTTATTTCCTTTAGATAATAACAGTACTCGTAGTAATCACTGTTTTTTTGAACTCACGCCGCTTCTTAGAAAACGCCACGCTATGTCATACAAATGTCATGCGTATGTCTCTTCGACTAGGTTCTACGGTGGTACGTGTTTCAATTTCCTTGACTGTACGGCACGGGGGTTTTCAAAAGTAGCATTAAATGGTTCTTGCAGTTTCAGCCACGCGCGCATAATTCCTCTGGAGTTGCTGGCGTCTCTCAAGCGAGTTACATGCCTGTTATAAAACCAGCTGTTATGTACCAACGTGTTATAAAAAAAAGTTAACTGGGCACAGTTATTGTCTCCACACCTCGTCTCACAAATCTTTCATAAAGTCGTCTTATTATTAGTACTCTAAGTTACAAACATATTCCAAGAAACGTTTCCAGCTATGGGATTAAAGCAGCTAGAGGATACTCGTATGAGTTATATCTTCAGCTTGTCCCAGCGTTAATCCGACATGATTGATGACTGGATTGTGAAAGCCATTCAAGCTAAATAGCGAAAAGATTGCGCAGGTGTGACTTGACAGCGGGTGCAAGTCTCAAATTGAGGGCATTTGCACTTTAAAGAGATATTCTTTGTGTCAAATCATTTATTACAGAAAATAAGGTCCATAATTTGCATTCGTTGCAATATCTAACCATCTTGGTTGGTTAATATTGACAATACTTATTTGTTTATCGCTATTTTATCACAAAATGTTAAAAAAAAGAGTGTCATAAATTGATTAAGCCGTCACGTTGCGGAGGTCCATGTCAAGACACTGAATCTACTGCCATTTTAAAATCTTATCGCACAGAGAAATCTCTATAATATTGCGACATTTAATATGAAAAGGAATTTTAACAATTCTTGTAAATAGATTCTCAGTCGCCTAGAATTCAGTTTGGTTGATTGTACATACTAAATATTAGATAATTATTTAATAAACAAAAGTATAAACAAACAGTACATAAAGAAACCCTCAATAAACAGCTTATAAACTCGATATGCTGCTTATAAGCAGTAGCGAAGGGTCTTTAACTGCCTGATTTACTGATAAAGAATGATAAAGCATTTTTAAGGTTATTTCGAGCCCATAAAGCTAATTAAACGTTAAATAGTCTTTAAGCGGAAGCATACAATCTGTGAGCCAGTTCAATGGAGCTTACGGTTCTGCAAGTCACGACGCCTGCCAATCCCTTACCGCACCAAACTTTACCCACGTTCTAATATCCCGTCTCAGTCTAACCACCGGGTGTAATAGAGATGAGGATGCATTGAAGAAATCGGAATGGCATGCTCTTCTACTGTTTGTTTCCTCGTTCCCCGAAAACTTTTCATTAAGAAGTTTCTCCGCCAACAACATGAGGTGTAACAACGTAACAGAAGTTTTAAACACCGACCGACCGAAACAACACGGGGAATAGGAGCAGGGGCCCGGGAGTTACGGTGCAAATATTCTCATTTAGCCCCCGTCCAAACTTTATTTATACCAATTATAAGGAAAAAGTTTTGCCAAGAAAAAGGATTTCTTTCATCCAGTAGTGGATTATTGAGCGGAGCAATTGTGAAAAGGAAGTAAAACGAGCGATTAGAAAGAAGAATACTACAATGGAGGCGTTGGCATCGTGGAAAAAGGGATTTAGAATTCAACACCTTCTTTATTTTTAATGTTGACTTTCTATTTTTTCCTGACGCAAGTAAAGATGTTTTAGTCAAGCATTTCTATTATTACTTTATAATAATCATGTTAAACGTGATCGTTACTTATTTTGGTAAAATGTGCTTTATTTATATTTTGGCCCATTTTTATCGGAGCCTAAGGACTCATTGTTCTCATCTTTTCGTTTGTGTAAATATTTACCGCAGCGTCTCCTGAGAGCATTGTAGTGGTCAAACATAATGTAAGAAGCCCACGGCTCCTCTAAACCTTCGTGCAGACTTAAGTACTTCAAAGGAGAACGCAAAGGATTGTGTCGTATCTTTTGAAGTTACCCCATTTAAGTTAAGTGAAGAGTTTAAAATGATATTTGAAACCAAGACAATTGGAAGTTAAATCGAAAATGAACAAGGGTAAACAAATTTAATAGAAATTGAGTTCTTGGTTAGTAAGTTGAAGCAGTTGCTAATATCTTACAACGCGTTCATTGGCCAATTTTTGATTCGTTTTGTACGAAAACTTTAATGATTCATAGTCACATATACAGGCAATTTTGAATATCATGGTATTTTTTTTTTATTTTAAACATATTCGTTACACTACCTTGAAAGAAAATTCTGTGCCTCTTTTGGCGTAATCGGAATTAAAAAATCGAATTACATTTTTCCCATCAAATGCAACATTGTACATCATTTCATTAAGTTTTTGAAACAGTGAATTAAATAGTCCAGATCGTGTTAAACAAGTAATAAGATAAAAGAAAGCTTTCCATAAAACTTTTCTTGTTATCATCAACAATTATTTGTCAAAGTTTCTCTTGCAGCAAAATATCGTCGGTAGTTTATGTTTCGAAGAAAATTTGTAGTGAGCAGTCTTTTCATTCCATAAATGGCAGAAACTTTTAAACTAGCCGGCTTTGGCTTAAATGTTTCCCTAAAAAAGCCTAACATGTTTACGTGAAAGTTCGCAGAGCGCCAATAAGTCAAAACTTTTTTGTTATTTCCCCGGCGAGGGGTGTCGAAATCGGGACATTCGCTAAAGTGTTCCTCTAACTTTTTCCATATGAACTCGAGTGTCACAGAGTTAACTTTTTATAACCCTTGCTTCTGTATTCCTCGATTTGATAACTTTGCGCGAGCGTGCCGGCGCTGGCTGCATCTTGTTATTCTTAATTGATTATTGCTGCCGTAGCGCGCGCGTCTCGCAGCTTCCCAACATCTCCGTTTCCGGCATTTTAATAAGGTGCTACAAATTCTCAGCCATCTTTTACTTCATTATAATTTACGAAATAACTTCCCGAGTGAAAATTACTCCAGTAATTCTTCAGAATTCCTCCCGATTTATCGCTAAACAATCAAAGCAGTCGCGGGGCGTTTCTTAAAATTTTCCACTTCGCCTGTGAAACTTTAGAGAACTCCACTGGAGATAGACGTTAACGAAGCCATGAGTTGTTAATTTTGCGTTTCACTTTGAATTTGCGTGGGTTTAATCGATGATTTGTAGATGGGAATTGAATGCTTAACTCGTTTATGTTTTGGGTGATTGGATTGAAGAAACAAAAGAGGTCGATAGTGCTAAGTACAGACATCAGTATCAATTTAGGGAATCAGCTCGAGGGACGCGGGTGGAGGTCCGGGCTGCGGCAATGAGGCATTGTAATTTGTTAACTGTAGCGAGGAGCTGACAGTTGACCCGGATAAGACGGCATCAAATCTCCTGTTGTTTACAGAAAAGGGCGAGTTTTATTGTGAAGAGCCAATAAGTCAAAACTTCCCCGCTCGGCCTCCACCCGAAGTTTAACAGCCGCGTCAATTATTTGCGCGACATCTATTTTTATTTTGTTCTTCCTCTGTTACGGGCGCTCTTTGTTTCTCGTGAGTCGACATCAACTGTATTTTTTGTATTCCCTCGTCGTCCTTTAGGTGCGCGTAAATCAAATTTATAACTTTTATATATTTTTTTGACGACCATTATCTTGCGAGGGGAGGTCGATGTTACCTCCTGCTGTAGGAAACATTTAAGGGCCTTTTTGTACCTGGTATTTCGTTCCATGAAACGGTTCAATTCATTTGAATTGATAGGTAAATAAAATTTTATGATTCAGTCAAACAAGATTGGGAATGAAAGGATTGGGATTTTCAAAATTTTTTAGTAGAAGTCAAAGTTTTAGAAAATAACATGCTTTTTAATTCCCAAAAATAACCTTTAGAAATTAATTAACTAAAAGTTGTCAATGCATTTTCATGGAGTTATAATAAAACTTTCATTATCTGTAAATCATCCCTAGCATCAGCATCCTTTTTTTTATATAAAATAGGAAGGTAAACAAGCAAATGAGTCACCTGATGCTATGGGATCACCACCGCCCATAGACACTCGCAATACCCAGGAGATTGCACCTGCGTTGTCAAACTCACAGGGCTAATATAGAAAACCTCTTGTGCCAGTAATGTCACGGATTGTCTTGCTCTCCATGCCGGAACACAACAGAGCAAGCAGTGCTGCTTGGCGGCTGGAATAGCGAGCAAGATGTTGGTAGCAATCTGGATCTGGTATCACACTTAAGCAAATATCTCAAAACTCTTTCAGCACAGCTTTCACCAGTTCAAATGACAGCGTCCGCTTCATATGCTTGCGCACAAGCGACTAAATGAGGTGCGCTACAAGTAGCGTACCGCAGTGTGACAACAATTCTGTCCCGTACAGCGTGTATAATGGTAACATAGATGTTGTTGGTCAGACGCAAGTGGCTGGCTTCTTTTCTACTTAGTATTGCCAGGGGGGTTTCACTCCGCACTGTAGGTACCCTCGACCGCCTTGCCTATGGCATAGGCAAATCGCAGTAGGCTGTGCTTGCCGCGCGCTCGCTCGCCCCCGCCGTATCAGTGTAATTGAAAACGAATGCTGCGCTACCCTGGCGTGTCGCCGGGAGTAGCGGGTCGAAGGCGGGCGCGGGCGGCGCGTTCCTTTTGACTCGCTCCGCATAGCGCATGGTGTAAGAAGTAATACAAACGTTATAAGAGTGTGAATAAAGTTGGAATTCGTTTAATCGCGGTCGTAAAAGAGAAGTTTCGGTACGTTAGTACTATTATTTATTCTGTGGTATTACTAGCAATGAGGGGTGAAGTGGGAATAGAAAATCAGCACTGAGAAAGTTAGAATGAGAGACATTGAATTTTATTACGTAGCGAGTTAACGTTTACCGAGAAGATTCGTTATAGGTGTTTGTTTCTGAATAAAGAAAAACATACGGGGTTTTCTTTATCGTACTTAACCCTAAAACAGTTGAAAGATACGGTAGGTATGCTAATTCCAGTGATGTATTATTTACATTTGTTTGTGGAGCTCCTTTGACACCCAGCTCGGATCGAATCTGGGATGCTCATCAATTATTTAGATTCCACTCGTCAATCCGTCCGTTCGAATTGAGATCTACAGCCATTTTGAACGGGCGATTGTACGCGTATTGTTGCCCTTTTTGGAAATTTTAAGAAATCTTCGGCTGTCTCGTTTGCTTTCGTTTCTTTAATTTGGAAATGTTTCATTAAGAACTAGTGTAGGAATCAAAATCACTGATGTTAACGCCATCAGCTTTTTGGACAAGCTTTACAAAGACAGCGGTTTGGGATACGTTTTGAGTTATAATTTGAACGTGACTTTACTTTTTATTCTTTGATGTTTTTTGTGTGCGTTGGTGGCCTAACATCATGAGTCCAACCCCTATCTACTGACAAGGGTTGGACTCATAATCGTGAGGTATCGAGTTCAATCCCCAGCGGTCGCCATGTACCCATGAGTTTTTCTAACTCATGTACATTACCTAAGTATTGTAGTGACCAACGCTCTTACGGGGAGAGAGAAATCGTAAGGAAACTTGCACATGCATGTTAGCGAATGTGTAACCATGGTACTATTGGTCAGTTTTCCCTGTAACAGGAGTTACGGAGGTCAGATGGCAGTCGCTTTAATGTAAAACCTAACTTGACCTGACAAATCTGGCATGATGGTCAAATCGTACCCCGAACTAAGAAACCGGAAAAACGTTGGAAAAATTATGATTTATAAATGATTTTCTTATCCTTTTGTTATTTATTGGTTTCCGTTTCTTTAAATACATTCTTTTTTTTTTTCAAACTAGATAAGGTACAGATATACATATAGGTCGGTATATGTACGAGTATAAGGCAATTATTTGCCTTACAAGAGGTAAAAAAATACAAGTACCTAATCTATTAAGTTATTTATTAGTAAAGGAAAATTCCGTATAGTTTTATCTTGGTAACACAAAAAAAATTGGTTTAGAATAGCTAGGCAACGAGCATGCGGATCACTAGATAGGAAGCAATCACCGCTGCCCATAGGAATCAGCGACCCAAAGAACATCGCAGACCCGTTGCCGGCCATTATTCCAGTGGGGTTCCAGATCCGTACGAAACGCAGCAAGTCCTACACGGTGTTTTATGGCGTTCCTCGGATTGCCGTTAAATTGTAACCGCTGGAAACTAATTTGGCAGAGCCCAGTTGAGATTTGAGAGCGATCCAGTGATCGATGACGGTAGATAGATGCTGCTTAATAAAACGTAAATCCTGGCGAGAGCAGTTCGTGTGGCTTACCGAAGATTTGTAAGGCAGTGGGGTAAGCTCAGTAAATCGGAGCGTCTCGGTGCTCGCTTTAGGGGTTTACGCTGTTTAAGCTACACCCATGAGTCATTGCTAATTGAGCATCAAGGGTTACGGTTTCCGGAACTAACTAACTCCATACTGGAGATCATGATTCGCGGGATTATAAATGGAAATTGGTTAAAATTTGCACTCCGATCAGTGAATCATTGATGCTTCATGGAAGTTTTATGGCGTTTATGTTAAGTTTATTAATTGTGAGTTAAATTGTTTTTGTCTGTTGATAATAATTTGTGTATGATTGCAAAGTTAGGGTTAAGCGAAACTATTATATTAACAAATGCATTTTCAATTAAAGTTCCACACAATGCCGTAATAAAGATTTTATGTATTATGATTTGTGATGGTTGTTGATGTTGGATGGGGTATTTTTTATCCTAACTACTATTTACACGAAATTTTTTGCGCATCTTAACTTTTTCAATGACATATTTCTTGTATGACGGTATTGAAAGTAAAATTTTGTTTAAATATTATTTATGACAATGTGTATTTTATACATACTTGGCTTTTTGTTTTTTGTTTAAATGTTTTTGTACAATAAAAAAAAAAATTCAAATGGCGAACTTAATGCCTTAAGGTATTCTCAACCTATCAACCTATAGATTAAACAGACAATAAATTGATGCAGGATTCTGACTTAAGAAAACAAACTAGTATTGACCATTACTAGGTAGGTACTCCTACTTATTGTTTGTAGGTAATCTCCATTCCAGTCACTAAGTAGAAAAACTTGCCTAGTGATTAAATCGACAAATTGTTCTCAGAAAATATGCCACACAAAACTTGGTAGACAACGAAGAAAAATTAATTTGTCCACCGACAATGAGCTGTAGTATGAAACTTCGTCGATATCGGAAACGATGAACTAAAACTGTCTGACAAGCCGACAGTGTCTGAAAACTTCGCACTAATTTTATTTGACGCCAATCACTGGAAGATGACAGTTCCAAACACTTAGCGAATTGGGACAGGAAAAAATAGTCTTGTGTTTGAAAAAAATTAAGTCTGTATTTTTATTATTATTGGCACTGAGACGAAGGTTAGTCGATGTAGATTAATTCTCATTAATTAGGATGACTTTGATACCAATTTATCTGCTCGTTAATCATTTCAGTACGAGCAGTCATTACCTCTCCTTTTACTAATTGGACAAATTGAAACTGACACGTAAAGTTAAATAAAATGATTTTTTATAAGCTTTGAATTAGGCATGCGACCATTCAGCAATTCTTGGGATCACTAGTGATTACTTACCATTTTGTGAATAAATTCAACAAACACACTTAATTTCCATCACGTTGCTGATTCAAATAAATATAACTGAAGTAGCGACCCGCCCCGGCATCACACAGATATAATCGTGATAAAATGCACATAAATATCTTCCATATTAATAAAACGGATCACTCACGTATTTTTGCGTCGGGAAATGCCCGACATGTTTCGGACCAGTACGTGGTCCTTAACCATGAGCGACGACGAGTAGTCGACGATTAGGGTAGTCGTCGTCGCGCCACCGCCGCGGGGGCTCATGATTAAGGACCAAGGACTGGTCCGAAACATGTCGGGCATTTCCCGACGCAAAAATACGTGAGTGATCAGTTTTATTAATATGTCTGAGTCTCACGGTAGTTTTATGTTATAAATATCTTCCCTATAAAAATCTATAAATGACAGTGAGAACCGCATCAAAATCCGTTGGGTGGTTTAAATGGAGAAGGCGGCCGAAGATATACTATAAAAATTTCGAACATACAGGAAAAATAACGACTTTCCTTTATACTATTATACTATGTAAAGATAATACGCTAAGAAGATATAAATAAAATCCCCATCGATCTAACAGCAATTATGGATACACTTTTCTATATTAACCATACTATAACGCCTCGATATTCCTCTGCGGAACGATAAGAAATGTTGCAATATCCATTCATGAATAAAAATATCACGCCGAGTCTTTGGCTGGCTCTTCTCTGCACAGGTTTTTCCCAACCGGTAGTTGACGTTATAACCTTTATAATATAAGTAATACTCACATCTAAGTAGAGTAAATATGTTTTATTTTGACTTTTATTTTCGTTTTGATTTTTCCAGGCTCATAAAGACTGTATATATTTGATATACTTAGGTACGCAATGTTCATTGTTTTACGCATGAGTAATAAATGTCTGTTGTTGACTTTGTTCATTAATAGCAAATGGTATTAGTTCACATTATTCTTCCTAGTGGAGTTAATTAAAGATTGTATTGTATTGCGATGCCCAAGACATCATTGCCACAGCCGTATAATTAATAACTCTAACAGTCCTTCCGTTGCCGCCGCAACATTAATCGCCACGACTCCGGGCGACAGAGTCGGGATAGTCGTCTGGATTTATGGCGGCAACGTCGCATCGCTAATTACTCGCGTGTCGCTTTATCATAAACGCTGGAATTTGACACTGCGTCACGGCAAGATATTGTTGACGAGAGTAACAGGGGATTATACTGTATCAGCTTGATCTAAAGTCGTCAACATAGATGGGCAACTCTGTAGCAATTAACAGTGCTGCGGATAACAGTAAGTTTAGACCGACTACTAACGCAGTGCAAACTGCATGTTAACAAAGTATTATATTTTGTTTCAACTACGGATAAATTCCAATGGATTATGCCATAAACTTACAACGACAATATGCCTCCTGCGTGTTGTGGCAGTTACACAATTCCTTACAAAGTTGCTATCTTTTCCTGTTGTTATATTTATCTTCAGCCACTCCTTTTTAACCACGCAACATTCGTTCATTTGAATTTTTTTACGGAAGGTTTTAATGCACTTTACAACCAAATTTCGTCCACACGAAGCTGGGTTAGGTGGTAATATGTAAAGGTAATGACATGTTACCTGTTTTGAATGACAGATCAGGCCATTAAAGCTCATGTTAATATGAATTTTCGTATTATTTGGAACCTTGGACATTAAACACAGTTTCACGCAATAAGCTCTTTATTATCTATATGTTAGTATGTAGTATGTATATGGAATATGCACACATTTATCATGTTGCTTAATTGAAATTGAATACCCTATTAAATGATTATTCATTTGTAAATGTGGGTGTGATGTCACGCTTCGAATTTTTTTTTTTATTAACTATGGTTTATCGCAAGACGGAAAGTTACGACGAGGTTGAAAGGGCGATGCCATTACCCAGAATAATACTTATTTATGTACTCTATTCTTAAAAATACCCAAGGCGTAACTGCCCGAAAATAGTGAGTGAGAGAATTCAGCGTAGTTATTAAGTCTATGTTTATACTCGTTTCTACGATTTTACATGAAGGCTCTATTTCTTATTCTTGAGTGAAATTTTTTTATTCAAGGAATCGTTCAACTTCTATTAATGCTTTTGCAACTGTATGTTCATTAGGCAGAGTAAAGACTACAAGTAGCTGCCTACTATAATTAAGTTTCGAACATGGTGTGGATTTACCTTCTCAAACTTCATAGTTATTGGGAGCATTAATTTAATATTTAATTTTTCTTCATATCTTTCAATGAACATAGCTTACTGATACTTCCTCTTTACAATCGTGTCCTTCCTCTTAAATTTATGACTATTGGTCTTCTCCACGTAGTACTTTGATTACCAGTTTTTTATGCGACACGAGAAGAATCTTTTCATTCAGTTGATATGTTTAAATTCTTCTAGGCCTGTTCCATCTTCTCCTTCCTTCTAATTCATTCCAGATTTTTATTCTTTAGTTTCTTTATCACAGCTATAAAAGTAATGTTTACTTGTATCACCTGTATCGAACTTGCACATTTTTCAGTAGTTTTTGATAGAAAGTGTTTACCATTTCCACTTTAAATTAAAACTCCTTTTGTTTTGTATCTTCATTGTTTGTTTTAAAACAACGCTATAATAAACCTCGCTAAACTTTATCCTTCCATAACTTTAAAGAATCTCCGAAAACTCTCGCTCCTATAAAACGTTTTCCAAGTTTAAGTTAGAAAATTAAAACGTCATTCGACGTCACTGGCTTAACGTCACGAGCACGCGTCACGTCGAGAGTCCCATTAATTAGAAATCGTCGTCGGGCTGATGAGATGTCTTCGGATCTACAATGGGTTATGAATACATTCGTACTAATTATTCCACTGATGTTTAGGAGTTCCCGAGCATAAAGCGACAAGCATGCTTGAAGAATGTTGTGAGAGTAAGTGATGTAAAAATTGTATGTCAGGATCATAGCAAGTGGAAAAATTTTATGTACATATCCATCCAAGCCGGAACGCAACAGTGCAAGTACTGCTACTTAGCGGCAGGATTAGCGAGCAATATGTCAAATTTATGGGATAATGCGGTATGTGGTTCATATTCTATTTATTAATAATTTTTTTTTTGCTCTTTTTCCTGCCTCTTTATAAAAAAACAGCGTTTTTGTTTTTTTATAAAGAGGCAGGAAAAAGAGCAATTGGGTCACCTAATGGTAAGTGATCACCACTGCCCATAGACACCTGCAATATCAAAGAGATTAAAGATGCGTTACCAAGACAGAGGGGTAAGAAGGAATAAGTGTGCCAGTAATTTCACCAGCTGTCTTGCTCTCCACGTTAGAACGCAACAGTGCAGTGCAAGCAGTGCTGCTTGGCCACTGGATTAGCGAGCAAGGAGGAGGTATCTCATAAGGTTCTACCACCCGTAAATATTTCACTTATTCGGCTAAAACGATGACGAATTGAACGATGTACTTAGAAAACCGGCTTGGTGAGTTTTAATCTAAAAATTGACGATGATGCGACTTTTTGATGCAAATCTCGGCAAAGTAGCACCAGGAATCTATTCATTATTTAAGTTTGTAAATATTTCATTTCAACTGATAAGTTTTTTGAGATCCAACCAAGGGCACCGGGCTTAGTTTATTTGTCTCTGTGTCCCTTTCTCATAAAACTAGTTAGATTTAACCATAGGATAATTTAAACTGTTTTAAAATATGCAGAAGCCCAGCTTGTTTCGGCAGAACTTGCATTGTAGGGTCCACGTGTAGTGAATCGCCATGACGCGCCACGTTGAAGCATGCTGCCGACGTGCAGGAGGCACAAAGTGGCTGTTTTGGCGCAAAAATGTGCCATACAGTGTTTGAGAAATTTTCATGTGATCAGAAGCAGGACGAATATGCTTTGGATATATTATTTGTTTAAGTTTTTGTTGAATAACGTGATGTGTTAGAGGGAATACTTCCAATATTGGCACCCAATCCTGTTTTAAACCAATCTTGGTGACAGTACTGCAAAAACTAGATGCTTATGTCTGGTGCTTTGGGTGCCAGAAAGGGTTCTTACCGTATTTGTTTATTTACATTTCTGTAAATCTTTATCCTAACATTTAACGCCTCATGAGATTTTAAGAAATTCGAATGATCTTTAGCATCAGAATTTAAGATACTACAGTCTCACAGAGCGCCGGCGTGCAGTAATAACTAGTAACTTTGTATTTCGTTCTAACCTACTACCCTAAAGGCCTTAAAGGCCTTTCGAATTCTATTAAGAGGAGAGTGAACCCAGCCCCAAAATGCGCTCCCCATACAAACGGCGATAACGTTTTCCACCCTCTAAACCATAACCAATGGCAGTGATTTTTTGGTATGTTATCATCATGCCTTAGAACTAGGTTTATATGTGATTTTTTTAATATTCTTCATAGATTTGACACTATTTGTATTTTAGAAGTTTCATACGAAACAAAAAAGCGTCAATATTTTTGAAACTATTTAGAATATTTCAAAAAGAAAACGTACAAACCTAGCTCTGGGGCATACTGACACATACAAAAAAATCATGACTATAGGTTAAGGTTTAGAGGGTGGAAAACGTCATCGCCGTTTGTACGGACACCGCTGGGTTCACACTCCTCTTAACAAAATGTTTGTAATATTTGTAAATCTTTTCGTCAACCGTCGAATTTATTTAATGCCAAGCCTAAAGATATTCAGGAGTTTTAGGCACAGTATCTGCCCGTCAGATCACGTCGTGATCTGTATCGCTCGTGTCTGCTAGATTGATCGTTGAAATCCCTCGGGAAGATTCCATTGATTTTCTAAGAATAACTATACGTATTCCATTCCTATCGCCTACGTTCAATGGTCCGTGTTGAGAGCGTGTATAGTGTTATTGATTGTTTCTCAAACAATGTCCCATCGAACTTTTGGTTTCGACTTCGGAGAGTTTCGGCGAAATTTGAGTTTCGGTTTAGTTTTGTTTTTGGCAGTTTTGTGGTAGGATCTTGTGTAAGGTCCGTCCGCATTGCTACCACCATGTTGCTCGCTAATTCTGCCGCAAACTGCAGCTTTGCTTGCACTGTTGTGTTCCGGCGTGGAGAGCAAGGCAGCCGGTGTAATTATACGCACAAGAGGTATTCCTTCTTAACCCTCTGTGTTGGCAACGCATCTGCAATCTCTTTGATTTTGCGGATGTCTAGGATAGGCGGTGGTGATCACTTACTATCAGGTGAACCACTTGCTTGTTTGCCTTCCTATTATAGTAGTAGTAGTTGCTTAGTTTAAACATTTATTTAAGTATGAAATTTAATGGATACACCTTGTCTAAATAGTTTAGATCATAAATTTAATAGTTTAAGTAAGCAAACTACGCAACCTACTCATCTTAGCATCGATCAGTAGCACCTGATTTAAGTAGAAGTTACTACTATAAATTCATACAATAAACCATTACATACAAACTTATAAAGTCAAACGGGACTTTAACGCGATACAATTATTGTTAATGTACCTCGGCGTGGTTGAAACGGCGAAGTAAATTATTAATAGTTTTATCGCGTTAAAGCACAAAATAAATAACAGTATACCAACGTACAGAAACTTATCTTTTTCGACCGCGGTTAAACGAATTCTAACTTTATTAACACGCGCAATAAGTTCGTTTTATTTCATACAGATTCGGTAGGCGGCTCGCGTCAAAAGGAACATGCCGCCTGCCTCCGCCTTCCCCCGCAGCTCCCTGACGAAACGGCAGGGTTGCGCTACATTTGTTTTCAAATACTTTGACACAGCAAGGGCAAGCGAGCGGGCGCGCGGCAAGCCGTCAACCTTCTGCGATTTGCCTGCGATGTAGGCAAGGCAGCCGAGCATACCTACACTGCGGAGTGAAACCCCGCTGGTTAGTCTCGTTTGGCGTTTCAATTTATTATAATACATACAATCTTTTTCAAACTCTGTCGGATACTTCCACTCCCCAATAGCAAACGCGAACGCATCGCGGTTCGTTGAGCCAGAAATAATTCAGCCCTTGTTTAAATTGTAATTAAAATTGCTGCGGCCTTTAGCAAATCAACATACTCGTTTTGATATTTTCAGTAATGTTTAGATGGCTGTTAATTATCGTTTGACTAGGCACGTGTAATTTGGAAACTGTACGGTTGAATTTTTGACTATAAATAAAGCATTAAAGCAGTTCATAGTTTACATTCAGTTGGGGCCTGCTAACAAATACATAATTATAGATATTGGTGGTGATATATTTTGTAATTACTTACGTTCCACATTTAATTTTAAACGTAGGTATATAATATGGTTTTCATTTTGTTTTTACTTAAATACAATGTTTATGTATACGATAATAAAATTATTTATAACATTATCGGGACTTTAGCGCGATAAAAATATATACCCATAAAAAACCCATCACAGAAAAAAAACCAACAAACGAATGACAACAGTAATGGCGGCAATTCGATCCTCCGTCAAGACGAACGTTTTTTTTAAATCATAGACAAACAAATGAAGTCCCTATTCTCATGTCACTCGAGATCAAACGTCGTGCATTTATATTAAAAAAAACACACTGGATTGACCTTTCGTATCGATAACTGTTTCAATATCTATGGATACTAAAATAGAGACCCACTTGAATTTTGACAGCTGTTCCAAATTTAAAGTCATAACGTCAGAGATATTGGTAATATGATGACAATTTAAGTACAGATTTACCTACTACCACAGACAAGAAAATTCTTATTATAACATTTGTTGTAATAATGCTGGTCATTTCCTACGGTTTTATTACGTTAAAGAGTTCTTTAGATTACAGGGTGTCATACATACAATGTTTATTACACATATCTTAATATTCTATCAGTGCAGCATGTTTATTCATGCTGATATACTCGCATGGTGTGATTAAGCCTGAGCGCATAATTAACGCCCGATCAGATGATTAATCACAGCGTAATAGTCCTACGATTCTGTTGTTACCTGAACAAACAGTAATTTAGTCTATAAATTTATATATATAGTTTTACAATAAGTTTCACAAAATAACAAAATCGAATTACCATAGTGATGTAGAGAACCCAATGATAGTAAAATTGCGGAAAACGCTGCTCGGTAGGCGAATCATTCGCGCAGCGTCGAGCAGTCATCAGCTTCTGAAGATGCTTCATTGAGAGTCGAAACACGTGCCGAATATTGTTTTTGCTGGTGGTAGTTATGGTCATGTTGGCGTTTGTGTTGTACATTTATTTTAAGCTAAAGGAAGGTAGGAAAATTATAAGTACAGTCACGGAAATTGAAACACGTATCACCGTTGAACCTAGTCGAAGAGACATACGCATGACATTTGTATGACATAGCCTGGCGTTTAACGCGTCGCGTCATTGCGATAGGGATCTAAGGTGGTACGTGAATATATTTCCCCTACTTTATATATAATGCCATATATATGCCAGATAACAGTAAGGTACTACAAGGCACTTCATTTAGGTCCACGGTTCATAAATGGCTCATGTTTAACTGCTTTTACACAATCAGTGAATATCTCAACCACGAAGCCACTTAGTTTTAAATATAGTTTGGACTTATTGCTAATTATAATGGAAATTTTTGATGTATTTATTGTTTACATGGTCTTGACATTACCTGTATTACATTATCCGTAAATCATATCTATTTTATTGTATCTGACATTCATTGTAACTTAGTATTGAACTTAGTAAAAATTACTTAAATTGACCATAAAATATTGTACGCCATGACATTATGGTAGATTACGGTCTAGTTTACTTAATTTATATTTTACCATCTTTCCTTCTGTACCCGTTTTCATACAATAAATGAATTTGAATTTGAATTTGGATTTGAATTTGAATAAGTATTCAACACCAGCGCCGCTATTTTACATGATTTAACTAGCACTGAGTTTGCGAAGAAGCAAACTACTCGGTAGCATTGTAATAGTCTTGGTTATATACTTTTTAACATGAAACTACCGTGAGACTCAGACATATTAATAAAGCGGATCACTCACGTATTTTTGCGTCGGGAAATGCCCGACATGTTTCGGACCAGTCCGTGGTCCTTAATACCCTGGTTATATACTGACTATAATATAGATATAGATAAAAACAAAGAGTGTTTTACCTAATTTCATTTTGCGGGTGGTACGACCTTGTGCAAGGTCCGTCCGGATGGCTACCACCATCTTGCTCGGTAATCCGGCCATTCAGCAGCAGTGCTTGCACAGTTGTGTTCCGGCGTGGAGAGCAAGAGGTATTCCATCTTAGCCCTCTGGGTAGGCAACACATCTGCAATCTCTTCGATGTTACAAGTGTCTACAGGCGGTGGTGTACACTTGTTTGCCTTATTAATTCATAAAAAAAAATCAAAACGATACACTGACGAAATTAAGTTAAGAAATTCATTACAAGACAAGACAAACACAAAGTCATAAACATTGTTGGACGAGAGCAGAAGATGGCAGAATGACTTGGAAACATTAACAAAGGATGGCCTATAACATTGCGCCAGACTGTGCTACTAGCACGAAACTTCTTGACAAAGTCAAAGTCAAAGTAAAAATATCTTTATTCAAATTAGGCTCACAGGAAGCACTTATGAATGTTAAGTCGCTATATAACTCAGTGCAGTTCTCTCCTACTGGAGTATTTAGAAGGAGAGACCCTGAAAACTATTTAGAACGAGAGACCCTAGAAGAATTTTGATAGAGAGGCCTTTGCCCAGCAGTGGAATACAAATACGGGCTATTAATGAAATATGCTGTCTCAGTTTCATCGCAGACAAGAAACCTATAAAATGTTCGCCCTAATTCCGTTTTACAAAAAACTTTCTAGACAGTGAAATAAAATGCCAAGCAAAAAATCGTGTAAAATAATAAAACCGTAAAAAAGGTGCTTGACTTATTCTTTCTGATAACATCTATCTATCTATCTATATAAATAAAAATGAATTGTTGTTCGTTAGTCTGATTAAAACTCGAGAACGGCTGGGCCGATTGAGCTGATTTTGGTTTTAAAATGTTTGTCGTAGTCCAGGGTAGGTCTAAACGGTGAGCAAATATGCTCCAATAATTAGGCGGTACGAAGTTCGCCGGGTCAGCTAGTCTATACATATAAATAAAAATGAATTGTTGTTCGTTAGTCTGATTAAAACTCGAGAACGGCTGGGCCGATTGAGCTGATTTTGGTTTTAAAATGTTTGTCGTAGTCCAGGGTAGGTCTAAACGGTGAGCAAATATGCTCCAATAATTAGGCGGTACGAAGTTCGCCGGGTCAGCTAGTTGGCAATAAAAATCACTAAGTAATGAATGAATACTTACATCATTTTTACAAAAAACACTAAACTGCAATGTTAATTGATGAGTACTGCACTCACATTCATAATTATTAATACCTACCCTACTAAAGTCGCAATGTACTACTACGTGCTCCTATATGATATCTTTCTGTAGTTTTTTGTATAGTCGACCAAGAAATTGCTTGACCACTTTTCGACCGTATTACAACGGGATAAGATTCAAAAGTGGTCAAGCGATTAGTTGGTCAAGTATACATTTTTAAACCAGGCAAGCGAAACTCATAAATGAAATTCGAGACCAAAAGTTGGGATTTACAGATGACATTATCTGATGCCGGATGTGGTCGGGCCTTGATCTATCTGGGGGCCTAGCACGCTAGCTTTTATCGATGACATAAAGCATTTATCCCGTTCTAACCAGTATGCGTGTGCGAAAGGGACGAATGCTTTATGTCAGCGTTATACGCTAGTGTGCTAGAGGGGCTGGTCCGAAAGATTTATCAGGTACCAAGCCTCTACACCACATAATATTCCTGATCTGATCATAACATTTACCAGATCATGGCATGAGTAGACCCTTTAGACTTCTTATCTTGGATTCCATAACTTTAACAACCTTTTTTTCCCCTTAGCAAGTCCCTTTAAATTCCCTCCCAATTCTAGGTGACAATTCTAAATAACAGACTTCGAGTCAGTCTCAACAAAAATCCAATCATTAATAGTTGGCCGAAGGTGTGACGGTAATGATTTTTTGCCGAGCCCTGGTAATGATTTTTTGTTGGACCGCGCAGATAAGTTGGCGTGGTATTCATTAATCATTTGGGAGCGTGGACGTGTGGTGAGCGGACGGGAAGAGGAATTTCGTGAGGAACTGCGGAATGGAGTTAATATAGTCGAGGTGCGGGAACAGAGCTAGCATTCACCACGCGGAAAATAACGTATCAACGTAGCTGACAGACTAGATCCAGATATCATGGTAATGATCCTTTTATCTATACATACATAAGTATGATAGAAAAGAGTTCCGTTGCTGACTGACTGACTGACGGACAACACCAAATAGTCTAAACTACGGTCTGCCGCAGTTTAGACTGAACGTTTGAACTGAACGGCTGTACGTTTTCTAGTTTATCAAAAATGTTTTAGTTAGACACGAGTCTCATAAAAACCAATTCATAACAATCTAAATTATATTTATGTTGTTACGTGTGGAAGCGGAGGAGGGTGCATTAAAACATATTTGCTCCACAGCCGCAACTAGTTTCGCGGTGGTAATTTGTTCCAGTTTGTTGAAATGGACCTCCGCAAAGTAACGCCTGATTCCATTAATTACAATGTAATTTTTTACTAATGGAAAACATTTGGTAATGAATTTCAAAATTTGAAGGGCGATTAAGGCTTGCATTAACGAGGTGCCTGCTAAGCTAGCACTCGGTACAGGAGGAAGTTTAAGTTGGGATCAGGCTTGCTTAGACTTGCATAGCAACTTAACATGACTATGAAAGTTCAGCAAACTTCGACATTATACAGAGTACACTAGCGTGATCGGATCCTGTAAACTTTGGAAAAAGCAACCGATAGAACACTGCTACACGGACGACTGTATGGCACAGTGGCACATGTGTCTGCTTCCTGTGCAAGAGGTCCCGGGTTCAAATCCTGATATGGGCAAATATTTGTGTAACAAACACGTTATTTGTATTCAAGTATGTATTTATCTATATATAAGTATGTTTATCCGTTGTCTAGTACCCATAACATAAGGTTTGCTTAATTTGGGACTAGGGCAATTGGTGTAAATTGTCCCAAGATATTTGTTTATTTATTTATTCCTTTTTTTAACAAAATAGGAAGGTAAACGAGGAAGTGGGATAGCTGATGGTAAGTGATCACCACAGTCTATAGACACCCGCAGCACAAGGAGACTGCAGATCTTTTGCCAACCTAGGGGGATAAGATGGAATACCTCTTGTGACACTAATTTCACGGGGTGTCTAGCTCACTATGCCGGACTACAACAGTGCATGAGTGCAAGAACTGCTAGTAACTAGATTAGCGAGCAAGATGGCGGTAGCGATCTGGACAGACCTTGCACAAGGTCCTACCACCCGCAAACCTACATACTTTGCTGTGATCATTTTATGTTGATGATCTGATAGTGTAGTAGTTAATGATCCTGTACGGAGCTAAAGGATCTGGGTTCGATTCCCAGTAGGGGCAATGTACGTAAGCTGAATATGATTGTTTGTGCCTAAGTCGTGGATGTTACATATATTTAAGTATATGTTTTTTTATTATTTATGCATGTTTATCCGTTGTCTTGTACTTGAAGTACAAGGTTTGTTTATTTCTAGACTAGGTCAATTGGTGGTAATAATTAATAGGTTCAGGCCTTACTTTGCGGAGGTCCATATAACAAACTAGAACAAAAGTGGAACAAAACTTTTGTTTTAGTTAGTTGGTGTTAATAGACCAAACATATTTATTTATTTCATTGTTTTACCGACTTATATTTCAATGCGGCATCCCATTAAAGAAAAGGCATAAAGGAGTGAAATTTTGGTAGGTTATCAATAAAAATATTTACGTCAAAAGAAAAAACTAAGAATACCAAATTGTATAAGTGGTATAGAAAAAAAATGTTTCGGCATAATACATGTGTATATAAATTATGTATCCAGATATGATGTGTAGAAAATATAATTACCGGCATTTTAAAAGCTGGCAGAAAGAAATATAATCGAGGAAATGAAGATAGATATTTAAGATTTACGTGTAATTCTGTAAATTGTGAATGTGGTATTCAATAGCATATTTGTATTGTATTGTAAAGGGTGAACAGCATTAGAATACAAAGCTTAAAACTGTAAAAACTTGTAAAAGCACACTATGGTACAACGCGACAAATTAAGGCCTGGAGTGCTCCCGCGCCTTTTGGGGAAATGTCGGCATTTTCAACAAAACCAATATGCAAATGATGCTGTAGCGTTCCGAACGAAGCGAGACACAATCATGCTCGTTAAGAACCATGTCGCATTTTAAAAAGAAATGGTTAAGTTATGAATTCAGTACAAAGAAAACTTTTTTCTGCTATTGTTTGCTTCTAAAATAATTACTTTCGATAAGTTTCTGTATAATCACTTTGCGAAGTGCGTCGCGCCTGTCTAAAGTTTTCACAGTGCATAGTTAATTTTTTTTAAATACAACATAGGAAGGCAAACCAGCAAGTCGGTCACCTGATGGTAAGTAATCACCCCCGCCTTTAGACACCCGCAACACCAAGGAGATTGCAGATGCGTTGCCAATCTGAGGGCTAAGATGGAATACCTGTGGTGCCAGTAATTACAACGGCTGTCTTGCTCTCCACGCTGGAACACAACAGTGCAAGCACTGTTATTAGCGGCAGGATTAGCGAGTAAGATGGTGATAGCTCTCCGGACGGGCTTTGCACAAGGTCTTACTACGCGCAAGAAAGTCTCTACTATGCTCATTAATCATAACCCAGTTATAACATCTCACTGATTCAATCAATTACGATTCGTATAAAGCCCTGATCGATTGTGGGAATTCTCGATTGTTAATTCGACGAGAAAATTAAATACCGTTTGCATAACGTTTCGTAGAAGTCGGAGTAATGATTTGAAAACAGAACCGTGTGCGGTCTGACGTTACTGTATAATGGAAGAGCTAACTGAGTAGTTAGCTGAGGTCTCGCAAATTCATCAAAAATTAATAAAGCCGACGTTATACCCAGAACACCGACGGCGCGGCGGGCCTGGGAAGTAGCTAGCTTTAGAAGAGGGAACTCATTTAATGCTTATGAGTAATTCTTTTTATGGTTCCGTACCAAATGGCAAGAAAACAAACTCTTATGATGCGGATTTCCCCGTCTGTTTGTTTGTATGTATGTATGTTAAATTATTTATTATACATTACCTTTAAAACAATAGTTAAAACAGTTTGTCACAGTATTGCGTAAAATGTCAGCGATATTGATGCAAAAGAGGTTTTTTTTATGAAATTGGAAAGCAAACTAGCAAGTGAGCCACCTGATGGTAAGTGATCACCACCGCCTATAGACACCCGCAACACCAAGAGGATTGCAGATGCGTTGCCAACCCAGAGGGCTAAGTTGGAACACCTCTTGAAGGTGTAAAAATATAATTTGTTTTTGCAAACATGATCGAAAAGACGGGGTATCAAAATTTGCCATTGTACCATTAGAGATCAAGTCTGGGCGACGTAGCTAAGGGTCAGTGAAATGCACATAATATATATCAAAAAGTTTAAGTTTGAATTTTGCATTTTTTTTTCAATGCGAAGATACAGACAAAAAAATAAATACCTAAGCCAATCTGCTCTGAACACCGTGCTACAAAAAAAGGTATGCAATGACAACACAAAGAAAAATCTAGGGTAATGGCAAGACTGCAACCTCAGTATTAAGCGCTGTGCGATTGCCAGTATTGCAACAAAAAAAATACTAATAAATCAATATCAGATTAAGCTTTGATTATTAACAAGAAAATAAAGCATCAGCAAATCCCGGTCGATACTATAATATCCTAAGGATATTAAGTTCAAACATTTCAAACTAAATAACGCCCCAATCCAGTCAAAGTTGCCGAAACACAGTACCCGCGCTGGATTATAGTAGTAAGTACCCGGCCCACATCCGGGGTACTTAATTGACCTGAAGACTGCGCACGACCTCAATTTTCCAACCCTTTCCGTGATGTACAAGCAGGCCTTTTTAACATTGTCCTTAGGCCTAATTGCACCTGATTGCTTTCATATTGCAATTAAATTGAGTTTAGTACACGTAATAGCTGGGATGAGTGAACTTTCAGGCGGTTTGTTTTGTAATTTGGCCTCTGTACTTTTGGGTTGGAATTTATGGCGCCTTAAAAATTATGTCGTAGTTAGGGAAAGGTTTTTTAAGTACCTATGTAAAGTTATCCGTTCTCTAGTACCCATTGTGCAAGCTTTGTTTAGTTTAGGACTAGTTAAATTGTTGTAAATTGTCCCAAATAATTTGTTAGTTATAACATGACACTGTATTTGTTAGTCCTATATTCGAAATCAAGTCGGTTTAGTTTCGAAACTTTTCTATAATTGTTTGATTTGGGTATGTGGGGACGCATCCCTTATTTCGTTTGCAGGCCAAACCTGGGTTTGGCACCTAATAATTGTTTTGTTCGATTCGTAAATTCGTTCATGCATTAATTTATTGTTTTCAAAACTGCTTTTGATATATTTACATTTTGAAGTTAAAAGTTCAAGTTCATTTATTTGCAAAAATCATGGTACAGAAGCTGTTGAGTCTTAAAAATAATGCAGAACAACATAATTCACCATTATAGAGGCATGCAAAATTCTAAAAACTTAAAATGAAATTACAACACTTGTTTAATTAACTAACTTTATGATTTTATTTTTTACTGTGACATTTAAAGGTGAATGGGCATTTTTGTATGGGCGCTGTCCCAACCCTTGTATACAATAGTGAGTAGTATGGACGTGTAGTACTCGGTGTAAGGATCATCATAGGCCATGTTTCGAAGACCAGGTATCTGCAGGGGTGACGTGGGACGCAAAATTAAAAAATATTTTTTCAATAAAACTTTAGTGTAACACACCCTAATGTATGCGACGTTGCCATTCTGTTGACTAAAAAGTCATAACGAAATGTGTCACGTCAAACTGAAATAAGCCTTTGTCATTTAAGTCATCAACGTGATCGAAAATAAATAACCATTATGACATAACGTGTCAAAAGTTAAATTAGTACGTTGCCAGCTCGTCCTAAAGCACTGTTCGACTGTGGTTTACCTTAAGAATTGTAATTAATAATTGTTTTGTATGAAAAAAGAGAAAAATAAAACAGCTAATTAAACCTATGCTCACATTACGTTTTTTACTTCTAGTGGCCTCAGTAATGCGTGGTTAAAATCTTTCGGCTATATCTCGAACATGATTTTATAGATACTTTTCATACAACTGCTAGTACAAAGTGAGGTATAAAATGGGCTGTAGCTTTTTCCCTGCAAACATCTCGGTTTTGCTGTCATATAAAAAAATTAAGCTCTTACAGAGAGCTTTGAAATAAGATATAGCACAACTGTATACAGCACTTGGGACAATTTGCCCATTCTCCTTTATTTCTTCTAGTATAATGTTTTCTGTACGTATTTCTAAATTCTTTAAAAAAAATTTATTTGTGACATTTTTAAGTTTAGGATGAAGTGTTTTTTTTTCCATTGAACTTTTTTGACATTCGTTTTGATGTTGGCTAGATATTTCATTTTATTTTTATGTCTACCTTGTAAGTTGACGACCTTATTGTGAATTATTATCTTTTAAATTCTAAATTTAATGTAAATTAGCTGTACCAAAGCTTGACCAATGTAGGACATTGTTTTTTAACCGACTCCAAAAATAATTAGGAGGTTCTTAGTGAATCGGTATTTTTTACCTAAAGTTGACATTATTGTCTCTCCATTTTATTCGCATGTTTTCTTAGCTTTACGTCAACTTTTGGGTCATTTTCAAGGACTGAGACCATTATATTAATTTAGAATGAAAAATAAATTAATCTATCTACCATTTACTACGTTTATGAACCTTGAACTAATCATCCAGTTTGCCCTTGTTTGACCGTGGATATTAAATATCACCGTTCGCAATTCTGCTATAATTAAATAATTAAAATTTTAAGAACACTTCATTTAACGATGAAATGTAGAAGGAAAATAATCCTAATAAAGTAATAGAGCTATTAAAACCGTCTGACACTGTCTCTGAACTTTAAACAACTTTTCCATGCAAATACTGTTGCGTCTCGTAATTTTTTTTACTTTTTATCATCGCTTTTGATATTTCGCTCCGCAATTATTAAATTTCAATAAAGTGTTTTTAAAATGAAAAACTTACTATAACTCGTTTAAATTTAAAGTAGAGAGGAACGTTTCTAGCAAAATAATATTTTCACGTTTCAATTTAAAATTTTATATTTAAATAAGCCTTTAAATATAATTTTATTTCTTAGGTACACACAATGTTATTATAATTTTTAATTTTCTTATCAATTTACAATAACGAACTTTCGCTGTTCTAGCGGGCGATTTTATATCTGTTTTTTCTAGCTCAAGATGGCTAGCAATATACGTCGCGACTCTGTTTATCGCGTAGGGCGTGTTTTTAAACTAACCCAGTACAAGAGAGATGCTAAACAAGCGAGAAAA
Source organism: Ditula angustiorana (assembly GCA_963691745.1). Lineage (NCBI taxonomy): Eukaryota > Metazoa > Arthropoda > Insecta > Lepidoptera > Tortricidae > Ditula > Ditula angustiorana. Next base: position 1,486,489 of record OY829486.1, on the reverse strand, counting down.
TGAGCACCCGTGCTAGCCTGTATGTGACCTTAACATGACCGACTAAGTTAAGTTTATCTGTGTTTGTCTTTATATGCGTTACTTTCTTACGACACTAGTTAGACAGAGACGCAGGTAGGAATAAGTTAAACCTGGACCGGTCATGTTAAGACCACTGGGAAAGTGATTCTTTAAGCGCTTGCTTTATCGCGCAGGTACGAGTGAACGAGACATAGCGATGCCCTTAGAAAATAAAGTGCTAAATAGAGCTGCTAAGAAGGACATCTGTTAAAAAAGGTTTTATTCACATTAGGCTTACAGGTAGCACTTATGAATGTCATAAAATTTACCACCGGTTCGGAAAAACCTCTGATGAGAAGATACCGACAAGAAACTCAACGAGGTGTAATTTTTTAAATAAATCAAAATTACAATGTTATTTTACATCTTAAATATTTTACAATTTAACACAGTAGGTGTACAATTTTTGGAGCCAGGGATCGCCAATACAAATCGGGATCATTTCCAAACATCCCTGTCCAAGATATAGTCATTGATTTTATAATACGCCCGAGAAATAAATGTCTTCTTGACAATAGCTTTGAATTTGTATCATATAATTCATGATCGTTGATTTAGTTTCATTTCAGTCGAGCAGTACAAGCGTTAAGAGTAGTAGCGGAAGCTTTACGACCCTTTCAATTCTTATGTCCATTACAATTCAATTCACAACAATAAAAAGTCGGCACCCCGATCCGGGATCATAATAACCCATAAACGGGCATTACGAATGCCTTATCATGCCGATTTGCGTTGTACGGAATTACGGATCATTTGGCGGTCGCAAACCATCCTAATTGCTGGCCAGATAGCGCAGTGCAAATCCGGGCTGACGCGGAGTGATAGGCGGCGCGGGCGCCGATAATACTCAGACCTTGTTTCAGCACTCTCTGATAAGTTCCCAGTATCAAATCTAACAGATATTCGTTAACTATCAAAATACACACACAAGACATAGTTTGACATCGCTTTTGTAAGGTCGTACATAAAAATATACCGCACGCGCGCGTTCCGATCGGCTGTCAGCAGACGACTGATATATGTGAGACTGTCTCTGTTTGTGTCCATAGAAAAAACAGTGACGGCACAGATATCTGTTGGATGTAATACCAGGGACTTAATAGAGAGTGGTGATACAGGCACTAAATATACAATATGTGAATAACTACTTAAGCACCGACACAGCTATTATGAAACTGTCATTAGAATACAATTGGAGGATAACGTCAGCACACTGTCATTTCATATATATAGGAATTAAGCTAGACGCAAGTCTATGAAATGACCGTGTGCTGACGTTACCCTCCAATTGTATACAAATCACGGTCTAATAATTCACGTTTCTAAACAGTCGCTATCAGACATGGAGCGGAGAATAGTTCTAATTAATTTAGAAAGTTAGAAGAAATTTATCGATTGAATGAAGATTCAAGGATTCGAATCTTGTCACATGACTTAAGTTTTTCTTGAATCAATGTTCTACATTATCAATATAAAAAGCCAAAGTTTCGGCTAAAAAACTAAATAATCAAAGTGCCAAAGTTTAATGTACGAGTATGCTTCTTTTTTCTTTATATTAATTCTGGATCAACATGGCTGAGAACCAAATAAAAAACAGCATCTTTCAATTAAGAGAAACCTTCAATGTTACCTGCGCACTTAAGGCACTTCAACGCTTTATACAAACGGTTCAACTAGCACTTACCTTCTCGACACGCGTTCACTCGCTACCTAACTCATTGCGTCTCGTTCCAACTTACCCAATAGGAAAGAGTACTGAGATCAGTCGCGAGTTAACGCTTGTCGAGCAGTGCACCTAGCACGAATCTTTTCGATACGCGTTAAGAGGAAACACAAGGGCCGTTTTTCCATACAAACGTCGTCCCCTGTTTCCTCTCTGGATAATGCCAGTAGAGCAATATTTTTTTTCCAAAAAATCAATGGCCACTAATATGCATGTCCCTATGTTTTCCTTTTTTTCATAAATTAATTATTAAAAGAGATATGAACATTCAAAAACCTAAAAAATTGCCCAGATTTTCGGCTGCGTTCATACATTCAGAAAACAAATTTTACTAGATTATATAAAAAAAAGAAAAACATAGGAACACTGCCAAAGCCTTTCTTTAATTTTTAATGAAAAAAGTAGTTAAATCGGTTACGTTTTGGAGAAGGAATCAGGGGTCTACGAATCGTTGATTTTGAGTACTTTAAATAGGTATTTTCAGTCCAAGCTGCGGCTGTCTCTATTGCACTCTGCGGGGGGAGGCTTGATAGATGGAGGTAGCAATAGATTTTACAAATACCTATTTTTCAATTCTCTAGGCCTTGGTGTTTCCTCTTAACTCGCTACGTAACTCAAAGCGTCTCGCTCTAACTAGTCCAGTAGGATAGAGACGCACTGAGTTACGTAGCGAATTAACGCGTATCGAGAAGATTCGTGCTAGGTGCACAGGTTCGTGCTAGATGCACTGTGGTCCTAACATGACCGATTGCGTTTAGTTTATTTGAGCTTATCTCTATGTGTTTCCCTTTTTAGGGTTCCGTACCGCATCGATCACTTTGTGGTCCGTCTGTCTGTCTGTCTGTCTGTCTGTCTGTATGTCTGTATGTTAAGACCATTTTTCTCAAGAACGCGTGGAGGTATTGAGTTGAAATTAATGTCAAATACTTAACTCGGCAGTTTTTTAGAGCCGTGAAAAAAATCAAACTTCAAAGTCAAATGAAACAAAAGATACGGCCATTTTGCCGCATGTTTCATTCATTTGCAAGGCACTCAAAAATCTATGGGGTACTTCCGGTTGACCTAGAACTATGAAATTTGGCAAGAAGCAAGGTTTTACAGCACAAATTAAATAATAAATCCAAAAACCGTAAATTTTAAACCCTAAAAACAAAAAAAATGTTTTGGTCATACAATGCAAAATGCGATACTAGATGTTGTTGATGACGGAACCCTCGGTGCGCGAGTCCGAATCGCATTCGGCCGGTTTTTTATGACATTAGTTTGACACAAATGCAGGGAGGGATAAATAAAATCTTGGCCTGACACGTTAAGGTCACTAAATGGACATCTTATATCATGCAACAGAGTACTTACCAAGACAAATAAAACAAGTTGAAACTCGATGGCGTTGCGTGGCTCCGTTACAGAGTTTCTATGGCCACTTTTTGACTCCATATCAACGCTTCAAATATTTAAGAACCTCCGCTAACTCGCGCGGGTACACGGAGCGGGTGCACGTCTGTTGAAAAATAATATGAGGGCCCCCGCCGACTCACGCGGGTGCTCATACTATATTTCGAGCGTGTACCCGCTCCTACTTAGCGGAGGCCTTAATATCGCTCGTGCTCTATAGCAGTGTTTCTCAATCTTTTCCAAGGGCGGACCCGTAATGCAACCTTACCATGACCCGTGGACCCCTCAAAATCAAACAAAAAACCGCTTGGATACTTATATAAGCAATTCTTATTTAAGTCTATTTGACACACACGAAAAATGTGACGCCCGTCAAACGCTCGGTCACGTCGTTCTGCCTCATAATTTTTACTTTTAATGTTTATTTCGTCTGCGGACCTCCTAGGATAGGTTCGCGAACCCTCAGGGGTCCTCGGACCCCAGGTTGAGAAACACTGCTCTATAGGGTAGAAAATACTCCTCCCGCGTCAGTCCTCACCCTCTCCTACCCTCTACCCAATCCTGCCTATCACTAACGAGCGTTATTCGTACTTGCAGGCCGGCCAATGGTTAAGTGGGCGCTAGCCAGCTTCAGCGCGTCAGTGTTAGGTTTAGGGTTATGCAGCTCTTACAAAACTGGCAGGTCTAAAGCTATTCTATCGCCTAAGGCTATCGCGTCCTGTGCACCTAGCACGAATCTTCTCGATAAGTGTTAACTCGCTACGTAACTCAGTGCGTTTCTTTCCTACTGGGCTACTTGAAAAGAGACGCACTGAGTTACGTAGTGAGCCAACGCGTATCGAGAAGATTCGTGCTAGGTGCACTGGTTTTCAGCGCAAAGTGGCTACCGGGTTTGCTGAACCCAGTATAATGAATGAGATCACTTGAAAATGTCTTATTGTAATCCCCTAGGTAACTGCACACGTATCGAAGGATACTGTGCACCTAAAATGACACTTTTCGACGCGTCGTGACTCGCTACGTAAATTAGTGCATCTCGTTCTTACTGGGCTAGTTAGAAAGAAATGTACTGAGCTACGTATCGTGTTAAAGCATGTCGAACACATCAGGCAGACATTATTGTTCGATATGTTGTTTCTAGCTATTTAGGCGGTTTAGTATTTCATACACTGTAAGCCTATGTTTTCTCATATACATTACTGTCTCATATATATAAGTATATATGCATATTCTGATCAGTCAATCTTATATTTATGTACATATACTGGGATTCCATTCACCTCATACTAATCATGTATTTAGCGAATGTATCTCGTCTTCAACTTAGTTGCGCAACAAAGTATAGAAACCGTTTGTTACTTTTACAAAGTCATCTAGTTACATAAAATTTAAGTAACTCGTTAAGAACTTGGCTACTCATAATCTTAGGTAAGAAACATTTTCTGCACTTCAGCAGTTTCTTACTAATTAAAGAACTTTCTATATTACTCGGAGTATTATTAAACATAGGTATAAACAAGTAGTACCGATGAGTTCGCAGTTTATTTACAAGTATTTAATTTTGATTGAATTATTGAGTTTATCGAGATTCATTTCACACTTAAGATACGTCAAAGAATCCAGATTTTGAAGGGATCTGACAGCTCTTTTTGACTTATCGCGAATTTAACCTCATTTCTACAGACGCGAAAATTACCCCGCTGGTCCTAGACTTGGTTATAGACCGAGCTTAAATTTCAGTTTCATGCTGTGTTAGTATGACATTCGAACTTGAGTTCAGTTTAAACCTACGACCCTTAGTAACCTCGATGGATTGTTTTACGGAAGTGATATTTTTAGATAGTTTTGTAATGCCTTTTTCGCCTGACACACAGGAATATCTTAGTTCAAGCATGGTTCTTTTCCGTTTTTGTAAGTTTGACTACTTATAGATATTCTTGTGCTGCCTCTCCAACTAGTGAAGGTTGGCAGTCAGCTCTGCGTATTTCCTCCGGTCTTTTACGAGGTTGAAAAGCTCGGCGACACTTGAGATTCCGATCCTTTCCCGAATATTGGGCACCACGATTTCTTCCTCCGGCCCACCGCTCTTTTGCCTGCCACTCTTACTACTATAGATGCTATATTGTCAAGTGTTTCTGAATAAAGATTTTTTTATTATTGCTTATAACAAATGAACAAAATACCTACAGTTTAACCTATGTACCTAATACCTATACTTACAGTTAAAATCAACATGGATATAGCGAAACTAAAAAAAAACGAAAACTAAAAAAAACAATTTATATGTATACAAAACATTAAATAACGGTATTGATACAATTTACATTATTTAAGCGACGGTTTCTGTACCAAATTAATATAAGTAAATCGCATAAATTATTTAAAAAAATATTATTATCAGTTTATCAGAGCCTAAAACATTTTAAGAAATCTTATGAAGGTCCTGAAACCTTGCAGATTGATTGGATGTTTCAATATTATATCCTCAAAGTAACGTTGCAGACTTTTTTGCTCCTCGCCGGTCGATAGTAATTCGTTTATCCCTAAGGATTTTTTCCGGGGGTATATTTTCCTCGGGCATCATCCATCTTGTCTGCAGCGTCGCATTGAACAGGGATAATATGACATTTTAATAACCACGAGTTTAGTTTGATATGACCTCATTTTTTTAATATTTACTCTGTGGTAAAAAATATTGAGAACTTTTATTTTGTAGGAGAGGAAAACATGAATGAGGATAACCTGTTGGATATCAGTTACTTATGAATGACTGTAATACCTGAGGATTGTTTAATGGCATTTTTTTTATAAAATAGGAAGGCGAACAAGCAAGTGGGTCACCTGTTGGTAAGTGATCACCACCGAAAAGCAGGTTATAAATATTATTATCAAAATGTTTATTTTTCGAAAAAAAAGGCGCCAAAACGGAATCACCCCCGAATGCCCTTAAACCAAAATTTAAAAGCCCTTAACCCAAAAAGTTAATAAAAAAAAGTTAAATTTGACTTGGCTTACTTATGATCTACGTAACACTTAACGTTTTTCTTAACCCACGTTTAAAGGCACTAGAAGCGGAATCATTAATATGTATTGTGTTATTTCAACCAAGCACAAATTTGCTCCGTGCCATGTCTTGAATAATACTCAAGTCAACCGTGACATTCGTACTCATAAAGTAAATTATGCACAAATAAGGAATTTGTTTCTTAAAGCTGGCAAAAGATCAGAAGCAAAAGGATTCGTTTTTTATGTAAAATAGGAAGGCAAACAAGCAAGTGGGTCACCTGTTGGTAAGTGATCACCACCGCCTATAGACATCCTCCATACCAAGGAGATTGCAGATGCGTTGCCAACCTGGAGGGCTAAGATGGAATACCGCTTGCGCCAGTTAGTAATTACATCATTTTAATTAAATGTTTAATAGACCTCAAGCTAGGTTATAGTATAGTTAGGTGGTAGGACCTTGGGCAACGTCCATTTGGATCGCGATCACTATCTTGGTTGCTAATATAGCCGCTTAGCAGCAGTGCTTGCACTGTTGTGCTCTGGCGTGGAGAGCGAAGACAGCGGGTAAAACTGTTACTGGCATAAGAGGTCTATCTTAAACCTCTGCGTTGGCAAAGCATCTGCAATCTCGTTTGTGTTGCGGGTGTCGATGGATGGTGGTGATTACTTACTATTAGTTGACCTACTTGCTCTTAATGTGAATTGCATATTATTTTGACATCTAGTGTAATTTACATTGTAGTTTATATTTTGAAATAAAATAAATCAAATCAAATCATTTGCCTTCCTATTGTATCATAGAAAAATAATAATAATGTGAAAGTTCTACGTTAGTTTAAAATCGAAGGTCTAAATTGTTTTAAGATTTCGCGATTTTCACACATATTTATAACGCTAACTTTTTGCGGGTGGTAGGACCTTGTGCAAGGTTCGTCCGGATCGCTACCACCATCTTGTTCGCTAATCCTGCCGCTAAGTAGCAGTGCTTGCACTGTTGTGTTCCGGCGTGGAGAGCAAGACAACCGGTGTAATTACTGGCACAAGAGGTATTCCATCTTAGCCCTCTGGGTTGGCAACGCATCTGCACTCTCTTTGTTCTTGCAGGTGTCTATAGGCGGTGGTGATCACTTACCATCAGGTGACCCACTTGCTTGTTTGCCTTCCTATGTTGTATAAGAAAAAAAACAACGTTATTAATAATCGAAGGTCTGTTACAAAAATTTAAGCTTAGAAATTGACGCAAAATCAAAACGACCCCTTCCATACCCATCTAGTTTTAAGGTCGTGCATATACTCCACGTTGTTCACCAACAAACTTCTAACACGGCCGGAAAGCCTACTCATAACGGACACAATAATTTCCTGCTACCTCGGGGAGCCCTAAAAAGTTTGGACAAAACATTCGCCTCATAATAAGCGCCATATTTCAGTCGGCCGCCATTCTACAGGCTTTATTCATGTATATGGCACTGCACAGAATACATGTGGCAGTGCAGTCACTTCTAACTGTCAAAACAAAAGTCCATGCCAAATAAAAACAAGAGTTCTTGATCAATGACATTGTAACGGCAAGAAACTCAGCTTTATATAATTTTCCAATGATGTTAGTTGAAATATTAGGCTCTCTAGCATTTCAACTCTATTTATAAATACTCTTAAATATCACAGCATTTTATTTTCATCATCGTTAGCTGTCTTTTACTTTTATAAACATAATGTTACAAATGAGTATGACATTGTCACATGAAAGACATTCACTTTTTGTAACGCCCTCAGCTCCGTTATTCTCTAACAGCCACGACCTCAACGTCGAGGCTTACTCGTAGCTATCTACACATAGGCACAACATCGATATATCGAAAAATTATATAACACTGAAAAATATCGACAAGAATATCGAACATTCTCGATATTTTTTCGACAAGCCTACCCCGGAACTCAACTGTGACCGGATTTACGCTTGCCGCGTTCAGCTCGTCCGAATTCGGCCTTCGATTCGTGATCCTTTCACAAATATACCTCGACTAGGTGAGTTTCCGCAACTTTCTATAGACATTTAAGCAGTTTAATATTGACAAGAAAAACTACAAATAGCATAGAATAAGTCAATTGTTAAGGATGAAAGCTGCGTCACGACCAGAAACTTCCTTCTCAATCCGTAAACGTCTTAAATCTATCCGTAGTAAAACAGGTACAGTCACAAGCGCCAACATCTATACAGTCAATCTTCCATAAATATGTATACACAGACCTTATGCCTCTAACAATAAGGTTGATGTTTACATAATTTTGACAGGTTTGGAAAGAATTGGCTGTATACATGTTGATGCTCATGACTGTACGTGTGTTAGGTTAGTTTTAGTTTTCACACCGCCAAGATGGCGGATTGGTCAAAATGTAGACTGAACTATCTGCATCCATAAGTTGTGCTAATGTTTAATGTGTAGACGGGACGTGACAGAAATTTTGGCATGTACGTGTGCTTCTTTATGAGCTAGGTACGGCGGGGCAAGGGGCGCCATACTTCGCCTAAACGACTAGCTCGGATTTCAAACTTAGCCCTTATGACTTGTTTCGTTGATGAATGTATGTTCTGTTGTTGAAGTTTGTTGCTGAGCATGTTGTAGGTTGATTAATTTATTTACGGTTATTACAAGTTACATGTAATCTAATGTGATGACTATTTTTGTTTAATGACAGTGAAATATGAACAATCTGTGATTGTGAAGACCGCCAAATATGAAGAGATCTCTTTTCAGATGAAAAACTCACTTAAGCTGAGCTATCGGGATACTTGTGTGTAATTGTTGAAGCCCAGAGGAAAAGAGGGTGCTAAGATTTTGGAGTTTTTTTTTGTGAAAGACTTACTATTTGATTTTTAACACTCAAAAACGCTTTTTTCGACTTACAGTATTTAACTACTATTTTTTTTTGTTAGCAAAACACAGTTCAGTAGCCTAAGGAATTTAGTGTGTATTTTATTTGCACAAAACTGCTTTTATTAATAGATTTTTTTTATTAAAAAGAGTGTTTTCTAAATTTCCCGCCTCTAACAAAGTGTTTTTTTTTTCAGTTTATATAGTACCTAAAACATGGAGCTTTTCATAAATTGTTACAATGAATAACCTTGTCACTCTATAATCATCAAAGTTAATAAAAGTAACGCTTAAAACTATTCATTAGCGAACTTTTAAGCAGTAAATGCATAAGTAAAATGCGGAACCGCGAATAAAAACAAGTTGTTTGATGCATTTCCAGCCAGTAAAGGGCTGCAAGGGGCCGGCTAATCTCAAAAGCTTAGCTAAGAGCTTTTATGTTGCATTTATTCGCAGCTTTGTCGCTTAAACGTTTTCATTTTTCACTCGCCATAAAACGCTTAGAGCGAGCTTAAAATGATGCCATTTATTTGATTAGTTGGAGCCGGTTATTTTCGTAATATTATTTTGTTTAGTTACCTACTTAATTTGTTAATTAGTGTCGTTTAGTTCTACAGTCGAGTTACGGTCAAGCCATGTAAATGGATTACGAAGATGTGATTAAAAAATATATGAAATAAGCTGGTACGAAAACATTCCTTTAAAGTGAATGAATTTTTTTTGCATAGATCTAGGGCAAATTATAAAAAAAGGCTCTGATTCACAGTTTTAATGCAAAGGTAACATTTATTAGTTAAAAAAAAAAAAACATGTTTCAATTATTTTGTTACTCCCAACGAAACTCAAAAGGGGTTCAATTTGAATTTTATATAAATATACCTCTCTCTTTACTAATGAAATCGTTATAAAACTAATATAAATTAATACAAAACCGATACAAAACTGATATTCATTAATGCATTAACGAATTTTTCGTTTAGGCCCTAAATATACTTCTGTAGTCAGTTGCATTTGTACATCTGTTTTGTCCGGTAATCTGTTATTTTATGTGTTATGTACAATAAAGAGTCAAACATACATACAAAAACAGAGGCATTACCAGAAATGTTTTTGAAAAACTGTTCCTTAAAAGTCTACTTATTTAATTTAAAGTGTAGCTACTCGCCCTCCATCTACTTGCACATTGTTTTCTTAAACCTACATGAAATATAAGCAAAATGGAGGACATTGCTCAGCGAAGTGCGCTGCGATCAAGCAAGGTCAGACCTCTATTACATGCCACGTTAAGCAACCCTATAGCTAATGCTTAGCCAATATCAAAACCTAGTAAGTGCATTTGAGGGAATTTTAAGTTTCTCATGTATACACGATTAGTTTGACATTTTAGATAAAAGTTAGGGTATCCTACTAATATTATAAATGTGAAAGTTTGTGTGTATGGATGTTTGCATGTTTGTTACTCATTCACGCAAAAACAACTGAATTGATTTGGATGAAATTTGGCACATATATAGTTTATAACCTGGATTAGCAAATAGGAGACTTTTTATCCCGTAAAAATTCATAGTTCCCACGGGATAGCGATAAGTGAGTTATACGCCGTCGTGACATCATGAGCAGCAAAGCAACTAATTCTCATTCATTTGTCCAGGAAATATTGCAGATTGCATTTTGGGTGCCCGTTTGCTTGATTCAATTAAACAAGTTACGCGGACGAAGTCGCGGGCAAAAGCTAGTACGAAATAAAAACTTTTATATATACATTGGACCCGCTGAACGGGACAGAAAAATTGACACACTGAGTTATCGAGTTGTGGTGACCGCAAGTCAATAGTCGCTTTGGCATAAGTGTAATTAGTAGTAAATGGAATTGTTTGGACTATAAAAAGGTGGGTAGTTGAAGAATTTTTACATATTTGTTTGAGTGTGATAGTCTTTGATACTGTACGCGTAAAGTTCTCTCAGACCCACAATAGGCATGCCTTTTGACTATTGTTAAATCACCTATCTGTGTTGAAATAAATTGTCATTTGTTAAGCGATCGTAGCCGCCCGCACCCTTCGCGAGGACTACGATCAGCAAAAAAAAAAGGTCATAAAAAAAACAAAACCGCCCTGAACGAGCAAGTGAGAGAACTAATTTAAAATTGTTATTTAAATGCTAAGCGAATAAAGGCTCTCAAGTATCTAGTTAATCATTTAATTTAGAAGTTTTTTGCATAAACATACGTTTTTGTGTAAGGATAGTTTACATAATACTTTATTTTTGTTTACTGTATTTTTTTACATTATCTTCTCTTTGATTATCTACCCTTGACTCCTGTCAATTGCTCAAATGTCAACTGGATAAGATCGCTTAAGGGGATATGTTCGCCTTGTTATGCAATAAAGAGTTCTACATACATTCCTATAACAATGAAAAAAAATACAAAAGGCAAGTTTGACACTTACTAGGTTTCTATATTGGGCAGCAGATCTAATGCTAAGACAATCCGTCTATACATAGTTTGCAAAACGGCTTGGTCTCATTATGCTGGGTTTACACGAGCTTAGCATTTGTCATTATTGCCACTAATTAGATACTTATATGGCAAGTGACAATTGACAAGTAGCCCAGCCGTTTATACGTAAGTACTTTCGTCTTATCATATAAGCAAAATCATGACCTAAAACATTATTTTTTGTCATTTAAACATAATTTAAAGCCTAAATCAAACAAATGAAGGCTGTTAATAGAAGAGATGGTTTGTAACTTGTTGCTGTAGAATGCTTTATTTGAACGATAAACAACATTTTTGTGGCAAAAACTGAAGTTTTATGTTAGAATGTTGTTTAATACTTAGGACAAGCAAAGTGTAGTACAAGATCTGTCACGATGACATGACTATTTTCACCACTCGACATGCGACAAGTATTACTAGATTTTAAGTTCACGCAGGGGGGTTTCACTCCGCACTGTAGGTGCGCTCGCCGCACCACCCATGGCATAGGTTAATCGCAGTAGGTTGCCGGCCTTCCTTTTGACGCATGCCGCCTGGCAAATGTTTATGAAGTAATACGAACCTTTTGAGCCTGATCATAAAGTTGGAATTCGTTTAATGATGGTCAAAAAAGTTTCTGTACGTTAGTACTATTATTTATTCTGTGGTTCAGGGTAGATGCTTGTCGCTTTAGCAGTTGCAGTTTGACTAGTACTAAGCACTACTACAATTAAATACATTTACACTTATGGTAATAGTGTAAGTGACTAGTACTAAGCTGGTGTAAACGCAGCATTACATGTGACAAGGAACGTTAGTACGCGATATATGAAGTGGATGAAATTTGAAAGTGATGTGGAAAATTGGACATTGTTGTCGCGGCTACCGCAGTCTAGGATTGCGAGTATATGTACCTATGTATTTTATGTATGTATGTACAGTCAAGGAAATCCAAACACGTACCACCGTAGAACCTTGTCGAAGAGACATACGCCTGACATTTGTATGACATAGCGTGGCGTTTAACGCGTCGCATCAGTGCGATAGGGTTCTAAGGTGGTACGTGAATGTATTTCCTCTACTGTACGTATGCAAAACTTTTGTGGCACATAATAATTAAAACAACAATTATAATGTTGGTAATAGATTAAATAAATATCTTAAACGCTTGTTACTGCGGTTCGTATGGTAAGTTCTAGATTGGATACCCATGGGGAGTAGGGATCTAAAGACGGGCAACGGATCAGCAATTCTTTTGGGATAGCTGATACCCATGGGCGGCGGTAATTACTTTTTACGTTTAATAACGATTCTACTACTAAAGGATCATAATTACTTTACTAACTTTAAGCGACCCTCTTTTTAGAGTTCTGTAACCAAAGGGTTAAAACGGGATCCTATTAATAAGACTCCGCTGTCCGTTGGTCTGTCTGTCTATCTATCTGTCCGTCTATCATTAAGCTGTATCTCATGAACCGTGATAGATAGGCAGTTGCAATTTTTACAGATGATGTATTTCTTTTGCCGCTATAATAACAAATACTAAAAAACAGAATAAAATAAATATTGACGAGGGCTCCCATACAACAAACATGATTTTATGCAGTTTTTATAAATACAGACGGAACCCTTCGTGCGCGTGTCCGACTCGCGCTTGGCCGGTTTTTTAAACCATTCACAAACGAGTGAGCAAGGTACAACATAACTATAATGCGACACAGTCACATCAAAGGGCGCTAGTGCTCGTAAAACAATATGGCACCGTTTGGTAACAAAACACACTCGTAAAACACACAAGTATATTATTATCTCGATTAAGGGTCCAGTGAATTAGTTCAAAGATCCGGGAAGGGTCCAGCATGTAAATTAACGTACCTGCTTAATAAATTATTCTATTAAATAAATTAACCTCAAATTCAAATCAAGGGACTAGTTAGCGTGCCCGTTCAATAATTAACAGAATCGCGCCGGGGCAGGGTTGATTTTCGAATAGTTCTAAATTTGATTAGGTATCGCCAGGATGCTTTGAATTGTATTGAAGTGGAAAGAATTTCACGGTGAAGGACTTCTGTGGAGTCAGAATAATAGTCCAGTGGAACATACTTTGATGTGTCCAGTTTGCACCTTAGAGAATTGTAATAAGGTACAAAAATGGATACATTTTTAGTGGCAAATAAGGTGTTTAAAAATTTTTGGTGGGTTCTGTAGCTGTAGCTGTGCTGAAAACCTTTGTAAATTCATTATGTTCATCAACAATTTTTTGTAAATTTTTTGACATTCATAAAAGCTACCTGTAAGCCTAATTTTAATAATATATTTTGTCTTTGACTTTGAATTTGAATATGTCATAGTCATTTCGCTCAGACCTTGCCTAGTTGAAATTAGCTAGAATTTTTTTAAACGCAATACAAAATGCACAATAAGGGATGAATTTGATAAGTAACTTTAAACAATAATACACAAGGACAAGAAGCATCTAAATCAATAAAAGACATTGAAATATGAAATCTGTATTGCCTGCAATAAAATATAAAATTCAGGAATACACATAACATTTCCCCCGGCTTAGTTTATTGCTCCTGACAAATAAATCCGAACTGTAACAGCGCATGTGCAGCAATTTGGGATTTATTAAGAACGTCAAATTTACAATAAACTTTTCATGCCAACTGTACTTCTGTAAATCTACCTCATAATATTTGGGGAAGGTTCGAGAGCATTCGCTGAACAACTGAATGGTAAAATTTTAAGACAGTGACATTTTAAGACATTACATTTTTACTGAATGTTCTGTTTATAATTTTTAGGGTTCTATACCCAAAGGTGCCCTATTACTAAGCCTCCGGCTGTATGTCCGTCCGTCTGAATCTTTTGTGTCGTAACAGGCAGACAACTTAAAATTTTAACAAAATGTGTATTACTATGGTTGCTAAGCATAACAACAAATCATAAAAAAGTAAACAAAATCTAAAGCGGGCCACCATATAAAGAAAGTGGCTCAAAATTTTTACTAAATTACCTGTTTGTAACTATGTCTATCTGTTTATTTATAAACAAGTTCGGTAAATAGAACAGTCAGCTTAAAAGAAGCCGCAAAAAAATCAGCAGTTTTTTCTATTATTTTCTCTATCTCATCAAAAATAAAATTAAAGAGTAGGTACTATAAGTCTTTACTAAGTAATAATAAAGAAGGAGGATTAACTAAAACAATTAACCTTTCTCATATCCGTTCATTATTCCCAATACATCACCATTGCCTTTGTATTTAATCTACCGGGGCACACAAGGCACCTCGCAGGTGCCCTGGGCTATAAATCGACAAAATCAATCGCCCCGTGAACAGAAGCTGTAAATATATCGCGTAATGTCCAAATTAATGGGTATCGCGGTATTTATTGCTGAAGATTAATGTTTACAATGAGCTGGAATGGATCTGTAAATTCTGATAATCTTCGCAACCTATCTTGCTTCCATCTAAAGTATTACACTGAAAATATGATGATAACGCTCGTGGGTATAAAATATCTGCGCCAAGTTTGATGGGTTTTATGTTAATTGAGAGAGAAGATTACTAATCAGGTTATAGGCTAATTTATTTAACATAAAAGTGTATTACAAATTACGGAAAATTAATGCGAACAAAGCCACGGACGGAATGCTACGTAAAAACTTTTATTGCAATATTTCTGTCCATATTATTTAGACAGCATTCATCTAATTTTGTAGTAATGAAAATTTTGATAATTACAAGGCACATTATTTTAAAATTGATAACATCATAAATTAACGTTTTGACATAACGTGTCGTTTATCATTAAAATAACTGTAGTAAGTATAACATTAAATCCGGCTAAAATAAAACAGCCAACTTCGATAAAAAAAAAATTGAAAACATATACAGTTTTACAATGGAGACAGTTTCGTTACGGTTAAAAGTAGCGTGATTTTCTATAATTTCTGATTTATCACTCAACTTTAAACAAATTTAATTACAAAATTGACTCCTTAATCAATTATCGTCAAAGGCACAATTACCTTCGTTACTGAGTATTTACGAAGCCGTGTTTGCGAAGACGGGACCGGAATTTTGTTACAAAGCGAAACAGGTCAATATCAAACGCGTAAATAAATAGAGCCCAGAAATATGGGTTCGTGCTGGCGGAATCAAAAATTTTGAGAGAAGAGTGTAATGTTTTTTCATTAAATTACGCTAAGTATAATATTTTCTTATGTTTTTGCGACTTGTAGTCAAGAAATTTAATTCCCGACCCATTTCGTTGAAATGTCGTCAGACATTCGCAATGCATTAAGGTCGATATGTCAAACTAACGTCTTGCTCTAGTTAGCTCTTATGGTGACAGGTTGCTATATGATATTGAACCTTAGATGGGTTAGAAATTAAATTCCTTGACTGTACACATCTAAATAAAATAATTTAAACGATCTAATTCTCGACGTTTCGAGCTCTTTTCAGGTCTCATGTTCACGGGCAGACTGACAAAAACTTAGAACACAAACTACCTAATTTTGAATAAATAATTAAGCTACAAGTATATTTGACCAAGAAATTGCTGGACAACTTGTCGACCGTATTACGAAGGAATAAGGTTTTAACAGTCAAATTAGTTTCACATCATCACAAGGAATAATAACTCTACATAGTACCTGAATAAAACAAAGTCCTACCTGTCCTACCGGTCTACCTGTTCCTGTTTGTCCTCATCGTGACTGTCTCTCCACTTACTCCTTAATTTTTTTCTAAAATAGGAAGGCAAACGAGCATGTGGGTCACCTGGTGGTAAGCTATCACTATCGCCCATAGACATACTCGTGCTACCAAGGAGATTGCAGAAGCTTTGGCAACCCAAAAGGCTAAGATGGAATACCTCTTGTGCCAGTAATTTCACCGGCTGTCATGCTTGCCACGCTGGAAAACAACAGCGCAAGCACTGCTGCTTAGCGTTTGGATTAGCGAGCAAGATGGTAGCGATCCGGACATTTGCACAAGGTCCTATACTCCACAAAACTTTATTGCAAAACCATACAAAAATTCAT
Organism: Ditula angustiorana; assembly: GCA_963691745.1. NCBI lineage: Eukaryota > Metazoa > Arthropoda > Insecta > Lepidoptera > Tortricidae > Ditula > Ditula angustiorana. The sequence continues at coordinate 1,469,895 of OY829486.1, read as the reverse complement.
AAAATGGTTCAAATAATTATACAGCAACAACCTAGAACAAAATTACCTTGGTAATCCGCAAAACCAGTGCTGTGCATATGCAAAACGACTGCGCTTGTGCAACATATCTATCTCTCATGCAAAACCCACTCTTCTCCGCTTCTGTTTTGCACGTGCACAGCACTGGTTGTTCCTGTTTGTTGATATGGACCTCCGTAAAGTAAGGCTTGAATCTATTAATTATTTATAAAGCACATTGACATGGTAGACAACTGGCATTCTACATACGTGTCGTGTATACGCGATAAAACGTACAGTGTAGCTTCGAAAAGGCCCAGACTCATTAAAACTGCCCTAATTTCGCCACCGCAGTCATTTCGCAGCCTCGGATTATAATTTACTCCTCATAAACCGTGTTAACCAATAATGGGGTACCTACTCGCCTCTGTCTATAGATTTATGTGCGGCTTTTGAATTAATGCTGCCCGGCTCCCTGGTAATTAATGCGTGATGTTTTGGAGCTGGCGCAAGTTTCCCGGTCTTCTCTCAAACTGCAGTAAGAGTTTAGGAGCTTTAGCGCCGTAAGACGGATAAATATTATTAGGTACGTTCGTGTAGATAATGTTGAATATGATAATATAGGTTATCCAGGTGGCGCATCAAACGTAAAGACACATGTCAAAAGAGTTTTTTAATAACGGACAGACTAGTAAAAGATAGACTGACAGCCTAAGCCGGTAAAGATAGATGAGACGAGATAACTAATAAAATAGAATGACACTACGTAGGAAATTCACAATAAAATTGTCAATTAAAAGTTACCTAAACATAATAATATGAAGCATTTAGGTAGGTCATAGGTCTAGAAAATGTTAATACAAATTTAATGTCATTAAAATTCAATACTACTAAACAATAATAATAATATAATAAAAATTACCAACCAAAAATAAATTCAGTACCCAAAATTCTGTAAAAACATAATAAACGAGAGAAAAAATTGTTTAAACAAGATAAGTATCTATAAAATAGTTAAAATACCTATTGAAACATGTTTGAAATATGACTGTGCTTCTTACGTCGTGTAGAATAGAACCGATAATTTAGGCTGCATAGAAGGCCATAGAAAAAATACCTTAAAGACTAACACACATACTTATAAAACATAATATTAAAATTAGCACGATACTTCGGCGACGTGTGACCTACAGACATACTAAACAACACACACACACACTGTGTAGAGTTACATTAAGAAAGTTCTGCAAATTTTACCAATAAGATTCAAAAGCTAGTTAGAGGTAAAGGAGGACAAAATAAATTTAATTGAAAACTCGTAAGGTTCTGACTTTCGCGTAGGTGTATTCTTAAGCAATGAATATCGAGATCATCTGTCCCTCAATCGCGTTTGATGAATCCTAAATAATATCCTAAGTACATCTCTGCGATGAGTTCAAATAAGATATCTTCAAAATCCGCCATCAACTGAAGAATTGAAGATGAAGATGAAATGTTGGTCACTATATTAGCCGGAGATGTGCACAACTTCACAAAGGCTTTTGCCACAAACAGAAACACAACAAAAACAAAGGTTATACTGAAAACATCATCAATTGGAATATTGTTGAACTTTTTGTAAACACCTCGTACCGAACAGCGGCACTAGAGTCGCAAATAATAGTATATTTCCATGCAGTTACCTGCCATCCTTCTGTATCGAATAACAACATCCGAACGATAATCTCACAAAAATATTGACAGTCGTCAACAATCAACATTAGTATCGCCTCCTTACAGGCCATGATCAGGAGATGCTATCACAATCAGTACTGTAGCCTTACATATATTATTTGAATAAACACTAAATTTGGATTTGGAATAATTTGTGAAAGAACCTTTATAGGTATTTCTTGAAGAATCTCATGCTTAATATATCTGATGTTGATCAGGATATCATCTACATAATATATACAAATAGGACAAAAGAAATGCCATATCAACTTGGACACTGTCGAATTCAGATCTTCCCTTTATGCCATTCGAGTTCACAACGCTAAAGCTACACTGCAGTCAGTTGCTGATTGCAGTACGAACAAGCCGGCTTGACCGGGGTGGTACCACACTCTTAGAGTACCAGCGTGAAGTAATAGCTTGTTAATGAGAAATCCTAACCCACTTACCTAAAAGCGAGTAGGAATCTCCGACTCTCTTCGGATCGCTGGTACCCAAGAGCTGTGGTTATCACTTAGTTCTTATCATGTGCCTCCCATGTTCGTTTTCCTCCCTGCTCCATAAAAAAAAGATTCATAGGTACTTTGTGTTCCACGGTTGTACAACTAGTTGTGCACCTAGCACGAATCTTCTCTATACGCGTTAACTCACTACTTAATCCAGTGCATCTCAGTCCTATTGGGCTGGTTAGAACAAGATGCACTGAGTTACGTAGCGAGTTAACGTTGACGGGTGACGAGAAGATTCGTGCTAGGTACACTGGTGTAAGTCCCTACATGACCATGTTAATCTATCTACGTAGGCATACCCTAAACACAACGGCTTTGTCCTCTCGCTCATCCCTGCTTATCCTTCCACCCTTTTTCAATAATAATGGAAACAAAACAATTATTTGTCGGCATTGTTTACGTTTCAATTACCCTTAACATTTGCGGGCTTGTTTAGGATTAGGCGAATTGAATTAAAAGTTACAATGATACCGTGGACCCGCTTCCTGGGCAACACACGTACAATTACAACAGTCTAGCGTATGCTATATCTACATCTACATCTACACTAATCTACACTGTCTACACTAATATAATAAAGAGGTAAACTTTGTTTGTTAGTTTGTTTGTATGTAGGGGGTAATCTTTGGAACTACTGAACCGATTTCAAAAATTCTTTTACTAATAGAAAGCTACACTATACCTGACAGACATAGGCAACTAATTTCACGTGAACGAAGTCGCGCGCTTCCGCTAGTTGTTAATATAAAGAATGACTTAGAAAAAGTGTTTTGTTAACTGTATTTTATTGTTGAACTACCAGAAGCCAGCGGCTTTCATGGAATTTGGAAGTATGTAGATATCTAATTCAGTTTCTAGGCGGCGTATCAAGATGAAATCTCCATCAAATATTAAATTAGACTTCCAACAATAAAACTGTGAAAACCGTATTTAACTTCGCCCAGCCCAGAGTAGAATTTTCCCAGCTATGGGACACATTAACGGCGGTTTTTTTAGGGCTTAGAACAGTTTTGAGTAACTTTCGCATCCAAATGATTTTACATTATTTTTAATGTAGATTACTTGTCAGTTGTCTGAAATGAAATTATATGAAACTAAAATAATTTATTCCAGAAATGAAAAGCATAATAATTCATAAGCACATACATAAAGCGATCAATACACAAATGTATTTCGAACCCAAACGTGGTTATTCAAACATTCCGTAACCCTTCCAAACGTTCAGATAACTGTTAAAGAATGCATCCAAACCATCTGGACGTATCTTCGCATCATCCGAAACTACCCTGAATACTTGATGCCTATGTAACCAAAAATAAACAAAATTCAATACCGGAAACATCCCAAAGCATCCACGAACCCGGACGAACAATCATCTGGACATCAAACCAACGACCTTAAGGACTACGGGCAAGCGTCCCATTTCTTAGGACAGTGACCAGCGAACAAGATCCGGACTTAACAGAAGCCGACCAAAGCGCCGTTGGCAAGTGGCAGCTCAAGTAACTCTGGCGCAGTATATAATGTGCATATATGTAATCTAGAAGGTTTCCCTTCGTTTTCCACTCGATATTGGGCACAAAAGGAATCCTTGAGCTGTGTCGGGAGAATACGTTTGTTGGGGAAATTTACTGTCTAATACCCATTATGTTATGTATGTGATTTAGATGAGATGTTTTACTGAGAAGGTTTCACAGTTCGCCTTCAGAGATACTCATCAAAGCTACGTAAATGTTGGATATTCGTTTTGTTATCAAACGTAGGCTCTCTCGGAATTTAGGATCTAGAACAGTACTTGAGTAAATCTAGATAGGTGAAAACCAGTTTATCGTAACAAACTGGAATCAACCTTGCTACTACGCGAAACCAAGAGTCGAACTCGCGCACCGGGGGTTCCGTACCAACTTACCAGAACCAAGTACTATCTATTCTGTGCCAGATCATAAATTGAATCCCTTAAGACATTAAAACTGCTTCCGTTTGATGTACGGAACCCTAAAAACGACTTTATGAATTTGCGGAGAAGCTAGATATTGTTCCAGTTTGTTGAAATGGACCTCCGCAACGCCGGAATTCATTAATAATTTTGAGTGTATCGTACTCAATGACGTTTGACAAACGTTACTTCGTTTCATATAAAAAAAATAAGTGTCATTAAAATGTTTAACAGTACGGCGGCATGATCGGATTTGATTTTTTTTTTTGTAATCCATTAAGAATTTTTAAGTACAAGTTTCACGATTAGTCGAGATTCGCCCTGTATGACATATTCCATCTTGTATTAGAAATATTATGTCAATAACTTCCTTCCATTTGGCTTTTCCGCAGTCAGGTAAAAAAGACAGATTTGAGCCTGTCTGACAGTATTTTGGCATAATCCTGCCGCTAAGCAGCAGTGCTTGCACTGTTCTGTTCCGGCGTAGAGAGCAAGACAGCCGGTGCAATTACTGGCACAAGAGTTGTTCCATCTTAGCCCTCTAGGTTGGCAATGCATCTGCAATCTCCTTGGTGTTGCGGGTGTCTATAGGCAGTGGTGATCACTTACCATCACGTGACAAACTTGCTTGCTTGCCTTCCTATTTTATATAAAAAAAAATGTGCAAGGTTTTTATTTTTTGTCTTAGACTAAACTGTACTAAACAATAGCTCAAACACATAGCTATGGTTAGTGAACTGTAATTAAGAGGTGTTTCGATCTTGATGATGCCTCGTATAGAGGCGAAACGCGCGTCGATCGTGTAGTTTTAGTGTTTAGTGGTGGTGGTGTGTAGTTGAGTCTGTGTGATAAATGTTGTTTAGTGTGGAAGCGGAGGAGGGTGGGTTTTTGCATGAACATATATGTGTCGCATAGACGCAGCTATTTTGCACGAGCCCGGCACTGGTTTCGCGGAGTAGCAAGGTAATTTGTTCCAAAAGTTTTGTAACCGAAATTTCTTTCGATTTTAATTTTAAATGTTTTTACATTCAAATTATTAAATTAAAATTGTAATGACAACACAAAGAAAAATTAGGGCAATGGCAGGACTTGAACCTGCAATATTAGCATTCCGTGCCTTGCCTTTGCCAGTTTCCCACACTGCCTCTGCCATACCCTGCGAATTTTTCAATGTGCTTCGTCTTACGGTCATTACATTATTGACTTTCCTCCTGCCATTGCCCTAATTTTTCTTTGTGTTGTCATTACAATTTTAATTTAATAATTTGTTCCAGCTTATTAAGAGGTGTCTTGGCAAAACGAAAGTATCTAGAACAAAAGACAATACCGGTCAATAACCCCACAGGACTCTTAGCAAAAACTTCCTAAAAGGATTATTGTAATAGTCCAGTAAATTTACAAAGACGATGGGCCCCAACCTTTTTAATTAGACCAAAACTCTTGGGGTTTATGAAGGTCCCCTGAATTAAAAGCTCATTAAACAAGGCCCCCTATAAGGATTCTGTGGAGAGCAGATAATCCCCCTTGTGATAAGTACATGTAATGTATGGATGGCGGCTGGAACGATTATGTTAGTGTGAGATGTGGGGGGGCTTAGAAAGATATTAATCATGGCGAAAGAGTTTCTGATGCTTGGGCATTGTGCTATAGAAATTTAAGCTGAAAGGCCATTGAATGTTTATTTCAGAAAGGACGCAATTTGTAGACATTTTGTCGGTGGTAGGACCCTGTGCGAGGTCCATCCGGATCGCTACCACCATCGTCCTCGCTAATCCTACCGCTAAGCAGTAGTGCTTGTACTGTTGTATTCCGGCGTGGAGAGTAAGACAACCATTACTGGCACAGTAGGTTTTCCATCTTAGCCTTTTGGGTTGGCAACGCATCTGCAATCTCCTCGGCGTTGCGAGTGTCTATGGGCAGTGGTGATCACTTAATTACCATCAGGTGACCCACTTGCTCGTTTGCCTTTTTATGTTGTATAAAAAAGACATACAGCGATGTTCAAATTGAAGTTATCCCATCAAGGGGTCTCTTCCAGTTAACATTTAAATTTAAGTATTTTCTATCCTCAGCGTTTTTTCTCTTTCGAGGCAATAGAAAACTACCTATAAAGATCCTAACTAACGCTCTTACTGTCAGTGAAAGTATCGTGAGGAAACCTGTACCCTTACCATGAGTACAGTGCATCTAGCCGTAACCGTACTCGCTAGCGACGGCGTAAACTATTTGTATGGGGAATTGTACAGCGCCTCTAACACTCACTTAGATAACTAAAAATCACTAGTATGAGTCCAACGCTAAATTACCCATCGAAATCTAAGCGCCAGTGACTAAAGTTTTGTAGCTGTTGCCGTAGAATATTGGTACCAAGAGTCACAACTTTGACACATGTCATCGAAAAATACCGTATCGACTATGGTTACTCTCTCACTGACAACTGGGAGCGTATTTAACCGCTATCGATTATAGTAACGTGATATGAATTTTCGATAGACACTCATGGTAATGGTACTGTACTTTCATGTAAATGAATGTATAACCATGATTTAATCGGTACGGTTTCACTCACTTCATTGAGTTACTTGCCAGTATGTTCTAATCAGAGGTTTTTCCGAACCGGGGTGGTATCATTCAGTCATAAGTACTTCCCGTAAGCCTAATCTTAATAAAAGTATCTTGACTTTGACTTTGACTTTGAAAATAGTTGCAATAACTCAGTGGTCACAAACCACGTCACAATAATGGTAACAAACATTCTATCAGTAGAAGAGTGACGGTCGATAGTCACGTTTATGGACGTCCGTCCCCTAACATTATTAGTCGGTTAGTAGCAATTATCATAATGATATTGTGTTACCAAGTCTGTGTTGACAGGCAATAGTTTGCGAGATCCAGATACCCTTAATTAATTACAATAATGTTTATACAGAGCTGTGGACAGATCAGTTAGAAAATAATGTTTGAATTTCGAAGCTGTAAGGTAACGGCCTCAGTCGACGACAGTGACGTAATAACGAGAAGATACGGAAACAAACGAGCAAAAACGAGAGACGATGATATCAACTACTAGTCCATGTTTTACGTCTGTCAAGCACTGGTATGGTCAAAATTAGAAGTAGCTGAAGGTTTTAGTACCTTGTCGCTGTCAGTAAAGTGACAAATTCAAGCAACTCTCATTTCATATGTTACTTCGACAAGATTCTTAAGTGTTAAGCTACTTCTAAGGCTGACTGGACAGTTTTTTTTTCATATAACATAGGAAGGCAAACGAGCAAGTGGGTCACCTGATGGCAAGTGTTCACCACCGCTAATAGACATTACCTTGCTACTCCGCGAAACCTTGGCTTGGTTTCCCTGGTTTCGCGGAGTAGCAAGGTAATTTGTTCCAGTTTGTTGAAATGGACCTCCGCAAAGTAACGCCTGAATCTATTAATTAAGTTTACAGTCTTGAAATAGATAATCCATTCAAAGGCAGAAAATATATTTCTACATTATGCCCAGACCCTTAAACAAATAACTAGATATAAGGCTTACTAGACTTCATTTAAATGCTACTCAAGCGTAAACATCGTATGAATGGCAGCAGCTCAGTCTATTTATAGTTTAACTCAGTCTAGTCTACCGATTTTTAATAATAGTGTCATATTTCTATGAAAAAACTTTTACAAGCTTATTGAAATATATTACGCTAGCGGACGCGCGCGACTTCGTCGGGTGAAATTAGTAGCCTATGTCTGTCAAGGATAGCGTAGCTTTCTATTGGTGAAAGAGTTTTTGAAATCGGTTCAGAACTTCCGGAGATTACCCCCTACGTACAAACAAACTAACAAACAAAAAAAACAAAAAAAAAGTTTACCTCTTTATTATATTAGTGTAGATGTTCATAATTTAATATTGCATTATGAATATTATGATCTGTACTACACATACATACCAAATTTCAAGGTAATCCGATCACTGCAAGTTACGCATGGTCGAAACGTTGAATATAATTAACAATGATTTTATCGTGTTAAAGTCCCGATAAAGCATTAAATATGTGTGAAAATCGCGAAAGTTTCAAACAATTTACTGTAAGTTAGTCAAAATTGACTTTTAATTATTGAAACAATTAATGAAATAAATTTAACAGTTAAATAAAGCAAAGATAAATAATAGCCATTGAAAACCAAGCATGTAAACTAGAATTCTACAAAACAATTGTGTAAACAATTCTTCTTATTAAATTATGCACATGTTAGCGAATGTCACTAACATAGAACAATAGTTTTCGTCCTGGAAAAGTGAATATCCTCGAGGGAAATTTGATCCGCGCAAGCTACCCTCATAAAAAGCATTTTAATTTGCTATGTGACGTACCAAGCCTTTATAAAATACAATGACTACAAAGACGAAAATTTACTGCCTAAAATACGTCAGTGAATCGTGGATAAGCCTACGCAATAAAGAATCGAATGTATTCGTGAGACAGGCTATCTGTGATAAACCTAGCAATATCACCAGCCATAAATTAAACCAGTCTTTGCAATGAAATTGGATTTTTAAAAGTAATTTATCGGCGTGAAGCCCGAAAGTTAATAATGGCGGGGTATTGGATGTTTTATCTTCAAGTTCATTTGCAGTATTACCTGTATTTGGTTAAGTAGATATTTCCGTTTATTTCGATACCCTAAAGCACCCGCAGAGCTAATAAAAAAGTACCCAATTAAAACCACAATAACAATTAACGGTCAGAAAACGTAAGTCTTTAAAATATTTATAAGTAAGTTAATTCATCAAAATTATATTTGAAAGTTGATTTAAATACCAAAATTTTCCGACTCAGGTTTGAAAATCTTTTGACGAACACATTAATCTTCTTTTGGTCTAAATATAGTGACCTTCTAAAAGGGCAAAGGTGCCTCATTAAGTACTCTGGATTCGCAATATGTGACCTATAATCATCTACTGGATTAGATCTCTTCTGAATACGTATCATGTTTGTATATTAACCCATTAATTATACACTACACTGGTTAATGATCTTCAGAACTATTACTGATTTCGAACATATGGTTCTAATCTAATTATATTATGGTATTATTAGCCCAACACATCCAGGTTATCTGTTAGACTCGATGAATAGAAAAAAATGATTATTTACGAAATTAGTTTATGACTTTCAACTATTTAAAGCAATTTATAAGTTTTCTATTATTAAAGAATCATCTATTCGTATTAATCTTTGAGTTTGTTTTGAGATTTTTCGCTGTAATTTTGTTTCTTTATTACATTTCACAATTTGATATAAATCGTAGATGCCATACAAAGTTCCCTTTTTCTTATATTTTGTTTTTTCTTTGTTATTTATTTTTTAATCACTAGAGATTTTTAGGGTCAGCTTATAATGCTACAAGATTTATACAAACATTAAACCCGGAGATTTTTTTGTATTATAACGTCGAGCTCGGTGGAAAGCTTTTGTATTCTATTTTGATCATATAGTTCCGATTATTTGATCAAAATTGGATCCTAGTTATGTCAAATAAAAACTGCACCGAGTTTCTTAGAATAATTTCGGTTTCTATTCAGCTTTTCAGTTACATGAACATTTATTTTATTTTGGATTTGTACAGAGGTTATTTGATTTGTTCAGAAAATGATGAGTGAAATTGTTATTAAAAAGTACATGCAAACGATAAGTTGGCATTGGCGCAAATAGCTGTTAAATTAACTGCATTTACTAATATATCATTGTATTAAGAAATCCAAATAATGTAATATTGCTGTTCAGTATCACTCATAATAATTATTGAGTATGAAGTGTAAACTAGCGTTTTAAAAAATGTAATTGATCATTTGTAGTTTTTTGCAATACAACGTACTGCAGCAGGTATCTTAAATTATTTTAGCAAATTTGGTATTTTGAAAATCTGGCTTTATAGGGACATCATTACATATTTTCATTTTGTAACATACATGCAATTTAATATTCTTAAAAGTCAATTTCATTCTTGCAGCTTGTCTTTTCATATATGTACCTATCTTCTTTATCAGTACATAGTATAAAACAAAGTCGACATCCATTTCTGTATGTCCATATATTTTCGGCCGCCTACTCCTCCTAACCCACGCAACGTATTTTGTAATATGGCCTTCATTTGTGATTTTCTTAAGGAAGGTTTTTATGTAAATTGTATCCCTGCAAAGACAGCGGGCGCTAGTTTATGTCTAAGCCCTCCAATACATCCTCAATCTTCGTCACCCCACATTTCACCCAACAATGAACATCTCATCGCTGTCATCGCACTTCAGATTTCACCATAAAAATAATAACCGCAAAGTGCACTCGCCTTGATGATTTCTCCCAAATTTAGAGGACAGACCATTAAAGTTCGTTAGGCGTGTGAAGCCTGCGAAGGCTCGAGGGGCGTGAAATTTCAGACGCTGGTCGGCACGCATCAATCATCCATAATTTGACGCAACGGAAAATATCTTAACACTTCACTGTGAGGGAAATAAACGAGGTTTTTAGTTGCTTGTAACTAACAAGTTTTTGTAGCTAAGTCGTGATTATGTTAAGCGCTTCTCGGTTTTGTTTTTCGGTCTACTAATTTCCATTATCAACATGGTCGTTGTTTTCATACGAAGTTTTAGTAATCTATGTTATTTCGCATTCATTACAAGAGTTTAGTTGCTGCTGCTTTTTTATTTAGATTCTGCCGAATGCTTATAGCATAAGCCTATTATAATCTCAAGTCCTTTAACAGATATCTCATTATTAAAAAAAATATTTCTATCAACCATACCATTTTCCTCAATATCATCTCGCTGCTCCTATTCCACAATGCGACCGTCACTTCTTTTAATATTATTAAGCACTTAGTTTTCGCAAGAAAAGCAATTACCGCCTCAAAATGGCGTCCTAATTTGTGTATTACAAAGGCAGACTTTGTTTATGGGCTTCAAATCTTTCCACATCTTTTGATTACAGAGCGTGACGATTTAACGAGTGTTTTTGTGTACTTATTTATCCTTATTTCTCCTTATTTAGCAGGTGAACGGCTCAGCTTCCAATATTTGCGAAATATGCTTCAATATGCGCTGATGAGTCTGGTAATGACGTTTTTCGGTACATTTTGTCGTTTTCTTGTGGAATGACAACTTTGATGACATACTTTTTAAACATATTATGCTTTTGATATACCTACAATAATATAAATTGCCATCATTACGTAGTTTGTGCTTTCAGTTTGCAATAAATGTATCAAACGCGTTAGCGTTAACTTCTCAATAAATATGGAGATATAGATATATATATCCGCAACAAACTATTTGTACAGTAATTAAAAAATTTACGCTGATACACCCACATTTGTGCCAAAAACTTACACTTAAGGTTTAGTTGAAATAATTGATAAAATGAATAAGAGTCTAGGTTAACCAGTAGGAGATCAGAAACTGTGACGATCGAATAAACTCTAGTCTGAATGAGGTACTAAAATGCATGCATCTTTCCCTTATTTAATTTCAAACTACTATATTTTAAAGTTAGAGAATTTCTCTATGATGACATAACTAATCTATAAGAAACAAATATCATGCTATTATAAGTATTTAAATAACAAAATGAGCTGACTTATTATACCTCTGCGTAATGAAATGTAGTTTGTTCCTAAGCGAAAAACTGGAGAATGGTCGGACTGATTTGGCAATAGTTTTGCACGCTCGCAATAGTCCAAGTTAATTTTGACCAAAAAAACCGCCAGTAATATGTATTCAAGGTTGTTATTTCTTCAATACAAATTGTTCTTGGCTGTCGAGTAGTTTCTTATGTGAAGTTTGGACTCTTATAACGTCTGATGGATCAGCTGTGTTAAATAAAAACTGTGAAAGTGGTTGAAAGCAGTCACAATGTAGGTACTCGTAAACTGTCGCTGTATAAAGCAAGTGGACCTTTAGCTTTAGTGAGTTCTACAATATATGTACTATGTATCGGACTGGTTATTTAGGAGTTTCTACTACTTTATTTATCGTCTACGGTAATGAAAAGTACGAGGACTAGAAACATTACACAAATACTTTCTGGGTCCCAAGATACAGGCTCAGCCTAGTTTGGGGTCCATAGGATATTACCTACTGTATTTTTCGTATTTTGTTCTCAATAAACAATTTTCATTTTTCATTCATTTTCATTTTCACTTATCTGAAACTTTAAACTAACATCTAGATTAAATAATTTAATTTTAAGAATTAAATTATTTAAGAATTATTCTTGGCACCTAGTTGGATTTAGTTTAAATGTGTTTGCATAACATTCAGCCCAGAAAAAATAATTTTAAATAACATGTAGTATGTAGCATAAAACAGAGATGTATGTTAAACCAACTGCCGCCATAAGGAAGGGTTTTTTATTGACTTATCCGTTTGGACTGTTCGATATCATACAATGTAGAGACAACATTTAAACAAAAGTGAACCGACAAAGGTTTTCTTTATAGAAATAAGCGGTTGAAAAGCGAAAATAGTAGGTACTGATGGAATAAAAAATTGCAATTGTCAAATTAATGATCATTATGTAAAGAAAAATCACACAGCTTCTGTACCATTATAAGGAAGCAACATAAATTACCGAATAAGGGATCTCATCGAAAGAACCAAAGTGATTGACTTAGCTGGAAGTCTAGCCAAATTTAATTGACAATGAGCGAGGTATATCGACCGTAGACCTGACGGCCGTCGGGACGAATGCCGAATGGCAAATGGCGGACGTGGAAACAGCGTTGGGAGACTTTCCACCAGGGCATCGATTATCTGGTGAAGGTTCTCCAAAGTCCATAAAAGCAACATAGTGTCTTTTTTATGTTGTCATTAGCATTTTAAATTTAATTTCAATGTACTGTCGCTTGTTGTAAAGATCTTTTAGGGAATTAATAATAGATTCAGGCGTTACTTTGCGGAGGTCCATTTCAACAAACTGGAACAAATTATCTTGCTATTCCGCGAAACTGAATGTGTTACTTGGTTTCGCGGAGTAGCAAGGTAATTTGTTGCAGTTTGTTATCCTTGAGGCAGACATTCGACCACTATTTAATTGTAATAATAGCAAAACTATGTGTGTCATTCCCATGTAGCTTTCTAAGCGCCATACAAGTAAGCTGTTAAGATAAGATAAGATTAGAGGTGTTCGCCTCTATACAGCTTTATTAACGCTTGTGTGTTACTTCGGTTGCATTAGCTTCTCTGTTGCGTGTTTTGAAGAGTTACGAAATTATACATTGTTTTCATAAAAATAAGTTTTCTGTGCTTAATTCTACAGAAACAACTATTTTGAAAAAATTATAACATCGACCACGATATTTAATTTATATCTTATACATTTTTAATAATTCCTTGATATAACAGCAACTTCATTATGTAGTTTAGGTTTCCGATTACATGGAAAACTTCACACTCTCTCATATACTTGTCTTAAATTAAGCCTTATCAATAACATTTCCTTTTAATAGTAATTCTAGCTTTTGCACCTTGATTTTTATACGTAATTCATAAAAAATAGTTTGTGTTGTCACTTCTAATACCTTTCCTCCCAAGGATTGCGATAACTGCCCAATCCACTCCACTGCAGAAGAGTAATTCTCTAAGCGACGAAGGACGAGCTCAACGGTGAAACAGCACCCTGTCTTGCTCTAGCGCTAGCTCGAGTGAGAGACGGGGTGTTGCCTCGACATCGAGTTCGACGCTGGCACGCTTAGAGAATAACAGTGCAGGCATACGATCGTGTTGGCAATACGTTGCGAGTACCGAATTGCATCACTTTTATTCCTGCACAAAAAAGGTTTTGCAGCTCTGCTCTGGGACTGCAGTTGTCGTCCAACTTTTACCCAAAACAAAATTGTAGAAAAAAACAAGTGACTTTTCGAACAGTAAAACTTTTTTAATTTAACGCGACACCATGATAATTGCGTGTTTCAGATCTAAAGGTCATTTGGTATTGATTTCTGGTGTGTTTAGAAATGATGTTAGTTTTATTTTTTAAAACGTTTGGGTTCGCTTTCCGAGCTGTGTACAAGGTTTTTTTAATGTATGAATGCAGTTTTTCTTGTAACTAAAATCGATGACATGGTTCCTGAGAGCATATTATATTATCTGTGTATGTCTTATAGTTTTAGACTTTCTATATTTTACACCCTGTATACTCATCATCACCGTCATCATATAAGGGGTCACGCGAAGCTCGAAAGGGGGGGGGGGGGTCCATAAAAATCACGAAATATCACAAGGGGGAGGGGAGATGTAGTAATATATGACGTGTATTTATTTTTTTGGCTAACGCGCGATACAGAACCGAAAAGCGGCGTTACGTGTATTTATAAAATTAGATGATGATACTTGTACCTAAAAAATACATGTGATATATTTAAATCTCACCATGTATCACCAAAAGGGGGGGGGGGGCGTTAAAAATGCAAAAACATCACGTGATTAATGATGCTCCTAAGCCGGAAGACGCCCACTGCTGGGTATAGGCCGTCCTCCAAGGTTCTCCACGACGGTCGGTCTTGTGCTGCTCGCATCCTTCGGTTTCGCCCGCACCAGATCGGGGGTCTGTATACAGACATAGGCTACTAATTCCACACGAACGAAGTCGCAGGCGTCCGCTAGTTTCCAATATAAAGGGTATCTGTATTTCGTACGTCGAATTTCTTAAAATAAAAAAGCTACAAAACTGTATTTTTTTATGAAATAGTAAGGCAAACAAGCAAGTGGGTCACCTGATGGTAAGTGATCACCACCGCCTATAGACACCTGCAATACCAAAAAGATTGCTGATGCGTTGCCCACCCAGAGGGCTAAGATAGAATACCTCTTGTGCCAGTAATTACACCAGCTGTCTTGCTCTCCACGCCGGAACACAACAGTGCAAGCACTGCTACTTAGCGGCAGGATTAGCGAGTAAGATGGTGATAGCGATCCGGACGGACCTTGCACAAGGTCCTACCACCCGCTAAATATAGTGTATAGTAAATAATAACATATTGAAAATTTAAATGCATCTCGTATGTAGAGGGGAAATCTCTTGATCATTTCAATCGACTAGCCAGCGGCGAGGCGTCCGAATTTAAGCCAATAAACACTCAGTAGAAGCCTCTTTACGCGTCTGATGCAATTACTAGAGCCGAGCTTAGATTTCAGTCCGATGAGAGCATCAGCTTCTACTGCTATATTCTGTTAGTTTAACAGGTCCAATGGCTCAAACGGTATTATCGTCCCACGCATACATTCACTGACTGTTTCACATGATGGTAGAATAAAACACGCATTTACAGTGTTACCCGGTATAGTTATGGAGCAATTTAATAGCGGGGAATGCCGTTATTATACATTTAAAAATGTATTTGAGTAACATTAAATTTGTACGGAAATATATTTTTAAATAGTTCACTCACATATTGAACCGGTAATTTCGCATATTTTACTTGGCTGTTGTGAAAACTGAGGCTTGTTTTTTTTATCTTTTCATTAACAATCATACAAATACAAAAACAAGAACAATAACAAAGCTACTCCTTGAATTAAATCTGTTTTAGTGTTAATTAAAGTTAGAGCTATTCTATAAAATATCAAAAGTAAAACCCATTTTGCTTTCACACCTCAATTAATTAAAATAATATTGGACAGTGTTAATTAGGGCTAAAACCGCAAATTTAATCTTTTAACGTGCTGAAAAGTCAAAAACAACATTCTAGGCTATTCATCTCGCCCTAAATAAACAGCGCCAACATTTATACGGCAAAAACGAAATTATGAACAACTGATAAAGATCCCGGTTTGCATTTTCCCGTGTTACCGGCTAAGCTAAAAAATAAATTCAGAATCACGGAGAGCCGAAACCGTTGGAAGGGGCACTAAATTTTATTTAACAGCAAGCTTAAAGAAATTCAGAGAGGCGGTGACTTGTTTATCCAAGATAAAAGATGGCGGTCGAAAACTCGGGAGGGAGCGGGCTGCTGTAGGTGTCATATCGTATAGTCGACCAATTCCTTGACCACTTTTCGAACGTTTACAGATGGATAAGGTTCAAAAGTGGTCAGCAATTACTTGGTCGACTATACTTAAGATTTATAATAGTCTCGTATTACAACTGATAACGAATGATTGTGTCATCTAAGCTTTACGAATATTATAATTTATGTAATATTAAAAGACAGAAAGAAAATGTATTTACAATACACGTAGACACAGACATCACGATTGGAGATCAAATCGACTGTCGCAGTGAAAATTGGATCTACAGGACACAATGTCTTAAATTTCTGACTTAATTTAAATAATATAATACACAAACTTGTTTTAGAATTTTTTGTAGATACGATTTTTATAATTGGGACAGTTGAATATCACAAATGTTATAATGATAGTATTACAGCGAGCCCCTGGGAATTCTAAATACGAAACCAACACAAGTCCACCACAAGGGAAAAAGTAACAAACTGGAACAAATTATTACCTTGCTACTCCGCAAAACCAACATAGATTGACACTGACACTACTCTCGCGGAGTAGCAAGGTATACTACAAAATAAAATCCGAAAGTTAAGGTTTACAGATTGTCTGATGCCTGTGGTAGTCGGGCCTTGATCTGTTCTGTCTTAGAGATTTATCAGGTGACAAGTTTTACGCCTTATGGATATTCCTCCTGGTCTGACAAATCTGACAATACATTAATTAGACCATGCCAGCTGCAGATCCTTCTTTTGATCTTGGATTCTACTTTAAAGTTTAATTTGTTGTTATGGACCTCCGCAAAGTAACACTAAATCTATTAGAAAGAAAGAAAGAAAAAAAGATTATATTCTCCGCAAAGAAAATACCAGAAAAATAAAGGCAGCAGCGCTAATTTTCAGTAGAGCCCTGAACTTATTAACCTTAAACTTAAACCTTAGGGTGACGCCACGCTTACTGTGTCGTATGGTCATAAATTCCTTCGCCTTTCTCTGAGAATAAATTCAAAATGGAGCGCTACCTAATGTCACACCAACACAACGTTATAAAGTTTACACGCCTGAACAACTAAACCGTACAGTAAGAACACAGTCAACGCAATATTATTATAATATTTTGCAAAAATTAAATTTAATAAATTTCCCCAAAAACCTCACTCTCTTCCAACTTGACCCAAACTTTAGTTACAACAACACCATTGTATTAAGTCGTAAATTAATTTCACGTTCATCCGGCGGCCCGAGCCGGCTCGGTCCCGTAATGAGCACGCCGTTTGCACATATTTCCAGAAAAATCCCATCGGAACGCAGAGAACCTTCCAAATCCAAGCGAATCTCTTTAATCCATTCTACAACGGCCCTAGTTCATTTACAAACGGAAAGATAAGCTTATGTTCAGCTCGGAAATCTTGTCCGTCTTTTTAAGTCTGATCACTGGAATTCAATTTGGGCTTCTGTCATGGCGCGTCGCTTGTTTGGAAAAGCTCTTTGCTTGTTGATTTAAGATAAATGGTCATACCTATGTTAATAGAGAGCGCGTTTCTGTTCTTCTCAGTCTTAGTTACCTTGGTATTCTGTTACGCCGTTTGTCTTTACTGTGATTTGGTGTTTATTGTCTCTTAATAATTCATCATCATTGTTTTTCTATTTCAAGTTTCCTTTTTCCTTTTGTTTCCTTTTTTAGAGTCTGCTTTGAACAATACGATCCGGCTCCTAATTGTTTTATTTTAACTCACGGCAGTCGCAAAATCTCAATCGAATTTAATTACAAATTCACTCAGCCACTTTTAACATCGACCTCCAACTCGGGTAAGGCAATTAAAATGACGTCCATTACCCGAGCATTAGAATCCGAACAAAAAAAGGTTTAAGCTCCAATTATTACCCATTTGCGATCAGTCTTACACGGGAGGGTAAAACGGGGACGGGGACGACAAAAAGAGTCGACGGTAATGGTCCCACGCACTACCTACAGTCGCGGGCCATTTAGGGCTAGCACAATGCCGTTCGAGCGGTAATCGACGCTTAAAGGCACTACGGGCCGTGACGTCACAGAATCACTGGTGACCTTTCACCGAACAACTCCGATGCCACTCTTTTGTGCCACCCCTCATTAGGGGATTCGCATCCCATTCAATATCAAAGATAAATCCAACCTCATATTTGTAGCATACGCAACGAAATTTATTGTTTATTCCGCATTACGACGATTTATGGCCACGACACATTGTTTTAAATGCAAATTGGTGTAATGCGGAATTTTAACAGAATTAATTGGATTTTAGCTGGGCTGTGATTATTATTTGAACGCTGGATTACATTGATTTGCATGTGTATTATCAGAAGACTCGTAAGCTTATCTAAACTCTAGCTCTGTTAATTTAGACTAATGTTCCACATTCACATTTACCACCAATTACTTTACACTGTCAATTATTTGTGTAACATATTTTATCGTGTTTCATTGTTTTCGACAATTTCATCGTATTACATTGTCGGTATTTCCAAATTGCGTTTTATAAAGACGATCTAGGTTTTGTTAGTTAAAAAACTATTTCAAAGCATAATCACATTTCCAGCGACGACAAAATTGCCAAAATTTGACGCGCTCACATTTTCCCAACAGGCGCGCGAAAATGGCGAAAGCACACGCGAGAAGTGAGATAAAATGTAGACATTTCGCGGTAGCGTTGACATCCTAGTACCTTTTCAGGAAATTCCCCCTCAAAAGTGGAGAATTTGAGACCAAGACGAAAGCACTCGTCGGCACGCTAATGGCACCGCTTTAAAAGGAAACGAAAATAATAAATTATTGACATCAGTCTTTTCCTTCACGCCTGAAAAATTATTTATTTTATCTCGAGCCTAGAGATCCGCGTCGTGTTCGTCGGAAATCTCGCTGCAGCGATATTAAGCATGAATTATTTATTCCGTAAACGCTGAATATGATTTTGTTCTCTCGAATGCAAATTGTCTTGTTGTCGAAATATTGAAAGGGTAGACACCCTTTGAAGACTTTAATGCTTCTATATTATGAGGCTTTCGAGCGATTCTCTGCACTCTTAGATAATATGAAGAATCTTTTAAGTTTAATATAAAAGATATTAAAGGGCTTTTGTCCGCTCTCGAGCACTTAACGGGTTTCTTTAGTAACTAACTAAAAAAATCGTAAGATAAAGTAATGGCATAGATGAATAAACTGTTTAGACAGAATTAAATGTAACATAAGCATAAAAAAGTTAAAATTAAATGTACATATTCAACAAAACAAATCCAACATGTAACAATTAGTCTGTCTAAAGTCAAACCTACAAAACATTGTAACTTAAAATCAGAAACAGAAGCAGATTTAGTCGCTACGCAAGTTGCGAACTGTACTTAAAACTGTTCAGTTGAACTAATTGTACAAACAATGCGGTATTCGTGTGGTCCTAACGATCACTGCAGGTGGAGCTTGGAGCCGGGCGACCGTAGATTGTGTATACACGGCACTCACAACAAAGGCATCGTCGGATGTACTCGTAACAAGAAGTAGCGGGCCCATTACGCAGCCTTGAGGCACTCCACGCCCTAATGAACGTTAGGACAACGCTAACGTGCACTGCTCCAATGTTATTAACTTGTAACGTCTACAGTACCTTTATAATCTTATTATAACGCAAATGGGGCATCTTTAACGCTTATAGCAGTTAAAGCGAGATTTGCAAACGTTTAAGACTGAAAATGTATCAACAATTTTTTTGATTTTCAAATCCTACATAAGTTTAATGCGTCACGTCTAATTTGGGCCCAAAGTTGGGTAATCTAGTTTTGTAAGCAGTTACATCTGTACGTAGCACGAAAATTAGATCTGGCATCAGGGTTTTCACATGAAATCTACGATACTTAATCTCAAATTACGTCTTTTGAGAGTAATAGCAAGTTATTTAGTTTTCGGAGTCGGATTTGTAGACAGATGACAATAAAAAGAGCGGTGGGTTGGTGCCAAGTGGCGATTGGTGGGAGTGGCGCGCAATAATCGAGCCTTGGCACGTTTCCGAACGAAATATTACTCCACTTCGCTACGAGACGCTTTGTTTTAAAATGTCCTCTTCTGTGTGCTATAAGTCATGGCCGTAAACGCATACTTTTAATATCAAATGAAATAAAACCCACTATGGGGTGTTAAAACTTGAACGAACCTGAATAGTCTCCTATTATTTTAAACTAGTAAAAAAGTTATTTGGAGTGTAGGAGAATGCCATAAAAACGTCATATAATGAGTTTAGAGAAACTTTTCGACGGATATTCAACAGTTGACTGTCAGATTTAAAATTAAGCTCAAAATCGTTAACTTGCGAACTTGGTAGAATAATGTATTTCATGAGTTCATGACCTCTCATTAGTTTTAGTTTATTTGCTTGTTATTCTTAACTTTAGCATGATAAACGCATACTAATCGATTAGAAATACCATTTTATCAAAGGTATTACGTTATTGTATCATTACGATGGTATGTTTAATAATCTAAAATAACATAAATTGATTTCCGAATCCTCACAGTTTAAGCTATAATCGCTTTAAGTTGCTCTTTGAGTCACTTTATTAATTTGAATTTATGATGTATTTTCGTTAAGTTTAATGAGTATTTCAATACTATCTTTCGCCCGCGACTTCTTCGGCGTAGATTTGGGTTTACATACTAACTTCTATTTTCCTTTTAATATCTTTAATGGTCGAATTTCCAATAACCTTTTCTTGGTGCATCTCTACTTCCTTAAGGGGCACATGTTCCAACTTTCATGTTTAGCAGTATAGGCTGTGGATTCTCTGTTAGTCAGTCAGTCAGTAATAAAAGTTTTATCTGTCCAAATTTTAAGATCAACACTTAGACAATCTAAGAGCCTTATTAAAATAATTATTTGCATCAAGCAGTCACTTGACTGTCAACTGAAGCGTTAAATCCTGCTTCTGTCTACTCTGAGCTCATTAAAACTGGATTCAATCACACGCGCTAATGCTTGCTAATGCAGAAATGTAACGGACCCTAAGCTGGGTGAGATTGGGTTGGATATGGTTTGGATCGAGATGTCCCCAGAGCCTGAGACAGTATTTGATGGAATCTTTTTTATGATCAATCAAAAGCATGAAGTTCTCAATCTGCATTCAGCTTGCGTGTGAAGTTTATATTCATACTTTTATTGGTTTTATTCATTGAATTATCATCTATCATATCATCAAAATAAAATAAAAAGTATAGTAACTGAGTAACCATTAATTGGCTTTTTTAAGGGTCGACGTTTTGATCGATTCGCAATGGGATGTCTGGTCCGAAACAAGTTTCTTTGCGTCTTCATAAGTTTAATCAACAATCGACACTAACATTAGGTCACACAAGTTAAAAATAATGTCGAGCATTACTTTAATTTACCCATATATATCTTATATATCTTGGGACAATTAACACCAATTGACCTAGTCCCAAAGTAAGCAACTGAAGCTGCTTGTGTTATGGGTACTAGACAACGGATATACATACTTATATAGATAAATATATGCTTAAATACATATAACATCCACGACTCGGGCACAAACATTCATAATTATCATACAAACATTTGCCCCTCCCGGGAATCGAACCCAGTACCTCAAGCTTCATAGTCAGGGTCACTAACCACTAGGCTATCCGGCCGTCAAATAATACGTACGGCCGTTAATATACGTCCGCTCACATCTAATTCTCAGACGGAAGATTTTTATGTTATAGGGCCTAAATTCTTTTTAATGCATATAAAAACGTCCCTTGTACATTTTAACGCATATTTTTTAATTATTCTGGTATTCTTAAAAGAACACTTTATCTTTAAACTCAGAATGACATACGCATACCTGAATGATGACTGTTATAGAAATATTTGGGGTCAGAATAAGAAAAAAACTATTGTTTGGTAACGCAGTGGACACTATTTTTGAGGAGTCATGGGGACTGGTAATGCAGTGGTAATTTGGGTACCAAATAAGAATTTTCTGTAATAAAAAACCCAGGATGGTGAGAAAATTTATAATAAAAATTGGGGCCCGGTTGAGAACTAACGTAATATTACTAGGAAAACATTTCGAGACATCTACAATTCTGTAAAAGTGTTTATACATTTTCATCTTTATTTTAGGCACTAAAAAGAATTTTGGCCCAAAAATTTTATTTATCTACATTATGTACGTTTATCCGTTTTTGTCTAGTAAAAGCTTTGCTTGGTTTAAGACTTGATGAATTGGTAATAATTGTTTCGAGATATTAAATTATTTATGACGCCATCTCTTTTATTGGGCAAATATAGTACGAAATGTCTTTGTTAAAACTAGCGAAAACACACTCGCATCGCGTCGTATCGCGTGTCCACGAAACATCAGCGTCGCGGGACTTAACCGTGCCTCGGCATTATGCTGAGTGGGTGCCTTTCGGTGCCTTTGTTGTAAGTTAACTCTACGTTCTTCTGGACGCCAAAAAACTATTTTTATTCTTTCTTACAAACGTTATAGTTACCAGCCAGGTATTAATCTTCTACAATACATTACATATGCCTCAGATAATCTTAGAAAACTACAAAGCCTGTAAACAGTTTCGTAATGCTAGCCCACTTTTCATTTAAGAAGCTTTTTAATTTCTGCAAATGAAGTTGCAGTGAGACAGTTTTTAATTTATTGTATAAAAGGTTAGGTTTACTTAAGGTAAATTTGCATTGAATGCCTATTTTCAAAATCAATCAATCTGGAGACACTTTATAAAGTCGACCACGAAATTGCTAAACCACTTCGTATCGTATTATTAGGCGATAAGGTTCAAAAGTCTATATTTAAAAAAAACTGTTAAATTGTGTTAAGCTGTATAAGCTGTTAATTGCCTGTATCGTATAAATACTGACTGACTGGCAGCAGATAACTCACAACTCAAACCGCTAAAGGTAGAAACATAAACATTTGAACATGTAAGGTATTTGTAAGGAGGCGTAAGGTTAGATTAAAAAAGAATATTTAGAAAATCTATTGTTAAGAAGGTTAAAAGGAGGTTGATAGTTAGTATTAAAACTAAAACCTGTGCGGAAGAAATCTAAAGCTAAGTTGACCGAACGTAGGTCATGAGTAATGATCGTCGCCATTGCAGAAGAATCCTGAGGGGGTAGTGATTTATAATAGTCAAACCATGACTGCAGATTATTGAGCACAAATCCTTGCGGTGCAATTAAAGTACCAATTGTGTTTGACGATCTTTGGGTCGTCAGGCCTTATAAAACTTATAAAGCAACTTGCGTTCATCCGACTACCCGTTTTGTTCCGCGAGTTGAATCGACTCGGCCATTTCTAAAATGAGAACCGCATCTAAACAGGTCTCCGAGCTGTTGGTAAAATGTTTTCTCATTTAGAAGGTAAAGCTCTCATGTTCATAATTCATAAAGCATGTGTAGTTCCGTTTGTCTTCCCTTTTCAAACTCGTGAACAGGGCAAAGTTATCCGACAGAGAGAACTGCATGTTATAATTTGCGGATCATTTATGTAATTGTGAGTTGTCATTGGCCGTGACTTGTTAATTAAGTGTTTTTAACATTTGATCTAGTTCGTTGCTAAAAGTAAATAAATTGGTGGTGTTTCCAGTTTCATTAGTCTAAAAGGCCAAAATTGTGTTTGATGAACTTAACGTTTGAAAGAACTTATTTAGACACAACAAAGAAACCGTTCGAACAGACACTCCCTAATTAGTAGAAAGAAGTTTACTGAGCAATAAAAACTCGAAGCCGGGCTAACTGAAACTAATTGTCTTAGAAGAAGCATCGAAGCGATGTTTTGGATTCACTCTCTGCGACGCCGTATTTGCAATTTTCGGTATAAACCCTCGAATTAAATTGATGTTCTGACAAATATAATCCCCCGAATTCATGGCAACATCACTGGATCCCATAGCACTCTCATCTCCATCCGACACAATGGCGACACCCTGTAAGCCCCGACGGGCCCCGGGGGGCATGTTTGACAAATAGAGGTCTCGCGCAGCGAATTTGGCTTGAAAAAAAATTGTCGCTGAACGAGACTCACGATCTACCACGAAACCTATACCGGAGACCATAATAAGTTGACCCGCCGCGCCCCGCGCTGCCGCCGCACGATTGGTCAAAAAAGGGTTAGGGGTGAGTCAATGAGAGCTCTGCATTAGCTGGTGGTGATACGCCGACTGTAATAAAGTAAATTGCGAGCATTTGCTACACGGATCCGAAGCAACGACGATCTTTATGGCGCCGATAATGTTATGGGCAGGTAATGTTCTGTTTCGAATGTACAAATCGTTGCTTCATTGTTTTACGACTCCTTGTTGAGTGAGTTAAGTTTACTGGCTCATAATGGAGCTGAGGTTACACGGTTCAAATGAACCGCGAAGAGGCTTTTACCGCCCTTAAAGTAAATACGACTTTGTTCCCCAGAGCTGAACTTTAGGGCCTTTAAATATTTTTAACTCAATTATATTCTACTTCAATATCCTTGACATACCTCTTTCATTCAGTAAATCTACGTGTGGCAATATCATCAGATACATAGTCGACATAAAACAGGTTAACTAGTTAAATCTAACTGTGCAAGTTAAGCATTAAAAGTTTCTAATCGTTTTGTCGGTGGTGTTACGAAACTTTATTCCATTCATCGTTCCCTACGTTTCTAATGCAGAATGCATTTAAAGAATAATTAAGTCGCATACTTCATGTTACAAAACGGAGTGCAAGCGATTTGCACAGCTATAAATTGGAGTATCATGAAACAGGACGTTGTGTGGTACATTCTTACGGTGCTGATCTACTTGAGCTTTCACTTGTAATGAACGTTCTAACGGATGTTACAAAGCTCACAAAATCAATAGGATTAAAACAAAACGTAGCGTGCACACATTTAAAAACGGTAAATGCTTGCTGTTCTGCTCCAAGTGAATGCTCAAGCCTGTCAACATTTTTAATGGAAATGATGTGTGGGTAATATCTTTAGTCACTGAGGAATTCATTTGTCATCGTCCGTTGTTTAGACTAGTTCATATTGTAGCTATTAAAAGCACTTACACGGAAATAAACAATAACTAAGCAATGTTTATTACTCATTTTAAAGTCTTCTGTTAAAATTTGTTTAACGGTCTCAAAGGTTAGCAACGTCTAACAGACAAGATGTCTTGCAAATAATCACAAAAGCGCACAAAGAAACACATTTTATTTATTTTAATCTTAACCTATACTAGTGATGAAGTTTTGTGCAAAAGTCTGACACTCTTTTTGTTTCTCGCCGTCGGTGGCATTCGGCCAAAAGCTTCGAATTCGTCTCGCCACCTTTACTGGGGTGGAAATATTTTCCTTGCTACAAATTAGAACAATAATTAACCGTTTATCTTCGGTGAGCAATAAAGCGTGGCAACTTAATTGATTATTAAAACAAAAACAAGTTAATTGACAACGATTTTTACAACGAATCCAAAATAATAATTAACTAGAAACTGTTTTGATGAAGAACAAATTTTGTTAGCAATCTACACTAGTAATATAATAAAGAGATAAACTTTGTTAGTTTGTTTGTATGTAGGGGGTAATCTCTAGAGATTACCCCCTAGCTTTCTAGCTATACTATCCCTGACGGACATAGGCATATAATTCCATGTGAACAAAGTCGCGGGCATCCGCTAGTAATATATAAATTCTTAATTGTACAAACAACATAAATGACAGAAAAAGACACAGCGATGTAAAGAGGCAATAGTTTTCTTACTTTAGATTCTCGAATAAACGAATTCTATCTCCTACAAACTAATACACCCTTTGAGACGTAAAAGCCCTCCGTGGAAGGGTCACTGTATCTATAGTGCAAAAGTAGTGCTCACTTGAGTCTCAAGCTTCTTCAACGTTATCGCAACCATCGACCGTGGCGTAGCTTATCTGTTAACCCTCATCTCCCGACGAAAGACGAGCCCTATTACCTGATTGCGAACAGACAGACAGCTCACGTATCCGAAGCCAGTATCAATTAGGCCTTGTCAATGCGTTTAGGATCGGATTAACCGGTGTACCCTGTTCGTATTGACCGTATGCTGTCATTACATAACTCCATACGTTATGTACTCATTTCGGCAGTTGTGACGTATTACGTGGTTTCAACTTCGCTGTTGTATAAACATTGTTTGAAGGAAAGACTTCGTTGTTATGAGATGAAAAATAGTGAATATTATGGCGAAAAAAAATTAACGTGCTAATTCTCTATTGTTAAAGTGTGTTTTATTAATAGAGTTAAGTTAGATGGACTTCCATCTTAACTAATTGGAACAAATTATTTTGCTACTCCGCAAAACCACGTGTCTGTAAACAGTACAACTTTGGTTTTGCAGATTTGGGGTTATTTGTTCTAATTTGTTTGGAGTTTATATTTTTAGCGCCTAGCCTGTACTACTGACTTGAGTGAAATCGTCATAACAGAGATTCTGTTTCGTATTACTAAAGAACAAGAGTTAAAGAGCAAATAATAGCGGATTTTACTCGTTTATTCATTCTGAAGTGACAGATTTTTTTTTTTAAATAGATTGCACGTTTAGACGCTACAAAATTCTAGAGGTGATAGTCATAAACCAAACACAAGTTCAAGTAAACTGGAATTTGAGTTCGGTCTGTAAATACCATCGCAGATCTAAAAGTATCTGAAGTCATGGGCGACGACCTTTTATCCCAAAAAATGGGATATTTTATATTTTGCGGATGGTACGCCCTTGTGCAAGGCCCGTCCAGATCGCTACCACCATCTTGCTCGCTAATCCTGCCGCGAAGCAGCAGTGCTTGCCCTGTTGTGTTCCTGCGTGGAGAACAAGACAGCCGGTGCAATTACTGGCACAAGAGGTCATCTTAGCCCTCTGGTTTGGCAACGCATTTGCAATTGCCTTGGTGTGACGGGTGTGATCACTTACCATCAGTTAACCCACTTCCTTGTTTTCTTTCCTATTATGTAAAACATATATATATTAAATCAGGTTTATTGTCTCTTGTTCCATCGCAAATCTTAGAATACTTTTTTTAATTTTCAGGTACTTCGCATTCGAAATGTGATCGGCCAGCCTCGCCCAGAAGATGCGAGCTCTCGCTCTGGTCAATTGGAAACAGTGTAAGATGAAAGAGCGAGCATGAGTGTGCGAGTGAAACGCGTGGCTTCGAGCAAGATGCTGCTATCGCTGCTTCTACATTGTTTCTGTGTGGCTACCACCGCTTCTATATCTAGTGGAGGTAAGTGAATTTAGACTTTATGACACGAGCGGAAATAACATTTTTCTTAGATTGCCATCTGTGGACCTAGCACGAATCTTCTCGATACGTTTTAATTTGCTAAGTAACTCAGTGTGCCTCACTCCTACTGGACTGGTTAGAGCGAGACACAGTGAGTTACGAAGCGAGTAAAGGCGTATCTAGAATATTGCAGGTGCAGTGGTCAACAGTTCTAAAAAAAATATCTAGAAGGAGGTGAAAGTGGATGTGAAGATTTTTTAACACGAGAAATATATGTTTTTTTTATGTTTGTTCCATTTTTAGGTTAATAGCGTATAATAGTTTTAATCGCGTGAAGTACTCATATCTTTTTTTTAAATAAATTTTGTGCAGAAGGTATTGTGTATTCAACAGGCACCCAATCAAACATAACAGACACAAGCTAATAAAAAATATAACATTCATCATCATCATCATCATCATCATCAGTCATATTGATAACTATTCTATGAGAACTTCTAAATCTCATTTTATTTATCAAATATAACCAAAAATCAATTAAAAAATAAAATAAAAATGTGTTATTGGTTAATAATTGACACTGATTTCATCATCTCACTAAGACAATCAGTTAAATACCTTAGCCTTACAGCAAGCTAAGCGTTCCTTTACTGTAATATCGGTCTTTAAAATCATAAATTAATGCATAACATGATATCAAATTATACCCACAAGATAATTTCACTCAAACATCTGACCTACAGGTTTCATAAAACAGGCCACTCAAATATGCCACGTCACATCATACAAATACTCCATTAGATATGCGAGAAAAACCCGCACATTGCCATATCTCGGTTTCAAATGAAACAAAAAGAATGAAATTATTCCACTGTCGTTTTAGGAATGAAATGGAAAACAAATTTCACATTTCATTCTGAACGTATTTGAGAGATACAGGGCGCTGTCGAAGCCCTCTGAGTAACCGAAGTTGACAGGAATTTAAGTAATACGAATGAAAAGCTATACGATCCGCTATTTTTACTGGAGTCAGGAAAATGAGATGTCGTTATATTAGAAGTCGTCATATAATATAACGTTTATGATACTAGATTTTAGAGCTAAATCAGCTAGGTCCGCTTTCTTATAATTTATATCTTTAAAATAAAAAGTAGTCTACCTAAATGAAACTTGTGATCACTGATCAGCCGTACATAGTATTACCATATATAATTATACATATTGAAAAAGATACATCGTGAATAGTAACTGACGATAAACATTTTGCACAGGGTCATACAAACCCTATTTTACTTACATCAAGCACAATAAGCCTTCTGATCCTAAATGATCACAAGCAAGATAGAGCTTGTTTTCAATGTTTGAAGCTGACAAAGTTACTTCTTGAAGCCTTTATCTAGCCACTTCTGAATAAGGGCCTCTCCGCGACGTCTTCACTTGCTTCTGTCAGCGATTGCCCAGGGCGTTGTGTCTCATCTGGCCATCATGGGAGGGAGGGGCTGTCGAAGTTTTACTATTGTCAGATGGCCATACCAGAGTCTGTTAGACCAGAGTCTATCAGATCAAAGTTCATGAGATCAGAGTCTGTGAGATCATAGTCCATAAATAAATATCATAAATATCTTGGGACAATTAACACCAATTGACTTAGTCCCAAAGTAAGCAACTAAAGCTGCTTGTGTTATGGGTACTAGACAACGGATATACATACTTATATAGATAAATATATACTTAAATATATATAACAACCACGACTCGGGCACAAACATTCGTATTCATCATACAAACATTTGCCCCTCCCGGGAATCGAACCCGGTACCTCAAGCTTCATGGTCAGGGTCACTAACCACTAGGCTATCCGGCCGTCGAAACCAGACCTGGTCCATAAAACCAGAGTTTATAGAAACTTAACACACTATTAAATTCCTGTGAAGAGATTCCTCACGGTGTTTCCTTTTAACAAAAAGCTCATAACAATAGAAATAATTATAATAATAGCTCACATAAAATGCCTCCATTTATTATTCAAATGAAGCTTCACGCTGACACAGAATGTTTAGGTAAATAAGGCTGGGACATGAGAATAACGTTACATCCATGTATTCGTCCAAATTGAAAATCATTCCCGTCCCACCAACCCCACCACTTACCGCAAGACATTTCACACGGGCACGGTGTAAATATGCAAGACCGCAATATCAATCACGAATCAATCGGGAACGTTCGTTCGGGTTAGTGATGTACTACGGAAACCTTTAAAAACGGTAAAAAAAACGGTAATCACCGTTTTTTTTTACAAGAACTGATATTTTTTAGCAGTTGCCAGAAGTTCGTGTAAAGGCTTTACACTAACTACACTGCTGTGGAGATACACACCAAATTTTAAAATTTGACGGATAATATCAGAACAGTAGTTTGCACCACGTTTGCATTGCTTGTAATCGCGAGCCATAACAATAACGATTGAATAAAATGTACTTAAATATAAAAGATATTTTTCTCTGTAGCTTACCAAACTTCACATTCTAGAGGTAGAAATGGCCATTCAATACAGTGAGAGTACCTAATAATGTTGGCAAAAATTGTGTTGTTTTCTTACGTGCATAACTTCACAACAGGTGATGCTTATAGCTAATAAATTCTAAATATAAATAAATATAAATAAATTCTAAATACTGATAAAACTGATGTTTTATCAGTATTTTTCTTAGAAACAAGAAAAAACCTAAAAAAGCCATTGCAAATACCGTTTCTTTATCACGTTATCGGCAAATACCGATACTGATTACCGTAATCGATTCCCATCACTAGTGCGAGTGCGTGTCATCTCCGCTAGGGTTACCAGCCCCACTCGCCCCATTCGAATTCGTCCAACTGAGTGGAAGGAATCTGATAAAAAAACGGCGAATGATTTTACTAGGGGGTGTTTTAAGATTACCGATTCAGTGAACGCTATTGGTGATGGCTTTTTGATTTCTGAGTGGAGGGGTAAAAAACTGTATCTACACATATATCATAAATGCTCTATAATGCGTCCAGAAACCGTAGGCAATGAATGACCAGCATTATAACAACCAATATTATTTTGAGAATTTTTCTAATTTGTTTCTATTTTGTTCAAATAAATTTTGTATTACATTATTTTAATGTGTACAGTCTATAGATATTTAATAGGTACCTAGCACTAGTAGCTAGTAGCAATGCAGGTCATTGCCCTATGGCTTCTGAACCCATCATAGAGTACTTATGATATGTGTGTAGATAAAGTAATATATGCAACTGTACATAATTAGGTCCTAAAACACTCGCTCGGGTACAATCAGGATGTAATGTATAGTCGACCAAGTAATTGCTTGACCACTTTTGAACCTTATCCGTTTGTAATACGGTTGAAATGTGGTCAAGCAATTTCTTGGTCGACTATACAAAACACCTTCCGTTGCCTGGTTTGGAAGGAGA
Source organism: Ditula angustiorana (assembly GCA_963691745.1). NCBI lineage: Eukaryota > Metazoa > Arthropoda > Insecta > Lepidoptera > Tortricidae > Ditula > Ditula angustiorana. Next base: position 1,439,033 of record OY829486.1, on the reverse strand, counting down.
AGGCGGCCGAGCATACACACTATAAGGACTTAGGACAGACAGGAACGGACAGACAGACTCTACTTTATACTGTGTAAATATATAAAGATTTAAAATATTAATTGCATTGTCGATGTCAGTGAATTTCACTGTACATTGCAATTCAAAATAGTAACACGGCGCCCTTTGTAATCCAAAAACCTTTAATTATGTTATATCAGAAAATGATCGATGCGGTAACTTTGACAATAAAGTGTCAATAAAACGCTCTGCTGCTGGAATTTTCCAGAATTAAATTTTAAAACCAATCAGTTAACAGGAATACAAGTTTATTGTTGTGATAGGGGAAAACAAAGCTAGGTTTGCCACTCAACATTGTTCGAAACCACACATCCGTCGAACCCTTTCGAGTGCAAAAAGGTCACGGAAACGAACTCCAGATTAGCTGTTTCTGCTCAGAAAATTAACTGAAACGACAAGGGTATGTCATTCGCTCAAGTGCCCAGCGGTCATACCCTTTAAGATCCCGATGATGCCTTGTATAAGGGCGAAACACACGTAGATCGCGTAGTTTTAATGTTTAGTAGTGGTTTTAAATAGTTGAGTCTATGTAATAAAATTTCAAGTATATCCAAAACAATGTGAATTAAGTATGTATGTATTTATGTGAATTCTTTATTGTACAAAAAACATAAATGACAAAAAGAGATACAGTGATGTACAAAGGCGAACTTATCCCTTTAAGGGATCTCTGTGTGGTGGATCGCCGCGTGTGGGCGCCATTTTGGTGCTTTAATTCTCAGTTCGCCAGTTAATTTTCTGGGCGCCAAAAAACACAGTTGTTGTTCTTTATTTCAAATTTAAAGCATTAGTCTTAACCGGGCATCCATCGCCCAGAAACCGTGAGACATTTTAAGGCTCAGTGCACCCGACACTGGCCGTCTACACCACAAACCGCAATCAAAAACAAAAGACACTCTAAACGGCGACCGTTCCAAACCCCTGGTCTCGCACTATTCAGCAAAACAAAGGGTTAGTGGAGGAAATCAGTGGGGGCCTCTCGGGACGGGATCAAAGGCACGATTCGGACCCTTAGCATCTGATTTGGTTTTTAGACCAACCTCTTAGGAAAATTATGCACTGGAGACTTTGAATTGAACAGTCAGCTTTTAAAGTCGGTGGAAGAGTCGAGATGAAGGTATTTTCCCCAAAATTGTTAGTGTTATGGGCATTGGGTTAGGCGCAGAAAAAACAAGTTCATAACTTGAGACGACCAGATAGCCTAGTGGTTAGTGACCCTGACCATGAAGCTTGAGGTACCGGGTTCGATTCCCGGGAGGGGCAAATGTTTGTATGATGAATACGAATGTTTGTGCCCGAGTCGTGGATGTTATATTATGTATTTAAGTATATATTTATCTATATAAGTATGTATATCCGTTGTCTAGTACCCGTAACACAAGCAGCTTTAGTTGCTTACTTTGGGACTAGGTCAATTGGTGTTAATTGTCCCAAGATATTTATTTATTTATTATTTATTTATAACTGTTAAAAAAATGACGACTGAAATAACATCTTGATGTTGTTTGTAATCAATAAATAAGCAGTTTAGGATTGTTTACAAAAAGATAAACTTTGGTTACGACAGCTTTTGTTTTGTTAAACATGGCCCTAAAAATCAAACAATTGAGTTATTTTCAGGTCTCATGAGATATCTGTAGCGAAACGGTCCTACGTTTTGGATCACACTCGTAAGTCCCACTGGAGATTAATGTTTATTTGAGAATCTACTAACGGTATTATAAAACTTACGTAATTATTATGTATAAATTACAAGAACAATGAAAAAGTGGAAATAATTTATTCATGGAATTTAAAAATAAACAAAATCACTATACGTAAAATTAAAACCTAAGACTTAAAATAAAAGTTGAATTTTTAACAGGGTGAAGTGGAATAAATACATATTTGGGCCAAAATTCTTTTTGATGCCTATAAAAACGTCCCTTGTACATTTTAACGCATATTTTTTACTTATTCTGATATTCCTAAAAGAACATTTTATTTTTAAATTCAGAATGGCATACGCATATCCGAATGATGACTGTTATAGAAATATTTGGGGTCAGAATAAGAAAAAAACTATTGCTTGGTAACGCAGTGGACACTATTTTTGAGGAGTCATGGGGACTGGTAACGCAGTGGTAATTTGGGTACCAAGTGAGACTTTTCTGTAACAAAAAACCCAAGATGGTGGGAAAATTCATAATAAAAATTGAGGCCCGGTTGAGAACTAACGTAATATTACTAGGAAAATATTCCGAGACATCTACAATTTTGTAAAAGTGTTCATACAATTTCATCTTTATTTTAGGCACTAAAAAGAATTTTGGCCCATTTATCAACTATTGGTGTTTGACACCATTAGAAACTATATAAAATTCCTTTATCTACACACATATCATAAAGGCTAAATAACGCGTTCAAAAACCCTAGGAAATGACCAGCATTATTACAACCAATGTTATTATAAGAATTTTCTTGTCTGTGGTAGTAGGTAAATCTGTTCTTTATTGGTCATCACATTACCGATATCTCGTGACTGCTCGTGACGTTATGAATTTAAATTTGGAACAGCTGTCAAAATTCAAGTTGGTCTCTATTCTAGTATCCACAGATATTAAAACAGTTATCGATACGAAACGTCAACTCAGTATGATTTTTTAATTTAAACGCACGACATTTGATCTCGAGTGACATGAAAATAGCAACTTCATTCGTTCGTCTATGGTTTAAAAAAAATGTTCGTCCTGACGGATAGATCGAATCACAGAGTACTTTTTTAATATACATGGCCGCCATTAGTTGTCATTCTTTTTAGGTTTTTGCTGTTACGATTTTTTGCAGTTATGATATGTGTGTAGATAAAGTAATGTATGCAACTGTATATAATTAGGCCTTAAAACACTCGTGTGATCCTATTATGAAACTCGCTGACGCTCGTTTCATAAAACCACACTCGTGTTTTAAGGCCTCTCATTATATAGCAGTTGCATAAAATACTATTATACTGGCGATTCCTAGATATTTTTCACACACTATACTGTTTGACTAAATACCTAAACTCATCCTCACTCTCACATTCTTGTGTAGATTACGTGCATAATTTTCATCGGGTCAACATTACAACGAGACAACCTGCATCTTCTGTGCCTTGTGATTTATTCAGCAGGCTGTGCTATTGCGATTAAAAAACAGTGGCTAAAGAACGATGCATAAAGTCGTAATAAGTTAGTAACGTTTAAAACAACGTGTCCTGTATGTCAAAGGTTAACAATCTTTTTAAGCCTACAAAATAAATGTTTTGTCCTTTTCATTTGAGGGCAAATGTCACAATCTACATCTACACTAACATAATAAAGAGATAAACTTTGTTTGTTTGTTTGTTAGTTTGTTTGTATGTAGGGGGTAATCTCTGGAACTACTGAACCGATTTCAAAAATTCTTTCACAGATAGAAAGCTACACTATTCCTGACGGACATAGGCTACTAATTTTATCTAAGCGTTTATGAATAAGAGGGTAAGCGTTTGTTTAAATGCTTGTTTTAACTATTTATAAAGTTTTCGACTCATCATTAAAATATTGAGTATTGAGTATTGAGTATTGCATTAATAGATTCAGGCGTTACTTTGCGGAGCTCAGAGGTCTATATCAGCAAACTGGAACAAATTACCTTGCTACTCCGCGAAACCAAGCAAGCAAGTAATTTTCTCCAGTTTGTTTTCGACTTATGTTATAAATAATCTTGTCTTATTTTTATGCAAATCTCCACTCCACTCAATTTCATCCTAAGTGAAAACAACTACATTTTCTAATCGAAAGTGTGTCGCAGTCCTTAGTTCGCATCCGCAGGACTATAAATAGGCTGGAAAGATGATAGGTTAAGATCTTCGGATGAAAGGCATCAGGGATTAGAGGCACGAGGCGGAATTTATCTTCTTGTGCGAGTATACAGTTTGGGTGAACTTGATATTGGAGAAATTTAGCTTTACACGAGGCAAGGTTAGTCTAAATTTATAGGGATTTGTAAAGAAAGATGAAAATGAGTTTTTTTTTTCAATAGGGCCGCATAGGCTCTTACGAGACTAACCCTAACCTCATAAACATTGCGAAAACATATGTTAGTTAACATCTGTTATATTACAGCACCTTTATTTTCTCATTTGTTTGTATTGGTCATACCAAATAGTAGTCTGAAAGAGTACGCGCTTAAGCTGTGCTTAAGCGATAAGACTGCCAACTGTTTGTTTTGTAAATTATTTATAAACATATTTGTTTACCATTTAATTACGTTAGCTGCATTCGGAGGTCCAAAGAAAACCAAAACTCTTATTACTAATTTAATTAAATTTACTATTTACAAAACTTATAACCTAAAGTGGTGACAGTTAGCCGATGGGGGAACCAAAAGTGAATCATAATCATAAATGCAATCGTATTAATAATGTAAATGCGCGTGCCGTGCGCGGAACCGTGTGAGCTGCTGATGCAGCGCTTCGTGCCATTACTGCTATCACGTCTGTGTCAATGTCAAGCCGAATCGGCAGTCTTCCTTATGGTGCATTTCTAGGTCGCGGGTGCCGTGCGTGTTACCGTGCTAACTGCTGATGCGGCCCTTATGGTGCAATATATAACAATTTTCAGTATGGTTTTCAATGTATGTATAGTATTTGTGTTGTTTGTCTTGTAGTAAATTGTTAGCCATCAAAAACAAAACTTGTAAAAAAAACCAAGTCTCGCAACTCAGTTCTCTACCGTAAAAAGTTGTGAGATCCATGTTATACCAAGTCGGTTGGCTTATTCAGTCCCTAATTAAGGGACCTTCTGTCTTAAGTTATGACGTAATTATATAATCTAACAACATCTTGTAGTGCCCACATTAATATTAAAAATCTCTTATGTTTAAATAACATAGATTGACTTGGCCATCGCATGAAAACATAATGTAGCTCACAAGCAATTCATGTTATAGTAAATAAGATTGTTTAGATTGTTTTTGTTACATTAACTATAATATGTATTGCTTTTGAGTCACATTGTGTTTACATGCGATGGCCAAGTCAATCTATGTTATTAGTCACTTACCATAAGGTAAGCACCTTATGGTAAGTGATCACCACCGCCAATTGCATACCAAGGAATTTGCAGATGCGTTGCCAACTCAGATTGCTAAGATGTTACATCTCTTGTTCCAGAAATTTCACCGTCTGTCGGTATGTTACATTTAAAAACTTAAAATAGGTGCTTGTGAATTTTCTATCTTCGGCAGTATTTTATTCAAAACAAATGTGTATTCTCGACCACAACGCTGACACAACGCTGCCCGTTTCAGTCCGGTTTTGCCAATTCTATGAATAAACAGGAGATTGTTTGCATTTTTCGATATGGGTGGCTGACAATGCTTGCTTCCGTTCCGTTTGGTGCTCGCCGCGTTGTGAGATGACTCTGCAAAGCTCAGTGTTTACGCAACTTGATAAAAAGGTACACACTAAATAACAACACAACTGCGTAAAAAACTAAACAGAGAAAACACACCCTATATCCAATTAAAGTTCCTTTGGATAACATAGGTAGAAACATCTTTCGAACCATCAATATTACTAAAAAATTAGATTCCTGACGGGGACTATTATAAAAGTTATTTGGCCACCTTTAAATATTATTTAGGTGATCATCCACTCACTAAACATATTTTGGTGGTAGTCTGCTACACAGCCTAATCATTACACATAAACAAAAAAATCTCTCTTGAGTCTTGTTTATTGCCACCAACTCCCCAGAGTTACATAATCCTTTAGTAAAAATCGATAGATTCACAACGGGCCTGTTTTTACGCGATCGCCCGCTCTACACTCTACGAGTACACACCATAAATTTAGTCTAATTCGACCTCTTATCTCCCATAAGTACACCTCTTCAAGCCAGTTAGCTCTATTAAGCGTCGAAATTTCCAGATCATTAGTTCTTGGCGTCATGAGAGGGGTTTTCGGCATGGGAGTGTAGAGGGCGCGGTGTCGGGCTGTCGTGTCGACGTGTCCTTCATGGGCAAGTTTGACCCGCATTAAGTATAGTAATCGATCCTCCATGTTTGTTTGGGATCCTGCCGATTCATGTTTTCAATCTTGGCCCTACCATCCCACAGTTTGAAGGCTCTTAAAGTTTTATTAGTGTTTGAGGACGGCTCAGCTAGTTTAATTTATGAAGTGGACAGGTTTGCGCACCTTTGTTTGGTTTGTTCGTGAGCAAATGTTTATTGAATAATTTTCGGATTATAGCGGATAGGGTCGTAACATAAGTTTAACTAACCCTATTACCCACACGGCAAAAACCTCTGTTAGTTACCAATTAGACATTTTCGGACGTTTGTTTGATAAGGTTGCTTTATTTTAAAACGGTCTACTCTAGCCATCTGCTTGTGATTGTAGTCAAAACACAAGCAGGTCTTGCAAAAGGATGACGTCTAAATGAAATAGAAAACTAAAGTCTTGTATCGAAGAAAAGAGAAAAAAAGAGAACAAATTTGGAAAAAGTTAACCGTTCCGAGGCACGTTAATGGGAAGAAGAAAAAAAATCAATGACTAACTTGTTTTTTAATTTTATACTTGTATATTTTCGGTGTTAATATGCATTTAGAACCGCTTTTTTATAGTTATACATACCTCATACCTATATATTTTAAGTCAAACTGTTATTTTAGTTGGGTACTATCTTTAATAAAATGTTTTAAGAAAAAAAATACGTCCGACAGAATTCATAGTTACGATTATACCAACTTGACAATACAGCATACGAGAATATTCTAACTGCAAAAAAAAACGAAAATATTTTTCAAACGGAATCCTGCCTCGCGAATATTTCATACAAAACAACAACAAAACTTTTCGTCAAAGCGAAAAACACTTGCTTATTCATGCAAGTACCTAAAGTAATTTAATAAATGGAATACAGAGAGCTTCATAACTCCTTCATGTAAATGTATATTCGGGATTTTTTACGGACGCCGTGTAGCCGGGCGGCGAAAATGTTGCAGGGGTGCGTAGATACGGCTGGCTGGCCCTTCAACTTTTAAAGGTCGCCACGGACGACGCATTCAGCAGTCCAAAATTAAATGACGTGACCGCCTTGCAATGTCTATGTATCCATTTGGAGTGCTTCCACTAGTGATGCCGACTAGCCCCACCATTGAAAGTTGACTTTAATAATCAGTTAAGTATTAAGTTTGGCATCGCTTACATTTAAAAACACAGTTTAAATCCATCAGCAGTCGCAGCATTGGCGATATTTTCATAGAATCGATACTATAGATGTCCTTTCGATATCCTAACCGACTTTCTGCATCAACTACCGATAGAGTTGGATTATTGACAGTTCGGTAAATCTAGTGAAAGCAGTCCAATTGGATGTACCAACATTGGAAGGCAGCCACGCCATTTGGACTGCGGTACGCATTGTCAGTGGTGAATATTAGAGATTGCGCAAATCTGACGGAGCGCAGCGCAGCGTATTCTTTCGCAATTTCTGAAGAAATTGCACAATAGACGGAATAAGTGTTAACCACTTTTTTGCGCAAGGATCCAGAAGGAACCAGAGGCCAGATTCTCGGTTCCATCTCGTTTGAGTGACTGATATTCCATACAATCTCACAATAGAGATTGGTTCTACTATAACACCGAGAAATTGCCCTATAAGAACTGACAAAGCGTACCATATAGGTCAACGATATGCATACGGTCTGCGTTTATGCGCCTATGGACGCTTTTTTATGTACTGGCTTTTGCGCCGCTATGCTCTTTGACACTCTCAAAAAGAGTAAGTGCCCTTACTATTTCCAATGCTATTAGAGAAGTGCTATTGGAAACTGTAAAGCAAATAGAAAGCAGTACCTTTGCTAGTATAATGCGCTGCGCTGCGCTCCGTCAGGTTTGCGCTGGTCCTAGGATTAACTTTCAACAAAGGAATCAATCAATCTTTGATCACCACCGCCTACGGACACCCACAACATTTTCTTATGATTAGAACTAGCTGTGCCTGCGACTTTGATCGCGTAGATTGCTGATTATGAATTAAATTTCACTCCTAGATGGTGGAATTTCTAAAAATCCTTTCTTAGTGTACCCCTACAACTGATAAAAAACTCATTTTCAAATTTCCTGGTTGGTTCTTTTGCGGTTAAAGCTGTGATGTCTTTCATCCAATAACGGAACTCTTTTATTTGTATGTATTATTTGTATGACATCTACGTAGTCATATTGACAGCTTCTTCTTTGAAAAGATTAAGGTCTTCAGATAAGAAAATCAACTCAGTCCAAAACATTTACTGTTTAAAATTTGTGTGTAAAATTTTCCTCCCTTGCTTTATTGCCTATTAGCTTTTGAAAGTCATGTTTGCACTTAATTCGTTACTATTTATTTGAATGCCAAAGTAAATTCCCTCATGTAATTTAAAGTGAGACTGGATTAAAATCAGTTCAACCATGCTTCAGTATGAAATACCAGGCTTCTATTCATTTCAGTTACGAGTCAAAAGGATTGTTGATACACTTTTGAGAACATGAAGTATTTCTGCGAACACATTAAGTGTTTAATGTTTTATTTGCTCTAAATATAAAGGTACTTATATTATGTAGCTTTTCCACGCATCATGCAGTTGGGTAAAGAATGAGGGCTTTATCATCTTAAAATGTTTCTTATTAACACAAAACTGCTCAGATCCTTCAATAAAAAAAGTTAGTTCCCCATTCTGCGAGTCTTATGAGTCAAATAGTTACTAAATATAATACTTATTCTTCCTCTTATAGTGCTTTTCCATTACTGGATGTTGGCCGTTAGCTCTGCAAACTTTTTCCTGTCTTGAGCCACCCGGAATAGTTGCTCTGCACTGGTAATACCAGTCCAATCCCTAATATTACGCATGTATTATATACTTCTAGTATTCAAAAAAATCTTTATTGATGATTAAAATATAGGTGACGCTAGGATAGCAGATTCAAATAAATACTCTGCTCCTTACGCGCCTACCAACGCTTGCAATGAGGCGAAGGACGTTGCGACGCCTTCCACAAGTAAGAGTGAGATGAAGCTAGTGAGGTTAGGTGCTGGAACTGCAGTTTGTGAATCAAGTGATGGTTTAGAACATTCAATCTAGTAAGTACATAACTATCGTTGCCGATTATAGAAATATAGTCGACAAAGAAATTGCTTGACAATTTCGACCGTATCATAAGGGATAAGGTTTAAAAGTGGTCAAGCAATTAATTGGTCGACTATACAAACCATATCTCTTATTTCTTAAAGTATTTTTGCTGGGCCAATCCTAGAAGATCTTTTTCCTCTGTTATCATATTTTGACCTCCAAATAGCTTCTATGTCATTTAGATCAATGCTGAGTACGCCCTTGATTTGCGCTTCATTAAAACTGTTTTAATTTAATTAGGTATCTCTTGAATATCTACCTTAACCTTACCTTGGTTTGGTTAATTATTAAATATATTTAATAGGTCATTTATTTAAGTATTCTATTCAGTCACTACTTGTTTTATCTATTTATATATATTTGGTTTCTTTTTCGTTTTGTGCATTATTGGTAGTATGTTGATATTGTTGTTGTTTGTTAATTTAGCTGTAGGTGGACGCTTGTTGTTTGTCTCTCCTTGTAATTTTTGTGTAAAACTTTCCTAGGTTAGCTGGAAGAGATCCCTTACAGGGATATGCTCGCCATTGTACTATTTTATTTTAATTGTGTTATTATGTACCGTGTTTTATGTACAATAAAGTGTTTACTTACTTACTTACTTACCTTTACCTAACTGTAGTTTTATGGCCGAAAATCCAGCAGGCAGGTAAAGTTATGCGCACACATGATTCTAGATTTGGCCTTCGTAATAGGCGCGAGCTATTTGCCTCCAGCGGCCGGGCGCACTCAGCTTTGTAGCGTTTACCCCGCTAAATAGATTTGTGGTAACTCTGGTTTTAGTTGATATTAAACAAACACGTGCCATCGGGGGTTGTAATCTGCGTAGTTACCCTTGAAGAACGACCGCTTAAATGGAGTACAAGCAAGGAGAAGTTCAGAAGGACTTAAGGAAAGACTGCTTTGCGAGGGTTTGTTGTTCAAAAACAAGACAATATGAATAAAAATAGCTTTGCCTGTGACAAAGCATGTGATACTGAATTGACTTTATTGTACACCGTGTTTTTATGCAAATAAATCATTCTTATTTCTGAAAGTGCACTCTAATTTGTGGATTTTTTTCTTGCATGCGTTTTACTTACTGATAATGGAATCGTGAAAGAAAGATTATTTTTACAAATGCTTATTATTCCGCAGTTCATTCTCAGCAAAAGGAGATCTTTGGTGGAAAAATAATTGTTATTAAAGCGAAAATTTTAAATTCAAACAATAATGCATACGAACTAAATAGTAGAATAAAGTAAAGAGTAGAATATTGTTTAGTGAACCTTGTTACTGAACTGTAATGGAATCTACATACGTACCTACATTGTACAATACTTACCAAATTTAAACTCAACCTGACCACTATGGAAGAGAGTGAAAATCGATATCCTGATTTGAAAACTGAAGAACGGACAGGCAGACATACAATATGAAGGGAAGAAGTTAAATTGAAACTTATAATACTTAATTAACTAAAAATATATGTGCATAATTATAATGATAATAGCATTAAAATACTACGTAATAATAACGAAAAGAAAATACCATTTGTTTAAAATAAATTTGAATGTTGAACTTTAAAAAAATTAAATAGAAATAAATTACAAATACAAACAATTTATAATAGCATCTTTTCAGCGATCCAATAACGCCTTACGGATCCTTATTCTTACCATCATACTCTAACTAAAGAAACACTAAAGCAATGACTCAAGAACCTGCGTTTTTATAATCAGATAGAAGGATTTTCATGACCGCGCAAATAAAAGCTTTAAAGATCGGATTAATGGGACAACGCTACCGCAAACCTAAATCAACCCTCAAATCGCACAAACCATTAAAGTTTGAGCACTAAAATTGCTTCCCCTGGTCTCCAATGGCCGAAATTAATGAAGACCCCGTAATTGGCAAACACTGCAGCCAGCCAGCGCCGCGTCAGCCTTTCCGTGGAATCGTCCGTTCAGACCAATAACTTTTGACTTGCATAATTCAATTTCTCTTCCGTATATATTTCCACTTAGTGTCGCTTCAAGTTGACCCAAAGGGTTAGGAATAAATGTATCGTATTTTAAAGGATGATCTATCCAAATGGATGAATGTGGAACAGTTGAGTACTATGACAAGCAAAGGACGTTACTTAGAAGTAAAATACATAAATCTCTTTATTTATATATAAACATAAAATTTAAAAATTAGAGATAGTAAACCACCTACGGATCCGCCATTTAATTCGAAAGATGGATACCGCATTCATACAGAGTACAGTGCTCTCTGCATCGCTAAATACATTCTTTGGGTCAAGAAAGATCCAGCCCTTTGGTCCCCTGAAACGCTAATAAGCTTATCTGATACCTCCCTTAAACCCCTTAGCGTCGGATGACTAAGGGTTTAAAGTTTCCATAGTAATATGCGCAAATTCGAACACATCAGATGCAAGAAATCATGTCGCAGGTTTTAGCTTTCAGAAGGCTAAACGTTTTCTATTATACATTGGTTATTGATTTTCTTTTTTAGTCATTTATTTTGTATATTAGTTTATAGATACATAATCAAAAACATAACCCTGAAGAATGAAATAAGAAAAAGAAACAAAGAGCAGCACGTATATACAGTCAAGGAATTAAATTTCCAACCCACCTAAGGTTCAATATCATATAGCAAACTGTCACCATAAGAGCTATAGAGCAAGACGTTAGTTTGACATATCAACCTTAATGCATTGCGAATGTCAGACGACATTTCAACGAAATGGGTAGGGAATTAAATTCCTTGACTGTACATGCCACAAAGAAAATCAATATATTAGCAATGTATTGAGTCCCGAATATGAATTAAGATCAATATCAAGAATAATCAAAGGTTCCCTCGTCTAATTTTCCTTCGTATAACGTTACAGAAAAACAAGCTAAATTTAACCCCCACGATTGTCACGTGGCAAGAGAACAACGTGAGCGGAAGAAGAATGGTAATTTAGGAAAAATAGATCAAATACTCGAATAAATTGAAAAACAAACCCAGACATCTCTGGATACAAGTCATGTCTCCGCACAACAACATTGCCGACGTGAATTATGTTTACTGAAATTGCTAAGATTTTACGTAGAAAGACAACAAAGACAAATAGCACTAGAACTTGGCCAGATTATTAAGCGCTATATCCATTGAAAATCTGAAGGAAATTTTAATTAAACATCTAGGTTTAGAGACTTTTAATAGACTCGTGGTCACGGGAAGACTAAACATAGAACCAAATGGCATTGGCTTTCCTTTACAGTGAATTTAAAATACGAATAGTTATACAACACAATGAACGAGGAGATATGTTTGTATATGCACGTACGAGAACGTGAGTCATATTAAAAAAGTTATCAGCATTCCATCAATCTATAGGGCTGTGCCTACGGGATCGTAGAATTTGAGTTCGGGTTAGCGCGGTGGGTGGTCATTTTTTACTAGTTTTAACAGTATACCTACTATGGTTCAGTGCAAAATTACAAATACATATTATCAAAAATGTTTTCAAGCGGTCTTATCTAGCCGGAATAAGTTCGTTGGTTATTATTTTAAAGTGTTACAAGCACCGGGTATCAGGTTCTAATGTAGTGGTTGCTAAAGTAGTCTATTTCTTCTCTAGCAAAAAGAAATGTGATCCATGAGACGTAACGACTTCTTTTCTGGAGTGAAGACCGCGTATCAATAGGAAGGGTTGGTAGGTCTACTGAGACAAATCAACAATCTCGTGAGGGCAGCTTCCGTTGTGAAGATTCTTGCTAAAGGCTTACATGCTCAGCAGTGGATGTTTTTAATGATTGTTGATGATGACACAAGTACCTACGAATTGACTTTGTTTACCACTTTAGGGCATACAGCAGCAATAGCTCAAGTAGCACCCACGCCTATCTTTCAATCAACGAGTCAACATTTTCCAAAAAAAATCTCTTTAAACTTTTTCCGCCACTTCACAAAGGAGGTAGGCAAAATTCAGGAGAGGTTTACGAAGCGTGGCTTGGAGCAATTTAATAAAAAGCCGGAGCGGGCCCCTCTGACCTCCATACTCTTTCGAATCAACGTGTGCCGAGTTATTCTCTATATTTGTAAAGGCCTTTAGAATCTCGCAAAGTTAAATTTAAAAATATTTGAAGGCCCGCTCGCTTTGTGGATTACTTCCCACTTGAGCTGAAGGTGGAGGAGTCGATCGAAATGTTTTCGGGTCGATGTTTGGCCGAGGATTATTGAGAGAAGTTTTTGTATAAAGAAACTTTATAGACTTCTATTACTGTACAATACAATCGATAATGGACAGATTGTGAAACAGAATCTGATAATCTATTATCATTACACTAGGGTCGAGCATACATTAAATCGTTGTAAACAGTCGCGATGTTTACATACATTTATAACTTTTTCAACATGGCCGAAACGTCGAGGTAAATTTACAATGATTTTATCGCCTTAAAGTCCCATTTGACGTAATAAATAGTGACAGATGGCATCGTAAAACCCGGACCAAAAGAACCCGTTACTTTCATAATGAACGCACTGCCTTCCAAAATCAAATTACAAAGCTACCACAGTTTAGAATAAACGTTCCAATGTATCGTTAACGACAGTAGGTACATATTAATGTGATAACAAAGCATAAAGCCAGTGAAACATGTCCAAATTAAATACCGAAATTATAACAAACTGCGATGACCCGCGGGGCCCACCGCAAAATATACCGTCATTAGTGTTACACACAGTGGACATTAAAGTGACCGTTAACATTATAATGAGGATGCAGCAAAACGTAGGCTGAATGAAGAAACGGCAAAAACTTACAAAAACGCCAAAAAAAAGCTAAAAGCTAAACGGAGTCTCATACAAGACGCGTGTTTTTTAGCGTAAATGCGTGTCTTGTAATGAGACTCCCTTTAATTTTAAGCTTTTTTATTTTTATTATTTGTAGATATAGCAACTAAGTAATTAATATAATACTTAGTGAAGTGCTTAAAATATACCTACTCTGTCAAAATTTCAAGTGTTTATCTGTTACGGTTCAAGAGATACAGCCTGTTATAGACGGATGGACGGACAGCAAATGCTTGGTAGTAGAGAGAGTTCTGTCGGCACTATTTTTGTACAGAACACTAAAACTGACTCTTTATTGCACATAATAATAAAAATAACAGTTTACAAGAAAAATAAGTAACATGTACAAAGGTGAACTTATCTCTTTATAACGACTAGGGTTCTATCGGGCTGAAACAGCTGCATATTTATAGAGAAGTAACGTTTCTTGTATGAAGGCCGTTTTCAATTCTTCTCTTTATTCATTCACGAACAGACGGATAAGGTTGAGTATGTCTAGATTACTAGCTGTTAACTAATAGAAGGGTCGAAGTCACATCACATTTCAAAAGTTTCCAAATGGACTTGTATAATAATTAACCGGCTTAGCAGGCTTTTAGCGCCGTGTATTTATAAATCAGGGCTGCCTAATCGCTCATAAACCGTCCACTGATGCCGCTTAACTTGAGGGCGGAAGTTGCCTCGCAAATACCACTTATAGTGAATTTATTTTGTGCGCCGCACATAAATAAAGCGGAATTGTAAGTAACGGAGCACGCCCTCTGTCGGGAAGTTTCTCATTCGGGCACTTTGTCCTGATTCTCGAGTGCCTCCGGACAGATGAAGGGCACGATGGAGATTTAGGATTGGCGGGATTCGTTCTTAAGATTTAAATTATTTACCTACCTATCGACCAGGACGACCAGCCACAAGATGCTCCGATGACCATGAGGTCATTGGAGCACTAGCGCTTTCCTGTCACCTGTATGAACAGGTGACAGGAAAGCGCTAGTCGCATGCCGCTTCCAACCGGTCACATTGGAAATCCATGGAGGAGGCCTATATTCAACCGTGGATTTATTATAGCTGAGATGATGATGATGATGGTTACCTAACCTGACCTAAAGTGGGACTAGGCCGGTCACGTCTGTTGGAAGCACCCACAGAGATGGGCTCACGCAGTCACTTGGTTGATCCCGCAGAATGGCGCACGACGACAAGGCAGACGAAGAAGACGATGGCGCGATGACTTAGACGCGAATGATAGGTGCGCGCCTGATACTGCACCAAACAGGGAGTTATGGAGGTCAAGGAGAGAGGTTTCACTCAGCGGTGAAACACAAAAAAATTTTTGCCCTCTTAAATTAACCGGGCAATATTTACCGATATAGCCCTTAAAATTGCTTGACTTAAGTGACTGAGGATGAGGCACATATTGCTTGCAGAGCGGATGAACAACCGAACGGGACCAAAAAGTTTTCGAGTTCTGACCACGTATCAAAAGACGCTGTGAGGGCAAACCAATTTGGATCGATGACGTGGTGATGGTAACCTTCTGGATACGAGCAGCGTAGGAGCCGGCGCTATGGGGATTTTTGGAGTTGGATTAGACCAGAACTTTGGGAGGCTTGCGTGGAGAAACCCTTTAGATATTATTATACTACCCTGGAGCATGCTTAGGTAATGTACACATATTGGTACAAAGTTATAAATAAAAACATTGCTCTTAACCTAAAGTAACCATTGGGAATCGAACTTGGACCTTGCAATCTCAAAGCCATCTTAATGCTTTTGTGACATATCTGGCTGATGATTTGGTAGCTCCAATAATTCTAATTTTGGACAATAGAATCCAACGCTGTTAATAATCATAACAGGAGTAAATTCCTAATTCAGATGTGCTTACATGATGCAATTATTACGTAATTAGTGGAAATTTAAATAATTAATATTGCAATCATTATTTAGCATTTTGACCACTTAACTTGTGCCACATTTTCATGTTTAGTTCGCAGCGGTAGTAAAAATTGTAATTCAATGAACAGCTTTCGGGTTGCCAAATAATAAAGCTTTTTGGGTCTATTTAGCTAACAATGTGTGATGTTAGTTTTGAATTTTGCCTGCTTACAAGTTAGGCAATCTTTGGTGAATATGTAGTCTGTGTTAATTGGTGTTATTTTGTAAAAGCTAAGTTTATGTTTAAGCTTGAAGGTTTTGTTAAATCATCATTCTCCTGGCGCTGATTCCCGTTTCTTGATTTGGGTACGTTTTGGCCAACGCTTTGAGGCTTTGACTGAGGCATTTTACTGTTAATAGTCAGGGTTTTCAATGAACATAACATTTATTGGCTACTCCGCAAATATTGGCCTATAAACGTGCCCCAAGCAAGTGATTTTCAAATGCATTAAGAGCGTAAATTCGATAAATATGTTGTTCAACAAATCGTTATTACGTGCTCCTATCGCACCTATAAATTTTAATGGAGCTACAATTTTAGTGCCATTCGTGATCGGAATCGATTCAGCTTACGTTTAGTAATTAATAAAAACCGGCCAAGTATGAGCCGGACTAGCGCACGAAGGGTTCTGTACCATTATAAATAAAACGAGCAAAAACTTCACGTTTGTTGTATGGGAGCCCCCTTAAATGTTTATTTTATTCTATTTTTTAGTATTTGTTGTTATAGCGGCAACATAAATACATCATTTGTGAAAATCTCAACGGTCTAACTATCACGGTTCATGAGATACAGCCTGGTGACGGACGGGCAGACGGATAGCAGAGTCTTAGTAATGGGATCCCGTTTTACCGTTTGGTTACGGAACCCTAAAAACCAGCCAATTGCTTGTCTGGCACGCACAATGTTTCCGTAGTTGCAAGTATAGTCGACCAAGAAATTGCTTGACCACTTTTCGACCATATTACAAAGGAGTAAAGTTCAAAAGTACATTTTATAAGTTGGTCAATTATTACACGTAAACCAACTTGAGGTCATCGGACCATCTTGTGGCTGGTCGTCCTACGCTGCGCTGTATGACCTCATACAGGTGGCAGGAAGGCGCTGGTTGCATGCTGCTTCCAACCGGCCACTTTGGAAATCCATGGAGGAGGCCTATGTCCAACAGTGGACTTCTTGTGGCTGAGATGATGATGATGATGATGATGAAACCAACTTGTAACAGCTCAGTAGCTGTGATAGTTTTTCTTTTACTTCGTTATATATAGGTACTGCTACCCTGAATTTTTTCACATATCCAATAGCAACCGTTTACCTGGCAGGGGGGACACACTTGACTCTAACGGTCTCTGAGCTAAGCTGCGGATGAACGGACGGACGGATAAGGTAAAAAGGTGAAACCATAACGGTTCCTTGTTGAGACTACGGAACCTTAAAAAGAACATTCAAAATTCAACAAGCATGTGCCGAAAAGTGCCAAAAAGGGCTACGCTCAGCATATCAGCCAGACAGGCCGTGACGCAGATTTTCAATGACCCCCTTCCTTTTATTTAGCTTCAACTGAACTAGCTACCCTTTCCAGCAATAACAAGAAAAAGCAAAAACAATTTGCCTACAACAAAAGCTTCTTAGCCCGAGACAAAGGCACGAAGCAGGTACGGCCAAAGCCAGGGATTTACTCCTCGACCCGCGGTCATGGCCTTATTTTAGTACACAGACAATACCTATGTACCTTCCAAGAAAACAATCTCAAAATAGCTTGGATTTTCAGTTCAAGGAGCCTTTCAGCCCAAGGAGACAAAATAGACGAAATAATCTTACAGAACCTGTTTACCATCATTCCGGTTTGGTTTTTGTTAGGCTTTTGCTCTTCGTCTGTCCTTAATTTAGGTACCGCTCTAATCCACTTAAAGGCAACTGGAATGGAAGTGGAAAATTAACATGTACACAAAACCTTAAATTTTAAGATTTTTTCTCGTATGTCATAACTAACCTGTAGATACAGAGAGTGGAAATAGCTGCCTTAAATGATATGACATGATAGGCTGCTTTACTTAAACATGACAAAACGAATAAAGTATTCTATCTATTCTAAGGTAAAATGCAATAAAAATGTAACATACATTTATTATTATTATTATGTGCTCGCGCCTGTTTCCTTTTGGGGTAGGCAGAGACCACAGAACGCCATTTCCTCCAGTCCTGGCATACTTCTCTCGATTCCTCCACACACATTCCTCTCTTATAGATTTAAAAATTGCTGTAAAGTATCTGTAATTGTACATCATTTAGTGGCCACCTGGGAAAAAAAAAACCTATCGATTTACTTCGAAAAAATGATTGTCTGTTGAGTTTTTAACGGGTGACCATTCCTAGGAGGTTTTTTTCGAACCAGTGGTAAATATTCTGGTATTCATTGGTGTTTTTATAAGCCCAATGTGACTAGATATTTCTACTTTGATTTTGACTTTGGCTTACAGAATTTTATTGGTGAATTTGGTTTATGTTATGATAGCTTTATTAGTAACCTACCAAAATATTTTGCGATACGAAAATTACTAAGGATACGCTTTTACGTAATTTTCACCAGCGATCCTAGTAAGACCGACCAAGTTTAATTTATCCCTCCCTGCGGGCTGTCTATGTTGTACCATAACAAAAGGACGCACATACAGACAAACTAAATTAATATGGCCATAGGTTATAGGTAGAGACATATGACATGTCTCAAAAAAAAAAAACAAAATAAACTAATGAAATACGAAAACCTTCCTAATTATTTCCTAAAACAACTCAACTTTCATCATAGACTCAACCTTTACAACTAAGTTGTTTCGTGACATTCGATGGGGTAACAAGTAACAACCCCTGAACTTTGAAACTGATAACAACCTCCAACTTCCAACGTGTTGAATGCCCTTTTTTCAAATAATGAGGTAACAGTAGCCAGCAGATAAAGCCCAAAGTTTTTGTATTATAACTTTTGGTAAACAATAGAATATGAGCGAATAAGTACCTACATGAACTATTACTCTGGATAAATTAGAAAATGTACTTTCTAGAATGTAAACGGAAAGCAAAGCAGAAAGTTTATGGTGAAGGGAAGGACCCAAAGAGTAATGAACCACGGTGATGCTGCAGCGCGTCAGGTATGACTGCGGAGACGCGCGTCAACCGTTTCTTAACACGATGCGCTTGCGCGTCGCTGGCCTGCGAGCCAATTCTCGTGTCAATAGAGGTGTAGTCAAATTCAAGAATATGTCAAAAATAGCTGTCTTCCCTTCAAAATTTGTAATCTTTTGACAAAATCTCGAATGAAAAATGAATATCGACGAACGCTAGAATTGGGTCCTGGCCCGATTCTTTTAATTTAATGAGTCAATTTGATTCGTCACATACACGATGCCAAAATAGATACAAGTTGTACCAGAATTAATTATTCATAAACACAAGTGATCGACAAGTGAAGTGATTGAAGTGAAGTGTGATTCCCACACTGGCATTGTGCCCCGCTGAGGTGCACGGAGCGACGAATATTTCTCCTAGGCTGAGAAATGTTTAGTGTCTAATCTGAGGTATAAGTAGGTAACGCAACAAGAATTGAGATCACGCACACTGCTGTATGCATGTGATACCGAAGAGTTTAAATCTAATTTTAAAAAAAATGTTGTTTTGTATGACGCTGTGTAGTCGTGTGTGTAGTAATTCATCTAACCTCTCGTTGCGTTACTTATACTTGCATACTAAACATAAGACTAGTAACATAATACAACATAATTGCATACAATGTTAAATTTGCGGTCCCGCGCAAACCGTCGGAACGCGGTGCCCATGGAAGAATCACCTACATATTTTTGATTTCTACAAAATGAACCCCTTATTTCAATCAAAACAATTTTTTCTGACAAGGAAGCTCAGCCAATAGCAAGCATTTAGCAACATTACACAAAACAGTACCCATTTGTTTACTCGATATATTATTATTACCCTAAACTACCTAAGCAAAACCGAATAACTAACCTAATAACACAATTCAACCGAGAAAAATACCACAAATGATATACGGACTAGTGGCAAATCAATGAACCTCTAAAACTGTACCAAATATTCCGCCGGATGGAAGAAGAAAGTAACCCAATTCCGACAATAATACACATGGCGCGTAACAGATAAATTTTGCACGAGAATGCGATAGTAGCGCCCTTTGTCATGCGACGTCGAGTAAAAGCTTTCACATTATTATTAATGTTAGTTGAGGAGTTACTATTTCGCAGACGGCCTGATGTATGGAGGAAATGTTTTTATGTGAATTAAAATGAAGGATTAGGAGAGGTAGTTCGTTGAATTTTGGTTTATTTTGAGACGGTTAGTTTTTTTACCGGAGGAAAAGAAGGCTTTTAATTTTTGGAGGACATTGATGATTATATATCTAGAATATTGGTATAATTCTGAATCCAAGTGTTTAAAACTCTTTTACTTACGTTTGTTTTATAAAAATTCTAAACAATATACAGTCGCAGAATTATTGTTTTTCGGACAATAGATTATAAGAACTAATGATAGATTAGAATAAACTTTATCACGAACTTGCGACCCGCCTCAGTTTCGCTCGAATACAACTGGGATGTGATGTACCTACATAAAAAAAAATCTTAAAAAAATCTTTAAATGACCGTATCAAAATCCGTTGCGTGGTTTAGAAATATGCGGCCAAAGATATAAGGACAAACAAGCAAGTGGGTCACCTGATGGTAAGTGATCACCACCGCCTATAGACACCTGCAACAACAAAGAGAGTGCAGATGCGTTGCCAACCCAGAGGGCTAAGATGGAATACCTCTTGTGCCAGTAATTACACCGGCTGTCTTGCTCTCCACGCCGGAACACAACAGTGCAAGCACTGCTGCTTAGCGGCAGGATTAGCGAGCAAGATGGTGGTAGCGATCCGGGCGGACCTTGCACAAGGTCCTACCACCCACAAGTTTTAAACTACGTAAAGATGACAAAATTCAATATAAACTCGTAAGAATTGCTTCTGTTGTTTGTTTTTTACCCGACTACGGCAAAGCCAAAAGGAAGGGTTATGTTTTTAGCAGCCTATGTTTTTTTGCATAACAACACAACGAATGCCCCGTACGTAGATAAATCGCAAAAACTAGCCACGGTCGTCGATTAATTAAAAGATGTAACCAGAGATGTTACGAGGATCGAACCCTGGCCACGAACGCTGAGGAGGGTCGCAATTCCCGTCTCACAATTAAATGTGGGTATTGTGTTTCATATAAAAAATGCGTGTGATCCGTGACAGTGGAAAATGATAATTATAAGCATAAAAAACCGTAAAAGAATGGTATTTTTTATGGAAAAAGGAAGCAAAGGGGCCTACAGGTTACATGATGGAAAGTGATTACCGACGCCCATTGGGATTCGCGGTTCAGCGACTCCAAGACTCGCTAATTTCTTGCAAAAGCTAAAAAAGTCAACTGTTAGCTATTATGGTAAGAACCATGATAGTCCAAACTTACGCAAAAAGCAGACGTTTTTTTAATAAGAAGGC
The DNA here is from genome assembly GCA_963691745.1 of Ditula angustiorana. Classification (NCBI taxonomy): domain Eukaryota; kingdom Metazoa; phylum Arthropoda; class Insecta; order Lepidoptera; family Tortricidae; genus Ditula; species Ditula angustiorana. Next base: position 1,417,473 of record OY829486.1, on the reverse strand, counting down.
AAAAAAGCAATTGGGTCACCATTGTGAGTGATAACCACCGCCCTATACCCCCGCAAAACCAAGGAGATTGCAAATGCATTGCAACTCAGAAGGGTAAGATGGAATACCTCTTGTGCGAGTAATTACACCGGCTGGCTTGCTCTCCACGCCGGAACACAAAAGTGCAAGCACTGCTGCTAAGCGACTAGATTAACAAGTTAGATGGTGGTAGCGATCCTTGCGATTGCACAAGGCTCTACCACCCGCAACCCGCTTATGGAAAATATCAATATAGTACTTGAAATCAAATAGAAACGTAATTAAATTGAAAGATATATAATAAAGAAGAATTAACTTGTTTTTATCAATATTTAATTTGCGACAAACCAATCAAAGCGAACACAAATTACACCTGCACTGAAACATATGGGTATTAATTCAATGTTTTACTGCATTATTTAAAAATTAATGGCGGTGAATTGAACAGGTCATTTGTATTAAAATATGCAGAATTCATTTATTATGGACACAATTTCCCTATAGCAATAAAAATATTATTTCCGATAATAAGTTTTTGGCAAACAGAAACTCTGTTATCTTTTAAAATATAAACCGTAATGAGAAATAACGTTTATTATGTTAATTCAACAAATTACGTTAAAACGGTGTGGTAGAATTTCCCGAACTTGCATTATGCAAAACGTAGAATGCAATTTGTATATCTTGTCCGCTTGTTATCCGCCTTTATTAATTTTATATATATACATCAAATATTACCACTAATTACTATTATTCCAGTCAAAGTCATAGTCAAAATCTAGGCATACAGGAAGTACTTATAAATGTAAAAAAAAAATACCACTGGTTTGAGAAAATCTCTTATGAGAAGATACCGGCAAGAAACTCAACGAGGTGTAATTTTTTTCAAAAAAACTGTTATTCTTCTGGCAATATCATAATAATATTGAAATTACTTATTACCTGGTTTAAAAAGGCTCACAGACTTACATACATGAAAATGAAAAATATTTGTTGAAATAGACCTCCGCAAAGTAACACCTGAATCTATTAATCATACAATTATGTTTTCCAAATGGAAATTATCCTTGAGCGATAAATTCTCAACATTATTACCATGAATGGTAAAAGAAGAATATTATTCTAAATAGCATATATTCTCGTAAGTGTTCTTAACCATCTACTCGATCGACGTCACCAACGCCTCTTGCATCATTTTCCACAACAACATTGTATATCTCCAGGAATAACCAAATCCAGTTTTCCTAGTAAAAGCATGCGACATACCTACATCCTGCATTATTATAAGAAAAAGCGCCCGAGGCGATCTTTATAAAACACATATCCAAGTTTCACTCAACTATGTGAATATACTCACATATGTGAGTATCCTACGCCGTGAATTCACTGGAATTCAAACTCGCACTTGTTTTCAAAACTTTCACCGTACAGTAATTTAATTTTCTACTGCACTTCGCTACACGGTTAATGCTAAATGGTTGTAAATAATACTTAAGCAAGTGCACTATTTTCACAGAAGCAAGCATTGCATTTTTCAAGGCGTTTCCTTTTTTGTGTTCAGGCATATTTAGGAATAACTAAATCTGGTATGCTTCTATGCTATATTGGTTGCGTACGAACGAGCGTTCATAAGAGATTTAGATTCAGAATTTTTAATAAATTGTCTAAATTAGCATTTGCCTGTGACTTCGTCCACGTAGATTACAATACGTACAAACTGCCACCTTTTCAAAACACTTAATGGTAGAATTTCCAAAAATGTTTCCTTAGTTCCTCCAAGAAACAATAAATTTACACACACAATAATTCTATGTAGCAATGTAGGATGTGCATTGTCTGTCAGTAATTAACAGAACTCTTCTATATATACTTTTTTATACATACAAATACATGCAGAATTGAAATAGTATGTTTCTTATATTGTTAATACTAGACGAACAAATAGGAACACGCGATGTTCCTTCTTTTTTATTGGATATTATCTAAGTAAATATAGACTTTTATTAAGAATTACGTCAGCAACACTTAATCTAGAACCTAATAAAACCTAAGTAAGTGTTCTAACAATATCCTTTATCTTCGTATTGTAGGAAGGGACGGACGTTTCGTAGCCTATTCCTTTTTATATCTTGATTAAATTACGAATTGGGATTATATTTCGCTGCTCTCTTCACACTTCCTCGAACGTTCTAGAAAGTTTTTCCAAACGAGCTACCAGTGGCTTTAATTATTATTTACAAGCTAGCTTGCTACAATATCCTATTGCTTTAGAGGAGAATGAATCTTCCTTGGGCCACCAACACTCTGAGCAATAAGTACCTAAATTAATATAAAGGTAGAATGACAGACTTGGCTATACATTAGGGATGCGACGCTTGGCATAATATTTTTGGATATCCTTATGTTTAAGCTCTTCGACCCTTATAAAACCTAGCCCTAAACTGTCAAAAATTACTTAGTGTGACAGCCACTTTATTCACTGACGTTTATAATAATGAGTCAGTAATTTTGCTTAACATTTACGCGTACAGTCAACCTATTTGATTCACAGGCCATTGTAGAACGTTGTCGCAATGTGCCATCGCCAAGATATTATGTCATTCCTTGAAAAGTCATTATGATGTTCATTGTTGAAAAATTTCTACCGTGGGCTAAAATCAAAGTGGTTGACTGTACAATCCACAAAATGGACCTTGACCCATCATGGGACTACATAATAAGTCAAAGTGACGTTATAAATCAAATCGTTAGAAATCTGTTCCTACTTTACTTATTACTAGTAATCCGCCATGGTTTTGCATGGGTACAATCGGAGTGTTATATACATCAAACCTTCCGTAAAATATTCTCTAAAATGCAATGAAAACTGTATCAAAATCCGTAGCGTGGTTTAGAAGGAGAAGGCAGCCGAACATAAGGCTCGTCTACATCGTCGGTAATGTCATGTCATCTACAAAGACTATAAGGACGCAGGACAAACAGGAGCTGATAGAGTTTTATACTATGTGAAGAAAAAAGTGTGAATTTGACACGGTTCTATAGTGAACCAGGTTCTTTTGTCGATGGTACATATACATATTTAACACACAAACAACATCCACCCTTAAACGTACAAACACGAAGCAATCTTAAAACAAAACATGGCACAGCTCTGACATATATTTCCGAATACAAAATGGTGTCAACGTGCTTCACGGGCATCGAAGCAAATTGGCTGTTCTGGCTTGTCATTAAGGTTTCCTTCGGCTTGTGGAGAGGTCGTTTGGACCCGCGTCAACCTGACAGATGCTGAGTTGAGGAGCTCCGGTTAACCGTGGACACGTTTAATATGACATTATGAGGTACAACAGGTTCCTGGACTGAGTGGTTGGAGTATGGAACATGAAAAGGGTTGAATTTTGTTTTATTTTATTACGATTGGTGTTAAACGCGAGGTAATTTTATTGGTTGTTTAATTTTTTTAATAAAACATCCAGGGAAACCAGCGTTAGTTTGAATGGAAGTAGAAACCCTTAAAGAGACAATAACATTGTTTGCTCTTTGCTTGCCGTGCGCGTTGCTAACTCCCCGCCAGCCCCAATCGCTCCCAGCAGAGCAGTGTTCGATTCAGTAGAGACAAAGTCACATTCAAGATATATCAAAGAGAGCTGTCAGTGCCCCACAAAATCCGTCAGTTTTTGACATTTATCGAGTGTGAAATATGTAAATCTTGATGAAAGGGAGAAGCGTGGGGATGGAAATAAAGTGTGGGGTTGTATTTTTATATCAGTATCATAGCAATTGGAAATCCATAGTCTCTGCCTGGCCATCGGCGAAAAAGGCGTGATTGTAAATGTAAATATATAAACTATAACAAAGAATAAACAAAATGTCTACTTGAATCAACTCCCACTCGATGTTTCTGGTGTCCTATATTACCAGTAGGTATATTTGCAAATTCACTAACTTATATGTCTTCGTAATTAGAGGTTCATTAGCGTCGTCTCTTAGGTTAAAAGTCTCTTTGTTCCAATTTAATGAAGGATTTCGAGTTACGTTTTAATTGGTTTGTTTTGCTAATGTTTGACTTGATCAATAATAGCTAATTATGTGTGGCGGCTACAGAGTAATTATACGGTACAATATCACCTACGCGTTTATTAAAAGCTTAACCGAAAATTATTAATAAAAACACAACCCTTCCTTCTGAAAGCAGTTCTCAAACCTAGCAGGAAGGTACTACTCCTTGCATTTTGTGAGAGTGTGGTATAACCCCAGTCAAACTGGCCCATTTATACTGCAACCAACAACTGCCTTACTGAGTGGCTCTACCGCTCTTTAATAATCTAAGAACATAATCTAGATTTAAACTTATTGCCACATTTGTAGTTTTGGCTCCATACAAATCACGAGTGTGACGTCATCCGAGCTACATGTAGCGCGATAGAGCGTTTTCGCGACGCACGCCCGTTGTCATTTTATTACTGGTGATATTTTGAAAAATAACATCGTAGAAAAAACTAAAAACATTGTTTTTCTTCTTCTAACCAATTTCAATTTTGGAAATAAAAAAAAGTCATTAGAATGACGTATTGTCGTTCTCACCTGAAACATGATAGTTTGGTAAAATCACAGGGTAAAATGCCTGGTATTTAGGCTTCCTACTTACATTACTATCTCTTACATTTATATTTGGTGGACAACGCGACTCTCTAAAATGAACTCATTATAGAATTCGTTAGTTATTCCATTAGTGGCTCGTTAAGTGAACAAGTGTCCGCATTAAAAGTTGGCCGGGCCCCAGCGGGCGCAAATATTGTGGGCCAGCGAGTAGCCAATCAGCTCTCAGTACCGCTGTTCATTATTATATTTTACAAGCTTCTACACGGCTTAATGGGTTTTTGCTTTGATCTTAGTTAGAACTTGTTTAAGCTCTCTGCTTTGGTGGCCTAGTGTCTAGGTGGGTGAACTGGAGCGTCGGTGGCCTAGTGTGTAGGAGGGTGAACTAGACCGTTGGTGGCCTAGTGTCGAGGAGGGTGAACTAGAGCGTTGGTGGCCTAGTGTGTAGGTGGGTGAACTAGAGTGTTGGTGGCCTAGTGTGTAGGTGGGTGAACTAGAGCGTTGGTGGCCTAGTGTCTAGGTGGGGGAACTAGAGCGTCGGTGGCCTAGTGTGTAGGAGGGTGAACTAGACCGTTGGTGGCCTAGTGTCGAGGAGGGTGAACTAGAGCGTCGGTGGCCTAGTGTGTAGGAGGGTAAACTAGACCGTTGGTGGCCTAGTGTGTAGGTGGGTGAACTAGAGCGTCGGTGGCCTAGTGTGTAAGAGGGTTAACTAGACCGTTGGTAGCCTATTGTCGAGGAAGTTGAACTAGAGCGTCGGTGGCCTAGTGTGTAGGAGGGTGAACTAGACCGTTGGTGGCCTAGTGTCGAGGAGGGTGAACTAGAGCGTCGGTGGCCTAGTGTGTAGGAGGGTGAACTAGACCGTTGGTGGCCTAGTGAGTAGGTGGGTGAACTAGAGCGTTGGTGGCCTAGTGTGTAGGTAGGTGAACTAGAGCGTTGATAGCTTACTGGCTAGAGGGGTGGTCTCACAATCATTAAGTACTGATCCCCAGCGGTTGCTGTGTACCAATGAGTTTTGTCACCTTTGTATATTACCTCAGTATTGTAGTAACCAACGCTCTCACGGTGGGAAACATGACGAGGAAACCTGTACATTCATGTTAATGGATGCGTAGCGACAAATTTCACCAAATGCCCTACTCCCAAATTAAACAACTAAAGCTGCTTATAGGTGCCTGCCTACTGGACAGCGGATTTACACACTTACGAGAATTTGAATAACGTAATTACGATTCGTGTTTGCTTCCTGTCTTTATTGTGCAGCTACCATTACTTTTTCTCTCTCACATTCAACACAAGAGGTCAAGTATTTTAGGTTTATGTGTGAACCTATCGTCTGCACTTTACATCATTGTATGGCTATACGAATGTACCTACTTTGTTGTAACTGTGTAACCACTTCAATAATGTGGCATTAATGGACCTGTTCGTTAATTGGAATGGGAACAACAATTGTTACTGACGCCGTAAAATCTACATTGTAATTGAGACAAAGTTGTGAGCGTGATTCTAGGAATCTGTTTGCTCTGTGCTCGAATGTAGAGGTAAACTTTTAATTCGGGAACGCGATTTTGCTTTTTCGTTTACCTACGATTATTTATTTGTATTCTGGCTTGAACTTGAATGAATATTAAAAAACCGGTCACTTGAATGTCAAGCGAGTCCGAAAAGGCCATGAAGGATTGTGCTCAAAAAAGGACGTACCCATGTATGGTGAGCTCCTTTAATTTTCAAATTATTATTTGGTGTTGTAGCTCTAGTTTACCTATTACGGTTTAAAACGTACTGCCCTGTGACAGGCAGATAAACGGACGGACAGTAGAAGCTAAGTATTGGGTGCACCCTTTGGGTATGGAACCCTCAAAACACAAAATAGCCCCTTTTCAAGTAATCGCATCCCACATTCCGCCTCGTCGTCACTTTCCATCAGGTAAAGTTGGTCAACCGAAAATCCATCGTAAATATCGTTCACGTAACAATACTATAGTTATATTCAGTTTATTATACCAATACAATTAATTTTATTCTCGTAAATTACACACGTTTCTACTGATTAAATCAATAGAAATGGCCAATTGCAACGGAGAGCAATGCAAATAGCATATATTTTATGATTACTATGTTGCATTTACTCCCCAAATTATTCTGTAGTATTAATTTGTTACTTCAGCATAATTTCGGTAGTAATTGTAACAAAGGAAAGAATAAAACAAAATCAATGCTGTTATTATTGATCTACTTTGGTAATTTCGATTGATAAGAATAATCACTGATTTAGAACGAAGATAACATTAGTTAAGTTGCTTAAGTATTCAATTCAAAAGTAATAAACAAGAGAAATAATTATCATTAGACAACTATTTTTCATTATTACTATCGATTGGCTTAAAAACGTGCAAGAGTTCCAGCTTTTGTACATAATAGATATTCCTCTTCATGTCCAAATGCCGGCCAAATTATCTTCTATTAATGAGAGAAAGACCGAAGTCAGTGCCCGCTCGTATTAAGATGGGGATTCAAAACACATCATTATCTATTTTTAATTGCGTTGAAACAGTGTTTTCCTCCACTAAAAGAGTAATGTAGAATCTCATATTTCATTCTACACAGGTCCCATAAACTATCGAATGCAAATCATGATACTCTAATTTAGAGTCGGTTGTTCCAGCTGTTTAGCGGCTGCGGGTTTACACTAAAATGAAATCAATAAATGCCAAAACTCGAACATCGAACTTAATTTCAATTAACAAACCAAATTTGCAAGTAAATAACGAAACAATCCAATCGGAACGTTAATTATATGTCACGTCGCAAACGTCAGTACATGCATTAACAGCTGCAAACGATGCCACCCGTGCATTACCGCTCACCAATTAACCGATTCTTTCAATCAAAGCGAACTAGACTATAACCCGACGCAATAGAGCATGAAACTGTACAATTACAATCGCACGGACAAGGCTTGCGGGTGCGGAAAGCCATCGCTCTGTTTTCTGACATCTGAAAATGGACTGTGGTGTCGTCGGGTTAGAGTGGATTCCGTTTTTCCCTTTGCGTGCTGGATGCGTTCCACTTATCGTGTGCGTCATCGCGGCGTGCTGCTCTAATTGACAGCCCCGCATGGTTGTCAATGCTTTGCTTGGTTCCGATCGCGCCATCAAATTTGCGACTGCACTGCACTTCATTTTATCGGAGTGTTTGCGGAGCGCTGCGGTTGCTCCAGTTCGGGCTAGTTGTTTAGGTTGTTGGCTCCAAATGTTGGCAAGAGTACTTGTACTTACTAGATTATGTGATGGCCGCGGCACAGTGAGAGCTGATTTGTGAGCACGCGTTTTAACTGTAGCCGTTTTCACATTCCTTTCTGACTTTTCTGGAAAGAAATTTATCGTTATGACCTGAAGTTAAGGGGTTTCGTAGAGTTAAAACTTATATGCAAATACTCTTAGAGGACGTCGATCTACCATCACTAGATCATTAGTTTACAAATGACTGTAAAGTTTTTTAGTCATGAAGGAGTAATTCTACATACGATCATCATCATGTTGCTCACCTACACTCTGATTTTTCACGTTTTCAGTCCAGTTATACTAATTAATGCCCTAGAAGTTTAGACCTTAGGGTTCACATACTCATATCCTTCCACCTCATACAGAATCACTAGGAAAAGGGACGTCAACGATATACATTCATAGAGGTTAGGTACTTGTACAACACGCTTATTTAGCAAGTTACTTTTACAGTTTGTTACGTTAAAGTAGGTAATAAACTCTGCGTGATCTTACAAACACTTGAGATATCATTACTATATGTCTAGATGTCCGATATTGGCTGATTAAACATGAAGAGTGTTCTCAAATCTCTCAAGAATTCAATGCTCTTTTGATTTGTGACTCGTTCCTGTTGCATTTTGTGATACAAAATCATGTCGTTGAATTGTTAAAAGTATCTCTTTGGAAAATATAGTAGCTACCAGTAAAAGCAGTGCGTCTTAATCGCGCCCATTAATGTATTCAACAGCATTGCAAAGTGTTCAAACCAAAAGAAATAAATAAAGAAAGAATAAAATTGAATTTGTGTGATTTCTATGAAGTTAAAAAGTACCCTGCTTAATGGTAATAAACTGAGGAAGCAGAGATTAAGTTCGGAACATTTGTTAATGATCCTTGAAACTTTGAAATTTTGTTAAGGAAATGCAAATTGCCGAGAGTCAGCTTACTTAATTTTGGGGAATTTGCGATTTTAATGAAAGGAGAGAAATGAGCAATTCCAGTGTTTATTTTGAAAGGTATACATATGTAAAATGAATACGATCTGTTTTGTAAATTGTGAAAACTCTTTCTATTGCGACATCCTCGTCTCTACGTGATATCGTGACTCGTTAATTATTTATTACAAAATTCTAGAATACCAAAATGATAAAGTTTTTTTTTTCAATTGGCGTACGCTTTGTCCAAGATCCCAGATTTAGCAGGTCAGGTTATTACATTGGAACGACAGCCGTCTGTCTTCCGTAACTCCTGTGGAAGGGAATCCAGGCTATCAGAATTATGGCTATGGATATGTATAGGTTTCCCCAAGGTTGTCGGTTAATATCAATACTTACATAGTAAATGTATGTAAGTTAGAAAATATTGGTACATGGCGCAGCTGGAGATCAAACTTAGTACCTTACCTACGAGCTCTATTAGCTAGTACTGCACCAACGTTTTTTAATTGAAATTATCAAATTTTCACAAACAAAACTGATTGGTGATCAGATTCTAACACGTCATTTCAACACGTGTACATTGTCAATAACAAAGCCTTGGTAACTACCAAGGCGATTAAGCGATTGAAAAGCCATACTATTATTGAAATTGTCGTTCGTGCCGAACCCAAATCTACGATAACAGACGATCATAATTCTCAAATAATCACTCGACCTCTCAGTACAAAGGCTATTATTTATTCTTCACCCGAAACAAAGCCAGCAGTAAATGTTTTTCGACTTTACAATAGCTAACGAAGCTACCATATATTCGGGCCGGCCTTCCACTTCATTGGCACGCCTTCCAGCTACAATTTACCACCTGCAGAGATGAAATTTTATGTGCACAATGTTTCTAATAACTGCAATGCGTCCACCGCAACTCCACCCTCACACTCAACTGTATTGTACGCAGTTTAGGATTTCTTTTCATTTGAGCGGCGTGTCAGATCGAAAAAACCGTATGCCCCATCGAACTGAGTGTCATTGGGTATTCTCATAAAATTGTTTAACACGGTTACTGAGCACATTGTTCAGTGGCTGCGTTGATAAAAATGTTTCTGGTTCGTTTGGTTGTTTTGTAAGAATATTGGAGACACGCGTTTCGAAGAGATTTTACTGCTTTTATGTGAAGTACCTAGCAGTTTTTTGTGTCCCTTTTTCGTTTGACCTGAAGATCTTACCATTAAATTTATAATGTATAATAAACACTTATTTCTTATGACCGTGTTCACTATCGTAGGGCGTAATAGTCTGACTAAAATTGTTCGTAAAGACCTTAGGGTACGTAAATAATTTAATTTGACTTTGACTTTTTGGTTTATCAAATCGCCTTTTAAGCAAGAAGGGTTTCTGTTGAAATGGACATACACCTTTTCAAAATGTAGTACGCGTTAAGTTTAATTTAAAATGGATTAGAGCTTCTGAATTCTGGATTATCGTCATTATACGGTCACATCTACTTCTTTGTCAGTTATCCTTTACTCAGCAACCAATTTTACTTATAGCTTCAGGCATGTCCATTTTTTGTCAAGAGATCTCACTACCTAAATTACTTTTATGTCCAATATTATGTATTCATTATTCAAAGTGTACGTACATATATGTAAGCCTAGATAATTTCTGGCAAGAGACATTCACGAGTACACCAACACAGCGTCGGGAAGGAGTCTGAATAGCAACGCGCATAATAGCTCGCGGACAAAAGCGTTTTGCGATCCCTCGCGCTCTTGTGAACTTAATTAGCTTAGTACGCTAAGTAGGTGAGTGACATTTACGTAATCAGCTAGGTTTGAATGTACATCTTGATTTTCACAACGCATCAGCTGTTAGACGTTGTGGCAATCTTTGGGGGAGGCCTATGATGATGATGGTGATAATTTCAGCCATATTCAAGGACTTTAGTCCTTCCTTAAGGAAAGAAGTATGGAACTGTGTTCTATTTCTCCATCACTAATTTACATTGTATGATTCCAGTTAACAAAATGTAATCTAGTGACAGACTTGCGTGGCGGAGGGTGCGGTCCAAAATAGAAGGATCCTGTGTTTCCGGTCACCAGGTCTCCGTCCCTTAGGTGTGTTAGTAAGTAACTATGGTTGCTGAAAGATTGTACCTATTGATATTTTTCAAATGACGAGCGTTTGTACGACACTTGGTCATTTTCAAATAGTCAAGGGACTTAGGTCAATGCATGTGTTCTTCGCATACCTGATTGTTGAACATATCGAGGAACGTTACTGTAAATGTTTCCATTTACAGCACTGCTCTCATTTATTATATCGACTGCCCTGGAAGCTACACCGAAAGATTATAAGTAAGTAACTTGATAACTACTTTAAATTGTTCATAGTATTTTTCATCATAGTCAACTTTACTCCAAAGAAGAAGTAATTATGCTTTTGCTCAATTTTGTTTTAATTATGCTTTGTTTTTACTAATAATTATTTTTATTATGAAGTCAATGTGAAAATTAACTAAGGTGAAATTTTCAGCTTCTTTTAAGTAAGAATTGTATTCAAAAGTGGTGAAACATTTCTCTTTTCATTTTATTTTACTTTCTTTATTGAAATACGCGACCAAAGTCCAAACACAATCATCTACACTTTTAGATTAGCGTCCTCCGAGCACTTTTTTCCATTTCTCCGATCTGCGTACGCTTTCGACCTGACAGATAAATTAAATTTACTGGAAAAACTTGGTCTATAAATAAATTAAATAAATTTTTCATTTTCATTTTCAACTAGAATTCATCGTATTCGTATAAAGATTGACTTTATTTAAAATACAACATGGTTTACAAAAACGACAGAACTGAACAATGTGTGACTGTCTTTTGTTTTTATTAAAACTGATTCAAATGCTGAACAAGGGAGGCAACAAAATCGTGATCCCAATGAATAAAACAAATAGCCCATAGTTAAAAATGGCCGACATGAATCCGATGATTCGTCATCGAGTTTTGGAGCCTAGTTCAATTGCGTAACAAAGTTTTATTATTTATTTGACAAACGTCAATCTGTGTATTATTTTGATAGATTGTTTTGGTAACAGGCACAGAGCGCGGACATGTATTTTAACGCTAAACTCCAATACGTGATTGAAATAACTGCATGACGATGTTTTTTAAATTGCCGCTCATTACATTATTTTAAAGGCTGACAACACCCTGTTCGTTGTTTCTTCGGGTTTGTACGGGCGTAAAGGAGCCTCTACAAGTACTCTGACTTGGTGCGTTTTTTTAAGAATTTGTTCATAAAAACAGGTGAAAACTAGGAGTAATAATTTAAAGATAATAAAGATTTGAACTCTCCTCATCTGTATCTACACTACTCAATATTATCTTCATTATTTATTTATTATTTAATGTATTTAATTTATCACTATTCCTAACGGACATAGGCTACTAATTCCACGTAATCCGCACCGCCCACAACCTTTGTGTTTATGCCCAAAGGTTGACTGACAGAGAATGTCTTAAGGCATTAAGTCCGCCCTTTGTACATGTTGTATTTTTTGTGCAATAAAGTTTAAATAAATAAATAAACGAATTCCGGTAGTTTCGAATAAAAAAGGTATGATGTGCCCTTTCCAAAAATTACTATCTGAGATATTGATTATTTTTATTTCAAAAGCAACTTTTTATGAGGCAATACTTAGGAAAAAAATGATTTTTGCAGTCTCAGTAAACTTGTGAAGTCTTTGCATCTATTTGAATGTGCGTTGTCAATCAGTTAGTTAGTTAGTTAGTAACATAATTATTTTATGAGCTTAGATTGTGTTTTCTGCCTCAAAACGTTTGCCCAACGCGCATAACGCATTATTGTCTAAATAAAATAAATAAAAAAGTAAACAGAGCTCAGTTTGTTAAACTGCCCATGTGCCTTTTCAAGCCACAAACACTCCTATTTGAAAAACCAAAGATCTATCAATGCACAGTATCGTGTGTGCGTCAGACATGCAATGCACCTTTGTGCTTTATTGTTGCTTTGTGCAGGAGTTGCGAGTTCGCCGATGCTTTTTCTGAAGCGCTGCTGGCTTCATGTACGTTTGTGACATCGCATTTGTTGAGTAGGAAATGATAGCTAGTAGGAACTAAGCTTTGTATTATGTCCTGTTTTCTGTTAGGTCTATACAATGACTCATAAACTTTGAATGTTCACAATGGATTAAATCTTGTAATATGTACCTACCCCAATTTTAATTAGCATTTATTAGCCGATATTTTTATATAACAAATATTATCAAAGAGTCCTTAATCTACGAGGCAGAGATGGTTATTAATAAATGTCAATGGATACAGTTTCTAGTCTCAAGAATTTAATGGTTAGTCTATTGTTACTACCGCCCTCTAGTTGTCACCTAGAGAACAAAAATATCAAGCTCTAGCCGCAAAGTGCCTGAGTTAGGAAGATGTTGGTTTTTGTATGAGATTGTGAATCTGCACTTGTATTGTATTATACATATAATCTGTGAGGCTCTGACATTACACTATACATACAATATACATTTTGGAGTGAAAATCATTATACGGCTGCGCGGTATATCCGATGTCCTGATCTCAGTTGATTTTAATTCGAGTTAATTAGCCTTATTATGAGGGACCTTATAAGTCTGCGCTTATATTAAAAACGATGAAATATCAAGGAATAAAATATTATTAAACGGAGGAAAATTAAGGAATATTTTATTTACATTGATACCCCACAGTTTCCTGTATATTTATTAGTAAATTTAGATCATTTTAAAGAGTCGGTATTATATTGTTGACAATTAAATACAACCCGAAAATTAATTTCGTACGTTCAGCAGCAGATGTATCTGAAGACTCGAATAACTCAAAAATAACTACAAAATCCTTTATTCTCTTGTTAATAAAGTTGTATGTAGATGATCTTGACCTCTTCAACAACGTAGGTACACCAGCTGCTGACTCTTCGCTGACTCTGCGAACTGATGTATTCTCATCAAACATAATTTCGTTGGAAACTCCAAGTATTAGCATAGTCTGAGGAAGTTTTAAATCAACACTAGCTGCAGGTACGGCTCTTGTTTTATTTAAACTTGTACTAGGGAACGCTTTAACAGGGCCGATATCAAAAAAGGTGGCGAGTTGAGAACTCCCGTCATTGTCTTCGCTATCTATTGTTTGTTGTCGACGTCATCACGTCTACGAGCAGGGTTGTCAAATAGGTACTTATCCACTCGTATGCTTTGTTTTTTTTTTATGAGTTGGCAACCGTGGTGGCCAGAAGCATAAGATGATAATGATATGAAAAGAGAAGATTTACAATTCCTGTTTTTTTAAGGAAACTAGCATGAGGGCTACCTGATGAAAGGATCCGCTGGTATTAGCGATCCTGAGAGATTGCTGATTCATTGCCGACACTTAATTTTTTTTTACCTGTGGGCCATGGTCGTTTTAATAGGAACGATCTGAAAACAAAGAGACAATGAAGCGCATGTTACACGGTGCTAAACTTAGGGACTTGTTTAACTACTCTCTGTTAAGTTCCTGGTTTTATAGACATTAGATATCTGTGATGCCGTTGCTGTTTATTTTATAGTCACAAACAGAGACCATACCACAGACATCTGTTAGATACTATATCGGGAACTTACCAGGGAGTGGTGAAACAGGGTTCTAGAATACTAAGGTACTGTGCATCAAATCTCTCATTTGTGACATTATTATGATGCCGAAAGCGACCATGTCGTGTTATTTATGTCATAATATGCTAGTTAATGTATTTTTAAATCTAGTATTTAAATCGCAATGCCAATAATTTCAGATGAATTTTTGTAGTAACGCTTACAAATTAGTCAGATTTCAACATATTCTAGACAGTTACTAAGTGTAATCTTAGTAACAATCTGAGTCTGAAAAAGGTTGATATTTCTTGGGACGCTCTACTTCATAGCTTTGCCAACCCTGTGATGTCTCAGCTCCAATTCTAGCGACGCTTCGCCGACACTTTTGTTAACTTCTACAACTGTCTGCAAACAGGATAATTAGTTAGAAATGTTTGACTAATACATACGCTTCTTCTACTTTAACATCCAAACCAAATAAATCCACACTAGCATCTGTTCGGGCTGATCAAATATTCAGAGCACTTAAATCGTCAATTATTAATGAAGGATTTTCATTTGTGACATCTGAATTAAATAGGACCTACAAGCGAGCCTTGAGGTACTCCAAACTAGTCTTGATCAAAGAGATGTAGTTAATGAGGAGATGATTAATATTTGAATTATTTCAGTTGAGATGGTAAGTAAGTATTTTGTTTGCTGTGTACAAACCGCAAACATTTGTGACATAGCTGTTTTAATGAATATTCAATTGATAACTGTTTCTGAAACGTTTTGATTTGAGTAAAATACAACACACTTAGTTGAATACCATAATATAAGTACAACTGCAAACTGCAAGCGTGACTGCGTGTTTGAGCTGTAGCCGTGAGGTACAGTCAAGGAATTAAATTTCCAACCCACCTAAGGTTCAATAACATATAGCAAACTGTCACCATAAGAGCTATAGAGCAAGACGTTAGATTGACATATCGACCTTAATGCATTGCGAATGTCAGACGACATTTCAACGAAATGGGTAGGGAATTCAATTCCTTGACTGTACATGGCGGAGTGTTTTTTTTTAGGTTAGATTAGTACTTTATTTAAATTAATTTTAATTGTGACCGAATTTTTTATGTACTATAATTTTGAATTTTATTTGATTTTAATCTGTTTATGTATTTTAAATTTCAATAAAAAACTAGACAAATTTCAATCGGATTCGCGGACGAATGTTTACCTATCAAATAATATAAAAAAATGCCGCTGTAGCAGACAAAAAACGGACATACGAAGTCGCACAAAAGGAGTTCCTTTTTGCTATTCGGGTACGACATCATAATTAGACTTATGATTGTTAAATGCAAATGGTTATTTCGACTTTGAGAGCCTTTCTTCATGCAAAGATTTAATTTACCCATTGAATTTGTACTGCAGAAAAACGCTAAATGCGTTGTATCAAAACAACGAAATGCGAAAAGGATTTGCGCAGAATATTTCCACTTACACCTAAATTGGCAATCTAATTAATTTCAGAGGAATTGTCCTTGTTGTTTGTTTGATTAGCACAAAGGATTTAGAATTTATTTAGGACAAAGCGCTATAATTAAATCTGGTTACGGCATTCAATTGAAACAAATTGTCGAGGTACCTACTAGAACGACTGAAAAGTTACGACAGATACGAGATGCTTTATAAGAGGATGGAAACTTTTCGACCTGTTTCTGATTACTAAACAATATGATAACAGAATAATACGACCCAATGATGGTCCAACTAGCATATCAAAATTGCATCTCTACGTTTTTAGGCCTTTGATTGGTGAGATATGACTGGCCTAAAAAAAACAAATAGTCTTTACTAATTCACACAAGTAAATAAAATAAAAGACCACACAAAAAAATTCTACATGGGATTCAACAGGCGGTCTTATCGCTAAGCGGCGATCTCTTTAAATCATAGACTTTTTACAGAAAAAGCTGTGAGAACAATGAGAAATGCATTAATTACAATAAGCATATAACGACAATAACTCAGCATGGCTGTTAGCAGAGATGTAACGAATTTTCAAAGTTCCTGTAGAAGAGTCAACTAATGCTTGTTGCAAGTTGATTAACGCATACAAAGGTAGGAGCTACATTTTCCCTTTGACTACGCAATAAAAGCTCACACCACACACAATAGCGCCCAGAACGCATATAACTAAACGTCACACCAATTATCTAAACACCCGGCTAACAATAAACGCTGGAATCACCCTCAAAACGTCGCCGTCACTGTAAAATATCAATTTAACCGGCAAATTTGAAAAGTTAATTGTCATTCGGTCGGTCGGTGCGTCGGATGACAGCACAATTTGGTCGCGTCAAAAACGTCGGTCGACGTCGACGGGAATGAATGGCTCACTGTCTCGCGGCTCGTCGTTCAAAAATGACGGCTTGATTTAATAGCATGTTACTGAAATGTGAGCAATTAAGCTGAAATGGATATCTTTGGCTGCGTTTATCATTTATTAACAGTATCTCGTTGATATCGGCTGTTAAATATTCAACTTGGTACTTAAAGGCTTATTCAATGGTATCATGTTCACGACTTAAAACGTTCAAAGAGTAGTGTCGCGACTTTGGAAACTTTAATTGCTGTTATTAATAACGACCAGACTTGTATTAAATTCTTAAAGAACTCTTACTAAATACACAAGGAGATTTTTTTATGAAGTAGGGAGGGATATTTAACATGAGATCACATAGTGAAAAGCAATCTTCACCGCCCATAGACACCAGCGACCTTAAGAGTTTTGCTGATTCGTTACCCGTGTTAAGGTCCTACCTTCCAACGTGGACCTACGGATCTCTTAAGCAGAAAAATGCGCGTAATAAGGGTATTATTTTAAGAAATAGTTAATCTAAGAGAATTACTATGAACCTGTAATAAGTGTATGCCCTTGAATATTTAAATTATCAGAAAGCTTTGTTCCAAAGATCTCACTATTCCCTCTACGCCAGACGCAATCCCGCCTATCTCGATTACACTACATTTCACAAAATCTAGTCCATTGTTCAGTTTTCTAGGTCCGAGCACATTGAATACAATATACTGCGATCCCTGCTATCGAGATGGACTAGAATGACAATACACTCGACGGGTGACGACGTTGTGTAACGTCGGTCGACGTTTGAGAAAATTGAGGGGATTTTAAAGGGTTGGGATATAGCACGTGTGTGTGTGTTACAGCACGGTTAGGGATGGTTATTTTTATACGTAACTATCGACCAGTCTTGACTTCATACACGCCAAACCTTCATACATCGACCAAGTAATTGCTTGACCACTTTTGAACCTCATCCCTTTGTAATACGGTCGAAATGTAGTCAAGAAATTTCTTGGTCGACTATACAATTAGGGTGTTAGTTCTTAAATCAAATCCTTGGTTAATAAATCTCTAAATAACTGTAAAAACCGTATCAAAATTAATTTTATGGTTTATAGTTAGAAGACGGGAAGTAAGGGGTCGAAGATACGAGGGTATCCAGAACCTGATAGAGACTGCTTTATGTATATGTTAATTTTTCTTTTGTAAGTAAAAATTAAATTAAATTAAAATTAAATTTTTCAGATCAATTTACCAATAATAATATACAGTATAACTTATCAAAATAATAAGACATACAAGTTAAATAAATAATACTAAAAGAGAGACTTAAATCTACATCTACACTAATATTATAAAGAGGAAAGATTTGTACCTATTTTTGTATGTTTGTATGTTTGTAATGAATAGGCTCAAAAAGTACTGGGCCGATTTAAAAAATTCTTTCACCAATAGAATGCTACATTCTTCCAATTTGACATAGGCTACATTTCATTTTGAAAAAAATTAGGGATCCTTGGTAAAATTTGAACAATGTAACCGAAGGTGTAGAAAAATGAGTCTTAAAATTGATTGTACCCGTGCGAAGCCGGGGCGGGTCGCTATATAAGATAATTTTAAATAAGCACTTCTTAACATGACGAAAGACAAAAATTAAAAAGAGGGCATCGTTTATAATTTCGGTCTCTTCACACTTTGTGTAACTGGAAATTTGTTTGTTGTCTGGAAAAGTAAGAAAAAAACATAAACCTTTACAGACATCCGTAGCATAGTCCCCATAGCATAGCAGCTTTGGTTGCTTACTTTGGGAGTGATGTAATTTGTCCCAAGGTATGTACTTCTTTAGTTCAGGGACATACGTATTCAATGAAAAAATTCAGCCCGAGCAAGGCTGGTTAGAAAAACTTGCAAATCATAATCTAAAAAGCACTGCAATAATGGCAATAATACCTAGTTAGCGCCAGGCTAAGTGCCCAAAATTATGCCATAGCCGCCGCTTTATCACCCACGCTGAAATTATTAGCATTTTACTTGTCATAATGTATTCAGACAGCGGCTCTAAGGTCAACCTAGATGACGTCATAGGCTGGAGTCTACATTTGATTTACTTATAGGCTGGAATAATTTACTTGTAGACTTCAAATCTAGGAATGACAACGGCCTTAATCAGGTGGGCACTTGAAGAGGTCAAACAGTCTACAGAAGGTTTTACGCACTCTCTAGAGAGTGTTGCGTATTAATCTCGCTCCTGATTACCCAAAATACAGATGATTCCTTGTTTTGGAATCAAACACCAATATTTCCTATGATTACTTCGTTTTCTTACAACTAAACATTGTATGTATGTATGTAAAATATGTATGTAAATTCTTTATTGTTCAAAAAAACTTAAATGACAAAAAGAGATACAGTGATGTACAAAGGCCAACTTATCCCTTTAAGGGATCTCTTCCAGTTAACCTTTGAGTGGATGAAAGGAGTATCATAGCAGAGACAGACAAAGACCAAGAGTTTATCAAAAACAGTGGAAAAGTGAAGGGGTTGTATTTAGTTATTAGGCATTGTTGGTGACTGTTATTTACACTGAAATTTTCTTTCTGCATAACTATTACCTTAACCTATCATCTTAATTCTTGACCAATAACCTCTGATAATTTCAAATTAATTCTTGAAAACACTACAAAGCACAAGGGTGCCGAAGGCAAGCCCGGATGCGAATCAATACCTCGTGCTTGAGGACCAAGGCAGTTTCAAACTATACAGTTGTTGCAGAGAAATAACCATCTAACTTTTACACTTACAGTTAGCAAAACTAAGTAAAACCTAGCCAATTCCCAATCCACATTTCACTCGCAACTGCAAGTGATCGACCTCGGTTCATTCCGGTTAAAGTGTCCGGCGCTGTAAACTCCGGCGCTATGACGGCGAGCGCGGCGCGCGACGTGGGTTTTATACGGAATAAACTTTTATGAACCGGTCGCGACGCCGTAACCGCGGGATGAGATGACGTATGGGACTGAATTTTACTGGAGGTAATTTAATAAGAGCTGCACTTAGGAGCTTAAGTACTCCGTTGGTAAGATTGAGTTGACGGAATCGGTTCAAGGACGGTTCTTGAACTGACTTTGTATGTGATGTTACCACCACACCGCAATCAGCTCGTAACTGTAGAATTGGTAAGGACTCAAGTAATTTACGTTTAAATTTTAAGAATTCGACTCATATTTACGAGACTCTGCGTTTCAAGAACTTCAGAGACTTTTGAGTCTTGAGTCCTTTTTGAGTCTTATCGAGTCCTGTATGTATCCTGCTCTATTCATAAGTTCTTAACTCAAGCTTTAGAAGAGACTACAGTTATTGTATTTTTCAAGACCTTTTTAAACTTTATGCGTAACACAAAATGATTTGAGTCTTATAATAAAGACTTACTTTTGAAGATTCCATCTAAAAATCATAATAATGTCAAAATATGAAAGTTTGTAGGTATGTTTGGATGTCTGTTAGTCCGATTGCTTAAGAAGTCATCAGTGTAAAAAAACACTGAAGTCTCTTTAAAGGACTCTAACATCTATAGAGGACTCAGTCCTGACTCTACAGAAAACTCAATACTTAACAGATTTAAAGAACTCAACCTTCGATTAAACTATTAAATAAGTAAAACGAGTCTTCGATATGATGACTCCAGACTCGAGTCTTTATCAACTCTACGTTACTGCCATTGTGTAAACACGATAACTGAACAATAATTGCTTTTTTTTCGAATGACAGTCTGCTTGTCGACGTGCCGCAATGTGCCATCGCTGAGATATTATGACATTCCTTGAGAAGCCATTGTGACATTCACTGTGAAAAGGTTCTACAGTGGTCATTAATCTAATTGGTTGACTGTATATAAAGCTAAAATGCAGGTTGAAAGTTAAATTACAAATATCCAAGAGTATGAGCCAGGTAGACAGCTCGTCATAAAAATTATTAAAATGAGAAAATAATTTCAAACTTTACGTATTATGTTGAATCAAAGGAGCAGAAGCTTTAATTCCCTTCAATTAAGAGTAATTAGTTTTAAAAGTATTTGTTATGAGACAACTTCACATTGTGTTGTAACTTCACTGGAAAATAATTAAATTGTTTTATTACAGGTATGTTTGTGGCGCGTTTACTGGTGGTAAGCTTATTAATTAAAAAAATATATTATTTTGTACAAAACTACCATTTATTTTTGACTTTACTAATTTTGCATTTATTTTTCAATTATCCTGTACCATTCAATTTTCAAATTATAAAATAAATGCAGTGCAATGAAAATTAGCTGAAATTTGAGTACAAGTTTGATGATGATAATCATCATGTAAATTCAAATTGTCCACACCTTACCAAAGCCTTTCATAAGTCTTTGCAATGACACGGTGAAAAAATAACCTCTTTATTAGCAACTGTGCACCTAGCACGAATCTTCTCGATACGCGTTAACTCGCTTCGTAACTCAGTATGTTTCTCTTCTACCGGACTAGGTAGAATGGGAGGCATATAGTTACAAAGCGATTTATTTTCGTGCTAGGTGCGCAGCTCTAAACTCTTTTCGCTGAAAGCAATGAGGGTAGGATCGCTTTGGCTAATCGCGGAGGCTGGATATGCCTCGCGGTTGCCCCTAGAGAACTT
Organism: Ditula angustiorana; assembly: GCA_963691745.1. Taxonomy (NCBI): domain Eukaryota; kingdom Metazoa; phylum Arthropoda; class Insecta; order Lepidoptera; family Tortricidae; genus Ditula; species Ditula angustiorana. The sequence continues at coordinate 1,396,011 of OY829486.1, read as the reverse complement.
TAACTATCTCTATCAGTGTTTTAATGCCCCTCATGCGCTTTGTGTCATAATTAAGATAATATATGACGTAATTGACAAATAAAGTTTGATATTAGATAGATAACTTTTGTGAGATTTAGATATATTGGAGTAACATCGGACCTCTTATATACTTATAGTAGAGTTGTTGCTTGACTCTTTTCGGCCCTTAATCAATAGGCCAGAACACTGAGGCCCATCGATGACTGCGGGCTCAAGCTCTGAGACTCGGCTGCTATGTGTAGGTGGCATGGGCGGTTGAGGCAAAAACTACCCTGGTGTGCTTCGTCATTATTGTCAAATGTAGGATTGCACACTACACTGACTACATCACGTTGTAAAGGTGCTTCACTAACTGTGGTCCTTGGAACTCATGTCTAAGGAAAGGAGCATGGACTGGTCCGAAACATGTCGGCCAACTCCAACATAACGTCGATATTCTTTTATTTAATTTTATTGCAGCGTTATAGTGAAAAACGAACCTCTTATAAAGCGACTGCTCTTTCTCCGCTGCAAGAAAGCACCGAGGGCAGGTCAGAGGCATTTGCTCGCATAACGCTCAGCGAAATGTAATCACCGCTAGCAGCCGCTGCAGCTCGCTTGCCAAGGGTTTGTAGACGCTGGATGAGACATATATTACAAAAGAGCTGACGCAATTTTTACGCGGTAACATAAAAAAAGTGTAAGCAGATTATCAAATAATAAAATTGCTGAACTCATAATTACAACAGACCCAATTCAAACAGTCTGCGTTTCAACTGCCAAATTGAAGTTTGAATGGAGTTTGAATGCAGCGGTGTTGGCATAATTTCATTGTAACTTATACAATTTCTTCAAACTTAACATGAACTGTGGTTTGACTACCATAATACGCCATCTGAATACAACCTGCAAAAATATTTGAAACAATTTTTTTAAGGTTCCGTATCAAAAAGTTAAAAAGACCCCTTTGAGGGGTCTTTTTCCGTAAGTCTGTCTCTCGTATTTCAAAAACTACTTATGTTATCAACTTCAGTTTCTTAAGGACACATTAATAAAAAAATATAGACAAGGTAATTACATTCACAGTAGTTATCGTAGAGTTATGCTATGACCTAGTTTTAAAATCTTTGTTTTAAAAGTCTATTCGAACTTGGGTCTTAAATAAAATTTAACTAGCCACTTCCATGGCAATACCCCCGTGTAGCTTCTCTATCGAAGCACGCCTGGACTTCGGTAACGGTTATGGCAGCACGATGGCACTTCCAGAACAATGACAAAAATGCTATTTACAGCTGTGTAGAATTTATTGCCACGTATGAGCTAGTTGGCTGGAGTAGAATGCATTCTTGTATGAAGCAGTTACGAGGATTAACTGTAAGTGAGTTGAAGGGGAAATATTTTAACTACACAATGGGGGTGTTGCAAGTTTGTGACTTTTGTTTGGCTCGTCGCATTTATGTAGACATGCACACATAATGTTTAAACTGTTTTATCGCAACTGCATTTACCCTGGCAGCGTTGATGACCAGTGGCCCGTTTCACGAAGCTACAAGTTACAATTTTACAAGTCTAAATCGGCAACATTGGTCATTATACCCATTGCCATTGGTCATAATTGACCAATGTTGCCGGTTTAGACTTGTAAAATTGTAACTTGTAGCTTAGTGAAACGGGCCACAGATAGCACAAAAGCAGACGTTGTGGGTTCCAATCCAGCAGGGGTTTAGAAACTTTTTTTTTAATACATTGTTTTTTGAAATTTCACTTTAAAAGCGGTTTCAATTACCATTATGTAGTACCATGTAAGAGTTTTGGTTTCGTACTAAGTTATGTGTGGATTTTAATAATATAATATAATATAACATTTTATTTCAGACATTGTCCATAGGGTAAGTTAGTTACAATAAAGACTTAAAAACTAATGTTAGTAGGTAGGTAAGGCAACAATATTTAATAACAAATCACGTATCGCGGCGGATAATATGTAACTGAGTCCACCGGCGCATCAGCGCGGTGTCCAAGCGGTCCGCAAATACACTCAGCACGAACCCGGGCCAGCAGGGAGACGCACCGCTTGCGCATTATAGCACTGAATTATTCAATAAATATAAATACAAGTATAAAGGGAGATAAAGGTTAGTACGTAATCCAAAAACTACGCCGACGAAATTACTAGTATAAACAAGTATTTTATAATCAAAAAAACCGTACCAAAATTATTGAAAATTGATCTAACGTTCTAACGGACCTCTAAAGAACGTGACCATAGCAAGAATCTACTTCGAGGAGTTGAAGTTTAGTGCCCCATTGAGTAGATTCTAAGTTAGCACCCACTTTTATGAGTTCCTAACTGGCGATAGCGCAAACTTTTTAAATACGACTATCGTAAAGGTTGCTAGTACAAGCTTGTAAAGAAGGGAATATTAGTACTTGTGGGCCCTAGAGTGGGAGGGAGTTTACTAACTTGGTGCCAGTATTTGGTGGGTACCTACCAATTTTGATGCGGTTTCCACCGTCATTTAGATATTTTTTTACGGAAGATTTTAATGTAGGTCACTACATACATTACATCTCGATTGTACCCCTGCGAGGCCGGGGCGGGTCGGTAGCAAACACTATGTTGACGGCAAAAACTGAAATTTTAGTTTAAAATTTTGTGTACTACGAGTACTTTAGATAAGCAAGGGCTATATATTCGAGACTTGCTCTTTGATACAAATATGGTTAGTGTCATAACATCTAGGTATCATTTTAACACAGGTCTTCTGTGTCCCATAAAAGCATCTCGGATAATGTCGCACCAACAAATGGCCACCTAGCAGCCGTTAGCTGCATAGCGTAGCACAACACGACGGAGAATATTAAGTTGCCCAGTTTATAGCTTCATAGCGACAATGTGTCCATCGAGATTTGGCTCTCTGATTAATAATGTTCAGGTTGTTTAGTGAAACTTGCGGAATAATGCATGATCGGATTTATGGTGTTGCTGGGTCGTAATTTTGCTAGCTGACCTTTGCTGGGGTCTGGTTTAAGTTCAGCTACCAATGTATTACAACGTTACAAATCTGGGCCCAATATCATAAACGCGACAGGCGACAGGTGACAATGACAATTTGCCATACATTACTGTGTCGACAATTAACGCTACAGACTTACAGATTTAACATCATAGTGGGCAAGCAATGTTTACCAAATTGTCACTGTCACCTGTCGCCTGTCGTGTTTATGAATTTGGGCCCAGATCACATAATTAAATGTTATTTATTTAATTGTGAAAATTGTAAAACTATTATAATAGCCATGACATGAAAAACTATTTAGGTATTAATAATAATTGTTATGACATAGGAAATTAATTGCATGGTAATTTTAAGCCTATTGGTTTTTTTTTATTTGCATTGCCCTAGACTGTTACTTTATGTTTAAGATCTCAAACAATTTAATTGGTTTATGGTTTGCAGATAAATAAATATAAAATACAAACCGAACGTTTTCTACTGAGTAAAAATTGCCAAACTACGTAATTATTATTTGGCGTAATGAATGAAGGAAAAACGATGGAGTACAAATTATTTAGGGCATAAAGTTCATGTTATTGATGGGAAACATTGCTTTTAGACAAAATATGGATCGACAAGTCATTTCGTTTTCTTTACCTGCGAATTCAGTAAAGAAGTCAATTGCTGGTATGTCAACATTTTCATTAAAAAAAAAAATTATCTGAGTGTAGTTTTAAATTAGCTTCTATAGTGTGTTTGATTGAAACCATCTTAAAAGTTGAAGTGAGTTAAATGAAACAAAGTGGTACTCTAAAATCTTCATGGTATCTATCAAAAACATAATCAATACTAAATTGAAATTAATGACTACCAAAGTTAAACCTGCAAACCCAAATCTACTTGAAGTTCAGACAAATAATGCTTAAAACGTTTTAAACTTCGTAATGGTATTCAAAGAGAAAAGCGTAGTATTGACTGACATGTAGGTATAATGGTAACATTCGTGAATTCGTGAATTCCAGCCTGCAGCCCGAACGAAACGCGCTGTTATTCGCCTGGGACAGTCCATCCTCTTAATTGGACAGCTTAAAAGAATAACAACCAGCTAAACTGTGGCATCACCGCCTCTGTAACGGATACGTGAGCAGAAATAAACGTACACAACTGTTACAATACGGTATTACACTTACAAAAGAGAATGGCATAAAAGTGTAAATTTTTTGTAAATCATTACAAAAAAACGTTAAGCTGAAAGGAGAAATAATAGTGTTTTATGCAACTGTTGCATAGTGAGTGTTTTAAGACCTAATTATGTACAGTTGCATACATTACTTTATCTACACACATATAACTGCAAAAAACCGTAACAGTAAAAAACCAATAAACGTCAAACAGTAATGGCGACAATTCGATCCATCCGTCAAGCCCAACGTTTTTTTTAAATCATAGACAAACGCATGAAGTCCCTATCCTCATGTCACTCGAGATCAATTGTCGTGCGTTTATATTAAAAAAAACACACTGGATTGACGTTTCGTATCGATAACTGTTTTAATACTAGAATATTAGTGACCCACTTGAATTTTGACAGCTGTTCCAAATTTAAACTCATAAAGGTACAGAAGTCGGTATTGTAATGACCATTACAGTACAGATTTGCCTACTACCACAGACAAGAAATTTCTCATAATAAAATTGGTTGTAATAATGCTGGTCATTTCCAACGGTATTTTAACGCGTTATTGAGCGCTTATAATATGTGTGTAGATAAATATGTTATGGAAATTAAGGCGACAAAAAATTCCAAAAATGATTTAAAACACAACTTAAAGAAACTATAATAAACTTAAATGAATGAATTAACATTAAAATTGATGTGAGTTAGTGTTAACTCCATACATTAATATAACGGTGACGTCATTAATGCTGTAAAGACCGCGATGCAGCGTTCACAAAGCTTGCCCACTGTCGTTTTGCTACTCGTTATATTTCAATAAAACAATGATTGTAATAAAACCACAAACATATTTTTTTTTATAATAAATTCTTCTAATTAAAAAGGTCCCTTTTTAAACCCGTTGCAACCGTTTAAACTGTTGCCACGCTTATTATCGTCTAAATAGCGACCATTCAAAAATACACCCCCACTTTAACTGCAATCGAAACTAATTTCCTTGAGTATCCGAGCGACCTATTTTCAAACTCAATGAAATTTCGAACTAGTTTTTTACCGCCGGCGCTCGCAATAAGGATACGTCAAAGGTTGCCTGGGACGTTGGCAACGCTTTTAAATTTAAATGGATTTCGAATTGTTAACACATAATACAGTTCATTTATATACGTGAAACTTACAAAGGGTATTCGAAGAATTAGTTCCTATTTACTAGCAATTTAATTCTGAATATTATTATTCGTCTAACACCTATTTCTTTGTCACATCTATATACCTATATGTATAAAATTCAAAGTCCTGACTGACTGACTGACCGACTGACTGATATATCAGCGCACAGCCCAAACCGCTGGACCTAGAGACTTGAAATTTTGAACATAAATACCTTATATAGTGTAGGCATCCACTAAGAAAGGATTTTTGGAAATTCCACCCCTAAGGGGGTAAATTAGGGGATGAAAGTTTGTATGAAAGTCCGTCAGTTTTGAAGTTAGGATCTTGAAGTTTTGTTGTTAGGCTTACGTAATAAAAATAATTCATACAAGTCTCAGTGTTTTTGATAATTCCACCCCTGAAGGGGTGAAAAGGGGGATAAAGTTGTGTATGGAAAGGCCTTTATTTTCACAGCAAAAATCACTACATTTATTATTTAGGCATGTTAAGCAACGTGTATATCGGGTGTTATTGGAATTACAACCCTTAAGGGAGTAAAAAGGGGGATGAAATTTTGTATTTGAGTTGTTCGTTCACAATATTTTTGTATTGAAGTAAAAATAACGTACGTGGTAACATATTCTCACTAAGTCTCTATTGCCACCCGTCTATCCGTCTGTCTGTCTGTCTACCACGCGCAAACATGTCCTGACTGATTTGCGATCATCGTCCAACCGAAACGATTGAATCAAAAAAGCTGAAATTTGGAATATAGGTTTATTTTATAACGTAGGCATCCGCTAAGAAACCGTTTTTGGTATTTTTTACCTTTGGGGGAAAACGGGGGGTCGAGGTTGAACTTATTACGTTGTGTTGTTTTTAGGGAAACACAGGGGTTGATGGGGACGATTAAATTTGCAGGAATATTAGAAGTAGAAAAAGAGATAATTTGAGGAGATAGTTTGTAGGATAAATTTGAAAGGTAAATTTAAAGACTAATTGTGAATTTTAGATACTTATCATAAATAAATAACTATGTGTTTTAGGGTTTTACGACTATCGAATTTTAGGGGTGGGAAACGGGGGTGAAACTTTGTATGGAAGTTAAGTATCGGTTTATTCAAAAATAGGAACTTCAAAATGTTTGTTTGTTTTAGAGTATTTGGATTTTTACATCGGAAGGGGGTAAAACGGGCGGTGAAAATATGAGAGGGAGTGAGAGCACTTATAAGTTTTGATTCTAAAAAAAAAGTCAATCGTTTTCTGTAGGCTACGCGGGCGAAGCCGCGGGCAGAAGCTAGTCTAACATAAAAGCCATGGTAAGGTGTAGGATTTTCCACGTGTTTGTTATTTATAGGGTTCTGAAGTCAACAAGGAACCCAAAGTCTCGCCATGTCCATCCGTCAGTCTGTCCGCAACTTAGTTCCAAAACTTTTAAGTACTGGAAAGCTGTAATTTGGCATGGATATACTTATTGGCCACGCCGAAAAAGTGGTAAAACGAAGGTTGGAAAATATTTTTTTCTTATTCTACCTCCGTATAATATACGGAGGTAGAATAAGAAAAATTATTGCGTTCACCTAAGTGGGGAAGTTTTTTTCTATCCACCCCATAGTATGGGGTATCATTGGATTGGTCTTTCAAAATTATTACGAGTATTCGAAACCAATTTTTAATTTAAGGATTCAGCTTGTGAACTATTAAGCTAAAACTGTGCTAATTAAAGTGCTATTTTTTATTAGAGTTAAGTGTCCCTCGATGCCTGCTAAATTATTGTTTTTGAATCATCATCATCATCATCTCAGCCACAAGAAGTCCATTGTTGAACATAGGCCTCCTCCATGGATTTCCAAAGCGACCGGTTGGAAGCGGCATGCAACCAGCGCCTTCCTGCCACCTGTATAAGGTCATCGGACCATGCCAATACGCGGCCGCCATTCGATAACTTTTCGACCCCATGTTTTTGAACATTTGAACAAAATCATTGCATATTCATATTCATATTCATTTATTTATTGCAACCATGGTATTTATAAAGATGTTCTTAAAATTAACCAGTACTTAGCACGCATAACAAATTTAAAAAGAAAACTATCACATTTAATTTAGGCTTTACAAGTTTACGAGTAATCAGGCAACTGCGGAAGGAAACACTGCGCGAGTCCGACACCCATTTGGCCGGTTTCTATTTTCCTTATGTCCCAGCTTTAACCCTACAAGGCATCTTGTATATCTGGCCAGAAACAGACAAAGTTTCATCTTACCCGTGTAAGAACCTACCTACACAGAAGTACCTGTGACATCACTCGCCCGCACTCGTCTCCGCTTACCTCGCGGATCGATAGGAGGCAACATGTCGTCCGACACTTGATCTCATTGTTCGTACGTCACTCTCCTTCATCTAATCCCTTCTGAGGACTAGAGGGCCACCCCTAGTGAGGAATGGGCAAATTATCGATATTTTTATAATCTTTTTTATTAAAAGTATTTTGATATACTAAATGTAAGTGGGCATGTCAGAGTGTACTGCCTTAGCCTAACAAATAAAGAGAAAATAAACATAATGACATATAAACCATTTTTGATAGATCAGTCCAACTAAGCCTAGGTAATCTTTAGTATGAAATTTTGCATTCGATACTTTGATCCTTGTAGCACATTTTCAGAGTTCAAAACTGGTAATAGAGGCACGTCACAATTAAGCTCTTAACCCTGTTATTGGTCGTTCTCAAGTACAGCAGCATATTCAAGTTTTCATTTGACATTTCGTTTCTATGGGAATGACACGTCAAGTGCAATCTTGAGCACACTGATACAGTACGATCATCTGTCAATAGAGACCTTATCCGTTAAAATGCGGTCAAAGACTGGAATCTAGAATTTAGACAAAGACGGAAATTTAAAAAAAATGCAATTAAAAAAGATTGTAATTCCTAGAGAAATATCTAAAGCGGACAGGTAACCTACAGTTTCAAGTATTTAATGTGCATTTACGACCCGTTTTAATATAAATCTTGACATCGGATACTTTTAAAAGGAAATCAGTCCTAAAATACCGATTTTTTATGGTTAAAAACCGCAAGCTTACCGAGTCACACCCCAACTCTACAGGATAAAGTTGTTTTTGTCTCGTACGTGGCATTAGTGACCCGATGGAGTAAGAAAAGGGTTACTATTACATAAAAACACTAAGGAAAATAATGTTTTTCCACATAAATAAACAATGATGTTATTTTCTACGTCTCCCTTTTGTTCGGTCACGTTCCTGAAATAATAAAGGAGACGTTTTTTGACTCTCCCTTTTTGATAAAGAAAAATACCACACCTTTTGAGTGTTTCTTGTTTTGATAAAATATTTACTGTCTTTTAATGATAGATTTGCAATTACAACAGAAAAATTAAATCTTGGGCATCTGGCAGTCGTCTAGCGGTAAGTAGTCGGCTTGATTGGAAAAAGTGTGGCACGGAATTCCGAGGTTTAGGTTCAAACCCTGTCAGATGACCAAGGATTTTTCTTTGTCATTGCATCTAACTTATAAATGTCTTATCAATGTAAAAAAAACGAAAGAAATTTCTGAAAATGTACTTTCTTCAAAATTCAAAATCGTTTATTTGTTCAACATAGGTACAAAAGCACATAAGGTCTTAAAACTAGAAATATTTCACTATGTTGCAGCGCAAGGCATACAAATTTGTAATGCAGTTCATGCTGCATAATTTAAGTTATTCACATTTGTTAATTTATTTACAGTACTTATATTATTATCAGTTTGTGACTTTAAACCCTAGCCTCGCACTTTCGGGACTTTAGATCTACGATTCAAGTAATAAAAGGCAATAGACAGAAGCACAGATAAGTAAATACTTGAAAGTTAGCTTTTTAAAACTTTACTATTCCTTTCTGATTGCTGCAAGCCTAGATCTCTTACAAATGAATGCCAAAACTAACAGAGGGAAGCAAAACTCCATGCTTATGCAAACGGGAGCCATCAAAAAATGGAGGAGAAATATAAAGACTGAATATCATTGAAACATAACTTGGCACCGTTGCCGGGGAAATTTCACTTTACATTTCTGCTCGCCCATAAATGTCTATTCTATGAAGTATAACAGACACCGTAATGTATTCCGATCGTATTGCATATTGGATTTTAAGTCGCCACTGTTGAAAATATATACGATTTTGTTGTTACAGAGGATTTACAATTCTAGATGAAATCGGAGCGCGGCTCGTAACTCCGTGGAGTTCTGACAATTATAAAGTAATGGTAAAATGTTTGAAAAGGTATTAAACGGTAGCGGTAAAATACCTAACCCATTCTCATATATTATACTAACCACCCCTTCCAGTCTATATTTAGGGTTTCCTACACTCGTCCAAGACTCGTCCGCTGTCCGTCCGTCTTCTGTCTGTCTGTCACCGTGATAGTTAGACAGTTGAAAATTTCACAGATGTTGTATTTCGGTTGCCTCTATAACAAAAATTACTAAAAAACAATAAAAAAAAATTAGGGGGCTCCCATACAACCAACGTGATTTTTTTGCTCGTTTTTATAGATAATAATACGGAATCCTCCATGTCCGACTCGCACTTGGCCAGGTTTTAGACTGCCCTAGACAGTGCCTAGACTTTTATCATCATTTTAAATGAGGGTCAAGGACGTACAAAACGAGATCCAACAAATTTTGGACAGTATATGAAAACCTAAAGTTTATCTTTAAAAATTAGTAATTATGAGATATGAATTAAAAAACTTTCTCTACTAAGAATTAATAGCATGAAGGCATGTGGTGGTGCTGTGATGTTGTAGTATAGAGTCATGCATACATACCGAAACAACGGGACAGCGTACCGCACGTACCCTGAGCGGGACGTTACGTCTTGGGTTCAAGAAACGGGACTAGCTGTCCCATACAACCATGGCATTGCCATGCCAACCGCATTGCTGAGTGGAGGCCATTTCAGCTTCATAGTATTGTCAAACGATTGATGCACTTTTATGTTTATATGCCATAAAATTCTGTGTGAAATGTATTATGAAATTATAGTAAAAAAAAATATCGATGGAGTGACAGAGCGAATCTTTAGCATACAATCAACAAACTATAAAATTCCAAAATTCAAAATTCAAATTATTTATTTGTCAAACATAGGTAGAAACACGGATGTTACACAAGTGGAGTATCACTATGTTGTGCCATTAGGCATACAAATAGCTACAGCTGAGCATGCAGCATGTCTGTCGTGACCTACCCGCAACAATTTTTCCGGCAACATGCAATTAAAACTAATATTAAAATTAAACTAGTGTATGTCCTTGATATATTCATTGACTGAGTAATAAGCCTTAACAGATAAGAACGCGAATAGCGCCCCTTTAAATCTTTGTACATCTTCTATTTCTAAAATGTCCTTCGGCAGGTTATTATAGATTTTCGGCGCCATTCCGAAAATACTTTTTGATAGTAAATATAAACTAAAATGTATGTTTCTTTGCATCTGCATCAAATGATTTTGCCAAGTTTTGATTTAGACCAGTTAAAATACATTTAAGCTACTCTACATTCCTGATTAGTTTCATAAAATCCAGACATAGAGTAGAAATAGAACATTACCGGGCGTTGAGCTAACAAAAGTTTTTGCTATCAACCATAATTAACTTTCCCACGAGCCTGTCAATACATCCCGTTCATACATAATTAATAACATCAATTGTTAGTGCTTTGTAAATAGCAAATTTGCCCTGTCCGTTAGTGTGGTGGGTTCAGTCGGCGGTAACAATAGGAGGGTTCTGTGATGGATCTGTAACAATGCTGGCTAAATTATACAGCAAAGCCGATACTCGACGCAACAATGAGTGTGTATTAGCTAGTCAATAATGAAACTAGGTATAGGAAGAAAGATAATAGGGTAGGTTCAGAGGGATGCAAATGACTTTTGGCGCCCAGGTCACATAAATGTGTTCAATAAGAGGAAGAGTAAAAGTAAAGTAAGTTTCGTTGTTGGAATAAATTATTGAAATGATATGTTGAAAAATACTAAACATTCGGCAGGGCTTTTGATTGCATCCCGTTAAGCCCCTTACGAGGAGATACACCGTGGCACGGAATGTGGAGGTTGCAAGTTCAATTCCTACTGGATGTCCAAAATTTTTCTTTGCATTGTCTCATTGTAAGTTTAATAATTTGAAGGGCTACATTAAAAATGAAAAATCGAAAGTTTCGGTTAAGTACAAAAATGTAATTCACATAATTATTGTTAGAAACAGAATTTGGGAAGGACTTTTTTTTCTCTATTGTAAAATCATTGAAAGTTTCTTGCGTTTTTGTTGTCTTTTAAAAGAACCCTCGATGCGTGCGCCGACTCACGAGTAGTCAGTTCTCTTTGCTATCAACGTATGTTTTTCTTTACTATCAAATGCATGCATTAACCCAGATTCATTTCTAGCGCATGGTCCCTATCTCGTTCTATTTTCAAACATATCACTAGAATCAAACTCGCATGAACCAATCAAACTATTGGCATGTTTAAATTTGCGCCAATCCGAACGGCGCTCGATTCCAAAAGTTAAATGGAATTGCCAATACACTGGCACAAAGTTATGCATTCGGCTCATCGGAGGCTCCAACAGTACAACCGCATACAATTTCATATACAACACCGTTAATATCAGTTATCACCGGCCGCACGGTTAATTTTGCCGTCGTTATTGTAAGGTAGAGGCTGACGCATCATTAGCTTTTTCTGATGTCATTGTAATCATACAAAATTAATACAATTAACGTAAATGAAGGTTTAAAACGGTAATGTGATTGGATTTCGGGGAATGAAGTGTTTTTGCTCCCTTCGTTTTTGAGGTGGAGATCGTTGATCTTTCAATTAACATCGATTGCTGCTCTTAGTTGAACTGTAAACTGAAATTATCGTTCAGTTCAAATGTAATGATCGTTGAAATAATAGAATCGAACAGAATGATTTATTTCAGGCCAAATCTTTACATAGTGTGAACTATAAAGTCGCTATCTGTTCCTGTCTGTCCTAAATCCTTATGGCATGTTCGGCCGCGTAATATAGGAAAGCAAACGAGCAAGTGGGTCACCTGATGGTAAGCGGTGACTATCGCCTACAAACATCCGCAATACCAATCAGATTGCAGACGCGTTGCCAACTTAGAGGGCCAAGATAGAATACCTCTTGTGCCAGTGATCTCACCGGCTGACTTGCTCTCCACACCGGAACACAACAGTGCAAGCACTGCTGCTTAGCGGCTGGATTAGCAAGCAAGATGGCTGCAGCTATCCGGACAGACCTTGCACAAAGTTGCACGACCCGTAAAATTAATTTCTGTTTATGCATTTTCTTTGGTAATTAAACACAACTAATAATAATTAACAATTCGAGTTTTGTTCTCAAAAGGTGCAAGCCTGCGATTCCGGTCGTTCATTTGACCTTTTAAAGGCTCCTTCTTTTGAACCGTACTGTAATAGTTACTTAATATGCTATTATGAAGGATTTCGTAACTAAGATTTTTTTTTTTATACAACATAGGAAGGCAAACAAGTAGGTGGGTCACCTGATGGAAAGTGATCACCACCGCCTATAGACACCTGCAACAACAAAGAGAGTGCAGATGCGTTGCCAACCCAGAGGGCTAAGATGGAATACCTCTTATGCCAGTAATTACACCGGCTGTCTTGCTCTCCACGCCGGAACACAACAGTGCAAGCACTGCTGCTTAGCGGCAGGATTAGCGAGCAAGATGGTGGTAGCGATCCGGACGGACCTTGCACAAGGTCCTACCACCCGCAAAAGAAGAAAAAAGAAACAATAAAAAAACCAAATTAAAGACGGTATAACAAATAGTAAAAATGAAAACTAAACGCCATTGCTGATTATAACGCCATCTGTAGTTGTTATTAATAAATCATGGTTGAGGAATTTAAGAGAGTGGATAGGAGTCACCAGTGCTGAGGAACTGTTGAAAGTCACAGAGTTAACGGCCAACCTACAGAGGGACCACCTGCAGAAGAAGTAGTAGTTATTAATTTCGGCGTATTTGGTAGTGTTATATTGAACGGTACGAAACAACCCCTCCCCATACTTGATCTCATCTTGGCGCGGGGTTCTCAGCTTGTAAAGCAGCTTTCTTTTGTATGGCAGTGACGCAGCAACCATCATTCAAGCAAGACCTAAACCAAAGCTGTAACAACATCGAAATGAGAAAACTATAGAACTGTTTACAACGCAGTGGCAGAGTAGCCGACCAAAGTCTATTTGGTAGACTATGTTCGATAACCTGAATAAAATTGTATGTGCCAATTGTCAAGTAAACAGCTCTGCGTTTTGTACGTTTTACATTGGCGTCATATTTTTAGTTCTGCTATCCGACGCATGTGTCGCTGCTAGTCAGAAAACTTAGAAGCACTTTATTCACTTGCGATAAGATTCTAAGTTGAACCAATGGCTAAATATTGAAAGCCCCTCTTCACCTGCTTCACCCCGTCGCAAAGCGGTGACGCTAGGCTTGTAACAATCCGAACAAGTAAGCAGATCTCTTGCATTCTTTTATCGATGTGCAATACGCACACTGCGCCGCGCCAAGATGAGTTTAGTATCTAACATGTGTATACATACGTACAGTACATTAACATACCTCGGACACGAGCCAGTACATAAAAGTCGTGCAACGAACACTTCCGCCTGCGAATAAACCCGGTCTTTCTCGCTCCAGTAATTGACGCAAATGGACCGAGAAGATAACGATCAAAGGGGCGACTCGGCGAAGGTCACTGTATTGCTTTGAGTGGGCTGCTTCATTTTTATATGGGGGAGATGTTTAAAAGGTTTTCAGTTGGCGCTGGAACGTAAGGCTAGATTTATTTGGGTCATATGTATAAAATTTGTCACGTTTTCTATGTCTGAAATTACCTAGAAAGTCGTTAAAAATGATATAAGAGACTAGCCCCCTTATTTATAAATGCTTCGTAAACGTTTGTCCGTTAACATTTTTTATCAGTCATTGTGACGTTTGCCCTCAAATGAAAGGGACAAAACATTTGTTAGCTTAAAAATATTGTTATTTGTTAAGTTTTTATGAATAAGGGGATTACTTATTACGTTTATCGGGACTTAACGCGATAATAAACTGTTTATTTTTTATTTACCTCGCCGTTTTGGCCGCATTGCAGCGGTTGTGGTTACAAGCAGAGCGATAAGTATGTGTGTGAAAATCGCGAAAGTTTAAAACAATCGATATAAGAGACTTATTTTACTCATAAGTTTCACTACGTTTCCTTCTTAACTTTGAGACTGATCTTGTCGATGTAGTGCTCTCTAAGCTTCCTTATCTCTTTAACTTCTCTATCCGAAATGAACCTTCTCCGTCACTTGATCATTGTAACTTCTTCTAGGTCTGCCTCTTCTTCTGCATGCATCTTTCCTTCTACAACATTTGCAAATAATCGCATCGTACGAAATGCCCACTCATTTGTTCTCTCCTGGTCCTAATGGTAGGTATAGCCGTCCAAGTAATTGGCTGACCACTTTTGAACCTTATCCCTTTGTAATACTGAAAACGGGTCAAGCAATTTCTTGGTCAACTATACTTAGATAACTTAACTAACTTAACTATACTTAGTACACAAGTTAGAAAAACTCATGGGTACATAGCGACCACTGGCGAATCGGTGTCCACGATTACGAGTTCACGCTAGCCGCTAGTCCACCAACGCTTTGTACATAACTTTAGCTCAACAATTTATAATAAAGTAGCACAACAAGTTCCAATCGCTACGTTCCGTAAAATCACCAAAGCAGTTAAAACGTCGAGCATGCGGAAATCAGAGTTCTTACCCTCAATAATAAAATACCAGGTGTCGACTCCTCCGGTGAAACGCCCGCCATGCGCAATGAAATATCTCCTAGCAACGCAAAGCTGCTTGAGGATTCCAGGACCAATAATAAATTCTGACTCCATTCCGAGAATATAATAAACGATGTGTACATCGGCGCGTTATGAAAAACAACACTTTTAACTGTATGGAATCGTCTGGCGTCGATTTTTTACTTTGGATTGACCAAAAGTTTGAAGTTAGGCTCCATTTGGATGTGTTCTGAAAATTGTTTTTCTTTTGGGATGAAAAGGCTCCTGTTCTTTTCACGGGCGTATATTGTGATAAGTTACATTACTTTAAAACTGTTTTAGTATTTCAAAGGCTACAAATACTAGTTACTATAGCTATAATGAAACAAACAAACAAAGAACAGGAAATACGCTAACATTAATGTTGTAAAAAATTTCAAAATTTAACAAACTGTCGTCGCGCTGCCGCTTTGCCGTTTAATAATGAAAAAATTTGTGATCGTGAAGAGTCTATTATTAACTTAAAACTAAAGCGACCTACCTCATCCATTTCCTCATAAATGTCGAAATCTTTGTGATATCAATATCTCTGACTGAAATTACGAAACGTGAGGTAGATAATATCTTTCATAAGTATTTGACGAAGCATGTGGCTGATTTATCTGATGAAATTATTTACTGACTCGTAACGTATCTAATAAATATATCTCCCTATTATAAAAATATAAAATAGCTATCTGATAGTATGTATTGTTAATGTATGTAGAAGACTGTTTTCATACTTGCATTAACTATTTAAACGTGTCCTTAGCCTATGGACAAAAATTTACCATCCTTGTAATACTACTTCTCAGGAATGCTACGACACGCTTTTTTTTTAATTAGAGGCAAAGAAAATGAAAAAAAAACTAATATATCTATACTATCTATAAGTAGTATTATTTTTGTCCATAGGTTAGAAATACGTTGTATCTGAATAAAAGGCACACAACTAGACGGTTTCCTGGATTACAACATGAGATCCTATTTTAAAAATGGATCATTCTCTTGGCATAGTGATAAATGCAGCGATCTACTCAGATAAAGCTGGGGGCACAGCTAGTCTTTCATAAAGTCAAACATCATAAATACTCGCTCGGATCGCTGCACAGCATCACAAGATTGGATATAAATTCCGCCGCTTGAATCGACGACGTCTCGGCATGTCAGGGAGATATTTGAACTTCATATGAAAGTATGAGTTAGTGCATGCTAGGATATTTAAATATAAGGTTAGTAGTCCTTAATACGTGTAGGATATTGTGTTAACCAATGGTTGACATCATTGTCTTCCATTTTCAATCGTCACTGGGTCATTGTCAATGATTGAGAGTTACCTGCGGGGTCTGTGTTGAAGAGAACAATTTCTAGGTTCACAAATGATTTTTTTTTAAATAAATCTTTGTGCATGAACACCGTTATAGTAGTCGTACGATTATTTAAAGTTTTCCACTCGGCATGGGTGACAGAGATCGTTTATTCCTTACATTGCCTCTTTGGACAGAAACTTGATATTCGACCTTGTAAATAGCCAGCAATATACTGAATACTTAGTTTTTATTGTTAAAAGAGGGCTAACAATTTGATAGGTGGCAACTTTTCTGGCATTTATTCTTAATTTAAATGCTATCTGTAAGCTTAATCTGAAAACAGATATTTTATCTTTGATTTCGATAGTTCGAGATTTTATGGATGAAACTGTTTTGTTAAGGCTTTGTTATAAATAAAGGCTAGATGAAACAAATACCCAATAAACAAGTGAAGTTGCAACAACTACGACTCTTTCAATTAACAAATTTCACCTGCAGAGAAATTGTTTAATGAGAAAACTCTAATGGCGACTTTGAAAGTGATTTTCGTAAACACCGCAAGAACGGGCGACCTCTCTAAAACAAATCGAATCCAATTTAATTGGTAAAGTTAGCGGTTTCACAAGTTTCAGTGAAATTAATGAAAATTTCTCCATCGTTATAATAAATTAAAGAGGCTCAAATCAAACATGAAAAGGAAGGTTTGGCAATACCGGGGTGTCTGAGCTGCTCTAATTATTCGACATTTTCAGCGACAAGCATTAAAACTTGATTGACTCTGGTAATAAGATTGTTTCGAGTTTAATATTTTTATCTAAAATATTTAAAAAAATCGCGATTTCACAGATATTTATGACGTCTATTGAGACTTTAACGCGATGATAATACTGTTTTTATTTACCTCTTGTTTTGACCGTATTACAACGACCATAAAGAGCGTTCTTACATGCAGTTTTAGTCGGATAAATATTTGGCATGAGTAGTAGAAACCCGGGTTCGTGCGTGCGGGATTATTTATACATTTTACGGGATAAAAAGTATCCTATGTTTTAATCTGGAACATATCTGCCTGCCAAACTTCATTCAAATTCGTCTAGCTGTTTGTGCGTGATTGAGGAATAAACATCCAGATTTCGCGTGGGTGGTAGGACCTTGTGCAAGGTCCGTCCGGATCGCTACCGCCATCTTGCTCGCTAACCTTGCCGCTAAACAGCTGTGCTTGCACTGTTGTGTACCGGCGTGGAGAGCAAGACAGGCGGTGGAATTACTGGCACAAGAAGTATTCCATGTTAGCCCTCTGGGTTGGCAACGCATCTGCAATCTCTTTAGTGTTGTGGGTGTCTATAGGCGGTGGTGAACACTTACCATCAGGTGACCGACTTGCTTGTTTGCCTTCCTATTTCATAAAAATAAATAAATTTATATATAACCAATATTCATCGTATATTTATATGTGTAAAAAGCATTGTAAATTTCCATATTATTCTGACAATAACTTTAACGATGTATACATATCATATGTTCAAGAGTTCCGTTACTGACTGACAGACAACGCAGTCTAAACCGCTGATGATATAAACATGAAATTCAGAATATGTGTTTTCTCCACCATACCGGAAAATATGAGTAAATTCAAATTGTTCTTCAGTTCTATTAATCAAAATAGACTAAGATCAAATACCAAATCACTTCTAATGTCTCATAAGTAAATGTTATCCAGGTTCACGATATTTTATGAAACAAAAGCCCTAGTCTGTTGGGTACAAGTAAATAAATGAATTTTAAATACAAGGACACAACCCAAATACCCCACTCCGTATTATTCAACAACTTTAAAACACAAACGTCGCCTGACAAAACGCTTCCTCTAAAACAACAGATAAATCTCATTCACACGACACGGCTTAGTTAAAAACAAAAATGCCAAGAATTCTAGAACATTACAGAAGCACGGGCCCAGTTCATTATAAAATACCAGTGGAATATTTCACTTAGCAAGGCTTTTAAAGCAAGAGCTTGCGTGTACCATGCGGGGCGCGGTCCAGAATTACTTTAATACTCATACGATGCAATACGTGAAGCTAGTAACAATGGAAATACGTTTAATGGTTCCAAATACAATATTGCGGGTGGTAGGACCTTGTGCAAGGTCCATCCGGATCGCTACCACCATCTTGCTTGCTAATTCTGCCGCAAAGCAGCAGTGCTTGCACTGTTATGTTCCGGCGTGGAGAGCAAGACAGCCGGTGTAATTACTAGCACAAGAGGTATTCCATCTTAGCCCTCTGGGTTGGCAACGCATCTGCAATCTTCTTGGTGTTGCGGGTGTCTATAGGCGGTGGTGATCACTTACCATCAGGTGACCCACTTGCTTGTTTGCCTTACTATTTAAAAAAAAAATTCAACGTATGCCAAAGGAACCTATTACTAAGCCTTCGCTGACCGTCTGTCCATCCGTCCATCCATCAGTCCGTCACATTGCTGTATCTTTTCAACAGTAATCAGCAGTCATTTTTAATTTTCACAAAATATTTCTTACTATGGCTCTTGCCTTCCCTTGCTCTGGTTTTTTTTATTTTATAATAAAACCATCTTTTGTCGTGGAGCTGTATTATTTGAAAATATCGCTATCTGTTGAGTAGCTATATACATTTCAGCGCATTTGGTAGTGTTTGTTCCTTGTGTTATGGATACTTTACTAGACAACGGAAATACGCTCGTTTTCCTCATTTTTCAAAAAAAACACCACCGCTTATACCAAAGATTGTAACTATATCTCACTGAAATATGTCACCAAAGCATAATCCATTCACAAACAACAAAATTCGGATAACCATTCATTAATTTTGTTGTGAAACGAGCCAAATAATTTCCCATTTAAACTTTTCATTTGTAAAGGTCAATCAACTCATTTCTCCACGCTTCAAAAGGTCAACAAACATACGAATGAAAAGCAATATCGACTTTCCTATCTCTTTGGTCCAGCGAGCATTGGTTCAAATATTCATCCTTCGGCTTTCCACGCTGGCCCTTTGTGTTTCGTTCACTTTCACGTACTAACTGGGAAGCGTAGGGTTCTCAGAAAACTTCGCTGAGCTATTTTTGTGATAAAGAAAGGAGCTTCTGAATATTGAGGCTTCGAATACTTGGAAATAAGTACTAGCTTTGTTTGTAATACTAGTAGAGAAAATTATTAAAAATGTTAAGAGCGTAAACAGAATACTCCAATTCTTTTGTTAGAAAATTTAAGATTGCCTAGTTAGCGTTCGATTAGTTGAAACCAAGTCCGTTTATAGGACAGACCTCTATGATTTTCAAAGCTTCAAAATGCCTAAGAACAATGCCGGATAGTAAAACACAATTTCATCCATTTTATAATTTTTTTCAAAATTAATACTAGTTGAGGGGAAAAATATAAACGCATTTATGTTTCTTACAACGCATCTGCAATCTTTTTGGTGTTGCGGGTGTCTATAGGCGGTGGTGATCACTTCCCATTAGGTGACCCACTTGGTTGTTTGCCTTCCGATTTCATAAAAAAAATTGTTTCTGTAGGAAGACTACTCGCCTTCGTTTATTTCCGCGCGCGGACTTCTCTCTCGCTTTCTCAGGCGTAATCGGACGCTCTCGCTTGCGTTCGTGCGCCGGTGCGTCGCAACGGTCTTTTCACGGCGCGCGCGCCACGCCAGCCAAGCCAGTCTGCTTGCCGCCCGTCACCGCGCGAGGACGTAATTTTAAGAATTATAACTTCCATACAACTACATTTCTTAATTAAATTGAAAGAATCTATTTAATATTTTTAACCTGTCTAACACCTTTTTGTACCTACCACGAAGGTAATAAGCGGGCGCGAGTCTTCCTAAGGATAAACTTTTACTGTCGCGGACTCTGCAAGACTCCTGTTATTCCTTTCTTTCGTTCTTGTGTAGGCAAAAACGACCAACAATAACAGCTGCAGCGGCTGCAGACTTTTCTACGCGCAAATAATAAATCCGGTGCTGCAAGCGCTGATAGCTTGCGGCCATTGGTTATGAGGCGAGATCCGTGCTTGTTTACTGCTGACTTAGTACTTTAATATAAGAGAATTTCCTTCAGAGACCTCATAATATCAGCATGTGAATGTGAACAGCGACCTTCTAAACTATGGACTTAGCACGCTATACAATGTCAAAACTCAAACATGGCATACGTCTCTAATGTAGGTAACCGATATTCAGACTATACTGGTTAAAAACAAGGTAATACCGATTGCAACTCCATTTGATTATTCATATTGGTAAACTGTCTATTACCGGTTTAACTTTATCGGTATTCAAAAGTCATATCGGTTTGATCTATACTGTATAGATCGATTAGAGGTATAGACTATACCTCTAATCGAAATATACCTTTATTCAGTAATATTGACGACCTGTATGGCACAGTGGCACATGACTGTGTCTGCTTCCTGTGCAAGAGGTCCCGGGTTCAAATCCTGGTATGGGCAAATGCATTATCCACTGGATTAGTTGATCGAAGAAGGTGAATCATAATTTACAGCCAAATTAACAGAAACAGATATTAATTCATAAGTTGTAAGTTGAATGTACTTGATGAATGATGATCGAACGAGAAGATGAAACATAGAGGATTGACCGAATGTAAGACTAGAGAAAGATGTACGACGTGATAGGAGAAAGACGTGTGATTTAATTATAATTTAATTCGATTGTGATTGCGGTGTTTTATTAAAACATACAACAGTTACGGCCATCAGTTCGTTTCATTTAAATTCTACGCTACATTTATACAAAAAAATCAACATAAAAATAATAAAGAAAAAGAAACAATCAATTCCAATAAAATTCAACAAACAATTTAATAAAAAATTCTAGCAACGTTTTTTAAACAAAACCAAAGTAATGGACAAAACCTATTTCGCAATGTTAGACACCTGGGGGGGGGGGGGGGATGGTGGAGCGGGGCGGGTTATTTGACAAAAAAATCTAGTTCACTATTTGTAGTGTTATTTTAGGCTGCATTAAATGCCGTTGAGAGTTTTATTTTTAACGTTAGTTCATTAGTTTTGATTTTAAATGCAGTGAATTGTATTTAGGAATACTTAAGAATAATCATGTCATGTCAAAATGCTACATCAAAAATTTCACAATGCTATTGTCGGAATAGTATTCTTCTAGTATGTATTACGAGTCTGCCTTATTGTCCACTGGAAATTTGTCCAACTTATTTGCGAATCTTTCAGCATTACAATTATTACTTCAGGACTTTTGGCAAGTAAGTAAAAAAGCAAACACTTTAATGTACAAATTTGTAGTGTAATGTACAAAGACGAGCATATCTTTGTAAGGAATCTCTACCAACTAACCGAGACGAGAAGTTGTTTACTTTTGTAATCAAAATTATTTCTAGCCTACCGTTGAACCCTTTGCAATAAAGGTCACTGTAACTTTTCACAACAAATGACAGAGTGTCACAGTGATGACTCACTGCGACAGGGTTCTTGAGTGGCCGACAAAACAAATTGGTGGACCGTACTACGAGACAATAAAATGTTCCGGCGCACGCGATGAAGGCAAACTTTAAATTGCCCTATCATTCGACGATGCGAAGTTTCCCGACACATTTCATATGATATAATCCACTTATGGACTAGGAGGTAGGCATGTCGAAAAAATATCGATATTAATCGATATTTTTGAGAGATGTTAAATTTTTTCGTTTTGTAGCATTATCGGATTAAATTTTCATGAATCAAAAAGGTGCATAGTCGATATTTTTTAGACTATGACCTGAAATAGTAACTACTAACAAAAGTTTAGAATTAAATATATACTTTTCTGATAGAGCTAGATTTATTCTTCACATTTGGAGCTCTAATAATATTTACTCTTTCAAATCGCACCATATATCGATATTTTTTTAAATAAATATCGATGTCCATATTCGTAAAAGGTATTGATACAGTATCTTATACCGATACTTTTTTTGCATTTTCGACATCCCTATAGGAGAATTTACTATACTTTGCTTGCTTATCTGCTTGCCGCTCGTATAGAGGTACTTTGTTTATCTTTATAAAGGTCTAACAAAGTTTAAGACGGTTTTATAGTTGCTTATTAAAGGTGTTAACATCACAGTATGACAACACACCCTTTAAGCAGAAACTCCTGATATTGTATAAACACTTTTTTTTACAATGACGTGAAGAACGAATTACATAAAAACTTAAGAACACAGTTAACTCAACCACAAAAAACGGTCCCCATTCAAACGGCGATAACGTTTTCCACCCTCTGAACTTATGGCAATGATTTTTTGGTATGTTGTTATTATACCCTACAACCAAGTTTGTATGTTTTGATTTTTTAAATATCCTTTGTGACAAACAAGCGGACAGACACTAGTGATCCTATAACGGTTCCATCTTTCCTTTTGAGGTAAAGAACCTTAAAAACAATGGCAAAGGATACTTTTAGACCTTTAATTTTATGCAAGACATTATTGACCCATCAGAAAACTATCCCGGGTACATGTTTCCATTATTAACCCACACCCGGCTTTTTGCGTACATTACATGGAGCAGCGAAGTTGGGATTGCCCCTGTGGGACTCATCGCGTCTTGCTCCCAACCATTAAATGTTGCTATTACGTATGTATATCGTAAACATAACTTGAGTAGTTTGCTGTTACATGAAT
Source organism: Ditula angustiorana (assembly GCA_963691745.1). Lineage (NCBI taxonomy): Eukaryota > Metazoa > Arthropoda > Insecta > Lepidoptera > Tortricidae > Ditula > Ditula angustiorana. The sequence continues at coordinate 1,372,778 of OY829486.1, read as the reverse complement.
AATGAAGGGTAACAGCTATTTGTACTTTAAAGTCAATGTAATTACTGCACAAGAGGTATTCCATCTTAGCCCTCTGGTTTGACAATGCATCTGCAATCTCTTCGATATTGCGGGTGTCTATAGGCGGTGGTGTACACTTACCATCAGGTGAACCACTGGCTCGTTTGCCTTCCTATTTCATTATCAGAAAAGTGTTAATCTGGATTATGTTCTTACATTATTAAACAGTATTAGAGCCGCTCAGTAAGGCAGTTGTTGGTTAAAAATCTAGTGCACTTGTAAGAAGCCAGGGACGGTCGCTAGTAATACATAGGTAAAGTATAGTATCTACGCGAACGAAGTCGCAAGGGGAAGCTAGTAAGTAGTCTAAAAGTAATCCATTCCATTTTTTTAAGCAACAGTGCTTGCACCCTTGTGTTCCGGCGTTGAGAGCAAGACAGCCGGTGCAATTACCGGCACAAGAGGTATTCCATCTTAGCGCTCTGGTTTGACAATGCATCTGTAATCTTTGGTATTGCGGATGTCTAGGCAATGGTGATCACTTACCATCAGGTGACCCTCTTGCTCGTTTGCCTTCCTATGTTGTATAAAAATTCAGTTATAATAGTATTTTATGCAACTGCTATATAATGAGAGGCCTTAAAACACGAGTGTGGTTTTATGAAACGAGCGTCAGCGAGTTTCATAATAGGATCACACGAGTGTTATACAAATGACACGTTCATATTCCACTAACGAGAATCAAAGAGTTGGACTTTGGCTTAAATTGGAAACGAAGTCGGGTCATGCTATCGCTAACGCGCAACGAAAGCAACACGATGCATAAAAAAGTGGAAAAACTATGGCAAAAAGTGGAAAAACTATTACAAAAAGTGGAAAGCGGAAAAGTGAATTGATGGCCCAAGTGACGCGGGAAACGGCGTTTGTTAGAAGCAAATGAAAAATCTCTTTGAAAGTCACTTCGGCTCTTTAAAACACCTGATTCTACAAGCAATTCTTCGAATGGTCATTGCTAAGAACTGGCATGAGCGTTGAAATTATAATTACAGCCGTGACCCACCCCCGCGTCCCCAGGGGACAATTGGGATATAATGTATCTTGGATGAAGGACTAAAGCACGGATATAGCCTCAGTACTTGTCAAGTGTACATAGCCGAAACTGTCAAAATGGTTACCTCTGGTGCGCGTCAAGGTAGTAAAACCTATAAATTAATAAGAGAAACGTGGATTATACTACCTTAATATAAACATTACCATAACCAAAGTTAACCATTTTGTCTATTGATTGTGTACAGAGTGTTCACAGTAAATAGTCATCTCTTTTTGGAACATTGCTAACTAAAGTAAAGAAATCAGCTAATAGAATGTCGCTATCGATTTTAATACTCTTTCTATGCTATACTACAAGCTATACTATTTATTCTATGTAATGTATATGTATAAAACGCTTGACACTCAAAAACTTTTAAAAAAGTAAATTTTGTGCTAATGTGTAATCCAAAATGGCCGTTGATTTGGTAACCGCAACCGGAAAGTGAAACCGCAAGTCACGTAAAAGTTTTTATCTACACACATATCATAAGTGCTCAATAATGCGTTCAAAAACCATAGAAAATGACCAGCATTATTACAACCAATGTTATTATAAGAATTTTCTTGTCCGTGGTAGTAGGTAATCTGTTCTTTATTGGGTAGTATCTCTTAGTAGTCTGTGTTTATTGGTGATCACATTATCGATATCTCTGACGTTATGAATTTAAATTTGGAACAGCTGTCAAAATTCAAGTTGGTCTCTATTCTAGTATCCATAGATTTTAAAACAGTTATCGATACGAAACGTCAACTCAGTATGATTTTTCAATTTAAATGCACGACATTTGATCTCGAGTGACATGACAATAGGGATTTCATTCGTTTGTCTATGATTTAAAAAAAAAAAAACGTTCGTCTTGACGGATAGATCGATTTGCCGCCATTACTTGTCTTGTTGTCACTCGTTTGTTGGTTTTTTGCTGTTACGGGTTTTTGCAGTTATGATATGTGTGTAGATAAAGTAATGTATGCAACTGTACATAATTAGGTCTTAAAACACTCGTGTGATCCTATTATGAAACTCGCTGACGCTCGTTTCATAAAACAACACTCGTGTTTTAAGACCTCTCATTATGCAACAGTTGCATAAAATACTATTATTCTTTGAGGTTGCAATTAGTTAAATAGTTATAGACCCATTTCATACTACGTTAGTATGAAACTGGAACATAAGTTCCGTTTAAAACTGCTACCACTATAGTATATTTCTGTAGGTAGTGAAAATAAGGTAATCAAAATTGTCACGTGACTATTTTGTTTACCTTATCTTCAGTACCTAAAGAATGAAACTATAGTGCACAGAAGATGACATAGGCAGATAAATACTGCTACCTTTTTCTTCCCACTTAAAAAAAATTACACCTCTACAACAAAAGCAACCCCCACTTAATACCTTAAACGCTCAACACACCCGAATATGTCCACATACGTTTCCAACCTCACATTTACCCGAATTATATAGGAGCAAAAACCACCTTATGTCAATCTCTACACTGTTGGTTCTCTGACAACACAGTTGGGATAGATACGAGGTTGATAAAGTAAGTGGACGATATATCACGGAGTCCATATTGACAGCGCGCAATGACGGTACTCGTTAAAATTCAATTCACCGCGTTGGGTGAGCGGCGCGGACCACTTTTGCGCCAGGAAATGTCTTTAGTTGGGTTTTATAACTTTTAGTGGCACTTCGGGCACAGATAGGCAGCGGAATTGTTTTTTTGACACGGTTATGACAAGCCTGGATCTTCTAGAAAAAAGTTTATTGAAAATGAAAATGAAAATAAAATAATTATTTTGCAAGTAGGCCATATAGACTCTTTTACATGTCTGAATCTAGTAGCGCTTCGGAAAATGGAAGAATCTGCTGAGAAGAATCGCCGCAAGAAACTCAGCAAGTTATCTTTTTTTTTCTTCCTCAAAATAAGATTACAGAGCCAATATACACAATCATCACAATAGTTAGTACTTCATATAAAGTGTAAAAAAAAGATAACAATAAATAGCACAGCAAGCTTTAAGCATAGTGAATGAACTGGCACTAGTTAAGATTGACCAGGAGATGTATAGGGTCGCCAGGTCAAACAAATTAGAATCGGGATGTATATAGTCCCTGAAACGTTAATAAATAAATAAATAAAATAAATAAATATCTTGGGACAATTTACACCAATTAACCTAGTCCCAAACTAAGCAAAGCTTGTACTATGGCTACTAGACAACGGATATACATACTTATATAGATAAATACATACTTTAATACAAATAACATCCATGACTCAGGTACAAACATTCGTGTTCATCACACAAATATTTGCCCATACCAGGATTTGAACCCGGGACCTCTTGCACAGTAAGCAGACACATGTGCCACTGTGCCATACAGGTCGTCAATAATCAAATACTTAGTCTAAATAACTTAGAGATGTATAGTCTCTAAGGGTCAAAAACAAATTAATTACCTTAATCTATGCCTAGCCGAGGTGTAAAACGCCTCGGTCAAATTGTACAATATTACTTGGAGATGGATAGTCTCCGAATGTCAAAAGAATTGCCACCAGAAAGAGGAAAAAAGACAAAATTTTAATTAAAGTCAAACTTATATACGGAAAAAAAAATACGATTAAGTGGCAAAAGGCTCAAGCTTAACAGGTAAAATCACGGTTATAATTACAAAGCTGAAAGTTTTTGTAAGACTAATTTTTGTTATTTCTCGCACAAACTAGTTCGACGGATTTTGATGAAATTTTAAACGGAGATAGTTTAAATTCTGGATTAACACATAAAATACTTTATATTCCGTAAAAACGCATTGTTCTCGCGGGAATGAATTCTACGTGTACAAAGTCACGGGTAACAGCTAGCAGGAAATAATTAAATAATAATAAATAAATATCTTGGAACAATTAATACCAATTGACCTAGTCCCAAAGTTAACATCTAAAGTTGCTTGTGTTATGGGTACTAGATAACGGATATAAATAATACTTATATAGATAAATAGATACTTAAATAAATATACCATCTACGACTCGGGTACAAACATTCGTATTCATCATAAAAACATTTTCCCCTCCCGGGAATCAAACCCGGAACATGAAGCTTAGTAGTGAGGGCCACTAACCACTAGACTATCTGTTCGTCTTCTTGTGTCTAACTTTTTTATTTATTGTGGCCAATTTAAACAAAAATTGACAGTGTCTTTACACACAAAAGTTTTTTTTTTTAAAACACTCAAAAGAAGTAAAGTAACCATATTTAGGCGTAGGACGAAATAAAAACTCGAGCATGCTTGCATGTTGTTTGAAAATGGCAATTACGTGAGCTTACGTTTTTACAGAATTTATGTGGGCCGAGGTTCTAATTAGACGCTTTTCTGGGGGAGAAAGAGCTTAACAGGGAAACATGATGATATGAGAAAAAGCTTACAAATCTTTTAACCGAAATTTCTTTAATTTATTTATGTTTAACCTAGAAATAAACTCTTGGTCATCTGGTAAGACTCAAACCTGCAATTTAATCATGAATGCTGAGGCTGTAGATTCAAGTCCTGCCATATGACCAAGAATTTCCTTCGTGTTGTCATCGCATCTGTAGTTTAAGTTTCAAATGTATAACTCTGTTTACCTGATAAGTGTACCTATGTTACCCAACCACTTTATATAACCAACTAGCTGACCTGGCGAACTTTGTTCCGCCTTAGACGCCATAAATGAGCAGATTTTTGATTTTTTCTTTCATAAGAACCTTCTCCTGATAATAACGAACAGAACAAAAAAAGAATTACCGAAATCGGTCCAGCCGTTCAGGCGTGATGTCGTGACCAAGGGAAATAGGGATTCATAATTATATATATAGATATGTATACCATTGTAACTGGTTCCCCGCGATACAGGTATTGCCTAGTGTGGGGACCCCTGATAAATTTTGTTATATCTTTTTGCAAAATAAACATTTTTTTAAATTTTTTTTAATATTGTGTAGCAAACCATGAGTGAGATTTTTAAATCAAATATCTACTCGTACGTATAGTCGACCAAGTAATTGTTTAATTACTTTTGAACCTTACCTCTTGTGATACAATCGAAAAGTGGTTAGGCTATTTCTTGGTCTACTGTACAGTCAATGTGAATAACTTAAGACGAAACACCTAGAGAATTGAAAAATAGGTATTTGTAAAATCTATTGCTGTCGCGCAATCTCAAGCCTCCCCCCGCAGAGCGCAATAGAGACAGCCGCAGCTTGGACTGAAAATACCTATTTAAAGTACACAAAGTCAACGATTCGTAGACCCCTGATTCCTTCTTCAAAACTTAACTGATTTAACTAGGTACTTGTTTCATTGAAAATTAAAGAAAGGATTTGGCAGTGTTCCTATGTTTTTCTTTTTTTATATAATCTAGTAAAATTTGTTTTCTGAATCTGTATGAACGCAGCCGAAAATCTGGCCAATTTTTTAGGTTTTCGAATATTCATATCTCTTTTAATAATTAATTTATGAAAAAAAGGAAAACAAAGGGACATGCATAATAGTGGCCATCGATTTTTTGGAAAATAAAATTGCTCTACTGGCATTATCCAGAAAGGAAACAAGGGACGACGTTTGTATGGAAAAACGGCCCTTGTGTTTCCTCTTAAAACACTTGGATAACATTTCTCGTTACTCGTTTCAGAAATAACTGATTTCGATTCTGATTCTATCGACGATAAAAAAATACAGCTAGAAATTGCAAATGGCCGTTGCTTGTCTGAGGTTTCAATTATTCGATTTTTTGCTGGCGAGCGCATCCTGTAGAATGCAATCGGTTCCATTATGCTACTGAAGTCCAAAGAGCCCAATGAAAATTATGTTATTTTAAACGATATTAAGTATTTTAAAATTCATTTTTGAATGATTTAAGCCAACTTACAGTATTTCCAGTTTCATAATGGCTTTCGGCAATGTTCGTACATCTCACTCATTCTTGCGTATGGCAGTATATTTGTTAGTCGTACTTCTTAGGATCACGAAGATTACCGATAGCCATGGGCGTACCCAGAGAGGGGGGCAGTTAGGGGCAGCTGCCCCCCCCCCCTGAAAATCTCGCAGAACATGATTGAACTCGCCTAATTACTGATCAAAGTGTAAACGGGGCCTTATGCTCTAACTTTTAAATAAACCGCGCAGTTGACACTGGCAAAACGCACGGTGCAATTGTCAAAAAACCGTGCGCGACGATGGCGGACGAAGATTACCGAATTAAGAAACGGGACTAACTGAACACGAAAAGTTGAATATATTTAAGATGATAAATTGACAGCTCTTGTACTTGACATTTGGTACGATAGCGTCTTAAAAACATTTAACTATTTCATGCAAATCAACTTTACTCTCGGAAGTTACAAACCAAAACTGCGGATAGATCCGGCTCGTCATGCCACTGGCCTTCTCGTACACACTAGACCCTCGTTACTGTATCTGTTTGGTTACAGTTACAGCACGCAAGATAAGTACGCTCGGTGAAAGCGTTCCGGCGACGTCGTGAGCCTAAACTGTAACACGCGTACACACTAGAACCACAGAATAAATAATAGTACTAACGTACAGAAACTTCTCTTTTTCGATCACCATTAAACGAATTCCAACTTTATGATCAGGCACAAAAAGTTCGTATTACTTCATAAACATTCGCCAGGCGGCATGCGTCATAAGGAAGGCGCCGCTCGCGCCCGCCTTCCACCCGCAATGTCCTGGCGCACCGCTAGGGTTGGGCTGCTTACTATAATACATCACAACGCGCGTCACACAGTGAGCGGGCGCGCGTGCGGCAAGCCGGCAACCTACTGCGATTAACCTATGCCATAGGTAATGCGGCGAGCGCACCTACAATGCGGAGTGGAACCCCCCTACTAGAACTTCGTTACTGCATCACGCATCTTACGGTTACGGCTCGCTAACGAGTACTAGGCTTATCATGCAAGAGAAAACAAGAATCCAAATTAGTCTTATTATTGTTAAACACTTTGCGAGAACCAAAAAGAAAAACGTAACCAAGGATGTTCAAAATATACTGTCCCTAATTCCTAAAGGGATTTCACTTTAAATTCGACGTTGACACTTCCCACTTCCAAACGACTAACTTTTGAAATCTCTTAACTCCCTACTCAGAAGGCGTAAACGTTAGTTCAAAATCTGTTACCCATCTAATCTCAGCGCAAACGAGATCAACCGAATTAGCCCCCGTCGTGGCGTTAATTCAGCTATCGATGACGCAGAAAATTGATTCCTCCAATAGGAGCCCAATGACTTTTTTAGGGCCAATCATAAACGAATTTGTCGCTCAAGCGCCAGAATTAACCCTAACTAGAAAGGAATGCGGAGGGGATTTCAGCGCGGAGATTTCACTTATTTTGCTAACCTAGAATGTAGGTATCTAAATATTTGTAACCAAAATTTCTTTCAATTTTTATTTTCAAACTAGCTGACCCGGCGAACTTCGTACCGCCTAATTATTGGAGGCATATTTGCTCACCGTTTAGACCTACCCTGGACTACGACAAACATTTTAAAACCAAAATCAGCTCAATCGGCCCAGCCGTTCTCGAGTTTTAATCAGACTAACGAACAACAATTCATTTTTATTTATATAGATTATTAAATTAAAATGCTATGCAATGAGAACACTATTAACACAGAGTAATGACAGGACTCGAACCTGCAACAGCAATCATCAGTGGTAATGTGGCGAGACTGGCAAAAAAACCGCAAGGCACGGAATGTTGATGTTGCAGGTTCGAGTCCGGCCATTGCCCTACTTTTTTATGTGTTGTCATTTCATAGCATTTTCACCTAGTATCTACCTCAATTGTTGTTACGGAATAACACTGTGTAGTTTGATATAAAGTTGTTTTTGCGAGTACCTACATAATTTTGCTAGATATGAGGTTGGGGAAGTAACTCGAGTATTCCTCAAGGAGCTTGGGTGGTTTATTTCACGGATTTTAATATCAGGTGATTGGTACTGAAGCTTAGAGCTTTCATTACTGAAGCGATAAACGTTTTTCATGTTTTTTCAGCTGAAAAAAAGATGCTGTAATTCTTTGCTTAGTATGCCATTTGTCAACTTTGCCTTTTATCTACATCTACACTAATATAATAAAGAGGTAAACTTTTTTTATTTGTTTGTATGTAGGGGGTAATCTCTGGAACTATTGAACCGATTCCAAAAAAAATCTCACTAGTAGAAAGCTACGTTATCCCTGACGGACATGGGCTACTAATTTTATGCGAACGAAGTCGCGCGCGTCCGCTAGTGTGTTATAAATAACAATAGGAGATAATTAGAATTAATATTTTAATAGAAGATTACACAGAATACTATTAATCAAAACAAATAACTTATTAGAAAATCATCAACAGTTCATTGCTTCGGAGTACTCCTCAAAGGTACAAAAAATCAGGTGACGCAATTCAGTATTAGAGAGAATGAAAAAGAACAACTATTTTTTTTATATAGTATGGGGGGAAAACGAGCAGACGGGTCACGTGATAGTAAGCAATCACCGCCGCCCACTGACACCTGCAATATCAAGAGAATCGCAAGTGCGTTGCGTTGAAATATAGGTAAACACGTCCATTAATAAAACATACCAAATTACATAACTTCGCTAGTATTATTATGTACATAATATTAATTATTACATTAACGCAATTAATGAGAAGTTGACAGAACAGCCTAATGAGTTAGGGATATGATGGCAGAAATTTAAAATATTTTTAAGTTTGGAAACCTATATTTAATAAAAGTAGCGCAATGCTGTCGAGTAATTTAAATATATTTGTTTTATTTCTGTGTTGTTTTGTATTGTAAGCTGAATAAACCATTTTTCTTTTTTTAATCAAAAGCATGTCGGATCATAATTGATGCAAGATTCCTTAGACATTAGGTACTATAACCTATCAAAACAATGTCAGCTTAAAAACTTGTATTCGTTCCGAGAAAAAATACTATGATATAGAGACAGAAAAACACAGACACATACTTAGTTAAAACATAGATTGTAAGTAAGTTTCTGTATTAATTATGTTTTCATGTAATTTAAAGTTTTTATGAATAAATTATCTTATCTTATCTTATCTTATCTTATCTTATAGGCATTGATTATTACAACTCTAGAGGAATCACGCTCGCCTTGCCGATCCTACATAAACCTTTAATGGCTCTTATAAAGACCCCCATACTGTAATTAGTTGCAAAAACCTCAATACTGAAAGTTCAACGCTGTCCACATTTTGTGCATTTCGCGTATTTAACAGTATTACATCTTTTGCTATTTTTCACATTTAACGTGCTATCCTCGCTTCGGGTATAGAAAGCATTCTGTGTTCTGTTCATTTTGAGATTGTTCAATTTTTTTACATACCAGGTCGCCAGAAAATAAGATAAGATAATTTATTCATAAAAACTTCACATTACATGAAAACATAATAAATACAAAAATTTACTTACAATTTATGTAACACGTACGCATAGGCGTGTTAATGAAAAATGATCACCGATACCCATCGAAACCAGCGACCCTAAAAGAATTGCTGATACCTTGCCCACCTTTAGCCAAGGGCGTGTTGTAAAATTATACTCCAATACCCTTACCATGAGTAAAATGCACCTAGCCGTAACCATACTCGCTAGCGACGGCGTAAACAATTTGTATGGGGAATTGCAAAGCACCTAAAGCGCTCACTTAGAGAAGTAAAGATCGCTAGTATGAGTCCAACGGTAAATTACATATCGTAATCTGAACGTTAGACACTAACGTCTAACGTTTTGTAGCTGTTGCCGTGGAACATCGGTACCATGACTCACAAATTTGACACATGTTATCGAAAAATACCGTATCGACTATGGTTAAGTCTTTCACTGACAAATGGGAGCGTATTTAACCGCTATCAGCTGTAGTAACGTAATAGGAATTTTCGATAGAAACTCATCGTAGTGGTATGTACAGAGGAATATTTTTGCCATTCGTGAGTTAAGATACTTTGACATTTAAGTTAAATTTGTTAGCAACATGATTCAATTACACTCGAAACATTCACGAATCGCTACAAAGGAAAACTTTTTGCGATAGAATTTGAAATGCAAATAAACTTTAAAATTGCGTTTTAGGAAAGTTTTTCAAATAACGCTCTCACAAATACTCCCATTGAAATAGCATTTGGTGTTTAATTTATAGATACAGGCGTTACTCTGCGGAGGTCCATTTCAACAAACTGGAACAAATTACCTTGCTACTCCGCAAAATTAGTCCGCGAAAACATAGTAAGTATTAAATAAATATAATAAGTATTTTCCTACGCCCTTTTCATGTAGACCAATATAATTAAGAGGTTAAATTAGTCTGTTTGTTTGCATGTATTAGAGGGTAATTTCTGGAACTACTGAACTGATTCCAAAAAATTCTTCACTTTTAGAAAGCTACCCTATCCCTACCGGACAAAGCCTACTAATTTTACGCCGGATTATTTTTATAATCCCAGTTTTGTTTATCTTTGTTTATACTCTACTTATAAACTACTATTATTAGAGCTAGTTATCTCATTGTAAATAAACAGATAAACGAGTCAGATCCAAATAATATAAAAATTCGTCGGAACTAGGAGATAGCACATTATAATTGCTCTAATAGTTTATTCCTTTCGATGCCCTACCCAGACAGCCAAACGTAGAAACAAAATGTCAAACCTAAGGTTTGAAAGCTTTCCCCCCTGTTTCATAGGGGGTTAAAAATAGCCCCGATGACAGAATCAGAATGAGCTAAAGTTTCACAGATGGCAGGCCACCCTCGGGGTATATTTCTTGAATAATGGCAGTCAAATTTTGGCTGTCCTATTAAAAGTTGCTAAGATTATGAGCATTAGCTCCAAGGGAGAAGTTTTAACTTTACGTACCGCGAAAATTTTTGACGGATTTTTAGGTGCAAGAGGTACAATCAGCACCGGAAATATAGACTTACGGTTAAGACTTATTCATCGTTTCAAAAATTTTCATAGTGTAAGTTAGTCATATAATAGGTTTTGCGGGTGTCTATGAGCAGTGGTGATCACTTACGATCAGTAGACTAGCTCGTAGCAGAGGGCTACTAAAAATGGAATACCTCTTCTACCAGTAATTCTACTATCTGTCTTGCTCTCCTTGCCGTATAAGTACAAGAACTGCTGCTTAGCGGCTGAATTAGCGAGCCAGATGGTGATAGCGATCCGGGTGGGCAAACTCAAATACGTTCTGAAAAAGGGACGGTAAATAGCGCATTATACTCGCCATTTATAATGTAGCAGTTGACCTGCTGTTTGCTATGCTTGTCTTTACAAATGAATGTTTAATCAGAGAGTAAAGGGAATGCTTGAAAGGGTTTTTCGTGCTTTTAAAATTTAAAAATTGAGCTTATAAAGTTAAAGGTTAGTTATAACTGCAAAAATGTACCGCTTCTACAACTTTTAGTAATATTAGAACGATAATCTAACCAGTTGTTGGAAGCAGTTCCGTCAGTTCTACCGGGCTAGTACCACGCTGTCACATAACCTGCTGTGTTTTACGACCTCCTTGGGCTAAAAGCAGGGAACGGATTAGCTACTCTTGACGTTGCCGGCTCTCACAGTCAGCAGTTATTACTTGTCATCAAGTAACAATCGAACAGTATGTCGGATTTAACGTTATTGTTTTGACGAAATACCGTAAGACCATAATTAAAAATATCGTCACTTGGATGGCAAAACTTCTGAAGCGACACTTGGTCAACTTTACAGGAGAGCGATTTAAAGTTTTTTTTTTACGAAAAAAATTCATAACTCGTCTCCTACTGAACGCATTTTAGAATTTCTAGAAAGGAATTAAAGCTAATTCTGCATACTATAGACTGGAATCAATCCCATCAAGCTGAGACTACTGGTTTAGAAGATAAGTGTCGCTTTAGTCATTTGTCTTCAACTTTTTGAGAAAATGCAGTCAGGTAAAAATACTAAACAGACAGTTTTGTGTTTGATATCATATTTTCAGAAGACTAACGCGACTTTAATTCTGGCATTTTATATTGATTTTTACTTAACGACCTTAAGTCACTTGTTATCAATCTGAGTTTAATACTTAATTACCAAATGTCAAACGATTTTATAAGGGCATAAGGCTTATCATTTATTAAATGGTAATCATAAACGTAACAAAATACTAAAGGCTGATTTTTCAGTAATGGGAAAGGATTTATCCGAGGAATAACTTATGCATTATTGACTGTTATCTGTTGAATAGACTTACAAGTAATACGTTTCGGACATTAAATATGCTATTGTACACACTGATTCATGTAACTTAATCAAAATTAAAAGATAAGAAGTTGGCAGACTACCTTTTATAATTTTTACTCAAAAGAAAAGTTAGACAATAGTAAAAATGCTTGAAGTTTATGTATAGCATTTGATATTGACAAGTTTTTACTTAGAGAGTATAGATACACTTCACTATTCACCCTTTTATCGAAAGTATCTACTATGGGTAAGACTTTCACCAAATTTACGCATGCGATGACTCTGTCCATAATCTAGGCGGCGCTGCGGTACTGGGACTTGTTGGCTTAGCAAGAGTCAGAGGCCATAGACAGGATTTGGCCGAGACAGTAACTGGAACTACCACCTCTTACCGCTTGCAGGTTGCCTAAGATCTAATAGCTTGCCCCTAGTTACTGCATTCCCACCATCGCCGGTCGTAGTGGAATACCAGCCCAATAGATGCTAATAGGAGTGGCTTTGCACCCGCACAACTCAACGCAACGTAAGGTGGGTAACGGATCATCGATTCTCTTAGCATCGCTAAGCGGCGGCGTTCATTTCCCGTCAGGTGACCCGCGTACTCGTTTTCTTTACTGTTTTATAATAAAATACTGTTAATCTTCTGAGATCAACACCCAAATAGATGATCTCTGCTATAAATAGGAATTCCAAGCTTTATGACCTGTGGCAATCGGTAGCGAAATGTTGGTGGTAATGCAAATTACAGGATATCCGATTCTTAGTTTTCACTGTGGCCGTTTGACGGCAGGCGCTCCTGAAACCGACTTGGACAAGATGATGGACTAGGCAACATATTTGACGACAAAGCTGCCCTATTCAGGATCGCTCTGCTTTCCCTGCATTAATCGTGATGAAAAATTGCTATTATCACTGATTTAATCACGATCAAAATAACATAACAAGAACAAAACATAGCTGACATGGAATATAAAAACCTTTTGAACAATCTTAGCAACATTACATCCAAGAAATAGTAAGTAAATTTCAATTCTATGACGATTTTTGAACTGTCCTGTGAGCCATATTACAAAGCTCTGATAAATAAATAAATAAATAAATATCTTGGGACAATTTACACCAATTGACCTAGTCCCAAACTAAGCAAAGCTTGTACTATGGCTACTAGACAACGGATATACATACTTATATAGATAAATACATACTTAAATACAAATAACATCCATGACTCAGGTACAAACATTCGTATTCGTCACACAAATATTTGCCCATACCAGGATTTGAACCCAGGACCTCTTGCACAGTAAGCAGACACATGTGCCACTGCGCCATACAGGTCGATAAAGTATGTAAGTAATACTCAATCAGATCAGTATCTACTACTTATATCAGAATCTAGCATCTGGGAAGACGTACTTGGCTGTCATGGAATTGGCAGAAACAACTCAAATGGAAGAAGCTTCATCGGGATTCCAGATAAACATAAAACCCCACGTATAGCCTTCGTAAGCCCTCCAGGCGCACGGGGCTGGACAGACAATCGTTTCACGAGCTCGAAACGCCAGCTTTCACTTTAAGCTTCGTGTAGAGCTAATCACAAGGTGGGTAGGCTGGTATTTGCAACACTAAAGCATGAACTGCAGTTTCCTCTTTATGCTAAGTTTGGTACAGAACGAATTGATAAAGCATGATATACCAATCTTATTTACATATTCGCAATCTCGCAGTTGTTGATGATTAATGATTTGGTAGCGTTTGATAAGATACGAAACTTCTTTTCATCTCAAATACCGCGGTGCGCGAAGCCATAAGTCTTCAACCATTGTGTGTTACCAAATATAATATCCCTGTCTCTTACAGTAAGCCGTATGAGATTCACCCAACAGGTTATGCTCGGAATTTCTATGCGACATCATGATAGAAATGTGGAGGTCCGCAGAAGAACCAAAGTTACCAACATGGCTCTACGAATTGCGAACCTTTCCGTCTTACAAATTAAGTGGTAGTAGGCAGGCACATTGCTTATAGAACTGATAGCCATTGGGGTGGAAAGGTTCGCTGGTGGAGACCGTATACCGAAAACAGAAAGTGTAGGTCTCATTGAAGGTAGCTCCCATAACTACTAAACAATTCTCACATTATTTTCAAAACATGACCCAAGAACATAAGCCGACGTAATGATTTATCGATTACTCTGTTTTCTATGTAGACGGCAGTTTCTATCTAGCTTTCTTGTTGTTCTCTGCTGTTATTCTACTTAATAACATAATAAATGTTTGGGTATTTGACCCTTTGGGTCTTAGGTCTTCAATCACGCATTAACGGCTAGATAGATTCAAAAAAATATTTGACAAACAGATACATCATGTCCTAAATAAAAACCTAGGATATATACTTTTTTGCATGTGTAACGCTGCGGGTAAGGCTAGTCACAATTATTATGCATTCAAACAACTAAAATTGTAACTATCAAGCGTGGAATACACGTGACTACAGCTTCTGCACTTTCATGCAAGTACTTGCATTTTTGAGCCACATTTGTGTGAAATATGACATGCACGCAGAAAAGTGTGCAAGTTACAAGCATGTGTACCTATTCCAGGCTTTAAATTCAAGCTGTACCTACGAGGAACAGATATTGTTGCGGCTCTTGCACTGGCACTACACTCTAAATTGTCCTAAGAAGCATGGGTTGTTCTATGAAGTTCACATGAGAACTCATACGAGATTTCCACTACGGGATGATATTATTTCGTAATGGTGGTGGGAGGTCGTTCCAAACTTTTGATGGCGCACTGAAACCTCTTCGAAAACCGACAGTGTTATGCGCGAGAAGTAAGGCCTTGTTTTAATGCAACTCGCATACGCCAACTCGCTCGCAACAGGAAAGTGTTATAGCATCTACCTTATTTGCTGCTGTGATGGAATATTTTTAATATAACTGGAGTGAGCAGATTGGAACAGATTGTGCGCTTTGTAAAATCCACCAATGGAGTCTAAAAATCTAGCGCAGGCTATGCGCAGGCTATGCGCAATGCACCAACAAGATTTCTGTTATAGATATCCATTACACATCGGCGTAAAGCGTAATAATATTGACAGTCTACAAAAGTAAATTAACAGGTTTTTTGGAATTGCCGTGCCGTAACGCGATCAGGTGCTAAAGGAGCAGTCGCCCTAATGCAGTTCGTTAGACAAGATTGCTTCTACACCACAACTTTTATATGGTTTGCAAAACTTAAAAACTGTTTAAAAACTGAATACAATGCGCCTGTGCATCACCGTCTGGAGCATTCAGCAGCCCTAAGACCATCCTAATGACAGTTCGCAGACAGACACCATTCAACAAAACACAAAACACACAAAAACAACAGAAAGATCTCTGTGTAAACGGTAATTACAATTATAAGTATGTTGGCCATTTGGGTTTATATGGTTCGAAAAACCTGTGCCTTTAGGTTGATATAAAACACCTCGACACCTTTTATGAAGGATTTTAGGTCTGCCAGTCGTGCCCCTAGCACTGATATACTTCAGCAAATGGGGCTGAGCGTTTTAGAATAAATGCTCATGAAATATTAACTCAAGCGGTGCTGGCATGTTGTGCGACTAATCACATTATTAATACTAAGTCCCGAACGACCTAGTTCGGCTCAGATCAGATGTTAGTAAAAATGCGCAGGAAACAATATTCCAGAAATGAGACCTGACTAGATCAACTTTTTACTCAGTAATATTGTATACATTGTAAATTTAACACGTTTACCAATGGTAAACGACTATAGCCACTATAACCTTTTGTATTTGGGTCATCATCGGCGAAACCCTTAATCGAAATCGTTAGACCTCCAGAGCGCGATTACATACAAATAATATAAACATTGCTCGTATAGTACACAATTTATTTATTTACTTCAGACTTCAGAAGACCAGTACATCTGGGGGCCAGTTTTAAGGGTACACGGATGTCATCTGAAATCATCTTATGACTTACGATATGACTGTATAGACGTGCTTACGCATCATTAAGTCCGTCGTAGTAAGACATGACCGCTATATGTATAAGAGCTTTTCTTTAAGAAGCTGTAAAGCAAATGCCACGTTTTATATACTATCCGTATCGTTTTTTTTCCATTTTATCTTGTTTTCATAAAGCTAATTGCACTACACATTATATTAAATGTATTTGTAAAAAATACTGAAACGACTTTAACATATTCTTATCAGTAAAGGAAAAAGACTAAGTGTACCCAACCTTTTAATATGAAGTGGATCAATTTACTTAAGCGACATAGCATTACAATTCTTGGTATGCACAAAGTACTAAAGCGCCAATCTTATTTCAATTCGCAAAAGCACGAATGACTGACAACGTTCTTATGACAAAAGTATAAAAAGGTAAAATTACTAAACAGTAAACATTTAATTTAAGCGTCGGATTAGTAATGGGTCTCCCAAATTTCGAGCTTTTTTTCGTGGGCTAAAGCGACAAAAAGTGCTCTGATCATCTTGAAACCTGGACAGATCGACGCAGAAAAATCCGCTGATTCCGATGGTATATATAACTCAATTTGGCCCAAAGTGTCGCTTCAGTAGTTTTGCCATCCAAGTGACGATATGTACTACACCTTTTTTTATAAAATAGGAAGGAAAACGAGCAAGGGCGTCAACTGATGGTAAATGATCACCACCACCCATAGACACCCGCAACACCAAGGAGATTGTAGGTGCGTTGCCAATACGGAGGGCTAAGATTGAATACCTCTTGTGCCAGTAATTCACCGGCTGTCTTGCTCTCCACGCCGGAACACAACAGTGCAAGCTTGCACGTTCATGTAAATAAAACTTTTTTGTCGATTTTAAAACAAGGTAATATATATCTTAATATACATTATACAATACAGGTAAGTACAAACTTTACTTCTAGAGTGACAGAGTAAGATATAGTGAATATCGATTCGACTACTTCAGGTGTTCAACTGCTTCTGTTCTTGCGGGTGGTAGGACCTTGTGCAAGACCGGATCGCTACCACCATCTTGCTCGATAATCCTGTCGCTCGCTAGTGCTTGCACTAAATTGTTTTAAACTTTCGCGATTTTCACACATTTATAACGTTATCGAGACTAACAAACATGGCCGAAACGTCGAGGTAAATCAACAATATACTTTTATCGCGTTAAAGTCCCGAGGACGTTATAAATATAGTGCTTGCACTGTTGTGTTCCAGCGTGGAGAGCAAGACAGCTGGTGCAATTACTGGCACACGAGGTATTCCATCTTAGCCCTCTGGGTTGGCAACGCATATCCATTATTCTTGGTGTTGCGGGTGTCTATAGGCGGTGGTGATCACTTTACCATCAGGCGACGCATTTGCTTGTTTGCCTTCCTATTTCGTAAAAAAAGTGTTTTTAAACAGTAAATTATTAAATTAAATGAAAAATGCAGTGTTCAAAGACGGAAATGTTAAGTGCTTGAGTATAATCTACCAAAGTTCCATTTTACGACAAGGCCAGTACGGTCAGCCTAAAAAGTAGTTGAACATTTTAGTACCTTGTCGCTTTCAGGAATGTGACAAATTCGAGCAACTCTCATTTCATACGTTACTACGACAAGATTCTTAAGTGTTTAGCTAGTTCTGTGGCTGACTGTACAACTCCATCTCGAGTCTTAAACAATGAACCCAAACTAATTTATTAACTATTCAAAACGACTTTCAACAGCCATCGAGCGCCAATGTTATTTATCGATAATTGCCAAACATCTCAGCGCCAAGTCGTTCCAAGTTAACACATCAAACCAAAAACATTTATTACTAAAACCTATACGGAACCATAAATCGAGTTAAACTACAATCTCTATAAAAACGACATCGGACCGTGGGGCGAATGAAATAAATCTACCCTAAATAACGCTGTTAAGAATATATATTCCCCCTAATATAGGGAATGGTCGTTGATGCTGGCAACATTTAAACTACTTTGGGGGAAGTGATGGGCTAGGGTGCATCTCTAATCGAGAGGTATAGCGCCGTTAGTAGTTTCCGTTCGCAGTGTTGCCAAAGTGATACGTTTACCCTCAGTTTCTTATCTCCACGGGGAAGTTTTCAATGAAAATAAAATTAAAAGCGTGCTTCTTCTGAGTAATTCGTCTTAGTAAGTCGTTTAAAAGGAATTTCTCCGTTAAATGAAATCAAAAACATCACAAAGGAAATAAATCTAAGCCCAAATTTTAATTATAAAATCACAGAAACCCGAGATAACTCGAATCAAAGGAAAAAATATTGAAGTCGATTCGAAGCGGTTTTTGTTTACTCTACAAAAGTAATAAGCAATTGAAGTACCAAAAGGATACGGCCTTTGATAAGCGAGACGGGTAGATTGACTGATCCGCCATTTTGTTTTTTAAAGGAGTATTTTACTAAGAATCTAGTACATTTGTTTTTGTATTTTTTTACGCTTTCTATTGTTTTGTTAAGGAAAATTTAATTAAATTGAGTGTAGCATATTTAATCAATTTATTTTGAAACTTCTATAGATAGAATATTGTAAGTATCTAATGGTATGCAGAGTATTTTAAATCCCTCTTTAAAGATTGTTAAAAAATCGCATGATAAGACACATTTTCCCCCATTTTTGAAAGCAAAAAATCAAATAACGTAGAGGTATGATTACTATTTAATTAATTTTACACAATCTTTCAGAATAAAATAAAATAACCTTACTTTTTTTGCAGGTTATTCTATCACACAAATATTTGATGTCAAACATATAGGTAACTAGCTTTTGCCCGCGACTTTGTCCGCGTAGACTTGTTTAATTGAAACATGCAATCTGCAATATTTCCTGGACAAATTAATGAGAATTAGTTGCTTTGCTGTTCATGACGTCACGGCGGCGTAAAACTCACTTATCAGTGTCCCATGGGAAGTATGCATTTTTACGGGATAAAAAGTAGCCTATATGTTAATCCAGGTTATAAACTATATGTGTGCCAAATTTCATTCAAATCCATTCAATTGTTTTTGCGTGATCGAGTAACAAACATCCAAACATCCAAACATACAAACTTTCACATTTATAATATTATTAGGAGTAGGATAAAATAGGCACTACAAAAACTATAAGAGGTCAAAAGAAGTTGATACAGTGATTACTTAACTTAACCCCCCTAGGGAGAGAGGGTGGGGACCCTTAAAAAGCTCACAAAACAAGAATACTTAGCACTAAGTTACTAAATCCTTACTTTTTATTCACTTCACTGAGCGTTTTTACTAACAATAATCCCACAAATCAATACAGCGCTACTGTGACCATAATTTTCACTAAACGCGTCTATAAAACGGGACAGTAGTCCGTAACGTCTGAACTTCCCCGATAATGTCGCAGACAGGACACCAAGTGCCCGTTGTCCTTGGCCGGGGGGAATTATGGCCACATTATGCTTGATGGTTGTAGTTTTTATCTCTTCTGATGGTTTGGATTTCAGTGTTTGTTGCCAGACAGTGCGCAGTGTGTTATAATGGAAATTCACTCATTTACTCATTTGGCGCTTTTGCCCGTTTGTGCATTCTAGGTACAATCACTCACTTTTGCGGGTGGTAGGACCTTGTGCAAGGTCCGCCCGGATCGCTACCACCATCTTGCTCGCTAATCTTGCCGCTAAGCAGCAGTGCTTGCACTGTTGTGTTCCGGCGTGGAGAGCAAGACAGCCGGTGCAATTACTGGCACAAGAGGTATTCCATCTTAGCCCTCTGGGTTGGCAACGCATCTGCACTCTCTTTGTTGTTGCAGGTGTCTATAGGCGGTGGTGATCACTTACCATCAGGTGACCCACTTGCTTGTTTGCCTTCCTATGTTGTATAAAAAAAAAACAGCAAAATAGAACACTGACCTATCATGGAATTATGTCTAAGTAACATTTTAAGTCGAATCGTAAGAAATCTCTTTCTATTATAATTATGACAATTTGACACGGTTCTTCGGTGAGTCTGGATTCCATTTTGTTGACAATTATGCTTTGATCATGATCCCAGATTTGGCAGGTCAGGTTATTACATTGGAGCAACTGCAATCTGATCTCTATAAACCTAACCGAAAGAATCGTGTTTACATTTATTTACACAAATTTGTAGGTTTATTTACGATGTTACCTTACTGTTATAATACAGAATGAAATATAAAGTTTCAAAGTCGATTAAAAATCACAAATACCTAACTAAAATACAATTAACAAGTTATAGAAACCATATTACATAAATCATAATTTTCTGTGGTAAAGTGATGGGTTAGCTTGACCGGAATAGTGCCGTGCTTTATCAAAACAACGGCGTAAGTCAACACAGTAGCAAGCCTAGTTTAACATTTTGTATGGTGGGTAACGAGATCCGGAGGCCTGCGATTTTTTTTTATTATGAAATAGGAAGGCAAACCAGCAAGTGGGTCACCTGATGGTCAGTGATCACCACCGGCTATAGACATCCGCAACACCAAAGAGATTGCAGATGCGTTGCCAACCCAGAGGGCTAAGATGGAATACCCTTTGTGCCAGTAATTACACCGGCTGTCCTGCTCTCCATGCCGGAACACAACAGTGTAAGCACTGCTGCTTAGCGGCAGGATTAGCGAGCAAGATGGTGGCAGCGATTCGGTCGGACCTTGCAAAAGGTCCTACCACCCCCAAAATCTGCAAGTTTCTTAGGGTCGCTGGTTGACATGAGTGCCGGTGATAACTTCCAATCAGGTGACTTGCAAGCTTGTTTACTCCCTTTTGTCTAAAATAAAAATAAATATCATCTATCATGATTATGAAATTTCTGTTTGATATTTCAATGTAGCGCCTCAAAATCTATTAATAGATTTCTCAGTTCAGTTTCATTGTGTTTACACTGTGGCAATATACGCTGAAACAAAGCCGGGTAGAAAGCATAAGTCACGTCAGCTGCAGTGCAGCGGCGCCACTAAATGATAAGACCGTTTATTGTTTGCCTTGAAGTTGTTTCTAAATTGTGTGCAACTTCGTGCGCGTAGAATTTGTTTCCAGCTATTTTTGACTTTGGAACACTCGACAATCGCCAGCCGCGGGCCAATCGAATTCACTAGCGTATTTTTAAGCCGGCACTGATTGGCGCGCTCTTTCGGGTTCTAGACAGCGTACCAAGATGAAACATGCACCAAATTTTAAATGAGTCCTTAAGAGGAAACACCAAGGTCTAGAGAATTGAAAAATAGGTATTTGTAAAATCTATTGCTGCCTCCATCTATCAAGCCTCCCCCCGCAGAGTGCAATAGAGACAGCCGCAGCTTGGACTGAAAATACCTATTTAAAGTACACAAAATCAACGATTCGTAGACCCCTGATTCCTTCTCCAAAACTTAACCGATTTAACTACTTTTTTCATTAAAAATTAAAGAAAGGCTTTGGCAGTGTTCCTATGTTTTTCTTTTTTTTATATAATCTAGTAAAATTTGTTTTCTGAATGTATGAACGCAGCCGAAAATCTGGGCAATTTTTTAGGTTTTTGAATGTTCATATCTCTTTTAATAATTGATTTATGAAAAAAAGGAAAACATAGGGACATGCGTATTAGTGACCATTGATTTTTTGGAAAAAAAATATTGCTCTACTGGCATTATCCAGAGAGGAAACAGGGGACGACGTTTGTATGGAAAAACGCCCCTTGTGTTTCCTCTTAAGCTATACACGTGTGAATTTTTTTGCGTGAGATTTGTACCTACAGACATTCCGATACACAGACTAACGAAACTGTTAAAGATAATTGTTTTGGTTTCTTTTGCTTTTATAAAAACCCCTCATTGTTTCATAAATATCTCCTATTAATGTTTTATTATATGATTAAACGAACTTACCTGAAGTGAAGTTCTATCATAATTATACGTAGCTCCTTGTCCGAGACAATTAACAAGTAGTATACGATATTCATTAGCACCAAGTCACATTTCAAAGCCTAAAAAAAAAAGAAACCTTGTCTCGTTTGACAGCTATTTGACAAGACGTCATTTCGTTTAAAGATGTATGATATGAACAACCCTATGTTATGGGATAATACTGAGAGTATTAGTGGGAGGGTTTTTGGGAATGCCGTCTCGGACAAGGAGCTACGTATAATTATGATAGAACTTCACTTCAGGTAAGTTCGTTTAATCATATAATTATACTAATCTCCTTGTCCGAGACAATTAACAAGTAGCTGTTTAAAGCCAGGGTTGTGAGTAATTTTTCCTGATTTATTAGTGAAGATAAATTTCGTTTTATTATTTCTTTACACATTAATAAAAATAAACAACTTTTTGTAGTAATACAACACCATTATAATGGGTAAAAATAGACATAGACTTAACAATTATTTTAGATAAAGGATAAACTATTAGATTTAATAATAATATTGTAGTTTCTTGTAACAATAATCTTCATATACCACACCAAACATATCCACATTTTAGTATTGAGAAGGCGAGAGCAATAAATGGCCGCCAGACTTCAGTAACTATTTTGTACAAAAAAATAAAAAACCAACAACACGCGATGTCTGTATTTTAACAATACTAGTTTACACAAGCACATTCTGTGGTCCACTAAAACTAAATAACCATCATTAAATTCTGCTACGTAAATGTAGTATCATGACTTTGTTCTCCAATCCATTCTTCTAAGCCGTTATGCTACGGGTGTTAAAGACTAATTGTTGTTCTACAGTAACCCTTACTGCAGTAAGGGCTTCAGCTTGCATTTGTTTTGTTCAAAAACTGAACTGAGCAATTGTTTATAATATTTTTGGAGATGACTGAACAGCTGTACAGTTGAGTATTCAGTAGTCATCGAACTTATCGTTTAATGTTTATTGGATAGTTATCAAAGATAAGTTCTTTGTTAAAAATATCATTTATCGCATCAATGATTCTGTTCATGTCTCTGTTCATTAAAAACGACAGTTAGTGCTTACCTAAGCAGGTAAATTCAAATTTCGATATGTATGTATAGTATAAATACTATGCTGTACGTAACAAAAGTTATGATACAAACGTAAAGCTCAACTACTTCATAATTAAGTAAAGACGAACTTATCCTTCAAATGAGTCTCTTGTAGCAAACCTGCAAGGCTTAAAGGTTTAAGCAAAATTGAGGACGTGTATGTCTCATGGATTTTGGTGATATCATGTTTCTTCTTTCATAATGGTACTTGAAATAATGTTACTATTTTTCAAGGTAAAGGTTGAAAAATTAGTAGTAGTTACATTTTCCAGTGTGGGATATTAACTTATTTCGACTTTTCAACATCCATAGTTATGATTCTTATCCCTTTTAAGGAAGGAAATACCGGTCTTATTGAGACCTGAGATTCAGCTCTTGCTTATCTTGGCCTTCATTTTTCCCTTTTATCATTGAATTCTTAAAATAGATCATCCATCAAGCGCTAAAAACAGACAACTTATATGTTGTTAAATGATAAAAGTGTATTTTGTAATTTTTCTCTGCTTGAGTTATCTTGACAAAAAAAAAAAAATTACAATCTGTATATCCGCTGTGGTAGCGCGTCTGTTTATAATATTCCAATGAGTAAAATGAATTAACAGAAAATAATAATCTGTTGTTGTCATTTTATAATTCTTCGCCATTTTTGGGTTATATTGTCTAATAATACCGTCAGGCTATGTCTACCCGCTGTGTGTGGTAGCGCACCTGCTTGTGATGCAGGACAAGACAGAAAAAGAAAATGTAATTTTTAATTTCGTGTTGAGATTACAGCTGTTTTTCACAGTGCATTCGTGATCAAAAAACATTTTTTCAAGTTGTCTACCCGCATGTGGTAGCGCATTTGATTATAATATTTAAACATTAGCATGAAAGAAGTACAGACACAATGTCTTCCATACATAGGGCAACACATATGTTTCTCATTAAAAAATGTATTCAAAGTTTTCATGTAATATATTAGACAGGTTGTCCACCCACTGTGTGGTGGCGCATGTGTCCCAGTCCAGCATGTCAGGTACATGCGAATACTGTATTTATTTTCTCTTTCAATCATAACTACATTGCATTGCATGGTAGTACTGGTCAGAAATGCAACTTCAGCTAGTTGATTGCTACTTATTATGCAGTGATGTGTACACATGAAGTCTTAATAATATTTATAGACATGTGTCTTGTGAAGGCTCTTATGTCCTTTCGAAAAGCAAATCGTCTCACTAAAGCTTTTTAGCAGTAGCAGGTCCATTGTAATGGCAAAGAATAAAATAAAAATAATGCATATTAAAATTGACATCTCAGTCTTCTAAATTAGAATACACTGAAATCAGATTGTCATCCATTGACATAAAGATGTATTGGAACTAAAGGCTGTAAAAAATAATATTTGATGTTGTTTTCATCCTGACTCATGGTTACTTCGATCTGGCGACTTATAGTCGGTGTGGATAAGTTGATAAAAAATTTGTTCTTCCTGTAGGTGTTCCATCTTTATATGCAAAAATTTCTTCAGGGTGATAACTAGCCAATTATGAACTTATGTCCATATACAATAAGAGTAAATATCATTTGTAGTCTGTCTGTCTTAAATGGTTTATCATATTTGATATGAGTAGTTGGATCGCATTATTATTAAAATGTATGTAATGCAAATCAATAGATGATGATATCTGCCTGTGACCCTGTGGTCCTGTGGGTTAGCGCTAGTAATATAAATAATTTTCTTGTCAGATCTTGCAAGGAATCATCTTCCATTGGATAACTCACCAAATAGTGGTGAATATTGCTGTTGGGTCCAACCAAAGTCACATAGCATTTGTGAGTGGGTGGTTCTATCTTATTAATGAGATGACTAATTTTATTGAATGGGATAAGGAGTCTTCATAGATATAATTTATCTATTGTTTACCGTTGCAGAAGCTCCACCATAATAATTTAAGTGACAAATAATATTGTCATCAATCGGTATCCTTCAGCTTATGTATAAGTTGACAAAGTAAAAAGAGATAACTATTATCTAATATCACTTGAAAATGGGAGAAAAAAATAAAAATAAAATAATAATATAGATTTTTCAATTAGGCCATATAGGGTCTTTTACATGACTGAGTCTACGAGTCATGAGTCTACCATTCATATAATTAAAAGATCCATATCTTTTTGTCTTAAAAAAGAGTATGTTCAAAAATTAGTATCCACTTTTTCTTATTTTAACTTAATGTGCTTTATATGCAATGTTAACACATTACTTAATAATATTGCACAGTATTGTATTTTATTTAAAAGATTGACAATCCAAATCCCCTCAGTTCCGGAACTTTAATGAGTGATTATATTTTTGTGTTTGTCCACGGAGCTCTTATAAAGTGTCACACAATATTTATGTGTGTAAAATTTCCAAGTTAGATTAATGTCGTTTAACATTTCAATCTGGTATTTTTATTTAAGTAAGTAAGTACATTACATACGTTTTAGTAAATTCAAAAATAAAATAAAAAAATATTTAAAATAACTTACAAATTCTCCGCTTCTGGACAGTTAAAGCAAACTAGCCATACATGGTAGCAGGGGATATAGGGTGATCCAGACAGTTCCAGTCCTATGAGGACATTATTATTATTATTTTCCAAAAGTATAAAAGTGTAAAGCATTCTATGAAAGACTGATCTAGTAAAAAAAAGTTATCAATCCCCTTTTTCTGAAGGTTCATAACAAATACTTATTTTTGTTTATGGAGTCTCTTTCATCTTGAATACCTTTATAATCTGTGTTAAGTTGACGGTAGCCAACCACATTAACAGCAACATTACCATAACAACAAACTTTGTTGTTTACAGGTATTAAGGGGTCTTTACAGTATAATAGACAGGTAAACACACATGGTACTTAATTATGAATACACAGCAAAGTATTTAATTAAGTATTGAATTTCCATATTCTCACTGGGTAGGTACCTACATGTTTAAATTATTTTTGGAAAATTTATTATTAACATTTAAGTTATTTATGCTGAAAAGTAGACTGTTGTGTCATTCATGTTACTTACTTTAATTTTCAAAATAAACCTAATGTTTCAATTTGAATTATAAAATAAACAATATGGGGATGCTTAGCCCAATGAAAAACATTTTGAGATTATTCAGATGATCATCGGAAAGGAAATTCTTCCTGTTACTAGAATCCTATAAAAATAACTTTATAGCCTGTTACTGATACAATATTGCATATGCCCTGGTACTTTAATGGTCAATCTAATAAATAGTGCGAGGAGCACAGAATGACATTAATGATACCAGTCTTTTTTAAATTGAAGTGAAGAATTGTCTAACCATAGGATCACTTATATTGTTAGTCCAACAGGACTAATTGAGTTATGTCCAGTCTTAATGAGTGGCAGTTATGACATAAAATTACCATATTTAAGATCTTTAAGTGATCTTATCATCCTGTGCTTGTTTACTTCAACTGATTACATATCATCTGGAAATAGCCGAAGCGTTTAAAGTTTATGACTATGTAGTACGAGTACCACATATCTAGTGGTATGGTAGTATGTCTTAATCTACATATGTATCCTTAAAGTACTAATTGTGTTTTTCACTCATCGTGGGAACCAATGGATGCGAGCAGCATAAGACTGACCGATGTGGAGATCCTTGGAGATAGGTTATTCTTAGCAGTGGGCGTCTTCTGAATGATATGATGATGATGACTTTCTTCATTTCATTTTTTAGTCAACTTCCTTTTAATTGCACTTAAGTACACACTCATAAATCGCATTAAATTCGAATGCTTGCGCGAAGATGACCGTGTTATCACATAGAAGTGAAAAAGAAAAAATCAGTTTTCATTTTCAGTAGGTAACCGCAAACAAAAAACCGAAAACAACTCGCGCAACAGTCTAGATTGTTAACTAATAACCCAGCTTATAACTAATATGTTTATTGAATATAGAAAGTGTAACAAAGTTGAACGGTTCATATAACCCTAACCTAAATAGGTTCTCATCAAGGTATGTCCACCAAGAAAACGTTTTTAAACGTTACGTAGTTACGTATGTAATAGACTGTCAATTCATCTACTAGAAAATAAGTATCAACACATACCTTCCTTGCGATGATTTATGTGAAACATAATTATATTATTTAAATACCAAACGGCGATTCGAAGCCGGCCGGGCACTTGTTGACTGGTCAACCTCATCACCGTGTTATACGCTGTAAAAGCTACACCAACACTTATACACTTAAACACCTTTATAAGGATGTATTTTAAATACATTAATATATCAGATTTGTATCAAAAAACTATTTTAATACATTGTAAAAACGAGAGATGCTGTGACATGGCGCTCACAAAACTTCGTAATGACGTCTTGTCAAATAGCTGTCAAACGAGACAAGGTTTCTTTTTTTTTTAGGCTTTGAAATGTGACTTGGTGCTAATGAATATCGTATACTACTTGTTAATTGTCTCGGACAAGGAGATTAGTATAATTCGTATATATTCCAACACAAGTATTTATACGTTTATTGTCACGTAATTAAAAAAAAATGCGATACATTGCAATACAGTTTATCTTTCTTAATAACCACAAAATAACATTTAAAAACAAGACAAGAATAATGAAACATGACAAAAAAATACTATTCCTAACTATTTTCGTTGTATTAATATGAAAAGAATAACAGTTCACAAAGGTTAACTCACATAGTTGCAGGAAAAAAAGTTGGATAATCTGACTACCTAGCAACGTTTTTATTAGAAAAAATTTAAAAACTACACAAACAGACTTAGTTTGTGGTTATGGTTCGATTTTGTACTTTTATGCTGAACCCTTGTGTATACGCATTTTGTCGTTTTTTATTCAACATTTAACGTATTTATTCCGCAAAGTTAACTTCATTGCGCTCGAACGCTCTAGGTAAGTGCTCAAATTTGCTACTAACACCATAAGAGCCAACAAAAAGAGGACAAGGGTCCCAAACTTCCACCTCACGCGTCTGAGTCAAGAGCAGAAGTTATCGATTGCCCTAACGGCCAAGGCAACAAAAACAAGGCAAAGAAAGTTCCCGCTAACGACAGCTAGATGGCGTGACTAATGACTGTTTCATTGCATTAAATAAACCCAGTTATAAGTTTTGCGAGACAACTAATTGAGGTTTCGCTGATTTACTAGTTAAACATCTTTGTTTTGTTGCCACGATTTGGGGGCTATTTAGCTATCTGTATTCTTTGATCTTGCTTTCGTATCTAATTATTCGAGTTTTAGTGAGACGATTTCTATTAAGCAAGTTGGCAAGACTTCTTTTCTATGATATTCAGAAAAGTAACTTGTACGAAAAGTAAAACAAATAATTTACGTAATAAAGTTTTGCTTTCTACTATTCAATATTATAATCTTTACGTCGATTAAATGATTTCTTCAAAGCTAAACTAAGTTCTTTTGTGAGCTTTGAGCAACATGAAATACAGCAATCAACAGTGAATAAATGAATTATGAATTATAAATAATAAGAATATGAGTATGCATAATACATGGACATTTTTTACAAACAAAATTAAAATAAAGTATGTTTCACCCTAAAAAGAGGAGGTATTTCATTGTTTTTCTATTATGTTGATTAGGATCTCCAACAAAAGAGAAAATGAAAATGAAAAAATTATTTTGCAAGTAGGCCATTATAGGCTCTTTTACATGTCTGAATCTACTAGCGCTTCGGAAAATTGAAGAATCTGCTGAGAAGAAACGCCGCAAGAAACTCAGCAGTTTATCTTTTTTTTTCTTCTCTTTTCAAAACATGATTACAGAGCAATATACACAATCATCACAATAGTAAGTTCTTCATATAAAGTGTAAAAAAAAGATAACAACTAATAGTACAGCAAGCTTTAAGCACATTGAACGAACTGGCACTACTTAAGTTAAGACGAGAATATTATACACAAATATCACAATATAGAGTACACCAAGCGATAAAAAATAATTTAATTAATAATAGCTCCTGTCTCTATCTGTTGTAAACTGTGTACTTATTCATATTTTTTTTTGTAAATATTTTGGCATTTGACTAAGTATGTATTGAATTGATTTAGTGCTTAGTAAATTATTCTACTTTTTCTTTCCCTCTAATTAACTTTCTAATCATTTTTTTTTTACTGAAAATAATAACAAATCAACCAGAACTAACTACTTAGAGTATCTTAGAGTTCCTCATAAGCCAGCTTACCACAATTCACCCATCAATAGTCCACAAATACAAACATGATTGTAAATTCAGATTATCAAACGCTTCATAACCAAGGCGACCGCGTTAACTAATTCTTAGTGTAAACGTGCTTGCACTAGTTTGCCGACATCCGCAAAACCACGGAGCTACAATAGAAATTACTCCGGCAAATATATTGCCGTGTTATGTCGCGCGGCCGGGAAAGTCCTGCGTTGCGAAAATTTATGGTTACCCTAATTGGGAAGTACAATCAAAGGAGTCACTGTGTTTGTGTTTTAAATTATTTGAAAGTTTTCATTGTTCAGCTATAGCTGAGTAAGTCAGCTTTGCATAACAATTAACCGTTATTAATGGCAGGTAGGTACTGGAAGTTTAAGCATTATTTGCGACATCGATTTTTTTTAAGAAAAAAGAAGGTCCAGGAACCATCATGCGAATATTGCGCTATAAAAACAAGCGACCACAATAGAACCGGGTGTTTTGCGGGTGGTAGGACCTTGTGCAAGGTCCGTCCGGATCGCTACCACCATCTTGCTCGCTAATCCTGCCGCTAAGCAGCAGTGCTTGCACTGTTGTGTTCCGACGTGGAGAGCAAGACAGCCGGTGTAATTACTGGCACAAGAGGTATTCCATCTTAGCCTTCTGGGTTGGCAACGCATCTGCACTCTCTTTGTTGTTGCAGGTGTCTATAGGCGGTGGTGATCACTTACCATCAGGTGACCCACCTGCTTGTTTTCCTTCCTATGTTGTATAAAAAAAAAAAAGAACCTCTGATCCGTTACCCTGTTTAAATGTAAAAAAAAACTCAATAACACTTTAACTTATCTCTCGCAATGCACAGACTTAGGACGATGACATATAGGTGATCCATCATCAGATAATAAGGTATTAACCAACGTTACTGTTCTTGAAGCATAATCGTAAATTCCCGATCCAGTCAGAAACCCCTCAATTTATGGGGCCCATTTATTTCTCAGTAGCACTGGCAACACGATGCAATTTGTTCGTCTCAGTGTTGCCAGTGAGTGGGAGTGCAAACCCCTTACACCTTGCTGAAACCGATATCGGGCGAGAATTTGATATAGGGAATGTAAGGGGATTTTGTGAATTAGATTACCTGTAGGTACAATAATATTGTTATGTAAGGAATCCTCATCACAACTAGACAAACGTAATAGAATCAATAAAGTGCTGTTTTTGTCTTAGTAACAGTAATAGTACTTTATTGTACACCACTCAAAGTCATACAGAAAAGTAAAAAATGCAATTAATAAAACTAGACATTTGGCGATTTTAGTTTTCGTTTGAGCGACAGAAAGTTAATTCAATTATATTAGTGACATTACGTTAAACTAGGTTTTTATTATTACTTTTTTTAATGAAAACAGTTTAAAATACCATCATAGCTACCACAATCTTGCTCGCTAATCCTGCAGCTAAGCAGCAGTGCTTGCACTGTTGTGTTCCGGCATGGAGAGCCGGTGTAATTACTGAGACAAGAGGTATTCCATCTTAGCCTTCTGGGTTGGCAACGCATCTGCAATCTCTTTGGTGTTGCGGGTAGACACTGGCGGCATAGGCGGTGGTGATCACTTACCAACAGGTGACCCACAAAAAAAACAAGCATGTGGTCTGATAGGCAGTGTTCACCCCTGCCCTTGAGAACTGAAGATCCAACTGATTCTCTATCAACTTTTAAGTCCCCTCACAATTTTAAGCAACCAATCTTACTAATATTGATTGAATTTTTATTTTCCTTTAAAAATAAAATCCCATCGAGTGAGATAAGTCTTAGCTCAACTACATAGTTGTGATAAAAAATATTTGGTAAACAACTTTTTCATCAAAGTTAATTGAAGGCGAATGTTTGCTAATTTTTTTTGAGCAAACCTCCTGTGCCAATATCAAGGTTTTCATTTAATTAAGTTTTTCAGCTTCTAGGGGGATTTAGGTTAATTTTATGGGAACATTTTCGTTGAAACTAATTTCGCTTGAAGCTAAATTGCTTATTACATTCTTGTATACGCCGGGGGTGATTCTGTAGTCTTTTTTATTTGGAAGGTATTTTTAGCGCCTTTTTGACATAGTTTGTTGATGGATAGAGTGACGTACGTTCTGATCAAAATGTCCGTCAAGATACCGTCCTATTGCCTGATAGTACGTAAGTAAGTAAATAATTTTGTGAAGGACAAGCAGGCCTCTTTCGTTTTGTTTCTGTATATTTATATTACTGGCCAGTGTAAGACCTCGTGATAGCAGCCCAGCTCGAAGAGTTTTTGGGGTCAGTCGTTCGCCATCCGCTGAGGCTGCTGCCACGAGGTTCACCCATATTGTACATACATTTAGTTCATAAAGTTAGCATTATTCATAATTTTTCATTTCTTATTTATTATACAGTTCACAGGAATTCCTCACAAATTTGTTGCTTGAATTTGTTGCTTATTTACAAAAGGTCTTCATATAATTTCACAGTGCACCCAAGTAGCACACAAGCGTTATAAAAGCTGTATAGTAGCTGTATATGTAGAAGCGATCACCTTTATACATCTAAAATGCAGCTTTTACAGCGTATACTTGGGCATTATTTCACCAAGACAAGGCATGCATTTTTTTTATACAACATAGGAAGGCAAACAAGCAAGTGGGTCACCTGATGGTAAGTGATCACCACCGCCTGTAGACACCTGCAACAACAAAGAGAGTGCAGATGCGTTGCCTACCTAGAGGGCTAAGATGGAATACCTCTTGTGCCAGTAATTACACCGGCTGTCTTGCTCTCCACGCCGGAACACAATAGTGCAAGCACTGCTGCTTAGCGGCAGGATTAGCGAGCAAGATGGTGGTAGCGATCCGGACGAACCTTGCACAAGGTCCTACCACCCGCAAATTGTCAAATTACGACTATGACTACATATGATATTAAATTCATTTATTCAAGTAACAGGACTAATTTGGTTAGTTAAAAAAACAATTGGATCTTAAACTATGTTAGTAAAATATACATAATGAAATTAAATTTTAATTACATTATTTAGCCATCCCACTGGAGATGGCGCAACAGTGCTTTAAACAGGGGCAGTCCCACCTGCTCGTGATTATGTTCAGGATGCACTATGCACTATGATCATGTAATCAGATTATAACGACAGGAATTAGAAACATAATAGGTAATTTTAAATGTTTTAAAAAATATATGCCTAGTATATTGTTTGTACCAGTAGTTGACATCATTGTCTTTATATTGTCAACTATTAGGTCACTGTCAAATACTGGGACCGTTACCTTATATTTTGATCAGAATATACGTGACCTTGGACTCTACAACGCTATATATTCTTAACACGTACACAAAACACTTAAATGTTATTTTAGATTGAAAGCAAAATAAAATTCAAAATTCAAAATAAGACTATGTTTTTTACTTTTTTTTTAAACTTTATTGCACATCACAAAAACGAATGTTGAAAAAATGAAATTAAAAAAAACCATATTTTATCTTCTATGTCTGTATAAATGCTTAAAAAAAAAACCGAAAAAATGTACGCACAAAATAAAGTAGTTATTTAGATTTAAAATCAGAGGCTAACCGACTTAGATGAGCCGATAAGAGGTGGTCCATTTAGCCGTAATGGCTCTCTAATTAAGTTACTAAAGCGATGGTGACTGGAATTTGTTTTAGGGTTCCTTATACACATTCGTTCCATTTTCCGAAGCGCTGGTGTCTACCAGCGGTAGACACCAGCCCACCACCGGACGTTTTTTTAATTTGAAAAAAAATAGTTAAAGGAAATACAAACCTGGAGTTATAATAAATATATATATATATATGTGGGATCGCAGAAGGAAAAACTTCACTGCGGGTGGTAGGACCTTGTGCAAGATCCGTCCGGATCGCTACCACCATCTTGCTCGCTAATCCTGCCGCTAAGCAGCAGTGCTTGCACTGTTGTGTTCCGGCGTGGAGAGCAAGACAGCCGGTGTAATTACTGGCACAAGAGGTATTCCATCTTAGCCCTCTGGGTTGGCAACGCATCTGCACTTTCTTTGTTGTTGCAGGTGTCTATAGGCGGTGGTGATCACTTACCATCAGGTGACCCACTTGCTTGTTTGCCTTTCTATGTCGTATAAAAAAAAATCGTATAAATTCAATAATAAAATTACGAAAAGAAAACAGAGAACACAACTCGCAGCTAAATAATCACCAAACGCACTCTCAGTCACTCCGGCATACACATTCGTTCACAAAATCTCTTCCAGTCATTCGCTCGTTTACATCAGTCGTTCGCTCAGTGTTACTAACATTCCCACATATATATATATATATATATTTTTAATTACTTAACAGATTTTAATGTAAATTATGTGTCAGGTGCCCTATCGTTCGTGTCGTCATTGGTTTTTAGTTTAGTATTAGGAATTCCAAGGGTCCCACTGAAAATCAGCGTCTCGGTTTACCGAGGCAGTATGCTGAGTGGGCCCTTTTTGATTCTGTTCAACGTAATGTTTTGTTTTTGTACTCTGCCCGTGTTGTGTATATTTCTGTTTTATGTTGAACAGTTTGAATAAATGTTTTTCTATCTTTCTTTCTTCTTCTTTCTTTCTTTCAAATAACGTGACTTTGAAAAAGTATCTCTCTACTGAGCAAAGAATCTTTATCGGACTTTCAGTTCCCAGTATATTTAAAAACAAAATGGTATTGCAATAGATACATCTTAAAACGATTGACACCAATTGAACTAGTCCCAAACTAAGCAAGACTTGCATTATGGATACTAGACAACGGATGTACTTAGGACTTAGGAACAAACATTCGTACTCATCATCAAAATTTGGCCCTCGCAGGATTTAAATCCGAAATCAAAAAACCGAAATAGTATCTTAATTTGATATTTTTATGCAGCTTCGATGACTATGCAAAAAAAGCAAAAAAAAAATTAACGATAAACCTAAGGAATTTTTTATTAAGATTTATATCAAGTATCAGCTATTTCCAGATTAAATGAGAAAGTTGAAAATTTAAAAATTGAGTTTCAATACCAAAACTACATTAAAAGAACCCTCAAAATTTAATGCCAATCTAACTTTACTGTCGTTTTGTTTAAGTGGCGATGACGCGGTAGAAAAAAAAACTTGTTGTAATCAAAGAGAGGTTAGGGGTTGAATTGTATACATTTAGTTGGGGAATGAGCTGAAGGCTATGCCAAAGTTGCTATTTGCTAGGTAATACGTTTGATTGTCCTTTGGCAAACGGGTCTTTTAGTAATATTTCATGGCCCTTTCAAAACAATAATTGTATGACTTTCAAAATTAAAAATTGTTGCATTAGTAACGTTTTCATTGAGGCTTATGCGTTATGAATTTGCATATTCGGACTTTTTTTATAAATTATAACTTTTGCCTAGTCACAATTTTTTTAATGTTGTTGGTTTTATCAGTAATTGGTGTTTGGTTATTCAAAAACGCATGAAATATTTACTTTAAACTAAATAATTTAATTATAGGTCAATTTGTTACTAACGGTTACTT
This sequence comes from Ditula angustiorana, assembly GCA_963691745.1. Classification (NCBI taxonomy): domain Eukaryota; kingdom Metazoa; phylum Arthropoda; class Insecta; order Lepidoptera; family Tortricidae; genus Ditula; species Ditula angustiorana. Next base: position 1,337,662 of record OY829486.1, on the reverse strand, counting down.
GAATGTCTTTTTATACTGAAATCTTGGACTTTTAATTGGGATTATCTTACGTTGAAACTATAAACATTTTGTTTAATTTGAAATAAATAAGAATTTATGCACTCGAGTCGTGTATGTTATGTATTTAAGTTTGTATTTATCTACGTACGAGTATATGTATAATGAAATACCTTCTAGTACATATAGCTGAAGCGGCATTACTTGCTTAATTTTGGACTAGTTCAATTATGTAAATTGTCCCATGATAATTATAAAATATATCTCATTTATTTTATTTTAATTTCAACTTAACGTCTTAACCAAGTTTTTTAAATTTCATTTCTCATTCATACATATCAGCGTTGCCAATTTAGTGTATGTAAAATTCCTATCTATTTGACATTGATTTCGATTTTATTGTTTGATATGATTCTTCTTGTACGTGATTATTGAATTGTATTGTAAGATCCCTGGTAATCGAAATAAATGATTAATAATAAGTATAATATACGCATCCATTTCTACCCAATAAGCAAAAGGAACAAATTATGTATAAATATACTCGATAAACCGATACTAGAAATCTCAAATGTCGTAAGGGACATTAAGGAACATGTCCCTTACGACATTTGAGATTTTTACTATCGAAAAGATAGTGTACCTTCTAATCTACACACCCCTCCAAACTTAGCAACAACTCCGGTAGCCATACAATTCCCTTGTTTCTTCTCCGTCCAATTTTAAAGAACATCCATCATACCTCAAAACCGCCCTAATGCATTTGTCAACATAATACCCCACACACTCGCCCCACCATTAATCCCGGGTGACAAATGACGTTCACCACCACGATAAAAAACTATTTAGGTATTTTATTGGCCGTAAAGATAGGCTTTGTTTATGGAGACGCAGCAAACACGGTTAATGAGGCAGGCAAAAAATAGGATCCGATAGAGGTCGTTAGGGCAAGCCGTGATTAGATTTTAAAATAGATTGGCTGAATTTCCGGGGTTTCTAGGATTCCGTAGGTAAACTAGGCACCCATATAATTTCGCAATTTTTTAAAGCAAATTTTCGGACTTCTGTTTCATACTCACTTTTCTCAAAAACTATAAAAGGTGGAAATGTTATTGTTGTTGTTGTATCTCACGCACGAATACTATAAATAAAAGTATTATAAAAAATTACAAGACAGGGGCAAAGCTGGGTTTTTCTACATCAAGTTTGTAAGGATTTTTAAATAGCTCTTTAAAAGTCATTATCAGGATGTTATTGACCATTTTAGGATCTGGGATACTGTTTCGGAATTTTTGAGCTCTAAATGGAAAATTTCCTAGTGCATCAAATTTCACTCGTAACCATAATTCTAAGCATTCACCGAAATATAAAAATAAACAAGTACATAATACGAAAATTAAAATAAGATAATAAAAAAAGTTTTTCCAATGGCTTTCACGTAACTACATAGGTACGACAAAATCTAATACGAAAACTGTTAAAGTAGTACAATTATTTATTTCAAAAAGTGTCGGTCATCGAAATGCAAAAGTAAACAAAACTAAGCGAAGTACATGGCTGCCTTTAGAAGAAAGTCGAATATCATGTTATGGTTCAAAGAAGCAATGTAAACCAAAAACGATCTTCGTCGACTAATGCCGCGCGGGAAACTTTTAATAATGGTATAGGTATGGCCATCAGAGTTGAGGTCACGCACACAGCCGCATGTCACGTGTGTACGAGATAAGTTCGTTCCAATTTTAAAATTTTTGTTTTGTATAGTTGTGTGTGTTACAGTTCGCTTCAACGCTCGTTGCTTTAACCTTTAAGTATACCTACTGTAAAGGCGTTTTTTTATTTTTACACCAGAATGGAACTAAAACATAGAATGAGATTCCAAAACGTGTAACTGCATTAGTGAATATTATCAGAACATTAGAAACCGCTTAAACCAAACGTGCAAAAAAAAATCCGAATCTTCCCCGGTCAACCATTACGGCTGATTTATCGTAGTTTGGGCCTTTGTCCCGGTCACAAAAGTGGACCTCTTAGGCTCCCGGGAAATGTGGAATAATTGCGGGAAAGTGGGCAAAAGTGGGAGGAGTGATTGGCTTTGTGGATGTCAAAGTGGGGACATAGTGGAGTGCGCGGTGTTTTGAATCAACTGCCTGTACAAAGTTAGAGTTGCTGTAGTTTTTGAAACGGGAATGGGTGTAATAACTTTTGATTTTGGGATGCCAAAATAAGTCTCGTATACTCGTACTTTAGCATATGCTATACAAAATAAAATACTTTTCTCAGTAAAACAAAAATATAAAATATGTGTGTGTGTCAAAATATATTTTTGTAATAAGGTTTTCTTAATCGTTTATACATGAAATTAATAAAATAAAACCCTACTTTCAAAACATGTATAAGCAGAAATACATATTTATTTTTATGTTTGAACTTTACCGAGAAAGTTCAAGTGGACCCTATTTTGTAGTTTAGTAATTTTTAATATGAAAATAATGTTTGGATGTCTGTTCCTCAATGACGCATTAACGGCAAAACGGATTTAAAAGATATGGGCAGACAAATCGATCCTGGATTAAAACATAGGTCACTTTTCATCCTGTAAAACGCATAAATAATCCCACGCGAGTGAAGCCGCGGGTAAATACTCGTGGTTTTATAAATATTTCATATTATGTAACAGCATAGGTAATATACTTTGATACCTTGTCGCTGTTAGTACTGTGACAAATTTAAACAACTTTAATTTCACACCTTACTATAACAAGGTTCTTAAGTGTTAAGCTTCTGAGGCTTACTGTACCGTTTCAGACTGCTCCATCTTAAAAATTTCAAATTGTATGACACTCATGCAGCAACTTTGAAAGCATCTTTTAAAAGAATGAAATGTGATTACGCTTCCAGCTTTCTCGTAGCTCTGCTACGGCGTAGAGTTGCGCGTAGAAGACTTACGGTAAAACTTCGTTTGAAGTCAAGGAAGCATTTTTAACACTAATTTTTGCCTGCGACTTGGTCCACGTAGATTATATTTGACTTTTGAACCCAGTTAAGGGTAGAATTTCCTAAAAAATCCTTTTTTTGGTGCACTTTTACGCCTGATAAGAAACATGTGTTCCAAATTTCTAGTCTCTAAGTACAGGAGTTTAGGTCGTGTATTGTATGCCAGTCAGTAAAGCTTTTTACAGGTATATTCAAACGCATTAAAGCTGATATACATACATAAAATGTGAGTTGAGGTTTATTGCTTTGCAAAATGCCTTAACAAAAACAAATTCACTTGCAAATTTCACCTGAACGTACAAATTGACAAACAAACTAACAACGTACGTACATGACGCGTGAATAGAAGACGAGAGCAGTAAACATGCGATCTGCTCCTTTTAACGTAAGGTATAAATAATTACTACCTCTATACTCGTATGTGCCTACGTTGCATTGGGGTAACCTTTGAGAAGGGTTACGCGTAATACCTAAAATGTTGCAGACTTTCAGATTCTATAAAGACTTGATTGCTCAAGGCTGCTCTCGTAAATCGAAAACAAATTCGCGTCTCATTACATGAAACAATCCACTTTGATGAAATTTATTCGCTTGGAACGATTTCCAAGAAATCATGTTAAAGAATTTGTAGAACAGAATATTCGAATCTGATTAAATAGCTATTTTCGTACCGCCATGGCTTGTGAACGCTATAACTGATTTTGAATTCCTTATTGGCGGTTGAACCTAGTTTTTGAAAAGGCAATGGGTGTAACCTTTGCTTTCATTTCGAACGAACTATTCGTTTGAAGCGTGCAAAGAGCCCTATGTCCCTGATGAGGGACTAAAAGAGAATGATGATGATGTTTAATAATAGTACTTTAAATAATAAGACTCATTTATTTATTTATTTATATCTAGTTACGTCGATAAGCTTCTTGCTGAAAAGTCACTGCAAAAAAAATGGCGTTAATAAAAGCGTCATCAAGAAGTGCATTCACACAAATAGAAAATGCATCCACAGTGAAAATCAACCCTCGTATTGCCGCTAAAACAATTGTCGCGTGGCTCAAAAGGCTCCACACGTCGGCATCCTAAACCACAACTAACCCATCGCTGTCAACCTTAAAACCAAAAGGGCCAATAAAACCGAAAACAGCCGGCGGGCCATCTGCTAGCGTCCCGGTTTTTATTTTCAATACCATTGTGGTGGTAGTGATGTGACAGCGCGAGTGTCACTTGATATTGTATGGTTTTGTAAAGACGCACGATAAAATTATAAGAAAATGTTTTCTTAGTTTATTGTAGTGGTAAATATTTTACATACAATGAATATAGTACAGAAAAGTATGCAATTTTACACTGTCAAAGTAATTAAGAATACGACTTTCTGGTAAGATATTTTTTTTTACTAACGATTGTCTTAAAAGCGAGTGCAATTTTGGAAATTTAATTTGTAATATTTAAGGGGGTATTTTTGGTAGTTGAACTTTGTTAGGTGTCTGTCAGATGTAAACTAAGCAAATTTCATCTTTGACGTACCTTATTTGATAGTAAGGGTCTTATCAGAGTTTAATTACGTAAATTAACGACTTGTTTTTTTCATATTGGCATAGAACCAAGCTAAGCCGAAGACATACGGGGCTGGCTGTTGAAAATGTTTATTTTGGAAAAAGTAACATTTTAATGACATCTGCTAACTCTTGGAAACGGCCAATCCAATACGGCCGAAACTTTCAGTTAAGTTAAACAATTGTACGTTGTCAATTTATAATTTAAATGATGGCATTTAAATTATAAATTGACAACGTACAACGTGCAATGACAACACAAAGAAACCTGATTTTTCTTTCTTTTATTATGGCAACAAAAATTGGAAGAAATTTAGGTTACAAATATTTCTCAATTATACAACGTATACATGTTTTATCAGAAGGCTTGAAACTTTTAAAACGATTAACGTATGATACCTAAACTTTACGACCTTAACTGTCAACATTGTATAATTTGAGCAAATAATCGTTAAAGACATCGATACCTAGCCCATCCCTTCGCTCTCGTCGCCATTCGACTCACGTCGGCGCTCGCGAGCGCCGGTGGCGCGTAACGCGTTTTTTATGTGTTTATTCTTATTGCGCGGTGCAAGGATTACGCTTAGTTTTTATAGGGCAGATTAGACCCATCTGCGCAGTTAAGCGGTTAACGATGAGCGCTTAACACTATAATGACTGGTTTGCTCGCGCAGTTTTCAAGTTTTGCTGGGTTATTTTTAATGAAATACTTTCTTTGAGTAAGATTTTCATGTGGTTTTATTTTTTAATATAGTTGGAGTCAGCTGTTGTGCATTGTGACATTAATTGACCAACACAGTGACTAGACATGTTATTTCCAGGTACCTTTTAACTGCCAACTGGCTGAATGAAGTACTGGGCGATAAGAAGCCACACAGCGTGCCACAAAACACCGAACACATTCGTATGAGTCCCGTACGCAAAGCGAGACTCAGCCGAAATCAGCTGAAACTTATTTATGGCCGAAAATGACCGAAACCGAAATCCTAACTGCGGTCAGACACAAGTGCTGACTGCTTTACGCGTTAAACGTAGTACCAACCTTGGCCAACCCCCCCAATCCCACCTATTTATTAAATGATTATAAAATAAGAGGCCGGACCGCGAATTAAAGGGTGCATTTGAATGTTAAAAAAACTTCTTTAAAATACATTTTATAAGTTCATAATAAAATAACAGAACACCAAGCCAGTTCATTAAGGGGCGACTTTGAGGCCTGGTTTCACCCATATTTTAAATCCTTGGACATTATACGTACTCCAACCATATCCGGAGGGAAATTGAATTTTTTGGTGCGCACCGTAATGACGTGAGCAGCGGCAGGGTTAAGTATAATGCATATGCAATGAGCTAGATTGAGGCTCCAAAACACAATCATAAAAGGCTGTAAAGTAAAAAGGTAGCTAAATGATTGAAGTCACCATCAGGCGACTCACTTGCTTGTTTGCCTTCCTATTTCATAAAAAAAAAGGTTTAGTAAATCTAGGCTCCAATTAATTTTATCAACCTAATATAATGTCAGGTGACGACAACAACAACGTATCCACTATTTACTAAATTACGTGATTTTATTATGAAAATGGTGTATTATTTCGCTTGATAAAAAAAAATAACTTTATACACAGTACGACAATTTTAGGTAGTCGTATAGCTTATATATATACATGTACGTGTGTATGCGCACTTGCGCGTGTGTGCGTGTTATTTTTAGAACCAAATGTACTCATGGTTTTGTTCTAGCAAATTTTATGAAAACTTATAGTAAGAACTTATATTTGCTAGAACAAAACCTTGATGAGTAAACAAAAAGAGATAACCAAGAGCGCATCAACGTCCAAGCAGACCAAAGCCAGAGTTGACAATGGCCGCCTCCGACACAAGTGACTAGCAGTGACAGATAGTTTTTTTTTAAATTTTGTATTTCATTAACCAACCACGAGGAGACGCTGTTAACTATCAACATTTATGAAGTTTTAAGTGTGCCCCGCCTGGCGCTGTTTGCGTGCGTGCAGCGAAGTCGGTGTGCGTCTCCATCTATTAATACATAATATAAACGCTAGAGGACATTACATTTAAGTTTAAAATCTAAATGAGTTTTAAAATACACCAGGAAATCATAGGAGTCTAAGGAATTGGAACAAATTATCTTGTTACTCCGCAAAGCCAAACACTTACCACATGGTTAAACTAGACCTGCGCAAAATAACGCCTGATTTATTAATTAATCTATAAGTCTATTAATTACCGAAAACGCCCCATTACCAAAACTTTGAAACTGTAGGACAGCGTTTGATTTATTATTCCTTTGGTTAAGGCGTTAGGCAAAGTATCGCTATGAATTTTAATATTGCTGCTTAACACTTAATACACCGTCCCTTTAATATTCATTTTTAAATTACCAACAGGACGGCGGCAGGGAAATGTGGGGTCTCAATATTATATTATTTATGAAGTACCTACTCATAGCTTGGTTTAGGATTTTTCGCAGGCCTCCCGGTAAATACTAAATAGGTTATTTATCCATCGAACAAGCTAACCGCAAATGTATTTTTTTATGAAATAGGGAGGCAAACACGCAAGTGGGTCACCTGATGGTAAGTGTACAACACCGCCTATAGACACCCGCAACAACGAAGACATTGCAGATGCGTAGTCAACCCAGAGGGCTAAGATGGAATACCTATTGTGCCAGTAATTACACCGGCTGTCTTGCTCTCCACGCCGTAACACAACGGTGCAAGCACTGCTGCTCTGCGGCAGGATTAGCGGGCACAAGGTACTACCACCCGCAAAATAATATTATAATTTTTACTTTTTAATTATTAATAGACATACCGATATCAACGAAAAGAAGCGTATTTTTGGACTTTTAACTTATTAATTATTCTATAGGTATAATTATTTTAACATAAACAAATATGTAATACTATCAAGGTATTACTAAAGTAAATTTAATTATAAATTATAAATATTACATTTCCCAGTCATGCAGGTCTTATTAGTGAAATTGTGAGTATGTGAGTGTATTTTACATTCTTTTTAGGATGTCACTTTATATTTACTATAGAACTACATGAAAAAAATAGTTTCCACAATTAAACACAATTAAAGAGATCGTGATAAAATTTAGCATTACACACATATAAACACACCAGACGAATGACATGTCAAAATACGTTATTGAATTTCACTTAATATGCTCTGAAATAATCATAAAAACCGAAAAAATACGGCGTTGTTAGCACAGCTTTTGTAACCGCCGAATTCTAAATATCACCACTACATTGAGCAAATTACTATTCCCCCGTCGTCACAAAATACATTCCTCACTAGCGTAGAACTTAAAATTATATTAGGCTAACTCATTTTTTTTCAGAAATACTCGCTAACTTTGATTGGGTACAAAAAAGTGGCACGAATACAGAGCAGAAAAATGCTTTTTCTGACGCACTCTCGATTCAATATAGCCTTCAATTTTTTTTTTTATGAAATAGGGAGGCAAACAAGCCAGTGGGTCACCTGATGGTAAGTGTTCACCGCCGCGTATAGCCACCCGCAACACCAAAGAGATTGCAGATGCGTTGCCAACCCAGAGGGCTAAGTTGGAATACCTCTTGTGCCAGTAATTACACCGGCTGATCATTTATTCATTGTCAAGTCATGTACATTATAAATATGGATGTTACATGTACCACAAAGAATGTTAGGGTAGGGAACTAAAACTTTATAAAAAATTTACCACATAAAAAAAGCTCTTTTGCAATGCGGACGGTACTTCATTTTGCAATGCCATCGGATTTACGTAGACAGCATAATGACAAGTCAAACATACTTCCCGTACAGCCATTTTCAGTCACACACTCGCGTCACACGCAACAATATAAGTTAGTGTTAGGTTGCAGTTCCGTCGCGACGACTATAAGTAGGAAATAATCGCAACATAAAATTAAATAAAACTTTTAAAAAGAATTTATGTTCATAGCCTCTCTATCTATATCTATATCTATACTTCTATACTAATATTATAAAGAGGAAAGATTTGTACCTATTTTTGTATGTTTGTATGTTTGTAATGAATAGGCTCAAAAAGTACTGGGCCGATTTAAAAAATTCTTTCACCAATAGAATGCTACATTCTTCCAATTTGACATAGGCTACATTTCATTTTGAAAAAAATTAGGGATCCTTGGTAAAATTTGAACAATGTAACCGAAGGTGTAGAAAAATGAGTCTTAAAATTGATTGTACCCGTGCGAAGCCGGGGCGGGTCGCTAGTTAGTTATAAACACATAGCTTGTACCAAACTCAACTCGAAGCTTGTAATAATTCAGCCGTTTTATTTACTTCATAAATAACTACTACCACTATACCACTACATTGAAAAAAATTCTAAAATACAAGTACATTTATAAACCTAATCTAAAAGGGATTGCCTATAAGCAACGTGCCCAAAATGCCGGCGGCATTGTCACGTTTAACGGCTATGGCAATTCCTTGTGTCAAATTTTTTTTTAGACCTCTACTTTTTTAGATTTAACATCCATCATATCCATTTTGTTAACATAAAATGTAGCCTATGTCCTATGTCACCTAGACTGCAATACCGAATCGGTTGACACCTCATTCATCAAAATCTGCTCAGTCGTTTAGGCACTAGAGTGGAACATACGTAAATACAAACATACATAGACTGCTAAAAACATAACCCTTCCTTTTGGCTTTGCCGTAGTCGGGTAAAAATGGGAAGCGTTTTAGTCACGTGGCGCCTCAACCATCCGCCTTCATAGAACTCAACTTAAACAAGTCTATTTACACATATTCACCTCAATGCCACGTGTTAAGTTGGACAATTTCCTGGAAGTCCGCATTTAAAGAGCCCAACTGAGTCATAGAGCAGTTACGTGCTGTTGTCTCCGATGTGATACGATCGATACTAACCCAATAGTATGTACATCGTATGCACAGTAGGGGAAATAAATTCACGTACCACCTTAGAACCCTATCGCAATGACGCGACGCGTTAAACGCCAGGCTATGTCATACAAATGTCATGCGTATGTCTCTTCGACTAGGTTCTACGGTGGTACGTGTTTCAATTTCCTTGACTGTACAAATGTGCAAAACACAAAGAAAAATTCTCAAACTAACAGAGACTTTCGGCGTAGCTATTATTATATTTTTTATCTGACTTCCAAAAAAGGAGGAGCTCAATTCGACTGTTTTTTTTTTCTATTATGAGCCTGCTCTTTGACGTTTCATAAAAAAGTATGTCACTTAGTGAACCGCCATGGTGTGTAACTGGCCGTTTACAGGAAAAACGAAATTCTTAATTTGAAATGAATCGTTTGGCTTTTGTTTTCTTTTTGACTCCGCTGTAAACTTACGCAGCGCACAAGGCGCAATTTAATGTAATTTTAATTTAAAAATGCATTCATATTTGAAAAAATTAGAAGTAGGTGCCGAAAAGCGCCGCAAAGGGTCCCGATCAGCATATTGTTGCGGCAATTGCAACGCTGTATTAAAGTGAAGTCTTTATACTTACGAGGCACTAAACCGAAACCATTTACAAACTTTACATTAAAAAAAATAAAGAAAAAACATTTATTCAGCTTACAATGACTTAGAAAGACCTGGACACAAAAGTACATTAATCGTTTAACAATATTTGGACTATATTGGAATTTCGCGGGTGGTAGGACCTTGTGCAAGGTCCGTCCGGATCGCTACCACCATCTTGCTCGCTAATCCTGCCGCTAAGCAGCAGTGCTTGCACTGTTGTGTTCCGGCGTGGAGAGCAAGACAGCCGGTGGTGCAATTACTGGCACAAGAGGTATTCCATCTTAGCCGTCTGGGTTGGCAACGCATCTGCACTCTCTTTGTTGTTGCAGGTGTCTATAGGCGGTGGTGATCACTTACCATCAGGTGACCCACTTGCTTGTTTGCCTTCCTATGTTTAAAAAAAAGGCATTTCCACTTTAAGTTGTACCGTTAACCTAAACTTAAGTTATGTTTAAATACTGTCTATTGTCAATTTTGTCACGAAACACAATCATTTGACAGTAATTGTCAGTTTGGTGACGACCATTAATTAACTAACGTAACGGGTTAGGCTCGTAAAACACACTTTCCAGAAATGTGCATTTTCTCTAAAGGTACACTTTCCCAATTTGGAAATTTCTCGAAATGTGCACTTTTTCAAACAGTGCACCTTTCCAAAACGCACGCTTCCCGAAATGTGCACTTTTTCAAACAGTAACTTTTAACTTTTTTTTGCATTTCATAGAAACCCCATAAACAGGGACACAGGGACGCACTTTTAGAGACAGTGTAGCTTCCGAGAAAATGACCCTTCTAAAGAAGTGCACCTTTAGAGAAAGTGCACATTCTGGAAAAGTGCACCTATTGACAAAGTGTACATATCGGGAAGTGCACTTTTAGAGACAGTGTACCTTCCGAGAAAATGACCCTTCTAAAGAAGTGCACCTTTAGAGAAAGTGCACATTTCGGGAAAGTGTGTTTTACAAGCTTAACCCAACGTAACGAAAACGGTACAACTTTAAATTGAAAATGCCCAATTCCATGCTTAGAAACGGTATAGGCTAACACCCAAAGGCAGCTGCACGTTTCATGATAACTTGCCACTTTCTTGCATTGCATCTGATAACGTTAAACGGTTACGATCCAGTTCATTTTGGAAATGTGAAAATTAGGTTAAGTTATGCGGGTATTTTGCCAAAATTGTGCCAGTTCCGTTGCAGTGAAAGCCAGTGAAGTTATTACGTAGTACGTGATTGTGCTGGGGTACTAAATTACGTTGCTGAATGTATTTATGTCGTAGGACTCCTACATTCCTAGTACATAAATATGACGTCCGAATAGCTTAGTGGTTAGTAACCCTACAAAGCTAGAGGTTGTGGGTTTAATTCCCACAAGTGGAAAATATTTGTATGATGAATATGCATGTTTGTACGTGAGGTCGTGGATGTGCTATGTATTTGTCTATATTTTCTAGATATGTTTTTCCTTGACCTTGTATCTATAGGCTCAGTTTTGCTTAGTTTGGGATTAGGTCAATTGGTGTTAATTGTCCCAATATATTTATTTTTTTATTATTTACTAGTAGGAGAAGAGACTCAGGTCCGTAGATATAGATCGTTCTCCAGTGCAGCAACGTACTCAAGTCGAAGTCAAAAACTAAATATCTTTAGCACATATAAATGTCAGAAAATTTTCCTCTGATTAAAAAACTTCTGATAAGAAGGTACCGGCAAGAAATTCAACGAGGTACGGCCGCAGACATTAATTGTTACGCCACCCCAGAACCCTGTCATAATGACTTAGTGAATCTGTAGCACGTGTTAGTAAACAATCCAAAGCAATGTCACTGTGACAAGGTTCCATACAAGTTCAATGATTAAAGTCCGTAAGTGTACAAGACCCCATTTTAACTTTCCGTTTCCATACGAATGCAACAAATTGAAAAGTTGAATTATTTATTTTCTAAATTGGCTCGATTGGTTCATTAAATATTGAACCCATTTTAAATGACTTTTATTTAAACCCATATTTTTACTTTGCCATGCAAATATTGCGAACGTTGTTTAGTTGTCACCAATTTGAAAACCAATTTCGGTCACAACAATAACCACAAAGTTATGAATATCCCAATAAGAAATTTAGGAATATTTTACGGAAATTGGCAGTCTGGTTTTCGCATACACAATTTTGGAATGAAGCGAAAAAACTGTTTTAGCAACGTTGACTTTATTAAGACTTCCTTAGCTTTCAATGGAGAATATGCAAGGAATTTATTTGTTCCAAAAGTTAAAAGAGTCTTAAAAAAAAACAACTGTTTTGTTTCTTTCTAAGGTCATTCCTTTTTGAAATAATATCAATAGAAATGTAACAGTGAGCAAGACTCACGAAAACGCTCCATACAAAACGATCATAGACTTTGACGTTATAGTCTTAACTAAAGTTTAAACTAAGACCACGATTATTTTAATACAGTCTGCTTTTAGTTTTGCTTCGCTGTAACTTCTAAAATATCAGTTTTTTTAATCCAGTTCTTTAGACATAATTTGTTTTTCTGTAGGACATTTAGGGGAGTTTGGTTTAAAACTACAACTCAACCTAGAGTAGATCGTATTCTCAATAGATTATAAAAAAAAATCAAATAATATTTTTAATAGATGTCACAAGGGTTCATAGGTAGCACGTGAGTAAACGACACTAGTTTCTCGGGGTAGCAAGTTATTCCAATTTGTTACTAGTATACCACTAAACTTATTTCTAACAAATTGCAGCTCATTCCTTAAGCTTACCCAATTTTGCAGGAAATTTAAAACCTATTCGAGTAAGTGCACAAAAACAGTTCACAGTTCGTGTCAGTCGATCATTGCGGCGCACGCGACGTTAGTGGCTCGCTCCAGAGCTCGGATTTAGGTTTAATAATAGTAAAATACTGTGGGAACACAGGCAATGAGCAATATCGTTAATCAGCTATTATTTATTTATTTATTTTATTTATTTAAGCTTCATTGCACAGTTTACAAAACAAATACAATTGGCGGACTTAATGCCAGTAGGCATTCTCTACCAGTCAACCACACTATAAATAAGAAAGTAACAAACATGGGTGCACAAAAAGAAAAGTAAAAAGCTGATAAACAATAATCTATCTATCAAGTACATACTAACTAGTATTAATCGATACACTAAATATATAAATAATATAAATACATATAAATACATATACATACATATACATACACATGTGATGACGGATCCAACTACTCCCCCTCTTCCTCAAGAACGTACTTACGAAGCATTCGTTTGAAAGCAACCAAAACAAGTATCGCTAATTCAGAGGAGTTTGTGAATGAAGTCGAATTAAAGGCTACTAATTTACGGAAGATTAAACAGGATGTGAAATTATCAGATTAGCATGACATGTTAATCAGATTGTGTTGTATGTCTATCCCATTCTTGTCGCCAATACTGTATATTTATTCTAAACTAGCTATGCCTGCGACTTCGTCCGCGTGGAATAGTGTCTTACTTGAACTTACATATTTCCATACAAACTTTCATCCCCTATTCCCCATTATTATTTACACCCTTGAGGGTAAAACTTTTACAAACTTTGAATGCCAACAGCCAACAGCCTAAAAACTAAGTTTCAAGCTTCTAGCTCTAAAAATGACGATACTTCCATACAAATTATCGTCCCCCTTTTCAACCCCTTACAACCCATATATCGCATTAAAAAGTAGCCTATGTCCTTTTTCAGGCTCTAGACTATCTGTGTACCAAATTTCATTTAAATCGGTTCAGTAGTTTTTTCGTGAATGTGCGACAGACAGACAGACAGACAGAGTTACTTTCGTATTTATAATATTAGTAAGGATTAGTAAGGATTAACAATACGATGTTGTATTGCATATTTATTTATTGCTAGTGGCAATTATAAAGTCAGGGAGAATGTTTCCTCTAATGGTGAGAGAGTGGCTGAAGCCACTTCATGATTTACGGCGGTGTTCAAAGTCAAAGTCAAAACATTTTTATACAGAGGCTTACAGGAAGCACATATGAATGTCATAAAATTTACCATTTGTTGTGTGTCTACGCCATTAGAGGAAACATTCTCTCTGACTTTCTCATTGTCACTAGAAATAAATAAATAAGCAATACAATATCTTATTAATAATTTTGAATAAATATACAATAACATGAAATAATACTATGTGAACACCTCCATGAAACTTTGAGGAAGCTCAGAACATTGGAGTGTACTGCAAACTTTAAAGTAGTTGCGGTTCTATAGAAAATAATCGTGAAAATTAAATCCTATATTAAAATTTGTAGTTCACAGATGACATTATCTGATGCCTGACGTGGTCGAGGTTTGATCTGTCTTGTCGGAGAGATTTATCAAGTGAAAAGCCTCCTTGCCTCATGGTATTGCTTCTGACCTGACCATAACACACACCGGATCATTTAATGTGATCTCGGAGTTTATTTCTGAGCATAATAATGAATAATTCATTTATTTCAAGTCATTTCGACTCATAAAGTTAAAAAATAGTCAATTACAATTTAAATTTACACAAAATAATAATACCCAATAAAATGTCAGACAAACACAATTCAATAAAATTTGACACATAAACTAGCATAGAATAAATATTTTCAACAACCAACAGTGTAAAACTGTTGTGTAAAAGTGTGTGCACTGTGACTTGCAACCGTTGAGAATGCTGGCGCAAAACCAACAAACAATGATCGAATTTGCGATAGTAATGCAAGAACGCAAACAACCTGTCAAACCGAGTGCCACCGCCCGGACTCTATTAGAAATAAATTCGTAAACGTATACAATTCTCGAAGCGTTATTTTCCGTCAGTAGCACGATAGTTTGAAACAAAGGAACTGCACTTCTCGTACCTAGTATTACATAGTATTTACTCGTTTTATTTTAGCCGTTATCACTGTTCCGTCCGAATGTACCTGTTACAGATGCATATTGCATAAATTGAACGATTTAGTGCGCGCGAAAGCGTCCCGTTTTAAGTCTTTAAAAAGGGAATTCTTATTCGAGTTCGCTTTGAGTGGATTGGATTAAATAGAAAAAAAAACTCAGTGGAAAAGGAGTTATTATATTCACGTAATATTTGTATTTGCAGAGAGTTCACGTAGGTAAATTGGAATTCTGAAGGCTAGGATAGCAAAGTTATTATTGCTTTAAACAAACATTTTATGATCGGATTAATATCTTAGTAATAGTGACCTTGCGTATTGTGTCAAAGGTTACGGCTTTAAATCCCCAAATTTATGAGTAGTTCTGGGTCATTAGAGCGAAATTATAATTTATAATTTCGTTATACCAATACTACCGAACAACACTTTAATTCAAGGTTTCCCAACCTTTTTAAGGGCGGACCCCTAGTGCAATATTACCATGATCTGTGGACCCCTAAAAGAATCCGATTGATATCATTATTTCCAATCCATTCCATTCCATCAAACGCTATGTCGCATCATTATGGTTCCTAATCGTTATTTCAATATTTATATTTTATTTTAATTTTGTCCACATACCCCCTAGGATAGGTTCTAGGACCCCAATGGGTCCCCACGCTGTAGTAGTACTGTTAGCGATACTAACAACACTACTGTACTAGAAACAGGTATTTTTGAACACTCACAAGGTATTCCCAAGTCTGTTTTACCACAAAAACATGACTTACAAAAACAATTCGAGATCGGAGATGCGTTAGAAGAAAACAAAAGACTGAGTGCATCACAAAGAAGCTCCTGTCATTTTCATTTTCTTCGTGCACCGCAGACACGCGGGCTACGAAGCAAGCGGGTAAGTAAGGCTGGGGCCAAAAGGCGGCCGACCTCAAGCTAGCGGAAAACATAAAACGGCGGCGCAATATTCTATGCGAAAGTATCACGCTTGGATTTAAAAAAAAGTAAAGTTTAATCAGTCTGCTTGTTCGATATACATTGAAGTGATGTGTCCATAATAACGTAATATTACCAAGGAAGATTCATGAACATGACACAAAAAGGTTTCATTACCTTCAGGTTGGGTATTTTCCCTGATGTAACATTTGTGTCTAAACTTCTGTTAGTGATAATTTCCTGCTTACCTGCGATGTTAAATTATAAGTAGTGAGCTTATTTGGATGGTTTTAAGGCATTTTAACCTTATCTAATGTACATTTGTTTATTATTGTCAAACATCAATTTCAATCAAAAATGGATCTGCAAGTAGGCCTTTACGTTCCGTGCCTTATTTGAAGAACCTGTTATTGATTGCCGATGCAAATTGGCTGCTGTTTTAGGGCTCTTTAACCGTAGTCAAAGTTTCTGGCTTACCATCCAGATAATCTTTAATTCATTCCTCTGTCTCATATGCCCTTTATACCTGTACTATGAGGACTTTAGTCGAGACAAATCAGAGGGTAGCAATGTGAATGCATCCTGGTCAGACGAAGAGGTGCTCGCTATCAGAACCAAAAAAGAAGAAAAAGGACAAGTACTAAAGCTATGCAAGCTGTGACCTTACGCACGCACAAGCTTACCAACCGCATACCTCTTGGCCCGGGCCACCTCCGCTCCCTCCGTAAGAAGTGCAGGCAAAGGTTTTCTTATTTCCGCCTCGGCTGGAGCCACGCTGTTTCGGAAATGAGCATAGATGGCACGTGTTGTTCGCTGCGGAACCCCGTAATAAAGTCGCGAGACAGTTTGTTAATACGCCATCTTTGTCTTGAAAAACAGGCGAGTATCCTTTGATCTTCGCTAACAGGGTTCGCTAATGCTGTGACTCTTCATAGCATTTCTTTTTTGTTTTATGAGTGATTTGAAGGTGACTTAGGAAATAGTTAAAGGTCGTCTTTTTTTATAACTAGCAAATGCCAAGGAGAATTTTATTAGAATAAAACGGTTGAGAAAAGCAAGAGATAACACGATAAATTTTATAACGTAAGTCACATAAATTAGGCTTGATTATTCATCGCAGCATTAGATTTGTCTATGATATTATTATTTTTTCAGTTGATGTTTAAATATCAAATTAAATAGGGATTTAAAATTAAATCTAAAACGTCAGTAGTTTGAAACAGTTATCTAAGAATTCTTTTCAGAACTGAGGAAGATCGAAATAGGGATGCTAATTGTTTAAATGCATTATAATTCAATATTTTAAAACATGCAAAACTTTTTTTACACTTTTTTATGGCAAAGGGAGGAAAACAATCATGCATATCACCTGATAAGAAATGGTCGCCGCGCTAATGGAAATTGGGAAGCAGCAACCTCATGAGAATCACTGATCCGATGCCAGCGCTTAGGTAGTTAGCCTCCAGGTCTCTCACTTACTGTACGAAGCTCAGTAAGCTACTAATTCTCGCCGGTATTCTGTAAAACTATAATAATTAAACAAATCATTTTTGTAGCACTTCATAAACTTGCTCAAAACCCGACTCGCTGAACTGAAAGGTTCTAAAAATACAACTTCAATATAATTTTATGTAGGTCATCCCATTGTTTAAGGAGATAACACACTCTCAATTATACTTCAGCCCAACACAATGACCTTAACAGCGATTCGGGACAATGCCATATTGTCCTGCGCCCGACCGGACACGATGTCAGTTTCACCCAAACCTTACTTCATATTGAAATAAGTAAAGTAGACCTTGTACATACGAGCTCATGACATCTCTGAAAGAAACAAAAAAACATGTATAGTCGACCAAGAAATTGCTTGACCACTTTTCGACCGTATTACAAAGGGATAAGATACAAAAGGGGTCAAGCAATTTCAACACAAAACACACGCTTACACACACGGGAGTAAAAAAAGAATATTTCAAAAATTGTGTGAAATAGAATCAAAACCATAACCCTCTCTTCTGCTGGCAGTCGGATAAAAAGATCCACTCAGTGCCTAAACCAAGATGTTCAATTTCAGATTTCAGAGAAACCCTTGATAATAGATTTCTTTCTGATGGAAGGATTCGCTAGCTGAGGGTAAAACATCCTTCGAAAAGTTCTCGAATGGCGGCCGCGTATTGGCAAGCACAGCGTAGGACGAGCAGCCACAAGATGGTCCGATGACCTCATACAGGTGGCAGGAAGGCGCTGGTTGCATGCCGCTTCCAACCGGTCACTTTGGAAATCCATGGAGGAGGCCTATGTTCAACAGTGGACTTCGTGTGGCTTGTACCCGAGCGAAGCCAGGACGGGTCGCTTGTTTAACATTTTCATTATACTTTTGTATGAAAAACTTTACAGGTGTGAATGAATGAATGAATGAATGAACTTTAATGGCAGATAAATATGGTTACATAACAGATCTTAAACAATAATATAAGTTTCACATATTTAACTATTAATGGCATGTTTGTAACGATTAATATTCGTGTGTTTACAAATTATTATAAAATTTGGTTAAATTGTTGGACTTGCACGTTTTGTGGTATGGATCAGGTTGTCGGTCCACCTCGTAACGGGTCTGGCCACGCTGCGTTTGGTCTATAAACAAAGGAAATATCTCAACTGCCAATCTGACGATACATCGCCGAGTTATTTATCGGTGCTCCAGATTCCTTCTATTTATTTTAATTTATGAAGTTTGCTTTAAGCGCTGTTGCTTATCTTGCTTGTTTTCGTCTGAAAACTTCTTATTTAACTCAAGTTTTGTTGTCTGTCTGACAAGAAAACTCTTGAGCTAGCTCGCTGTGTTTTTTTTAATAGAAAAGTAAGGAAAACAAGAGTGCCACCAGATGGAAAGTTATCTTAAGGAAACCGGTGACCCCAAAAATCGCAGATTTGTTCCCTTGGTTTTTTTACCCTTATCCCGGTTCTCCAAATCTCTATTACTGCATAAAAACATGTAGCAAGCTACTACTTTACGTCGATACTTGTGAGAGTGTGGAACTACCTCGGTTGAGCCGGTCCGTTTGTACTGCTACCAGAGCCCAATTTCATAAACGCGACCAGCGACAGGTGACAATTCGGTATACATTGCTTGCCGACTATGATGTTAAGTCTGTAAGTCTGTAGTGTTACTTGTCGACATAGTAATGTACGGCGAATTATCACTGTCACCTGTCGCCTATCGCGTTCATGAAATCGGGCTCAGCAACTGGCTACAGAGCAGCACATAATTATGTACATATAAAATAAAAATAAATAAATATCTCGGGACAATTTACACCAATTGACCTAGTCCCAAACTAAGCAAAGCTTGTACTATAGATACTAGACAACGGATAAACATACATATATAGATAAATACATACTTAAATACAAATAACATCCATGACTCAGGTACAAACATTCATATTCGTCACACAAATATTTGCCCATACCAGGATTTGAACCCGTCTGATATCCGACACGTCCGTGATATCTGGTAATTAAATATTTATGGCTGGCTATTATAACATATCTACGTAATTTTTTAGCAAATTCAAAGATGGAGAAGGTCCTCAAGCTAGTTCTATTGTTTTTATATGCGAATGAAGGGCTTGCGTATGAAAAGGCATTCACTTGTAATGAGAATTTTAACAAAATGTAAGCTCGAAAGATGAAAACCAGCGCGCAGCGTGCACGCGTTTTGTTACAATGGAAAGATCAAATGACCGATCAAATCGTCGATCAATCGAGAATCCATTCTCTAAAATGTCTACGATTTGATCGGAGGCCCTACGTTCGCTGAGGTCGTCCTTTTCCCATTTTTCCATTTACATACCCTTTTTTCGTACACTTTCTTAGTTAATCTTCTATCATGCATCAGTCAGCCATTTAGTTTCATACTATGTTAGTATGACCTGCCACTTGAGCTCGGTTTAAAACTACGACCCTAAATAATTAATAGATTCAGGCGTTACTTTGCGGAGGTCCATATCAACAAACTGGAACAAATTACCTTGCTACTCCGCGAAACCAGTGCCGGGCTCGTGCAAAATAGCTGCGTCTGTGCGACACACATATGTTCATGCAAAAACCCACCCTCCTCCGCTTCCACACGCGGAGTAGCAAGGTAATTTGTTCCACTACGACCCTAAATATTTTTGTATTCTGCTTTCTGCAAATGTACGTAAAACAGCATTTTCCCATTTTCAGTAGTTTTTGTCATAATATCAAATTAGCTACATTGCAAATAGAGTAAAAAATTGCATTTTGTTCACTTTGATGCCGTTTCAACCAATGGAACAATGCACCTAGCACAAATTTTCTCGATATGCGTTTACTCGCTACGTAACTCAGTGCGTCTCTTTCCTACTGGGCTAATTGGAAAGAGACACACTGAGTTACGAAGCGAGTTAACGCGTATCGAGAAGATTCATGCTAGGTGCACTAAACGCCCGCAGTTCGTTTCTGTACTTGACAGTATACGAATATTAATTGAGTTTTAAACCTTGTTTCCATGACGTTAAATAGGACTTTGTAAATGTACAAAAACTGGATGATAAATTACACGAACCTAACAGTTGTATTGTACTAACAGTTGTTATATTCTCTATTTCTCAGAAATGAAATTTACGATCGAAGGTGGTTTTTACAAATGACGTTATGTGATGCCTGATATGGCCTAATTTTGATGTCTTGTTTAAAATCTCCTATTGTCCCAAGTGTTAAATTCAGACCTGAAAAAAAAGCCTATGCGGTGTATTTGCAAAATATTTTTGTTTTTATTTTTTAAATAATAAAAAATACAAAAATATTTTGAAATATTCATCTGTATTGATTATGACTCAATAAAATTATAAACTTACATTTTACTTGGTATTATAAAATAATAATCGGTACTATTATTATTTTAACTGCCCTGTACAAATGGCCACCCAGTGCATATATGTACGTACAGTCAAGGAAATTGAAACACGTACCACCGTAGAACCTAGTCGAAGAGAAATACGCATGACATTTGTATGACATAGTCTGGCGTTTAACGCGTCGCGTCATTGCAATAAATGACAAAAAGAGATACAGCGATGTACAAAAGAGAACTTATCCCTTTAGGGGTCTCTTCCAGTTAACCTTTGAGTGGATGAAAGGAGTATCATTGCCGGGACAGATAAAGACCAAAAGTTTATCAAAAACAGTGGAAAATTACCTTACAATTTAGCTATAAACACATTACAGACTAATAATAAATATAATACCTAAATACTAAATACTAAAAATACATAATAAGTACTTAGACGTAAATAAATACTCAGAAGTTAATGGACTAGAAGGAAAAAAACTTAAGGAGATGGTGTTAGCCACATTTTCTTTAAGTGCCCCAGTGTCTCTGCATAGGGCAGTCAAACCCTGAGATGTCCCTCAAGATGCCAGTGGTGCAAGTAGTGCAAAGAAGCTAACTGTCACGTTCTCTTTGTCTCCAGGTCTTGGCGTGCTGTCCGGCGTGTCGAGCGAACCCAGGGCGGAGCGGCCGTACTTTGACGACGTGTCCCCCCGCAATGTGACGGCCGTCGTCGGCCAGTCCGCCATATTGCGTTGCAGGGCCAAACACATAGGAAACAGGACTGTGAGTATCGTATCTCATAAATATATATTTTGGGACAATTTACACCGATTGGGAATATGCATGGAATTCATTTATTCCAAAAACTAAGATCCGTAAAAAGAAAACATTCGGTTTTTTACCTAAGGTCATTACTTTTTGAAATTTTACTAATATAAAATGTCTGACATACCATCATGCAGCAGTTTGAAATAAAATTTAAAATAATTTTTATTACCTAGTAATTATTTAACTAATATTGTAATAGACTGAGAAGTAGCAGCAAAAATGACACGTCATTTTCTAACGAATGAGCAGCTAAACTGCCACAATGGTAGTCCAGAAACACGCCAGAACACGACTAGAGTAATTTAAATCGTTTGAAAATGACGTGAAATTTTAGCTGCTATCTCTCACTCTGAACAAAGTAAATTGTTGTAAATATGACACTACGCTACTTCATCTCGCCAAGACTCTTGCCTAAGCTGTCCTTTAAACTACAGGCCATTAAAAAGTCACAAAAAACACTTCAAGATCGAAAAGCATAACCACTTTACAACCCAATCCATCACTTGGCAGCATGACACAATTTTTTAACGTCGAAGGAGTCCGATAGCCCTCCTCAGGCACGGTCCACTGGCTGCCATATAAATGGCATACACACTCGGGGAATATATAGCCCTCCGACATGTCCTGCGATGCATTATAATATATGGTATGGGAGGTATTATCCGTGTCATTTTTTCGTGAAAAGCTTTTCATGGCTTATATCGCTAAGCAAGGTTCGGTAAAAGATTTAGGAGGCCGTAGGGGTAAGGTTGTAAGTGCAGCTGTTTGTGATTGTAATAGCTGTATTTATGGACGCAGCAGCTAAACAATGAATTAGCTCTGGTTTATTTCTGATAAGCTTTTACTCGTGGCTTCACCCGCGTGATGTTTCTTGCGTGATTTCTATCTTATATACCAATGATATTTTCAATTCAATCTTTGTATCATAGCGCCATCGGTACTCTCGATGATTCCGCCAATGTCGAGGTTGAGGAAGGCACGCACGGTATTAGAGCATTTGGTCGATCCATTCGTTTTCCGACGTTTTATTCGCAAGGAGACTGATGAAATTTTAAAACAAAACACAGCACAAACATGGATTTTTAGACTATCTACAGGTACAGACTGTCAATTTTAAGACACTTGTACCAATAATATTATAATACGTGGATGTTCAATGTCATACTAAATGACAGCAGAAAAATGGACCGACATAAGAATGTTGACGCAAATGTTAAAAATGCAAATTATTAGTTTACCATTTATAGTCATTGGATTTACAACTTTACGTCTAACTGCATAAAATAATAATTTATTAAGTTTCGTTGCAAATAGGTTTCTTTACAAATTAATAGTTTTGACAGCAGCGCCGTCAGCCCGACTGACTGACAGCGCGAGCGGGCCATATTTTATACGTTGACTAGAAATCCATCACTTATAGGTCAGTGATATTCACGGAATATCTTCTGTCCGCCAAATTGCACCAAAATGCATACAGCCGTTAATGTTTGATTGAGGGACGAACATCCAAACATAATTACTTGCACATGTATAATATTAGTAGGACAAGTAGGATGTCAATTATTACCAGTTACTTGTTACAATACAAATGGCCTAGCTCAATTCAATTCAATTCAACAGCTCAACCGGGGTAAGGCTGCGTTTCCACCAGAGATGTGCGAGGATGCGTAGCGAGAGATGTGTTTGTAAAGAACCAATGAGCCGTTTCCACCAGAGGTGTGCTGACCGAGGCGAGGTAAATGAAGCGATTCTATTGGTTCTTACAAACACATCCTCGCACATCTCTGGTGGAAAAGCAGCCTAATACCACATTCTCACATAATACAGGCGTCAATAAATTGGTTGCTACTGTATTGCGTTTCCTTAGTCTACAAAGGGGCGTTATAACACTAATAACAATCAAAGCACTTCAATAAATCCAAAACTCGACGCGTGCCAGCTCACTAACACTAATTATTTAAAGTGTTGACAACCCTGTGACAATGGTGCCTCAAACTCCGCCCAACCTTCACTCAGAAAACCAACCTTTCTGTGTTAACTTTAAAATCGATTATTAAAGACTCGGCGCGACGGAGTTAGTGCAAAGCAAACTTTGTACAGCCAGTTGCCAAGAGAAGTGTCCCACATGTCTACAAACTTACCAGTTCCGGGGAACGAGGCGCTAGTGTCATGCAACTGTCTGAAGTTAGTATGGGATGAAGGTAGTTCTACATTTGGCCGTGTGAACGTGTTATGTTGGGCGCGCGGTGGCCAAATCGTCTTCATGGCTAAGGCATTGTTTTCAAATGCGACGGGTCGTTGGTTTTAATTATCTCAAAGTGGAAACTGAGAAATATGAGGTTTTATATTATAGAAACTTTTGCCTGCGACTTTGTCCGATTAGATTCTGGGTTACACTTACTTCAAAAACCCTTTTAATGATAAAATTACCAAAAATCTAAATTTATTGCACCTCTACACCAACTAATAAACACATACATACATACATTTTAAATTAATCAAGTCTTCAACGTACAAGGGTTGACGCTATGAGAGGTTCTTTACTACAAATTCTCAAGTTCTGTAAAGCAAAGTTACTTAATATTTTACAGTATGAGAAATAGAATCCAAAAAACTAAAGAAAAACTTGGTACATCTCACACGCAGCATTTTGGGTCTAGGTCAATTCATAAGAGCTGCCAAAAAATGTATGAACTATTATTAATTTCCTAGAAATTCGATGGCAGCTCTTGTAGAACGACCTAAACAAGCTAATAATAACTGCCAGCAAGCATAAAATAAAACAATGAATTTGGACAAGAACAATTAAACAAAACAAGCACGCGCAAATTAAAAGCAAATACCCATGTCACCGCTAACCATGTGTTAAAAAAACATTGTGACGGAGTCGTCGTATTTTAAAGGTCAAAACATTTATTAAAGACAGTTGCTCTACATATGGACAGCTGTACTTGTGGACTCTCTCTAAATCTTAAAGCTATAGTCTCCCATTGTCCGAGCAACCCACATTTTTCCCTGTTCCCGGAGGTCATAAACAATTCGATATACATTGCTTGCCCACTATGATGTTAAGTCTGTAAGTTTGTTGCGTTACTTGTCGACACAGTAATGTACGGCGAATTGTCAATGTCACCTGTGTCCTGTCGCGTTTATGAAATTCGGCCCAGTAGCCCGAGCACGAATATTGGAGTCATGCGTTACGTTTTCGTATCGCCTTTACTATTCGATTACGTTTACTTTACTTTAACGCAAGCTGTCGGTAGCACGAATCTCTAAATCTGACTCACGTTAACGTATCGAGTACACGCTACGATAGTTAAATAAAGCTACGAATCTACTGGATAGGTACGTTCGGATACCTCACTGAGCGAAGTCAATTACTAAGAATCATTTTAAATAAGTTAGAAATACAGGAAACGGCTTGAATATTACAGAAATCTGTGTAATTTGTATATTTATTTATGAAATTATACGAAAAATATATATACAGTAAGAAAATAATTAAATATGTTAATATAATAATCATTGGGACGAAAGAGTTGAAATTTTCGAACGTTGTATTTTGACACTTGTACTCTTGTACTCAAAATATAAATAAAGTTCGAACGGAATTTATTAGTTGTCGTTATTTAGATAGTAAATAAAAAGTAAAAGTGAATAATTTGTATTGGAAAATAAAACCAAGAAACATTTTCTCGCAGTTGGCCATAATGGCAGATTTCATGGAGAGGTAAGCTGTTAAATTAATTCTTACAACTATGATAGAACTGAATCAAGGACTAGCTCCTAATCTTCTAATTAATTAAATATTTGTTGATACGTTCATACTTTACAATATAGAAATTGATGTAAGTAAGTAGTTCATCAGTCTCTCAGTAAACATTCATTGTAATTTGAGTTTTATGAACGATACTTTAATTAACTTCCATTCTCGTCTAGTAACAAACAATAAATATAATAAAATAATAGAATGTACCAGCTGCTTCACTTATTGCACAGATCGTAAAAGCCAACCCCAGGCATGGACAAATTTCTCAGAAATCATGTCATAGGCAGTAATACTAGCCAATCTTAAATGCCATTGACACCTAATAATATGACTAATGTGGGTTTTCGTTACCTTTACTCTGTAAATGTTAAAAACGTGATTAATTTGCGGGTGGTAGGACCTTGTGCAAGGTCTGTCCGGATCGCTACCACCATTTTGCTCGCTAATCCTGCCGCTAAGCAGCAGTGCTTGCACTGTTGTGTTCCGGCGTGGAGAGCAAGACAGCCGGTGTAATTACTGGCATAAGAGGTTTTCCAACTTAGCCCTCTGGGTTGGCAACGCATCTGCACTCTCTTTGTTGTTGCAGGTGTCTATAGGCCGTGGTGATCACTTACCATCAGGTGGCCCACTTGCGTGTTCGCCTTTCTATGTTGTATAGAAAAATATATATATAAATGAATAAACTTTATTTCAGGTCCTCACGTGATTCCTACGGAGATAATGCTGTCACCTACATACAAGTTCAAAATTGTGTACTGTGAAGTGTAAAATATGCCCGGAGCATAAAGTTCATGCTCAGTTAAATAGATGCGCACTCATTTTAGACGAAGAGGAAGAAAAGATTTTCTCTGTGAGGTGCGAAGACTGTGTAGCTTTACAGGGGGATGTAAACATGCCGTTGCATCACAGAAGTGAGGAACCTTCCTGCACTTTTGTTGAGTGAATGAAAAGACCTACAATAATTACCTATGTAAAGAATGGAAAGCCTACAGGAAAATACAATCCCCAAGTGCAGCTTCAAATGTTTTTATCACAAAAGAAAAACTTATTATTGTGTAGCTGACCCAGACTATCCCAAAAATAAAAAAGTGAATATAATAAATGTATCATTCAACCTTGCATATGTTGAAGATTTAGTTAACCATAAGTTATTAAACTTTTGGAAAACAAATATATACCCTTTATTATATCATTATATATTATTATTATATCAAAGTGTAGAGTGAGTGTGCTTATGTGTAAATGAGTGTTTATTTAAATAAAAAACCTATTTGAAATTACATACTAGTTTTATTTTATTAAGGCATTGCTATTATCGGATGACCTCATACAGGTGGAAGGAAGGCGCTGGTTGCATGCTGCTTCCAACCGGTCACTTTGGAAATCCATGGAGGAGGCCTATGTTCAACAGTGGACTTCTTGTGGCTGACATGACGATGATGATGACTGCTATTATCTCCAGTCTTTGTTTTTTTATCATGTATGGTCGTTCTGAGCTGCTGCATGTCCGTTTTCTTCTGTCTTCTGGACATTCAAATTTACTTCGAGTACCTACATCCTGGTTTCAAGCGCACTTCTGATACTTTTCCCATAATATAGTATCATATTGATACTTGAGCGGTATAATTGAGCATATCATTTGGTAACTAAAAAGAAACAAAAACCTAACCTCAAACAATATTTACAATAGTCAAATAAAATTCATCAGTTTTGTTATAATGATGTATTTCCTAAATTACATTTTGTTAAATACTTACATAGAAATGACCTTTACATAAATACATTCTTGAATATGTTGATAAACAATGTGCATCATTTTTCTTGCAAGTGTTTTTCCGTATTTCTTGTTTACTTGGGACAAATATAAATAATTTGTTTGGTGTTTAAATGCTTGTGCTTTCACACTGGGGCAGCATACAGTACTTGTAATACGAAGGATTAATAATTTTTAATCACAAAACATTTACAATCTCGATACACAAACAGAAGCCCGAGCAAGAATATTGGAGTCATACCTAAGTAACTTTTTAGTATCGACTACTCGATAACCTAACGTTTACTTTACTTTTACGAAAGCTATCGGTAGCACGAATCTTAAAACCTCACTCACGTTAGCTCGATACGTAAACGCGACCACAGAGTACCTTTTTAATATACAACGCGACGATAGTCAAATAAAGTCATGAATCTACGAGCTAGGTATGTTCAGAAACCTAACACTAATCATAGTAAGTTACTATGGATCATTTTAAATATGTTAGAAATACAGGAAACAGCATGAATATTACGGAAACCTATGTAATTTGTATATTTATTTATACAATAAAAGGAAATGTTGAAATATGGCAAGAAAATAATAAATATGTTAATATTTAATCATTGGGCCGAAAGAGTTTAAATTTTCGAACGTTGTATTTTGACACTTGTACTTAAATTATAAAGATCGAACTGTTCGATCGAAATGTATCAGTTTTCATAATTAAAATTAAAGTAAGGATGAAAAGTGAATAATTTGTGTTGGAAAATGAAATCAAGAAACAGTTTCTCGCAGTTGGCAGATTTTATGGAGAGGTAAGCGGTTAAATTCATTCTTACAACTTTGATAGAACTACACTCAAGGACTAGGTCCTTATTAATTTAACATCCATTTTCATACTTTACAATATAGAAATTAATGTAGTTCCTTAGTCCCTCAGTAAACATTCATTGTGATTTGGCTTTATTTTCCTAGACTTTCTACTTACGGATATCCATATTGTGAATATTTGTTTAAGACACGAAAATTTATCTAAATCCTCCCGGGGCTGCAGAGACGCCACTGGTGCACATCACCAACCTGTAGCTAGCCGACAGGCTAGGCTGTGACGAGACAGGCGATATCCGAACTGATGAAAACAAGCAAAAGCTAAGCACTATATGTATAGTAAATGCGCCCAACCTTTTTATAACGTTCCACATATTAATGTCATAAAAATATACCTACTTAGTGCCTACTTACTGTACAGTACGATTAAAGTTTGAATGTCTGCATTACTTGACAAGGTCCTGTTTGATTTACACTGTTTTTTGAGTAAATATCTGTCCAGATATACCAGGTTACCACCTTTTTAAGGATCTTATGCCTTAGTTTAATATGACAAAACGAATTGTAAAACCAGCCTTTTTATACTTTTCACTGTATTATTTAGTCATTTGACTGGTCAAATGTAAAAAGCTGGACAGGCGGAACACCATCTAACTTGCCTGAAGACACCTCCATAAAGCCTAATTATGCCCGGCTTTATCAGGATGCCTAGTACCATTAAATGTACTTTTTTGAATGTTCAATATAAATGTTTGTACCAGTGACATGGATGTTATATGTATTTAAGTATGTATCCACACCATATTTTTGTGTTGTTTGTGTTAACTTTGACATATTGGTTAGTACACTCACAGAAGCACAGATTAGTTCAATTTGTGTACATCGTCCCAAGATATTTATTTATTACCAGAGATTACCCCCTACATACAAACAAACTAACAAACAAAAAACACACAAAGTTTACCTCTTTATTATATTAGTGTAGATTGAGAATAATTATTGTGCATTTTACAAGTCTTTCGCTAAATCTCAATTTTGCTGCAGGGTGTTAGATTTTTGGGGTAAAATGTAGCTTATATTTATCCTAAAAGAAGGACAAGTTATCTCCATCATGCATTATGGCTAACGGATTTGGATTCTTGGTCACTTAGAACCCTGTCACATTGAGTTATTGTTGTGAGATGGCATTTTGTACTGCTGCAGCGCACACAGACAATAAGTACTCATCTAATTTGTTACCTTTCGTTTTTTTTCTTCTCAATTGTTTGTAAATTTGATTGTGTGTGCTTGTAGTAACAAATAAACGTTTTATCTGTCTACCTATCTGAAGAGTCAAAATGAAATTTATTGTGAAAAGAATCTCCGTAGTCAGAAATCAATTTAGTTGACTGTACCTATAATGGAAAAAACATGGTTATAATTAATTTTTAATCATATTTTAATTACTTGCCATTGTTATATACAGATTGAAGAATGCCACCAGCTATGTCTGAAGACAACGACACACAGCCACAAGGAATGGAGAAGCAAGACATCACTTGGTAAGCATTTTTAAAGTTGGATCGAGTGGCTTAGGTATGAAATTAAAATTTGTAGTCTTTACGTTTCTATATCCTAAGCACAAAACCACATTTCTGTCACCCTGCTGTCTGTCTGTGACTCACGCACGGGTCACTAGCTTGTGAACGGAATTTTGTATATTTTGTTTAAAATTTCTACTCAAAGCTGAATACTGATTTACAAATTAAATTTTATGCAGGGCATACTATGAAATATTATTATTTTATGTTACCCTAGCATTTACGGTCAGTCTCAGAAGTAGCTGAACATTTTAGTACCTTGTCGCTGTCAGTGATGTGACAAATTCGAGCAACTCTCATTTCATACGTTACCCCAACAAGGTTCTTAAGTGCTACTTCTGAGGCTGACGGTAATAGGGTGATCATTATCATTTTTAAAATTTGAAAGGTTTTATGAAATAACTAGCGGCTCGGCTCGGCTTTGCACGGGTACAATTTGGATTCAACGCACATAAAAACTTTTTGTAAAATTTTTTTTAAAAAGGAAACAGTGAAAACCGTATCAAAGTCCGTCGCGTGGTCTAGAAGGAGTAAGCGGCCGCAAATATGAGAACAGACATTTTATACTATGTAAAGATAATAAATTATTTCTATAAATTTTAGATGCAGATACATGGAACACTTCTGACTGCAGCCGCCGGACCGAGCAGACCGCCGCCGGGCCGAGCAGCCCGCTGCCGGGCTGCGCACCCCCGGCCCCGCGCCGAGCGGCGCCGCGGGCCGCCGCGCCGAGCAGCTCGCCGCTAGACCGAGCAGCCAGCTGCCGGGCTGCGCACCCCCGGCCCCGCGCCGAGCGGCGCCGCGGGCCGCCGCGCCGAGCAGCTCGCCGCTAGACCGAGCAGCCAGCTGCCGGGCTGCGCACCCCCGGCCCCGCGCCGAGCGGCGCCGCGGGCCGCCGCGCCGAGCAGCTCGCCGCTAGACCGAGCAGCCAGCTGCCGGGCTGCGCACCCCCGGCCCCGCGCCGAGCGGCGCCGCGGGCCGCCGCGCCGAGCAGCTCGCCGCTAGACCGAGCAGCCAGCTGCCGGGCTGCGCACCCCCGGCCCCGCGCCGAGCGGCGCCGCGGGCCGCCGCGCCGAGCAGCTCGCCGCTAGACCGAGCAGCCAGCTGCCGGGCTGCGCACCCCCGGCCCCGCGCCGAGCGGCGCCGCGGGCCGCCGCGCCGAGCAGCTCGCCGCTAGACCGAGCAGCCAGCTGCCGGGCTGCGCACCCCCGGCCCCGCGCCGAGCGGCGCCGCGGGCCGCCGCGCCGAGCAGCTCGCCGCTAGACCGAGCAGCCAGCTGCCGGGCTGCGCACCCCCGGCCCCGCGCCGAGCGGCGCCGCGGGCCGCCGCGCCGAGCAGCTCGCCGCTAAACCGAGCAGCCAGCTGCCGGGCTGCGCACCCCCGGCCCCGCGCCGAGCGCCGCCGCGGGCCGCCGCGCCGAGCAGCCCGCTGTCGGACCGAGCAGCCCGGCTATGAGGCAGTGCCGGATTAAGCCAGCGCGGGGCCTGTAGCAAATTCTGTCAAGAGGCCCTTAGTTTGCTTTAGGTTCTCAAGTTTAGGGTATTAAATAATTTTTTATTGCGGTCAGACAGGCGTAGAAGCGGCGCCCGTAGCATTAGCTACTCTTGCTATGTGGCTAATCCGGCACTGTGAGAAGGAGACTGACTGCAGAAGAACAATTTTTAAGACCTGAGAAGAATGCGAGGAGTCTCAGAGAGGGATTAAATGTTCGTCGTGCTGGAAAGAGCGAGGATTCGGCAGAGAGACATGGAGCTCCAGCTTTGAGTTCGATCGATGGCTTGAATTAATGAAAGAGGCGATGTATGTTATTACGAGTTTCTTAGATGTGAATAATTGAGATTATGAATGAACGCAAAATGTAAGTCTGTATGTGAGATGAGCGCTTAGGTTAGATCGCGAGTAGATTAGAATTAGCATGATGACTAGTAAAGAAGAAAAATTGTATTTTTAGTTATTGTCTACTATCACTATTGGGTGAAATATCGCCCCATGCAAACACTATACAAAATTATATATGTAGTTATTTTAAATAAAAAAAACAACGAATAAATATAAAATAACAAAGCCTTTATTTATTTACCAACATAGGTGCTCCTTTTAACTTACCTACCCCTTACTTCTAAACCACATATCTGATTTTGATATGGTTATCACTCTCATTTAGAGTTTTTTTAAGGAAGGTTTTTAAGTAATAAATAAGATTAACCTTATCCATACAAGTTTGCCAACCTCTCTTAACTACATAACGTAACTTATGTTTCGTCTCTTTCATTCGAGGGCAATTGTGTAGACAACACACGTTTATGAATCAGGGGGTTAGTTTTTGTAGTGGTAGAGGCGCACTGTGAAGCCAGTATATATATGCAGTACGAATGAACGGGTTCGACCAGGGTAGTACCACACTCGCAGTACATCAGCGTGATGTAGTAGCTTGCTACTGCGTTTCGTACAGTGGGTGATCGATCCGGAGGCCTAAGGGCTTACAACACATTAGTGGTTCTCTTGTGTCCCGCATTGCCTACCTAATAAATAAATAATATTGCATAAAACAAAAAATAAAACTGAAATCACAATCTTTTAATAAATTAATAATTAAGCAATTATTTTACAATTAAGATAGTGCCTATTAGTAAGTAAAATAAATTAACTACATGGAGTCCTTACAATTTTTACATATTCAATGAGTGAAAGTGTTTTCTACAATAGTAAGCAGGAGTTAATGTTTAACACCTTTATTTGGAAGTGTGATTCATCTATACAGACACAAACACCCGATATTCCATATTTTGCGTAAAATATGATAAGATAATATTGATATTAAGACAAGCAATAAGTAGTACCAATAATAATGGTAGAATAAGCTAAGAAAATTTAATCTATAATATATAAGTTAAAGTTAAATGAAATCTTCAGCAGTGTACTCAATGGTACTTAGTAATTTAGATGAGAAATATATTTTTTAGGAAAAAAAGTGCGCTCGAGATGGGCAACTGTTGATGCTTTTACCACAAAAGATAATATTTGTACTGAACACAGTTTACAAATAATTAATCTTAAGAGGAGTGTGAACCCAGCGCTGTCCATACAAACTGCGATAACGTTTTCCACCCTCTAAACCTTAACCTATAGCCATGATTTTTTTGTATGTTATTATTATGCCCTAGAACTAGGTTCGTATGTTTTGATTTTTTAAATATTCTTAATAGTTTCAAAAATATTAACGCATTTGTGTTTTGTATAAAACACCAAACCAAATATTGCAATATTTTCAGCACCAATGCAAATAAACCTAGTTCTAAGGCATTATGACAACATACCAAAAACCATTGCCATAGGTTAGGGTTTAGACGGTGGGAACCATTTTCACTGTTTGTATGGGGAGCGCTTTTTTGGCTTGGGTTCACACTCCTCCTAAGACAACTTGGAACACTTTTCCTTGCTTAATCAAATCCCTTTCTGCCCTTGTATTAGGGAACTTTATGAAAGTTTCAGCAATGGGTGAGCTGCAGAGAACATCCATCACTTCTCTAACATTTGCTGACACTAGTAACGCTAATGTGATTGTTAGTCTTTAAGGTATTTATCTATGGGCCTATGCAG
Organism: Ditula angustiorana; assembly: GCA_963691745.1. Classification (NCBI taxonomy): domain Eukaryota; kingdom Metazoa; phylum Arthropoda; class Insecta; order Lepidoptera; family Tortricidae; genus Ditula; species Ditula angustiorana. The sequence goes on along the minus strand of OY829486.1, from coordinate 1,304,490 downwards.
CTTGAAATATTCTATTCTATTCTATTATATGCCTGCCCACATTGTTCTGGTATGAGCTAGTAGCCAAGAACGACAAGGAACATAAAACCCAATATAAAGACAAATAACATAAAATAATTTGTTTCAATATTCATACCTTATTCAAATTGAAAACTAGGTACCGACCTATTCAATAAAATACCTTGAGAATTCTATTACTCGACTTTAAACTTGTTTCGTTGCGGAGTTCTTCGCACAGGAACGCAAATGCCTCTTTATTTGCATCTGACAAAATGCAATTTCACTGGCATCTGATATATCCAGAGGATGTGTTGTTTTTCTCATCGTAACTCGTTGACTCATTCCCCTTTAAAGAAAGATACCTATTTATAAATGTATTTTAATTATTTTACTTTCAAAAAAATAAAAAGTAGAAGTAATGTTCTTAGATTAGTTACCTCGTTTCTCGTTCTTCATTTCTGGATTATTTGATTAAACCCAGGTAAAATAATAGCGCAAGGCACTAGTATGCGAATTTTTACGCAATCTTATGATTTTTTCCGGTGATATTTTGAAAGAATAACACCAAAAACTAACCGCAACTTGTTCTCGCAAATTGTGTCACCGTCAAAAGTACAGTGAGAAAGTTTGCGTGTTTCTCGATAGCCAGCCTTCGTAAGTTTACTTTACCTTACGTCAAAAAAATATTCGTGCTACCACTTTTTGACAAATACTTTACGCAAACTTCACGTTTACTACTCGATGACGATACGAAAGTGAATGTCAAAGTTAGTGCTATCAAATTTTAGTTCCAAAAACGCCCATGGGGGCGCTGCTCCAAACCTCATACAAATCTTCTCGATGGCGATACGTTAACGTAACTACTCGATAGAAGGAAAAAATATTCGTGCTACCACTTCCATACATTCTGTGACGAATACTTCACGCAAACTTCACGTTTACTATTCGATGACGATACGAAAGTGAACTTCAAAGTTCGTGCTACCAAATTTTAGTTCTAATTACGCCCACGGGGGCGCTGCTCCAATCTTCATACAAAGTTTCTCGATGGCGATACGATAACGTAACTACTCGATAGAAGGAAAATATTCGTGCTCGAGCTACAGGAATTCAAAGATAAAGCAGGAAATAGAGAAACATAGAGATTGCTTCAACGAAGAGAGATTATAGCTAAGTATCCACAGGTTCAGCTGTCAACAGATAGAGCAGTTGCCCCTACTTTTTATCAAATCATATGAAAAACATATATTTCTCAGAATACAATAAAGTGTAATAAGTTTTCCACGTGTATTCAGTATACAAGCAACCGTATAAATACGCCAATGTTACTAGCCTGCCAAAGTTGGTATCATAGTCAAACAGTACTCCGAATTCCGGAGCGGGAAAAAGTTCTAGGAGGATGATGCAAATGATGTATGACCAAACCTTAAATTGACTTATAGTAATATAGCTTTTGCCCGCGACTTCGTCCGCGTAGACTTGTTTAATTGAAACATGCAATCTGCGATATTTCCTGGACAAATTAATGAGAATTAGTTACTTTGCTGTTCATGACGTCACGGCGGCGTATAACTCACTTATCAATGTCCCGTGGGAACTATGCATTTTTACGGGATAAAAAGTATCCTATATGTTAATCCAGGTTATAAACTATATGTGTGCCAAATTTCATTCAAATCCATTCAGTTGTTTTTGCGTGATCGAGTAACAAACATCCAATTTTTTAGTTTTACTAAATTTTTGTCTCTGTATTATTTTGATGTCAAATAAAACTATGTCTATGTCTATGTCTATGTCTATGTCAAACATCCAAACATACAAACATCCAAACATACAAACATACAAACATTAGTAGGAAGTAGGACTAGCGACCCGTCGGGCTTTGCACAGATATAATGTACATAAAAACTGTCCTTGAAAAATTCTCTAAATTCCAGTATAACCGTAGCAAAATCCGTTGCGTGGTTCACAAGTAATCGACCGAAGATGAGATCTGGACAGACAGGAGCGGATAGCGACTTACTTATAACATTAGCAGACAGTCTGCTCGTGACCACGGCCGCTGCAATGCGGCCGAAACGTCGAGGTAAATAAATAAACAGTTTATTATCGCGTTTAAGTCCCGATAAACGTAATAAGCATGTGTAAAAATCGCGAAAATTTAAAATATTGGATAGCGACTTTGTTTTTTACTATTTAATTTAAAGAAAAAATAGTTTTCTAATTTAATTATATTCGCAGTACAAACCAGAAACATTTATAAATAAATACTCGGCAAAAAAGGGCTTCATTTGTCCGAGCAGAATTACCATTTGACCGCAATGCGATTGCCCTGGTCCTTTGAAATAAGGCGGGCCATAAACGTTGGAATTAAATTTTTAATACAGGGGTTCCAAGACTGAGAAATTAAAAAATAAATTCGCCTTTGTGGGGCCTTTGTTTTTGTAGGTAATTAGTGTGAGCCGCCGTGAGCTTGGTCCGCGTAATTAAGCAAGATGAAGCGTTCGCAGTTTCTTGGGGCCTCTAAAATAATAAAATTAAGTAATGGGCCGCGTTTTTAGTCGCTAAATAGAATTCCGGTTCCGGATCTGCTGGTTTTTTTTTAATTTATTGCGGAAAATACTTTGGAAGTTCAAGATTTTGCTCTATGTACCAATAAACAGATGGGCAAGGCATAGCAATACCCAACATTTTTTTTCGACCAGCACTGTAATGCAATGTTTGCTTTGCATATAAATTGATTTTAACGTTTTGAATATCCAAAGTATTTTTGTGCAGCAAACCTACTCGTTAAGGTGGATTCACAATGCAAAATGGCAAGCGACCAAACGCAATCATAATCGTTTGCGTCGCGTTTTTCGTTTTGACCAATCAGAGATCAATTATCGGCGTCTCTGATTGGTAGAACCAGAAAAACGAATCCTGTGCGATAAATTGTTGCGTTTTATTGCTTGCTACATTGCAATATGAATTTGGGTAGGTTTACATTCTCACATTTAATATTTTTATTTCCAATATAGATGATTAGTTGATTACAATCAGATATCAAAACATAACACTGTAAATTACAATTTAAATCATTATTTCAAATGATATGTAATCTAATATCATAGTAATTACTTGTCAAGCCTAAATTGAAAAATAAATCTTTTAGTCTTACGAATTATGAGTGGCCATAAATGCTAGTATTTATTGTCTATTTCAAAACCAAGACACTGTTTTGCTTGGTATTGAGTGCGATGATGTTTATTTTGCATCACTTCAACAGGTATCGTGGATGCGCAAGCGCGACCTCCACATCCTGACGTCCCACATCTTCACGTACACGGGGGATGCAAGGTTTAGTGTCCTGCATCCTGAACCTTCCGACGACTGGGACCTCAGAGTGGATTACGTCCAACCTCGGGATGCAGGAGTGTACGAGTGTCAAATAAACACCGAGCCGAAAATCAACATGGCGGTGTTTTTGACAGTAGAAGGTAATTTTCTCATTATATTTTAATTGTTAAAGAAGGTGAGAGGCTTTTGTCACTGATCTTATAACAACGTATGTCGAATATACCTTTGTAAATATGATTACGTTTGCTTTGTAGTTTGCATGTTTTTGTCTCGTATTAATTGTTAAAGAGATAAAAGGAAACTATTCAGTTTTGAAGTAAAGTCTTTTAAGTTAGTATTTTAGTAAGTCACTCTACCAAAGTTACAGTAATTTTTGGGGTTTACGAACTCAAATTTTTTTTAAAGTTAGGTCTAAACACAAAAGTCTAGGTAAGTACAGTCAGCCCCAGAATTAGCTGAACAATTAACAACCTTGTCGTAGGAACGTATTCAATGACAGTTACTTGAACTCGTCACATTACTGACAGCAACGAGGTACTAAAATGATCGGCTGACCGTACGACATCATTGTCCAACAGATATCTATGATACTGTCTCTATTTATTTTATGGACACAAACAGAGACGGTATCACGATATCTCATAGATAATATCGGGAGCTTATCCAAGAGTGATGGAACAAAATCTTAGTATCCTGCATCCTCTTGTTTTTAGAACGAAAAATAACAGCGGGTTTTCATCATCTGCGTTTTTAATGTATAGTCGACCAGGAAATTGCTTTTCGACCACTTTTCGACCGTATTGCAAAGGCATAAGGTTCAAAAGTGGTCAAGCAATTACTTGGTCGACTATACACGAGTGCTTAGAAAGACGGGGTTCTATTTTTCTTCGATTTCTTTGTTTAAACTTAGTTCCTGATAAAAACTTATTGTATGACTCGGTAACTTTATCTTTAAAATAAGATAAAAGAATATACTGCTAAGTTTCTCCTGGCGTGCTTGTGGTGCTACTTCTAAGTTTTTTTTTAACTAAACGCTGGTATAATCAAAGTTGCAAAAGAGTTTCAGCCAAGCATAGATTAGGATACCTACGAATAAAAAAAAAAAAAACTGTGAATTGAAGTATTTTTATCGAAGTCTAATCTTACATAACTGAATAAAAAATAATGGTATTTTATGCAACTGTTGCATAATAAGAGGTTTTAAAACACGAGTGTGGTTTTATGAAACGAGCGTCAGCGAGTTTCATAATAGGATCACACGAGTGTTTTACGACCTAATTATGTACAGTTGCGTACATTACTTTATCTACACACATATCATAAGTACTCTATGATGGGTTCAGAAGCCATAGGGCAATGACCTGCATTGCTACTGGTTACTAGTGCTAGGTACCTATTAAATATTTATAGACTGTACACATTAAAATAATGTAATAAAAAATGAATTTGAACAAATATAGAAACAAATTAGAAAAATTCTCATTATAATATTGGTTGTTATAATGCTGGTCATTGCCTACGGTTTCTGAACGCATAATAGAGCATTTATGATATATGTGTAGATAAACTAACCTTTTTCCTAATTTTCTAGATTCATGGTCGCCTTATATCGATTTACGTACTAGGAACTAACTTGTCTTAAAATGGATTAAGTTAAGAATTTAAATTTTTGCTGGCTGGCTGGTTTATTTTGGCATGAACTGTCGTCATTAACATTTACATTATCCTTGGATAAAGAATTAAAGCATGGATATAGCCTCAGTACATGTCAAGCGTACGCACCATAAACTGACAAAATGGGTACCTTTGGTGTACGTCAAGGTAGTGGAACTTGTAAATTAATAAGAAAAACGTAGATTGTACCATCTTAATGCACACTAAAAGTAACCATTTTGACGTTTCATTTGTGTACAATGTGTCAATTGAAGAGGAGGGTTAGAGTTGCACGTTGTATTGCCATTTAAAATAAAGAAATCAGCTATAAAAATATCGCTTTCGATTGTATTACTCTTTCTATGCTATAATATTTCTATGACATTATTATTTCTCAACATAAAGTCCAGTGGAGTAGGTACGACCATAAATAATGATAAGTTAGGGCCCATTTACATAGAGCGAGTTCTCGTATGCGAGTTGCATTACATTGCGCGGCTCGATCAATCGATCGATCACATCGTACCTCGGTAGCCCGAAATGTAATTTTTTTATTTTCTTGTAATAAATAATGAGCTAATTAATACAATTAACACTTGTGCTCTATATTAATATCAGACAGCTCTATCGGAAACCATAGCTTAGATTCACGACTTGATTTTCACACTGTATGACAAATAAGATAAATAGAGCGCATAAAATTATTCATTTAGGGCAAAACTATCTTTAAAAATTTATTTCAACGCTTTTATGGCATCCAGTTTGTTATTCCGTGCTGAAATGCAGGAAGCCTGAAACGAGCTTAAAGGCATTACTACACTGGCGCAAAAATATCTCTTACTACGGAGAAACACAACTGGTTCGGTTTAAATTCTATGTACAGTCAAGGAAATCCAAACACGTACCACCGTAGAACCAGGGCGAAGTGATATACGCATGACATTTGTATGATATAGCGGGGCGTTTAACGCGTCGCGTCATTGCGACAGGGTTCTAAGGTGGTACGTAAATGTATTTCCGCTACTGTATCTATGTATCACGAACCTTCTCGACACGCTTTAATCGCTACGTAACTCAGTGCATCTCCCTCCTACTGGGCTCGTGAGGAGTGTGAACCCAGCTCCAAAAAGCGCTCCCCATACAAACGGCGATAACGTTTTCCGCCCTCTAAACCTTAACCTATGGAAATTATTTCTTGGTATGTTGTCATGATGCCTTAGAACTAGGTTTGTATATTTTGATTTTTTAAATATTCTTCATAGATTTGACAATATTTGCATTGTAGAAGTTTCATACAAAACAAAAAAGCGTCAATATTTTTGAAACTATTAAGAATATTTAAATAAATAATCAATACATACAAACCTAGTTCTGCGGCATAATGACAACATATAAAAAAGTCATGGCTATAGGTTAAGGCTTCGAGGGTGGAAAACGTTATCGCCGTTTGTATGGAGAGCGGTGGGTTCACACTCCTCTTTTAAACGCGTTCATACCAGGCGCACTGTAGCGTCAGTGAATTCCGAGTGAATAAAATGGAGGATGGTTCAAACATAATTATACAGAGTGGCCATATTTTAACCAACAACTTTATAAGTCTAGAAATGTAGGCTAGGTTAGTGTTTCTTCGGTTTTTACTAACTCCTGAGTTTTAAACCTTTTTTTGCTTTATCAGAAGCAGAATATGTGAAAACAACTCTATTGTTTAACGCGTTTGTATGTGTTCGGGGCCCAATTTCATAAACGCGACAGGTGACTGTGACAATTTGGTATGCATTGCTTGCCCACTATGATGCTAAGTTTATCAGTCTGTGACGTTACTTGTCGACGCAGTAATGTACGGCTAATTGTCACTGTCACCTGTCGCCTGTTGCCTTTATGAAATTGGTTCCAGATGTTTTTGAGCAGCTTTGCTCCAATATTATCTGATAGCTAGTACGACACACCGCGCTTCGTTTTGTCGTTCAATTCGCGTCTCTTTCTAACTAGCCAAGTAGAAGAGAGACGCACTAAGCAACAAGCAAGGAAATCAGCATGCGTGCTAACCATACTGGAGAGTGAATCTCTAAGCGCAACAGCGATGAGTTCAACGCTGGGGCAGCGCCCTGTTCTGCTCTAGCGCTAGCACAGAATAAATAATAGTACTACAGTTCTCTTTTTCGACCACCATTAAACGAATTCCAACTTTATGATCAAGCACAAAAAGTTCTTATTACTTCATAAACATTCGCCAGGCGGCATGTGTCAAAAGGAAGGCGCCGCCCGCGCCCGCCTTCCACCCGCAATGCCCTGGCGCACCGCTAGGGTTGGGCTGCTTACTATTACAACGCGCGACACAGAGTGAGCGGGCGCGCGCGCGGCAAACCGGCATCCTACTGCGATTAACCTATGCCATAGGTAATGCGGCGAGCGCACCTACAATGCGGAGTGGAACCCCCCTGGAGCTAGCTCGAGTGAGCAAGACAGGGCGATGTCTCAACGTCGAGTCTGACGCTGATGTGCTTAGAGAATAACAATGCTGGTGTCAACTGAGACTGTATAATCGACCAAGCAATTGTTTGAACACTTTTGAACCTTAGCCCTTTGTAATACGGTTGAAAAGTGGTCAAGTAATTTGTTGGTCGACAATACCTTGGGATCTAGGCTTAGAAAAACATACACGTAAACATAACCTCTAAAGCTCAGTCACTTTAAAAACAACCCTCGTTCCGTAAAAAATTATACAGCCTTAATAAAATGTAAAAACGTTGTGTCATTTGTCAATTTTCGGAATACATAAGGCTTATATTCCGCTTAGTCCCCTGCCGTCCCTCGCAATGTGAAAACTGACGAAGATATAATCTCACATTCATCTCTTGTCATATTAGAAGGGGACTAATGCCGGTATACAAAGTGGAGCGTATCAGTCTTTGTTAAGCGCGCGGAAGGAAAGTTGTATGTGGATATTTGATTTTCTTGTTTATGTGTTGGCTTCTTTTCAAAGAGCTGGACGTTTCTGCTGACCGTAGTAAGGAGTTGAGTTGGCTGTGGCGTTTTATTATAATGGATTTAAAAATTGAATTTGTAAAACAGCACGTTACCTTTAATGGATCAGGCGGATTTGTTAATACAGCAAACAAAAAACATTGAAATAAAACAATATAAAGTTTACACTGTTTTATTTCAATATCAACAATTTGCAAACACATAGTAATTATTAAACGAATATGTCCAGTTTATTAGGCTTGTTATTTTAGAATCTACTGCCAAATACATTTCGACAGATTTCCTGCGACAGAATGCCTGCATTTAATAATTCAAAAACAGATCAGTTTTTGAATTTAGAACCTGGACATTGAACTACACGATTTACGTGCGTTTTGCCTCTATACGAGGCATCATCGGGACCTTAAATTTTTGGAATTTTTTTTCATTAAGGCCGGTTTAACCTACGCGAAATAGGTCATGGAGAAAAGCTACTAAGTTCATAATATTAGGAAGGCAATCGCGCTGTTTAATTATCTTGTACTCTCAATAGGCCTTAATTAAGTATTCATTGGTAGTGACATTTGACACCGGTCGCTATCAGCGATGGCCATTGCCTAATAAACGATCAAAGACGTTGTCACAAAGGAAGGGTTCTGTTTGAATTATTAATGACCTGAAGTGATTGTCCTGTATTTTGATTATAATTCTTGAACTTTCACGGTCCATGAACACTTTTTAACTTAACTGCATATATCAGTTACAATGGTGTTAGTATCAATAAGAGTAGGTGCCTAAAAGCCCTCATATTCACGCAAATGAAGGACAGACACACATACAGAACACGGACGTGAAATAGTAGCAACTTGATTGCTACTGCATTTCGTACGGCAAGTAGAGATCTTGAGGTCCACGAATGAAGAATAGGATACAATTAAGATGTAATACATTCAAACCTTTCGTAAAAAAAAAATTACAGCGAAACCTTATCAGAATCATAATAAGGTTAGGTTAGCTGTATTTTCCTGTGTATTTATAATTGATTATGTACAATAAAGAGTTTACATACAAACATACTCATATATAAAATCCATTGTGTGGTTTAGAAGGAGTAGGCGGCTGAAAATAATGAGGACAGACACAGATGGATATCGACTTTTGCACTGTGTAAAATAAAATAAAAGATAAAGAAGAAGATCTACACTGTTTATTATACTGTTTAAATAATACTATCTGGTCTAGTTTTATATTCCGTGGGTCTAGTCGTATTTACCATTAACTTTTTTTTATAGATGAAATTGCTGCCTGACAGCATAACATAATTTTGCTCTTCAATTTTGCACTCGATTTTTTAATTTAAAAACGTATCATTTTCAAGCGATCCAGTGCGAACATCCTTTGCTGCTTAAATGTCAATCGAATCATCGAATTCATTAAAATACCTGCTCCACTTTTATTTCGTTTCAATAAAGGATACGCTTCATTGCTCTATTTCGTTTGACCCTTCAGTGAATATTTAATTCTGCCGAATCAAAGGGATGCAGGTGAATTCATGAATCAATGTTCAAAGGACCCGAATTCTGCCCAATGAGGATGCTTACCGGGCTATTACCTTTGTTTTTAATTAAATTGGTAGGTTTAGATACCCTGTTTTTTAAAATTAAGGCATCCAACAAAGTAAGGAACAGACAGACATCTACCCGAGGAGTAACGATCCGAATCGCTGATGTGTAGCCGGCCTTTAGCTCCCCATAGGCCTCCAGATCGCTCATTTAAATACTGTACGTAGCGGTCCCCTATTATTTCGCCGACAAACTATTCGTAGAATGTATCGGTTCGCAGATTATTCGTTTCGCAGAATACTTTTTCTTTGAAACCATTTCTATTTCAGAATGTTTATAAAATAAGCCTAACCTACCCTAACCTAAGGTAGACGACTTATCTAAAATATTTAAGTCTTGCTAAAAAATTGAATTCAGCCAAATAAAATTCTGCGAAAAGTTTGTTGGTAAAATAGCAAGCCGGTATTCAGTGCGTATTGCCTTTTTGAAATTTTAATTCGCTCTCAAACTATTTATTACTACCAGAGCATTAACATTACACATTTTAAGACTTAACGCAAAAACAATTTCCGTTCCCGTTATTAATACGTCCATCCATCAAAAGCCAGGTATTCTACTTCGCCCAATTACTGCCCTTGTTATGGCTGAAAAATGTACCAGCAACGTCGGGAATATTTTACGTTCCCAAATGGACAAATGGACTTCTTTATTTCCAGCAATTTGTTTGACTAGTGTTACCGTTTTAACTAGCGTTGTTTGAACGTGTTAAATCTGAGTCTGAAATAATTTGTTTGACATGTTGAGAGCTGAGCATCGTTTGGAAGCGCGGCGGTTGTGTTTGTGGGGACTGCCGGCTGATATTAACTTTTTAGTTCTGAAAAATGACTATTATAATATATCGTTAAACAGTTGTACATTTTTCAAAGTTTATAGTTTTTTATCAATTAAGTAGCTTTTCAGTAGTAAAACACTGTTTCTTAAGACACTGTGTTTTGACTTTAGACGTTCTAGCTGTTAGTTTTTAATCAATGTAGGTATAGTCTACCCAGTAATTGCTTGACCACTTTTGAACCTTATCCCTTTGTTATACCGTCAAAAATTGATCAAGCAATTTCTTGGTCGACTATACGTTAATAAATTAACATGTGTAAGAGTGTAAGTTTGTAAGAGTATACTTGAAGAACATAACCTTGCCTTCTGGCGCTACTCGGGTAAAATTTATTTAGTCTTTAGTTGTCGTGATGACATTTGCGTTGCCAAAAAGGGAAACATACTTAATTATATTGTTTTATTAGGTAATAATTTGTTAACTTTAACGATAAGAAAGAGGGTAAATATATGTGAAAAAAAACAGCTTCAAGGTCATCTAAAGTCACTTCCACCATCGGTTGTTTACAGTTCCCGGCAAACAATTTGAACACTGACCTTAACTGCGCAGTAGCCGTTTATAGTACAAATGTGTGTGCGCGAAAATACCCCCTCCACTCGATTTGTGCTAAAGTTATTTGCCTGCAACTATACGCAAGTTTTATCATCGTTTTCGCTGCTTCAAAAGATATCGGGGCTGTGAGTGATGAAAAAACTTAATAACAAACTTAAGTTAACGTTTTATCAAATTTATGATTTAAAAATGTATTATCTTTTCTTCAGATACAAATTGGTTCTGAGAATTCAGTTAAGTATGTTTCAAAGAGAAATATACATTTTAGTACCTACCTACCTAAATAGATACAATCACACTCTGCCTCTTGACATTGGAATTAATTGGATACCTACTGGAATATTTACAGCAAGTTTAGATCATGTCGAAATACACTTAGGCTACATTTTTTTTTACAATTAAAAGAACGATAATAAGATACTCAAATTACGTCTAGACTATTCCTTATTAATGTATTTTTCTCCGTATAACTTATTACGTAATATTGATGTCTGGAGCGTCTAATCTGTTTAGGTAAAAAACTTTTGACTAAAGACCCTTTCTTATTTAAAATAGGAAGATAAACAAGCAAATGGGTCACCTGATGGTTAATGATCACGCCCGCAATACCAAGGAGATTGCAAATGCGTTGCCACCCAGAGGGCTAAGATGGAATACCTCTTGTGCCAGAAATTCTACTGGCTGTCTTGCTCTCCACGCCGGAACACAACAGTGCAAGCACTGCTGCTTAGCGGCATGATTAACAAGCAAACCCTTTGCATGTATTACAGTTGCAGTAGTGTACAAATACTGATATGAAACTTATGTCATTTTTAGGGTTCCGTGCCTCAATAGGAAAAACGGAACCCGTATAGGTTCACTTCGTTGTCCATCTGTCTGTCTGTCTGTCAAGATTTTTTTTCTTAGGAACGCGTGGAGGTATCTAGTTGAAATTAATGCCAAATAGTCAAATCTATAGTCTCTTGGAGCCGTGAAAAAAATCAAACTTGTATGTCAACGCAATCAAAAGATACGGCCGTGTATGTTGCTTGTTTCATGCATTCGCGAGACACTTGAAAACCTATGTTCGAATATAGAGAGTAAACTAGTCCATACGAAAACACTAATTTACAGCCAAGAAGGGCTTTACTTGATTTTTTTATTTATGGTATTGCAAACCACAAATATATAATGATATTTGAAAGCTGGGTTTTCAAGGTTGTTTTTTTTTGTATATTTCATCAGAATTGGTGTCAGAGTTTAACATAGTTAGTTGTTAAGTTTGTGTACTTGCTGTCAGATTGTAGGTACTGAGGTAGAGCTAACTAAAAAGCTATATTACTAACCCCATTCATATGTTTTGAAAAGAGATAAAAAAAAATAAACTGCTGAGTTTATTGCGGCGTTTCTTCTGTCAGTAGGATCTTCCATTTTCCGAAGGGCTAGTAGATTCAGACATGTAAAAGAGCCTATACGGCCTACTTGCAAAAAATAATTTTTTCATTTTCATTTTCATTTTCATTTTCATTTTCATTTTCATTTTCATTTTCATTCATTTTCATTTTCATAAAAAAATAACAATCTTATTAAGCTAACAAATGTTTTGTCCCTTTCATTTGAGGGCTAACGTCACAATGACAGATAAAGACATAAGACATGTTAACTACCAAAAGTTAACAAATCGTTTATGAATAAGAGGGTAAATCATTAAGCGGAAAATGAAAATATTATTTTGATGTTAAGTTTAGATATTATCGCGCAAAAAGCTTCGGTTTCAATCTATTCAATACTACGGTCGTTCCAACACAAGCAAAACATCAGCCCTGATGTTTTGCTCGGGTAAACTACAATTATTTCAAGAACTGACTTCAGCTGTCATCAGGAATGCCATGGTAAATTAAATTAAGCGAAGTACATTGCTACCTTTAGATGGATATCAAGTATCATGTAATAGTTTACAGGAGCAATGTAAATCAAAAACCATTTTTGTCGACTAATACCGCGAGGCGAACTTTAACTAGTCGTACTGTGTAATATGGTATTTGTGTGTCAGTTTTATGAACGTCAATCGCGCAATAATGTCCAACAGGTTTTTCAATAAACTGGAACAAATTACTTTGCTACTCCGCGAAACCAGTGCCGTGCTCGTGCAAGTTAGCTGCGTCTGTGCGACATATATATGTTCATGCAAAAACCCACCATCCTCCGCTTCCACACGAAACAACATATATCACACAGACTCAACTACACACCACCACCACCACTAAATACTAAACAACACGATCGACGCGCGTTTGGCCTCTGTACGAGGCATCATCGGGATCTAATCGGGCGTCGATCGTGTTGTTTAGTGTTTAGTGGTGGTGGTGTGTAGTTGAGCCTGTGTGATATATGTTGTTTCGTGTGGAAGCGGAGGAGGGTGGGTTTTTGCATAAACATACATATGTCGCACAGATGCATTTAACTTGCACGGTTTCGCGGAGTAGCAAGGTAATTTGTTCCAGTTTGTTGAAATGGACCTCCGCAAAGCAACGCCTGAATCTATTAATTAGGTTTTTCAATTATGTCTTTTCACGCTTACCCCTTGCAATGTAAATTTAAAAGCACGCAGCGCACTTCTAACCTCGCTAATCGAACCCTCCTCCAATGAAGCTCAACTCTTCCCATTAGGTCGTCACTTTGTATTCCTCCCCCTCCTGAACTGTTGTCTTATGCATTGCAGATGAGTCCCACACCCCTGCAACAGAGGCCCCGTCCCGATCCTCAGGTACCTACTATTCCTTCTTCATCTCTCTGTGCCCCAAAAGTGATACATCACGCTAGATTTGACATTGTATCAATACAAATTAAGTTATCAAGTGGGAATATGCGAGTTGTATCACTTTTACAAGAGGCACATCTTTTTAGTTCACGCTTGTTTGTAGATATGTAGTTTTCACGCTCAGTTGTTTTTTTACTTCTGCTTCGTTTTAGTTTTTTTTGTCTATATGGTAGGGATTTAGAATTGTCAAGTTAAAAATGCGTGTGTGCCGCGTAGATAACAAACATATCTCAAGTTCTCATTTGTTATGACGGTTATCTAATTACATGATAAATTGTCATACTCATCAAATTATGTTATTTTTTTACATCTGTATTTAACAAGTGGCTTTAAAACTAAATAAAAAACTATACTAATTGGGTTATTTGATTTGGTTATCTACGTGGCACATACAAAATTTTGTTGTCATTCAAAGCCTCGATGTGCATTTGCACCTCTGAGTAAATTGTCACCGTGTTACAAATTTTGCAATGAGACCCGACAATTTGAATTTTCATTTTGCCAAAAACCATTATCTGCTTATGATATAGATGGACACTTAGACCTAGTTTACGTTAGGCTTGTATGTAATTTTCTTTGTGAAGAACAAATTGCAAAATATGTCATGTCATAAGTAAAATTTGAAAAAAAAATACATATTTGATTCATTTGAGTTATAAAGTGTATCGATTTGCAATACCTATATACCAAAGCGTTATTGATTCACAGCCAAAGTAAAAGATAAATTTAAAACCTTTTCAACGGATACAATATAAAACTGACCTACATACAATCGCATAAGTTCTCGACTTCGTTACTTACAAAAAAGCTTTGCATGTGGAAATAGTATTTTATGCAACTGTTGCATAATGAGGGGTCTTAAAATACGAGTGTGGTTTTATGAAACGAGCGTCAGCGAGTTTCATAATAGGATCACACGAGTGTTTTAAGACCTAATTATGTACAGTTGCATACATTACTTTATCTACACACATATCATAAGTACTCTATGATGGGTTCAGAAGCCATAGGGCAATGACCTGCATTGCTACTAGCTACTAGTGCTAGGTACCTATTAAATATCTATAGACTGTACACATTAAAATAATGTAATAAAAATAAATTTGAACAAATATAGAAACAAATTAGAAAAATTCTCATAATAAAATTGGTTGTTATAATATAATGCTGGTCATTGCCTACGGTTTCTTAACGCATTATAGAGCATTTATGATATATGTGTAGATAAACGACTTTTGTACTTGACGTGACGTTGAAAAGGTAAAATGTGTGACTACATTATGACATCATTTTGAAAGCAATCAGCGAAGATAAATGAACAAAGACACTTTCGATTAGCATCGGAAATCCAACAGTATTAAAACAGCCGTAGCCGATAGACTCAAAAAATGTGTGAATGTCACGAAAGTTTAAAACAATTTGATGACCTGACGTGCAATTTTTGAATGTCACCAGGTGACTAAAGCTCACCAAAATGACCGAATCTCTGTGAAAAACGACCATTTTGTGAGCTTTAGTCACGAAGTGAGACTCAAAAATCGCACTCCTGCAACCCTAACATGACAGCCCAGGTTTAGTTTAACCCCTGTGTCTCTGTCTAACTAGTGTCATAAGGAAGGGACGCAGATAGGGATAAACTAAACTTGGCCAGTCATGTTAGGGCCACTGGTCATAGGAGCTGCACAATATAACATAATGAACCTAACACATGACCCTGTGACACTCATGATCGTGAACAGCGTCGAGCATAACTTAATCCCAAATTTCAAAGTGTATCAATATCTTCAAACGTTTGAGTAGGTGAATCAGCATTCCGATCAGAGAGGGGCTGCCTATGAATATCAAATACCTACTTCGCCGTATTTACTGCCTACGAGGATGTGCCAATAAAAATATTGACGAAAAATGCGAGCCGGCGGGTTGGGGGTGATTTTTCAGTGTCGACTGCCCCAAAATTTTCCTTGACAATTTCAATGTTTAAATGCTTAAATAAGTAAAGTCTTAAGATCTCAAGTTTGAGTCCTTTTTTATCAATGCTAGGACAATATTTTTTTCATAGCATAAGATAAGTTCGCACAGACAGTCTAGCTTAACCTAACCTTGAGAAAATTGTTTCGTAATCCTTCACTACTACAACATAATTTAGCTTGGTTTTTTGGTCGATTTTGTGTTTTTTTTTTATGAAATAGGAAGGAAAACAAGCAAGTGGGTCACCTGATGGTAAGTGATCACCACCGCCTATAGACACCTGCAACAACAAAGAGAGTGCAGATGCGTTGCCAACCCAGAGGGCTAAGATGTAATACCTCTTGTGCCAGTAATTACACCGGCTGTCCTGCTCTCCACGCCGGAACACAACAGTACAAGCACTGCTGCTTAGCGGCTGGATTAGCGAGCAAGATGGTGGTAGCGATCCGGACGGACCTTGCACTACCACTCGTAAAACCGTTTAACAATCGAGCAAAACGTCTATACAGGTAAAACTGCAAATGATGTTGAGATGCCTTCCGCAAGTAACAGTGAGACAGAGCTAGTGATCTGCAGCGCTGGCACTGCAGCTTGTGGTACAAAGTATAGTTTAGAACACTCAATCTAGCAGTCATACATATATATATATATATATATATATACATGTGCGACATACATATATATATATATATATATGTATGTCGCACAGACACAGCTATTTTGCACGAGCCCGGCACTGGTTTCGCGGAGTAGCAAGATAATTTGTTCCAGTTTGGAGCGGAGCTAGCAAACATACGGAGCGATCCACCTTAAAAGGTTAAAGCGCTCTTTTAAAAGACCCATAAAAATTTATCATTTCTCATTTAAAGAATATTCGGAAACAAATAACCTAACATTTTCGGATCTAACTTCATAAACGCTGCAAAACCACAGAAAATCTGGAGCAGCGTGCAGCGATTTAAACCCTAACATCAGCCACAAAACACCCATAACATAGATTAGAACGCAACCCAATTTTGTGGATCATAAAGTGCATTTTACGTTGCAGCATTACGCGTTCGTAGTTTAAGTAGAACTAGCACGTGTGTACTTTGACATAAGGTTGGATTTCCGTTGTTGCAGCGGCCGCGGCGACCATCTGGGGTTCACAGGACGTGTACGTGAAGAAGGGCAGCACTATATCTCTCACTTGCTCTGTGAACGTTCACTCATCGCCTCCGTCGAGCGCCTCCGTTTTGTGGTAAGATATCATTTTATAGTTTGTTACGTAAGGGATAAAGCTGCTTTCATGCTGAAGCGGAGCGGATATATGCGGCGTTTCGTATATTTGAAACACCTGTTTATAACACGTAGCTATAATCGCTAGCTTGGCTCGTGTGATGTTATTTTCTATACATTTCAGGGTATAAAAGTATTCTGTTGGTCCCGGACATAATCTATGCTAAATTTCATCTAAATCCGTCTGGCTTGATCAAGGAACAAACATTCAAACATTTATTAACAGTAGGATTAGTAGAATTACAGGATTTTTAACCCAATAATAAGATTGTTTGTCTACCTCGACCATTGCGACAGCTGAAGATAAAGTGCAGGTAGTCTGTAAAACTGGCGCGGCTTAACAGCAGTGATGCGCTTCACTTCAGACTCTTTGGGGCCACGGCCGTTGCACTATGGTCAAAACGTCGAGGCAAATAAACAATGTTTTCATCGTGTTAAAAGTTACAATGTACATTATAAAAATGTGTGAAATTCGCGATTATTTAAAACAATCTATTTCAAACACTGTTCAACTCCAATTGGAGAGCAAAATGTATGGAAATTCTGGACACTCCCGCTCCGCTTAAATAAAAAGGCAACCTTACCAAGGGAGGGATTTTTAGCGTAGATTTTACGTTGACTTGATGTGAAAGAGTTGACCTTGTTTAAATCGACATGGTTTTAAGATACCGCTGGAGTCTCAGCTCGAAGAAAATAAAATTAGTACTAAATAGCGATCATGGATGGCGTCATTCAAGATTAAGGAGCATTAAAACGGCATATTAACAGAAAATTAAGCTTGCATATTTTATGTGTGAAAATCGTCATTTACACGAATTTGTTGTGTTATTTACATGTAATCATTATTAGAACTGAATAACACAAGGTTTTTGATCTATAAACTAATGTCCATAAAATAGATAACGCTTTCTGTCTCAAAAAAGTAGAGAGTCTATCGTTAATCTTGACAGTAAAGTCTTCTTTGTTAGCTTAGGCACCAAACACAGCAGATCCCTTTAAACTGCACATATAAATAGAGTTAAGAAGATGCTGTTTTTTGTATGAGGCTATGTACCTATTTGTACTATAATAGTGAAAGTTTAAAGATTAAAAAACCCTCCCAAGGTCATCGTCCTTGAGCATATATGGTTCCTAGAAGGCTGGCTGAGATAGGAAACTGTATAACCAAACTGAACCGTTGGCTGAAATAGCTGGCTGCCTTCTGGTTACCAGTGGTTTCGATCAGGCGAACAGAGCTCTTCAGCGCCTGATCCTTACGGACCTACCGTATCTAAGGTATCTACCCTAAATGCATCTATATTCGCACCGTTTGAGGGTTTCTGCCGCGGTGAAAGATGCACGAGAAATCTTGGAAATTTACACTAACTATAACAGCAGAGATAGCTGCTCTGGAGTAGATCTTCCAATAAGCAAGTTACTTATACCAACCTTCCTCAGGTACCACGGTAATTCGGTCGTGGATTTCGACTCTCCGCGCGGCGGCATCAGCTTGGAGACGGAGAAGACAGAAGGTGGCACGACCAGCAAACTCTTGGTCACTAAAGCAGCCCTCACCGACTCCGGGAACTACACGTGTGTGCCCAACAATGCACACCCAGCTTCCGTGTCTGTGCACGTGCTTAATGGTGAGTCATTGGGTTTGAATGAAACTGAACCGACCATGAAACAATCTCACTACTTCTACTGCTTTCGTTTACTTTTATGAAATCTAGTGATTAGCAAATATTCTGCTTCTTTTCAACCTAAAGCCGTCCATGGTCATAAACTTTCAGCATTTACCAATATCTAGTGACCGTAACGTGTACGTGTGTAGTAACGTGACCGGCCCAGGTGTAGTTTATCCCTCTTTCCCTTTCGCCACACATCTCCTTTTGTCTCTCTCAAACTAGTGTCATAAGAAAAGGACACACATAGAGATAAACTCCAACAAACTAAACATATTATTAAATTAAAATTGTAATGACAACACAAAGAAAAATTAGGGCAATGGCAGCACATTGAAAAATTCGCAGGGTAGGGCAGCGGCAGTGTGACGAAACTGGAAAACGCAAGGCACGGAATGCTGATGTTGCAGGTTCAAGTCCTGCCATTTCCCTAATTTTTCTTGGTGTTGTCATTACAATTTTAATTTAATAATTTGAATGTTGACAACATTTAAAATAAAAAATCGAAAGAAATTTCGGTTACAAAATTTAAAAACTAAACGTACCCGATCAAATGAGGGCCACTGAGGTTAATGACCGGTGCTGAACAGCTGTTCAGAGTGGCACAGGACCGGGACAAATTCGCAGAGTTAATGGCCAACCTCCAGTAGTGGAGAGGCACCTGCAGAAGAAGAAGAAGAGTTTAATGAAAGTTTAAACGCGACGGATATCCGTTTTAGTGTTGATACATCTAGATGGCGCTACTAACGCTTAAATCTTCCACAGGCGAGCACCCAGCCGCCATGCAGACAAGCAACAGGGCATCTTCCTATCTAACTGCGCAGCTGAGCTGCGCGGCGATCACTTATCTGATCTCTTCTATGGCTTGCAGATGATCGGCTTAAACGATACGGTGGCAAGAGATGGAGCTATTGTCATGATTTCGGTTCTATTATTGGAGTCCATTGGTTTTAAACGTGGATGATAATTTATTTGAACATGTTCGTTTTTTCACAAATCTTAATTAAAAATGTTTTAATTATGTTATTGACGTTCAGGATAGATAGCATGCATAACTTTGTCACTTTTAAGTGCCGAAAAGAAAAAACAAAAAAGTACTATTTAAAAATAATGTGATATACTTAAAGAGTAATTTAAGCAAAAGAAATGATGATAAAGGAAATAGTTGCTGGCCCCACTGAGTGGTAACTTGGCCAACTACACCATGCCGTCAAAAATATAGATTTGAACTCAGTAAATGAGAAAGCAATCAGTCGATAAGTATGAAATGGTAGAATTTAATTAACAAGATAAAGAAAAACCAATAAGTAGAAGAAAAGTTGACAAAGTTGCTAACCTATTTGAAGAAATTTCAATAGAACGCAATAATACATCGTAAGTAAAAAAAAAACAAGCAAGTTAATTATGTTTTTCAGAAAAATACAATATTAAAGCATTTAATAAACAAAATGTAATAATTAATTAATTGAGTTTATTTAATAATCGTTTCCGAAAGCCAAAATGCTCCACTCTGATGAAAACATTAAAGTTGTTAATATAGATTAATCAAGAATAGAATTATTCAAAATCGTTAGGCAATTGTTATAAAATAATATGCAAGTGTAAGGAAAATGAGTATGAATGGGAATTGTATGAAAGCAGTAAACGGTTACTGATTATGATAATACGTATTACTGTAAGTTTCATGATTTTACAAAGTGAAAAACTAAACGCATAGACGTTCAGATAGATTCACAGGTGTTTTACGTGAAAATGTGACACCTGGATACGTTGTAAAGTCCAAAAAATAAAAATAATGAACCCTACGATACATAAATTTCGAGTTAATATATTTATATCGCAGATGAAAACTTTAGGTTTGGTTTATAATGTATCTTCTCGGGCTTCTTACCTTTAACATGAATTGTGTGAAAACTACACTTTTTAGGTACAGTCAAGGAATTTAATTTCCAACCCACCTAAGGTTCAATATCATATAGCAAACTGTCACCATAAGAGCTATAGAGCAAGACGTTAGTTTGACATATCGACCTTAATGCATTGCGAATGTCTGACGACATTTCAACGAAATGGGAAGGTTATTAAATTCTTTGACTGTATCTTTTTAGTTATAATTTGGTTGCAGTTACGGCGCAAAAACAAATTTCGGTTACTGCATAAGTTACATAAGTGAACACAACGTTAATAGATCGTGGCAAAAAATTTATAAGTGTGAACAGTGTCCACACGACACGTCAAATTGTTACCAAAAATAACTTGGTTACAAAACGTTACAAAAACCACCACTACCTAAAACACGCTGTAATCTCACGAAGTTGCTTTCATCCTGTAATAGTTACAACACTGCAGTGGGCTAAGGGCATTTTTGTATTTCTGTGACTGAAATAGTTGGTAAATTTGGCTGTCGAATGTTAGCTGCCAGTTTGTACAGTCAAAAAACTTGATTTCCTACCCATTTCGTTGAAATGCCGTCAGACATTCGCAATGCTTACTTATGTAACTTATGCAGTAACCGAAATTTGTTTTTGCGCCGTAACTGCAACCAAATTATAACTAAAAAGATACAGTCAAAGAATTTAATTCCCTACCCATTTCGTTGAAATGTCGTCAGACATTCGCAATGCATTAAGGTCGATATGTCAAACTAACATCTTGCTCTAGTTAGCTCTTATTGACACAGTTTGCTATACGATATTGAATCTTAGGCGGGTTGGAAATTAAATTCCTTGACTGTATGTATATATTTGTATAATTTTCAGTCTTAAATTCAGTATTTTATCTTAGTTCCAGCATGCATGCTCAGCCAAGACGAATACATTACAAGAGAAAAGGATGTGCTAGTCACACTATTGCAAAAGTGCATCGCTATTGGCAATGCATGTTTGCTAGACTATGAATGTCTGGGTTTATGTATCCAATATCTAAGGAGTTCTCAGTAATTTGTTAAACTGGAGCAACATTTAAAGTTTGCCATAGATGTTTATTAACTTGTCTGAATTAAACATATAACTTTTATTTATAAAGGTAATTATAACTCCATGTGTTTTGCTCACCAATGGGTAGGTCTTACCTGTCGTGTAAAAGGCTTATTTTGTCAAGAAAGATCAACAGTATTTCCATTAAAGTAACTCTTAGAACATTTAAGTGGATTTCTACCGCATGTAATTGTAAAGTGAATTGTAAATAACGTTAGAAAATAATTGTAGAATACAAGTTTATATCATCGCATTGTAAATATTTTGAATCGTTGTAAATAAGGAGGTGACGGGGTAAGCGTAGTTATTCTACCATTTGTGTGGTAATAAACTTGATTTATTCTGTTCCTAGAACATTTGCTGACGACAATTGGGATGTCTGCTTTCATTAAAACAATTTTTTTAATCTCATCCGACGACAATAAATAAATAATCATGGCTAAAGCCGGGGAACTGATGGCTTATTTTTATCATCATCACCTTTCCAGCACTTCTTCCCATTTCTTCATTTGAACACTTAGATGGTTCCAGTTTTGGCAAAAGACGTGACGTTATAGTAGTAATTTTCATAGCCCCTGTGACGGGGCAACCAGACCGATGAGATTTTTTAACTTTTAATTATATAATAAACCGGCCAAGTGCGTTACCTATAAAAACGGCAAAAAAAATCACGTTTATTGTACGGGAGCCCCCTATAATATTTATTTTAGTTTGTTTTTTAGTATTTGTTGTTATAGCGGCAACAGAAATACATCATTTGTGAAAATTTCAACTGTCTATCTATCACGGTTCTTGAGATACGGCCTGGTGACAGACGGATGGATGGACAGCGGAGTCTTAGTAATTTTTAGGGTCCCATTTTACCCTTTGGGGAGCTCTAAAAATAAACAAGACCAAGTGACAATCATCCCGTTAGCTTAGGAAACGTATGGACAATTATTCACTGACATATTCATTTAAAAACTGTCTCCATTGGGAAGATCGAGTTAATTCACCAAGCTGTCTGTATGAACGCACACAAATAATTCCTTTACTGTTAAAATATTTAAGTTATAATGTCTTTAAACCCAAAACATGTACATACCCGTAGAGCTCTAGACTGAACTGTTGAATGTTAAAATATTTCTGATGTTTTAATCAAACACAAAGTTTGCTAGCACTATCGTTAATTAGTAGTTTGGATTATTTAGTTCGAAACTGTGGACAGTTACAATTGTGGACAATGATGAACTCAAAACTAGATTTAGTTTTATGTAAATGGATCTAGATTCCGATTTAATTTCGCTCAGCAGTAGTTATTTGAATCTGTATTACCTCAGTTTTATGCAATGGTGGTACAGTTGAGGAATAAATGGTTTGTTACTTGTATACCTTACGTTGTTATGATAAGCTGCCGAAGTGATAAACATTTACATTCCTTAAATTTACTATAATGTGAAAATGTAGTAATGTTCAGTTTAGTCACTTCATTCTGCTTACGTTGACGTCTTATTACCGCTATCACAGCGATTGTACAGTCAAGGAACTTAATTCCCTACCCATTTCGTTGAAATGTGGTCTGACATTCGCAATGCATTAAGGTCGATATGTCAAACTAACGTCTTGCTCTATAGCTCTTATGGTGACAGTTTGCTATATGCTATTGAACCTTAGGTGGGTTGGAAATTTAATTCCTTGACTGTACTTAGCAAACATAGCATTCCCAAATTGTTTCCAATGAGCATGCAAGTTCAATAAACTAAGGTTTAATAAAACATTAAAGATTGGTTAAATGTGGTGTTACTACGTTCTTTACATAACATCAAAGTTTCGTTGTCATAAAGTGTATATTAAGTATTTGTTCTTTTTTAATTCTAATGAAAGCGGACATCTTAAACTATTTATTAGGAAATAACGACAAATAATATAAATGATTAAAAATCTATCGACTGTTTTCAATTTATAACGTTTTATTGTGACGCGTTTCATATAATACTTTCACATAATTTTGTCTGTTAACCTTGTTTTTTACTTGTTACGTTTTACGAGGCTAGTAACACGTCAATATACGCGTCAGTCATATAGGCTGACGCAACGTTGA
Source organism: Ditula angustiorana (assembly GCA_963691745.1). NCBI lineage: Eukaryota > Metazoa > Arthropoda > Insecta > Lepidoptera > Tortricidae > Ditula > Ditula angustiorana. The sequence goes on along the minus strand of OY829486.1, from coordinate 1,280,766 downwards.
CTTGAAATGAGAGTAACAGGTAACATAATCAGTTTGGGATCAAACGATTATTCAATCAATTTATTGCATTAAGTTACAAACAATATGACAACTAAACAACTCTACAAAATCGGCCGAGGGTTAAAGCTAGACAATTTGTAAACGTTAACAAATATATTCAAGAACTTGTTAATATACCTGTTACTAACCATCCAAATATTTTTTAATCTGTCAAGTTTTACATGCTATCAACGACAATCCGACCATAAATGAGGACTGATTTAACCCAAACTGACGGTGTAATCTTAGTCTCAGTTAAGCTACGTAAAACGCAAAAGTATTAAGCAAGGGTTGCCTCAAACTGTTGAATCTACAACTTCTTGTATACTTGTAAAGTAGTTTACTAAAGTACGGTAGCTGGATTAAACTTAGCAGGGCGATGGAAATAAGAAATAGCGCTGCCGTGTACAATTTTTCGCACTAATAGCACTAATGGCTGTTGCACTGGCTCTTCTGCTGCAGATAAAGCCGATTGATTGAACATGCCAATCCTGTGAACGGAGTACGGTAGTAATTCGAAAGGTAATTCGAACAATTTGCTTGACATGCCATCTTTTACACTGCTTCCTTTTTGAAATGACTTAGAACAAGATGAACAGATTAACCAATAAAAGATCTATGCTCACAGACGACTTGACAACCTATAACAGGAATACCCAGATGATGGTCCAGGTTTATCAAGGCCAATAATTAAAGTTTGGTTAATTTATCACACGACTACGATGAAAACTTTAACCGTACATTATACTTAATCTCTAGGAGTCTCCAAGATAATTGAAAACTATAAAAGCTTACCATTTGCCAAGACATATTAACATACTGCATGAGGTGCTAGTACGAATTGCCAAATTACGCGAATCTTTGTCGTCTCTTTCTCGGACGTAGCGTTTAATATGTGCCTGGAAAAGATGGCGAATAGTTGAACAGCTCGCGGAAGGTGACCAGTTTACAGCAGAGCAATATTCCTGCAGAGTAATATGTCAACCAAGCTGGAGTGAAATATAGGGGATGTAGATGTTGGAGTTTCATAAAAGTTGTTCGTTATAAATGACAACTTTTACAGACCTATTAAGCAGTAGCCATTGACATGTGAGATTTGTGGGAGTTAATCGATACGGTTTTGTCAGCACATGAAATTTCTGAAAGTGCCGATTGTGAACGGTGATGCTATTTACTATTATCATCGCTATTCTTAATAATGTAGAACGATGTTATATGTACCTCGAAGTAATTTTTACGGCGTACTTGGTTCACCCATTACTGTGCGCGGACGATTTAATTTTTTGTATTTTGTAAATAAATTGTATGAGAGGAAGGGAGTACTAATAAATATTACGAAAATTTTACGTGTTTTTTATTGAGACAAACTGGCTTCTAATATGAAATAAATGGTGTAGAATTTTTAACTGCACTACACCGGCATAAGTAATTTAAAACATTTCTTTTTCATAGATAAGATGAATGTGCAAAAATAGATTTTGACACTTATACACACAATAAAAGAAAACACAGCGTAATGTTATAAAATCTGCAACGAAATAATCGCCATATTATTCTTATCTAACTGTTTAGATATTGTCGTTACAAGAAAACGTTCTTATCATTTTTCCGGTTCGAAGTCGCAAATGAGCATCCTGAAACTTTACACTAAGATAGACTAACCTACACATTATGGGCATTAATTGTACCTTTTTTATCAAATAGGGGGGAAACGGGAATGCGGTTCACCTCAATGGGAGTGATCACCACCCAAGAGAACCAGTGATCCCAAGAGAAATCGCTGATGATCATCCACCTTCAGGTCTCCCCGTAGGCTTCCGGATCTCTCATTCGCCGGACGGAACGTATTAGCAACTACGACATTAGATACATAATATATAAAGTGTAAATTCAAGGTACGCCTGAGAAGTGCCCTGAGATAAAGAAAAAGCTATTTTAGAGAGTAATGATACTAGCTATTTTAGAGAGTAATGAGTATTAATCTTTTTTTTAATGAAATATGAAGGCAAATATGAAGGGTCACCTAAGTGATCACCACCGCCTATAGACATCCGCAACACCAAAGAGATTGCAGATGCGTTGCCAACCCAGAGGGCTAAGATGGAATACCTCTTGTGCCAGTAATTACACCGGCTGTCTTGCTCTCCACGCCGTGACACAACAGTGCAAGCAAGCACTGCTGCTTAGCGGCAAGATTAGCGAGCAAGATGGTGGTAGCGATCCGGACGGATCTTGCACAAGGTCCTACCACCCACACAATGTTTATCTTTACATAGTATTAAGTCGCTAACTGTTCCCATCTGTCGTAAATCCTTATAGCGTATGTTCGGCCGCCGTCTCCTTTTAAAGCACGCAACAGATTTTGATACAGTATTCTTTGCCGTTTAGAGATTTATTGACTGAAGGTTTTTGTTTATATGACATCCCGGTTGTACCCGTGTGAAGCTGAGACGGGTCGCTAGTTATAAATGAATCGTCATCTTCATCATATTACCCAGAAGACGTCCACTGCTGGGCATAAGTCTTCCAAAAGGATCTCCACGAAGGTTGGTCTTGTGCTGCTCGCATCCATTGCTGTCCCGCTATCCTCACCAGATCGTCGGTCCACCTACTGGGAGCCCTACCAGCACTTCGTCTTCCGGTACACGGTCTCTACTCGAGGATCATAAATAAGTATAGTACATAGTGACATTTTTAAAACTTCTAAGTAATAAATCTTACAATTAAAATGACGATGTGGATTAATTTTACACAACTACATCATTTGGTTTAAGATGTCAAGTATCCAATGAATTTCCTTACCTCAAGCAGTATTTAATGCATGTTTAACAAATAAGTCTCACCAACTGATATTCCAAACAATAACAGACTCACAACAATACAAAGTCAAACAATGACAATGTCAACATTATCAAAAACGAAGTTTTATCAACTGTACAAGTAGACCAACTTTGGTGTTACTTTGTATGTTTCACTATTATTTGCATCTTAGGAATCGATCACTTAGCGTACCATTTAACCAAGTCCTAATTGCAGGATGATTCTGATTTCTCAATCGGGATTATATACCGGCGTCAAATGGTAACGCTACTGAATTTCGTACGGATCATTTACCATCAGGTGACTAACAAACTTGATTGCCTTCTTTTTCAATAAAAAAAAACCAGGTGCCAAATCAAACGAAGATTCAAACCGGGAGAGAAAGCAGTTGATGTAATCTTAATATGATCAGGGACTATAACAAAACTGAATGTTATAACCAATTTAATGTTATATAACCGATACCTCCTATTTTAAAAATAAACACACTAAGCGGGCAGTTTACTCCAGTTTCTAGCCGGGAAAGACATAAAACTGAGTACACATATCGAATGCTGATAAAGAAAGCCACACGTTTATTGCCCCCGCCTTCGGCTCATGATCAAGTACCGGCTATCTTATTTTTACTGTCATAAAGATGTAAAATCAGATAAAACTTAATCGAACGGAAGGTTAAAGGAAAGAAAGAAAGTGGAAGACGTAGACGCACCGCACCTACTTTGCTCTAGTAAAGGAGAAAGTTAATGTTATGTCGTATCATGAAGTCAGGTCCTTGGCAGGGAAATAAGGGAAATGGCGGTTACCTGAGCTCTGAAATTATAACTATGATGATGATGATGATGAGGGATGTAAAACACTATTCAAACTCAAAATTGCAAAAGCAAAACAAAAAACTGATGGAAAAGACATACACGTCCGCAAAAATAATAGGGCTATCCTCGCTCTGGACCGACAGTTTCACTCCACCACTGGCGACGTGAATGCGGGCTGTCAGCGTCAACCCTGCGTCCACACGAGGAGTGACGCGTCGCAACAGCTCCGAACAATGCGAATCAATCCGGGAGCCACTAGCTATTGTTCACAATACCTGTAGTACGGTTACACCTTTCTTTGTGATTAGTTTGAGGTAAGTATCCGGTATTTATGAGAGCTCATAAGTCTATTGCGATAGAGTAAAACGAAACTGTGTTAATATTTATGAATATTTATGACTCTTAATCATTGTAGAAGAAACCAGAGATATAATATTACTAGTAGGAAAATGTATCAAAGCAGAATAACGTGAAAAGGAATATAGAGTAAACCAATTTACTTGAAGAATTCATGAATAAAGGGAAATTAATGCAGTATGGGGTGAATCTGACCCTCACAAAATGATATCAAGATAGGGCAGTTTTTTTTTTATGAAATAGGAAGGGAAAATGAAAATGAAAATGAAAAATTTATTTTGCAAGTAGGCCATTTAGGCTCTTTTACATGTCTGAATCTACGAAACAAGCAAGGGGGTCACCTGATGGTAAGTGATCACCACCGCCCATAGACACTTGCAACAACAGAGTGTAGATGCGTTGCCAACCCAGATGATTAAGATGGAATACCTCTTGTGCCAGTAATTACACAGGCTGTCTTGCTCTTCACGCCGGAACACAACAGTGCAAGCACTGCTGCTTAACGGCAGGATTAGCGAGCAAGATGGTGGTAGCGATCCGGACGGACCTTGTACAAGGTCCTACCGCCCGCAAAATTTTAAGCCTTTTTACATGATCTGAATGTTGTAAATCGTAGTCCCCGCGAGAAGTACGGACGACCACGATTGCTTAGCAATTAAAATTGTTGAATACATCATGAGGGTTATTATGAAGGCTGAAAGGATTTTAACCCTTAGTTATAAACAAATAGTACTAAAAAGACCTACCTACCTTCATGGAGACAAGTTGTTATACCTAATTGCTGAAGCTTATCTAATTTATTCTTCCACTTTTCAAAGTATCCTGCCCACTAACTTTGAATTTTTCATATCACTATAAGCTAAGTGAATTCAAATTTGAACTCTTAAGTAATATTATTTTTACTCAGTTGACCAAAAAAAAAACTAAATCTAAATTCTAAATTAAAATTAAAGTTTTGATGGTATCCTAGCTCTGGCGAATGGTTGTTACTAATTTAATTTTGGCTAAATGTGGCTGAATTGAAACGTAACTCAGGAGATTGAGGCGTACTTGAATGAACACAAACATGGAGTAATTATAATGTTGATCCAATTCCCATGTCACCAAGTCATACTTGAATATATCTCGAAAAGAAACAGCTGTGCATGCTAACGTCAAACCTTATTTGATTTCTCAAAATATCAAAATTCAGTTGAGGCTGGGTCTTTTATAGATAGAATTTTCCACCACGTAAATACAGTTAAATCACGTAATAACAGTCGTTAACGAAGACCCCACGCCGTTGCTCATTAAAGACCAAACGAGTAGAGAACATAATAAATATGTATGTCTAATTCTATTTATATTTGGTGTCATTAAAAATCTAGAAATCTGTGAAAATTGTAATAGAAATGTAAAATGGGAACAGACAGCCATAATCCAAAAGATACTGAGAATTGGTTCCGAGACATCTTACAAGGCAAATCAATGTAAATTAAATTTTTGAACACGATCGTCAGAACGTCGAAATACAAAACACGCAACAACGAGAATAAAATTAGGCCTCACGAACACGGGACATTCCATTTTGCGTACAAAGCGATTTCGACTTATTTATCACATTATATAAGCACCCAAAACGATTTCGAGACGAAAAAATGGCTCTTTGAAGTCGAACCAATCTCAGAAATTATATTCCGTTATAATCCTCTAAGTACAATATTTTCTTTTTCGGAATGAAATCTGGATCGTCGTCGGAAGACGCTCGACGCAGCTAGCCATACAAATGAAGGTTTATTTTTTTTAATACTTTCATTTAATACAGAAAAGTGAAAAAACTCTTGCTTTAACAGAGTTTATCACAAGATAGCAATAATTGTCAGATTTTACATCGATATGTCCACTAATGAAAATTTACCACTAATACGAAAAATATTTCAGTTGTTAATAAAATTAACAGTCAAAACTACCCAAATCACTAAATTAATCACTCAATTAGGTGAAACGAGACTAACCTAAAAAAAAAAACATTTTACTGGTGATTTCATCCTCAAAAAGACCGTTTACTGATAAACGCAAGTCTCATCTAATCAGTTCAACAACGAACAATCCTACGGCTTTGAATGGTAAAGAAAAAACTTGGTTATCTGGCGGGACCTGAACCTCAGTATTCCGTGCCTTTGCACTTACCAATTAAGCTAAGTTATTCGTTATACAGTATTTGTATTTTTTATTACGTACAAATATATTTTGAATACATTTCTATGTAACAGCGTCTTTACTAAGGAAAATCGTAAGCCAGCGTTTGGGAGTGACGACACGTAGCCCCGGCGCCCTGATTTACCCTAAAATATTATAAAAAATATGAACTCTTTGAGTCCACAGGCTTAAGGGGATATAGGTTAATAATTTAGGATAGGTATTCTGATTACGCTTTGTGTTCAAGTTGTAGAAGGCTTATAAAAACACTTCGCCGTTTGAAACAAGAGGTATTTCTTTTTGTATATTAAGTAAAATAAATCTTTTATGTCATCCAGTGGCGCTAATATGACCGGCCTAGGTTCTTATTTACCCCTCCTTGAGTCTCTCTTGAATGAATTTAATAAGACGCACATAAAGATAAACCACAGAAATAGTATAGCATAGAAAGAGTAATAAAATTTAAAGCGATATTTTATTAGCTGATCTCTTTAGTTCAAATGGCAATACAATGTGCCGAAAAAAGATGACTGCATACTCTAAACTCCTCTTCAATTCACACCCTGTACTTAATAAAAAGAAAAATCCCTTTGGTGTACATTAGGGTAGTATAATCTAATTGTTTTCCTATTAATTTGCAGGTTTTACTACCATGACGCGCACGAAAGGTAACCATTTTGACAGTTTTGGGTGTGTACGGCTGACATACATAATATACTGAGGCGATATCCATGATTTAGTTCTTCATAAAAGAAGAAAACGCAGATAAATTAAACTTGACCGGTCATGTTTGGTCTACAGCGCACATTTATTGTTATCTTTTTTTATGTAACCAGCGGCCCTAACATAACAGCCCAGGTTTAGTTTAACCCCTCCCTGTGTCTCTGTCTAACTAGTGTCATAGGAAAGGAACGCAGATAGAGATAAACTAAACTTGGCCAGTCATGTTAGGGCCACTGTGATAATTATGTATATTGCACTGTAATCTGTTTTGAAAAGAGAAGAAAAAAATTAAACTGCTGAGTTTCTTGCGGCGTTTCTTCTCAGTAGTATCTTCCATTTTCCGAAGCGCTAGTAGATTTAGACATGTAAAAGAGCCTATATGGCCTACTTGGAAAATATTTTTTTCATTTTCATTTTCACATGTGACAGCATTGTGTACAGTAGGGGAATATATATTCACGTACCACCTTAGAACCCGTATCGCAAAGAAGCGACGCGTTAAACGCCAGGCTATGTCATACAAATGTCATGCGTATGTCTCTTCGACTAGGTTCTACGGTGGTACGTGTTTCAATTTCTTTGACTGTAAAAAATTATCTAGATCGCTTGTTTTTATTAAATAATCTAAAAATCAGTCTGTGATAAAGTGATAACTCATGTCATTTCAACCTAAACGTTCATATTTCTTGGCAATTTTGATACACCACCTCCTCCTTAAATAATTTATCGTTACCAAGTCCATCGTATTAATCAAGTAATAGAATATGGCCGGCTATCAATTACGATCAAATCAAACAATCATGACAGAACAGTATCTCAGCCAAGTCTACCTATCCTATACACTCGACGCCAATCAAGCGGATCTTAAGCTGAAAGGGAGCCAGATACAGGTACTACGCGATACGCGTAAGAATAGTAACAACATCAGTGCTTCGCTCTGCTTTTAAAAAGCTTAGACGTCGAATAAAAGCCTTGTTAATAACAAAATTACGAATACAAATAGCAAATCGCTTTGTGAAGCGCTTTATCGCGCCTTCTGCCTCGGTGACTCGAACCGAACAAGAGCCCCGAGACGCAAGCGTGAACATCTATGGAAACTGAATGGAATCCGTCATTGCATAACATTAGGCACATTTAATAATGCATGCTAGTAATATATTCATGACCCTAGCATACTGCTTGTATGCGCAACCATCCCTAAACCAAGCCTCAATGCAGTATTTATAACGTTATCGGGGCTTTAACGCAATAAAAACATTGTTAATTTACCTCGACGTTTCGGCCGTGGTCACAACGAGTCTACTAGAAGTAAATTAACCAATGTTTTTATCGCGTTAAAGTCCCGATTACGTTATAAATACGCGTAAAAATCGAAAGTTTCAAACAATTTTCAATGCAGTATACCTAGAATGACCTAGATATCTAATGCAGGTATGCTCGATTTTATGTCAAAGATTCTCCAAAGCTGATATGAGACCTCGTGAAAAATATGACTAAAAATAAACTGCTTTGGGATTCTGGTGCTCTAGGCCTGACAACAAATTACCGAGGGGGTTATCGGAGCCACCTAAAACCGAATAGCTGGCAGTTTCCTTGGACAAAGAACTAGCATAGAGGTATTCAAAGAGGGAATGCTGCCTTCAGAATGTATCCTTAGAACTATGCTAAGGGGCCATTTTAAAATGATTTTTTTAAGATTTATTAATTTTAGTATTTTATAATTACTTATGGAGATAAACACTTCAGTTCGGTTTTAAAGATTCCGTAGTCAAACCAGGACCCTTTTAGTTTCTATATTTTCGTCTGTCTGTCTGTATGTCACACTCACTTTTTCTTGAAAACTATAAAGGTTACAAAGCTGAAATTTTGCGCATATATAGATATCTTCCCCGCGCACGAATACCAAGGATAAATGGGATAGGTATCCATGTAACAAAGTTCACGGAAGTCAGATGGCAGTCGCTCCAATGTAACCTGACCTGCCAAATCTGGGATCATGCTCAAAGCGCTTCCCGAAATAGGAATGTGAAGGACAAGCAGGCCTTTGTACGTGTATATTTGAAACTGGTGAAGGAGAAGGTTTGTGTCGTGTCGTACAGAGAAGTCAAGGAGCTGGCGGTCGATAGGGAGGCTTGGAAAGCACTACACCGACAAGACCAAAAGTCTTAAGTTTGAGAAGATATTTGTAACTGGCCATTGTGAAACTTCGTGACAGCAGCCCAGCTTGAAGAGTATCTGGAGTCAGTCGTCCGCCGTCCGCTGAGGCTGCTGCCACGAGGTTCATCCGTAGATTCATGTAAAGTTTTAATTAATTAAATTAGTATTTTTCTCAGTTTCCATCCCTTATTTCTACAGTCCACCAGGTCTCACAAGGAGAATGAGGAAACGGGAAAAAGCGCTGGCTTTTACTAAACAATACATACATTTTAAGCACATTAAATAGATAAACGACGTCCAAAACTCGCACGAGCCTTCTGTATAAATAATGGTTTTCTCCAATCATCTGATACAGAATCGAAATCGTCAATACATTACAGCCGAGTAAATCCGTTTAGAAAACTGTTTGCTTATCAAGGGGGATAATAGCAGCGTGAGCGATTTGAGGAACGGGAGATTTGGCGGTGATGCTGCGGTTCTAGATGATTTCGGATAGATTTGGTGTGAATGGGTGATTTTGTTTGCTGATCGGGCTAGAGTGTGATGTTTGTTGTGTGGTTGAATTTGAGGTATTTAGAGGGGTGGTTTTCTAATAATTTCAGGCCGGCATCGCAAACGTGCGATAGGCTAATTTTCTTTGTCGTCAAGTTGATGGTTATTTTAATGTTTTCAAAGACTTTAGTCTTTAATTGAGATTCAGTTAACTTGTTAGTTTTAGAGGGTTCGAAATAATTTGCAAAAAATAAAAAATACATGAAACTTTAATACTAAACTCCAACTTAGTTAAAAAATATGGTTGAAATGAGTGCGTGCATTTTTACCCCCGTATTCACAAAAAAATTACAATCTTTTTTATGTTATGTCCCATTTATTTGAGGGTTAATGTCACAATGACGACAAAGACATAACACACTAACTAACATAGGATTACGAAGCGTTTATGAATAAGAGGGTTAGTAACTAATTATTTAAATAAAAAAGCCGATTTTTAGCTATTATAATTAAAACCCGTACAGTACTCAATCCTTTCCCTATCACACAAGAAGGGTCCCATAATTATTTCACGTTAATTTTAATGATACATTACCCGCTAAGCTCGCAAACAAAAAAGGCTACACAAAAGTTGCCCCGGATGCTGTGGCTTCCAAAAAATTCGAGGTCCAACATTAAATTGTGGGATTTAGAAAATGAAAAGGAAAATTTAAAAATGCGGAATGAAAAGTTGCTGCGTATCTTCAGGTGTTTGCCCGTGGCTTGTGGTCGGATGCACGGCAGGCTCCTTGGGGAGTCAGCGGTTTTGAGTGGGAGCGGAGTACAGCTTAATGATGTAAGGTGAGTAGCATGTAATGCTGTTTTGTAAGCCAACTTTTCTCGAATTATACGAACACATTTCGACGGTGGAAATCTCAAATGTCGTAAGGGACATTAGGGGCCATGTCCCTTACGACATTTCAGATTTCCACCGTCGATTTCAGTTTTAGGTTTCGTAACTGGAAGCATTTGAATTGTTTTGATGTTTCCGCGATTATTTACATTGGAATGAAGGTAACGTACAAATATAAAATATTTCTTTATCCGTGGCTGGTATAAGTGTGACTGTTTAAAAAAAACGTGGAAAAATTGAAAGAATAAATTTTGATTACAAAAATTTTAAATGTGGCAGTTGGTTTTTTAGGCATGATTGGTTTTCATTAATTAAAGAATATTTTAAAGTAACACATTGTTTCTCTTATAATAATTTACGATTGAAGCCATATTTAATTGAATTGATATTTCAAGCGATGATAAACCAATAACCCAAATTTGTTTGTTTGGTGTTGGCGAATATGTTTTTTATTTTTTCTGTCCCGGTCGGCAATACCTTATAACAGTTAAGCTGTGTTTATAAGACATTACACGTGTTTCTATTTATGTTGTTGATGCAAACTTTACGTGGATTTCAGGGCTTGTTTTTATTTTTTTTAAACTTATTTTTTACGTGGCAGTGTTTCGAGTTTGTATTCTTATTTTTTTTTATTAAATAGGAAGGAAAACAAGCATGTGGGTCACCTAATGGTAAGTGATCACCACCCGCAACACCAAAGAGATTTGCAGATACGTTGCCAACCCAGAGGACTAAGATGGATTACCTCTTGTGCCAGTAATTACACCGGCTGTCTTGCTCTCCACGCCAGAAGACAACAGTGCAAGCACTGCTGCTTAGCAGCAGGATTAGCGAGCAAGATGTTGGTAGCGATCCCGACAGACCTTGGACAAGGTCCCACCACCCGCAAAATACGATAAAACAGTACTTAAATAGTGACATTAAACGTGGCTACGGCGTCTACTTTGTCCACGACCGTTGCAATTACAGCCAAAAAATTGAGGCGAACTAACCCTATTTTAACGCCATTAACTCCATATTATATCAATGTATATAATGTACTTTTATATACTTAGTAATTTTACAGATGTTATCCCGACTTTCTTTCCCCACTCAAAGTGGTGAAAGACAAATTGTCGGATCGCGTGTTTCGCCGCCAGTCATTACTTGCGAACATAAACTTAGAGCATACTAGCTGTAGACTAGTATAGACGTATAAAGATCTCATTGACGTGAAAGCGTCTTTTAACTGTCAAAGTGAGTATGTTTTTTATATGAAATAGTAAGACAAACAAGCAAGTGGGTTACTTCTTGTTAAGTTATCACTACCCGCCTTATGGCGCCTTGCGGGTGTTTATACACCCTTTTTTTTTTAAGGAACTGCGCTGGTAACCTCAGACGGCTTTATCAGCTTACCGGAGAGAGGGCCGAGCAACCAGAAGGGAGGTCAGCAAGGGGAGTACTGCTAAGCATGTCAATACACCCGTAATACTAAAAGGTGCGTATGCGTTGAAAGTCTAGAGGGCTAAGACGGAATACGTCTTCTATTGTAACGTGCCATTTCACCAGCTGTTTTAATTAGCCACGCGGTACATGCAAGCACTGCTGATTAGCGGCAAAATTAGTGTGCAAGATGGTGATAGCGATCTGGACAGACCTTGCACAAGGTCCTAGCAATCACAAAATGTGATGATAGTATGTGTAGATTTATCTGTTTTCCTAGATCGCTAATTTGCCTTGTGCCATTGCACCACTTGTTCTTATCTATTGTTCTTTATTTCTTCTTTCTAACGGTTGTTTGGAAGTGATCGCTTAAAACAATAAAACCACCTATTGTGTGCCTTGTATTTTCTCTAAATTGTACCTTTTCATGCTATTTTGCGATGATAAATAAAATTGTTGTATTGTGTGTTACAATAGGTTCTGAGTTTTCCAAAAGTTCATGCTAAAGCAGACATATATTAGCTAACCTATCCAAGGGTATCGCCAACCAGCCACTCTGGACTATACCAGGAGAATAGGTGGAACTTCGTACTTTTTGGTGTAGTTGGTGAAGAACGTGGTCTTCCACTATTCGACTATTGCGCGAACATTAAGATTCAAAAGTGGGAGACCAGTTTCTATGCTGACTGTACAAGTGATGAAAATGGACTGGAGGCTATTTGAGGCCCTAGACATCTGCCCTCTCCTGCTCCCTTTAAAACGTGTAAGTAAACAATTGTGTTGGTTTTCTCTTTCTTAATAGTCTTAGAGCATAAAGTACGGGACTAGCCTTGTGTGATTATTTGTCATTGAATGCCATCTCCCGTACTTAATGCTCTAAGTTGATTGTACAGCTGCCATGATAATAATATATTACTTTCTCACTCACTCATGCTGACCGTCTTATACATTCTAAGTGTATGGCGAACGAGTCATTTACTACACATTTTAAAAGGAGTTCTTTTGATCGATGATTTTGTGGGTTTGTGTGAAAATTGTTTATGATAAGAAAGTGAAGCGACCATTGGAGGAATTGAATTGAAACTGTCAAAAATTTGTTTTTTTTTACGTGTGAATCAATAGAGTATTTGTTGTTTTTGTTGGGGCAGGCACGTGGTGGTGACTATAACAATGATAACAAATATTTGTTATTGTGCACCGTGCACCATAATAAATTAAAAAATAAACAGAAAAAGATTATTATAACACACATGACATAAGAAATTAGGTAACAGTGATACTAGTAACGTTAAAAATATAATAATAATATGATGCGTTGGGTTGGGGCGTTGTGATTGTTTGGGATTATTTTATTCTTAGCATTTTTTTAATAACATTAATAAAAAGAAAATAATCATAATAATAGAAGATAAATTCAAATGCAAATTATCTTTATTGCAACTTTATGTTGTACAAGAGTTCTTAAAAATAATTTATGGCTGCAACATAAACCCTATAATAATATTAATGTATAATGTGTTTATGGGTTTCTCTACGATGATTAATTTTTGAGCAACCGCTCTTTCTTAAGTAATATCTGTATAACAAAGGTACACCAGGTGTGTTTACTTCTAAGGCTTAAATAAATACGAACTTTCGCTCTCTGTCCAAGAATTAAGCTGAATTATTCCTCCAACATTATTCATGATTACATCCCGCTTTTATTACGTATTAACACGTAAACAATATATCGCGCGATCGACAATAAAACCTTTAAATCTCTATAAAAACATCATCCACTTCCCGGAGTTTTAGTAATCACGGTAGCAATAACAGTCAAGTCGTAACCGCCCGTAACGTGTAGGACGTAAAGTGTAATATGGCATATCAAGTGTAGTAATGCAGCCATTATTCCTTTATTGGCACTCAAGCTATAAAAACAATGATATTAAATATTTATATTGCGCGGAGTTGTTCAGACAGGCGCCGAGGAGGTTCTATGTCGGGATTTCGTTTGATACAATTGAGGCATTCGTTAAAAATAGTAGGTTATATATTGAATTAAGAAGAGGTGTTAAAACTTCAGAAAAAAATGTATGTCTAGCCCAACCAGATTATGTATTGTTATTGTTTTTATTTATTTATTTATAATCGCTAGCATACATGTATTTACAAGTATAGTAAATGTGTTAGGTATGTACAAACTAAGGTCTTAAAAATACATGCAACCCTAGTAGGGTGTTGCGGCTTAAAAAACTAATTACAATTTAAAATATAAAATATTGTTAACGAAATTAAAAATTCCATTAAAATATAAAATACTATTATCGTAGTAGCTACAGTTTACACTGCTTTATTCATATAATTTCATTTCAATGGCTCAAATATTACTTTTTTTTGTGAATACCTCTGAATGTTTATAGACAACTGCAGTCAAAATCGTCCCCTAGCGCTTTTTTCCATTTCTTAATTCGGGGTCCAGTTGGACCTAAATCCCGAATTTAGCGTTGATAATAACTCATAGAATACCGGCGCGAAGTAGTAGCTGGCTACTGCGTTTCGTACAGTGAGCGAGACTTCCGGAGGCCCACGAGGCGGGAGCTAATCGCTGGCAACAGATTTTCTTAGGGTTGGTTCTATCAATGATGAATTTTCCATCATGGTGACCCGCTAGCTCGTTTCTTTCCCATTTCTTTAAAAAATAATGATGAGTCCAATGTCCTGACAAAATAAAACCTGATTTTGCTCTACACAGATCCTGCCAATACACCATGAAGATATGACGTTAAGGAGTCGTAAATCGGTTTTGAATAAGTTATTGATATGATCATGAAAATAACTTTTCATTGGTCCTAAAATCATATTCGATTACACACTTTGATGTTCCAATACTCACGTAAATATTGGCCAGTTCCTGTGGTCAATAATGTTTTCCTTAAGTAGTAAAATACTATTGTACAGTAGGGGAAATATATTCACGTACCACCGTAGAACCCTATCGTAACGACGCGACGCGTTAAACGCCAGGCTATGTCATACAAATGTCATGCGTATGTCTCTTCGACTAGGTTCTACGGTGGTACGTGTTTCAATTTCCTTGACTGTACTTCGTACGGTCAGTGAAGAGTCCGGCGCCATTTTTTTGACCAAATTTAACTCAAACAGTAAACCAGACTGTTACTGTTATTGGTATAGTACTATATTTTCATTGAAAATCATTTTCTATAGGTTATCTATCATCAATATATAATACTTCTTCATCTTATACTTAATTTAAAACCTAAATAAAAAAATAAAATAAGCAGTTTTTTATTACTTAGGTAAGTAATAAAAAAACTACTATTTTTTCGAAACTAAGGATCGGAGTTTTCTTAACACGAATGGGGAAGATAAAATCGACTTTAGTTATTAAAAATTAGTACAAATTACCTTCAAATTTTGCATGATTTGCTAGCACCGGGTTTGCGGAGTAGCAAGGTAACTTGTTACAATTATATCAATATGGACATCCGCAAATTGCTTATTGCTATTTGCAAGCTAAAATTATATTTAAAAAATATTTTTTGACATTGATATAAAAACTGTACCAGCCAAATTGCAAAAGGTACCTCGTTTAATGATCGTAGTTTTAAACCAAACTTAAATTCCAATTACATACTAACATAGTGTGAAACTGAAACTTGAGCTCGGTTTATAATTACGACCCTTAAGCCCAACGCAGTTTTACAGAAAAACTGATAGTTTTCATAGCACGTTAAGACTAAAGGGTGATATGGAGTCGACCTTAGCATAAAAACTGTACCAACGACATTGAAAAAAGTACCTGTTTTGAACTCAAATGCCATTAATCAGTACAAAATAAACTCAAACCCGCTGAAACATATAAGGGAGTTGGCGGAACATCGGAAGAAGGTCCATTAGAGAGGATCAAACTTTTTATTGGGCACACGCGACGGCGGGTTTATGATCTATATTGTGTCACTGGACGCAATAAACTCCGGGATCTTGTACACATTTGCTTTATGAATAATTGAATGATGATGTACCATACTATGTTCTCACTTTTTACGGAAGAAAAAGAGAATCTGTTTCTAAATAGCATCGTAGACACCAAGTCGGTGAAGCAATTCCAGTGCGGCGCTCACAGTCACTGGCACACCTCTGCACTGGGGCCGCCATAAAGCCGTTGCCGCGCTTGGGAATGAATACGAGCTATACGATAAACAGAGTGGCATACAGTAAGTCGCTTCTTACACCTAGACGCCGTTTTTGTTCGAAGTGAAACTTCTGTACTTGTACTATTATTTATTCTATAGTTACCATTAAGGTATTAAGTTCCACCCGGATCGCTACCACCGTCTTGCTCGCTAATCCTGCCGCTAAGCAGCAGTGCTTGCACTGTTGTGTTCCGGCGTGGAGAGCAAGACAGCCGGTGCAATTACTGGCACAAGAGGTATTCCATCTTAGCCCTCTGTGTTGGCAACGCATCTGCAATCTCCTTGATATTTCGGATGTATATAGGCGGTGGTGATTACTTACCATCACAAGACCCACTTGCTTGTTTTCCTTCCTATTTTATATTTTAAAAAAAGTTTTGGGTAATATTGGCACAGTTTACAGTAAGTCCAGTTTCTTAATAGCCATCGATAATCTTCGTGTCCCTGAGAAACACGTATGACAAATAAACAAAGATTGCCGAAAGCCATTAAGTTACTGGAAGTACTGTACGGTAATATTTCTTCAAAGTCACGTGATTGGAAAATAATCAGTGAATAACGTTGAGCCCTTGCGCTGGTTTAACGACGCCGCTGGATACAAAAACTTTCCTTATCGGCTCTCACCAATTCCGCCAGGCGCAGTGACAATGCCAAGTTATCCCTCGGATCGGCCGAAGCATCCCGAAAGGACAAACCATTTGGTCGTAAATACACGCTCAGTTTTTATATAGATTGCTACTGAAAACTAACGTATTTCTAAATTAGCGGCGTTCCTACTTAGTTTCGTCTTAATTCACCATCAGACAAAGAAACTTATGAGCATTCGCTCATATGCATTGGCTACATAAATCACGGCGGAAAGCTACAGTTCGTGCTCTCTACGCATAACATCCGCTTGGAGAGAGATTTGAGAGAAAAACTATATTCAGCACGAGCTCCTGTGGTATCCACATAAATAAAAATTTTGATTTTTCGATCTGATAATAACCTTTTAAGATCGAATTCATAAAATATTATTAAGTGTTACTATGGCGAGTTTTTTTCTAATCAATAAATATACAAACAGTCAAGTAACAAGAGGGACCCTCACACACACTCATTTTTTTCAGTTTACTATAAGTACTGATCAAGTACGATATGAGTCAAATGCACGCTACGCCCACTGAACCCATTTGTACCTAATTTATTGCTATTGTTTTATAGCAAGTTTTATGATTACTAACTTATTTAAACAATAATCAAGATTGCAGAACACTTATGATACTTTCAGCAATACAGAAAAGCATTTATCACCACTAAAGTACAAAAAAAAACGCGGCTTTTGTTAGAAAGTGGATAACCAACGCTTCCCGTCCCGTACAAGTACTAAATAAACTGACAACTCAACTGTTTAAAACTTTGCGCTATCGAGAATTGAAGCGATAGACAGCGAGGTTTTCGTACACAAGGTATATTGTTTGCTGGTTTGATAGGGAATGGATCTCGGAATGAGAAACTAATGCCATTGTTACTCCTATCCAAACTAAGACATCTTATTATAATTACGCGAAATAGTTATTTTATTTGTGAGTTTATTTTAAACCAACCAGCAGCTTTGCTAGCCTCCCAAGTATTAAAATGCTTTGTAATGACAACACATAGAAAAATTAGCGTAATGGCATGACTCGAGCCTGCAACAAGAGCATTCCGTGCCTTGCGTTTGCCAGTTTCAGCATATTACCACTAGGTCCCAAGTATTGCATAACCACGCTATGTGCCCCAATACATAGCTGTTGAGATGCGCAATAAGGTGGGAATTGAAGGGATGACATTTTTTAACACTGACCAAACTTTTAGGAAGGCGATGCCGAAGAGCAAGCTGAAGAAAATTTGTCACTTTCTTTGTGTTGTTTATTGTGAAGGCTATTTGAACAGCAAATATACTAATAATAATGTTTATTCAATGTAATATAATGCGGCGCGGGAACAGGCTTACGAAAGCAAGAAGAGATCAACTTTTTTTAGTCGTTGGTGTATTTTTTAACTGTGCATTCTAGGTGATTGGCTTTTCGATTAGATGTCATAGATAGGAGACTGTACCCACCTTACTTGAAGTGGATAACGTCCCTGTCTGTCATTCCTTTTATATGTTTAACAAAATCCGAGAAATGCACTTAAGCTAGCTATCTTTAGAAAAGACGATCAAAGCCCAATAAATACTCATCAAAAGTGATTACAGCTAATTCTGGAAAACAGTGAAAATTGAACAATGAAATTTAAGGCAATTTCACTAATCGGCTTGCAATTGGTAGGTAGTACGAAACACCAATCACAGCACAAAGGCTTTTGAACCGAGTGCTTTCAAGTTGCGCCGGGCTTTGATTTAACGACCTTCGTTTCATCTTATGACACCTTTATAGGAGAAGAAATTGGTTATAGTAGTGTACGTTTGAATAGCAATTTAATAATTAAAAAAAGCTAGCTGTTTCTCCCGCAATTTTTTGGATAACTTTCACCTCCTTTACCCCCTTCATGGTGGAATTTCGAAACATCCTTTCTCGGTGCACCCCTACACCTCTTAAGGAATATTTTATGTGCGTTGTCAGTCAGTCAAGACAATGGTAGCACAGCCGGAAGCACTCAGAATGATTGCCATTTAAAGTGACA
The DNA here is from genome assembly GCA_963691745.1 of Ditula angustiorana. NCBI lineage: Eukaryota > Metazoa > Arthropoda > Insecta > Lepidoptera > Tortricidae > Ditula > Ditula angustiorana. Next base: position 1,262,032 of record OY829486.1, on the reverse strand, counting down.
AAGTTTTCAAAAAACAATCATTTTCTTTAATGATTTGTTGAAACTATCAAGCTTTTTCAAAGAAATGATAAATATACAATACAATACAAATATTTTATTAAATACTACATTAACAATTTTACTGAATTACAGGTAAATTTCCCTGTGTGTGTTCTTTTATTTTGTTTACTTGTGTGAATCAATAAAGAGTATTTGTTGTTGTTGTTGTAAATATTAAACTAGGTAAGTATTGTATCCAAAAGGCGGTCTTAACGTTTATTAATTATTTGAATGCATTGTAGCCGTAATGTAGGAAAGTTACCAATAGATGGCGTTGAGCCATGAGTTGTTTCATTGTGTTCTGCACGAAGTGTTCAATTTTAAACATAATAAGGTGGTTTCATAAGGTGTCCAATTTATAGGTTTTGGGCTCCATCATTCATCATCTCTCTGGTAGACCACAGCTGAACTAACTACAGTCATTTAATGAGACACATACATGACGTCTAGAGATTTCATTTCCATATTGTTGATTTTTCTACGATGGACAAAGAGGTGCCTAGGCTAGCCGAATATAAATTAATTATTATGCCTCCTTTGAAATGAAGAATGCTTAAAAAGGATTGTTTTCGGAAATGTAAGAACACGAGATAACCTACCGCCATAATAGCAACTATTATGTTAATAACGCAACATTACGAAGATTATTCGGCCAAAGCGAGTAATGACGTATAATACTGTGTAATATAATAATAATAATAACAATATCAGTTATTGGATATTATCTACTTATGAATGGATTAGATGAAAGATATTTAGAGAAAATGTGATTAAGTTTATCAGTGGCTATGATTTATCAATTATGTCTGTACCTACTATTAAACATGAAAAATAAAAGATTACTAATGATCATATTTGTTTGAGTATGTTGTCGTCTACGTATCTGTTTGTTCGAAGTAGACATAAATTAATGTTTTGGTACAACACCAATTGCCTTAGCCTCGACCTAAGCTGAGCTTTTACTATGAGTGCTAGAAAACGAACAAACCTACATGTTTTATAGATCAATCAATTTAACATTTAACATCCACGATTCAGGGACAAATAATTATATTCGTCATACAAACATGCCCCTTGTGGAAATCAAACGCACAAGGTCGTCATTATATTTTACAATCAAAGTCTAAAGTTTCCTTTATCCAAATACGTTTCTTACTGAAATGACGAACTTTGAAGGGATGTTTTAAAAATATCTTAACCTAGCAAATTGGATCAATAACGATGCGCTTTGAAGAAATCCGAAATAGTTTTCGGTATCAGCAAAAGAACCATTTTGTCAAATTGAAACTTTTGGCAAACGATACACTTGACGGATGAAGCTCCAAACTTTGATAGGATGCCAGTTATTTGATATCCACAAGACATCCTAAACCCTAAACGGATCTCCAAAACAGCCATAACATTGAAAAACATGGTGTAATTTCGCACTTGATTAATATTTCACCGCTGTCAAGAAGTTGGAAGCGCATTCGGAGAACTCCGAAGTCCATAGGTGCCCCTTGTAAGGCCGGAAACAAAGGATCCAGGGTATTATGTAAATAAAAGCAAAATAACGCCGTGAAGCCCCAAGAAAAGGAATATTATACTTTGATTATAAAACTTGCAAAAACTCTTCTAACCAACTGTGGTGCAAGTTACGGGGGCTGGAGAAAACGCTGCCTTAATTCGAAAAACAGGTTAATAGGCTTATTGATTTAGAGGCCGGCACTAATTAAAAAGTGTTGTATAAAGTGCTGTTAAGAAGCATAACATTATGCTGTGAATACTTTTTGAATCTCTTAGTCTTATACTATACCTACCATAATTACGTAACTCAGGCACCACAACACGCCATCTACTGCACGTTTACTAAATCACTCAGTTCAAATCTTATTCTTTCGAAAAACTTGAAAGACTCGACAATAATGTATTTTAAGGGGGACCGACTAGGGTCGCTCTCGAACAAAGTCCCGTTAGATGGCGCTGCAAAATAATTACGGTTTTTTCCTAATGTTTCGTAACATATCGCTGTTTTTTAATAATTTTTTTTGTTTGGCGTAGGTATCTGAATACGACTGATTTTTTGACTTCACAGTTGGAAGGTATTGTTGAGCCAGTCCTGTTTTTTTTTGCTGTTCGCATACCCTGTGGGTTTATGTAAGGCAATTATAGATTGCGTATATTTTTAGCCTAAGTAGTTTAGTTAAATGGACCACTAGGTGTCGCTAATCCTGGTACGAAACCAGTAAGTGTTTGTACTCCCAAGAGTAGTTCAGATATCTACATACTCTTCACATATCGTTTTTGTTGGATGCGACAAAGTGGTCCTTTGAACGGACTAAAACCAGTGACAGTCAAATCAAAGTGTGAAATTGGACGTTCAAATAGGGAGTAGGTACTGCAACCCGCTCCATCGTACAGGTACAATTAGGGTCTAATGTTAATAAAAACCTTCTGTAAAAATTTCTGTAAATGACAGTGAAAACTGTATCAAAATCCATTGCGCTGCTTAAAAAGAGTTAGCGGCTGAAGACATGAAGACAGACAGGAATGGATAGCGACATTGTTTTATACTATGTGAAGAAAAGGACTACAGTTAAGTGTCAGTGAAAGCAGGCGTGACTACTGCCCAGAGCTACAAGAATATCGGCGCAGCACTGCACTGGGGCCGGAGCCGCTGAATAAATAACGTACAGAAACTTTTCTTTACGACCGCGATTAAACGAATTCCAACTTAATTCAACGCTCAAAAAGTTTGTATTACTTCATACACCATGCGGCGCGAGTTAAAAGGAACGCGCCGCCCGCGCCCGCCTTACCCCCGCTACTCCCGACGACACGATAGGGTTTCACGGTATTCGTTTTCAATTACACTAACAAGGTGGGCGCGAGCGAGCGAGCGCGCGGCAAGCCGACAGCTTACCGCGATTTGCCTAAGCCTTAGGCAAGCCGGTCGAGCGTACCTACAGTGCGGAGTGGAACCCCCTGCCGGAGCCATTGCGTTGCCGCGCGTGTGAATGAATTCGAGCTTAACGATAGACAGAGAGGTATACGGCAGGACGCTTCTTATGCCAAAACGCCTTTTTGTTCGAAGTGAAACTTCTGTATCTACTTGTACTATTGTTTATCCTGCAGAGAAAGCTTTTCTTTACTCCACATCACATGACTTGGGCCCGCTCGAAAGAGACAAGCCGAAACTTGTTAAAAATGTGTCAATTTAACTTTGCCGCGATAACTCCGCGCCGCCCTTTGACTTTGATCTTATTCTAATTTTATAATATTGAAAAAACTTTATTATTAATCTTTTTAAGGTTCCTCGTGCGGCGCGTTTGCGATCCTCTTGGCCAAAATCTGCTTACAATAAGACCTGTGCACCTAGCACGAATCTTCTCGATACGCGTTAACTCGCTACGTGGCTCATTGCGTAACTTCCGATTGTTATTTTTTAATGTTTACAAGTAGCGAACACGTCATAAGAAATTAACTGGTAAATGTACAAGTTATGGCATTGACATATTGATCCCGCTCTTCTAAATATAGCGCAGCCTACTAGGATATCCCAACCTTCTCGTTATTGCTATTCAATGTATCAATAATTACTTTTTCATTTTCATTTCGCATATTTCGGACACAATTATGAACTCACTAGCTTTTGCCCGCGACTTTGTCCGCGTAGACTTGTTTAATTGAATAAAGCAAACGTGCACCTAACATGCAATCTGCAATATTTCCTGGACAATTAATGAGAATTAGTTGCTTTGATGCTCATGACGTCATGGTGGCGTATAACTCACTTATCGCTATCCCGTGGGAACTATGCATTTTTACGGAATAAAAAGTATCCTATGTGTTAATTCAGGTTATAAACTATATGTGTGCCAAATCTCATCCAAATCCATTCAGTTGTTTTTGCGTGATTGAGTAACAAACATCCAAACATCCAAACATACAAACTTTCACATTTATAATATTATATAGTAGGATGAATACAATACACAGCAAAACAACAAACCAGAACAAATTACCTCACTTATTACTCTGCGAAACCAGTGCTAAACCCACCTACGTTTTTTTTATGATATAGGAAGGCAAACAAGCAACTTTGTCACCTGATGGAAAGTGATCACCACCGCCTAAGACACCCGCAACACCAAAGAGATTGCAGATGCGTTGCCAACCCAGAATAATTTTCATTATTTGAATAATATCATCACATCAGCCCTGTTACCAAACAAAATGTATTAGTTCACAAAGACAACTTCCTAAGCACAGCTCACATTAAAGGCCGCTTAAACGTTATTATGAGTTCATGAGTTCATATTAATAAAGTTGATGGGGCTTATGTATAGTCGACCAAGTAATTGCTTGTCCACTTTTGAACCTTACGTCTTTGGAATACGGTCGAAAAGTGGTTAAGCAATTTCTTGGTCGACTATACACAAGTACTTCATGACCTCAACTGAAAAGAGTCATCAAGGAGCTTCTAACTCGTAATTCGGCCGCCGAGTAGATGT